>JASDDO010000016.1:256650135-258062635 GCA_030015575.1 Agapanthus africanus
GAACCTAAAGATTCAATCTGGTTTGACATTCCATTGGCCACTCCGCAGATATGGTGGGTAACTTCAGACACCCGAGAGGTACTCCGGTAGCCTCAAGGACGATGACAGGGAAGTTCTTGTTTACCCCACTTGCCATTGCTGCTGTTCCAGGCTGCGAGACCCGGCAGGAGGATGAGTATAGCGTCGTTCTAAACTTGCTTTAGAAGTATACGTGTATATGACTCTGCCAGAGGGTTGTCGTAATCAGTGGGAGTAGCTGAAGCATTGGTGGACAGGTAGCTTATGTCTATTTATAGACTAAAGCAGATGTAGCGGAGATAGATCATCTATTTCTGACGTGACAGTCATAGGTTTGACTTCATCAGAATAAGGGATGGATCTGTTGAGAAGGTAGTAGGGTTTGATGTCATGGTATTTGGATGACATACACAGAATAGGAAAAGAAACTCCTATACTACGATCGGTTATACTTTGGTTGTCACACAGTAGTTTCTCCGCACAACACTTGGACATTATATCAGACATTCTGGTTACTAGATCTATGGTTTTAGATCTAGATTTGGGTGGTTTCCCAATCTGGGTACTTTGACCGCATTCTATGAGTATTTAGAATGGACGACTCCTGGCACGGTAGTGTACCTGCAGGTAATGGAGTCACCCTCTCTAAAGGTGTCTTACAGACTAAAGGGGAGAGGGATGTGCATGATTGGCAGATCACTTGCTTAGGCAATTGAGTCAATCATGAGATGTCAAGTACCACACCAGATGTTGTTCTTGCACTAGATGCAATAAGTTGATATTGATCCAATCCTGGAGAAACAGTCGGAAGCAGTTTTAAAACATAAGTGGATGTTCTAGGGATATGATAACGACAGCCTCATTCAGGAGACAGTTATCATTCCGGGCTTCCAAGGTGACCTGGACGACAAGGAGGTTGTCAGAGTTATAGTTTTCCCTCTGACGAGGGGCAGTATTTTGGACAGGTGGTCCAAGGCAATACTGAGGGAGGCATGGCGCAGGATACTGATTAAGTTCAGTTGACGATACAGTCTAAGAAGTTTGGATTTAGAGTTCATTTATGAGCTAGGTCCCATCAGACATCCAGACATTCTAAGACAGATATTGCTCATTACGGGAGATGGCTTTCTCCGCGAACATGAGATATAGAGAGACATAGAAAGAAACACCACAAGCAGATCCACTCACTGAGGCTATTCCTCGAACGCAATAGTTTCGCAAACGAGTTTTGTGAGACTGACAAGTAGAGGAGTTGGGTGTTCGGTATCATACGGGCTGTGAGTATGCGACATCGCAATAATTAGCCTTGAGTGCAAGTGGGAGATTGTTGGAGATAGTGCCCTCAGAGTCAATTATTGGATCACAGGCACGTGATTGCAATGATTGAGGGAGGACCTATCCCGGTAGGACAGTCTTACTCGAGATGATAGTATGCTATCTGGTTTACCTTTATCATCGTGTACTGCTTTAGGTGACATGACAGGTCACTATTGCACGTTGATAGAGCCCCTAGGATTCTTGCTTGACTACCGGCAGTATGAGGGCGATCATATACGTGGGAGCTGGTAGTCTATAAGCACATCCTTAAAAGGTCCCTAGTCGTGGGAGTTTCGAGACAGGGCATCGATACTCCAGAGTAGACTAGTGTATACAGTCGAGACCCCGACGAGGGGCGGTGGCCGGTCTCACAAGCCACTGGTGTCAGTTGGTTCACCTAAGATGTATACAGGTGCTCATTGGGTTATGAGTACACCGGACAGGACTCGCCGGGAACATGCTAGTTGGTCTTATACCTGACGTCAGATAGCAGTTCCCTGGTGACATGTGTACAGGTTAGTTCATCGACTTGAGGATCGTCATTTGTCTCGTGTGAGTTCCCACTGTGCTTTGATTACTACCCTACCACGGCTCAAAGGAGTCGTGCAAACAGGTTTTAGTTGGGTACAGTCCCGAGCCATATGGAGGCAGTGAGCAGATCTTCAGGGGTTCGTCTCTCCCGGTATTGGGGGTGAGGTCGCGCTGTGTCTAGGAGAGCCATTACACGAAGTCCTTGGCCAAGGCAGGAGATTTACTGGTAGGTATTCCAGTAGTATCTCAGGGTGTTCTGGGCTACACTCCGACACGACTTGTACCGATTTTGGGGGTCTGACTTTTACCAACCCCCTAGGCCCGCCATGCGATGCTTATAGACGAACGGACCGGACTGTACGGATATTGTCACTGACAGGCTCAGTAGGGTGTCAGGATGAGTTCGCTCATCGACGTCCCTTTTGGTCAATAGCTGGTTGCCCGTCACGTATTGGCTTATACCTCTGACGTGCTAGTGGTTAAATCCACAGCCATAGTATTGACGAGTCTTTAGAGTCCACCACACTTTCAGTTACTCAAGTTTCGGGCGAAACGCTGTAGAGGCCGTATGGAGATATGGCAGGGTCCGATCAGATACGTGCGGTATTGCACGGATCAGGATCGGACAGTTTGTACTAGAGGCCGTATAGATATATGGCAGGGTTCGATCAGATACGTGCGGTATTGCACGGATCAGGATCGGACGGATATTACTAGCCGGTTTTGGTTTAAGCCGGATCCTAGTATTGTACAGTGTAGATTTTGTCTCATTGCATTTGTATCCGGACGGAATACAGATGCGGGTGTGTATGCACAGTATGGGGGTTTTCCTGTAATTTATTACGGGACCAGTTTTCTGGAGTTGCCAGTTTGCATTCCGTTCCGGCCGGTTTTCTTTTGTTCTTTCCCGGCCGGACTTTTTCGATGGAGGGTGTTATTTGCAAGTTTGCAAATAATATTTTGTGGAGGGTTTATTTGTGAGATGAGAGATTATGAAAGCATCTTTTGATACCATTCTTATCTATCATCATCACTTGCTTTTTGTTGATTTGAGGTGATTAGAGTTTGAAGTGAATTTGTTATGATGATGTTTAGGTTTTGGTCACCCCTTGCTTTTACTACCATTACCTCCCTTCATGGTTTTGGATTATGTATTCTTTTCCTCCACCATTCTCATATGACAAGGTTAAGGCTTCACTTGAGAGAAGAAAAGAAGAGAGCTTCATTTTGAGAGTGTAGCATTTTTGATCTCATTTCATGTTAAGAAAAATGCAAGCACCATTTTTCTTATCTTGATTCCTCCATCATCTTCAAAGGCAACAAACCCCAAATGAGACATAGCCTCAACCCTACACATTCTACAGCAAATCTTGGACGCGTCGACTCGCCAGCTTCACGCCCGAGTTGCCTCGGTATTGAGGTGGGAGCCCGTAAAAGATGCAGGCGATGTGGTGCCCTTCCGGCGAAGAGGCGACGACATGGAGACAGGACTTTCCGCGGGAGATCGGGACGATGACGAGAAGACTGGAGGACTCGGATCATTCGGTATATCTCTTCCCCTTCTTGTAGTTAGCTTAGACTAGTTAATGGTTCGATCTGGGTGTTTAGTGCGCGGTGGTGCCGGTTTGCTAAGTCCGCAAAATTAAAGTTTATCACCGCTTCCGCATTTGGCCGTCGGATTGACGGCCGGGGAGCCGCCGTGCACTTACACCAACATCCTCTTTGATCTATCACGATAGATCTGGATCCCCAGAATATAGGTAGCATCACCCAGGTCTTTCATGGAGAACTTCTGTGACAAGAATCTTTTGACTGACTGTAGCATAGGAATATCATTTCCTATTAGGATAATGTCATCCACGTACAGGACGAGGAATACAACAATTCTCCCTACAATCTTACTGTATATGCATGGTTCATCTGGATTTTTGATAAAGTCGAATTCTTTGACAGTATCATCAAAACAGATGTTCCAACTCCGCGATGCCTATTTTAATCCATAAATGGATTTAAGCAGCTTGCATACTTTACCGCTGCTCCCACTTTGAATGAATCCCTCTGGCTGATCCATATAGACGCACTCTTCCAAATTACCATTTAGAAAGGCCGTCTTTACGTCCATCTGCCAGATCTCATAATCGTGGAAGGCAGCAATAGCAAGAAGGACCCGAATGGATTTAAGCATAGCCACTGGAGAAAAGGTTTCGTCATAGTCCAAACCAGGTCTTTGACGAAAACCCTTTGCAACAAGTCTAGCCTTATAGGTTTCAACCTGTCCATCTACACCAATCTTCTTTCTGAAGATCCACTTGCATCCTACGGGTTTTACCCCATCTGGAGCAATGTCCAAAGTCCATACTTTGTTAGTGTACATGGACTCCATTTCGGTCCGCATTGCATCCAGCCATTTTACCGAGTCGCCGCTCTGAATGGCTTGGTGGAAGCTAGTAGGGTCATCATTATCAATGATGCAATCTTCTTGATCCCCGTCTATGAGAAAACCATAGTATCTCTCGGGCTGATGAGACTGCCTACTACTTCTGCGGATAGGCGCTGGTATGTCCCTTTCTTCTGAAACTTCTTGTTCTACCAAACTTTCAGTAACAGCTTGTGGTTCTGGAATTTCTTCCAGTTCTACTGCGCTCCCACTCTTCTGATTTTCTAAAAATTCAGTTTCTAAGAAGTGGGCATGACGGGAAACAAAAACCTTTTGTTCCTCTGCGTAATAGAAATAATATCCCTTGGAGTTCTTTGGATATCCCACAAGCTTACACTGTACTGAGCGTGCCTCGAGCTTGTCCGGATGCTGCTTTTTTACAAAAGCTGGACATCCCCATGTCCTAAAGTGTTTAAGACAGGGTTTCTTCCCACTCCACATCTGATATGGTGTGGTAGGCACAGTCTTGGTTGGAACCTGGTTCAAAAGATATGCAGCTGATTCTAGTGCATAACCCCAGAAAGATCGCGGTAACTCAGCCTTACTCATCATGGAACGAACCATATCAAATAGGGTTCGATTCCTCCTTTCCGATACACCATTGTGTTGTGGTGTGTATGGAGGAGTAAGCTGAAAGAGAATTCCATTCTCTTTTAAGTATCCCAGGAACTCGGCACTTAAGTATTCACCACCTCGATCAGATCTCAGTGTCTTGATACTTTTGCCTGTCTGTTTTTCCACTTCATTCATATATTCTTGGATTTTCTCAAAGGCCTCGGATTTATGCTTCATGAAGAAGATATATCCATACCTAGAGAAATCATCCGTAAAAGTAATGAAGTAGCAATAACCACCTCGCGCATGTGTAGACATTGGACCGCACACGTCACTGTGTACGAGTCCTAAGAGCTCGCTCACTCTTACTCCGTGTCCAGTAAACGGAGTCTTTGTCATCTTTCCCATGAGACAAGATTCACAAGTGGCATAAGATTGATATTCGAACGGATTCCAATATCTTTCTCTATGTAACTTCGTTAATCGTGTTTCATTGATGTGACCTAGTCTACAATGCCATAAGAAAGCCTGATTTATTTCATGAGACTTTCTTTTAAGTGTGTTCTGGACATTGAAAACCTGAGCTTGATTCAATACGTATATACCGTCATTTAATGTATCGGACCCAATCAGAACTTGATTTAGGTGGATGTGAATTACATCGCTTACGAATGTTAAAGTCATATCCCTCTCTCAAAAGTGAGGACATTGATATGATATTACAAGTTAAACTATGTACATACAGACAGTTACGTAGAATCAATATCTGTCCACTTGTCAAACCTAGGCGATATTCTCCCACGGATTCAGCATCCACGCTCATTCCGTTTGCAACTCTGAGAGACAAATCACCTACCCTTATATCTCTACGGTTTCTCAAAGCATGTAATGAATTACAGATATGAGATCCTGCTCCGGTATCTAGTACCCAGGAAGTAGAGTTAATTGACAAACAGTTCTCAATTACAAACACACTTGAGGCTGAAGCCATAACATGCTTCGTATCCTGGCTACTGGCTTCCAAAGCCCTGCAATCCTTCTGCCAATGCTCGTTCCCATAACAATAGGAACATCCCTCCTTAGCTACACCAAGTCCCGAAACTTTTGCTCTTCCCTTTCCTCCTACTTTATTGACACCGTATATCGGCTTTGTAGAGGTCTTCTTCTTTTCACCCTTTTCTTTCGCCCTGGATGTAGAAGAAGAAGGTCCCCCATTAAGCAGAGCTTGTGTCTCCCTGGTTTCTTTCAGAGTGTAAGTAGAGGGTAGGGACTGTGGAAATAAGTCAGCGTATGACCTGTTTCCCAACGTGGTTTCCAGGTCCTTGAGCTCATCAATATAGCTAGTCATCGTAAGGACGTCGTCCCCTACAGATGACCCGACAGCCAACCTCGCTTGAATTAATTCGTTCGAGATGTCATATCTTGCGATATGAGATTGCTCTCCATATAAATCTTTGTTATGGAGAAAGATTGAAACTGAGTCCATCTTCTCGTGCTGCTTCTGGTATACACCATCAACTAAAGCCATCACGAGGCACTTGGCTTTCGCTTTATCTTTTTCCCTTGTCTGAAGGATATCCATATCCGCGACGGTGGAAACTGGACCTGGGACGGCGGGATCTTGAGTAGTAATAGGGTGGTCCATCTTGTCATAGGCAATGGACATCTGGACAGACCTTTTCCAGTCATATAAGTTATATTCAGTCAACTTGTTATCTAGATGTAACCTAGTCATGGTCACAAGGTCGCTGCAATGAGAGAGAGAGAAGAAAACACTTTAGCATGATGCTCTTGCATGTTTAGATTGGTTTTTAATTTATCTAAACTGGATGGCTCCCACTGTTTCTCCAATCCTTCCTCAAACCATAAAAGAAGAATTAGCCAGGACTATTCTCACTGTACAATACTTGCTTAACCGTTCAGCCAGGCTAGTGTCGGTACTTCGAGGGAGGTTTTCCAACGCTTTCGTGAAGTTCCTTAATTAAATAACCTCTTTTCTCTGGGGGCGTAGCCCCGCTGACACTTTTCTTGACACCTACTTGGTTTATAGCATTGATCGTTAAGTGACGAATCTCCTGATAAGTAGCATATACTCACAGTAGGATCGGGATTCAAATATCATCGTATGATAATGTTGAAGGAATTCTACCAACATTCATCAAACTCCAAATGGTATGCAACACTAGCAAGTTTCAGTTTCTTTAGAAACTCCCAATGTGGATTTTTTCCCCATGTTCTTATGACCTTGACTAAGGGCCAAAAAATCATAAGTCACATGTCAAGTTCAACCTATCATTATCTTGTTAATTTGAACCCACCCGTATATACTCTTGACTAAGGGCCAAACAAAGTAATACGACTGTCCCAAACCAACTCATCTATCTATGAAACAAATGAATACCCCAGCAGCTACCAATCACTATGTCTTGACTAAGGGCCAAACAAACATAGCTTGAATACTACTGACCATTCATAAGAAATGAAGGATGGCTACGACTGGTTTTGGCGAAACTGTGAACATAGTGAACTTTATATAATCAAAGGAACCTGATAGATTTTTAAAAGGAGTGGTTAAAGCTCCGCAATTAAAAATTCTGCTCTTTTAAAATAACCGAGTGGTTTCTTTTAAATTTGTTCCAACGATTCAACTTTGGTTTATTTTCTTTGCATTAAAATAATGCGTCCCATCATTTAACCTATCATTGCAGAAAACAACGAAAATACAACGTTCTCTTATGCCATCCTCATTCGCCACTGTGTCCCGTCATCACCCGTTAGGTTACTTAACTAACGACAGAGCGGGGGCTTGGCTAGCGCGGGTGTAAAACATAAGTGACGTCTAAATACCTATCATATATAGATATTGTACATTCGTCAGACGCAATAATAGGCATTCTAGATTACTGATGAACATTATTGGATATACAAGCAATCCGCGTTTTCTTTGAGCCTGCAACAAAAGACGGATTACACAGTTGTGATGAATAGCCATTACCCCACCCTAGACCCCTACGGGTACGGCAAACTACCCGCCAAGTGCCCGAAGTGAAGCCGTCTCCCTCAACAACGTGAGTAGGCCACTAAACACTTCAACGTACCCGGTAGTTTGTGTACCCCTCCTTAGGTCTATCCTAGGAGCAAAAAACAGTAAATGAAATAATACAACGGTGGCAACAACCGCAACCTGGATGTGCCCCGCAAAAGAATATTACATCATATTACAATTTATATCGAATGAATGAATATAAAACCCATCTCAAACCCCGGCTAATCATCACAACGATCCAATCAAGTTCATATACACAAACAGTAAATATTACAGAAATGTGCAACCCCCTGCCAACCGACATACTAGCAGTTAGGGGAGGTTTACGAACACATTAATCATTACAGATAAAAACCCGATTAGCAAATAACTTAGAATATCGATCGACAACCTTTTTTCGTGTCTACCCCAAATGCAAGCCAGCACAGAAGTAACCTGGGCAGAAACAGAATATACTGGAAAACAAAACACCAAAATATATGAATAACAGAGCAAATCCGAGTCAACTCGGTGTTGACTCGGCGGCGGATCCGCGGCCAAAAGAACCTTCTTGCCGCGGATTCACGGCCGTCTTGCCGAGTTAGGGGCTCGTATTTTCCCAGTATTCTTATAATACACTGCTGTGAATTTTAAGCCATATCAAATAATTTTTGTGACACTTTTAAAATCAACAGAAACTGTTAGGGTGTTCGGGGTGTTGTTTTCGTGTTTTCCGTCGATCGAAGTTCTAATTAGTTGCTAACAAGCTAGTAATGGTATAGTTGGCTCTGATACCATTGTAAGTCTATGTCACGCACCCCACGAACTTGCGGGGAGGCGGAATAAATGAAAAACGATTATCAAAGCTTCGTATCACGGACTTGAGCGCATGAATCGTGTCTAAACCGTTACTAGCAAACTACGAAAGGTTTAACTACTCGGATTCGAAGTTATACCTCACGTTACTTGTCCTTCGGGTATTCATCACTGTCCTCCACTCCTTATAGGCTCTTTGGAACGTCGACACCTCAACGGCCTCCTCGAGTCAAAGACGATCCACCCGAGAGCTCCTACTCCAAGCTTAACCTCTAGCTTGAGGTAACTAGGTTACTCAAAGTTCTAATCTAAGCAACCTAGGTGATATAGAGTTGGATTATGGATGTATTAGTCTAGCTAACCCTTGATCTCAACACATGAGAGGTTAGGGTTAGGGTTTGAAGAGGGAGAGCTTGAGGAGAGAGAAGGTGAGAATGAGAATCCTTTTGGATGAATAAATCATATATGTATATATGAAACATATCATATAAATTAAATGAATAACAAATAATAATATATCATCATGTTTCATTAATACACTTAGTGATTCATCACATGAGTCATATAAATCATAAATGATTCATTAACTCCATGTATGAATCACACCATGACTCATTTATCCAATTAATGCAAATGCCACCTTAACCGCCAAGTCACCATGCTTCTAGAAGCTTCCCGAAAAATTACGAGAACGCCCCTCCTATCCGTGAAAACACGGAAAAACTTTAGACTGTATAAATCCAATAATCCGATACTAGAATCTGGCTTAAACCAAAGCTGACTAGTAAAAACTGTCCGAACATCGTACGTGCGTAAAAACACGTATGCGTCGGAACCCTGTCGTAAAACCATACGATCTTTATATCGTTTCGCCCGAAGCAGGGAAACTCTCTGTGTGGGACTCTAAAGACTCGACACTACGCTGGCAGTGGGTTTAACCACAGACCGCAAGCGGCACTAGCTGTACGTAACGGTCCCCAGGTAGATGTCGATAAGAAGGCCGATGAGGAAACCCATCCGAACTCCTACTGAGCCTGCTGTGACAATCTCCGTACAGTCCAGTCTGTTCGTCTAGGACTATCGCATATCGGGCCTAGGGGGCGGCAAGCGTCAGTCCCCTAAAAGCGGTATAAGTCATGTCGGAGCGTAGCCCATTACACCTTGAGAAACTACTGGAAAACCTACCAGTAAATCTCGCTTGCCCTGGCCAGGGACTTTGCGTAATGGCTCTCTGACACAGCGCGATATCAACTCCCAATACCGGGAGAGACGAATCCTGTCTAACCACCACTGCCTCTAAGTGCTCGGGACTGCACCCAACTGCTACCTGTTTGCACGACTCCTTTGAGCCGTGGTAGGGTAGCAATCTAAGAACAGTGGGACACACTCGAGGCGAAGTAGAAGTGTCAAGTCTGCGGACTTTGCTGTACTCATGTCACCTGGGAACTGTTAACTGACGACGGGTATAATACCATCCAACAGTTCCCCGCGAGTCCTGTCCGGTGTACCCGTAACCTAACGAACACTTGTATACTATCTCCAGTACGACGTACTGATGGCTGTGGGACAGACCATCTCCCCAACTGGGATGAGAAGCGTACACACTAGTCTACTCCGGAGTATCGATGCTCTGTCTCGATAATCCTACGACTAGGGACCTGTATAAGATGTTGCTTATAGACTATCCAGCCCCCTCTAGTGTGACTGCCATCACAACGCTGGTAATCAAGCAAAGATCTTAAAGGCTCTACTAATATGTATACGCGATACGTTACAAGAAATATATGCACATATTAAAGTAGACACAAACCAAGTAGCATACTACCATTTTTAGCAAGACTGTCAATACAACTGTGAATATCCCAAGCTTCCATTAAGTAATGTACAAACTAGTATGATACAGTAATGGCCTTCTAGGGCATAAACACTAACAGTGATAAAATGCAACATCACAGAAATGTAATAAGCATCATAGAACAATACAGATATCTGGGATCCCCGGGTTTGATAGAGCCGCTACTGAAACCCGATGTTCCCCTGGTCGTGTAGATAGCCTGTGCAATGAAATCCTAGACCCCTACGGGCGCGGCAATTTACCTGCCAAAACCTGAAGCGAGGCAGCCCCTTTCAGCAATGTGAATGGACCACCCAGCACTTCACGGAATCCGTTAACTTGGGCACCCCTCCTTGGGTCAAACTGTACCCCCTACGAGTGCGGGGAATAGCCCGCCAATTTTAAAGTGAAGCCCCCTCCGTCTCAACGCCATGAGATGCGGGCTCGTTGGCCTCTAGAACCCGACTACCCGTGCACCCCTCCGCGGGGTAATCCTAGTACAGAAAGTAAAATATACATACAACGGGTACATCGACCTCAGCCCGGTCGTACCCCAAAAGAATAATATACAAACAGGCAGTGACGGCAGCCCACATGTCGGACGCTCGCCCCGCAATATCAAATGTACATAATAATACCAAAACTGTACTAACATTGCATCCAGGCTATCCACCACGACAATCCGCAACATCACAGCACAACACAGAACATCAACGTGAATGTCACGTTCGTAAATCCGTCTAAAAGGGCTATAGCAGTTAGACAGGATTTACCGATCAAATGACATTCACGGTCGCAGATATAATGTAAATACTGTGAACTAACATGTTTAAAATTTTCGATCGATCAAATTTACCGAAGTGGGCCCCAAGCACTACTGTAGCACTCAAAGAAAATCTGGGCCCAAAAATAATATACCAAAAACCCTATTTCCATGTCAGAGAGCCACTGTAAAAATTTGATGCAGTGAAGCCAAAATTCGGCGGCGGATCCGCGGCCAAAACGTGGTTTTGGCCGCTGATCCGCCTCGCTACAGTAACTTCAGCCTACCAAATTTTCACAGAATGCATAAAAAACCCTGCACGTATTTTTACAATGTACCAAATAATTTTTAAAGCACTGGAAAAATTCGACAGAAACTTGACATGGAAACGCGGTTTTTTGAAAATCCGTTCGATCGAACTTGTAAACACGTTAGAGCAAGCTAGACTAGGTTAATGGCCTGGCTTTGTTACCAGGTGTAAGTGCACGGCAGCACCCCGGCCGTCTCAACGAGGCCAAAATGCGGAATCAAAAACTTTTCTTTAAACTAGAACCGGCGCTACCGCGTACTATAAACCCGGATCGGGCCATTAACCTACTCTTAGCTAACTAGAGAAGGGGTAGAGAGATATATCGAGCGATCCGTGTCCTTCGGTCTTCTCGTCGTCGTCCTGATCTCTCCGCGGAATCTCCGGTCTTCATCTCCTCGTTGGAAGGGCACCACATCGCCGGGTTCTTTTACGGGCTCCCACCTATGGACCGAGGTAACTCGGGCACGAAGTTGGAGAGTCGACGTGTCCAAGAATGTTGTAGGCTATGTGTAGAACACCGGGTCTCATGGGGTTACTAGAAGTTGCCTTTTGGGGGGAGGAATGAGATATTAGCTTTTGGAGATGAACAAAGGGAATTTTATGCAACCAAATGAGAGTAATTTTCCCATCCAAAAAATGGGACAGCCCCTACAAGGTGTGGCCGGCCATTCACTTGAGGAATTAGAGAATGGATGAGGGAGCCAAAAAAATAATGCATGAAAGAGAAAAGGTTATCATGATGAATCATGATCACAAACCAAGTCCAAAAACAATAACCCATCTCCATCAACCATCATTACTCCAAAAGTCAAGCAATCATGAACTAATGAAGTCAAAGGAAGCTAGAATCATGATGAACCAACCATGTGCCACAAAGAGTCTTCTCAATTGTTAATTGCACAATTGCAAATAACCCCCTCCACCAATTTTCAGCCAAAGAAAGGAAACAAAGGAAAATGGCCGAAACGGAAAGCCAACTGGAAACTTCAAAAAACCGATCCCGTAATAAATTACAGGAAAACCCCGCGACTGTATATACATACCCGTATTTGTATTCCGATTGAATACAAATGCAATGGGACAAAATGTACACTGTACAATACTAGGATCCGGCTTAAACCAAAGCCCGCTAGTATTATCCGTGCGATCATGATTCGTGCAATACCGCACGTATATGATCGAACCCTGCCATATCTCCATACGGCCTCTACAGCGTTTCGCCCGAAACTTGAGAAACGGTCTGTGGGGGACTCTAAAGACTCGTCAACACTTTGGCTGTGGATTTAACCACTAGCACATCAGAGGTATTAGCCATACGTAACGGGCTACCAGGTATTGACCAAAAGGGACGTCTGTGAGTGAACTCATCTTGACACCCTACTGAGTCTGTCAGTGACAATATCCGTACAGTCCGGTCCGTTCGTCTATGAGCATCGCATGGCGGGCCTAGGGGGTTGGTAAAAGTCAGACCCCCAAAAGCGGTACAAGTCGTGTCGGAGTGTAGCCCAGAACACCCTGAGATACTACTGGAATACCTACCAGTAAATCTCCTGTCTTGGCCAAGGAATTCGTGTAATGGCACTCCTAGACACAGCGCGACCTCACCCCCAATACCGGGAGAGACAAACCCCTGCAGATCCGCTCACTGCCTCCATGTGGCTCGGGACTGTACCCAACTAAAACCTGTTTGCACGACTCCTTTGAGCCGTGGTAGGGTAGTAATCAAAGTACAGTGGGAACTCACACGAGACAAATGACGATCTCAGGTCGATGAACTAACCTGTACACTTGTCACCAGGGAACTGCTATCTGACGTCAGGTATAATACCAACTAGCATGTTCCCGGCGAGTCCTGTCCGGTGTACTCATATCCCAATGAGCAACTCTATACATCTTAGGTGAACCAACTGACACCAGTGGCTTGTGAGACCGACCACCGCCCCTCGTCAGGGTCTCGACTGTATACACTAGTCTACTCTGGAGTATCGATGCCCTGTCTCGAAACTCCCACGACTAGGGACCTTTTAAGGATGTGCTTATAAAACCCAGCTCCCACGTATATGATCGCCATCATAATGCTGGCCGTCAATCAAGAACCCTAAGGGCTCTATCAACGTGCAATAGTGACCTGTAAGGTCACCTGAAACAGTACACGATGATAAAGATAAACCAGATAGCATACTATCATCTTGAGTAAGACTGTTCTAAGGGTATAGGTCCTCTCTCAATCATTGCAATCACGTGCCTGTGATCCAATAATTGACTCTGAGGGCACTATCTCCAACAGATCATACTAGTGGGGACAGTGTAGTCTCCAAGTACATCCTTCAAATATTCCTAGTCGTGGGAGTACCGAGACATGGCATCGATACTCAAGAGTAGACTAGAGTACGCGCTTCTTGACCTATATGATGGGCGATGGATGATCCCATATCCATTGGTGTTTGACATCAGAGAAGGTATATGGGTGCTCAGTGGAGACTGGGTATACTGGACGGACTCGCCGAGAACTCCCAGATGGTATTGTACCTCACGTCCAATGGCAGTTCTCTGGTGACGCCGGTACAGGTTACTCTGTAGACCCGAGATCGTCATAGAGTCTTGTGTGATTCCCACTGTGCTTTGATTTCCATCATACCAATCCAAGAGGGCATGCAAAAAGGTGGCTTTTGGGTACAGTCCCGAATCACATGGAGGCAATGAGCGATAGGAGGGGTTTCGTCTCTCCCGGTATAGGGAGTTGATGTTGCGCTGTGTTTGATTGGCTATAACTGGAAATCCCTAGCCAGGGTTGCTGAGATTTACTAGTAAGTGTTATCAGTAGTTTCTCGAACTGTTATAGACCTCATATCGACATGACTTATCAAGCTACTTGGGTCTGACGTTTACCACCCCTAGCCGAGATATGCGACATATCAGACGAAGAGACCGGACTGTACGGGAGTGTTACTGATTGGATTCGCAGGAGAATGTACAGGCTTGCTTGTTGATCTTCTGATCGCTCAATACCTGGGTGGCTATTACGTTTAGCTGACCGCTTACAGCTTGTGGGTGTTTGATATGATCATCACCTACTGCCGGCGTATTGACGATTCTTTAGAGTCCTACACAGAGGTTTCCTGGCTCAGGTAAAACGGAGTAGGAGTACATATATGATATGTGCGGGACCGAGAACAATACGTGTATGTGATACCGTATTAGATTCTCGCGATATGAGATATCGGCCGGGTATATGTGATATAGCCGGGTCATCGGATCAAGTGTTGATTCGATGAACTGATACAGATTATATTAGTCAGTTATTTGTGAAATAGCCTGATTATCGGATCAAGTGTTGATTTGATAATTTAATGTATAATTATATATTTGATATATTAAACTACATTAACTAATATAAGCTCACTAAAAGATTCTTTTTCTCACTCGGGTAATACATTGATATATATGTGATATATGTTAATTGTATTATTTTATTTTGTTCCAATAAATATTTTATATGTGATATATAATATTGTAACATGTTATGGTTATAAATGCAACATGTTTTGTGGAGTTTAAATGTGGTTAAGGTTTGGATTAGGGTTAAGCTTGCATGAAACTTTCAAGAAGCTTCTTGAAGCTTTGACTTTGACTTGGATATTTTGTGATATTTCTTTAACCCAACCTAACCCTTTAACCATAGTTGTTTCTCTACATGGGTTAAGTCCTCATACTTAACCCATGGTTGCATTTCTAACCTCACAAGAGTTTTCATTATTCATCATAAATGGTTTTCATCTTTTTCTTCCTCTTGATAAAGCTTTCTAGCTTTTGGTGATGTGATGAAAATGAGTGAGAAATAGAAAATAAATGAGAGCTAAATTCCTACTTCATCATCCTCATCTATTCTAGCCACTTAGATTAGGGTGTTTGCTTTGCTAATACTTGATTAGCAAAGCAAGAGCTTGGGTTTGAGTTTCTTCAAGGTAGATCATCTTTGTTATCGAAGATCGGAAGCAAGTTTGCATCTTTCTTTTGCGGAGCCTTTCTAGAGTCCGGATACTCGATGATCGCAGCGAAGGGACCACAAACGGAGCTTTAGAAGTGAAGGAACGGACTACAAAGGTTTTAATCCCTTACTCTTAGAAGTAAAGTTGTTTACTTGCTTTGTTTCGCCTAATCTCTAGTCTAAGATCTAGGTTAGGGTTGTTCAGCACGTCTAAAATTTAAATCGGGAATGGTTGATGCCTTGTAGAACCTTGTGAGAGTGCCTAGTAACCCTACAGTGGTATCAGAGCCAAGCTAGAGCTTTAGGCGAAGTCTAGACGAAGTTTACAGTCCGATCGAACCTCGAAACCCCGGTCATGACCCCTCTCTGGAAATTTTCTAAAATGTTGATTTTTTCTGTATTAAAAATACTCAGAAAATAATGCAGGGAATTATAAGGATTGCTATGAAAAACGACCCCCTAATCCCCTCAAGCCGCCGCGGAACCGCGGCAAGACCATGCCTTGCGCGGCGGTTCCGCGGCCGAAAGTTGGAATTAGGGTTTCATTTTTCTAGGGTAACATCCGTACGTATTTCTACATGCTTCTGGGAATTTTTAATATTTCTCAAGTGTTGACTGTTCTGGAGATCTTTTTGTATTCGTTGATTCGATCGGAAAGTTTAACTTCGTTTAGTTTTTTCCGGGTAATTTAGAACGTGTTAAAAAGTTCGAACGGATATCAATAACTCACTTTTTCCCTGCCGGAAAATTTCCAAGTGTTGGATTTTTCCTTAGTTAAAGAACGTTCTAAGTCGTGCAAGTAACGCGGTGGACCCTCTAGAAGAACACAAACCTTAACTCGATTATGTGACCGTCTGAACCGCCTATAAACCTTAGGGTTTGGGGCAGTACGGCGTTGCCACATATGAGGCGTCGGTTTGACCCTTCTACAGCTGGACCATTGGTACTGTGGCATGTGATGGATACTTTTTGAACTCCGCTCAAGTGTTGAGCTATTTGGGAAATCTTGGATGTTTGTTTATTCGATCGGAAAGTTTAACATTGTCTATTTATGTGGAATGTAATACAATATTTGGAATCCACAAGTAGTTATGAGATAACTAATTTGAATGTTATAAATCTAGCAGTTCAGTCTCAGATGATCGGTTGCCACGGGATTTTAATGCGATCAAAAGTACGTCGCAATCACGTAGCGTATGCGGATACTCGCCGGGTAAACTTAATAGACAACCACGCCCCATAGCCCCGACCAAGTGACTGTAGGAGAACCCCGTCGCCAAAAGCATCCGTTCGGGTGCTCGCGGTAGCGGTGTTCCGCCTTAGTGCACTTCGTCGACGGCATCCGGGGGTGCGGCCGTCTACTAAAGTTTGCGACGAGCATTCGATCAGGATGTCGGGCATCTTGTTGAATTGCCCGACTTGATATTGAAAAGAGTTTTCGATAATGAGACTAAAATGCGGGGTTTATAATTGTTAGGCATGAGATGTCTAAGGAATTCATTTGGTTAAGCATGCGATGTCTAAAAAGGTAGCGGATTCAAACTGTTGTAGTTTTACACTTTCTTTTCTGCGACCGTAAGTGTAATATGTGGTGTATCGCCAGTTTCGTTGCTATACATCAACGACAATTGGGATACGCATATTTAGTTACGTTGATGATATGTGATATTATGTGTTGCTGTGATATGTTATATTGGATCGTCGTGTTTGAATAGCCGGGGGTTTTATGTGAGATGAGAGTTTTTTCTTTTTCATTCGTGTAAAATTCAATTGTATGTAATATTCTTTTATTGGGGCACTTCCGGGCTGAGGATGATGTCACCATTATATATTATTTACTTTTCCGCATTAGGTAGACCCAAGGCGGGGAGCACAAGTAACCGGGTTCTAGGGTCCTGTAGGAGACCATCTCAAGGAGTCGAGACCGGGTCTCCTAACCCTAGAATTGGCAGTATTGCTTGCCGCTCTCGTAGGGGTCTAGGGATGTGGGTTTGGCTATTCATCACGACCGTGGAATCCGTGCTTTATACAGGCTCGTATTAAAACACGGACCTCCTAGTATATCCAATATTTCATATATGTTCTTCTGGTGCAATGTTCTGTGATGAGATCATATTACTGCCTGAGACAAATGTTTATATTATATATATGAGATATATATTGTATATTGTTGATTTCGTTTCAAATGTGATGCTTGTGAAGCATAATAAAATAGGACTTCATTAATAAGATTAATGAAACTAAAAGAAACCTAAAGATGTTGTAGAAACTTGTCTCAAAAACTGGTAGCTCTAGTTCTTGCTTTGCATAGCGGTGTTCCTTGTAGAACATCCAGCACCTTATTCGATAAAGGAAAGAGCTGAGATCCCTTCGCCGGGAGTGGCCTCTTTAGCGAAACTAGCAGATGCTACAAACTCGGTTTGTCTTTTGATTGTTTTTATAGTTTTTGCTTTGCATAGTGATATTTATGAAATATCCTGCACCTTATTCGATGAGGAAAGAGCTGACATCCCTTCACCGGGAGTGACCTCTTTAGCAAAACTACAAAAGGCCTAAAAAACATTCCATTCAAAATTACTCGATTCTACAACGATATCAAGTTCATTACGCAAAGGGTTTTCTTAAAAACTTGTCGTAGCCCTCCGTTATTTCAGATAAGTACTTCATAGTATTCGTGCTGCGTTTGTTGTCCTGCGTCAAGGCGTAGTGTGCGGTAGCTATTTATGCTTATCTGCAAAAGTATATGATGCGATTGAGTTAGGGTAGTCGTGCGACTTTGTTGGCCTGCGTCAAGGGTCGTGCATGTGTGTTTAATTCAATCGGGAAATGTACGGGTTGAACTTGACTAGCGGACTGTGGTTTGTTGGCCTGCGTCAAGGTCATAGGACGCTAGGGGTAAAATATTATTGGGAATTTCATGTGTTGAAATTTGCAATGAGATTGCATACCTTCTATGAGATAGTTGGATCCCTATACCCGCTGCGAGTAAGAGTTACTCCTGGGAGAGTTTTACACATTACAATTAGCCGATCGAGTAGGTGTCTAGAAAGGTGATAACGGGGTTACGCCTTTGGGAAAACGAGGTTTATTTTAATTAGGTCCGTGCGAAAGCACGGGGAACCTCTCTCAAAGTACCGGCACTGGCTTGGCTGAAAGATTGGCGAACTTGTAGGGTGTAATTAATCCCGGCTAGTCTTTCCTTTTAGGGTATGAAGGAAGATTTGACTAAAATAGTGGGAGACATCCTGGTTAGATATATTAATAACCAATCTAATCTTGCAAGAGCATACGCTGAGTGTTTTCTTCTCTCTCTCTCCTGGTTGCGACTATGTCACGCCTTAATAAAGATAATAATACGGATGTATTGACCGAACCCTCTTGTTATACTGCACTAGGGAACGTTGGTCCCGCTCCAACTTACAATTGTTATAAGACAGAGCAGGAAATAGGGGATTACCAGAATTCCCGTGCCGCCCAAACAAAGAAAGTGCATGCTGATGCATCTTCTTCGGGTGTGTTCATTACCGAGAACTATTTCTCAGTATTATTTACGTCCTGGGTATGAGATACCGGATCAGGATCCCGCAAATGTAATTTGTTACATGGGCTACAGATAGGTAGAGAACTGAGAATGAGTGATAAATTTCATGAGATAGAAACGGTGCAAGTGTTGCAGCCAAGTCTGTTTGTAGTTATCACCCTGTATTAACAAATACATTAATTCTGAACGAATGTTATTAGATACCGAACCTGATATACAACATCATATCAGTCTCTTTATTAGTAAAGAAGGATATAATTTTGTACTGTTGGATAATGTTTTGAACATTTCCTATATCAAGAGTTGATCGGTTCAGGCACGTTATCTAAAAGCATAGACGTTCTAAATCAAACCACAGTTCTTAAGATACAGAACACACACAAGAGAAAGAGTTCAGAAATGAACGAATCCTTCTTGAGGCATTGTAGACTAGGTCATATCAATGCGACCCGACTAGCTGAAGTTACATTTAGATGCATATTTAAATTAGTTTGAATTTACATCTTGTGAAACTTGCCGGTCATGTTACAGAGATAAGATGACCACAGCTCCATTTATTAGAAACAGAGAAAAGTTAGTGAACTCTTGGGATTGATACATGCTGATGTATGAAAGTCCCCTGTCTACATATGCCAAGACCGGTTCTTTGTACTTCATTACATTCACTGATGATCTCTCAAGATTCATACATATGTTCCTGTTGAAACACAGGTCCGAAACTTTTGAGATAATCACAGAATATAAGTTAGAAGTAGAGAACCAAAAACGGGTATAAGTATTATGTCCTTTGATGTGATCAAGGAGGAGAATACTTGAGCACGGGATTCCTGAACTATTCTAAAGGAGAATGAGATTCACTCTCAGCTTTACTCCTCCGCATACACCACAGCATGTCGGTGTATCGGGGCGGAGCAATCACACCCTATTTGATATGGTGCGCCCTATGATGAGTACTACTGGGTTTCCTTTTTCCTTTTGGGAGTTATGCACTTGAGAAGTTGCATACCTATTGAATAGGGTTCTAATCAAATCATTTGCCTACCACTTCATATGTGATATGGAATGGGAAGAGCCCATATCTTAAGTATGTTAAGATTTGGGGCTGTCCAGCCTATGTCTAAAAGCATAATCCGGACAAGCTCGAGGCAAAGTCAGTTCTGTGGAAGTTTGTTGGATATCCCAAGCATTCGCAAGGGAATATCTTCTACCAAACTGCGGAACAAAAGATATTTTTTATTTTTCAGCATGCCACCTTTGTGAAAGGGAATTTCTTGTGAAGAAATTAGTGGTCATAAGGTTGAACTGGAAAGAGTTCCATCTATACAAAACTGCGGCTGATGATTTGGTAGAACCAAAGGATTCAATAGTAACCAACGAACCTCAGCTTCCCCGCCGATCTAGTAGGGTTCCTCACCCACCTGAGAGATACTTCGGTTTTCTCTATGAAAGTGGGAGCGAGGATTGCATCATGAGATGATGACCCAACTTGTTTCGAGCAGGCCATCAGGAGTGGAGACTCTGTGAGAATGGCTGGATGCTGTGCGATCTGAGATGGAATCCTTATACACCAACAAAGTATGGACTTTGGTTGCTTTATCTGAAGGGTTAAATCCCTATCAGGAGCAAGTATATCTTGAGAAGATTACTTGGTGTACATGGAAAAGTTGAGATTTTCAAAGCTATGCTTAAGTCCATCCAGATCCTACTTGCCACGGCTACATACCATGACTACGATATCTGGCGGTTGGGTGTCATGACTGCTTTTCTAAATATTGATTTGGAAGAGAGCGTCTATAAGTACACAGCCAGAGGGCTTCGTAGACAGTAGGAGCAGCGGAAACGTGTGCAAGTTGTTTTATGCGATAAAACAGGCATCGCGAAATTGGGACGTCTGTTTTGATGTGGTGGTCAAAGAGTTTGACTTCATCAAAATGGTAGATGAACCTTGTATATACAAAAAGGTAGTAGGGAGTATGGTGGTGATCCTCGTAGATTACGTGGATGACATACTCTTGATAGGAAAGGAGTTTCATATGCTACGCTCGGTCAATCTCCTCTTATCACAAAGATTCTCTATAGGATCAAGGTGATACCTCCTAAATCCTGGGTTATGGATCTATGAGATAGATCTAATTGGATGTTAGGATTCTCACTAGTTGTAGTGAGATGGTATCAATCGATCCTGGGGAGAATCACTGGAAAGGTTCCAGGGTGATAAGGACGACTAAATGTCAGTCGCAGGCATTGTCTTTACTTTCAGTGGTGGGACGGTATGTTGGAAGAGTTCCAAGCTAGATACCGTAACTTACTAGACGATTAAAGGCAAGATACATTGTTACCAAGGATGCTACCAAAGAGGCAGTCTGGATATATATTAGTTCATGAGATGAACTTCGTTCCAACCATTGTATGACAATGGAGTTATGGCTTTGGCCTAGGAACCCCCGTCCCATCACAAATCCTGATATAATTCTTAGGCAGTATCGCCTGATCATGGAGATGGTTGATCTCCAGGGAGATCGAGGTTAGGAAAGTAGACACAGAGGACAACAACGCGGATCCACTCACAAAGGCCTATTTCCCAGTAGAGACTTTTATAGGATGGTTGAGTATTAGATACTTCAACCACAGCTGATTGTTGGGTATGCGATACCACAACAGATGACTCTAGTGCAAGTGGGAGATTGTTAGTTATATGTATGCCCTAGAGTCCATTACTGTACATACGATATATATTGTAGTGGATGCTTGGACATATATAGGGAGGACTTTCTTGCTCGACATGAGAGTATGCTATCTGGTTACACTTTATCTTAACATGTACTCTGATTGTCTCTATGTTATATGTTGGTAAAGCCCTTAGGATGAGTACTTGACTACCAGAACTATGATGCAGATCATACCAGTGGGGACAATGTAGTCGCCAAGTACATCCTTCAAATGTTCCTAGTAGTGGGAGTACAGAGACAGGGCATCGATACTCCAGAGTAGACTAGCGTATGCGCTTCTTGACCCCATATGATGGGAGATGGATGATGTTAGGTTTACCTAGCACCTCATGAAGGGTTTGGAATCATCACATGTGTCAAAATCAAATTTTTAAGGTGCTAAGTGAACATACAAAGAATCATCACTAGAAATTTAGGGTTTCATAACATTGACATCATCACAAGTAGTAAAAGCTAGGGTTTTGAGAGTACAACCTTTGTAGCTCCCTACGCTAGACTCCTTGGATACTTGAGCGTTGGAAAAAAGTCCGCTTAAGATCCTCTAGGTCCACGATGATCAACCCGGAGTCCTCTTTGTCCAAGCTTGAAACTTCACAAGATCAAGAGAAGAAATGGAAGCTAACACTCTTCACTAATGGGCAAGACTAGTGTAGAATGGTGTTGTGGTTGGTTTTCTCACTTCAAAATCCTAACTTGGTAACTCTTTTGCTCACTTGAGAGAACCAGAGAGCAAGAGAGAAAGGAGGAAGAAGATGATGGCTTTTTAAACTCAAGATAATGATAAGCTTGTATAGAAAATGAGAAAATGAAAATATATATATTTTCACTCTCTCATTCTAAACCATAGTAGTAAAATATCTTAGATATTTTAGTTTGGAACAAAAATGACCATAGAAAATGAATCATGGTTAATACAAGAAGAAAAGATTAAACCATGAAACAATTTCCATTTTCATTTTCCTTTTTCCAAATAAATAATATCCATATATTTTACATATGGTGTGAGTCTTATATTGCCACCATCTACTATATCAACAACCATGATAACCATTATGTATGCATGTATGTGTGCATGCACATCCTATGTGCATGAATGAGAATGAATGCATACATGCATGCATACAACATAAAGACAAGAAAGGATTTCAAGTGAGAAATTAATGGTTAATGATAAATCAACACTTGATTTAGCAACCCGGTCGTATCACATGCGACCCGACCAAAAGAAAGACTCCCGATTAATATACGGTATCTCATACGCACATTTTAACCGGGTCCACGTACATATCGTATATGCGCACCATATCATTTCGCCTGGACTAGGTAACTCCATTGTGGGACTCTAAGACTCGTCAATACGGCGGCAGTGGGTGATGATCATATCAAGCACCCCCAAGCCGCAAGCGGTCAGCTAAACGTAACGGCCACCCGGGTATTGAGCGATCAGAAGAAAACAAGAGAACCTGTTACAACCCCCGTCGAGCCAACCAGCAACACTCCCATACAGTCCGGTCTCTTCGTCAGATATGCTGCATATCGAGTCTCGGGATGGTAACGTCGACCCCAATAACTCAATAAGTCGTGCCGATGAATGGTCTATAACAAATCGAGAAACTACTGATAACACTTATCAGTAAATCTCAACAGCCCTGGCCAGAGACTTACTGATATAGCCAATCGAGCACAGCACAGAATCAACTCCCAATACCGGGAGAGACGAAACCCCTCCTATCGCTCATCGCCTTCGTGTGTCTCGGGACTGTACCCAATGGCCACCTGTTTGCACGACTCAGTAGAGCCGTGGTAGGGTGGTAATCAAAGTACAGTGGGAGAACACACAAGACTCTATGACGATCTCGGGTCTACAGACTAACCTGCACCAGTGTCACCTGAGAACTGCTATCCGACGATAGATATAATTCCATATAGGAGTTCTCGGTGAGTCCGTCCAGTGTACCCAGTCATCACTGAGCACCCGTATACGATCTCGATGTCAAACATCGATGAATGTGGAAACATCCATCGCCCATCATATGGGTCTAGTATCATATACGCTAGTCTACTCTGGTATATCGATGCCCCGTCTTGATACACCTACGACTAGGGACATTCCAGGATATGCTTATAAACTACAGATGTCCCACTAGTATGATCTCTATCATAATCACAGTAGTCAAGCCTATATCCTCAGGGCTTTATCAACATGTATGAATGAATAAAAGCATGATCAAATCAACATGTCAGATAAAGAAGAACCAGATAGCATACTATCATGTCGAGCAAGAATGTACACTGAATATATGTATACATGTACAAATACATCCACTATCATATAATGGCCTCTAGGGCATACATATATCCAACAATCTCCCACTTGCACTAAGGCCAGTAATTGGCGTATCTCATACCCAACATCTCAAAAAGTCGCTCATGCTGCGGCTGAGGGAGGGCCTTGGTGAGTGGATCCGCGGCGTTATTCTTTGTGTCTACTCTCCTAATCTAGATCTCGCGGAGATCTACAATCCCCGGATCAAATGAAAGCGCTTCAGGATGTGTCTGGACCGCTGATGGGACCTGGGCTCCTTGGCTAACGCCATAGCCCCATTATTATCACAATACAATGGTATTGGATCAATAATAGTTTGATCTACTCCTAGCTTCGAGACGAACTTCCTCATCCAGACGGCTTCCTTGGCGGCATCATTTGCAGCAATGTACTCAGCCTCCATCGTAGAGTCTGCACGGTATCCTGTTTGGAACTCTTCCAACTTACTGCCCCTCCATTGAGGGTAAATACAAACCCTGAGATAGATTTGCTGTCGTCCTTATCGCTCTGGAAGCTCGAATCGGTAAAGGCCTCCATTTGGAGATCTCCATTACCATACACCAAGAACAATTCTTTAGTCCTTCGTAAGTACTTAAGAATGTTCTTCACAGCTATCCAGTGATTCTCCCCTGGGTTGGATTGATACCTGCTTACAACTCTAAGTACATAAGCTACATCTGGGCGTGTACATAACATCGCATACAATATAGATCCTACTGCCGAAGCATAGGGTATAATGCTCATGCGAGCTCTCTCTTCATCGGTCTTTGGGCAAGAGTCCTTGGAGAGAGTGATCCCATGGCAAGCGGGTAAGGCACCCCGCTTGGAGTCTTCCATACTAAACCTTTTTAGGATGGTGTTGATATACCTGGTTTGGGACAATCCCAATAACCTTTTGGATCTATCCCTATAGATCCTAATGGCCAGAATGTATGTGGCATCTCCCAGGTCCTTCATGGAGAACCTTAGTGATAAGAAAGATTTGACCGACTGTAGCATAGGAATATCATTTCCTATCAGAAGAATGTCATCCACGTACAATACGAGGAATGTGACAGCTCTCCCTACATCCTTCTTATAAACACAAGGTTCATCTCGATTTATGATGAAATCAAACTCTTTGATAACATCATCGAAACAAATGTTCCAACTCTGTGATGCCTGCTTTAACCCATATATGGATTTAAGCAATCTACATGCTTTCCCGCTGCTCTCACTGCCAATGAAGCCCTCTGACTGATCCATATAAACGCATTCTTCTAAATCCCTATTTAGAAATGCCGTTTTAACGTCCATCTGCCAGATTTCATAGTCGTAGTGAGCAGCAATAGCAAGTAGGATCCGAATGGATTTAAGCATGGCTACGGGCGAAAAAGTCTCGTTATAGTCCAAACCTGGTCCTTGACGAAAACCCTTCGCCACAAGTCTTGCCTTATAGGTCTCTACCTGTCCATCTACACCAATCTTTCTTTTAAAGATCCATTTGCACCCCCACAGGTTTTACCCCAGGGGGTACAACGTCCAAAGTCCACACTTTGTTGGTGTACATAGACTCCATTTCGGATCTCATGGCATCCAGCCACTTCACAGAGTCTCCACTCGTGATAGCTTGCTGAAAACTGGTAGGATCATCATCCTCCATGATGCAGTCTTCTCTATCACCATCAATGAGGAAACCGTAGTACCTCTCCGGTGGGCGAGAAGTCCTACCAGACCTACGGAGTGGCCGAGGTTCCTCAGTTTCTATTGCAACAGCCGGTTCAACCAAGTCATCATTTGTAGTTTGTGTCTCTAGAACCTCTTCTTGATCCACCACATTGCCATCATCTTTATCTGTGAAAAACTCTTTTTCTAAGAATGTGGCATACTGAGAAACAAACACCTTTTGTTCCTGCTTGTGGTAAAATAGATATCCATAAGAGTTCCTTGGATATCCCAAAAAGTTACACATGACCGACCGTGTCTCGAGTTTGTCCGGATTCTGCTTTTTAACATCGGACGGGCAACCCCAAATCTTAATTCTCTTAAGAGATGGTCTCCTCATGCCATATCTCATATGGCGTGGTAGACACGGTTTTGGTTGGAACCCTGTTCAGTAGAAACGCTGCAGTCTCCAATGCATGCCCCTAAAATGAGACAGGTAACTCAGCATCACTCATCATGGAACGGACCATATCTAATAGGGTTCGATTCCGTCATTCAGACACACCGTTGTGCTGTGGTGTGTAAGGAGGAGTGAGCTGAGAGAGAATCCCATTCTCTTTTAGGAAGTTTGCAAATTCTGTAGTGAGGTACTCCCCACCTCGATCTGATCGAAGCATTTTGATACTCAAGCCGGTTTGTTTTTCTACTTTGAGTTTATATTCAGTGAATTTCTCGAAAGCTTCGGATTTGTGCTTTAATAAAAATACATGACCGAATCTTGAGAAATCTTCAGTGAAAGTAATGAAGTAAGAAAAACCGCCTCTAGCCTATGTAGACATTGGCCCACATACATCACTATGTATGAGGCCTAGGAGCTCAGTAGCTCTTTCTCCGTGTCCGGTAAACGGAGTTTTGGTCATTTTACCTTTGATACAAGACTGGCAAGTCACATAAGATTTATATTCAAAAGTGTTTAAATATCCATCTTTGTGTAACTTGTTTAGTCTTGTTTCGTTAATATGACCAAGTCTACAGTGCCAAAGAAAAGCTTCATTTATTTCTGAAAGTTTTCTTTTATTAGTGTGTTGTATGCTGAAAACTGTGTGTTGATTTAGGACGTATATCCCGTTATTAAGCGTACCATACCCAACCAATATTTGATTCAGGCGAATGTTCATAACATTGTTCTGCAATACAAAATTATATCCTTCATTGTCTAACAAAGAAACAAATATTATATTACAAAGCATACTTGGTACAAAATAACATGGGTTCAAAACAAATATACACCCAGATGGCAACCCCAAGTGATACTCTCCCACTGCGACTGTATGTATATTGGAACCATTTCCAACGCGGAGAGTATGGTCACCTGTCTTCAAAACCTTGCTATTTCTCAGCCCCCGCATAGAATTGCAAATGTGAGAACCTGAACCGGTATCTAATACCCAGGAAGCAGAGTTTATTGAAAATCATTTTTCTGTCACAAACACACCTGAAGCGGAAGCATCCCCATGCTTCTTCTTGAGATTTAAGTACTCCGTACAGTTGCGCTTCCAATGTCCTGTTTTGTGGCAATGAAAACATTCCCCTTTCCCCGATTCTCCAGCTTTGGACTTGTCCTTCTCCTTAACCTTTTTAACTCCACTCCTAGGCTTGGTGGGCTTCTTCTTGAGCTTTCCCTTGGCCTTAGCCTTTGGGCGAGAAGAAGAAGATTGCCCAACACTCAAAACGGGAGTTTTCACTGATTTCAGTGTGCTCTATGCACTCCTTAACATATTAAGGAGTTCAGGTAGTTCCTTCTCCATGTTGTGCATGTTGAAGTTAACTATGAATTGAGCAAAGGTGGAGGGAGGGACTGCAGAATAATATCCGTATATTGTTCATTGTCCATCCAAGGTCCTCAAGCTCTTCTATGAGAGCTATCATCTTCAGAACATGGTCTCCTACTGGTGTACCAGGGGCCATTCGCATCTGAAACAATTTCTTTGATGCTTTGTATCGTAATACGCGGGATTGCTCTCCATACAACTCCTTTGTATGGAGGAATATGGCGTGAACGTCCATATTCTCGTGCTGCTTTTGATGTGTGTTGTCCATCGATGCAAGCGCGAGGAATTTGGCCGTGGCACAGTCAGCGTCCCATGTCTTGCGGACTTCAATATCCGCAACTGAGGATTTTGGACCTGGGACGGGCGGGGCTGAAGCCGTTAGGACATATGATACTTTATCATAAGTCAAGCCAATTTTCAGATTCCTCAGCCAGTCTTTATAATTGGTCCCATTCAGTTTATTTTTATCTAGGAGAAGCTTGAGTCCAGTCATTGGTATCTGCCATTAAGAGAGAGAAAAGAATACACTCAGCGAAAGCTCTTGCAAAGATCAGATTGGTTATTATCTTGTGTAATCGATGTCTCCCACTGCTTTAATCAAGTTTTTCTTTCAAACCTTAAAAAGAAAACTAGCCAGGATTAATTACAGTCTACAACTTCGCTAACCGTTCAGCCAGGCCAGTGTCGGTACTTGAGGGAGGTTCCCCATGCTTTCGCACGGACCTAATTAAAATAAATCTCGTTTTCCCAGAGGCGTAGCCCCGTAACACCTTTCTAGACACCTAATGAGTTAGCTAATTGTAAACTGCAAAATTCTCCTGGGAGCAAACTATTGCCCAAAGTGGGATCGGGATCCAACCATCATATGGAAGGTATGCAATCTCATTGCAAATTTCAACTGTTGAAATTCCCGATGTGGTTTTTACCCCTAGCAATCACGACCTTGGCTATGGTCAACAAATCACAAGCACTAGTCAAGTTCAACCCGTCTTTTCTTGATTAATCAGACCCGTTCACATGACCCTTGGCTATGGTCAACAAAGTCATATGCCCATCGTAATTAATCTGCATCATATGCACTGTAGGAAGACATCACTTAGCTACCGTACACTACGCCTTGGCTAAGGTCAACAAACGTAGCACGAATACTAAGTACTCTACTTCCTAAAATGACGGAGGGTTGCGGATGATTTTTAAGAAAATCTTTAACGCTTTGAACTTGATATCGTCGTAGAATCAAATGGTTTTTAAAAGGAGTGGCTTAAGCTCCGCAGTTTTGAAATGTAGCTTTTTCATAAAGAGCCGAGTGGTTTTCAAATCTGATTCTATAACATCTTTTTAGGTTTATTTTCTTTACATTAATCATATTAATGTAGTCCCATCATTTAAGTCCTTAAGCCAATCACAGAAAAGAAACGAAAATACAACGTACGCTTATGCCATCCGCATTCGCCGCAATGTTCCGTTATGCACCGTTAGGTTACTTAACTAACGGCATACCGGGACGGAACTAGCGCGGGTGTAAAACATAAGCAACGCCTACTATATATCATATATATAATATATCATTCGTCTCAGATATCACATCATAGAATACAGGCAGCAGAAACACAGATATAATGGAATATACTAGGACGTCCGTATTTAGTATTTAGCCAACAATAGAAAATACGGATTCCACAGTCGCGATGAATAGCCAAGCCCACACCCTGGACCCCTACGAGAGCGGCAAGCGACCCTACCAATTCTGGAGTTTAGGAGACCCGGTCTCGACTCCTTGAGATGGCCTCCTACTGAACCCCAGAACTCGGTCACCTGTGCTCTCCTCCTTGGGTCCATCCTAATGAGGAAAAGTAAATAATATACAACACTGGTGACATCAATCTCAACCCGGAAGTGCCCCAAATAAAAGAATATTACATTACATTTGAATTTTACATGAATGAAAAGAAAACTCTCATCTCACATAAAAAAAAACCCGGCTATTCAATCGCGACAATCCTGCACATCATATCTTAGCAACACATAATATCTCATATCATCAATGTAAGTAAGTATGCATACACCGATCGCCGTTGATGTATAGCAACGAAAACCGGCAATACAACTACATACTACACTTACGGTCACAGAAAAGAAAGTGTAAAACTACAATATTTGGAATCCACATTCTCTTTAGACATCGCAAATCCGAAATATCACATACTTCGCATTTCATGCCTAACTATATGAATTCCACATATTGTATCACATTCCAGATAAATAGACAGTATTAAAGTTTTCGATCGAATGATCAAATACCCAAAATTTCCTAAAGCTCAACACTTGAGCGGAGTTCAAAAATCCCAGAATATGACACAGTAGCAGTGGTCCAGCCGTAGAAGGGTCAAGCCAACGCCTCACATGTGGCACGCCGTACTGCCCCAAACCCTAAGGTTTAGAGGCAGTTCAGACGGTCACATAATCGAGTTATGGTTTGTGTTCTTCTAGAGGGTCCACCACTTAACTTGCACGTATTTCCGAAAGATTTAAACCCGAGAAAAAAATCAACACTTGAAAATTTTTCGTGCCGGGAAAAAGTGAGTTAATGATACTCGTTCGAACATTTTAATACTTTCTAAATTATCCGAAAAAGGCACGAAATTAAAATTCCGATCGAATCACCGAATCCAAAACAATCCCTAGAACATTCAACACTTGAATCAGATTAAAAATACCCAAAAATATGTATAAGCAGATACTAACATTACTGTATAAAAACGAGGCCATACATCTCCTGTACGGCCGCGGATCCGCGGCCCAAGCAAGGTCTGGCCGCGGTTCCGCGGCGGTATATACGAATTATTGCGTCGTTTTTTACAGTGTTGCTTAGATTTCCCTGCTGAATTTTTTTACGTATTTTTAATTCTGAAAATAACACAGTTTCAAAAAATGTCAAGAGAGGGTTAAAAAATGCGTATTTTTGGTTCGATCGGAGTTTTAACTTCGCCAAAGCGTCGCCTAAAGCTCTAGCTTGGCTCTGATACCATTGTTAGGTTTACCTAGTACCTCATGAAGGATTTGGAAGCATCACATGTGTCAAAATCAAATTTTTAAGGTGCTAAGTGAACATACAAAGAATCATCACTAGAAATTTAGGGTTTCATAACATTGACATCATCACAAGTAGTAAAAGCTAGGGTTTTGAGAGTACAACCTTTGTAGCTCCCTACGCTAGACTCCTTGGCTACTTGAGGGTTGGAAAAAAGTCCGCTTGAGATCCTCTAGGTCTACGATGATCCACCCGGAGTCCTCTTTGTCTAAGCTAGAAACTTCACAAGATCAAGAGAAGAAATTGAAGCTAACACTCTTCACTAATAGGCAAGACTAGTGCAGAATGGTGTTATGGTTGGTTTTCTCACTTCAAAATCCTAACTTGGTAACTCTTTTTCTTACTTGAGAGAACTAGAAAGCAAGAGAGAAAGGAGGAAGAAGATGATGGCTTTTTAAACTCAAGATAATGATAAGCTTGTATAGAAAATGAGAAAATGAAAAAATATATATATTCACTCTCTCATTCTAAACCATGGTTGTAAAATATCTTAGATATTTTAGTTTGGAACAAAAATGACCATAGAAAATGAATCATGGTTAATACAAGGGGTTAGTGCAAGAAGAAAAGATTAAACCATGAAACAATTTCCATTTCCATTTTCCTTTTTCCAAATAAATAATATCCATATATTTTACATATGGTGTGAGTCTTATATTGCCACCATCTACTATATCAACAACCATGATAACCATTACGTATGCATGTATGTGTGCATGCACATCCAATGTGCATGAATGAGAATGAATGCATACATGCATGCATAAAACATAAAGACAAAAAAGGATTTAAAGTGAGAAACTAATGGTTAATGATAAATCAACACTTGATTTAGCAACCCTGTCGTATCACAAACGACCCGACCAAAAGCAAGCCTCCCGATTAATATACGGTATCTCATAAGCGCATTTTAACCGGGTCCACGCGCATATCGCATATGCGTACCACATCGTTTCTCCTGGACTAGGTAACTCCATTGTGGGACTCTAAGACTCGTCAATACGCCGGCAGTGGGTGATGATCATATCAAGCACCCCCAAGCCGCAAGCGGTCAGCTAAACGTAACGGCCACCCGGGTATTGAGCGATCAGAAGAAAACAAGCGAATCTGTTACAACTCCCGTCGAGCCAACCGGAAACACTACCGTACATTCCGGTCTCTTCATCAGATATGCTGCATATCGAGTCTAGAGATGGTAACGTCGACCCCAATAACTCAATATGTCATGCCGATGAATGGTCTATAACAGATCGAGAAACTACTGATAACACTTATAAGTAAATCTCAACAGCCCTGGCCAGGGACATACCGATATAGCCAATCGAGCACAGCACAACATCAACTCCCAATACCGGGAGAGACGAAACCCCTCCTATCGCTCATCGCCTTCGTGTGTCTCGGGACTGTACCCAATGGCCACCTGTTTGCACGACTCAGTAGAGCCGTGGTAGGGTGGTAATCAAAGTACAATGGGAGAACACACAAGACTCTATGACGATCTCGGGTCTACAAACTAACCTGCACCAGTGTCACCTGAGAACTGCTATCCGACGATAGATATAATTCCATATAGGAGTTCTCGGTGAGTCCGTCCAGTGTACCCAGTCATCACTAAGCACCCGTATACGATCTCGATGTCAAACATCGATGAATGTGGGAACATCCATCACCCATCATATGGGTCTAGTATCATATACGCTAGTCTACTCTGGTATATAGATGCCCCGTCTCGATACACCTACGACTAGGGACATTCCAGGATATGCTTATAAACTACAGATGTCACACTAGTATGATCTCTATCATAATCACAGTAGTCAAGCCTATATCCTCAGGGCTTTATCAACATGTATGAATGAATAAAAGCATGCTCAAATCAACATGTCAGATAAAGAAGAACCAGATAGCATACTATCATGTCGAGAAAGAATGTACACTGAATATATATATATATATACATGTACAAATACATCCACTATCATATAATGGCCTCTAGAGCATACATATATCCAACAGATGATCCTATATCCATTGGTGTTTGACATCAGAGAAGGTATACGGGTGCTCAGTGGAGACTGGGTACACTGGACGGACTCGCCGAGAAATCCCAGGTGGTATTATACCTCACGTCAGATGGCAGTTCTCTGGTGACACTGGTACAGGTTAGTCTGTAGACCCGAGATCGTCATAGGGTCTTGTGTGATTCCCACTGTGCTTTGATTTCCATCATACCACGTCCAAGAGGGCGTGCAAAAAGGTGGCTTTTGGGTACAGTCCCGAATCACATGGAGGCAATGAGCGATAGGAGGGGTTTCGTCTCTCCCGGTATAGGGAGTTGATGTTGCGCTTTGTTCGATTGGCTATAACTGGAAATCCCTGGCCAGGGTTGCTGAGATTTACTGGTAAGTGTTATCAGTAGTTTCTCGAACTGTTATAGATCTCATATCGACACGACTTATCAAGCTACTGGGGTCTGACGTTTACCACCCCTAGGCGAGATATGCGACATATCAGACGAAGAGACTGGACTGTACGGGAGTGTTACTGATTGGATTCGCTGGAGAATATATAGGCTTGCTTGTTGATCTTCTGATCTCTCAATACCTGGGTGGCTATTACGTTTAGCTGACCGCTTGCAGCTTGTGGGTGTTTGATATGATCATCACCTACTGCCGGCGTATTGACGATTCTTTAGAGTCCTACACAGAGGTTTCCTGGCTCAGGCAAATCGGAGTAGGAGCACATATATGATATGTGCGGGACCGAGAACAATATGTGTATGTGATACCATATTAGATTCTTGCGATATGAGATATCGGCCGGGTATTAGTCGGTTATTTGTGAAATAGCCTGATTATCGGATCAAGTGTTGATTCGATAATTTAATGTATAATTATATATTTGATATATTAAATTACATTAACTAATATAAGCTCACTAAAACATTCTTTTTCTCACTCGGGTAATACATTGATATATATGCGATATATGTTAATTGTATTATTTTATTTTGTTACAATAAATATTGTATAGGTGATATATAATATTGTAACATGTTATGGTTATAAATGCAACATGTTTTGTGGAGTTTAAATGTGGTTAAGGTTTGGATTAGGGTTAAGCTTGCATGAAGCTTTCAAGAAGCTTCTTGAAGCTTTGACTTTGACTTGGATATTTTGTGATATTTCTTTAATCCAACCCAACCCTTTAACCATAGTTGTTTCTCTACATGGGTTAAGTCCTCATACTTAACCCATGGTTGCATTTTTAACCTCACAAGAGTTTTCATTATTCATCACAAATGGTTTTCATCTTCTTCTTCCTCTTGATAAAGCTTTCTAGCTTTTGGTGATGTGATGAAAATGAGTGAGAAATAGAAAATAAATGAGAGCTAAATTCCTACTTCATCATTCTCATCTATTCTAGCCACTTAGATTAGGGTGTTTGCTTTGCTAATACTTGATTAGCAAAGCAAGAGCTTGGGTTTGAATTTCTTCAAGGTAGATCATCTTTGTTATCGAAGATCGGAAGCAAGCTTACATCTTTCTTTTGCAGAGCCTCTCTAGAGTCCGGATACTCGATGATCGCATCGAAGGGACCACAACACGGAGCTTTATAAGTGAAGGAACGGACTACAAAGTTTGTAATCCCTAACTCTTAGAAGTAAAGTTGTTTACTTGCTTTGTTTCGCCTAATCTCTAGTCTAAGATCTTGGTTAGGCTTGTTCGGCACGTTTAAAATTTAAATCGGGCATGGTTGATTCCTTGTAAAACCTTGTGAGAGTGCTTAGTAACCCTACAGAAGCCCTCTCCGTCTCAAAGCCATGAGACGCGAGCCCGTTGCCTTCTAGAACCCGGCTATCCGTGCACTCCACCACGGGGTAATCCTAGTACAGAAAAGAAAATATGTACAACGGGTACATCGACCTCTTCCCGGTCGTACCCCAAAAGAATAATATACAAACAGGCAGTGACGACAGTCCACTTGTCGGACGCTCGCCCCGCGATATCAAATGTACAAATAAATCCAAACTGCACTACCATTGCACGCAAGCTATCCACCACGACAAATCCGCAACATCACAGCACAACACAGAATATCAACGTGAATGTCATGTTCGCAAACCCGTCTAAAGGAACTATAAAGAATAGACAAGTTGTACCGATCAAATGACATTCACGGTCGCAGATAGAAATGTATGTACTGTAAACTAACGTATTTAAAATTCCGATCGACTAAACTTCCCTAAATGGCCCCAAGTGCAAATCCAGCACTCAAACAAATCTGGGCCAAAACAAAACATCTCAGAAACCACTATTCCATATAAAAGACACCCAGAAGAAAAATGGTGCACTGTATCCACCATACCACCGCGCAACCGTGGCAAACACGATGGTTTGGCCGCGGTTCCGCGGTGTAATGGTAAGAACGTGCTCTCAAATTCCTTCCAGGGTCTTAAAAAATCCTGCACGATTTTCTGATATACCCAAAATAATTTTTAGACGACTTAAAAAATTCGGCAGAAACTTGAAAAATGGAATTGCGGTTTTAGAAAATTCGGTCGATCGATGTTTTAAAAATGTTAGAACAAGCTAGTATGGATTAATGATGTGGCTCTGATACCATGTAAGTCTATGGTAGCGCCTCGGCCGTCAATCTGATGCCAAACGCGGAACAAAAACTTTTATAAACTGGCGCTAACGCAGTCTTTCACCCGGATCGTTCCATTAACCCTATACTAGCAAACTACAAAGAAGTTAGAATGGCTATACCGATCGATCTGTGTCCTTCGGTCTTTAGCAACCATGCTTAGCTCCTCGCGGCATCTCCGATCAAGCTCGATCTTCGGTCTCCTCGTCGAAGTGGCACCACGTCAAGGAATCTTTTTACGGGCTCCCGCTTCAAAACCGAAGCAACTCGAACATGAAGTTTGCTAGCTGACATGTCCAAGGTGAAGTAGAGAAAGTGTGTGATTACTTTGTCTCATGACATCCATGGATTCTCAACACATGAGATGGTATGGATGGAGGTTGAAGAAGAAGCCATTAATGGAAGTTGTGAGCACAAGAAGAAAAACTAGTGAAGAAGAAAAAGAGCTTGCTTATTGTGTGAGATGAAAATTGTGAGAGCTCCCTTAATCTCAAGACCAAGCCCCAACCTATAGTGTCTGCCCTCTCTCTCACTCCACATCTTAATCCCACACAATAATCAATCAAGAGATTAGATATGGCACAAAAAATAACACCATGAGTCACCAAATATTGCGCATGCCATATTTAATGCTCTTGAACAAAACTTGCACTCACAATTTCCACATAATAAACATTAATCCAAATGTTTAAAACAATAAATAGAATGGCATCTTCTAAAGTAAACTCTTGACGGATCACAAGAATACCCCTCACCTGTATATACATACCTGCATCCGCATTCCGACTGAATACGAATACAACGAGACGAAAGTAATCCAACCAATCTAATACTAGGATCCGGCTTAAACCAAAGCCCACTAGTATTATCCGTCCGTTCATGATCCGTGCACAAGTGCACGGATATGATCGAACCCTACCATAAAACCATACGGCCTCTACAACATTTTGCCCGAACTTGGGAAACTTTCTGTGGGGATTCTAAAGACTCATCAATACGCTGGTAGTGGGTTTAACCACAAGCACGTCAGTGGTACTAGCTGTACGTAATGGCTTCCCAGGTATTGAGAAAAAGGGAGGCCGATGAGCGAACTCATCATGAAACCCTACTGAGCCTGCCAGTGACAATATCTGTACAGTCCGGTCCGTTCGTCTATGAGTATCGCATATCGGGCCTAGGGGGCTGGTAAATGTCAGACCCCTAATAGCGGTATAAGTCATGTCGGAGTGCAGCCCAGAACACCCTGAGAAACTACAGGAATACCTACCAGTAAATCTCGCTTGCCCTGGCCAGGGACTTTGTGTAATGGCTCTCCAGACACAGCACGATCTTACCTCCAATACCGGGAGAGACGAATCCCCTGCCGATCCGCTCACTGCCTCCATGTTGCTCGGGACTGTACCCAACTAAAACCTGTTTGCACGACTCCATTGAGCTGTGGTAGGGTAGTAATCAAAGCACAGTGGGAACTCACACGAGGCAAATGACGATCTCAGGTCGATAGACTAACCTGTACACATGTCACCAGGGAACTGCTATCTGGCGACATGTATAATACCAACTAGCATGTTCCCGGCGAGTCCTGCCCGGTGTACTCATAACCCAATGAGCGCCTGTATACGTCTTAGGTGAACCAACTTACACCAATGGCTTGTGAGACCGGCCATCTCCCCTCGTCGGGGTCTCGATCCATATACACTAGTCTACTCATGGAGTATCGATGCCCAGTCTCGAAACTCCCACGACTAGGGACACTTTACGGATGTGCTTATAGACTACCCAACTCTCATGTATATGATCGCCATCATACTGCTGGTAGTCAAGCAAGAATCCTATGGGCTCTATCAACGTGTAATAGTTATATGTAATGTCACCTGAAGCATGTACACGATGATAAAGACAAACCAGATATCATACTATCATCTCGAGTAAGATTGTCCTACCGGTATAGGTCCTCCCTCAATCATTGCAATCACGTGCCTGCGATCCAATAATTGACTTTGAGGGCACTATATCCAACACCGTCAGTAGGTGATGATCATATCAAACACCCACAAGCCGCAAGCGGTCTGCTAAACGTAACGGCCACACGGGTATTGAGCGATCAGAAGATCAACAAGCAAGCCTGCTCATACTCCTGCGAATTCATTCAGTAACACTACCGTACAGTCCGGTTTCTTCGTCAGATATGTCGCGTATCTCGTCTAGTGGTGGTAAACGTCAGACACCAGTAACACGATAAGTCGTGCTGATATGAGGCTCATAACGGGTCGAGAAACAACTGATAACACTTACCAGTATATCTCCGAATCAGCCATGGCCAGGGACTTCCTATTATAGCCAATCGAGCACAGCGCAACATCTACTCCCTATACCGGGAGAGACGAATCCCCTCCTATCGTTCATTGCCTCCTTATGACTCGGGACTGTACCCAAAAACCACCGTTTTGCACGTTCTCTTGAACGTGGTAAGGTGGAAATCAAAGCACAGTGGGAATCACACAAGACTCTATGACGATCTCGGGTCAACAGACTAACCTGTACCAGTGTCACCAGAGAACTGCCATCTGACATGAGGTATAATACCATCTTGGAGTTCTCGGCGAGTCCGTCCAGTGTACTCAGTCTCCACTGAGCACCTGTATACCATCTCTGATGTAAAACACCAATGGATATGGGATCATCCATCGCCCATCTACATGGGTCGAGAAGCTATATGCTAGTATACTCTGGTATATCGATACCCCGTCTCGATACACCCATGACTAGGGACATTGAAGGATGTACTCACGGACTACCTTTGTCCTACTAGTATGTGTTAGAGATAGTGCCCTCAGAGTCAATTATTGGATCACAGGCACGTGATTGCAATGATTGACGGAGGACCTATCCCGATAAGACAGTCTTACTCGAGATGATAGTATGCTATCTGGTTTACCTTTATCATCGTGTACTGCTTTAGGTGACCTTACAGGTCACTATTGCAGGTTGATAGAGCCCCTAGGATTCTTGCTTGACTGCCAGCAGTATGAGGGCGATCATATACGTGGGAGCTGGTAGCCTATAAGCATATCCTTAAAAGGTCCCTAGTCATGGGAGTTTCGAGACAGGGCATCGATACTCCAGATTAGACTAGTGTATACAGTCGAGACCCCGACGAGGGGCGGTGGCCGGTCTCACAAGCCACTGGTGTCAGTTGGTTCACCTAAGATGTATACAGGTGCTCATTGGGTTATGAGTACACCGGACAGGACTCGCCGGGAACATGCTAGTTGGTCTTATACCTGACGTCAGATAGCAGTTCCCTGGTGACATGTGTACATGTTAGTTCATCGACCTGAGATCGTCATTTGTCTCATGTGAGTTCCCACCGTGCTTTGATTACTACCCTACCATGCTCAAAGGAGACGTGCAAACAGGTTTTAGTTGGGTACAGTCCCGAGCCACATGGAGGCAGTGAGCGGATCTGCAAGGGTTCGACTCTCCCGGTATTGGGGGTGAGGTCGCGCTGTGTCTAGGAGATCCATTACACGAAGTCCTTGGCCAAGGGAGGAGATTTACTGGTAGGTATTCCAGTAGTATCTCAGGGTGTTCTTGGCTACACTCCGACACGACTTGTACCACTTTTGGGGGTCTGACTTTTGCCAACCCCCTAGGCCCGCCATGCGATGCTCATAGACGAACGGACCGGACTGTACGGATATTGTCACTGACAGGCTCAGTAGGGAGTCAGGATGAGTTCGCTCATCGACGTCCCTTTTGGTCAATACCTGGTAGCCCGTTACGTATAGGCTAATACCTCTGACGTGCTAGTGGTTAAATCCACAACCAAAGTATTGACGAGTCTTTAGAGTCCCCCACAGACCAGTTTCTCAAGTTTCGGGCGAAACGCTGTAGAGGCCGTATGGAGATATGGCAGGGTTCGATCAGATACGTGCGGTATTGCAAGGATCAAGATCGGAAGGATAATACTAGCGGGCTTTGGTTTGAGCCGGATCCTAGTATAGTACAGTGTAGATTTTTTCTCATTGCATTTGTATTCGGTCGGAATACAAATGCGGGTATGTATATACAGTAGCGGGGGTTTCCTGTAATTCATTACGGGATCAGTTTTATGAAGTTGCCAGTTTATTTTCCGTTTCGGCCAATTTTCTTTATATCTTTCATCGGCTGAAGATTTGGTGGAGGAGGGCTTATTTGCAATTGTGCAAATTAGCATTGTGGAGGGTGTTCTTTGCATTTTGTTGTGTCATGATGGTTGCACCATCCCTTGACTTTCTTGACTTCATCATTGCTTGACTTTGGGTTCATGATGGTTGATTTGGAGTGAGGTTTTGGTTGTAATGATTCTTGATCATCATCACCCTTTCTCTCTCTCTCTTTGATTATTATGGTTCATCCCCCCCTTGATAATTGGTTACACTCTCCCATTCTTCATAGGGTCTTGGCCGGCCATGCTATTCATGGGGGCTGAAATTTTGGTGGTGGGATTTTGGTTCTCCTCATGTTTGCAAAATCCCCTAGTTCATCTCCAAAATTCAACAACTCATTCCTCCACTAAAAAGGGTAACTTCATACAACACCAAATGAGACATAGAGTTCTACAGTTAACCTACAACAACCTTGGGCACGTCGGCTCGCCAACTTCGTGCCCGAGTTGCCTCGGTCCAGAGGTGGGAGCCCGTAAAAGAACCCGGCGAAGTAGTGCCCTTACGACAAGGAGTTGAAGACCGGAGATTCCGCAGGGACATCGGGATGACGATGAGAAGACCGAAGGACACGGATCGCTCGGTATAGCTTTATACTCTTTCTATAGTATGCTAGGATTATGTTAATAGCCCGATCCGGGTTTTATAGTGCGCGGTGGTGCCGGTTTCTAAGTTCTAGAAATGTTTTCGTTTCCGCATTCCGGCGTCGGATTGACGGCCGGGGCGCCGCCGTGCACTTACATTGGTATCAGAGCCACGCCATTAACCTAGTCTAGCTTGCTCTAACGTGTTTACAAGTTCGATCAATCGGATTTTCCAAAAACCACATTTCCGTGTCGCACTTTCTGTCGAATTTTTCCTTGCTCTAAAAATTATTTGGTACATTGGAAAATTACGTGCAGGGTTTTTTATGAATTCTGTGAAAATTTGGTACGCTGATTTTACTGTAGCGCGGCGGTTTAGCGGCCAAAACCATGTTTTGGCCGCGGAACTGCCGCCGTTTTGTGACCAAACCGTACCAAATATCTACAGTGGTTTACTGACATGGAAATAGGGTTTCTGGTATATTCTTTTTGGGCCCAGATGTTTTTGAGTGCTACAGTTTTGCTTGGGGCCCGCTTCGGTAAATTTGATCGATCAAAAATTTTAAACATGTTAGTTCACAGTATTTACATTATATCTGCGACCGTGAATGTCATTCGATCGGTAAATCCAGTCTATCTGCTATAGCTCTTTTAGACGGATTTGCGAACGTGACATTCACGTTGATGTTCTGTGTTGTGCTGTGATGTTGCGGATTGGTCGTGGAGGATAGCCTGGATGCAATGGTAGTACAGTTTGGTTTATTGTGTACATTTGATATTGCGGGGCGAGCGTCCAACATGTGGACTGCCGTTACTACCTGTTTGTATATTATTCTTTTGGGGAACGACCGGGCTGAGGTCGATGTACCCGTTGTTTGTATATTTTACTTTCTGTACTAGGATTACCCCGCGGTGGGGTGCACGGATAGTCGGGTTCTAAAGGGCAACGGGATCGCATCTCATGGCATTGAGACGGAGGGGGCTTTACTCTAGAATTGGCGGGCTATTCGCCGCACTCGTAGAGGGTACAGGTTGACCCGAGGAGGGGTGCCCAAGTTACCGGATTCCGTGAAGTGCTGGGTGGTCCATTCACGTTGCTGAAGGGGGCTGCCTCGCTTCAGGTTTTGGCGGGTAACTTGCCGCACCCGTAGGGGTCTAGGATTTCATTGTACAGGTTATCCACACGACCAGGGGAACGTCGGGTTTCAGTAGCGGCTCTATGAAACCCGGGGATCCCAAATATCTATATTATTCTGTGATGCTTATTACATTTCTGTGATGTTGCATTTTATCACGCCTTGAGCGAATATTGTATATTGATATATATACTAGTAGATGTTGTATATGTTTTGCATCCGTGCTAGTCCAGTCCTCGCTCTGTCGTTAGTTAAGTAACCTAACGGGTGATGACTGGGGTAAAAATCACATCGGGAGTTTCTAAATAAACTGAAACTTACCAGATATGCGCATACCTTCTGGAGTGTGATAACGTGAGCGGATTCCGTCACATTATCATGCGATGATAGTTGGATCCCGATTCCCACTGATGAGTTGGTTTACTCCTCGGGTGATCCCGACTAATTCTTCTTTCAGGTTTGGAGGAGAATTTGACGGTACAGTGGGAGATTTCCTGATTAGATAAATTGGTAACCATTCTGATCTAGGTTAGAGTGCACGCTGAGTGTTTCTTTTCTCTCTCTCTCTCTCTGGCAGCGACCATGACCCGACCGTTGACTATGACTCAGTGACCAAGATTAACCGAACCTTCTTATAAGACTGGCTTTTGGATTTTCAGAGTTGCATACCTCATTGCCACTCCTACTTTTACCCTTTTCTCCAGGACACCCCGTATTACTACGAACGTCCACTTCCATTGGACAAAACCATCGTATGGTTATATACGAACTCGAAGGAATTTATTCAAGGATGGTTTCTGGTTCTGGACAAAACGAATGGGACTATTCAGTTGTCTTTTCCTTTTACCTTCTCTCAGGTTGCGAGTGCTCCTTGGATTAGGACAGTACACCTATTACGCTTATTGGATAGTCTTCTTCCAAACCATAGGCAGGTGCCGACCGGTAGGGAATGAAGAAAACCAATTAGCCTAACGATGGTGTACAGAAGGTATTATGTAAAGACAAATAAAGGGATTAGTATGAGGGCAAAGTATATTGTGACTGATATTCACGACCAAACCAAATATTTCATTACCACTCCCATTTCACCTTTGTATTTCTTCAGGACACTCCGTATTACTACGAAGATCCACAGTTATTTGGATACTCCATCGTATGGTTATATACGAACTCGAAAGGAACTTGTTCCAGTTCGGGGATGGATTATGGTTCGGGAGAAATAGGAATAAGGTTTATTCGGTTGTCTTTTATCTTCACCTTCTCTCGCATTGCGAGTGCTCCTAGGATTAGGACAGTACACCCATTATGCTTATTGGATAGTCTTCTTCCAAACCATAGGCTGGTGCCGAAAGATAGGGAAGGAAGAAAACCATTTAGCCGAAGAGGGTGTACAGAAGGTAATGACTAAAGACATATAAAGGGATTTGGAAAGATGGCAAAGAAATATACGGTTACAGTTGTGAATCTGGATAATGGAAGAGGCATTACTAGGAATACCCGGATACCCCTATGAAACATTTCAATGTTTCAGTTTCACTGTGTACTGTTAAAAGAAAACTGATTTCCCAATTAGCCCTTGCTCCAGGGTATGTATTTACCAGGTATGATTCTCACATCTGTATGGTTTTACAGATGATGAGTGGGAGTAAGTTATTGGGAATTAGGTGATTATCCTCATTATATCGGAATTCGTTGTAATTGGTGATATTTGAGGAAGTCACCTGGGTTGTTTGCCGGATCGCAAATATTTGGTTTTGAATATCCGTTGTTATGCACCAATTTCAAATTGATATATCTGTACGTCTATTTTTATAGAGTGAGATATACCTTTTTGAAATTATGTCCAGCACATTTACCTATATCAGTGGATGGTTAGGTAAGGAGCATTGAACATCGGTGTAATTCTTCTTAACCATAAGTACAGTTTTCAACCTATGACACATAGTGAATGAGTCACTAGACTCAGGGGACTTATACAAAGTATTGTATATTGTCCAGTGTCCATTAGGACAGAGGGGTTGGTCCTCGTACTATATTCATTTTACTTATGACTTCTCTAGTTTTTAGACAAGTGTTTCGAAGAAACACAGGATCCAAGTTTTGAGAAGTTATAGGTATAAGAGTAAAGTAGAGAACCAGGTATTGCAAGTATCAGGATTTTTCAAGGTGATCGAAGATGTAGATACTTGTATGTGGTATTCAGTTAATAGTAATGATTAAGAGAACTTACTTCTCTTTCAGGTTACTCATAATTGGAAGCACTTCTAAGTTGAGTAATGATGATCAGCCTCTCTCCATTTAGTTGAAATGCACTGGAGACAGCTGCATGATTTGAATCCGGTTCAATTAAATCAGTGCCTCTGTTTCTATATTGGATATAGAACAGTTCATATCTTAACGATGTTAAGGTACGGGGAGTTGTCTGGCTTTTTCTTAAAACTAGACTCTGGATAACTCAAGGCACGTTTCTGTAATGGCTGTTTATGGGTTGACCCAGGCTATGACGAGGGTTGACTTTCTACCATCTGGAAGATCAATAGTGATAATGTTCTTAACTCGCCACAGTTTTAATAAAAATGGATTTTTCAGAAAATAGTAGTGGGAGTATGGTAGAACTGGAAGTGATTCCAGAACCGCAAACGATTACTGAAGATTTGATAAAGAACCTAAAGATTCAATCTGGTTTGACATTCCACTGGCCACTCCGCAGATATGGTGGGTAACCTCAGGCGCTCGAGAAGTACTTCGTTATGCTCAAGGACGGTGGCAGGGAGGTTCTTGTTTACCCAGACTTGCCATTGCTGTTGTTCCAGACTGTGAGACCCGGCAGGAGGATGAGTATAGCGTCGTTCTAAACTAGCTTTAGAATTGCACGTGTATATGACTCTGCCAGAGGGTTGTCATAGTCAGTGGTAGCAGCGGAAGCATTGGTGGAAAAGTGGCTTATGTCTATTTATAGACTAAAGCAGATATAGCGGAGATAGATCATTTATTTCTGATGTGACAATCATAGGTTTGACTTCATCAGAATAGGGGATGAATCTGTTAAGAAGGTAGTAGGGTGTGATGTCCTGGTATTTGGATGACATACACAGAGTAGGAAGTGAAATTCCTATACTACGATCGGTTATACTTTGGTTGTCACACAGTGGTTTCTATACACAGGACTTGGATATTATATCAGGCATTTTGGTTACTAGATCTATGGTTTTAGATCTAGATTTGGGAAGTGTCCCAATTAGGGTACTTAGACAGCATTCTAAAGGTATTTAGAATGGACGACTCCTGGCACGGTAGTGTACCTGCAGGTGATGGAGTCACCCTCTCTAAAGGTGTCTTACAGATTAAAGGGGAGAGGGATGTGCATGATTGGTAGATCACTTGCTTAGGCAATTGAGTCAATCGTGAGATATCAAGTACCACACCAGATATTGTTTTTGCAGTAGATACAATAAGTTGATATTGATCCAATCCTGGAGAAACATTCGGAAGAAGTTTTAGAACATAAGTGGATGTTCTAGGGATATGATAATGACATCCTCCTTAGGGAGACAGTTATCATTCCAGGCTTCTAAGGTGACCTGGATGACAGAGTGGCTGTTAGAGTTATAGTTTTCTCTCTGATAAGGGGCAGTATTTTGGACAGATGGTCCAAGCGGATACTGAGAGAGATGTGGTGCAGGGATACCGATTAAGTTCAGTTGACGATACAGTCTAAGAAGTTTGGATTTGGAGTTCATTTATGAACTAGGTCCCATCAAACATCCAGACACATTCTAAGATAGGTATTGCTCACTTCGGGAGATGGCTTTCTCCGCAAACTTGAGATATAGAGAGACATAGAAAGAAACATCAGAGCGGATCCACTCACTGAGGCTATTCCTCGAACGCAATAGTCTCGCAAACGAGCTTTGTGAGACTGACTAGTAGAGGAGTTGTGTGTTCGGTATCACACGGGCTGTGAGTATGCGACATCGCAATAATTAGCCTTGAGTGGAAGTGGGAGATTGTTGAAGATAGTGCCCTCAGAGTCAATTATTGGATCATAAGCACGTGATTGCAATGATTGATGGAGGACCTATCCCGATAGGACAGTCTTACTCGAGATGATAGTATGCTATCTGGTTTACCTTTATCATCGTGTACTGCTTTAGGTGACCTTACAGTCACTATTGCACGTTGATAGAGCCCCTAGGATTCTTGCTTGACTGCCAGCAGTATGAGGGAGATCATATATGTGGGAGCTGGTAGTCTATAAGCATATCCTTAAAAGGTCCCTAGTCGTGGGAGTTTCGAGACAGGGCATCAATATTCCAGAGTAGACTAGTGTATACAGTTGAGACCCCGACGAGGGGCGGTGGCCGGTCTCACAAGCCACTGGTGTCAGTTGGTTCACCTAAGATGTATACAGGTGCTCATTGGGTTATGAGTACACCGGACAGGACTCGCCGGAAACATGCTAGTTGGTCTTATACCTGACGTCAGATAGCAGTTCCCTGGTGACATGTATACAGGTTAGTTCATCGACCTGAGATCGTCATTTTTCTCATGTGAGTTCCCACTGTGCTTTGATTACTACCCTACTACGCTCAAAGGAGACGTGCAAACAGGTTTTAGTTGGGTACAGTCCCGAGCCACATGGAGGCAGTGAGCGGATCTGCAGGGGTTCGTCTCTCCCGGTATTGGGGGTGAGGTCGCGCTGTGTCTAGGAGAGCCATTACACGAAGTCCTTGGCCAAGGCAGGAGATTTACTGGTAGGTATTCCAGTAGTATCTCAGGGTGTTCTAGGCTACACTCCGACACGACTTGTACCGCTTTTGGGGGTCTGACTTTTGCCAACCCCTTGGCTCGCCATGCGATGCTCATAGACGAACGGACCGGACTGTACAGATATTGTCACTGACAGGCTCAGTAGGGTGTCAGGATGAGTTCGCTCATCGACGTCCCTTTTGGTCAATACCTGGTAGCCCGTTACGTATAGGCTAATACCTCTGACGCGCTAGTGGTTAAATCCACAACCAAAGTATTGACGAGTCTTTAGAGTCCTCCACAGACCAGTTTCTCAAGTTTCGGGCGAAACGCTGTAGAGGCCGTATGGAGATATGGCAGGGTTCGATCAGATACGTGCGGTATTGCACGGATCATGATCGGACGGATAATACTAGCGGGCTTTGGTTTGAGCCGGATCCTAGTATAGAACAGTGTAGATTTTGTCTCATTGCATTTGTATTCGGTCGGAATACAAATGCGGGTATGTATATACAGTAGCGGGGGTTTCCTGTAATTCATTACGGGATCAGTTTTATGAAGTTGCCAGTTTGTTTTCCGTTTCGGCCAATTTTCTTTCTATCTTTCATTGGCTGAAGATTTGGTGGAGGAGGGCTTATTTGCAATTGTGCAAATTAGCATTGTGGCGGGTGTTCTTTGCATTTTGTTGTGTCATGATGGTTGCACCATCCCTTGACTTTCTTGACTTCATCATTGCTTGACTTTGGGTTCATGATGGTTGATTTGGAGTGAGGTTTTGGTTGTAATGATTCTTGATCATCATCACCCTTTCTCTCTCTCTTTGATTATTATGGTTCCTCCTCCCCTTGATAATTGGTTACACTCTCCCATTATTCATAGGGTCTTGGCCGGCCATGCTTTTCATAGGGGCTGAAATTTTGGTGGTGGGATTTTGGTTCTCCTCATGTTTGCAAAATCCCCTAGTTCATCTCCAAAATTCAACAACTCATTCCTCCACTAAAAAGGGTAACTTCATACAACCCCAAATGAGACATAGAGTTCTACAGTTAACCTACAGCAACCTTGGGCACGTCGGCTCGCCAACTTCGTGCCCGAGTTGCCTCGGTCCAGTGGTGGGAGCCCGTAAAAGAACCCGGCGAAGAGTTGAAGACCGGAGATTCCGCGGGGAGATCGAGACGACGATGAGAAGACCGAAGGACACGGATCGCTCGGTATAACTTTATACTCTTTCTATAGTTTGCTAGGATTAGGTTAATGGCCCGATCCGGGTTTTATAGTGCGCGGTGGTGCCGGTTTCTAAGTTCTAGAAAAGTTTTCGTTTCCGCATTCCGGCGTCGGATTGACGGCCGGGTCGCCGCCGTGCACTTACAGTATGATCCACATCATAATCCAGGTAGTCAAGTACACATCCTAAGGGCTTTATCAACATGTAACAGAGAGACAATCAATGTACATGTTAAGATAAAGAGTAACCAGATAGCATACTATCTTGTCGAGCAAGAAAGTCCTCCCTATGTATGTCCAAGCATCCACTATAATATACATCATATGTACAATAATGGCCTCTAGGGCATACATATAACTAACATTCTCCCACTTGCACTAGGGCCAGATGTTGTAGTATCCAATACCCAACAATCAGTAGTGGTTGTACTATCCCATACTCAACCATCCCATAAAAGTCTCTCTTGGGAAAAATCCTTTGTGAGTGGATCCGCCGTGTTGTCCTCCGATTCTACTCTCCTAACCTTTATCTTCCTGAAGATCAACCATCTCCATGATCAGGTGATACTGCCTTAGAATATGTCTAGATCACTGATGGGACGGGGGTTCCTAGGAATAAGCCACAACTCCATTGTCACACAATGGTAGGAATGAAGTTCATCTCATGAACTTATATACACCCAGACTGCCTCTTTGGTAGTATCCTTGGTAGCAATGTATCCAGCCTTTATCGTTTAGTTTGCCACGGTATTTATCCTGGAACTCTTCCAACATACCGTCCCTCCATTGAGGGTAAAGAGAATGCATGTGACTGACATTCAGTCGTCCTTACCACCCTGGAAGCTATCCAGTGATTTTCCCCAGGATCTATTGATACCATCTCACTACACCTAGTGAGAATCCTAACATACACTTAGATCTATCTCATAGATCCAAAAACCCAGGATTTAGGAGGTATCACCTTGATCCTACATGGAGAATCTTTGTGATAAGAGACCGAGTGTAGCATAAGAAACACCTTCCCTATCAAGAGTATGTCATCTACGTACAATACGTGGATGACCAACATACTCTCTACTACCCTTTTTGTATATACAAGCTTTATCTACCATTTTGATGAAGTCAAACGCTTTGACTACCACATCAAAACAGATGTTCCAACTCCGCGATGCCTGCTTTAACCTGTAAAGCAACTTGCACACGTTTCCACTGCTCCCACTGTCGACGAAGCCCTCTGGCTGTGTGCTTATAGACGCTTTGTTCTAAATCAGTATTTAGAAAAGCAGTCATGATACCCAACCGCCAGATATTGTAGTCATGGTATGTAGCAATGGCAAGTAGGATCTGGATGGACTTAAGCATAGCCACTGGAGAAATGGTTTCATCATTATCCACACCTGGTCAATAACAAAAACCTTTTACAACGAGTCTAGCTTTGAAAGTCTCAACTTTTCCATCTACACCAAGTAATCATCTCAAGATATACTTGCTCCTGATGGGGATTTAACCCTTCAGATATAGCAACCAAAGTCCATACTTTGTTGGTGTATATGGATTCCATCTCAGATCGCTTAGCATCCAAACATTCTTACAGAGTCAGCACTCTTGATGGCCTACTCGAAATTAGTTGGGTCATCATCTCATGATGCAATCCTCGCTCCCACTGTCATATAGAAAACCGAAGTATCTCTCTGGTGGATGAGGAACTCTACTAGATCGGCGGAGAGGCTGAGATTCGCTGGGAACTATTGAATCCTCCGGTTTAGCCAAATCATCAGCTGTAGTTTGTATAGCTGAAACACCTTCCAGTTCTACCTCATGACCACAAATTTGTTTCCAAAATAAATTCCTTTTCTAAAAAGGTGGCATGCCGAGAAATAAAAAACCGTTTGTTACTCGGTGCGGTAGAAGATATTCCCTTGCGAATACTTAGGATATCCAACAAACTTCCACAGAACTGACCTTGCCTCGAGCTTGTCTAGATTTTTGCTTTTAGACATAGGCCGGACAACCCCAAATCTTAACTTGATTAAGACATGGGCTCTTCCCATACCATATCGCATATAGAGTGGTAGGCACTGATTTGGTTGGAACCCAATTCAATAGGTATGCAGCTTCTCAAGTGCATAACTCTCAAAAGGAAATAGGCAACTCAGTAGTACTCATCATAGAGCGCACCGTATCTAATAAGGTGCGATTGCTCCTCCCCGATACACCGACGTGCTGTGGTGTATACGGAGGAGTAATGCTGAGAGAGAATCTCATTCTCCTTTAGAATAGTCCAGGAACTCCGTGCTGAAGTATTCTCCTCCCCGATCACATCAAAGGACATAATACTTATACCCGTTTTGGTTCTCTACTTCTAACTTATATTCTTTGAATTTCTCAAAAGCTTCAGACTTGTGTTTCAACAGGAACACATGTCCGGATCTTAAGAGATAACCAATGAGTGTAATGAAGTATAAAGAATCAGTCCTGGCATATATAGACAAGGGAAAATATACATTATCATGTATCAATCTCAAGAGTTCACTAACTCTTTCTCTGTTTCCAGTAAACGGAGGTATGGTCATTTTATCTTTGTGACATGACTGGCAAGTTTCACAAGATGTAAATTCAAACTGATTTAAACATGCATCTTAATGTAAACTTAGCTAGTCGGGTCGTATTGATATAACCTAGTTTACAATTCCCCAAGAAGGATTCGTTCATTTCTGAACTCTTCCTCTTGTGTGTGTTATGTACGTTAAGAACCGTAGTTTGATTTAGAACGTATATGCCATTGGATAACGCGCCTGAACCGATCAACTCTTGATCTAGGAAATTTTCAAATCATTATCTAACAATACAAAATTATATCCTTCTTTATTTAATAAAGAGACCGATATGATGTTGTATATCAGGTTTGGTATCTAATAACATTCATTCAGAATCAATGTATTTGGTAATACAGGGTGATAACTGCCAACACCTTGGCTGCAACAATTGCACTGTTTCCAACTCTTAAAACTTATCACCCATTCCCAGTTCTCTATAATGAACACACCCGAAGAAGATGCATCAACATGGACTTTCTTCATTTGGGCAGCACGGGAATCCTGGTATTCCCCTATTTCCTGCTCGGCCTTATAACAATTATAAGTTGGAGCGGGACTAACGTTTCCCAGCTCAGTATAACAAGCGGGTTCGGTCAATACATCCATATTATTATCTTGATTAAGGCGTGACATGGTCGCTACCTGGAGAGAGAGAGAGAGAAGAAAACACTCAGCGTATGCTCTTGTAAGATTAGATTGGTTATTATTTTATCTAATCAGGATGGCTCCCACTGTTTTTATCAAATCTTCTTTCAAACCCTAAAAGGTAAGACTAGCCGAGATTAATTACACGCTACAAGTTCGCCAATCTTTCGGCCAGGCCAGTGTCGGTACTTTGAGGGAGGTTCCCCGTGCTTTCGCACGGACCTAATTAAAATAAACCTCGTTTTCCCAGGGGCATAACCCCGTTGACACTTTTCTAGTCACCTACTTGATCGGCTAATTGTAAAGTGCAGAACTTTCTCAGGAGTAACTCTTACTCGTAGTGGGTATCGGGATCCAACTATCTCATAGAAGGTATGCAATCTTATTGCAAATTTCAACACATGAAATTCCCGATAATATTTTGCACCTAGCATCCTATGACCTTGACGAAAGCCAACAAACCATGGGCTGCTAGTCAAGTTCAACCCGTACATTTCATGATTGAATTAAACCTACCCGTACGACCCTTGACGAAAGCCAACAAAGTCGCACGACTACCCTAACTCAATCGCATCATATGCTTTTGCAGATAAGTATAAATAGCTACCGCACACTATGCCTTGACGAAAGCCAACAAACGTAGCACGAATACTATGAAGTACTTATCTGAAATGACGGATGGCTACGACAGGTTTTTAAGAAAACCTTTTGCGTAATGAACTTGATATCGTTTTAGAATCAAAAGATTTAAAATGGAGTGTTTTTTAGGCTTTTGCTAGTTTCGCTAAAGAGGTCACTCCCGGTGAAGGGATCTCGGCTCTTTCCTCGTCGAATGAGGTGCAGGATATTCACAATACCACTATGCAAAGCAAGAACTAGAAAAGCAGTCAAAAGACGAAACCGAGGGTTGTAGCATCTGCCAGTTTTTGCTAAAGAGGTCACTCCTGGTGAAGGGATCTCGGCTCTTTCCTCATCGAATGAGGTTCTAGATATTCTACAAGGAATACCTCTATGCAAAGAAACAACTAGAGCTACCTGTTTTTGAAAATTTGATTCTACAACATCTTTAGGTTTATTTTCTTTCATTAATCTCATTAATGAATTCCTATCATTTAAGTTACCTAAGCATCACAGATAAATACAACGTACGCTTATGCCATCCGCATTCGCCTCGATGTCTCGTCATGCACCGTTAGGTTAGGTAACAAACGGCGGAGCGGGGCAGGGCTAGCGCGAGTGTAAAACATAAGCAATGTCTATATAATATATCACATATACTATATACAGTATCTATCTCATCATATAAAGTGATCACATCACAGAATATCGCAGCAGAAATCAACATATGAAATATTGGATATATTAGGATTTCTGGGTTTTAAATTAAGCCTTTATAAAACACGGATTCCACGGTCGTGATGAATAGCCAAACCCACATCCCTAGACCCCTACGAGAGCGGCAAGCAACCCTACCAATTCTAGAGTTTGGAGACTCGAACTCGACTCCTCGAGATGGTCTCCCACTGGACTCTAGAACCTGGTCACTTGTGCTCCCCTCCTTGGGTCTATCTTAATGTGGAAAAGTAAATAATATACATCAACGGTGACATCTTCCTCAACCCGGAAGTGCCCTAATAAAAGAATATTACATACAAGTTTTTACATGAATGAAAATGAAAAACTCTTATCTCACATAAAAAATCCCGGCTATTCAGAACACGACGATCCAATATAACATATCACATCAACACATAACATCACATGTCATCAACATAAGTAAATATGCGTATCCCAATTGTTGTTAACATATAGTAATGAAACCGGCGATACACCACATATTACACTTACGGTCGCAGAAAAGAAAGTGAAAAACTACAACAGTTGTAATCCGCAACCACCTTAGACCTCATAAACCCGAAGTATCACATACTTTGTATTTCATGCCTAACCAAATGAATTCCTTAGACATCACATGCCTAACCATTATAAACCCCACGTTTTAGTCTCGATATTGAAAACACTTTCTAATAACCTATCGGGTAATTCAACAAGATTCCCGATAACCTGATCGAATGCTCGTCGGAAACTTTAGTAGACGGCCGCACCCCCGATGGCGTCGACGAAGTGCACTAAGGCGGAACACCGCGGCCGCGAGCACCCAAACGGATGCTTTTGGTGACGGGGTTCTCCTATAGTCACTTGGTCGGGGCTATGGGGTGTGGCTATCTAATAAGGTTACCCGGCGAGTATCCGTGTACGCTACGTGATTGCGACGGACTTTTGATCACATCAAAATCCCGTGGCAACCGATCAAATGAGACTAAAGTGCTAGATTTATAAAATTCAAACTAGTTATCTTGTGGATTCCAAGTATTGTATCCCATCACATGATATCCGGATGACGTTAAACTTTTTGATCGACTCATCAAAGTCCCACAATTCTCCGAGAGCTCAACACTTAAGCACAGTTTAATAATACCCAGAACATGCCACAGTGCCTATGAATCAGCCATAGAAGGGCAGACCCAAGCCTCATTAATGGCACCGCGGACTGCCGCAAACCCTAAGGTTCGTAAGCGGTTCCATGGTCATTTTTTCGAGTTAGGATTTCATTCTTCTAGAGAGTTCACATAATTACTTGCATGATTATCCGAATACGTTAAACTTGGAAAAATAGGTTTTTGACATTCGTTCGAACTTTTTAATTTTGCCTAGAGAACATGTGAATACCCGAAACAAGTTAGAATTACGAATACGAAACACTCCGAATTGCCTATACTGTAAGATCACATCACATGCAAAATTAGCAAAAAAAAACAACACCTGAAACACCAAAACCCAGAGACTGGAACACAGGAAAAATTCGAAGCCAAAATTCTACTTTAGAACCGGCCTGCTCGGTTTTAAGCCTCATGTACTCGGCCAAATTCCGGCAAAAGTGCTTCGAATTTCTTCTGTGTTCATGTCATATCACAGACAACATTCTGCAGTTGTTTAAAAATATTTTTGAAGACTTTTTAAAATCGACAGAAACTAAGTTTTCGTGTTTCAAGTTTCGGAGTCGTTTCGGTTTCGTAATCTAACAAACATCGTCTAATTTTCTAGCATGGCTCTGATACCATTACAGGTTTGTCTAGCACGGCGGCAAGGTTTCGGGAGGCATCGTCCATGCCAATTTCAAAAAATTGCCGTTCTAGCTAACCCTAACCCTAGAATCGTTACTAGAAAATGCGACGAAACAATATGCAAACAACTTTGCAAACAAGTGAACAAGGAATACAATCTTTGTAGACCGGTCTTCACTTCAATAGCTCCGTGCAGTAGTCCCTTCGCTGCGATCCATGAACTCTCGGACTCTTGAGAGGCTCCACAAGATATACGGAACAAGCTTGCTTGAAGTCTTCGAGGCCGAAGATGATCTACGTTGAGGAGACACTAACCCAAGCTACCTCTTCACTAATTGTAGAATTAGTGAAGCAAACACCCTAAACTAAATGGATAGTAGTAGAGGATGATGAAGTAGGAATTTTGCTCACTTTAAAAATAATTTTCTCACTCATTTTTATCATCTCCATTGAAGCTAGTGAGCTTGAGGAAGGAGATGAAGAAAACTCTCATGATAAAAATCAAGTGGAGAATGGGAACCATGGGTGAGTTAACATCATATGCTAACCATTGTAGAGACATAACCTTGGCTAAGCATAATGGTTGGTTTTATAAATATCTTTAGTAAAACAAAAGTTGTGGACTTAGTCAATGGTTAGCAAATCTTCTCCAAGTTTCTAGCCATGACCAAATGCAACCAATTTTTGAATTACTTAAGAAATTAAAAACCCTAGATTATCACTTAGCATGGTGTAAGTCATGCACACACCCATGAATCATGTATCATCAAGCATGAAACAAAACTTTGTACACTAATATATATCATATATATACACATGCACAAATGAAGTGAGAAAAGAAATCTTAAGTGAATTAGTATTAGTTAATGTAACTTAATATATCAAATATATAATTATACATTAAATTATTAAATCAACACTTGATTTAATAATCCGGTTATATCACATATAACCGACTAATATCATGTGTATTATCTTATCGAATCAACACTTGATTCGATAACATGGATATATCACATATAACCGACCGATAACACAAATCGCGAGAATAGAATATGGTATCACATACAGTATTAATCTCGGTCCCGCACATATCACATATGTGCTCCTACTACGTTTCGCTTGAGCTTGGAAACCTTTGTGTAGGACTCTAAAGACTCGTCAATACGGCGGCAGTAGGTGATGATCATATCAAACACCCACAAGCCGCAAGCGGTCTGCTAAACATAACGGCCACCCGGGTATTGAGCGATCAGAAGATCAACAAGCTGTTGGATATATGTATGCCCTAGAGGCCATTATATGATAGTGGATGTATTTATACATGTATATATATATATATATATATATATATATTTAGTGTACATTCTTGCTCGACATGATAGTATGCTATCTGGTTCTTCTTTATCTGACATGTTAATTTGATCATGCTTTTTACTCATTTATACATGTTGATAAAGCCCTGAGGATATTGGCTTGACTACAGTGATTATGATAGAGATCATACTAGTGGGACATCTGTAGTTTATAAGCATATCCTGAAATGTCCCTAGTCGTGGGTGTATCGAGACGGGGCATCGATATACCAGAGTAGACTAGCGTATATGATACTAGACCCATATGATGGGCGATGGATGTTCCCACATTCATCGATGTTTGACATCAAGATCATATAAGGGTGCTCAGTGGTGACTGGGTACACTAGACGGACTCACCGAGAATTCCTATATTGAATTATATCTATCGTCGGATAGCAGTTCTCAGGTGATATTGGTACAGGTTAGTCTGTAGACCCGAGATCGTCATAGAGTCTTGTGTGCTCTCCCACTGTACTTTGATTACCACCCTACCACGGCTCTACTGAGTCGTGCAAACAGGTGGCCGTTGGGTACAGTCCCGAGACACACGAAGGCGATGAGCGATAGGAGGGGTTTCGTCTCTCCCGGTATTGGGAGTTGATGTTGTGCTGTGCTCGACTGGTTATATCAGTAAGTCCCTGGCCAGGGCTGCTGAGATTTACTGATAAGTGTTATCAGTAGTTTCTCGATCTGTTATAGACCATTCACCGGCACGACTTATTGAGTTATTGGGGTCGACGTAACCATCCCTAGACTCGATATGCAGCATATCTGACGAAGAGACCGGACTGTACGGTAGTGTTTCCGGTTGGCTCGACGGGAGTTGTAGCAGGTTCGCTTGTTTTCTTCTGATCGCTCAATACCCGGGTGGCCGTTACGTTTTGCTGACCGCTTGCGGCTTGGGGGTGCTTGATATGATCACACCCACTGCCGGCGTATTGACGAGTCTTAGAGTCCCACAAAGGAGTTACCTAGTCCAGGCGAAACGTTGTGGTGCGCGTATGCGATATGTGCATGGACCCAGTTAAAATGCGCGTATGAGATACTGTATATTAATTGGGCGGCTTGCTTTTGGTCGAGTCGTATGTTATATGACCGGGTTGATAAATCAAGTGTTGATTTATCATTTAACCATTAGCTTCTCACTAGAAATCCTATCTTGTTTCTTTTGGATGTATGCATGCATGTATGCATTCATTCTTGTTCATGCACATATGGATGTGCATGCACACATGCATACATACATCATTCTATCATGGTTGTTTATACATAGAAAATGGTGGCAATATAAGACTCACACCATGGATTATATTATGGATTATTATTTCTATTTATGCTAAAACAAAAGAAAAGAGATAAGATTAATTCATGGATTAGTTTCTACACTCTTCTTTTGACCTAACCATGTTCACCTACCTTTTGACCATAATTTAATCTTTCTCTTTTGTTTTAACTAAAGTAAAATAAATATCCATAAAAGATAACCATGGTTTGAGATGAAGAGGGAAAAATATATATACTTATATTTTTCATTTTCTCATTAGAGTTTATCTTCTCTTCTTCTTAAAAAGCCATCATCTTCTTCAACCTTGATCTCTTGCTCTCTAGATCTTTCAAGTGAGCAAAATACTCAAAAAGATAGGATTTTGAAGTGAGAAAGAGAACCACAACACCATTCTACACAAGTCTAGCCCACTTGTTTAGAGTGTTAGCTTCATTTCATCCTCTTGATAAAGTGAAGTTGCAAGCTTGGACAAAGGAGCTTCGGGTGGATCGTCGTGGACGTTAGAAGACTTCAAGCTAATCGTTTTCCAACTCTCAAGTGGCCAAGGTGTCTATAAAAGGGAGCTACAAAGGTTGTACTCTCAAAACCCTAGCCTTTGTTACATGGATTGTTATGAAACCCTAATTTTTCTAGTATAGATCCATTGTATGCTTACTTAGCTGTCACGACCCGAGAATTCGACTCGTGACCGGCACTTAACCATGCAACGTCTACAGGCGTAACGCGGCTAAGTAAGCCGAACCCGGAAATCAAAACCAATAATAAAGAGTGATTAAAACATTTTTCGTAAAAACAGTCATACATGTTTGAAAAGCTTCCATTTTATTTAGTAGAAATCCTTTTAAGTTCAAGAGTTATAACTTTTGTAATTTTGGTAACATTTCTTTTTTAAAACATTAGCCCCGAAAGTCGGGTAAAAGCAAGGTGTAACAAAAATAACAAGTGACATGAATAAAGCATCACAATAAGATATACGACGCCGTAGCGAAGAGTACCCAGTAAAGCAAGGACAAAATCATAAAAGATGAGACTGCATAAAGTAAAGTCGGCTCACATGCGAGCTCGACACCAGAATATAAAACCATACATATCGTCCTCTCAACTGTCTCTAAGTCAATACAGAAAGGTAGATGGAGAATACTAGATACATCAATATACAACCGAAATGATAACAGATACCGTACAAAACCCACCTAACCAGCAAAAAGGCTAACTCGCCTCAGAAAGGGTATCTGTGCCAAAAGATGCGGTAACAGCCAGCCGTGACTACTCCCAAGGGCAACCTGCAAACACTGTGGCACAACGGGGGTGAGTTGCCAACTCGTGAATAGAGATAACATATAAAGGTGATCGCAAGCATGCACATATAGCGTGGCTCTACTAATGCCAGCAGATGATATCAATGCATGTCAAATAGAGGATGCAATAGTAATGCAAATACTCTAACAGGTAAATGCTACAGGATGAGATATATAGTAGTCAATACTGAGTATGGGATAAATAACATCTACATGGACTATGTCAACATGGAAAACCATAAACGGTGCCTCAGGCTGCACTCAAATCCCAAATACACTCAGGCACCGGCACACCCATCGGCCCTCAAATCCTGTACATCTCTGAGAAATCACGAGTGCCCAACATCGGCACCCAAAATATCATAAAATACTCGTGTCCAGCATCGACACGCAAATCCTCGTATATCGGGCTCCGTCAGTCCGGATCGGCCCACGGGGTCCGTCTGCGGTGTCGGCCCTCGGCCCCGGCAATACGGATCATCCCGCATCCATCTCTCGACTCTGGTCAGTATCCTCCGGACAACTGCCAGGTCCAACCAATCACCGGTAGGTACTCGCCCGCCTCCAGGCTCAATCGGCAAACCCATCGATCATCTCGCCGAGGGGAACCATACCGGGCCCACCACGAACCCGCAAACGGAACATCCACTCTTCGAATCGGGTTTCAAGCAGACGTCTCAGCATCGAGAAAACGCGTGGTGGACACACCAAAATATCATATCACGAGGTACCGGGTTTTTCAAAATAGTGCATCTTTTCTTAATTACTTCCACGGTCCTCAAAACCATAAATCGCATGAAATCCATCACCAATAAGTAAATCCAAAGCGAGGTACAATGTAAATCAATCCATGGTATGAGCATAAGGGAAAAAACCGCTTTTAAAAGTAGTTTCCGTTTTTAAAGATGTCATGCGGCTCCCAATTTCCAGGAAATCATAATCAATCATGTGTAAGATGAACTACAGCAATATACAACAGTATAATCATGGCAGTTCTACAGTAAGTGTGGCATGACAATTACTAACGGTGTGTGTGTAGCATGCAAAATAGTGCCCGTGCAACATATACCGTTAGTAATAGTGCGGTGTTCTATCAGTTTTAAGCAATATGTATATAAACACAGCAGGGAATGCAATATGCGATGACAGTCTATGGGGTGCATGCAACATATAATAATAAAGTCCTATCAGCCCTGACGCATAACGCCATGTGGGCGATATCCACGTAGATGTGAAATCTACTCACCGTGTCTCGCTCTAAGTGTAGCCGACGACTTGCTTGCCCTTCTTCGCAGCGTCCGTCTCACTGGCCTGCGAACCTAGAATCACATACACATATCACACATATAAGCTCAATTTCACCAAAAATGCGATATTACGGTCAAACTAGAAACTCGTGTCGCAAACTAATCGCGCGTGTGCGCGATACGCTAAAACGTGTGATCACGCGCCTGAATCTACCCCGACGCGCCACGATACGCAGAAACCCAAACCTACTCACGTATCACGCGTGTCGCGAAGGTTTAGAAAAACGGCAAAATAGGTATTTGGTCCCAGATTTTTCTACAGAACTAAACTTACAAAAATATATATACCATAGAACCCTACACACTAACAGACACCAACAGAACCCAAAAATCCCCAAAACCCCACCCATCTGGCCGCAAATTGCGGCCAGAATGAAGAAATCGGCGGCCCACTGTAGCAGGTAGGGGGTCGGGTTTCACCTGTGGTATCAGCACTACTCCACTATACTACAGTCAACTCAATTTCATTTATATCACCTTGGGTCAAAAGCAGATCCAGAAAAGCTCAAATTTAGCTTAAAAACGACAAATTGCATCAATTAGGGAAACTGGTGGTATTTTAGTGTAATAGGGGTTAAACTAGGTTACAATGGTCTCACTAACTCACTAACAAGCTACTGAAACCCTAACACATCACCTTAGCACAAAGTTCCCTCTAAACACCCCATATCGCGCTAAAACGCACTAAAATCCACTAACCGAAGCAAAACCACACTAACTAAGCTAACTAGGGAATAAGTTTAGGAAATATACCTTATACTTAACCCTAGGGAGCTGCAGGAAGGTGAAGAAAGGAAGAGAAGAGGCTGCAGTTGCTGTTGTGAAGCTTGGTGCTGCTGGTGCTACTTCTCTCTGCTGCTGCTGCTTCTAGCTCCTGCTGCTGCTGCTGCTGCTTGTTCTGGAGCTGGGGAAGAGGTAAGGGTGTGTGTGTGTGTGTGAGTGTGAGAGTTTGAGACAAAAACAAAAAGAGTTGAGAGAAAGAAACCATCACAAATCATCACACAAAAGTCACCCCCCCCTCTCTCTCTCTCTTCATTTAATGCAAGCATGGCCTAAAACCATGATGCACTCTCTCTCTCTCACACAAGTCAACACTTAACCAAATTCAAACTAAAGTGACTACTAATCAACTAATAAAACCCACTTAAGAATCCATAAGACTTAATCCCATGATTAACCCACCATGGTTAATAATTATGGTATTAACTAAATTTAAAAACCCTAGTTTACATGCACATGTGTGTGCAAGCCTAGGAAAATTTTGGAAAAATATTTATTAAATTAGGAAAAATATTTAAAACACAATTTGGTAAACTTTTTGTTAAAAACCATCATTTAAATATATTTAGTCACTAAACAAATCCTAAGGTGTTACAATCTCTCCCCCTTAAAGAAATTCGTCCCCGAATTTCAAAAATCTAACTACACGTACCTTCAAAAAGATGGGGATACGTCTTCATCATCTCGCTTTCGGTCTCCCAAGTGACCTCCTCACGGTTCTGACCACGCCAAAGTACCTTAACTGATGGAATGTCCTTCGATCTCAATTTCTTCACTTGTCGATCCAAGATCATCACCGGCTGCTCTGCATAGGAAAGGTCGCGCTCCAGCTGGATCGTCGGATGCTGAATCGCATGCGAAGGATCATGAAGATATCTACGGAGCATCGAAACGTGAAATACGGGATGCACATCTGGAAAGCTGGGCGGAAGGGCTAAACGGTAGGCTACTGCACCAACACGCTCGAGGATCTCGAAGGGGCCCACATACCTGGGACTGAGCTTCCCCTTCTTCCCAAACCTCATCACACCTTTCATTGGGGAGACCCTCAAGAAAACATGATCACCAACAGAAAACTCAAGTCTGCGTCGTCGACGGTCTGCATAAGATCTCTGCCTACTCTGGGCTGCTCTCATCCTATCGCGAATCAACTGGATCTTCGCCGTCGTCTCCTCAACGATCTGTGGTCCTAAGATACTGCTCTCACTGAGCTCTGTCCAACAAGTGGGCGACCTGCATCTCCTCCCATAAAGAGCCTCAAATGGTGCCATCTGAATAGTCTCCTGGTAGCTGTTATTGTAGGAGAACTCTACTAAGGGCAAATGATGATCCCAGCTACCTCCGAAATCTAATACACAAGCTCTGAGCATGTCCTCAAGAGTCTGGATAGTCCGCTCTGACTGTCCGTCGGTCTGCGGATGAAAAGCCGTGCTAAAACTCAAGCGAGTGCCCAAAGCCTCCTGAAGCCTCTGCCATAGTCTACTGGTAAACTGGGTGCTTCTGTCGGACACAATACATGTCGGGACTCCGTGTAGTCGCACTATCTCATCAATGTAGATCTGGGCATATTGAGTAAATCCGAAAGTCGTCTTCACCGGTAGGAAGTGAGCCGCTTTCGTCAAACGATCCACGATCACCCAGATGGAGTCATACCCCCGACTAGTCCTGGGTAGACCCACAAAGAAATCCATCGAAATCTGTTCCCATTTCCACTCCGGAATGGATAACGGCTGTAGCTCTCCTGCGGGCCTCTGGTGCTCAGCCTTGACTTGCTGACAAGTCAGGCATCTCGACATAAAATCTGCGATGTCCCTCTTCATTCTGTCCCACCAATAAACATCTCTCATATCGTGATACATCTTGGTGGAACCGGGATGGACGCTATATACCGATCGATATGCCTCTTCAAGAATCTCACGCCTCAGTCCCTCAGCATCAGGTACGCACAGTCTGACTCCAAATCGTAGTACTCCCTGATCATCGATCACGAACTCGGAAAATCTGCCCTGTCCAATCTGTGCCATGATCTCTGAACATCGGTCATCACTGAGCTGTGCCTCACGTATACGATCGATCAACTGTGGGCATGCACGGACATGCGCTATCTGTCCTCCAATCGGCGTGAACTCGAACTGTACTCGACTGTCGCATAATATCTGCCAGTCTGCCAATGACTGCTCCTGTACTGCGCTCAAACAAGATAAACTACTCCCGGGCCTCCTGCTCAAAGCATCCGCCACTACATTCGCCTTGCCCGGGTGATATAAGATCTCGCGGTCGTAATCCTTCACTAACTCCATCCATCGACGCTGTCGAAGGTTCAGATCCCGCTGCTGAAATATGTATTTCAGACTCTTGTGATCCGTGAATATCTGGCACGACTCGCCGTATAGGTAATGTCGCCAGATCTTAAGTGCGAAGACCACTGCTGCCATCTCCAAATCATGAGTGGGGTAGTTTTGTTCATGTCTCTTTAGTTGTCGCGAAGCATACGCGATCACCCTGTCGTACTGCATCAAAACGCATCCCAACCCCACTCGAGAAGCATCACAAAAGACCACAAATCCGCCCGATCCGGAAGGTAAGGATAACACCGGTGCCGTCGTCAGCCGAGTCCGTAACTGCTGGAAACTGTGCTCGCACTCCTCCGTCCAATCGAAGGGAACTCCCTTCCGGGTCAACCCGGTCAACGGTGTAGCAATACGGGAGAAGTCCTGCACAAAACGCCTGTAGTAACCGGCCAACCCCAAAAAGCTGCGAATCTCCGTCACCGATGTGGGTCTGGGCCAACGCTGAACGGCCTCGATCTTCCTCGGGTCTACACATATACCGTCTCGTGAAATCACATGACCCAAGAAGTCTACGCTGTCCAGCCAAAAAGCACACTTGGAAAATTTCGCATAAAGCTGGTGCTCCCTCAAGGTCTGCAATGTAATCCGCAGGTGCTGTTCGTGCTCCTCACTACTCCGGGAGTACACCAGGATATCGTCAATGAAGACTATGATGAACAGATCCAAATAAGGCCGGAAAATGCGGTTCATCAAGTCTATGAAGGCTGCTGGCGCATTGGTGAGTCCGAACGACATCACCAAAAATTCGTAATGGCCGTAGCGCGTACGGAAAGCTGTCCTGGGAATGTTCTCCTGTCGAACCCGCAGCTGATGATAGCCTGATCATAAATCGAACCTCGAAAAGTACCCTGCCCCCTGAACTGGTCGAACAAATCGTCGATACGCGGCAAAGGATACTTATTCCGCACTGTCACCCTGTTCAGCTGGCGGTAGTCGATACAAAGACGCAAACTGCCGTCCTTCTTCCTGACGAACAGGACTGGAGCACCCCACGGGGAAACACTGGGTCGAATAAGTCCCTTGTCCAGCAAGTCTTGCAACTGGCCCTTCAACTCTCGAAGTTCCGCCGGGGCCATCCGATAAGGCGGTATAGAAATAGGCCCCGAACCAGGAACCAAATCAATACTGAAAGAAATGTCGCGCTCGGGCGGCAACCCAGGAAGCTCGTCAGGGAACACATCAGGAAACTCGCTAACAACCGGAACCTGGTCCAATGGAACCTGTGTAGCGCGAGCATCGCAAACAAAGGCGAGAAATCCCTGACATCCCTTCCTCAAAAGCTGTCCAGCGCGAAAAGAAGAAATCACACTGTGAGGGGCGGCACTACGGTCCCCCAACACAACAAAAACCGACTCACCGGGAAAGCAGAATCTAACTGTCTTCTAACGGCAGTCCACAGAAGCATAGCACGTGGCTAACCAATCCATGCCCAAAAGAACGTCGAAGTCCAACATCTCCAGAAGGATCAAGTCGACAGGAAACTCTCTCTCGCCAATACAGACGATACAGGATCGGAACACGTGCCTAGCCACAAACGACTCTCCCACAGGAGTGGTCACCACAAGCGGCTGATCAAGAAAGCCGGACTCTCTACCCAAACTCGGCACAAAGTGTGTGGATACGTACGAGTGTGTGGATCCGGGATCGAACAGTACATGTGCATCAACTGAACATACAGGAAGGATACCTGAAACTACAGCATTGGACGCCTGCGCGTCCTGATGTGTCAAAGCAAAGACCCTCGCCTGTCCACCACCTCTAACTGACTGACCTCTGCCTTGGTCATCTCGTCCCCTCTGAGCAACTCCTCCACGCCCACGACCTCTCTGTGCATAAGTCTGGCACGGAGCAACGGTAGGCACAACGGGCAACGCCCTCTGGGGTGGTGAAGGTGGTAAGGTAACATGCGGTGCTGCCGCCTCCCTCCGGTGTGTCTCTGGACAATCTCGAATGAGGTGAAGTAGGCTGCCACATCTGAAGCAACCCCGCGGCGACTGCTGACCTTCCTGGGGATACGAACTAAACATCCGACCTCGTCCCGAATCTCTGCTAATCCTCATACCGGAACGATACCTGTCGCGGCGTCTGAATGACTGCCTCCGTGCGAAAATACTGGTACGAACTCTCTTCGGCTCTGGAACTACCGAAGTCTCAGCTAGGTGCTCCTCGACCACTAGGGCTGCGTCTACAGCTGCTGCATAGGTCTCGTAGTGTTGCGCGCTGATCGCGAGGAACAATGGTGTAAGCAAGCCTCGAACAAATCTCCGGACTCGCAACTCCTCGGTAGCCACTAAATATGGGGCATAGACTGCTAGCTCTGTAAACAGTACGTCATACTCCGCCACTGTCATCCCTGGCGTCTGGAGCAAGGACTCAAATCTGCGTGCTCGGGCATCCCTAACACTCTAGGGAAGGAAACGGGCTAGAAATATGGTCACGAACTCCGTCCAGGTCATAGGAGGAAGACCTGCTGCTCTGCCCTTCTCAACGGAATCACACCACTTCTGTGCAAGACCTTCCAGGCGAAAGCTCGCGAACTCGACCCATCTCGCATCTGCGCATCTGAGGGAACGGCATATCCTGGCCATCCTGTCTATGAAAGACTGGGGGTCCTCGGCTGTATCGGTGCCTGTGAAGACCGGAGGCTTCAGCCTCATGAACTCTGATAGTGATACTGTAATCACCTCCGTGGCTGCAGGGGCAACTGGCTGTGCGGTAGGCACCATCGCGGTCTCTGGAACGGGTGGAGCTACCTCTGGTCGCTGCGCTCGAAGCGTCTCAACTAGCGATCCTATCATCTGGCGCATCTCCTGCATGCTAGATCCCACCGTCTGGCGCATCTCCTGTATACCAGCCCCTAGCGTGGCGATCTGCTCTGTCACGGCAGGAACAGCCTGCTCGGGTACAACGGGTGCACTGCCCGGATCAGTCCTCGTCTCGGACGAGTCAACACGAATCTCGGCCCTCGCGGCCGCTCTCTGTGCCCTCGTAGTCTTAGGCGGCATAATGGCTGAAAGAAAATTTGGATTCGATAAGAACACGGAAATCGAATCGCAAGAATATAAGGAGGGATCAAATCAATAAGTCCTAAGGTCGCGTAGGCGGAGTACCGTGTCGTGAGTATGCCGCGGAACATATGCACGCTACGCTACCCTACCCTGCTGCAGCTACCTACTCCATCATACCAGGGTCATCCTACACTCCGAAGGTAAAACCTACGCTCTGATACCAACTTTGTCATGACCCGAGAATTCGACTCGTGACCGGCACTTAACCACGCAACGTCTACAGGCGTAACGCGGCTAAGTAAGCCGAACCCGGAAATCAAAACCAATAATAAAGAGTGATTGAAACATTTTTCGTAAAAACAGTCATACATGTTTGAAAAGCTTCCATTTTATTTAGTAGAAATCCTTTTAAGTTCAAGAGTTATAACTTTTGTAATTTTGGTAACATTTCTTTTTTAAAACATTAGCCCCGAAAGTCGGGTAAAAGCAAGGTGTGACAGAAATAACAAGTGACATGAATAAAGCATCACAATAAGATATACGACGCCGTAGCGAAGAGTACCCAGTAAAGCAAGGACAAAATCATAAAAGATGAGACTGCATAAAGTAAAGTCGGCTCACATGCGAGCTCGACACCAGAATATAAAATCATACATATCGTCCTCTCAACTGTCTCTAAGTCAATACAGAAAGGTAGATGGAGAATACTAGATACATCAATATACAACCGAAATGATAACAGATACCGTACAAAACCCACCTAACCAGCAAAAAGGCTAACTCGCCTCAGAAAGGGTATCTGTGCCAAAAGATGCGGTAACAGCCAGCCGTGACTACTCCCAAGGGCAACCTGCAAACACTGTGGCACAACGGGGGTGAGTTGCCAACTCGTGAATAGAGATAACATATAAAGGTGATCGCAAGCATGCACATATAGCGTGGCTCTACTAATGCCAGCAGATGATATCAATGCATGTCAAATAGAGGATGCAATAGTAATGCAAATACTCTAACAGGTAAATGCTACAGGATGAGATATATAGTAGTCAATACTGAGTATGGGATAAATAACATCTACATGGACTATGTCAACATGGAAAACCATAAACGGTGCCTCAGGCTGCACTCAAATCCCAAATACACTCAGGCGCCGGCACACCCATCGGCCCTCAAATCCTGTACATCTCTGAGAAATCACGAGTGCCCAACATCGGCACCCAAAATATCATAAAATACTCGTGTCCAGCATCGACACGCAAATCCTCGTATATCGGGCTCCGTCAGTCCGGATCGGCCCATGGGGTCCGTCTGCGGTGTCGGCCCTCGGCCCCGGCAGTACGGATCATCCCGCATCCATCTCTCGACTCTGGTCAGTATCCTCCGGACAACTGCCAGGTCCAACCAATCACCGGTAGGTACTCGCCCGCCTCCAGGCTCAATCGGCAAACCCATCGATCATCTCGCCGAGGGGAACCATATCGGGCCCACCACGAACCCACAAACGGAACATCCACTCCTCGAATCGGGTTTCAAGCACACGTCTCAGCACCGAGAAAACGCGTGGTGGACACACCAAAATATCATATCACGAGGTACCGGGTTTTTCAAAATAGTGCATCTTTTCTTAATTACTTCCACGGTCCTCAAAACCACAAATCGCATGAAATCCATCACCAATAAGTAAATCCGAAGCGAGGTACAATGTAAATCAATCCATGGTATGAGCATAAGGGAAAAAACCGCTTTTAAAAGTAGTTTCCGTTTTTAAAGATGTCATGCGGCTCCCAATTTCCAGGAAATCATAATCAATCATGTGTAAGATGAACTACAGCAATATACAACAGTATAATCATGGCAGTTCTACAGTGAGTGTGGCATGACAATTACTAACGGTGTGTGTGTAGCATGCAAAATAGTGCCCGTGCAACATATACCATTAGTAATAGTGCGGTGTTCTATCAGTTCTAAGCAATATGTATATAAACACAGCAGGGAATGCAATATGCGATGACAGTCTATGGGGTGCATGCAACATATAATAATAAAGTCCTATCAGCCCTGACGCATAACGCCATGCGGGCGATATCCCCGTAGATGTGAAATCTACTCACCGTGTCTCGCGCTAAGTGTAGCCGACGACTTGCTTGCCCTTCTTCGCAGCGTCCGTCTCACTGGCCTGCGAACCTAGAATCACATACACATATCACACATATAAGCTCAATTTCACCAAAAATGCGACATTACCGTCAAACTAGAAACTCGTGTCGCAAACTAATCGCGCGTGTGCGCGATACGCTAAAACGTGTGATCACGCGCCTGAATCTACCCCGACGCGCCGCGATACGCAGAAACCCAAACCTACTCACGTATCACGCGTGTCGCGAAGGTTTAGAAAAACGGCAAAACAGGTATTTGGTCCCAGATTTTTCTACAGAACTAAACTTACAAAAATATATATACCATAGAACCCTACACACTAACAGACACCAACAGAACCCAAAAATCCCCAAAACCCCACCCATCTGGCCGCAAATTGCGGCCAGAATGAAGAAATCGGCGGCCCACTGTAGCAGGTAGGGGGTCGGGTTTCACCTGTGGTATCAGCACTACTCCACTATACTACAGTCAACTCAATTTCATTTATATCACCTCGGGTCAAAAGCAGATCCAGAAAAGCTCAAATTTAGCTTAAAAACGACAAATTGCATCAATTAGGGAAACTGGTGGTATTTTAGTGTAATAGGGGTTAAACTAGGTTACAATGGTCTCACTAACTCACTAACAAGCTACTGAAACCCTAACACATCACCTTAGCACAAAGTTCCCTCTAAACACCCCATATCGCACTAAAACGCACTAAAATCCACTAACCGAAGCAAAACCACACTAACTAAGCTAACTAGGGAATAAGTTTAGGAAATATACCTCATACTTAACCCTAGGGAGCTGCAGGAAGGTGAAGAAGGGAAGAGAAGAGGCTGCAGTTGCTGTTGTGAAGCTTGGTGCTGCTGCTGCTACTTCTCTCTGCTGCTGCTGCTGCTTCTAGCTCCTCCTGCTGCTGCTGAAAGCTTGCTGCTGCTGCTGCTTGTTCTGGAGCTGGGGAAGAGGTAAGGGTGTGTGTGTGTGTGTGAGTGTGAGAGTTTGAGACAAAAACAAAAAGAGTTGAGAGAAAGAAACCATCACAAATCATCACACAAAAGCCACCCCCCCTCTCTCTCTCTCTTCATTTAATGCAAGCATGGCCTAAAGCCATGATGCACTCTCTCTCTCTCTCACACAAGTCAACACTTAACCAAATTCAAACTAAAGTGACTACTAATCAACTAATAAAACCCACTTAAGAATCCATAAGACTTAATCCCATGATTAACCCACCATGGTTAATAATTATGGTATTAACTAAATTTAAAAACCCTAGTTTACATGCACATGTGTGTGCAAGCCTAGGAAAATTTTGGAAAAATATTTATTAAATTAGGAAAAATATTTAAAACACAATTTGGTAAACTTTTTGTTAAAAACCATCATTTAAATATATTTAGTCACTAAACAAATCCTAAGGTGTTACATTAGCACCATAAAAATTTGATCTTTGTGACATGTGATGCTTCCAAACCTCTCATAGGGTGCTAGGTAAACCTAACATTGGTATCAGAGCCGACCTAGAACATTAGGCGATACTTTAGCGAAGTATAAACTCCGATCGAACCGAAATACGGAATTACAGGACACTCTCTGGACATTTTTTAAAACCTGGTTATTTTCAGAATTAAAAATACTTAAAAATTACAGCAGGCAAATATAAGAAAGTCTGAGAAATACGAAGCCATGAGCCGTTTAAGCCGCCGCGGAACCGCGGCCAATCCTTGCTTGGGCCGCGGCTCCGCGGCCGTACAGAGGCTTCATGGCTTATTATTTGCACAGTAATTCCTATACCTGCTTGTATATTGTTTTAGGTATGTTTAATCTGATTCTTGTGCTGAATATTCTGGAGATTGTTTTAAGTTCATTGATTCGATCGGAATTTTAACTTCTTGTCTTTCCGGATAACTAGAAAGTATTGAATTGTTCGAACGAGTGTCGTTTGCTCACTTTTCACGGGGTTTAAATCTTTCGGATAAATGTGCAAGTTTTGTGGTGGACCCTCTAGAAGACAACAAACCTTAACTCGATTATGTGACCGTCTTGAACTGCCTTTTGAACCTTAGGGTTCGGGGCAGTACGGCGTGCCACATGTGAGGCGTTGGCTTGACCCTTCTACGGCTGGACCGCTACTACTGTGTCACACTCCGGATTTTTTGAACTCCGCTCAAGTGTTGAGCTTTAAGGAATTTTGGGTATTTGATCATTCGGTCGAAAACTTTAATACAGTCTATTTATCTGGAATGTGATACAATATGTGGAATTCATATAGTTTAGGCATGAAATACGAAGTATGTGATATTTCGCATTTATGATGTCTAAAGAGAATATGGATTCCAAATATTGTAGTTTTACACTTTCTTTTCTGTGACCGTAAGTGTAGTATGTTCGATATCGCCGGTTTCGTTGCTATACATCAACGACAATTGGGGTACGCATACTTACTTACGTTGATGATATATGATATTATGTGTTGCTGAGATATGATGTGCAGGATTGTCGCGATTGAATAGCCGGGGGGGTTTTATGTGAGATGAGAGTTTTATATTTTCATTCATGTAAATTCAAATGTGATGTAATATTCTTTTATTTGGGGCACTTCCGGGTTGAGGTTGATGTCACCAGTATTGTATATTATTTACTTTTCCGCATTAGGATAGACCCAAGGAGGGGAGCACAAGTGACCGGGTTCTGGGGTTCAGTGGGAGGCCATCTCGAGGAGTCGAGACCGGGTCTCCTAAACTCCAGGATTGGTAGGGTCGCTTGCCGCTCTCGTAGGGGTCTAGGGGTGTGGGCTTAGCTATTCATCGCGACAGTGGAATCCGTATTTTCTATTATTGGCTAAATACTAAATACGAACGTCCTAGTATATCCCACATTATATATATGTTTCTGCTGCCTGTGTTCTGTGATATATGAGACGAATGATATATTATATATGAGATATATAGTAGACGTTGCTTATGTTTTGCACCCGCGCTAGTCCCATCCCGGTATGCCGTTAGTTAAGTAACCTAACGGTGCATAACGGAACATTGTGGCGAATGCGGATGGCATAAGCGTACGTGTTATTTTCGTTTCTTTTCTGTGATTGGCTTAAGGACTTAAATGATGGGATTACATTAATATGATTAATGTAAAGAAAATAAACCTAAAAAGATGTTGTAGAATCGGATTTGAAAACCACTCGGCTTTTTATGAAAAAGCTGTATTTTAAAAACTGCGGAGCATAAGCCACTCCTTTTTCAAAACCATTTGATTCTACGACGATATCAAGTTCAAAGCGTTAAAGATTTTCTTAAAAATCATTCGCAACCCTCCGTCATTTTAGGAAGTAGAGTACTTAGTATTCGTTCTACGTTTGTTGACCTTAGCCAAGGCGTAGTGTACGGTAGCTAAGTGATGTCTTCCTACAATGCATATGATGCAGATTAATTAGGATGGGTATATGACTTTGTTGACCTTAGCCAAAGGTCATGTAGACGGGTCTGATTAATCAAGAAATGACGGGCTGAACTTGACCAGTACTTGTGATTTGTTGACCATAGCCAAGGTCATAGGTACTAGGGGTAAAAATCATATCGGGAATTTCAAGTGTTGAGATTTGCAATGAGATTGCATACCTTCCATATGATGGTTGGATCCCGATCCCACTGTGGGCAATAATTGCTCCTAGGAGAGTTTTGCAGTTTACAATTAGCTAACTCATTAGGTGTCTAGAAAGGTGTTAACGGGGCTACGCCTCTGGGAAAACGAGGTTTACTTTAATTTGGTCCGTGCGAAAGCATGGGGAACCTCCCTCAAGTACCGACACTGGCCTGGCTGAACGGTTAGCGAAGTTGTAGACTGTAATTAATCCTGGCTAGTTTTCTTTTTAAGGTTTGAAAGAAAAACTTGATTAAAGCAGTGGGAGACATCGATTAGACAAGATAATAACCAATCTGATCTGTGCAAGAGCTTTCGCTGAGTGTATTCTTTTCTCTCTCTTAATGGCAGATACCAATGACTGGACTCAAGCTTCTACTAGATAAAAACAAACTGAATGGGACCAATTATAAAGACTGGCTGAGAAATCTGAAAATAGCCTTGACTTATGATAAAGTATCATATGTCCTCACGGCTTCAGCCCCGCCCACCCCAGGTCCAAAATCCTCAGTTGCGGACATTGAAGTCCGCAAGACATGGGACGCTGACTGTGCCACGGCCAAATGCCTCGCGCTTGCATCGATGGACAATACACATCAAAAGCAGCACGAGAATATAGACATTCAAACCATATTCCTCCATACAAAGCAGTTGTATGGAGAGCAATCCCGCGTATTACGATACGAAGCATCAAAGAAATTGTTTCAGATGCGAATGGCCCCTGGCACACCGGTAGGAGACCATGTTCTGAAGATGATAGCTCTTATAGAAGAGCTTGAGGACCTAGGATGGACAATGGACAATGAACAATATACGGATATTATTCTGCAGTCCCTCCCCTCCACCTTTGCTCAGTTCATAGTTAACTTCAACATGCACAGCATGGAGAAGGAGCTACCTGAACTCCTTAATATGTTAAGGAGTGCAGAGAGCACTATGAAGTCAGTAAAAACTCCCGTTATGACTATTGGACAATCTTCCTCTTCTCGCCCAAAGGCTAAGGCCAAGGGAAAGAAAAAGAAGAAGCCCACTAATCCTAAGGGTGGAGTTAAAAAGGTGAAGGGAAAGGAAAAGTCCAAAGCTGGAGACTCGGGAAAAGGTGAATGTTTTCATTGCCACAAGACAGGACATTGGAAGCGCAACTGTACGGAGTACTTGAACCTCAAGAAGAAGCATGGGGATGCTTCCGCTTCAGGTGTGTTTGTGACAGAAAACTGTTTTTCAATAAACTCTGCTTCCTGGATATTAGATACCGGTTCAGGTTCTCACATTTGCAATTCTATGCAGGGGCTGAGAAATAGCAAAGTTTTGAAGACAGGTGACCATACTCTCCACGTTGGAAATGGTTCCAATGTACATACAGTCGCAATGGGAGAGTATCACTTGGGGTTGCCATCTGGGTGTATATTGGTTTTGAACCCATGTTATTTTGTGCCAAGTATGCTATGTAATATAATATCTGTTTCTTTGTTAGACAATGAAGGATATAATTTTGTATTGCAGAACAATATTATGAACATTCACCTAAATCAAATGTTGGTTGGGTATGGTACACTTAATAACGGGATATACGTCCTAAATCAACACACGGTTTTCAGTATACAACACACTAAGAAAAGAAAACTTTCAGAAATAAATGAAGCTTTTCTTTGGCACTGTAGACTTGGTCATATTAACGAAACAAGACTAAACAAGTTACACAAAGATGGATATTTAAACCCTTTTGAATATAAATCTTATGCGACTTGCCAGTCTTGTATCAAGGGTAAAATGACCAAAACTCCATTTACCGGACACGGAGAAAGAGCTACCAAGCTCCTAGGACTCATACATAGTGATGTATGTGGTCCCATGTCTACACAGGCTAGAGGCGGTTTTTCTTACTTCATTACGTTCACTGACGATTTCTCAAGATTCGGTCATATATTTTTATTAAAACACAAGTCCGAAGCTTTCGATAAATTCATTGAATATAAACAAGAAGTAGAAAAACAAACCGGCTTGAGTATTAAGATGCTTCGATCAGATCAAGATGGGGAATACCTTAGTACAGAATTTGCAAACTTCCTAAAAGAGAATGGGATTCTCTCTCAGCTCACTCCTCCTTACACACCACAGCACAACGGTGTGTCTGAACGACGGAATAGGACCCTATTAGATATGTTCCGATCCATGATGAGTGATGCTGAGTTACCCGTCTCATTTTGGGGGCATGCATTGGAGACTGCAGCGTTTCTATTGAACAGGGTTCCAACCAAAACAGTGTCTACCACGCCATATGAGATATGGCATGGGAAGAGACCATCTCTTAAGAGAATTAAGATTTGGGGTTGCCCGGCCTATATTAAAAAGCAGAATCCGGACAAACTCGAGACACGGTCGGTCATGTGTAACTTTATGGGATATCCAAAGAACTCATATGGATATCTATTCTACCACAAGGAGGAACAAAAGGTGTTTGTTTCTCAGCATGCCACATTCTTGGAAAAAGAGTTTTTCACAGATAAAGATGATGGCAATGTGGTGGATCTAGAAGAGGTTCTAGAGACACAAACTACAAATGACGACTTGGTTGAACCGGCTGTTGAAATAGAAACTGAAGAACCTCAGCCACTCCGTAGGTCTGGTAGGACTTCTCGCCCACTGGAGAGGTACTACGGTTTCCTCATTGATGGTGACGGAGAAGACTGCATTATGGATGATGATGATCCTACCAGTTTTCAGCAAGCTATCACGAGTGGTGACTCTGTGAAGTGGCTGGATGCCATGAGATCCGAAATAGAGTCTATGTACACCAACAAAGTATGGACTTTGGACATTGTACCCCCTGGGGTAAAACCTGTGGGATGCAAATGGATCTTTAAAAGAAAGATTGGTGTAGATGGGCAGGTAGAGACCTATAAGGCAAGACTTGTGGCGAAGGGTTTTCGTCAAAGACCAGGTTTGGACTATGACGAAACGTTTTCGCCCGTAGCCATGCTTCAATCCATTCGGATCCTACTTGCTATTGCTGCTCACTACGACCATGAAATCTGGCAGATGGACGTTAAAACAGCATTTCTAAATGGAGATTTAGAAGAATGTGTTTATATGGATCAGCCAGAGGGCTTCATTGACAGTGGGAGCAGCGGGAAGGCATGTAGATTGCTTAAATCCATATATGGGTTAAAGCAGGCATCACGGAGTTGGAACATCTGTTTCGATGTTGTTATCAAAGAGTTTGATTTCATCAAAAATCCAGATGAACCTTGTGTTTATAAGAAGGCTGTAGGAAGAGCTGTCACATTCCTCGTACTGTACATGGATGACATTCTTCTGATAGGAAATGATATTCCTATGCTACAGTCGGTCAAATCTTTCTTATCACTAAGGTTCTCCATGAAGGACCTGGGTGATGCCACATACATCCTGGGCATAAGGATCTATAGGGATAGATCCAAAAAGTTATTAGGATTGTCCCAAACCAGGTACATCAACACCATCCTAAAAAGGTTTAGTATGGAAGACTCCAAGCGGGGTACCTTACCCGCTTGCCATGGAGTCACTCTCTCCAAGGATTCTTGTCCAAAGACCGATAAAGAGAGAGCTCGCATGAGCATTATACCCTATGCTTCGGCAGTGGGATCTATAATGTATGCGATGTTATGTACACGCCCAGATGTAGCTTATGCACTTTGTGTTGTAAGCAGGTATCAATCCAACTCAGGGGAGAATCACTGGACAGCTGTGAAGAACATTCTTAAGTACTTACGAAGGACTAAAGAATTGTTCTTGGCATATGGTAATGGAGATCTCCAAATGGAGGCCTTTACCGATTCGAGCTTCCTGAGCGATAAGGACGACAGCAAATCTATCTCAGGGTTTGTATTTACCCTCAATGGAGAGGCGGTCAGTTGGAAGAGTTCCAAACAGGATACCATTGCAGACTCTACGATGGAGGCTGAGTACATTGCTGTAAATGATGCCGCCAAGGAAGCCGTCTAGATGAAGAAGTTCGTCTCGGAGCTAGGAGTAGTTCCAACCATTATTGATCCAATACCATTGTATTGTGATAATAATGGGGCTATGGCGTTAGCCAAGGAGCCCAGGTCCCATCAGCGGTCCAGACACATCCTGAGGCGCTTTCATTTGATCCGGGAGATTGTAGATCGCCGGGAGATTGTAGATAGCCGCGAGATCGAGATTAAGAGAGTAGACACAAAAAATAACGCCGCGGATCCACTCACCAAGGCCCTCCCTCAGCCGCAGCATGAGCGACTTTTTGAGATGTTTGGTATGAGATACGCCAATAACTGGCCTTAGTGCAAGTGGGAGATTGTTGGATATATGTATGCCCTAGAGGCCATTATATGATAGTGGATGTATTTATACATGTAAATATATATATATATATTCAGTGTACATTCTTGCTCGACATGATAGTATGCTATCTGGTTCTTCTTTATCTGACATGTTAATTTGATCATGCTTTTTACTCATTTATACATGTTGATAAAGCCCTGAGGATATTGGCTTGACTACAGTGATTATGATAGAGATCATACTAGTGGGACATTTGTAGTTTATAAGCATATCCTGAAATGTCCCTAGTCGTGGGTGTATCGAGACGGGGCATCGATATACCAGAGTAGACTAGCGTATATGATACTAGACCCATATGATAGGTGATGGATGTTCCCACATTCATCGATGTTTGACATCAAGATCATATACGGGTGCTCAGTGGTGACTGGGTATACTGGACGGACTCACCGAGAACTCCTATATGGAATTATATCTATCGTCGGATAGCAGTTCTCAGGTGACACTGGTACAGGTTAGTCTGTAGACCTGAGATCGTCATAGAGTCTTGTGTGCTCTCCCACTGTACTTTGATTATCACCCTACCACGGCTCTACTGAGTCATGCAAACAGGTGGCCGTTGGGTACAGTCCCGAGACACACGAAGGTGATGAGCGATAGGAGGGGTTTCTTCTCTCCCGGTATTGGGAGTTGATGTTGTGCTGTGCTTGACTGGTTATATCAGTAAGTCCCTGGCTAGAGCTGCTGAGATTTACTGATAAGTGTTATCAGTAGTTTCTCGATCTGTTATAGACCATTCACCGGCACGACTTATTGAGTTATTGGGGTCGATGTGACCATCCCTAGACTCGATATGCAGCATATCTGACGAAGAGACCGGACTGTAACGTAGTGTTGCCGGTTGGCTCGACGGGAGTTGTAGAAGGTTCACTTGTTTTCTTCTGATCGCTCAATACCCGGGTGGCCGTTACGTTTAGCTGACCGCTTGCGGCTTGGGGGTGCTTGATATGATCATCACCCACTGCCGACGTATTGACGAGTCTTAGAGTCCCATAAAGGAGTTACGTAGTCCAGGCGAAACGTTGTGGTGCGCGTATGCGATATGCGCATGGACCCAGTTAAAATGCGCGTATGAGATACCGTATATTAATTGGGCGGCTTGCTTTTGGTCGGGTCGTATGTGATATGACCGGGTTGATAAATCAAGTGTTGATTTATCATTTAACCATTAGCTTCTCACTAGAAATCCTATCTTGTTTCTTTTGGATGTATGCATGCATGTATGCATTCATTCTTGTTCATGCACATATGGATGTGCATGCACACATGCATACATACATCATTCTATCATGGTTGTTTATACATAGAAAATTGTGGCAATATAAGACTCACACCATGGATTATATTATGGATTATTATTTCTATTTATGCTAAAACAAAAGAAAAGAGATAAGATTAATTCATGGATTAGTTTCTACACTCTTCTTTTGACCTAACCATGTTCACCTACCTTTTGACCATGATTTAAGCTTTCTCTTTTGTTTTAACTAATGTAAAATAAATATCCATAAAAGATAACCATGGTTTGAGATGAAGAGGGAAAAATATATATACTTATATTTTTCATTTTCTCATTAGAGTTTATCTTCTCTTCTTCTTAAAAAGCCATCATCTTCTTCAACCTTAATCTCTTGCTCTCTAGATCTTTCAAGTGAGCAAAATACTCAAAAGATAGGATTTTGAAGAGAGAAAGAGAACCACAACACCATTCTACACAAGTCTAGCCCACTTGTTTAGAGTGTTAGCTTCATTTCATCCTCTTGATAAAGTGAAGTTGCAAGCTTGGACAAAGGAGCTTCGGGTGGATCGTCGTGGACGTTAGAAGACTTCAAGCTAATCGTTTTCCAACTCTCAAGTGGCCAAGGAGTCTATAAAAGGGAGCTATAAAGGTTGTACTCTCAAAACCCTAGCCTTTGTTACATGTATTGTTATGAAACCCTAATTTTTCTAGGATAGATCCTTTGTATGCTTACTTAGCACCATAAAAATTTGATCTTTGTGACATGTGATACTTCTAAACCACTCATAGGGTGCTAGGTAAACCTAACACAAGCAAGTCTGCTCATACTCCTGCGAATCCATTCAGTAACACTACCGTACAGTCCGGTCTCTTCGTCAGATATGTCGCATATCCCGTCTAGGGGTGGTAAACGTCAGACCCCAGTAACTCGATAAGTCGTGCCGATTTGAGGCTCATAATAGATTGAGAAACTACTGATAACACTTACCAGTATATCTCCGAATCATCCCTGGCCAGGGACTTTCTGTTATAGCCAATCGAGCACAGCTCAACATCTACTCCCTATACCGGGAGAGAAGAATCCCCTCCCATCGTTCATTGCCTCTATGTGACTCGGGACTATACCCAAAAACCGCCGTTTTGCACGTTCTCTTGAATGTGGTAAGATGGAAATCAAAGCATAGTGGGAATCACACAAGACTCTATGACGATCTTGGGTCGACAGACTAACCTGTACCAGTATCACCAGAGAACTGCCATCTGACGTGAGGTATAATACCATCTGGGAGTTCTCGGCGAGTCCGTCCAGTGTACTCAGTCTCCACTGAGCACCCGTATACCATCTCTGATGTCAAACACCAATGGATATGGGATCATCCATCGCCCATCTACATGGGTCGAGAAGCTATACGCTAGTCTACTCTGGTATATCGATGCCCTGTCTCGATACACCCATGACTAGGGACATTGAAGGATGTGCTCACGGACTACCTTTGTCCTACTAGTATGATCTGCATCATAATCCAGGTAGTCAAGTACACATCCTAAGGGCTTTATCTACATGTAACAGAGAGACAATCAGTGTACATGTTAAGATAAAGAGTAACCAGATAGCTTAATATCATGTCGAGCAAGAAATTCCTCCCTATGTATGTCCAAGCATCCACTATAATATACATCATATGTACAATAATGGCCTTTAGGTCATACATATAACTAACAGGCCTTTACTATTAGGGATCCTATCAACCTATAAGACTATGAGGGTACGGATCTAACGTCTCGTACGGCATATCACTCATGATCCACATCATTATCCATATATATACCTTTCTCTCAGGTCACATCCGTATAAATCTTATATCATGGGACCGACAAAGGTATCAATTATCTCATATCGACTCGCATCTGTATAACGACATATCTAGCCAAGTCATCATATCACATCGTATACTCTTTTCATCACATCAAATCATCTTACATATATTTATCTTATTTGACCGATCTCATAACACATCTATCTCAATCTCATCATATTCATTGATCTCATATCATATCCTTATACATCTCGTTTCATATCCTATATCAATCATATCCGCTCGTATTATCTTATCTCATTACATGCCACTAAAATCTCATACTAAATCTAGTGTAACTACACATCTATATATCGTGATTCACATTCACTTTTTATATCCTTATATATCAATTCGAGACATCGTTCCTATCATATCATGTCAAAGAGTCATATCCCTATAGCTTTCATCTCATATCTCAATATATATATTCAATCATTCATATCATCTCTAACTATCTTTTTAACCATGTCCCTAGTTTTCTAATATAGGTTTTCTTAACCATATTTTAAATATCGGTTTCCATCAAAGTTTGCGGGGGTGCTATACGCCATCCACCCGACTTCCCCTGTAGATATAAATCTTCTCACCTGCTTCTTGTTCAGCCGTAGTCGATGTTCTCCGTCGTCTCGGAATCCACGCGAAGGTACCTACAATAAATACATATTCGCAATGCTATTAAAATCAAGTCCGGAAAACCAATACGGCACACGGTGCGCTAATAGGTTAGAACCTATAGCCTACGCATGCAAAATAATCAAAGAACCCTTGTTGTTGACGTACAAACGCCCAACAACCAAATAAAAATCCAAACATCAAAACCAATCATTCAAAACTCAGAAAACATAGCAAAAAACACCCCAATATACTCCCAGATTTATCTCAGGTTAAATTGGGACTAAACTAGCAAGTATAGAGAGTTGTATATAGAGACTGTGAGCTACTGAACCATCCTAGACACCAAAAACCACAATTTGGCTGGCCACATAGCCTGAAAATACGGCGTGCTCGGCCCTGTAGGCTCCGTTGGGGTTCGTCTTCTCAGGGTGGTCTCCTATTGGTCTAACTAGGTCTCTGGAGTTGCAAGTTTTTCTCAGAAATTTCCTGGGTTTCTCCAGATTCCCTGTAGGCCAACACAACTTCACAAAACCGACACGGGGTGATTTCTAAGTCCGTATTTCGGGTTTATTCTTTGTTCTAGGCCAGCAAAAATCAATACTAAAGTCTTACAACAGCCACTACACATCACCACAACACAACTCAAACCCTAACCTCAACTTGGAATTTCCAAACATCGCATAACCTAACCAAATCAACTTCTAACTAAACTAGGATACAAGAAACTTAAAACTAAACTAAATGAAAGAAGATATACCTCGTTTGGGCAACACAAGAAAAACCCTAGCTTCCTAAAGTCTTCAAAATCCAACTTTGATTGGTCCAAAGTGTTGAGGATGAGGTGGGGATCAACTTTAATGAAGAGGGTGTGGGGGTTTTGGTGAAGAAATGGAGATGATTCTTGGAGGTGGAGGTGGAGGGGATGTGGGGAGGAAGAAGATGAAGGAAACAAATGGGGGAGGGAATAATGGTGGCCCTCTCTCTCTTTCTCTTAACCTCACTCTCTTTCCCTCACTCTCTCTTTCTTATGCTCACCTCCCAATTATACTCTTTTGTCTTTTAGCTTCCCTTTTCTTTTTCTTTCCTTAAAACCAAATATCAACACATACGAATGAAACAACATGCAACAAAAATGCAACATGTCATGGTGCACTAACCATGAGAAAATGTAGAAACACGGATTTGGCTTAATCGCGATTAGTAGTGCACTAATCAATTTTTATTTAAACTGCATATAATTAATTATAAAAATGCCAAATCCGATAAATATATTTTTAAATGAATATATAATTTTAATCTAAAATTATTTCACAATTATTGGTATATATTTATACCGTTTTACGAAAACCCCAATTTCGTAAATCGGGTAGTTTTCGCGAAATATATTACTTTAATATTAAATTCCAAAAATAATATTTTATATTTTCTAAAATTTTACAATCTTCCCCCCTTAAATAAATTCGGTCCCCGAATTTAAATTTAAACCCCCAATTTAAAACATTTCAATAATCAGTTCAAATCACGGGGCTCTGAAATCACGGAAGATATAGAAATACTACAGCGCATCGTGTGCGCCTGAAAACGAGTACAAAACTCAAATTCGAACTCCGTCAAGCGTCACGCAAATCATTGGAGTTACAATGGAGACACAGATATCGAAATCCACTACTGAAATCCAATATGCACTAGTCAAATACTATAATACATATATAGTACGCATCCTTGGAAAAATCTCTTAAAACGGAATAAAACACATGCAAAATCTTTTCTGAACAGCCGCGTGATGCGTAACTCACAGCACAAGTGACGGACGCTCATTTGTAAAGTAATAAATATATGTTCATATAGGTTTTGCTAAAATATACGTTCTGCCCTTTTAAAATATCCCAAAAGGTTTTCCTTTGTAAACGTTTGTGTCGCTCACGGACACGTAGGAAATAGCGAGACTATAACTCCTTTTTGAAAACCTCTTGTTAAACTTTTAATGCATGTAAATTACTCATGTACTGTCCTCAGATCAGTCATGTTCGGCTACTGCACAATATAGTACCCATCATGAAAACAAGGTGCTCAAGAGTAAAATCAGCCTCGAAAGGCGTATCCAATAATCACGTGCGTCTTGTGCACACGGAAATCAAAGCTAAATACAAGTGCTACGAATGTGCACAAAAGCCAAAACTAAGTGCAACGGGTGTGCACGAAAACATCTGTCCAGTGCAACGGATGTACACGACAACAATATCAAGTGCATCTAGAGTGCACGAAAGTCTCAATCCGGTGCAACTAACATGCACGAATGAAAATCCCAATCGAGTGTATCCGGTGTGCACAAAATCACATCTCATATCATGCACCCAACATGCGCGAAAATCCAAATCAAGTGCATCCTGTCATGCACAAATGAAATCTAAATCAAGTGCATCCAACATGCACGAACAAACTTTCAATCAAAGGCATTCGACATGCACGAATAAGATCTCACTCAAGTGCATCCGATGCGCACGAAATCCAATACCAAGCGCCTAATATGCGCAAAAATCCAACCCAAGTGCGTCAAGTCCATATAAATACCCAGTGCGGTAAAGCGCACGAAAAACGAACGTCAAGTGCAACGCGCACAAAAACATAAATCTGGTAAAACGAATGCTCAAAAACAAAAATCGGCGCAACCAATGTACGGAGTATAAATGAAGTGCAACCAATGCATGAAATACCGATCTGGTGCAACCAATGCACAAAAATATAAATCCAGTGCAACATATGCACGAAATATAAATCTGGTGTGACAAATGCAAGAAATGAAAATCTAGTGCAATAAATGCACGGAATATAAATTCGGTGGATCCAGTACACGAAATACAATTCTGGTGCATCTAGTGCACGAAATACAAATCCAGTGCATCTACTGCACTAAATACAAATCCGGTGCATCTAGTGCACGAAATACAAATCCGGTGCATCTAGTGCATGAAATAACAATCTAGTGCAACAAATGCACGGAAACTCATCAATAACTCAAATGCGTATAAAAAAACAACATCGAGTGTACCAAGTTGTATAAAGTCATAAACGTGTGCAACTACGTGCATAAAACACATATCAATGCACTGCAAGCACATGTAAGCTATACCGAGTGCATAAATTAAATCGAGTGCATACCACATGCACAAAATCAAATCAACCGTATGAAATCCACGAAATCATAAACACGTGAAGCCAAGGCACAAAATCAATATCAACTGCAATAGGTATGCACAAAATGTAAATACCCAGTAGGTGCATCCATGGTGCACGAAATCAATATCATGAAACTCAATCATCAAAAATCAAATCCAAGCGATATAAGCGTGATAATCGGATCACAAACGCAAATCGCAACAAATGACATTGAGGTACACTTCCTTCAATATCGGAAATACGTCGGTGCGCCCAAAACTGGCAGAGCAAGAACATCCGCCTGCCTCCTGCTCACGGTCTGGCGTCCTATGTCTCTGGGTCCTCTTTTCTCTGTAGTTTACCAATCTCGCAATCCATCGGCTCATCGCCCCGGTCAGGTGTGCTAACGGAAACGATCCCGCTCTGACACTCCTCTGGTCATATCTCGGCCAATTAGTATGACCACTCGTAAAACAATACGTCACAGGCGTCGGCCTCTGGCCCTCTGAATATACGTGACACAACTGATCCTCGGTGCAAATCTTATTGCAGCAGTATCCTAGAAGGAACCTGCTCAAGGTCTTTTCCGATCTCGCCTATGCCAAACTATACGGAGGCTGGTACTCCTACATAATCTTTTCTCGCTTTCTGGACATTTGCGTTCTCAGCACGGCATTTCCTCGGGAACTGGCCGTATCCCAACGCCTCTGTATACATATCAGATCCTCTGGCATCAACGGGGAGTAACAACATCTCGTTAACATCTCGCGCGAACCTCTTGTTCCACTCATCTTTATTATCGTCGGCTTTGACATCACGTTATGCTATCTGCATACTGCAATTGTTCTCGGTTACATTCAATCCGGAATCTCTCACACGGACTCGAAATCATGAACTTGGTATCTTCATCACTCTGTAGAAGATCTCTAGCCGAACACGTCCTCGGGAACTCGTCCCAACCATCGGAGGAATACTCAATACTCGTCCGTTCTCGATCAACTCACAACGCATCTGGGTGAGGTCCTCTATTCGAAGCTGGTCAACTTTCTGATCTCTTATTGGATCATCCAACGAACAACGTCATCTCTGGATCGATCTACTCTAGATCTGAATAAGATTCTCCACACTGAAAATCGTCAACTCAACTGAGCCTACGTCGACACATCAAATCTGACGAATCACCTTCGTATCTCAACTCAAGATAGACTAGTTATCATCTGTCGCATCTCTGCCTGAAAGCTTCAGCGATCTCAGCTCATAAGCTCTGGAAGCGACATCTCATCAATCTCAGCAACAGCTGAGTCATCTGTCTGCAAGGTAGATGACATTACTAGCTCTGAGGTAGGTTGTACATCAACAGTCCTCTCACAACAGGCAGCCTCTAACAAGAGGTCACAACACAAATACTAACTCGATACGTTCCCATATCACCATAAAACACGATGGTCGGTCCTCTTCCATGACGAGCTCGCCCTGACCTCATCACTAGCAGAAGCTCAATTTGCGCTCAAACCATGGTGACAGGAACCTCAAGTATGTATCGATGAAAACAGATCATCGGAATGAAAGGAATCAACAGATCCAGAATGGATACATGATCATAAGAAGGAACGGAATCAGTGAGAGTATGATCATGGAAACGAACAGAATCAAGGATCTCAAATGGATGTATAATCATAGGTACGAAGAGAATCATAGATCTCAAAATATGTACATCCTAAGTTTTCTTAAGTGGAGTATCGTATCGTAAATATGCCGCGGAACATACGCACGTTACGTCACTCTACTCAAGCTACCTACTCCATCAATCAGGGTCAGCCTATGAAACGAAAGTTCAGGTCTAATACCCCCCTGTTCAAGTCTAAGTTCCGTAAGGTCAAGCCTAAGTTCCGAAATAGATTACGCCCCAGACTCCATATAGTCAAACCTAGACTCGAACCAAGCTTAAACCTAGCGCTCTGATACCAACTTTGTCACGACCCGAAAATTTAGTTCATGACCGGCACTTAAATCACGCAACGTCTAATGTCGTAACGTAATTCAAGTAAGCCGAAACCCAGAAATCTAAACCTTTTTAAGAAATAAAAGAGGTGAAATTTTGAAATAAAGGTATGGTGAAATCAAACGTTTTCTTAATGCATAAATAGTGGAACATGAAAAATGCAAGTGGAATTTATTAGTTGAAAAACATGTTTCGTCTTTTTAAAAATCTGGGCAGTACCTCCTTTGTATATTTTGATCCAAAACCATATACACATGATAATATAAAAGGCATCCCCAAGCAGGAGCTAGCTCTTCGCCAATCGGCGGATTCACAACCACGCAAGACAGAATATATGTATACGACGCCCAACGGCGAAGATCAACACAAAGAATAATGCAAAGCAAGACATCAAACCCACCAAGCGAACATATCACCCATCGCTCAAGTCTCGCAACTACAAGTCTTGCTAAGTCTTACTACTTATACAAATACTAGGTTCTGATTGATGGAGTTAACTAGATACAACGGAATAGTAAATACAAGAGTGGTACGGTCCAACATGTATCACCTACCAAAGCAAGTCACCCGAAAGAAAGCTATGTGCCAGCGATGCCGCTACTGATCCATGCGGTCAACCTGTAAGAACTGTGGCACAACGGGGGTGAGTCTCCAACTCGTGAGTAGAAAATATCATCAGGTAGAAATCGAATAAAACAACAATTCCTAGGTCAATTATATCATAAAGGTAATACTATGATATCTAGGGTGACCGTATCTGCATATATGCCAACAACATAATCAATGCCTATCGGCATATTGATATCATCCAACCATATAATCAATGCCTGTATACATGTGGATCTCATCCACATGTCAACCAATGACACAGCAACATCATGCATGTAAATATGAGGATATAAATCAACGTGTGTCCATCAATGACACATCAAAATCATGGAACCTGAGTGTCCAACATCGACATTCGAAACATCATGAAACCCGTGTCCAGCATCAACACGTAAATCCTCATATCTCAGGCTCCGTCTGTCCGGATCGGCCCTCGGGCTCCGGCAGAATGGATCGGCCCATATCCATCTCTCGACTCTGGTCAGTATCCTCCGGATAACCGCCATGTCCAACCAATCACCGGTAGGTAGTAGTCCCTCTGCCAGGCTCATTGTCTACACCACAAAAACCATTTCTTGCCCCGGGGTACCATACCGGGTCCACCATGAACCCGCAAATGGATCATCCACCTCCTCAAATCGGGTTTCTATCACACATCTCAGAACCGAGAAAACGCATGGTGGACGCACTGAAATATCATATCAAGAGAAACCGGGTTTTTAGAACAATACATACTTTCTTTTGAAATATAACCACGGTTCTCAAATTCAGAATCTTATGAAAACGGCATCTCAATGCATATAATCGTAAAGCATGATGTATACAAGCATATAATAGAAGTGTGAGCATATCCATATATCATGCAACATAGTATAGTAGTGTGAACATAACAATATATCATAGCACGATGTAGCAATTCTACTATGTAAGTGACATAGAAATTATCGATGATGAAAGTGTGTGAGCCGGCAGTCTGTGTAACTGTAACATACACATCATCGATAATTGTGTGGGTGTACTAGCACAGGTATATGTAATGCAATGAGAATGTCATGAACGTAGCATAAAGTAAATCGTGAGTGCAATGCTATAAGGTATACGTCTCTATCACATATCCGAGTCAGTACATCTATCAATCGGCATCCAGCCTCACAACATCACGTACGGTATAATCCATCGTACGGCATCCTCTAGTCAAGGGTATGGATCAATCATCAAGTAAAACTCATCACGTACGGTATCTGTCGTACGTCGGCCTTTACTATTAGGGATCCTATCAACCTATAAGACAATGATGGTACGGACCTAACGTATCGTACTGTATATCACTCATGATCCTGTAGGGTTGCTAGGCACGCGCACAAGGGTCTACGAGGCATCAACCATGCCCGATTTAAAATTTAGCCGTGCCGAACAACCCGAATACGGAACTTTAAACTAGAGATTAGGCGAAACCAAGCATGCTAAACACTTTAACACTAAGTGAGAGGGATTACAACCTTTGTAGATCCGGTCCTTCACTTCATATGCTCCGTGTTGTGGTCCCTTCGCTGCGATCATCGGGATCCGGACTCTCGAGAGGTTCCACGAAGAGAAAGATGCAACCTTTGCTTCCGATCTTCGATACTAAGATGATCTACCTTGAAGTTTCTTTAACACAAGCTAACACTCATGAAATGATGTGAACACCCTCATCTAAATGGCAATGGAAGATGAAGATGATGAAGTAGGATTTTTGCTCTCTTTATTTATCTTTTTCTCATATTTATTCATCACTTTGGGAAAATTTAGCAAAGCTTTTTCATGAAGAGAATGAAGGAAGAAGAAGATGAACAATATATGAATTCATTTTGTGATGAATAGGAAAAGAAATGATATGATGAATAATGTAACCATGGTCAAACCAACCCTTGTAGAGATTTGACTAAGGTTAAAGGTTTGGTTAAGGTTAAGGAAATATCTAGCATAATATCTTAACAAAGACAAAGAAAGAAAGCTTCTAGAAACTTCTAGAAAACCTTAACCCTAATCAAACCCTAACCATGTTTAATCTCTACTAAACAAGTTGCATTATTTATCATATCATGTTACAATATTATATATCACATATATAATATTTATCGTAACAAAATAAAATAATACATTTAACATATATCGCATATATATCAATGTATTACCCGAGTGAGAAAAAGAATCTTTTAGTGAGCAAATATTAGTTAATGTAATTTAATATATCATATATATTATTATACATTAAATTATCGAATCAACACTTGATCCGACAATCCAGCTATATCGCATATAACCGACTAATATTTATCCGTACCGATTCATCGAATCAACACTTGATCCGATGACCCGGCTGATATCAAATATCACGAGAATATAATACGGCATCACATATCGCATTATCCTCGGTCCCGCACATATCACATATGTGCTCCTACTCCATTTTGCCTGAGTCAAGAAACCTCTGTGTAGGACTCTAAAGAATCGTCAATACGCCGGTAGTAGGTGATGATCATATCAAACACCCACAAGCTGCAAGCGGTCAGCTAAACGTAACAGCTACCCAGGTATTGAGCGCTAAGAAGATCAACAAGCAAGCCTGTAACTTCTCCTGTGAATCCAAACATTAACACTCCCGTACAGTCCGGTCTCGTCGTCTGATATGTCGCATATCTCGCCTAGGGGTGGTAAACGTCAGACCCCAGTAGCTCGATAAGTCGTGTCGATATGAGGTCTATAACAGTTCGAGAAACTACTGATAACACTTACCAGTAAATCTCAGCAACCCTGGCCAGGGATTTCCGGTTATAGCCAATCGAACACAGCACAACATCAACTCCCTATACCGGAAGAGACGAATCCCCTCCTATCGCTCATTGCCTCCATATGATTCGGGACTGTACCCAAAAGCCACCTTTTTGCATGCCCTCTTGGATGTGGTATGATGGAAATCAAAGCACAGTGGGAACCACACAAGACTCTATGACGATCTCGGGTCAACAGACTACTCTGTACCAGTGTCACCAGAGAACTGCTATCTGACGTATGGTATAATACCATCTGGGAGTTCTCGGCGAGTCCGTCCAGTGTACCCAGTCTCCACTGAGCACCCGTACACCATCCTTGATGTCAAACACCGATGGATATGGGATAATCCATCTCCCATCATATGGGTCAAGATGCGTATACGCTAGTCTACTCTGGTGCATCGATGCCCTGTCTCGATACACCCTCGACTAGGAACAGTTATAGGATGTACTCATCGACTACCGTGGCCCCACTAGTATGATCTCATCATAGTCCCAGTAGTCGAGTACATATCCTAAGGGCTTTATCAACATGTAATATAGAGACAATCAGAGTACATGTTAAGATAAAGTACAACCAGATAGCATACTATCATGTCGAGCAAGAAAGTCCTCCCTATATATGTCCTAGCATCCGCTACAATATACATCATATGTACAGTAATGGCCTCTAGGGCATACATATAACTAACAATCTCCCACTTGCACTAGGGCCATCTGTTATGGTATCGCATACCCAACAATTAGCTGCGGTTGAAGTATCTCATACTCAACCATCCCATAAAAGTCTCTACTGGGAAAAAGGCCTTTGTGAGTGGATCCGCGCTGTTGTCCTCTGTATCTACTCTCCTAACCTCGATCACCTTGGAGATCAACCATATCCATGATCAGGTGATACTGCCTAAGAATTATATCTGGATTTCTGATGGGACGGTAGTTCCTTGGCCAAAGCCACAACTCCATTGTCACACAATGGTAGGAACGAAGTTCATCTCATAAACTTATATATATCCAGACTGCCTCTTTAGTAGCATCCTTGGTAACGATGTATCTTGCCTTTAATCATCTAGTATGTCACGGTATTTAGCTTGGAACTCTTCCAACATACCGTCCCTCCACTGAGGGTAAAGACAATGCCTGCGACTGACATTCAGTCGTTCTTATCACTCTGGAACCTTTCCAGTGATTCTCCTCAGGATTGATTGATACCATCTCACTACAACTAGTGAGTATCCTAACATCCAATTAGATCTATCTCATAGATCCAAAAACCCAGGATTTAGGAGGTATCATTTTGATCCTATATGGAGAATCCTTGTGATAAGCGGAGATTGACCGAGCGTAGCATAGGAAACTCCTTCTCTATCAAGAGTGTGTCATCCACGTACTTTACGAGGATCACCACCATACTCCCTACTACCTTTTTGTATATACAAGGTTCATCTACCATTTTGATGAATTCAAACTCTTTGACTACCACATCAAAACAGATGTTCCAACTCCGCGATGCCTGTTTTATCATATAAAACATCTTGCACACGTTTTCGCTGCTCCCACTGTCTACGAAGCCCTCTGGCTGTGTACTTATAGACGCTCTTTTCTAAAACATCATTTAGAAAAGTAGTCATGACACCCAACCACCAGATATCGTAGTCATGGTATGTAGCCGTGGCAAGTAGGATCTGGATGGACTTAAGCATAGCTCCTTAGAAAAGGTTTCATCATAATCCATACCTGGTCAATGATGCAAACCTTTAACAAGTCTAGCTTTGAAAGTCTCAACTTTTCCATGTACACCAAGTAATCTTCTCAAGATATACTTGCTCCTGATGAGGATTTAACCCTTCAGATAAAGCAACCAAAGTCCATACTTTGTTGGTGTATAAGGATTCCATCTCAGATCGATAAGCATCCAGCCATTCTTACAGAGTCCCACTCCTGATGGCCAGCTCGAAACTAGTTGGGTCATCATCTCATGATGCAATCCTCGCTCCCACTGTCATAGAGAAACCGAAGTATCTCTCAGGTGGGTGAGGAACCCTACTAGATCGGCGGAGAGGCCGAGGTTCGTTGGAAACTATTGAATCTTTTGGTTCTACCAAATTATCAGCTGCAGTTTGTCTAGCTGGAACATTTCCAGTTCTACATAACAGTCCTTACCTCGAGCTTGTCCGGATTTTGCTTTTAGACATAGGCCGGACAACCCAAATCTTAACTAACTTAAGATATGGGCTCTTCCCTTTCCATATCACATATGAAGTGGTAGGCAACTGATTTGATTGGAACCCTTATTCAATAGGTATGCAGCTTCACAAGTGCATAACTCCCTAATAGGAAATAAGAAACTCAGTAGTACTCATCATAGACCACACCATATCTAATAGGGTGAGTTTGGTCCGCCCCGATATACCATCGTGCTATGGTGTATACGGAGGAGTAATGCTGAGAGAGAATCTCATTCTCCTTTAGAATAGTCCAGGAATTCCGTGCTCAAGTATTCTCCTCCTTGATCGCATCAAAGGACATAATACTTTCACCCGTATTTTTCGGTTCTCTACTTCTAACTCATATTCTGTGAATATCTCAAAAGGTTCGGACTTGTGTTTCAGCAGGAACATATGTCTGAATCTTGAGAGATCATCAGAGAATGTAATGAAGTACAAAGAACCAATCTTGGCATATGTAGACAGGGGACTTTCATACATCAACATGTATCAATCCCAAGAGTTCACTAACTCTTTCTCTGTTTCCAATAAACAGAGCTGTGATCATCTTATCTTTGTGACATGACCGGCAAGTTTCACAAGATATAAATTCAAACTAATTTAAATATGCATCTAAATGTAACTTCAGCCAGTCGGGTCGCATTGATATGACCTAGTCAACAATGCCTCAAGAAGGATTCATTCATTTCTGAACTCTTCCTCTTGTGCGTGTTCTGTATACTAAGAACTGTATTTTGATTTAGAACGTCAATGCTTTTAGATAACGTGCCTGAACCGATCAACTCTTGATATAGGAAATGTTCAAAACATTATCCAACAATACAAAATTATATCACTTCTTTACTAATAAAGAAACTTATATGATTTTGTATATCAGGTTCGGTATCTAATAACATTCGTTCAGAATCAATGTATTCAGGTAATACAGGGTGATAGTGACCAACAGACTTGGCTGCAACACTTGCACCGTTTTTTGTCTCATGAAACTTATCACCCGTTCTCAGTTCTCTACCTTTCTGTAGCCCATGTAACAGATTACATATGCGGGATCCTGATCCGGTATCACATACCCAGGACGTAAAGGATACTGAGAAACAGTTCTATGTAATGAACACACCCGAAGATGATGCATCAGCATGCACTTTCTTCGTTTGGGCGGCACGGGAAATCTGGTATTCCCCAATTTCCTGCTCTGTCTTATAACAATTATAAGTTGGAGCGGGACCAACGTTCCCCAGCTCAGTATAACAAGCGGGTTCGATCAATATATCCGTTTTATTATCTTGATTAAGGCGTGATACGGTCGCTACCTGGAGAGAGAGAGAAGAAAACACTCAGCGTATTCTCTTGCAAGATTAGATTGGTTATCTAATATATCTAATCAGGATGTCTCCCACTGTTTTAATCAAATCTTCCTTCAAACCTTAAAAGGAAAGACTAGCCGGGATTAATTACACGCTACAAGTTCGCCAATCTTTCAGCCAGGCCAGTGTCGGTACTTTGAGGGAGGTCCCCCGTGCTTTCGCACGAACCTAATTATAGTAAACCTCGTTTTCCCAGAGGCGTAACCCCGTTAACACCTTTCTAGACACCTACTTGATCGGCAAATTGTAATGTGTAAAACTCTCCCAGGAGTAACTCTTACTCGCAGCGGGTATCGGGATCCAACTATCTCATAGAAGGTATGCAATCTCATTGCAAATTTCAACACTTGAAATTCCCGATAATATTTTGCCCCAAGCGATCTATAACCTTGACTGAGTCAACAAACCATAGACCGCAAGTAAAGTTCAACCCGTACATTTCTTGATTGAATTAAACCCACCCGCACGACCCTTGACTGAGTCAACAAGGCCACACGACTACCCTAATCCAATCGCATCATATGCTTTGCAGATAAGCACTAATCAGCTACCGCACACCACGCCTTGACTGAGTCAACAAACGCAGCACGAATACTAACTATTACTTATCTGAAATGACGGAGGGCTACGACAGGTTTTTAAGAAAACCCTTTGCGTAATGAACTTTATATCGTTATAGAATCGAATGATTTTAAATGGAATGTTTTTGAGGCTTTTCTAGTTTTGCTAAAGGGGTCACTCCCGGTGAAGGGATCGTCGGCCCTTTCCTCATCGAATAAGGTGCAGGATATTTCACAAATATCACTATGCAAAGCAAGAACTATAGAAGCAATCAAAAGACAAACCGAGTTTGTAGCATCTGCCAGTTATTGCTAAAGGAGTCACTCCCGGTGAAGGGATCTCGGTCCTTTCTTTATCGAATAAGGTGCTGGATGTTCTACAAGGAACACCGCTATGCAAAGCAAGAACTGTAGCTACCAGTTTTTAAACAAGTTTCTACAACATCTTAGGTTTCTTTTATTTCATTAATCTCATTAATGAAGTCCCATTTTATTATGCTTCATAAGCAACAGATATGAAACGAAATCAATAATATAACATATATCTCATATATATAATATAAACATTCGTCTCAGGCAGTAATATGATCTCATCACAGAACATTGTAGCAGAAGAACATATATGAAATGTTGGATATACTAGGACGTCCGTGTTTTTAATACGAGCCTGTATAAAACACGGATTCCACGGTCACGATGAATAGCCAAACCCACATCCCTAGACCCCTACGAGAGCGGAAAGTAACACTGCCAATTCTAGGGTTAGGAGACCCGGTCCCGACTCCTCGAGATGGTCTTCCACTGGACCCTAGAACCCGGTTACTTGTGCTCCCCGCCTTGGGTCTACCTAATGCGGAAAAGTAAATAATATACAATGGTGACATCTTCCGCTACCTGGAAGTGCCCCAATAAAAGAATATTACATACAAATGAATTTTACATGAATGAAAAAGAAAAAACTCTCATCTCACATAAAACCCCCGGCTATTCAAACGCGACGATCCAATACAACATATCACAGCAACACATAATATCTCATATCATCAACGTAAGCAAGTATGCGTATCCCGATTGTCGTTGATGTATAGCAACGAAGACGGCGATACACCACATACTATGCTTACGGTCATAGAAAAGAAGGTGTAAAACTACAACAGTTGGAATCCGCAACCTTCTTAGACATCGCATGCCTAACCAAATGAATTCCTTAGACATCACATGCCTAACAATTATAAACCCCGCATTTTAGTCTCATTATCGAAAAATCTTTTCAATATTAAGTCGGGCAATTCAACAAGATTCCCGACGTCCTGATCGAATGCTCGTCGCAAACTTTAGTAGACGGCCGCACCCCCAGATGCCGTCGACGAAGTGCACTAAGGCGGAACACCGCTGCCGCGAGCACCCGAACGGATGCTTTCGGCGACGGGGTTCTCCTACAGTCACTTGGTCGGGGCTATGGGGCGCAGCTGTCTATTAAGTTTACCCGGTGAGTATCCGCGTACGCTACGTGATTGCAACGGACTTTTGATCGCATCAAAATTCCGTGGCAACCGATCATCTAAGACTAAACTGCTATATTTATAATATTCAAATCAGTTATCTCATAACTACCTATGGATTCCAGTTATTGTATCACATTCCAGATAAATAGAAAAAGTTAAACTTTTCGATCGAATCATCAAGCACCCAAGATTTCCCCAATATATCTCAACACTTGAAATCAGTTTAAAAACATCCATCACATGCCACAGTACCAATGGTCCAGCCGTAGAAGGGTCAAGCCAACGCCTCACATGTGGCACGCCGTACTGCCCCAAACCCTAAGGTTCAAAAGGCAGTTCAAGACGGTCACATAATCGAGTTAAGGTTTGTTGTCTTCTAGAGGGTCCACCGCGTTACTTGCATGACTTAGAACATTCTTAAACACGAGAAAAAATCCAACTTTTGAAAAAATTTCCGACAGGGGAAAAGGTGAGTTATTGATATCCGTTCGAACTTTTTAACAGTTTCTAAAAGTTATCCGGAAAACCACATAGACAAAATCTGATACTCCGATCGAAACACTGAATCCCCAAAACAACCCCAGAAAACTCAACTGTAGAATAAATATTAAAAATTCCCAGAGAACTCAGCACATAAAGTTACTAATTACTGTGCAAAGCACGTGCATTGATTCAGCACTTTGGCCGCGGAACCGCAGCGCAAGCCAGGGTGGGGCCGCGGTTCCGCGGCTCTTCTGTCGAATCAAAGGCACGTGCTTCACAGTAATTCATCAAATTCCCTGCTGAATTTTTTGGCAATTTTTAATTCACAAAAATCGAAATTTTCAGAAAATTTCCAGAGAGCATTTTGGAGTCGGGGTTTCGGGTTCGATCGGACTTCAAACTTCGTCTAGACTTTGCCTAAAGCTCTAGCTTGGCTCTGATACCACTGTAGGGTTGCTAGGCATGCACACAAGGGTCTACGAGGCATCAACCATGCCCGATTTAAAATTTAGCCGTGCCGAACAACCAGAATACGGAACTTTAAACTAGAGATTAGGCGAAAACAAGCATGCTAAACACTTTAACACTAAGTGAGAGGGATTACAACCTTTGTAGATCCGGTCCTTCACTTCATATGCTCCGTGTTGTAGTCCCTTCGCTGCGATCATCGGGATCCGGACTCTCGAGAGGTTCCACGAAGAGAAAGATGCAACCTTTGCTTCCGATCTTCGATACTAAGATGATCTACCTTGAAGTTTCTTTAACACAAGCTAACACTCATGAAATAATGTGAACACCCTCATCTAAATGGCAAGGGAAGATGAGGATGATGAAGTAGGATTTTTGCTCTCTTTATTTATCTTTTTCTCATATTTATTCATCACTTTGGGAAAATCTAGCAAAGCTTTTTCATGAAGAGAATGAAGGAAGAAGAAGATGAACAATATATGAATTCATTTTGTGATGAATAGGAAAAGAAATGATATGATGAATAATGTAACCATGGTCAAACCAACCCTTGTAGATATTTGACTAAGGTTAAAGGTTTGGTTAGGGTTAAGGAAATATCTAGCATAATATCTTAACAAAGACAAAGAAAGAAAGCTTCTAGAAACTTCTAGAAAACCTTAACCCTAATCAAACCCTAACCATGTTTAATCTCTACTAAACAAGTTGCATTATTTATTATATCATGTTACAATATTATATATCACATATATAATATTTATCGTAACAAAATAAAATAATACATTTAACATATATCGCATATATATATCAATGTATTACCCGAGTGAGAAAAAGAATCTTTTAGTGAGCAAATATTAGTTAATGTAATTTAATATATCATATATATTATTATACATTAAATTATCGAATCAACACTTGATCCGACAATCCAGCTATATCGCATATAACCGACTAATATTTATCTGTACCGATTCATCGAATCAACACTTGATCCGATGACTCGGCTGATATCAAATATCACGAGAATATGATACGGTATCACATATCGCATTATCCTCGGTCCCGCACATATCACATATGTGCTCCTACTCCGTTTTGCCTGAGTCAAGAAACCTCTGTGTAGGACTCTAAAGAATCGTCAATACGCCGGCAGTAGGTGATGATCATATCAAACACCCACAAGCTGCAAGCGGTCAGCTAAACGTAACAGCTAGGGGTGGTAAACGTATTGAGCGCTCAGAAGATCAACAAGCAAGCCTGTAACTTCTCCTGTGAATCCAAACAGTAACACTCCCGTACAGTCCGGTCTCGTCGTCTGATATGTCGCATATCTCGCCTAGGGGTGGTAAACGTCAGACCCCAGTAGCTCGATAAGTCGTGTCGATATGAGGTCTATAACAGTTCGAGAAACTACTGATAACACTTACCAGTAAATCTCAGCAGCCCTGGCCAGGTATTTCCGGTTATAGCCAATCGAACACAGCACAACATCAACTCCCTATACCGGGAGAGACGAATCCCCTCCTATCGCTCATTGCCTCCATATGATTCGGGACTGTACCCAAAAGCCACCTTTTTGCACGCCCTCTTGGACGTGGTATGATGGAAATCAAAGCACAGTGGGAACCACACAAGACTATATGACGATCTCGGGTCAACAGACTACTCTGTACCAGTGTCACCAGAGAACTGCCATTTGACGTATGGTATAATACCATCTGGGAGTTCTCGGCGAGTCCGTCCAGTGTACCCAGTCTCCACTGAGCACCCGTACACCATCCTTGATGTCAAACACCGATGGATATGGGATCATCCATCGCCCATCATATGGGTCAAGATGCGTATACGCTAGTCTACTCTAGTGCATCGATGCCCTGTCTCGATACACCCTCGACTAGGAACAGTTATAGGATGTACTCATCGACTACCGTGGCCCCACTAGTATGATCTCATCATAGTCCCAGTAGTCGAGTACATATCCTAAGGGCTTTATCAACTTGTAATATAGAGACAATCAGAGTACATGTTAAGATAAAGTACAACCAGATAGCATACTATCATGTCGAGCAAGAAAGTCCTCCCTATATATGTCCTAGCATCCACTACAATATACATCATATGTACAGTAATGGCCTCTAGGGCATACATATAACTAACAGATCCACATCATTATCCATATATATATATATATATATATATATATATATATATATATATATACCTATCTCTCAGGTCACATCCGTATAAATCTAATATCATGGGACCGACAAAGGTATCAATTATCTCATATCGACTCGCATTTGTATAAAGACATATCTAGCCAAGTCATCATATATACTCTTTTCATCATATCAATATCTCACATCAAATCATCTTACATATATTTATCTTATTGACCGATCTCATAACACATCTATCTCAATCTCGTCATATTCATCGATCTCATGTCATATCCTTATACATCTTGTTTCATATCCTATATCAATCATATCCGCTCGTATTATCTTAACTCATTATGTTCACACCAGAATATTGCATTTAATACCGCCCATTCTTATGCTCATTTGTTTATAGGTAGGTGCTTTTAATCCGTATTTGCTACATATTTACAGGCTATAGGTTCCTAGTCCAAAATAACGCAAATGATATAAAATCTCCACTGTTACACCAAAATCCAGAACATCTGTTGCCAACAGATAAAAGCCGGGTTCCGGTCATCCGTATCAGTCCAGTGCCGCTTACCAGATCCAGAAACAAGACAAATGACAGTGGTCATTCGTGTCTCGGACAAGCACAGAGCACGAGAGGGGCAACACAAGAATCAATAGATGCGCGGAGCTCGAGGGAGATAAGGTCAAAAGGATTATTTTTGAAGCCATTTTGGACTGTTGCAGATCTGAAGAAATTGTGGAAGCAATTTGCAATTTGGAGTATGTAGAACAATAGAAGAGAGCAACACAAGAAAACCCAGAAAAAACGACAACCCAACTCCCTCAAATAAGCGCGGATCCGCGGCCAAAATGGCCGATTCGCGGCGGATCCGCGGCCGAGATGACTCAGTGTCAACTCGGATTTTGGGGGTAGTTTGGACATTTCATTTAGGCTCAGAATCATGCCCTAGGGTTTCAGCACGCAGCCTATAAATAGCCCAGTTTTGTGCCAAGCCAAGGGTCTTCTTTTTATGCTTCTTTTTGTTAGAAATTAGTGTAGTTTAGTTTAGCTGCTTCTTCTTCTTCATGTCTTCCTCCATTAAAATGTAGTGAGAGCATTGAGTGGATGATGAAATGAAGATGAGGGTTATTTTTATTATCTTGTCTCTTTTATTTATTGTCTTGTAATTTTATTATCTTGTATTGTAATTTTAATTCTTGTTGTTAAGTAGTTGTTGTTATTTCTTGCTCTTTTCTTTTCTTCTTTTCCGTATTATTTTCAAGTGATGATATTTCGACGGAGTTCCTTGCTTAGGCGAGGACCCAAGAGTTAGCTTGTAAAACCGTATTTTTTCCTTTTCCTTCTTTTCTTCCTTCTTGTTTTGTTTTATTTTCTTTTATAATGTATGAATAATTCCGCATTTGTTAAGGCTAAGAAAGGTGGTATGAGGAACGGAAAAATCACTTGTGCTTCTCTTCGCCAAACATCTTGAAACGAACCCCAACCAAACAAACGCAACCCCCTCACTTAGGCGTGCTATACGTGACATGTAGCCGCGACCTAAGTCGAGAAGTCTTTTAAGTGCACTAAAACGTGACATGTAGTTGCGACTTAATTGGATACATGGTTGCGAGTGTTTGGCCGAGGGTTGGAAATAAGCGCATTTAACGGACGGACAAGGGGCACTAGGAATGGATTTAGCGTTAGAAAGCTCGCTTAAACTCGCAAATCCCATTCTTATGTCCTCATAATCCCCGCTACTTTCGATTATCCCAATATCGTTTGAATGGCAAAAGATAAGCACAAGACTAATCCTAACTCTACTAACCAACCTTAACCTTAACAAGCTTACTTGAACATAAATACGACCACTTAGGATAGAACTAAACATACACATATACATTCTTTATTGACTCGTCTAAGACTTGAACGGACATACAACCATATCCCTGCGGATCGACCCGTGCTCAACCGGCTAGCTGCAAAGAGACACCGTCCTTGATCGCAGTTATAACTTTAGAATTTTGAACTCCGACATGCCGAGAGCGTGCGATCAAATGGCACCGTTGCCGGGGAGACGGTAACGTATTTTCTTTCTTGTTATTCGGGTTAATATTTCTTTTGTATATATATAAAATTATAAATAAATAAAAAAAATCTTTTTGTTATTTTTGATATTTTTTGTGTGCAAGTGTGCAGGCTATCTGGAGCAAGTACAGTAATCATAAAAGAAAACAGAGCATTTTATTTTGGAGTAGAGAGCAAGGAGAGCCCAGGGATCAAATTTTAGGCCCTATGTCCAAAGTTTGACCTCGGAACCGCGGTCAAAGCTTGGGTTATGCGGTGGTTCCGCGGCAACTTTGAGGCTTCCGATCCCCAAATTTTTTTTTCACCTTCTCTCTTTCCTTTTATCTTCTCTATGAATTCCACTATATTGTATTTTATGCAGGTTTCTTTGCACAGAATTGCGCCGCATCCAAATAAATTTTTGTTGTTTTAGATTTTGTTTGTTTACGCGCTTTGCAAATAATAATACGGACTTTAAGGGGCTATAACACCAATTCAGATTGTGTGGAGATTTCATCACCCTTCCTAAGACCGCAAAAATCACTAATTACATACGCATTATCTTAAGTTAATAAAAAATATCTAGACCAAACCTATAAGGACTTGTCGCGCTCATTTAGAACAAGTGAAGGTTGCGGGGAATCGGTCGTTTATCTAAACTTGACTTTGTGGTGCCTAGGCTAGACAAGTGAGGAGGTAATTTTAAAAGGCCCTTCTCACGGTGATTCATGAGCGGAACCCTCCTTCCCTCACTTGTGCTTACCTGGCCACAATTGGCAGTGAAGAGGCGATTCGAGGGTTATCCTGCAAATTGTCGCTTGGCAGTCTAGGAGCGGTCTAGTTGGACTTTAAAGACCCTAGCTCTAGGTGTGTTTGTGCCTATTGTGATTGTGATTGTGCTTGTAAAAAGTTTAGTCCTATAATTCCGTATTCTTTCAAACAAACAATTTTTAAAACTCCAAAAACAAACATTTTTTTTGTTTTGTAAAAAGATAAAAATATATATACCACTTCTCTCCCTTCCTACCTTTTCACTCTTCCAACATGGGTATCCCACCTTGCAAAACTCTTGCCCAACTTTGGTACCCACAACCAGACATAACTTCCTACGGTTCTTGCTTTGGCCGAACGTCGAACGATCCATCCATGCCAAAAATTCCTTTGAAAGATCGGATAGACGCGTCTAGGACAACCAATTGGACTCCTCAATCCACTTTGTATCAACCATTTCAACCTTCACCACCTTCTTACGTTGATACCCCTTTTGAGAGTCCAGTTGTAACCCCAAGACCTATGTCTCTTGCTGAACGTATTGAACAATCCCGTAGCCGATCTTTCACTCCTTTCACCACTTCCAATTCTTTGGATCAACAATTCTATTCACCTTCTTATCCAAATGTTGATCCTACTCCTGTCCAACCATTCAATTCCTATCAATCCTACCCGACTTTTGCACCTTTCTTAGACATTGCTTCTCCACAGCATTTTGGGAGTTTCCAATATCCAAACGAGTTTGAATCTTTTACTGAAACCCCTTCACAACCCATGTCTAGTCTAGAACAGTCATTGGAAGACTTTCAGGTAGCGTCGTACCAACAGATGATGGATTTGAATGCGTCCATGGCCGCCCTCATACAACCTACTGACCCGGTAGCTAGTTTCCAACTAACTCCACATTTTCCAATGTATGATGCGGCGGTAGGACAGGCTGAGAATTTGAGTGGTGAGAGTGAGCTGTACACCCTTCCAAATCAAACCTACCCATCCCCAATTAAATCCCACAACTCCAGTTTTGAAAGTCTATCTAGTGTCCCACATGAATAAAAAATTGAAGATAGAACGATTATTGAGTTGTGCGAATTTGTAGTGTTTGATTTACCCGATTGTGAAGGGATCCTGTCGAGTGAAACCACACCAAATCCTTTTGACCTCTACACCTCCATCTTAGAACCTGAATTGATTAATATCCATACTTTTGATGAGGTGTCTGAGAAAATTGATTTTCACTATATTGAGGATATTGACGCTGGGAATATTTTGGATGATGAACCCGCAGATTTGGCTGAGTTTTTCTCTCCAATTCATCATCCCGAGTAATTAAATGTTTTCCCGAACTTCATACGCGTCTTGATTTTGATGAGAATTGCATGGATGAGCTGTGTTTTGAGGAGAATATTGAGGATAGTTTTGAGGATGAACCAGTTTTACTTGATGAGTCGGATTTTCCAATTCATCCTGTCCTTTCCACTGTCTGTGTACACCCTCCTGAGCCTTTAACCGATACCCTTCCTCGATCACTTCCCTTCATCATTTCGACCTTGCAAGAAACCGTATCACTTTCATTTCCAGTGTCTGGTCTACCAAGTTCGGCGTACCCATGTTTTCTCACGAATCTTGAGGGATTTGACTTCATTTCTCGACGGGTTGATAGATTAGCACAATCGCTGTTTACACATCAGTCATCACAAATTGTGCTAATTTATTCACTCCATTTTGACCCTCAAGTTCGTACATCACTTCTTTTTCCCTTCTGCCATTCTTCTACTCGTATACCGGGACCGTATACAACTTCTATCCCCATACGGTCTCGCGTATTCTCCATTTCTTTCCTCACCGTATTCTTTCACCAACCCGGGCCTTATCCCGATAAGATTTTTGAATGGTTGGTACTAACTTTTGGCCTGTGTAAGGCCTTGTCTAGCTTGATACTGTTCTCCCCCCTAACTCTGAACTTTAACGCTTAAACAGTGGAAACACTGTTTCACTTAAGTTTGGGGGGGGGCTTTTTTGTGTATATATTTTTTTGGTTTGCTTTTTGTTTTGTATAAAATTTTCTTTTAGGGAGCGCCGACAATTTTGACCCTCTTGGTGTAGCCTGACAGTGAGGGCACTGTCAAGTTTAAGTTTGGTGGTGTGCTCGATAAGCTATCTTCCTTCGCATTCATTTGTATATTTTGCATTTGCATACTTATTTTAAAACCCATAAAAATCGAAAATTTTACAAAAATATAAAAACTTTGTCGTTAAGTTAGCTAATAGTGTAACTTAGATATTTTATTCCGAAAGTTTAGATGATACGTTAGAAATAACTAAATCTTAGGCTTAGGAATTGAAAACCCTAAAACTAACCCTCATTTTATTTAACCTTGGTGATTATACGTCCTTACAGTTTTTTTGAGAAATAGGTAATCTTGAGTTCAGTTCTTGAGTTAAGTCAAGATGAAGGGGAACTTTTGATGCTTTACTGAAGGATAAGTCTGAAAAATAGTTTCTAATCTTGAATCCAAATTTAGAAACTATATACCCTACAAACTGCACTTACACGCACCTTGAAACTTGGGATAGTAGATGATACCTAGAAATACTCTTGCCTGAAAACCTAGTATGAAAGAAAAAACGGTATTTAAAGCTAAACACCAAAAGAGCATATTGAAAAATATATCCGGTCTTGAAAAAGAAAAATAAAGAAAAGAAAAATAAATAAATAAAGTCAAGACCCGGAAACTACTATTTACGCTTTAAGCTCACACATTCAGTAATCGGCCGTTAGTGCCTCAAGAAGCATTAATAGTCGCATGAAAGGTGTGTGAGCAACACCGTCCATCATTTAATGAAAAGAAGTAGTATTAGGTATTAGGGCAAGGGTACTATAGCTTGAATTGAATTCTCAAGTGTAGGGGTTAATTAATACACACACGTAGGGGTATACAATCGATGTTTGGATAAAAGATATAAATAAAGAATAAGACTTATATTTTCTGTAAAGTTGATAAAAATCCCTGATTTAAGACCGCACTTTAAAAGGAAAACTCAGGAGTTACCAACATCTTTCTAAACTTCTTTGGAATGTATAGGATCCAAGGTTGAATAGATAGGAGGTGTGAAACATAAGTGTTGGATATTTCTAACTTAGGATAATAGAGTTTCTAACGTAGATACTAAACTGTAGGAGTATAATCAATGTTAACTTATGACACTAGCTTGACGGGATTTTGTGGGTGTAATCCGCTGAAAACCCTCAGGAGATAACACTCCTCCTACTAGGGATACCTAGAGGTTTAACGGCTTGTTGCACGAGCTCAATGCAATCGCGTTCCCTGCGAAAATGAGGTTAGGACTTTTTGTGAATAATTGGTTTTGCTCGGGACGAGCAAAAGTTATGTTTGGGGGTATTTGTTCACACCAGAATATTGCATTTAATACCGTCCATTCTTATGCTCGTTTGTTTATAGGTAGGTACTTTTAATCCGTGTTTGCTACATATTTACAGGCTACAGGTTCCTAGTCCAAAATAACGCAAATGATATAAAATATCCACTGTTATGCCAAAATCCATGACATCTGTTGCCAATAGATAAAAGCCGGGTTCCGGTCATCCGTATCCGTCCAGTGCCGCTTACCAGTTCCAGAGACAAGACAAATGACAGTGGTCATTCATGTCTCGGACAAGCACAGAGCGCACGAGAGGGGCAGCACAAGAATCAATGGGTGTGCGGAGCTCGAGGGAGATAAGGTCAAAAGGATTATTTTTGAAGCCATTTTGGACTGTTGCAGATCTGAAGAAATTGTGGAAGCAATTTGCAATTTGGAGTATGTAGAACAACAGAAGAGGGCAACACAAGAAAACCCAGAAAAAACGACAACCCAACTCCCTCAAAGAAGTGCGGATCCGAAGCCAAAAATGGCCAATTCGCGGCGGATCCACGGCCGAGTTGACTCAGTGTCAACTCAGATTTTGGGGGTAGTTTGGACATTTCATTTGGGCTCAGAATTATGCCCTAGGGTTTCAGCACACAGCCTATAAATAGCCCAGTTTTGTGCCAAGCCAAGGGACTTCTTTTTATGCTTCTTTTTGTTAGAAATTAGTGTAGTTTAGTATAGCTTCTTCTTCTTCTTCATGTCTTCCTCCATTAAAATGTAGCGAGAGCATTGAGTGGATGATGAAATGAAAATTAGGGTTATTTTTATTATCTTGTCTCTTTTATTTATTGTCATGTATTTTTATTATCTTGTATTGTAATTTTAATTCTTGTTGTTAAGTAGTTGTTGTTATTTCTTGCTCTTTTCTTTTCTTCTTTTCCGTATTATTTTCAAGCGATGATATTTCGACGGAGTTCATTGCTTAGGTGAGGACCCAAGAGTTAGCTTGTAAAACCGTATTTTTTCCTTTTTCTTCTTTTCATCCTTCTTGTTTTGTTTTATTTTCTTTTATAATGTGTGAATAATTCCGCACTTGTTAAGGCTAAGGAAGGTGGTATGCGGGACGGAAAAATCACTTGTGCTTCTCTTCGCCAAACATCTTGAAACGAACCCCGACCAAACAAACGCAACCCCTTCACTTAGGCGCGCTATACGTGACATGTAGCCGCGACCTAAGTCGAGAAGTCCTTTAAGCGCACTACAACCTGACATGTAGTTGTGACTTAATTGGATACATGGTTGCGGGTGTTTGGCCGAGGGTTGGAAATAAGCGTATTTAGCGGACAGACAAGGGGCACTAGGAATGGATTTAGCGTTGGAAAGCTTGCTTAAACTTGCAAATCCCATTCTTTTGTCCTCCTAATCCACGCTACTTTCGATTATCCCAATATCGTTTTAAGAATGGCAAAAGACAAGCACAAGACTAATCCTAACTCTACTAACCAACCTTAACCTTAACAAGCTTACTTGAACATAAATACGAACACTTAGGATAGAACTGAACATACACATATACATTCTTTATTGACTCGTCTAAGACTCGAACGGACATACAACTATCTCCCTGCGGATCGACCCGTGCTCAACCGGCTAGCTTCAAAGCGACACCGTCCTTGATCGCGGTTATAATTTTAGAATTTTGAACTCCGACACGCCGAGAGCGTGCGATCACATTACATGCCACTAAAATCTCATACTAAATCTAGTGCAACTACACATCTATATATCGTGATTCACATTCACTTTTCATATCCTTATATATCAATTCGAGACTTCCTTTCTATCATATCTATAAGACTACGGCAGCGCCCCGACCATCAATCCGAGGCCAAATGCGGAATAAAAACTTTTCAAAATGGCGCTAACGTAATCCTAAAACCCGAATCATGCCATTAACCTTATAGTAGTAAACTGTAAGTGGTTAAAGAGATTATACCGATCGATCCGTGTCCTTCGGTCTTCAATCTCTGTCCCTTGCTAGTTGCGGCTTCCCCAATGAAGTTCGCTCTCCGATCTCGCTCGTCGAAATGGCTCTATGTCGAGGATTCTTTATACGGGCTCCCGCTTCAAAACCGAAGCAACTCGGACATCAAGTTTGCCAAAATAGATGACCAAGATGAAGTAGAGATAGTGTGTGATTACTTTATCTCAATACACTCTAAGGTTCTTAACACATGAGAGGGATAGAGTAGAGGTTGAAGATGAATCTATGAGTGAAGAGTTGTGAGCACAAGAAAAGCTAGTGAAGAAAAATGGCATTGCTATTTTGTGTGAGATCTTTAGTGTGCGCTCCATCAACAAATCAAGAACCAACCCCAATCTCAAGTGGTTGCCCTCTCTTTTTTCCACAAAATATCTCACACCCCAAAACAATAAAGAAATGGACATGGCACAAATAAACACACCACGAGTCACCAAAATAGCACATGCCACATTCAATGCCCTAGGTTAAAACTTGCACTAACAATTTCCACATAATTAAACTTTAAACCAAAAGTTTAATCAAAAAAGAAATGGCAACATCTAAAGTCATCTTGTAACGAATTACAAGAATACCCCTCATCTGTATATACATACCTGCATCTTTATTCCGACTGAATACGAATACAATGAGACGAAAGTAATCCAACAATCTAATACTAGGATACGGCTTAAACCAAAGCCCACTAGTATGATCCGTCCGATCATGATCCGTGCACGAGTGCACGTATATGATCGAACCCTGCCATAAAACCATACGGTCTCTACAACGTTTAGTCCGAACTTGGGAAACTTTCTGTGTGGGACTCTAAAGACCCGTCAATACGCTGGCAGTGCGTTTAACCACAAGCACGTCAGTGGCACTAGCTGTACATAACGGCTGCCCAAGTATTGAGCAAAAGGGAGGCCGACGAGTAAACTCATCCTGAAACCCTACTGTAACGTTTTGAAAATCGTTTCAGTGAAATTTCGGAAAAATCGGTAAAATAAGGGGGGGTTTCCGTAAAAAGTCAAAATATAAATATCTTTTAATATAAAATTAAATATACATATTCTAGCTATATAATTGCTAGTATTTGGTGTTTATTGAGCCACTCGTAAAATTTCTAATTTTCTGAAAAAATTTCCGAAATTAATTATTTTAATATTATTTTAAGCCGTCACTAATACATTTAATTAGGGAAAATTATAAATTGGAACGAGTTGAAACAAATTTTGTGCAACATAACACATTAAACAAAATTTTAACATGTTATTTTTGAAATGAAATGAAGTTGTCAAACGGTTTTAGAAAATATCGAAAAAAGGCTTAAATAGTGAAATTAGTGTAAATAGATATTGGGGTATAACATTTATTATTTTTCCCTCACCCACACTCACCCACACCCTATCTCCTCTCCCCAAATCAGCAACCCAAGCTGCCCCCACTCCCAATTCTCCCCCCTTGAAAAAGGTTTTGAAAGAAAATGAAAACATAAGAAATGGGAGAAATGGTAAAAGGAGTATGGGCTTTGACTTTGGTGGACTTGGACTTTCCTCCCTTGACTTTTCCCCACCTCACACTCTCCCATACTTCCCTACCTGCACTTGGCCGATCCCCCCTTTCTTCAGCCCCCTTCATTTCCTCATCACTTTTCTCATCAAAAATCCACCATTTTTGCCTCAAAATCCATACAAAAAAAATCCCAAAATCCAAATCCAACTCATACCCATTTTAGTTTAGCCTAACATGCATGGATTGTGGTGAAAAGAGAGTATTTTGAGAGGCTAGATTTCATGTTTGATCCATGGTTCATGAGGTATAACTGTAACCCTTTTTCTTAATTTGATGTTAAATGTTTAGATCAAACTTAATTAAGTGTTAATTAGGTTTTAAATGGGTTCAATTGCATGATTAAGGAATTCAAGTTAGGGTTTTGTTTTGGAGTTGGGTTGTGATCAATTGTGCATGGTTGTGTGATGTGGGCTAGTATCTTGAAACTTGTTAAAACTAATCTAGTTGCTAATTACAAGTTACTTGAAAAATGTCCAAACTTAAGCTTTTTACCAAACTAGGTTTTTGTAAACTATGAATATAACTAAGAGAAAAATCTAATTAGCTTATTCAAGAAATTATTAAAATTTTAAATTGCAGTTTAATATTTTAGATCATGCAAATCCAAGCTAAATCGTTGTTTGTGCATTTGCTATAAAATGGTTGAAATTGGATAAAATTGCAAACTAGGTTTTTAAAACGTATATAGTTTGGTGAGATAAATTAGTAGTGAATATTTGTGTGGCCTAATCGAGCTAAATAGTGAACATTACAGCCGCTAGAATTGTTAAAATATCGAGTGTTGTACTAAAACGGTAAATTTTACTTGCTAGGTTTTCGGAAAAATAGCTTTTAAAGTGAGTTTGGTTTTTTTTGTGAATTCGAACCTATTTCATATTATAATTAGTGATTTGTGAAACCATGATTGGTACGTTTGATGTTTTTCTCGATGGTTTGACGTTTGTACATCGACGTCGAGGGTTAGGTTGGCTGTTCTTGCATGCATAGGCGATAGCTTTTGACCTATGCATGATACGCGTGCCGATTTTGTTTTCGAGCGTGACTTCGTTTACGATGCTATATATGACATGTAGTTACCACATGTGGACTTCGAGACGACAAGCAAGCGCGTGGCGACGTCGACACCGGCGAGTGAAGATTAGGTGAGTAGATTTATATCTACGGGGAGAAGTCGGGTGGATGGCGTATAGCACCCCCGCAAAGTTATGAGAAATGATGTTATATGGTAACGATATATTTTTATATGTTAATTTGGGATATGTACACCTAGTAAGAAAAGCCTTAGGAGCTTATGGATTAGTGTTAGCGAGGAACGGAAGGTTTTGGTTGGTTTCTAGATCGCTACCCTAGAGTAAGGATTTGCATACACGCACACATATACACTTGCATACATCATTTTCTTATGCGTATACGGGAATGTGTATATATGTATATACGCATGGGTATGGGACTATGCATATATATACATTCATATACACATGCATGAATGTTTTGGATATTGTATGATATTTGGAGATGAGTCGATGAGAATGGGCTTGAGGCCATGTGATCGGTGATGTGACATGGTCCGTATTTGGGATACGACATGATATTTTAGAGGGTTCTTCAGGCGTGGTGTTTTCATACACACGCATTCATTTCATAGATGGTATCAGTATTGTACTAGACGTAGATCAGTACCCCTATCATGATATTTGATAAAGAGGATACCGGATGAATAATGTGATAGATGTGACTTTTGACCCGTACCCAGATTTGGGATGCCGTACGACGGATTTACCGTACGAGTTATATATTCATGATAGATCCACACTCTTGACTCGAGGATGTCATATTATATAGGGTATCGTATGGGATACTATTGAGGCGGAATCACCGACTATTATACATGTATATATATCGACTCAGATTTAGGTGGTTTCCATACCCCTTTCGATTGGTTGTTAGTTAGACCTGTAGTTTACCTAGTAGATGTTAGACTGGACCCGAGTCATACCTATTTCTAAAACTGATGAATCGTGAGAATTTTAAAGACATACCAAGGGATACTACGGATATTTTAAAAGACGTATCTTTTCTTAAAAACACCGTAGTCCTTATTTTCAAACACCATGATTCGTACTATTTCAAACGGCAAAACAGTATAATACATGTATAGTAAGGTAGATTCCTTGTTGTTACATTATTTTTCATGTTCCGCATATTATTGTTGTATTTACTATTCATTTTCCTTATTATGTTGTTATCGCCTCATTGCATGTTATTGTGTACGTAGTAATTATGAAACCATGCTGTTAGGACACCAGCACCATTACCGATGACGCGTATGCTCCACGTACACTCGCTTGCCGTCTCACACACATCTTCATCGGTAATTGCCATGTCACGTGCACTTTAGAAAATACTCTTTCAGTGACATATCTTGCTAGATGATAGTTGTAATATGTTATAATTTCCATATGCTAGTTTAGTTATTGCATTCATTGCATGATATCATATGCATCCATATATTCATTGGTTATGCAGTATTATGGAGATTTATGCCGGTATTCACTGTTTATTGGTATCATGATTTTGATGATTTCGTATTTACATGAGATTTCTGGATTTGGGGGAAAACCGCAAGAATTTAATAAAGGCTTAGTATCATCATTTGAAAATGCAAATTGCGGTTTTCTCATGATGTATGAGTCATCCACCATGAGTTTTCATGATTTATGTTGGATTTGGAAACCCGATTCGAGGAGTTGGATGAACCGTCTCGGGTACATGGTGGGCCCGATATGGTACCCCGGGGCAAGAAGCTCGAGTTGTATTCAATGAGCGTGGCAGGGGAGCACTACCTACCGGTGATATTATTTAGACTCGTATGTTATCCGGAGGATACCGGCTGGAGTCATGAGATGGATACAGGCTGATCCGTTCTGCCAGAGCCCATGGGCCGATCCCGCAGATGATACGGATGCTTGAGATATTGATACTTGAGATTTGAGATTTGATATTCAGATACTGAGACTTATGTTTTGTGTCGATGCTTGACACTGATTTCTCTGTTGCATTCATTGAAGATACTTGATTGATATACATTTAGAAATCTCATTGATTAAAGAACACAGTTGTCTCACTCATGATATATTCTGTTCCATTCGTAATTCATTCATACATCATATATGTCTGATATGTTGCTATCTGAGGCACTGACACGAGCATGTAGTATTACACTATACATAGCTGGACCAGGATTTTTATTGAGGATATTACCTGATATGACCTAGGATAGCGTTATGCATGCGATTTCTACTTGTTTATGTTTTCTACTCACGAGTTGGCAACTCCCCCCCGTTGTGCCACAGTTCCTTGCAGGTTTTGTCGTACAGGTTTCGTTGCGGCTTTCTGGCACACTGTTCCTTCTGGGTGATTGCTTTGGAAGGTGGGTTCTTTGCATCAGGACCACTTTTGAATATTCATTATTTTAGTTATATCTAGAAACTCCATCAACCAGATTGTATATTTGAGAGAGATTGGAAACCGGACCTGTTATTCTTTCGACCTCAGAGTCGCGCGTTGTATTACTATAGTTTTCATGCTGATTTTGGGTTTTCTTTTGAATTTTGAACCTCGCCCTTCGGCGTTGTATATTATATTGCTTGCATGGTTGTGATCGTCGATTGACGAAGAGCTAGCTCCCGCTTGGGGATGCCTTTTTTGTATTTTGTATACTATTCATGTTGTATTCCGTTTGGGGGCCAGTTTTTATAAAGGAGACTCTGCCGAAATTTTCAGAAAATACTTAAGATTTTAAAATTTTATACTTTGGCCTATGTTGTTAAAACTACTTGCTTTAAATTGGTTTTTCCTTCACTCTACTGCTTCTTTGGTTTTGATTTCTGGGTTTTGGCTTATTTAGATTACGTACGCCTCGAGACGTTTCGTAATTTAAGAGCCGGTCATGTTCCGTACTTTTCGGGTCGTGACAAAGTTGGTATCAGAGCGTTTGGTTTTACCTTCGAAGTGTAGGATGATCCTTGGTTGATGGAGTAGGTAGCTTGAGTAGAGTGACGTACCGTACGTATATTCCGCGACATACTTACGATACGCTAGTCCGCTTAAGAAGCCTTAGGATGTACATTTCCTTACACAGTATTATATTCATTCTTATGATCTAGCCTCATCGGTACCAGTTTATGGTTTTGTTATCACGGGTGTACGGGCGTGGAGAGCTACGGCTATAGTTGCGTCAGCATGAGTTCGTCACGGACGAGGACTGACCATGACGTGATTCCAGGGATATACGATCGCGTAGAGGCGTTGTTTTATTGTGTTTTCGCGCCACGAGCGTTTGATAGATCGCTTTTACGAGATTTCTCGGACGTGCAGATCAGCACAGAGGATATGGCCACTGCAAAAGGCCAGCCAGGATGTGATGACGGTTAATGCACCATATTTTGATGTTTGAGGCACTGTTCAGCGTGCGGACAGGAGATTCAGATGTTGCTGCGACTGACGAGATATCGCCCCAGATGTTTGGAGCTATGCCGCACGAGTTATACTTCGAGATATGATAGAAGGTCACTAGTTACCAAAGATGAAGGACTAGGACATGTGATTCATTGCCTACCCCGATGCGAGGTCATCAGATTGATTGATTCCAGCTAGAAACGACTTCACGCGGATACGTTGAGAGTCGATAGAGACGATCGAATGTCAGGAACCCATTTTCCAAGTTTAAAGTATTCGGAAAACAATGCAAGCAATTCTACGAACCCTCTAGAAGAATGAAACCCTAACTCGATTTAATGACCATGGAACGCCGGTGAACCTTAGGGTTTGCGGCAGTTTAGCGGTGCCATTAGTGTGGATTGGGTCTGCCCTTCTACGGTTGGTCCATAGGTGATGTGGCATATATTCGATACTATTAAACTGTACCCAAGGTGTTGAGGGATTATGAGGTTTTGACAAATCGATCGGATAATTCGACTTCATTCGGATATCAGGTGATGAGATGTATTGCTTGGGAGACTCCAGATACGAGTATAGCCGTTGGAGCGCAGTCCATGCAGCCACGAGGAGGCGAGTCCGAATCAGTCGACATTAGAGAAAAGTGAAGCAATAGGTTCATACGAGATTTTGATGAGATGACGTTCCACTCCGCTGACGTCAGAGATGTGATACGCAAGCAGAGGCATTGACTATGGATATATCTTCCAGGAGGGGTCGTGATGAGTATGCAGCCGTTCCGGGATAAGAAACAGATTTAGTAAGAGATGATAACTTCCGGGCAGTTCGGCAGGAACAAGATTTAGAAGAGACCCCGAGAAGATCTTTCTGGAAATACTAAAAGAGAAGACCTGGACCCAGGAGCGGTCATTTGACGCACACCCAGCAGGCCAGAGTTCGGTATCGTCGGCGAGACATGTTATGAGTGACCTTGAGAGTTGGCCAGAGATCTTTAGAGGATGTGCCAGAGCGGACTACTTCCATTATCGTTTCCATATTAGACCGTTGAGCCGAGGAGCTATGTACTTAGCAATTCGCAGTGAGAGACGAGAGTCTAAGTGCACCACGCGACCGGCCATGATCAGGAGGCAAGTAGATATCTTGCTCCACTAGCATTAGACGCACCGACACCTTCTCGACCTTGAAGGAAGGACATCGACGACAACATTTATGATTTTGTGATTGACTATCACGTATCCGTCACATTGGATTTCAGTATTTTTGGGTGATTTATTTCATGATTGAGTTTTGATGACCGAGTTTCATGATATTTTATTTCATGCCTAGGGCATGCATAGGATTTGACTTATGCTTTCGGCATAGTTCGCATGCACTTTTGGTATTTTGATTTGCTTTTATGCACGCCGATGTACAGGATGGTGAGATTATATACCACGATATACCTGATTTGGATTTGGATTGAGATATGTTGTATACCGTCGATTTCGATTTTGATATTCGATATTTGTTTTCGTGCACCTTGTGCACTTGTTTTGGATTTTGCAAGTACTTGACGCGCTCGATGCGATTTTGGTGCACACTAGATGCACTAAATCGAGATTCTTCGTTCATACCAGATGCACCTGGTTTTGCTGTCAGGCGCATACGTTGCCTTTGACAGGTGTTTTCGTGCACACCCGTTGCACTCAGTTTTTGTTTATGTGCACATGTATGGCACATTCATGGATTTCGATTTCCGTGCGCACCAGACGCACGTGGCATTTATATATATTTAGGATTGATTTCTTTTGGAGAAGTATATTTAGTTTAGTACTAAGCAGGACTAGTCAGAAGACAGTACCTGAGTATATTTTTGCATGCATTGATAGTTATCGAGGAATTACCAAAGATGAGCTATAGTCTTAGTAATTACCTACGTGTCTGAGATGACACGAAACATTTTATAAAGGAAACCCTTCTAAAATTGCTTTCAAAAACGGCGGGACGTGCATATTAAACAAAGGATATATATGTATATATATAGTTATTTTCTTACAATAGACGTCCTCCACTGTGCACTGTTGCGAACATCGCACGGCGATTTGAAAAAGGTTTGGCATGCATTGCTTCCAGATGTTTTAATGCTGTATATCATGTTGGTTTTCGTATTGGATCTTGACATTGATTTCTTCCCCATAACTCCGATGATTGCGGGATGCATGACGGAGTTTTGATTTTGGTTTATATATATGTTTTTCATGCGCATGCATTGCGCTACGATGTGTTTTATGCATTTTTGATTTCGGAGCCCCGACGACTTGATGGTTTTGCTTAAATGTTTTAGTATTTGGGGGGAGTTTTAATTTAAATTCAGGGACCGAATTTCTTTAAGGGAGAAGATTGTAACGTTTTGAAAATCGTTTCGGTGAAATTTCGGAAAAATCGGTAAAATAAGGGGGTTTTCCGTAAAAAGTCAAAATATAAATATCTTTTAATATAAAATTAAATATACATATTCTAGCTATATAATTGCTAGTTTTTGGTGTTTATTGAGCCACTGGTAAAATTTCTAATTTTCTAATTTTTTTTCCGAAATTAATTATTTTAATATTATTTTAAGCCGTCACTAAAACATTTAATTAGGGAAAATTACCAATTGGAATGAGTTGAAACAAATTTTGTGCATCATAACACATTAAAAAAAAAATTAACATGTTGTTTTTGAAATGAAATGATGATGTCAAACGGTTTTAGAAAATATCGAAGAAAAAGGCTTAAATAGTGAAATTAGTGTAAATAGATATTGGGGTATAACATTTATTATTTTTCCCTCACCCACACACACCCACACCCTCTCTCATCTCCCCAAATCAGCAGCCCAAGCTTCCCCCACTCCCAATTTTCCCCACTTGAAAAAGGTTTTGAAAGAAAAAGAAAACAAAAGAAATAGGAGAAATGGTAAAAGGAGTATGGGCATTGACTTTAGTGGACTTGGACTTTCCTCCCTTGACTTTTCCCCACCTCACACTCTCCCACACTTCCCCACCTGCACTTGGCCGAGCCCCCTCCCATTCTTGAGTTCCCTTCATTTCTTCATCTCTTTTCTCATAAAAAATACACCATTTTTGTCTCAAAATCCATACAAAAAAATCCCAAAATCCAAATCCAAATCCAAATCTTACCCATTTTAGTTTAGCCTAACATGCATGGATTGTGGTGAAAAGAGAGCATTTTAAGAGGCTAGATTTCATGTTTGATCCATGGTTCATGAGGTATAACTGTAACCCTTTTTCTTAATTTGATGTTAAATGTTTAGATCAAACTTAATTAAGTGTTAATTAGGTTTTAAATGGGTTCAATTGCATGATTAAGGAATTCAAGTTAGGGTTTTGTTTTAGAGTTGGGTTGTGATCAATTGTGCATGGTTGTGTGATGTGGGCTAGTATCTTGAAACTTGTTAAAACTAATCTAGTTGCTAATTACAAGTTGTTACTTGAAAAATGTCCAAACTTAAGCTTTTTAACAAACTAGGCTTTCGTAAACTATGAATATAACTAAGAAAAAAATCTAATTAGGTTATTCATGACATTATTAACATTTTAAATTGCAGTTTAATATTTTAGATCATGCAAATCCAAGCTAAATCGTTGTTTGTGCATTTTTGCTATAAAATGGTTGAAATTGGATAAAATTGCAAACTAGGTTTTTAAAACGTATATAGTTTTGTGAGATAAATTAGTAGTGAATATTTGTGTGGCCTAATCAAGATAATTAGTGAACATTGCGGCCGCTAGAATTGTCAAAATATCAAGTGTTGTACTAAAACGGTAAATTATACTTGCTAGGTTTTCGGAAAAATAGGTTTTAAAGTGAGTTTGGTTTTTTTTGTGAATTCGAACCTATTTCATATTATAATTAGTGATTTGTGAAACCATGATTGGTACGTATGATGTTTTTCTCGATGGTTTGACGTTTGTACATCGACGTCGAGGGTTGGGTTGGCTGTTCTTGCATGCGTAGGCGATAGGTTTTGACCTATGCGTGATACGCGTGCCGATTTGGTTTTCGTGCGTGACTTCGTTTACGATGCTATATATGACATGTAGTTACCCTATGTAGACTTCGAGATGACAAGCAAGCGTGTGGCGATGTCGGCACCGGCGAGCGAAGATCAGGTGAGTAGATTTATATCTACGGGGAGAAGTCGGGTGGATGGCGTATAGCACCCCCGCAAAGTTATGAGAAATGATGTGATATGGTAACGATATACTTTTATATGTTAATGTGGGATATGTACACCTAGTAAGAAAAGCATTAGGAGCTTATGGATTAGTGTTAGCGAGGAACGGAGGAAGGTTTTGGTTGGTTTCTAGATCGCTACCCTAGAGTAAGGATTTGCATACACACACATATACACTTGCATACATCATTTTCTTTTGCGTATACGGGAATGTGTATATATGTATATACGCATAGGTATGGGACTATGCATATATATACATTCATATACACATGCATGAATGTTGTGGATATTGTATGATATTTGGATATGAGTCGATGAGATTGGGCTTGAGGCCATGAGATCGGTGATGTGACATGGTCCGTATTTGGGATACGACATGATATTTTAGCGGGTTCTTCAGGCGTGGTGTTTTCATACACACGCATGCATTTCATAGATGGTATCAGTATTGTACTAGACGTAGATCAGTACCCCTATCATGATATTTGATAAAGTGGATACCGGATGATTAATGTGATAGATGTGACTTTTGACCCGTACCCAGATTTGGGATGCCGTACGACGGATTTACCGTACGAGCTATATATTGATGATAGATCCACACTCTTGACTCGAGAATGTCATATTATATAGGGTATCGTATGGGATACTATTGAGGCGGGATCACCGACTATTATACATGTATATATATATCGACTCCGATTTAGGTGGTTTCCATACCCCTTTCGATTGGTTGTTAGTTAGACCTGTAGTTTACCTAGTAGATGTTAGAGTGGACCCGAGTCATACCTATTTCCAAAACTGATGAATCGTGAGAATTTTAAAGACATACCAAGGGATACTACGGATATTTTAAAAGACGTATATTTTCTTAAAAACACCGTAGTCCTTATTTTCAAACACCACGATTCGTACTATTTCAAACGGCAAAACAGTATGATACATGTATAGTAAGGTAGATTCCTTGTTGTTACGTTATTTTTCATGTTCCGCATATTATTGTTGTATTTACTATTCATTTTCCTTATTATGTTATTATCGCCTCATTGCATGTTATTGTGTACGTAGTAATTATGAAACCATGTTGTTAGGACACCAACACCATTACCGATGACGCGTATGCTCCACGCACACTCGCTTTCCAGCTCACACACATCTTCATCGGTAATTGCCGTGTCACGTACACTTTAGAAAATAATATTTCAGTGACATAGCTTGCTAGCTGATAGTTGTAATATGTTATAGTTTCCATATGCTAGTTTAGTTATTGCATTCATTGCATGATATCAGATGCATCCATATATTCATTGGTTATGCAGTATTATGGAGATTTATGCCGGTATTCACTGTTTATTAGTATCATGATTTTGATGATTTCGTATTTACATGAGATTTCTGGATTTGGGGGAAAACTGCAAGAATTTAATAAAGGCTTAGTATCATCATTTTAAAATGCAAATTGCGGTTTTCTCGTGATGTATCAGTCATCCACCATGAGTTTTCATGATTGCTGTTGGATTTGGAAACCCGATTCGAGGAGTTGGATGAATCGTCTCGGGTACATGGTGGGCCCGGTATGGTACCCTCGGGCAAGAAGCTCTAGTTGTATTCGATGAGCCTAGCAGGGGAGCACTACCTACCGGTGATATTATTTGGACTCGTCGGCTATCCGGAGGATACCGGCCGGAGTCATGAGATGGATACAGGCTTATCTGTTCTGCCGGAGCACGCGGGCCGATCCCGCAGATGATACGGATGCCTGCGATATTGATACTTGAGATTTGAGATTTGATATTCAGATACTGAGACTTATGTTTTGTGTCGATGCTTTACACTGATTTCTCTGTTGCATTCATTGATGATACTTGATTGATATACATTTAGAAATCTTATTGATTAAAGAACACAGTTGTCTCACTCATGATATATTCTGTTTCATTCATAATGTATTCATACATCATATATGTCTGATATGTTGCTATCTGAGGCACTAACACGATCATGTAGTATTACATTATACATAACTGGACCAGGATTTTTATTGAAGATATTACCTGATATGACCTAGGATAGCGTTATGCATGTGATTTCTACTCGTAGATGTTTTCTACTCATGAGTTGGCAACTCACTCACGTTGTGCCACAGTTCCTTGCACGTTTTGCCGTACAGGTTTCGTTGCGGCTTGCTGGCACACTGTTCCTTCCAGGTGATTGCTTTGGCAGGTGGGTTCTTTGCATCAGGACCACTTTTGAGTATTCATTATTTCAGTTGTATCTAGAAACTCCATCAACCAGATTGTATATTTGAGAGAGATAGAAAACAATACCTGTTATTCTTTCGACCTTAGATTCGCGCGTTGTATTATTATGGTTTTCATGCTGATTTTGGGTTTTCTTTTGAATTTTGATCATCGCCCTTCGGCGTTGTATATTATATTGCTTGCGTGGTTGTGACCGTCGATTGACGAAGAGTTAGCTCCTACTTGGGGATACCTTTTTTGTTAGTTATATGTATGCCCTAGAGGTCATTACTATACATGAGATGTATATTGTAGTGGATGCTTGGACATATATAGGGAGGACTTTCTTGCTCGACATGATAGTATGCTATCTGGTTACTCTTTACCTTAACGTGTACACTGATTGTCTCTCTGTCACATGTTGGTAAAGCCCTTAGGATGTGTACTTGACTACCTGGACTATGATGCGGATCATGCTAGTGGGGACATGGTAGTCCATAAGTACATCCTTCAAGGTCCCTAGTCGTGGGTGTATTGAGACGGGGCATCGATATACCAGAGTAGACTAGCGTATACCTTCTCGACCCATGTAGATGGGCGATGGATGATCCCATATCCATTGGTGTTTGACATCAGAGATGATATACAGGTGCTCAGTGGAGACTGGGTACACTGGACGGACTCGCCGAGAACTCCCAGATGGTATTATACCTTACGTCAGATGACAGTTCTCTGGTGACACTGGTACAGGTTAGTCTGTAGACCCGAGATCGTCATCGAGTCTTGTGTGATTCCTACTGTGCTTTGATTTCCACCTTACCACGTCCAAGAGGGCATGCAAAATGGTGGTTTTTGGGTACAGTCCCGAGTCACATGGAGGCAATGAGCGATAGGAGGGGTTTCGTCTCTCCCGGTATTGGGGGTTGATGTTGCGCTATGCTCGATTGGCCATAACAGGGAAGTCCCTGGCCATGGCTGGTTTAGAGATTTACTGGTAAGTGTTGCCAGTAGTTTCTCGACCCGTTATGAGCCTCATATCGGCATGACTTATCGGTTATTGGGGTCTGACGTTTACCACTCCTAGACTTGATATGCGACGTATCAGACGAGGAGACCGGACTGTACGGTAGTGTCACTGTCAGGCTTTTTGCAGGAGTTGGAACGGGCTTGCTTGCTGATCTTCTGATCGCTCAATACCCGGGTTGCCGTTACGTCCAGCTAGTACCGCTGACGGCTGGTGGGTGCTTGATATGATCATCACCTACTGCCGGCGTATTGACGAGTCTTTAGAGTCCTACATAGAGGTTTTACTGGTTCAGGCAAAACGAAATAGGAGCGCATATGTGATATGTGCGGTACCGAGAATAATGCGAGTATATGATACCGTATTCTATTCTCGCGATATTTGTATCGATCGATTATATGAGATATAACCAGGTTATCGAATCAAGTGTTGATTCGATAAGTTGATACATTGGATGTTAGTCGGTTATATGAGATATAACCGGAGTATTAAGTCAAGTGATGATTTAATAATTTAGTGTATAATTGTATATGTGATATACTAATTTACATTAACTAACATTGGTTCACTTAAGCATTTGTTTTTCTCACTTGTGCACAACTTAATATATATGCGATATATATTTATTTGTGTTCATATTGTATCATGGTTGTTGATACACTTGACATGGGTGTATAAGACATACACCATTCTAATTTTAGTGGAGGGTTTTTTATATTTAAAGTAAATCTAAATTGATTGATATTTGTTAAGTGCATGAAGCTTGTAGAAGCTTTTAGTGCTTTGACAAATTCAACTCAATTTGTTTTACTTATGATATTAAGTTAACCCAACCATTAAAATTATCCATGGTTATGTCTCTACATGAGTTAGTATATGATACTCACTCACCTATGGTTAGCTCTCTCTCTCTCTCTTGATTAGTTTTCATTCTCATTTTGAGCTCATCTTCTTCCTCCTTCAATTTCTTTCTAGGGTTTGATAAAGAGAGAGAATGATAGTGAGAAAAGAAATTCTAAAGTGTACCCATTTCCTATTTCATCATTCTCTACTAGACTAGCACTTTAGTTTAAGGTGTTTGCTTCACTAATTCTCTAGTTAGTGAAGTAGAAGCTTGAGTTCGTATTCCCTCGACGTAGATCATCTTCGGCCTCGAAGACTTCAAGCAAAACCGTTGCCTCTTCTCATGGAGCCGTCCGAGAGTCCGGGAGCACAATGATCGCAGCGAAGGGACTACTACAAGGAGCTTAAGAAGTGAAGGACCGATCTACAAAGGTTGTATTTCGTATTCACTTAGAGATAATTGTTATTTACATGCATGTGTTACCCTAATTATCTAGCAAAGAGCTTGTTTAGAGTTATTCGACACGGCTAAAATTTTAATCGGGCATGGTTGATGCCTTGTAGAACCTTATTAGAGTGCCTAGTAACCCTACAGTGGTATCAGAGCCTAACTAGAGCATTAGGCGACGTGTTTACGAAGTTAAAACTCCGATCGAACCCCGATACGACAATAATGAATCCCTCTCTGGAAAATTTTTCAAAACTGTGATTTTTCTGAATTAAAAATACCTAAAAAATTCAGCAGATGATTCTAGGAATTATTGTGCAAAACGACAAAGTAAGGCGTACGGATCACCGCGGAACCGCGGCGATACCCTGCTTGTGCCGCGGATCCGCGGCCGTACAGTGAGCTTGTGCTTTGGGTTTTGCACAGTAATACCCGTATTTGTTATTTCTATTTTCTGGGTATTTTTTATCTGACTCAAGTGTTGAATGTTCTGGGGTTTATTTTGTATTCGTTGATTCGATCGGAAAATTTAATTTCGTTATGTTTTCCGGATATTTAGAAAGTATTAAAAAGTTCGGACGGATATCAATAACTCACTTTTTCCCGACCCGGAAAATTTCCAAGTGTTGGATTTTTCCGTTGTTTAAGAACGTCTAAATCGTGCAAGTTACGCAATGGACCCTCTAGAAGACAACAAACCTTAACTCGATTATGTGACCGTCTTGAACTGTCTTTTGAACCTTAGGGTTTAGAGCAGTACGGCATTGCCACATGTGAGGCGTTGGCTTGACCCTTCTACGGCTGGACCATTGGTACTGTGGCATGTGATGGATGTTTTTAAACTCCCCTCAAGTGTTGAGAACTATTTGGGAAAACTTGGGTGTTTGTTCATTCGATCGAAAAGTTTAACATTGTCTATTTATCTGGAATGTGATACAATATTTGGAATCCACAAGTAGTTATGAGATAACTAATTTGAATGTTATAAACATAGTAGTTTAGTCTCAAATGATCGGTTGCCACGGAATTTTGATGCGATCAAAAGTCCGTCGCAATCACGTAGCGTACGAGGATACACGCCGGGTAAACTTAATAGACAGCCACGCCCCAAAGCCCCGACCCAATGACTGTAGGAGAACCCCGTCACCAAAAGCATCCGTTTGGGTGCTCGCGGCAGCGGTGTTCCGCCTTAGTGCACTTCGTCGACGGCATCCGGGGGTGCGGCCGTCTACTAAAGTTTGCTACGAGCATTCAATCAAAATATCGGGAATCTTGTTGAATTGCCCGACTAGATATTGAAAAGTGTTTTCGATATAGAGACTAAAATGCGGGGTTTATAATTTTTAGGCATGCGATGTCTAAGGAGGTTGCGGATTCCAACTGTTGTAGTTTTACACTTTCTTTTTTGCGACCGTAAGTGTAATATGTGTTATCGCCGGTTTCGTTGCTATATGTCAACGACAATTGGGATGCGCATATTTACTTACGTTGATGACATGTGATGTTATGTGTTGCTGGATATGTTATATTGGATCGTCGCGTTTTGAATAGCCGGGGGTTTTATGTGAGATGAGAGTTTTTATTTTCATTCATGTAAAATTCATTGTATGTAATATTCTTTTATTGGGGCACTTCCGGGATGAGGTTGCTGTCACCATTTGTATATTATTTACTTTTCCGCATTAGGTAGACCCAAGGAGGAGAGCACAAGTAACCGGGTTCTAGTGTCCAGTGGGAGACCAACTCGAGTAGTCGAGTCCGGGTCTTCTAACTCTAGAATTGGTAGGGTTGCTTACCGCTCTCGTAGGGGTCTAGGGGTATGGGTTTGGCTATTCATCACGACCGTGGAATCCGTGTTTTATAGAGGCTCAAAATAAAACACGGACGTCCTAGTATATCCAATGTTTCATATGTTTCTTCTGCTGCGATATCTGTGATGTGATCATTTGATATGTTGTGATAGATACTGTATATAGTATATATAATATATTATATAGATGTTACTTATGTTTTACACCCGTGCTAGCCCTGCCCCGCTCTGCCGTTAGTTACCTAACCTAACGGTGCACGAGGGGACATCGAGGCGAATACGGATGGCATAAGTGTACGTCGTATTTATCTGTGATGTTTAGGTGACTTAAATGATGGGACTTCATTGATATGATTAATGAAAGAAAAGAAACCTAAAAGATGTCGTGGAATCGAATTTTCAAAAACAGGTAGCTACAGTTCTTGCTTTGCATAGCGGTGTTCCTTGTAGAACATCCTGCACCTTATTCGATAAAGAAAGGGCCGAGATCCCTTCACCGGGAGTGACCCCTTTAGCAAAACTGGCAGATGCTACAACACCCAGTTTGTCTTTTGATTTCTTTTCTAGTTCTTGCTTTGCACAATGATATATATGATATGTCCTGCACCTCATTCGACGAGAAAAGAGCCGAGATCCCTTCGCCGGGAGTGACCTCTTTAGCGAAACTAGCAAAAGCCTAGAAAACACTCCATTTTAAAATCATTTGATTCTACAACGATATCAAGTTCATTACGCAATAGGTTTTCAGAAAAACCTGTCGTAGCCCTCCGTCATTTCAGATAAGTCATGCTTAGTATTCGTGCTGCGTTTGTTGACCTTGTCAAGGCGTAGTGTGCGGTAGCTGACCAGTATTTATCTGTTTATGCATATGAAGCAGATTGGATTAGGGTAGTCGTACGGCCTTGTTGACCTTGTCAAGGGTCGTGCGGGTGGGTTTGATTCAATCAAGAAATGACGGGTTGAACTTGACTTACGGTCTATGGTGTGTTGACCTTGTCAAGGTCATAGATCGTTCGGGGCAAAATTATCGGGAATTTCAAATGTTGAAATTTGCAATGAGATTGCATACCTTCTATGAGATAGTTGGATCCCGATACCCACTGCGAGTAATTATTACTCCTGGGAGAGTTTTACACATTACAATTAGCCGATCAAGTAGGTGTCTAGAAAGGTGTCAACGGGGTTACGCCTCTGGGAAAACGAGGTTTACTTTAATTAGGTCCGTGCGAAAGCACGAGGAACCTCCCTCAAAGTACCGACACTGGCCTGGCTGAAAGATTGGCGAAGTTGTAGGGTGTAATTAATCCCGTCTAGTCTTTCCTTTTAGGGTTTGAAGGAAGATTTGATAAAAATAGTGGGAGCCATCCTGATTAGATAAAATAATAACCAATCTGATCTTGCAAGAGCGCACGCAGAGTGTTTTCTTCTCTCTCTCTCCAGGTAGAGACCATGTCACGCCTTAATCAAGATAATAATACGGATGTATTGACCGAACCCGCTTGTTATACAGAGCTAGGGGAACGTTGGTCCAGCTCCAACTTATAATTGTTATAAGACAGAGCAGGAAATAGGGGATTACTAGAATTCCTGTGCCGCCCAAACGAAGAAAGTGCATGATGATGCATCTTCTTCGGGTGTGTTCATTACAGAGAATTGTTTCTCAGTATCTTTTACGTCCTGGGTATGAGATACCGGATCAGGATCCCACAAATGTAATATGTTACATGGACTACAGATAGGTAGAGAACTGAGAACGGGTGATAAGTTTCATCAGATAGAAACGATGCAAGTGTTGCAGCCAAGTCTATTGGTAGTTATCACGCTGTATTATCAGAATGCATTGATTCTGAATGAATGTTATTAGATACCGAACCTGATATACAACATCATATCAGTCTCTTTATTAGTAAAGAAGGATATAATTTTGTATTGTTGGATAATGTTTTGAATCTTTAGGTTCCTTATCAAATCTTCAATAATCGTTTGCGGTTTTGGAATCACTTCCAGTTCTACCATACTCCCACTACTGTTTTTCTGAAAAAAATCCATTTTTAATAAAACTGTGGCGAGTCTAGAACAATATCACTATTGATCTTCCAGATGGTAGAAAATCAACCCTCGTCATAGCCTGGGTCAACCCACAAACAGCCATTACAGAAAACGTGCCTTGAGTTATCCAGAGTCTGGTTTTAAGCATAGGTCGGACAACTCCCCGTACCTTAACATCGTTAAGATATGAACTGTTCTATATCCAATATAGAACCAGAGGCACTGATTTAATTGAACCAGATTCAAATCATGCAGCTGTCTCCAGTGCATGTTAACTAAATGGAAAGAGGCCGATCAGCATTACTCAACTTAGGAGCACTTCCAATTATGAGTAACCTGAAAGAGAAGCAAGTTCCCTAAATCATTACGATCAACTGAATACCATATACAAGTATCTACATCTTCGATCACTTTGAAGAATCCCGATACTTGCAATACCTGGTTCTCTACTTTATTCATATACCTATAACTTCTCAAAATTCGGACCCTGTGTTTCCACGAAACACTTGTCTAAAAACTAGAGAAGTCATAAGTAAACTGAATATAGTACGAGGACCATCCCCTCTGTCCTAATGGACACTGGACAACATACAATACTCTGTATAAGTCCCTTGAGTCTAATAACTCACTCCTGTGTGTCGCAGGTTGAAAACTGTACTTATGGTTAAGAAGAATTACACCGCTGTTTAATGCTCCTTACCTAACCATCCACTGATATAGGTAAATGTCACAGACATAATTTCAAAAAGATATATCTCACTCTATAAAAATAGACGTACAGATATATCAATTTGAAATTGGTGCATAACAGCGGATATTCAAAACCAAATATTTGCCGTCCGGCAACCAACCCAGGTGACTTCCTCAAATATCACCGATTACAACGAATCCCGATATAATGAGGATGATCACCTAATTCCCAATAACTTACTCCCACTCATCATCTGTAAAACCATACAGATGTGAGAATCATACCTGGTAAATACATACCCTGGAGTAAGTATCTAATCGGGAAATCAGTTTTCCTTTAACAGTACACAGTGAAACTGAAATATTAAAATGTTTCGATGGGGTATCTTGGTATTCCTAGTAATGCCTCTTCCATTATCCAGATTCACAACTGTAACCGTGTAATTCTCTGCCATCTTTCCAAATCCCTTTACATGTCTTTAGTCATTACCTTCTGTACACCCCTTTAGGCTAAATGGTTTTCTTCCTTCCCTACCGTTCGGCACCAGCCTATGGTTTGGAAGAAGACTATCCAATAAGCATAATGGGTGTACTATCCTAATCCTAGGAGCACTCGCAATGCGAGAGAAGGTGAAGATAAAAGACAACCGAATAAATCTTATTCCTATTTCTCCTGAACCAGAATCCATCCCCGAACTGGAACAAGTTCCTTTCGAGTTCGTATATAACCATACGATAGAGTATCCAATAAACTATGGATCTTCGTAGTGATACGAAGTGTTCTGGAGAAATACAAAGGTGATTTAGGATAGACGAATAAATACTTGGTTTGGTCGTGAATAGCAGTCGCAATTTACTTTGCCCTCTTACTAATCCCTTGTTATGTCTTTACTTAATACCTTCTGTACACCATCGTTATGGTAATTGGTTTTCTTCATTCCCCACCGTTCGGCACCAGCCTAAGGTTTGGAAGAAGACTATCCAATTTGCGTAATAGGTGTACTATCTCCTAAACCAAGGAGTACTTGTAACCTGAGAGAAGGTAAAAGGAAAAGACAACTGAATAGTCCTATTCGTTTTCTCCAGAACCAGAAACCATCCTCGAATAAATTCCTTCGAGTTCGTATATAACCATACGATGGTTTTTTCCAATGGAAGTGGACATTCGTAGTAATACGGGGTGTCCTGGAGAAAAGGGTAAAAGTAGGAGTGGCAATGAGGTTTGCAACTCTGACAATCCAAAAGCCAGTGTTTAAGAAGGTTCGGCCAACTTGGTCACTGAGTCATAGTCTTGGGGTCGGGTCAATGGTCGCTGCCAAAGAGAGAGAAAAAAGAAACACTCAGCGTGCACTCTAACCTAGATCAGAATGGTTACCAATTTATCTAATCTGGAAACCTCCCACTGTACCGTCAAATTCTCCTCCAAACCTGAAAGAAGAATTAGTCGGGATCACCCGAGGAGTAAACCAACTCATCAGTGGGAATCGGGATCCAACTATCATCGCATGATAACGTGACGGAATCCGCTCACGTTATCACACTCCAGAAGGTATGCGCATATCTGGCAAGTTTCAGTTTCTTTAGAAACTCCCGATGTGGATTTCTGCCCCATGCTCTTATGACCTTGGCGTGAGGTCAAAATATCATAAGTCACATGTCAAGTTCTGCCCATCATTATCCAGGTTAATTTGAACCCACCCGTACATACCCTTGACTTAGGCCAAAATAGTAGTACGACTGTCCCAAACCAAAGCATCTATCTATGCAACAGATAAATATCCGGTAGCTACCAATCACTATGCCTTAGCGTGAGGTCAAAATACATAGCTTGAATACTACCGAATATTTAACCGAAATGATGGAGGGCTACGAATGGTTTCTGGCGAAAACCTTTAACGTAATGAACTTGATATCGTTGAAGGAACCAGATAGCTTTTAAAATATAGTGACGAAAACCTTTGCTAAAGAGGTCACTCCCGGTGAAGGGATCTCGGCTCTTTCCCCGTAGAATGAGGTGCAGGATATTCCAACTGAATACCACGGTGCAAAGCAAAAGTAATCGGCTATAGTGAAGTTATTGCCCTGACGCAAACTTCTGTCCAAGGGGTCACTCCCGGTGAAGGGATCTCGGCCCTTGCCTCGTCGACTGAGGAGCAGGATATTCCAACTGAATACCATGATGCAAAACAAAAGAGAACGTCCTTGCAATAACAGCTTTTTGAAAAGTGTTCCAACAACATTAGAATAGGTTTGTTTTTAACTTGCATTGATCCAAATCAACGCAGTCCCATCAATTGATCACACCAATAAAGAACGAAAATAATGATGTACGTATATGCCATCCGCATTCGCTACTGGGTCCCGTCATTACCCGTTAGGTTACTTAACTAACGACAGAGCGGGGACTGGACTAGCGCGGATGCAAAACATATACAACATCTACTAGTATATATATCAATATATAATATTTCGCTCAAGGCGTGATAAAATGCAACATCACAGAAATGTAATAAGCATCACAGAACAATACAGATATCTGGGATCCCCGGGTTTCACAGAGCCGCTACTGAAACCCGACGTTCCCCTGGTCGTGTAGATAGCCTGTGCAATGAAATCCTAGACCCCTACGGGCGCGGCAAGTTACCCGCCAAAACCTGAAGCGAGGCAGCCCCCTTCAGCAACGTGAATGGATCACCCAGCACTTCACGGAATCCGGTAACTTGGGCACCCCTCCTGGGTCAACCTGTACCCCCTACGAGTGCGGCGAATAGCCCGCCAATTCTAGAGTAAAGCCCCCTCCGTCTCAACGCCATGAGATGCGGGCCCGTTGCCCTCTAGAATCCGGCTATCCGTGCACCCCACCTTGGGGTAATCCTAGTACAGAAAGCAAAATATACATACCACGGGTACATCGACCTCGACCTGGTCATGCCCCAAAAGAATAATATACAATCAGGCAGTGACGGCAGTCCACATGTCGGACGCTTGCCCCGCAATATCAAATGTACATAATACAACAAAAACTGTACTAGCATTGCATCCAGGCTATCCCCCACGACCAATCCGCAACATCATAGCGCAATCACAGAACATCAACGTGAATGTCACGTTCGCAAATCCGTCTAACCGGGCTATAGCAGTTAGACATGATTTACCGATCAAGTGACATTCACGGTCGCAGATATAATGTAAATACTGTGAACTAATTTGTTTAAAATATTCGATCGATCAAATTTACCCAAGTGGGCCCCAAGCACTACTGTAGCACTCACTGAAAATCTGGGCCCAAAAAGAACATTCCAAAAACCCTATTTTCAAGTCAGGGGTTTTCTGCAAAATTTTGGTACACTGAACAGTGAAAGTCGCGGCGGAACCGCGGCCCAAGAATGGGTTTGGCCGCGGTTCCGCGGTGGTGTAGACTGTTCACGAGACCAAATTTTCACAGAATTCTTAAAATTCCCTGCACATCATTCTGCAATGTACTGAAAAAATTTTGGAGCCAAAAACAATTCGACAGAAAACTGATGTGCATGATATCGGGTTTTCGGAAAATCCGTTCGATCGAACTTGTAAACACATTACAAAAGCTAGACTAGGTTAATGGCGAGGCTCTGATACCACTGTAAGTGCACGGCGGCGCCCCGGCCGTCAATCCGACGCCGGAATGCGGAAGCGGTGCTTTTCTTTAACTTTTCAAACCGGCACCACCGCGCACTATAAACCCGGAACGTGCCATTAAACTAGTCCTAGCTATCTAGAGAAGGGGGAGAGATATACCGAGCGATCTGTGTCCTTCGGTCTTCTCGTCGTCGTCCCGATCTTCCCGCGGAATCTCCGGTCTCCACCTCGTCGCCGGAAGGGCACCACGTCGCCGGCTTCTTTTACGGGCTCCCGCCTCTGGACCGAGGCAACTCGGGCACGAAGTTGGCGAGCCGACGTGCCCAAGGTTTGCTGTAGAATACGTATAGTGTTCTATGTCTCATTTGGGGTTACTTGAAGTTGCCTTTGGTGGAGGATTGAGATGTAAGCTTTTGGAGATGGTGTTATGGGATTTTTGCAAAGCCAAAAGAGAACAAAATCCCACACAAGAAATTTGGACAGCCCCTACATGGCTTGGCCGGCCATGACAAGGTGAGGAGAAGAGAGTGGGAGAATGAGGGAGAGTTTCACAAGAGTAATGCAAGAGAGAGAGAGATCAAAAAAGTTATCATGAAAGGAAATGATCACACACTCAAACCCACACTCAACCAACCATCATCATTACTCCAAAGTCAAGCAATGATCAACAACCAAAACCAATACTCCATCAACTAATCATCAACAACCATGATGAAAAGAAGAAGAAGTCAAATGGTGGAGGAATTATCATGATACAAAGATATGCAAAGACAACCCTCTAAAATACTTATTTGCACAAATGCAAATAAGCCCTCCTCCACCAATCTTCAGCCAATGAAAGATACAAAGAAATATGGCTGAAACGTAAAACAAACTGGCAACTCCAGAAAATTGATCCCGTAATAAATTACAGGAAATCCCCGATACTGTGTATACACACCCGCATCTGTATTCCGACCGAATACAAATGCAATGAGACAAAAATCTACACTGTACTATACTAGGATCCGGCTTAAACCAAAGCCGGCTAGTATTATCCGTCCGATCCTGATCCGTGCAATACCGCACGTATCTGATCGAACCCTGCCATATCTCTATACGGCCTCTACAGCTTTTCGCCCGAAAACTTAAGTAACTGAATGTGGGGGACTCTAAAGACTCGTCAATACTATGGCTGTGGATTTAACCACTAGCACGTCAGAGGTATTAGCCATACGTGACGGGATACCAGCTATTGACCAAAAGGGACGTCGATGAGCGAACTCATCCTGACACCCTACTGAGCCTGTCAGTGACAATATACGTACAGTCCGGTCCGTTCGTCTATGAGCATCGCATGGCGGGCCTAGGGGGTTGGTAAAAGTCAGACCCTCAAAAGCGGTACAAGTCGTGTCGGTGTGTAGCCGAGAACACCCTGAGATACTACTGGAATACCTACCAGTAAATCTCCTGCCTTGGCCAAGGACTTCGTGTAATGGCTCTCCTAGACACAGCGTGACCTCACCCCCAATACCGGGAGAGACGAACCCCTGCAGATCCGCTCACTGCCTCCATGTGGCTCGGGAATGTACCCAACTAAAACCTGTTTGCACGTATCCTTTGAGCGTGGTAGGGTAGTAATCAAAGTACAGTGGGAACTCACACGAGACAAATGACGATCCTCAGGTCGATGAACTAACCTGTACACATGTCACCAGGGAACTGCTATCTGACGTCAGGTATAAGACCAACTAGCATGTTCCCGGCGAGTTCTGTCCGGTGTACTCATAACCCAATGAGCACCTGTATACATCTTAGGTGAACCAACTGACACCAGTGGCTTGTGAGACCGTCCACCGCCCCTCGCCGGGGTCTCGACTGTATACACTAGTCTACTCTGGAGTATCAATGCGTTGTCTCGAAACTCCCACGACTAGGGACCTTTTAAGGATGTGCTTATAGACTACCAGCTCACACGTAAATGATCGCCCTCATACTGTTGGCAGTCAAGAAAGAATCCTAGGGGCTCTATCAACGTGCAATAGTGACCTGTAGGGTCACCTAAAGCAGTACACGATGATAAAGGTAAACCAGATAGCATACTATCATCTTGAGTAAGACTGTCCTACCGGAATAGGTCCTCCCTCAATCATTGCAATCACGTGCCTGTGATCCAATAATTGACTCTGAGGGCACTATTTCCAACAACAACCACGCAAGCAATATAATATACAACGCCGAAAGGCGAGGGTCAAATCCAAAAGAAACTCAAAAAGCATGAAAACCGCAATACTACTAAGCGCGACTCTAAGGTCGAATAATACATCACAAATATCTAAGTCTAAAACAATATACAACTTTTGGTTGATGGAATTCTAGATACAAAGGAATAATACAACTACAATGGTGGTTCTGATGCAAGAATCCACCTACCAAGCAAATCACCCGCAAAGGAAAGCAATGTGCCAGAAATGCCGCAATGGAACCTGTACGGCAAAACTTGCAAGAACTGTGGCACAACGGGGGTGAGTTGCCAACTCGTGAATAGAGAATATCTACAAGCAGCAATCGAATGCACGACATAACCCTAGGTCAATACGATCAGTATATAAACCTCAAAGAATAAGCCTGAAACATGAAAAGGTGGCAATGTAACATCTAATCATGTATGTAGTGCCAAGTACTCGTGCCAGTGCCTCAGGTAATAACATGTCATAAACATAAGGTATGTCTGCATGAAGTAAATATGATGAAGCATCAAAATGGATATCAATAGACATATATTAGCGTCCCATTCCACTAATATTGGTGTAAGGGTATATATAACAGCGCCCTCATACCCTGTTATATATACAAGTGAAGTATGATCAATGTAATAAAAGTCTGTATATATGTGGATCCCGTCCACCTGTCACCCTAATGACAATAAGCATCATGCATGTAGATGTGAGGATATAATCAAAATCATGGAAACATCATGAAACCTGTGCCTAGCATCGGCACGTAAATCCTCGTCCATATAGGACTCCGTCTGCGGTATCGGCCCTCGGCCCTGGCAGCACGGGTCAACCCATGTCCGTCTCTCAACTCCGGTCGGTATCCCCCGGATATCCGCCGAGCTCAAATACAAACACCGGTAGGTACTCGCCCACCTCCAGGCTCAATCGGCATAATCCTTCGATCATCTTGCCGAGGGGAACCATACCGGGCCCCACCATGTACCCTCATACGGCACACACTCCTCATATAGGGTATATAATCAGAACCGATAAATCTCATGGTGGCTGCGCAAATATCATATCAAGGGAAACCGGGTTTTTCAAATAAGTACATACTCTCCTTTGAAAAACCATCCACGGTTCCCAAATCCATAAATATCATGAAAACAATATCCCAATGCGCATAATCAGAAAGCATGATGTATGTGACATATAATTGAGATGCAAGTATAACAGTATATCATGCAACATAGAATAGCGGTATGCACATACAAAGTCATATCCTGATGCAATAATACTACTGTGTAGTGACATGGCAATTATCGATGATGAAGTGTGTGAGCTGGCAAGCAAGTGTACGTGGAACATATGCATCATCGATAATGGTGCTGGTGTCCTAACAGTATGATTGCAATATATAGAATAAACACATGCAATGCGATGCGGAATCGAATAATCAATGCAACAGTGAAGAATCTACACCAATATGTACATGTCATGCAGTGGTGCCATTCGAAATAAGACGAATCGGGGTTTTGGTAAAATAAGGGTTACGGTGTTTTTAAGAATAGATACGTCTTTTTAAAATCCCCGTAGAATCCCTTTTACTTGTCCTTAAGATAATTCCCGATTCGTTAGTTTTGAAATAGGTATGACTCGGGTCTGGTCTAACATCTACCAAGCCAAGTCCATCAGGAGGTGTATGGAAACCACCTAAATCTGAGTCGATATATATATATATATATATATAATAGTCAGTGATCCCGCCTCAATAGTATCGCGTACGATACAGTATATCATCTGACATCCTCGAGTCATGAGTGCGGATCTATCATCAATATAAAGCTCATACGGTAAATCATCGTACGGCATCCCAATAGCTGGGTACGGGTCAATATCACAATCGGCTCATCAATTATTTGGTATCCTCATCATCATATCACATAATCAGGGGTACTGATCTAAGTCTAGTACAACTGATACCATCAATATAACTGCGTGTGTAAACACACGTCCAAAGGCCCGCTAGAGATCACATGTCGTATCCCAAATACGAATCATATCAAATATACGATCTCGCGGCACAATGCCCAATATCATCGACTCATCTCCAAAGTCATCCACTATCCATCATCATCACAGTATAAGTATAGCAAATCAACATGTGTGTGCGTGTGGGTGTAAACCTATCCTAGGGTTCGCAACTAGGAAATATTCTAGTTTACTTCTAACCATATCACATCTAACACATCTCGAATAATCCACTACACTATACTATCATAAATAAAATATACTATATCAACTACGGACTGCGGGGGTGCTATACGCCATCCACCCGACTTCCCCCGTAGATATAATCTACTCACCTTGCGTCTTCATTTGTGGACGTCGCCACACGCTTGCTTGTCGTCCCGAAGTCTTCATGGGGTACCTACACATTAACGTATCGCATATGCGCATTAAAACCAAATCAAAGCTAAAGCGACACACGAAAACCAAAACGATACGCTATGGGGCCTATAGGTTAGAACCTATGGATACACCTCCAAAACCAACAATCAATCCTCGATATCGTTGTATAAACGCCAAGTAGTCGAGGTAAAACAAAATATGCAACTGCAGAATTAAAAATCTAGAATACAGAAACACGAACCCAAAACAGCAACTAAGGAAATAGGCTCCAGATTTCACCTTAGGTCAAATTAGACAAATCTATATATACGAGGGGTCTAATCTATACATATAGGAGCAGTAGAACCAAAAAGAGGCAAAATGGGGCAGGTATGGCCGCAAATTGCGGCCAATTGGAATAAATCTGCGGCCGGGTTAATGAGTTAGGGGCTGGGGTCTTGTGTGGTGGTTCCTGGGTGCCTGCACATGTCACTGTCCAATCAATTTTAATTTAGGATGTCTCGGGTGAAAGCAGATTCAAATAACCTTCACAGATTCCAGATATTTTCCTGATATTGGTTTCTAAATCCGTATTTCGGGTTTCAACTCTCAGGTTTGGGTCTCAATTCATGCACTAGGGTGTTTATGTAGCCTCTACTAAGCATCAATTTCATATCATAACTCAAATTTTCCTCAAACCCTAACTAGGTTTTCCTCAAGTCTACCAAATCACACAATATGGATTCTAAACTAGTATGGGGGTGTATGTAATACAAAAACTAAGCTAATGGTTCAATAATTACCTCATTTGGCAACTCAAGAATTTTCTTGAGTTGCCCCTAGTGGCCAAAATCCTTTCTTCCTTAGTCCAATGTGTAGATCTTGAGCTTGTGCACACTTTTAATGAAATTGGGGTAGGGTTTTGGTGTAGTTTGTGAGATGATTTGGGGCTTGAAGAGGGGAGGAGGATGAAGGAGCAGGAGCTCAGCAGCAATGAAGGAGAGGGAGAGAAAAATGTGATGAAGAAATGAGAGAAAAAGCTAAGTCTTGGTCAAAGGTTACCCCTCTCTCTCACCCATACCTCATTATCTTATTCCTTTCTCTTTTCTTTTTCTTTTCCTACAAAAACCCTTCTCATAAGAATAGTAACCCCAAATAACATGATAGAAAAATGCACAAGTGTAGAAAAAGATATGTGCATGTTTTGCACAAAATTGCTAAAAACCGATTAGCGATTTTTAATCGCGATTAGCACTAAATTAGCGTATAACTAATTATAAAAACTTAAAAATAGAATAATTCCATAAAATAACCTATTTTAGAATTTTCCATAATTTTTCTGTATTTAATTATACCTAAATATTAAAATATTCAATAAAATAATATTAAATTATAAAAATTCCCAAAAATGATATTTTTTTTTTTGAAATGTTACAGGCCCGGAGTAAAGCAGTTCCGGGCATTGCACCCAAAACAATTTTCGGGAAAAGAGAGCCTTTTAAAAGCTGAAGAATGGGCTCAGAGTATTGAGAATGATCTGGCAGCAGCACAAGTGCCAGAGATCGATTGGGTACGAGTTGCGAAGCTGCAACTCACCGACAACGCCCAAGTTTGGAGGAAGGCGGAAGAAAACCGTCTTGACCAGTCGATCAAATGGAAAACCTTTCGCGACATGTTCGATGCGAAGTACTTTCCAGAGACTGTCCGATTTGACATGGAACAACAATTCATCCATCTACAACAGGGTTCGATGTGGACCAAATATGTGGATGAGTATGATGCTGAGTTTACCATGCTCAGTAGGTAAGATATGTCTCAATATTCGATTTTCCAATATCACATACTACACAGCTAACACAAGACCGCAACAGATTTGCGGCACACTTGATACCGAGTGCCGAGATCAGGCCTAGACATTTTCAGCAAGGGTTAGACCAGGAAATTCAAGCTGCCTAAGCAACAAGGGATTTCCCAACCCATGACCTGGCTTTGAAAGCTGCCCGTCGATATGAGGCAGTAGTGAAGAAGAAGGGCAGACCTCAATCTACCGGAGTGAAGCGCCCTGCCACTCAGATGGCAGGAGGAGCCTTTTCAAGGACAACTTTTGAACCCAGGAGACCGGAAGAAACAATTAACCGACCAAGTCCAGATTTTTGCTTCTACTACAAGAGGGATGGACACCTGTGGAAGGATTGTAGGCGCGCAAAAGGATTGTGCTTAGTTTGTGGTGTATCCAATCATGGAATTGGAACATATCTTTATAGATGCAACACAGTTCCAACTCAAAACACTTATCCGCAGCGGCCAACTATCCAGGCTCTTGCACCTCGTCTTGCTCTCCCAGCTCCACCTCCACGTGGACCTCCTGCACAGCCTAATCTCCAATTCCAATAGGCAGTGAGGAACATGCCTCAAGTACAGAGGAATGCGCCTCCAGCTAGGAGGAATGTACCCCGGCGTCAGGCTTTCACATTAGAGGCCGTAGAAGCCGAGACTGTAGACCAAGGTAACCCTGGTAATTCCCTCACATCTGTCCAAAACTATTGCATTCTTTCATTCTTCCACATATTTTTCATGCACTATCAATAGTTCTATCACCAAACTTTTCTTGAATCTGTTACACTTTCCTTCTACAAATTTCAAGGACGAAATTTTTATAAGGAAGGTAGAATGTAACAACCCTAAACTTTCTGTACAAAATTTTTCCAAAATACAGAAAGAAATACCTAAGCTTGAGCACAAGTTATAAATTTAATTTGCTTTTGAACAACAAGAAAGCACTTGTACCTCATTGGTAAAGCCTTGCACTGCTGTGATGTAGCCCCTGTGTTCGAATCCCTCCAGCCATATATATTTTTTATTGTATTTTCTTTTAATCATTTAGAAGCCCAAAGGTTTACACGTGCACTACATGTAAAATGAAAAGTCACAGATTAAACAAACATGTGGAAATTGTTAATTAAGCAGCCTTGGACACGTGTCATAAATCCCACACCCCACCTCACTGAATTGGCCTGTGAGATATAGGAATGAGACTGGCATGGGCAGGCCCCCCGTAGGGGATGCTCCCCAAATATTAACTCCACACCCCTTGGCCTCCCCCCTTAACCCCTGTACTGTTTGTTTTTATTAAAAATAAACATAGGCATTAAACCAAATTTTTAATGCAAATTTTAATTCTATTCTTCATTACCCTAAACCCAAATTTTCCCTATAAATACCATACCACATTTCACCTCTCCTCATTTAGAATTTCATTACAAAAATTCTCTAAAAATTCCAAGTCCCAAGTTGTGCAAGTGGAGTTAGCAAGGGGCGAAGTGCCGACGACGTTTCGAGGAGAATCCGGTGACGAAACGACGACCCGACGGTTTCGAAAGCTTCATCCTTCTCCCCTCTTCCTTTATAACCTGTAAGTTCCCATTCCCTTCCTTTATCTCTATTCTAAAACTTCTCATTTTCAAAACTCGTCGGAAGAGGAGTTATTCCGACTTCCGATTCGTTTTTCTTTAAAAACTCCATTTTTTCTTAAATAATAAAATACCATATTCTCTCATAATTTTTAACAAACACAAATATACAAATCAGAACAAGTTTCATCTCAAAATAATTCATGTTGCAATTTTAATTTCACTTTTACAGTAGAATACCATCATGTTACATACAACTTATAATTATTCGATTTAACCGTATTACCTTTAGATAACTCACGAGGTAATAACCTACCTCAATAGAACACACATTCTGGACATAGCACGATGAATTTTGGGACTCTAGTTTATGGGAAAATACGAGATTACGAATAAATACCTTGAACATTCAAAACCGTTTTCTTTAAAAAGTGTGTTATTTAAATTCCTTGCAATTACGCCTCTACAACCTATTTTGGGGAACCCCGATCGGGATGGTGCCGGTTATCGCATATCCTCGGGCCTAGTAGAAGGAGATGCAGACCTCCGCAAAGAGCATTCAATCTCGATGGAATTTTTAATACAATTTTTAAGAAAAATGTGATTTCTACTTAATAAATAAATTCTATTTTTATAAATATTAGATATATATATAAATATTATCAAAATATCTACTTTAAATATATTAGATATATATATATATATATTCCATTTTTTTCTAAATCAAAGGAATCACAATTTCATGAAACTATATTTACAATTCAATATCATTCCAAGATTACACTAAGATACCATATACAATGAAAACTAGATTATATCCACTAGAATATTTCACCTTATAAAATTTACAATTATGAAAACCCTAAAGACGATAATTAAATACTTGAGGTGTATTTTGAAAATATATAAAAACTATTTTTCATAAAACCCCTAAAGTTATATTAATTTACAATAAGGACCCTAGTAAACATAGGTTTAAGCGGGACCAGTTCTCTTGAGCCTCAGGGAGCCAGAGAATATGGGTGTTTTCCTATCTAAGGTAGACAACCTAAAAACGGTGTTATCAACACGGTAATTGTCTTGGAAAAAGACACAAATCCTGCCGTCCATGTGTAGCAGTTAACGATAACTCCAAAACAATCAGGACTTCAATTCTGTTTAAAAGTTTGACTCAGTTCGAGTCATGGTCAAATCTGAATACAATCTGACTTGAATTCAATTCAAGTATAACTACAATACAACATGAATCTATTTATACCAGAATTCCATCTATATCAACAAGACTCGACTGAACCGAACCATGGATATACTCTGATTACATGACTATCCATTTATATCCATTTCGTTTTTTGATATCACAGTTTCGACAAGTCTTCCATTTACTACAAGACAATACAATACAATCAGTACAATCAATACAATAAACATTATGGGGTTAATAAAGGGGTAGACTGGTACGGAGCGTGTTAAAGGTGGCACGAGATGGTCATTAAAAGACGTAATTACATCCATGCCGTTGTTCCGTGGTATTATCGATGGAGCCTTATACCACGGGTTACCAAAGTTCACGGTATAAGTTGGGCTTTTCTCGTATACACTGGCATATTCTGTACCAAGATACAACAACTACGTTAGTATAACAAATATAACATATCTACGACACATGTTCTATTCTCTGTTTATTCTCTCCTTCTTTCTTTGGGACTTACCGAGCGATTGTTCGCTGACGACATTCCTATTTCTCTTCTTCTTTGGAATGTTGTCAAGAGGACCCGACTCTGAGGAGCTCGAGACCAGCCAGGAACACTTGGAGCAGTTCACAGAAGACCCTGAGCATTGACTTGTACTCGTTTTATTTTCAGTTCATGCCATTGTTTAAGCATTGCATTCCAGACTTGTATTTATATTTCTAGTTGTATTGTTAAGGAATGTTGAATAAATAAAAGTTGTTGTTCATTCATGTCTCTTGTGTACATTTTACTTTATATTGCTTAGATACGCTTAGCGTGTTTACTTCTGAGTAAGTACGTAGAGGACATCGTCGCGTCCCCTTTCCCGTACACCAGGACTATGATGGAGATCATACTAGTGGGGCCAGGGCAGTCCATAAGTCCATCCTTTAATTCTTCTTAGTCAAAGGGGTATCGAGACGGGGCATCGATATTCCAAAGTAGACTAGCGTATACGCTTCTTGACCCATTTGATGGGCGATGGATGATCCCATATCCATTGGTGTTTGACATCAAAGATGGTATACGTGTGCTCAGTGGAGACTGGGTATACTGAACAGGACTCGCCGAGAACTCCTAGATGGTATTATACCTAACGTCAGATAGCAGTTCTCTTATGACACTGGTACAGATTAGTCTGTAGACCTGAGATCGTCATTGAGTCTTGTGTGATTCCTACTGTGCTTTGATTTCCACCTTACCACGTTCAAGAGAGCGTGCAAAACGGTGATTTTTGGGTACAGTCCCGAGTCACATAGAGGCAATGAGCGATAGGAGGGGATTCGTCTTTCCCGGTATTGGGGGTTGATATTGCGTTGTGCTCGATTGGCTATAACAGGAAGTCTCTGGCCAGGGCAGATATTGAGATTTACTGGTAAGTGTTATCAGTAGTTTCTCGACCCGTTATGAGTTTCGCATCGGCATGACTTATCAAGTTATTGGGGGTATGACGTTAACCACCCCAAGAATAGATATGCGACATATCAAACGAAGAGACCGGACTTTACGGTAGTGTTACTTATTGGATTCACGGGAGTATGGACAAGCTTGCTTGTTGATTTTCTGATCGCTCAATACCCGGGTAGCCGTTACGTCCAGCTAGTACCACCGATGGCTTGTGGGTGACTGATATTATCATCATCTACTGTCGGCGTATTGACGAGTTATTAGAGTCCTACACAGAGGTTTCCTAGATCATGCAAAACGAAGTAAGGCACATATGTGATATGTGCGGGACCAAGATTAATACGTGTATGTGATACCGTATTCTAAGCTCGCGATACAGGTTATATGTGATATAACCGGATTGTTGAATCAAGTGTTGATTCAATGATATGTTATATGTATACGTGATATACATATAAATGATATTAGTCGGTTGTATGCGATACAGCCGGGTTATTAAATCAAGTGTTGATTTAATAATTTAATGTATGATTATATATTTGATATATTAATATACATTAACTAATATTAGCTTATTTAAGAAAATGTTTTTCTCAAAATACATACAAATATATATGTAATATATAATAATGTATTTATTATGTGTCATGCTAGATGATACATTGGACCCTGTGTGTATGAGACTCATACCTAATTTAAGATAATTTGGGTGTTTAAATATTAAGGGAAAAAACAAAATTATGTGGAAATTAGCATGGCTAAGATGCTTGTGCAAGCATGGAGAAGTTTTGACTTAAGTCCACTAATTTTGTCTTACTCTAGATATTTATTAACCTAACCATTATCTTTAACCATGGTTTAGTCTCTACATGAGTTGATATGAGATATTTTCTCACCCATGGTTCAACACTTGATCACTCGAGATCATTTTCTTCATCTCGTTCCTTGCTCTCTAGCTTTGAGTGAGTGAAGAAAAGAAAGAGGGAAAAATTATTCTAAAGTGAGCAAAATTCCTACTTCACCAATCTATACCAAACTAGCCATCTAGTATAGGTTATTTCTTCACTAGTTCATCAATTAGTGAAGAGGTAGCTTGAGTTAGAGATTCTTCGACATAGATCATCTTCGGCCTCGAAGATCTTTAAGCAAGCTTGTTCCTTTCGCCTAGTGGAGCCAAACAAGAGTCCGGGTGTAACGTTTTGAAAATCGTTTCGGTGAAATTTCGAAAAATCGGTAAAATAAGGGGGGTTTCGGTAAAAAGTCAAAATACAAATATCTTTATTATAAAATTAAATATACATATTCTAGAGATGTAATTGCTAGTATTTGGTGTTTATTGAGTCACTGGTGAAATTTCAAATTTTCTGAAAATTTTTCCGAAATTAATTATTTTAATATTATTTTAAGCCGTCACTAATACATTTAATTAGGGAAAATTACAAATTCGAATGAGTTGAAACAAATTTTTTGCATCATAAAACATTAAACAAAATTTTATCATGTGGTTTTTGAAACGAAATCGTTTGCCAAAACGGTTTAGAAATTATTGAAGAAAAAAGGCTTTTTTAGTGTAAATGGATGTTTGGGGTATTGTATTTATCATTTTTCATCATCCCACACCCATACCCATACTCACACCCCCATTTATTTCCTCTCTTGGCTGAATTCAGCAACCGCATCAATTTTCCCCAGTTGTAGATTTGAAAAGAAAAGAATAAAGAGAGAAGAAGTTAATTGAAGTATGGGCTTTGACTTTTGTGTTGACTTTGAACTTTCCTCACTTGCTTTTCCCCACCTCACTCTCACTCCTCTCCTCCTCATGATGCAGCCGAGCCTCCCTCATGCTGTCCTCCCTTTTTTCTCATCTCATTTCACTCAAAACCCTTCAAAAAAATCTCCAAAATTCCATCTAAAATCAAGCTAAAACTCAAATCCAATTCTTACCCATTTTTCCTTTACCTATTCTAGTATGGATCATGGTGACAGAAGCAAGTTTGTGAGGCTAGGTTGGATGTTTGATTCAAGTTTTGTGAGGTATAAATATTTGTCTCATGGTTTGATTTTTGATTAGTTACTTAATTGTTGCTATAATACTTCCTTATTATCTAATTAGATGCTTAATTAGGTTTTAATTTGAAAGCTTGGGAATTCTAGAATGGGGTTAATTGCTAGTTAGGGTTTTATGTTATGATATTATGCTTGTGTGATGTTTTGACATATTAATTGGCTGCTAAATCAAAGTAAGTTGCTAGGTTGCATTTTTGTTGATTTAAATTGTGACAATTACGCTAATTTGCTAACTAGGTTTTGAAAACTATGAATATAATTAAGAGAAAAATGTAAATATATTTTTCATGACTTCTTTAACGTTATTAAGTATAGTTTAATACTTTAGTTCATGAAAATCCAAGCTAGATTGTGGTTTGTGCATTTTTTGCTATAAAATTGTTAAAATTTAGGTATTTTGTAAACTAGAATTTTAGGGTTTTTGGAAATTAACGAGATTAAATTATGGGAATTGTTTTTATGACCTATTTAAGATATTTAGTGAATATTGTGGCCGCTAGATTCGTTTATACCTCGAGTTTTGTACTAAAACGGGTAATTTTGCTTGCTAGTTTTTCGGAAAAACGGCTTTTAAAGTGAATTTGGGGTTTTTGTGAGTTTTAACCTATTTTATATTAAAATTTGTGTTCGTGAATGTGCAAATGAGTGTATTTGGGTTTTTTTCGATGGTCTGGCATTTGTACACCGACATTGAGGGTTTTTGGGTTGATTTGTGGAAGCAACCATAGGTTTTGACCTATGTGGGGTTCGTGTGTCGTTTTGGTCATGAGTCGGATTTTAATGCGATATGGTGCGTTATGATATGTAGGTACCCCATATGGACTTCGAGACGACAAGCAAGCGCGTGGCGACGTCGGCACAGGCGAGCGAGGACCAGGTGAGTAGATTTATATCTACGGGGAGAAGTCGGGTGGATGGCGTATAGCACCCCCGCAGTCCGTGGTGGTGTATACGGATGCGTATACACACCAACAATTATTATACGTTATTTGGGATTAATAACGATGTTTAGGATGGATTTTGGTGTGTTGGATTATTTTAGTGTTGCGAACCCTAGGGCAGTGTTGCACTACACATACACACATACATACTTGCATACATTCCTATTTATATATGCTCATGGGATTCTTTATAGTTATGTGTTCACATGGGTATGGGACTATGTGTTCACAATGGGATTTGAGGATGATACTTGGGATTGAGCTGAGTCGTTGAGATTTGTTTTGTGGTTGTGATATCGGTGATATGGCAGGATTCGTGCTTGAGGTACATCCTGGTGTTATAGGGGATCTTGAGGCGGCGATACGGGTGAATAGTGTTATAAATAAAATGGTCGACATGTGATCGTGATATGAGGCATGATATGCTAGGATATTGATATTAGGCCGTATCGGGCGATGTATACCCCTTGATGATGATACGTGCCGACGATATCGGTTTGTACGAGATTGTCGATCAGTAGTCAGATCATGAGTATATTGAGGATATTAGTATTGTACTAGACGTAGATCAGTACCCCGATCATGATATTTGATAAAAAGGATACCATGTGAATAGTATGATGAATGTGATATTGACCCGTACCCAGATTTGGGGATGCCGTATGACGGATTTACGTACGAGCTATATTTTGATGATTGATCCGCACTCTTGACATAGGATGTCTGATTATAGATATGGTATCGGATATGATATTATTGAGGCGGGATCACCGACTAATATATATACAGATATGTATATGTATCGACTCGGATGTTAGGCGGTTTCCTTACCTGTAGTCCAGCTTGTTAGCTTAGCCCTTTAGTTTAGTTTAGTTGTTAGATTAGATTCGATTCTTACCTATTTCAAAAACAAACGAATCGTGGGTATTTTAAAAGACAGCCCAAGGGATCCTACGGATATTTCAAAAGACGTATCTTTTCATAAAAACACCGTAGCCCCTATTTTCAAAACCCCATGATTTGTGTTATTTCAAAAGGCACCATTTGTAGGATTTATATTAGGGTAATGCAGATTAGTTATCGTTGTGTTTAGTATTTAGCTCCCGCTCATTTTTACTGTTCGCTCCGTATCGCATGCTTTATTATAATTTCTTATTGCATTATTAATATCATGCTGTTAGGACACCAGCACCATTACCGATGACGCGTATGTTCCACGTACACATACTTGCCAGCTCACACACATCTTCATCGGTAATTGCCATGTCACGAACACTTTAGAAAATACTATTTCATTTGACATTGGTTGTTAGCTAATAGTTTAGACATGATATTAGTGTACTTGCCTTATATGCTAGTTAGACATTGTAGTTATTGCCTACTACTTCATGCATGTTATTATTCACTGTTGTGTCGCATTCATGCATCCTCATGCCTATATTCACTGTTTATATGCTATTGATGACTTGGATTCGGATTTCATTAGATTTCTTGGATTTGGAGGAAAACCGCAAAAACATAAATAAACCTTTTCTCTCTTTTAAAATAAAAAGTGCGGTTTTCCCATGATGTATGAGTCGTCCACCATGAGTTTTCTGATGGATTTCGATACCCGATTCGAGGAGTGGAGGAACCGTTTCGGGTACATGGTGGGCCCAGTGCGGTACCCCGGGGCAAGAGGATCGTGTTGTTGACGTTGAGCCTGGCAGGGGAGCACTACCGACCGGTGATTTTTCCCGACGCGTCGGATATCCGGAGGATACCGTCGTGGTCTTGAGATGGATGGTAGGGGCCGGTCTGGATTGACGGCGCCCTAGATATTATGATTGAGATATTGAGATTTTGAGATATTGAGGTACAGAGATATCGAGATATTTGGACACTTGTTTTGTGTCGATGCTGGGCACTGTTTTATGCTGATTTCATTTATGGTCCCTCACTTTTAAAATACAGAAATCTCACTGATTTATGAAAGCAGTTTTCTTCAGTACATGCATTCTGTTTCATGCATTCATACATTGCTACCTGAGGCACTGACACGGGCACATGGAATTACACTTGGGTTAGATATTTTCCCTAACCATTGTTATAGGTTGCTGTTTATATATTTGAGGATATATTATGATCTTTGACCTAGGATTGCGTTATTTATGCGATTTCTTTTCGTAGATGTTTTTCTATTCACGAGTTGGCAACTCACCCCCGTTGTGCCCCAGTTTCTTGCAGGTTTGCCGTACAGGTTTCATTACGGCTTGCGGGCATAGTTTCCTTCGGGTGATTTGCTAGTAGGTGGGTTTACTTGTATCGTACCCCCCATTATATAATTTGTATATTATTACTCTGTTGTATCTAGAAGTTCCATAAACCAAACATGTAATTATTTTTGAGATAGAGACCAGTGATGTTATTCCTTCGACCTTAGAGTCGCGAGTTTTATTTCTGTGGTTTTCTTGTGGTTTTGAGTTTCCTTTTGAATTTTGATCCTCGCCGTTGGCGTTGTATATTATATTGCTTGTGTGGTTGTGACCGTCGATTGACGAAGAGCTAGCTCCCGCTTGGGGATGCCTTTTTATTGATTTCGTATACTATTCATGTTGTATCCCGTTTGGGAGCCAGTATTTACAAAGGAGACACTGCCGAAATTTTCGGGAAATATTTGATGTTTTTTTAAAACCGCATAATTTGGCTTATGCTATTAAAACTACTTGTTTTAAATTGGTTTTCCTTCACTCTACTACTTTTCTTGGTTTGGATTTCTGGGTTTTCGGCTCACTTAGATTACGTACGCCTCGAGACGTTCGTAGTTTAAGTGCCGGTCATGTTCCGTACTTTCGGGACGTGACAAAGTTGGTATCAGAGCGTTAGGTTTTACCTTCGGAGCGTAGGATGACCCTTTGTTGATGGAATAGGTGAGTAAAGTAGAGTGACGTACCGTAGGTATGTTCCGCGGCATATTTACGATACGCTACTCCACTTAAGAAGCCTTAGGTTGTACATTTCTTTGCTCAGTATTATATTCATTCCGATCTAGCCTCATCAGTACCAGTTATGGGTTTGCTGCCACGATTACGGGCAAGGAGAGCTACAGCTAGAGTTGCGGTCAGCACGAGCTCGTCACGAACGAGGACTGACCAGGGCGAAATTCCGGCGACACACGATTGCGGAGATGTGTCTTTTTACTGTGTTTCCGCGCCACGAGCGTTTGGCGGATCGCCGTTATGAGATTTCTCGGACGTGCCGATCAGTATCAAAGGATTGGGCCACCGACAGAGGCCAGCCAGATTTTGATGACCGTTGGTGTGTTGCTTATTCATGATGGTCGAGGCACTGTCCAACGTGCAGACGAGCGAGCCAGTTATTGCTGCGAACGACGAGATATCGCCCTAGATGCTGGAGTTAGTGCAGAATGAGTTGTACTAAGAGATGATAGAAGGTCGCTAGTCATCGAGGATGAATGACTAGGACATGTGGATCGTTCGCCTACCCCGATGCGAGGTCATCAGATAGATTGATTCCAGCTAGAGACGACTTCACGCGGAGACGTTGAGAGTCGACAGAGACGATCGAATGTCAGAAACCTATTATTCCAAGTTTAAAGTAGTCGGAAAGACATGCAGGAAATTCTATGGACCCTCTAGAAGAATGAAACCCTAACTCTACATAATGACCGTGTGAAAGCCTTTGAACCTTCGGGTTTGCGGCAGTTCCACGGCGCCATTAGTGAGGCTTGGGTTTGCCCTTCTACGGCTGGACCACCGATGCTGTGGTATGTACTCGATACTATTAAATTGTGCCCAAGATTTTGAGCCCTTGGGGGATTATGAGGTTTTGACAATCGATTGGATGGTTTGACTTAATTCGGATGTTAGGTGGTGAGATGCATTTCTTGGGAGACTCCCGATACGAGGATAGCCGTTGGAACTCAGTCCATGCAGCCACGACGAGACGAGTCCGAAGCGGTCGACATTAGAGAAAAATGGAGTAAGAGGTTCGTACAAGATCTGGATATGATGACGTTCCCCTCCACCGACATCGGAGATGCGATGCGCATGCCGAGGCAGAGTACTGGATATACCTTCCAGAAGGAGTCGCGATGGGTATGCAGCCGTTCCAGAGAAAGATGTAGATATAGGAAAGGACGATGACTTCCGGACAGTTGGCAGAGACGAGACATGGAAGAGACCGTGAGCAGGATTCCTTCCAGGACACTGCTGCAATGATACTTGCACCCAGGATTAGATGTGTCACGTACACTCAGAGGGCCAGGGGCCGACGCCAGTGATATGCTGTCTTACGAGTGGTCGCGATGATTGACCGGGAGATGATAAGAGACGTGCCATAACGGGATCATCCCCGTTAGCACACCTGACAGGGCCGATGAGCCGATGGACCGAGAGATTGGAAATTCACAGTGAAGACCTTGACCCAGGAGTGGTCATTGTTACGCACACCAGTAGGCCAGAGTTCATGATCATCGACGAGACGGCCCACTAGTGACCGCGACAATTGGCCCGAGATTCTTAGAGGATGCGCTTGAGCGGTACTATTCCGCCATTATTGATTTCAATGTTTTGGGTGATTTATTCGCATGATTTGATTTTGATGATTGAGGATTTACGATCTTTGCACAGTGTTGCACTTGATATCGTTTTCGTGCTTTGGTTTCACATGTTTGTGATTTTACGGTTTTAGACATTTGAGTTGATTTTGTGCGTATGCACGCACACGATTTGGTTCCTGCACTCTGTATAGTTTATATATGCTTGCAGTGCAGTAATACGCCTTTTGTGCACTTAGATGCACTGGACTTCGATTTCAATTGTGATACTCGATATTTGTTTTGTGCACCTTGTGCACCTGATTGGATTTTGCGCATGTTCAGCGCTTGATATTGGATTTCATGATTTCATGCATGATGGATGCCCCTGGTTTTGGGTTTTCGCACATGTTGAGCGCATGTCTTGAGATGCGATTTTGGTGCACACCAGATGCACTAAATCGAGATTTTTTTCATGCATGTCAGATGCACCTGATTTTGCTGTCAGGCACACACGTTGCCTACGACAGATGCTTTGTGCACACCCGATGCACTTAGATCTTGTTTCTGTGCACTTGTATGGCACGTATATGGATTTTGATTGTCGTACGCACCAGACGCACGTAGTATTCATACGCGTATTTTGGGATTGATTTCTTATAGAGCAGTACGTTTTTTTTTATGATAATTGCGCTATGATGCGTTTTATGTACTTATGGTTTCGGAGCCCCGGCGATTTGATGGTTTTGGCTGAAATATTTTAGTATTTGGGGGGAGTTTTAATTTAAATTCAGGGACCGAATTTCTTTAAGGGGGGAAGATTGTAACGTTTTGAAAATCGTTTCGGTGAAATTTCGAAAAAATCGGTAAAATAAGGGGGTTTCGGTAAAAAGTCAAAATACAAATATCTTTATTATAAAATTAAATATACATATTCTAGCGATGCAATTGCTAGTATTTGGTGTTTATTGAGTCACTGGTGAAATTTCAAATTTTCTGAAATTTTTTCCGAAATTAATTATTTTAATATTATTTTAAGCCGTCACTAATACATTTAATTAGGGAAAATTACAAATTGGAATGAGTTGAAACAAATTTTGTGCATCATAAAACATTAAACAAAATTTTATCATGTGGTTTTTGAAACGAAATCGTTTGCCAAAACGGTTTAGAAATTATTGAAGAAAAAAAGGCTTTTTTTTAGTGTAAATGGATGTTTGGGGTATTGTATTTATCATTTTTCATCACCCCACACCCATACCCACACTCACACCCCCCATTTATTTCCTCTCTTGGCTGAATTCAGCAGCCCCATCAATTTTCCCTACTTGAAGATTTGAAAAGAAAAGAATAAAGAGAGAAGAAGTTAATTGAAGTATGGGCTTTGACTTTTGTGTTGACTTTGAACTTTCCTCACTTGCTTTTCCCCACCTCACTCTCACTCCTCTCCTCCTCATGATGCATCCGAGCCTCCCTCATGCTGTCCTACCGTTTTTCTCATCTCATTTCACTCAAAACCTTTCAAAAAACTCTCCAAAATTCCATCTAAAATCAAGCTAAAACTCAAATCCAATTCTTACCCATTTTTCCTTTACCTATTCTAGTATGGATCATGGTGAAAGAAGCAAGTTTGTGAGGCTAGGTTGCATGTTTGATTCAAGTTTTGTGAGGTATAAATATTTGCCTCATGGTTTGATTTTTGATTTAGTTACTTAATTGTTGCTATAATACTTCCTTATTATCTAATTAGATGCTTAATTAGGTTTTAATTTGAAAGCTTGGGAATTCTAGAATGAGGTTAATTGCTAGTTAGGGTTTTATGTTATGAGATTATGCTTGTGTGATGTTTTGACATATTAATTGGTTGCTAAATCAAAGTAAGTTGCTAGGTTGCATTTTTGTTGATTTAAATTATGGCAATTACGCTAATTTGCTAACTAGGTTTTGAAAACTATGAATATAATTAAGAGAAAAATCTAAATATATTTTTCATGACTTCTTTAACATTATTAAGTATAGTTTAATACTTTAGTTCATGAAAATCCAAGCTAGATTGTGGTTTGTGCATTTTTTGCTATAAAATTGTTAAAATTTAGTTATTTTGTAAACTAGAATTTTAGGGTTTTTGGAAATTAACGAGATTAAATTATGTGAATTGTTTTTATGACCTATTTAAGATATTTAGTGAATATTGTGGCCGCTAGATTCGTTTATACCTCGAGTTTTGTACTAAAACGGGTAATTTTGCTTGCTAGTTTTTCGGAAAAACGGCTTTTAAAGTGAATTTGGGGTTTTTGTGAGTTTTAACCTATTTTATATTAAAAATTTTGTTCGTGAATGTGCAAATGAGTGTATTTGGGTTTTTTTCGATGGTCTGCCGTTTGTACACCGACATCGAGGGTTTTTAGATTGATTTGTGGAAGCAACCATAGGTTTTGACCTATGTGGAGTTCGTGTGTCGATTTGGTCATGAGTCGGATTTTAATGCGATATGGTGCGTTATGATATGTGGGTACCCCATGTGGACTTCGAGACGACAAGCAAGCGCGTGGCGATGTCGGCACCGGCGAGCGAGGACCAGGTGAGTAGATTTATATCTACGGGGATAAGTCGGGTGGATGGCGTATAGCACCCACGCAGTCCGTGGTGGTGTATACGGATGCGTATACACACCAACAATTATTATATGTTATTTGGGATTAATAACGATGTTTAGGATGGATTTTGGTGTGTTGGATTATTTTAGTGTTGCGAACCCTAGGGCAGTGTTGCACTACACATACACACATACATACTTGCATACATTCCTATTTATATGTGCTCATGGGATTCTTTATAGTTATGTGTTCACATGGGTATAGGACTATGTGTTCATATAGGGATTTGAGGATGATACTTGGGATTGAGATGAGTCGTTGAGATTTGTTTTGTGGTTGTGATATCGGTGATATGGCAGGATTCGTGCTTGAGATACGTCCTGGTGTTATAGCGGATCTTGGGGCGGCGATACGGGTGAATAGTGTTATAAATAAAATGGTCGACATGTGATCGTGATATGAGGCATGATATGCTAGGATATTGATATTAGGCCGTATCGGGCGATGTATACCCCTTGATGATGATATGTGCCGACGATATCGGTTTGTACGAGATTGTCGATCAGTAGTCAGATTATGAGTATATTGAGGATATTAGTATTGTACTAGACGTAGATCAGTACCCCGATCATGATATTTGATAAAAAGGATACCATGTGAATAGTATGATGAATGTGATATTGACCCGTACCCAGATTTGGGGATGCCGTACGACGGATTTACGTACGAGTTATATTTTGATGATTGATCCGCACTCTTGACTTGGGATGTCTGATTATAGATATGGTATCGGATATGATATTATTGAGGCGGGATCACTGACTAATATGTATACAGATATGTATATGTATCGACTCGGATGTTAGGCGGTTTCCTTACCTGTAGTCCAGCTTGTTAGCTTAGCCCTTTAGTTTAGTTTAGTTGTTAGATTAGATTCGATTCTTACCTATTTAAAAAACAAACGAATCGTGGGTATTTTAAAAGACAGCCCAAGAGATCCTACGGATATTTCAAAAGACGTATCTTTTCATAAAAACACCGTAGCCCCTATTTTCAAAACTCCATGATTCGTGTTATTTCAAAAGGCACCATTTGTAGGATTTATATTAGGGTAATGCAGATTAGTTATCGTTGTGTTTAGTATTTAGCTCCCGCTCATTTTTACTGTTCGCTCCGTATCGCATACTTTATTATAATTTCTTATTGCATTATTAATATCATGCTGTTAGGACAGCAGCACCATTACCGATGACGCGTATGTACCATGTACACTTACTTGCCGGCTCACACACATCTTCATCGGTAATTGCCATGTCACGAGCACTTTAGAAAATACAATTTCATTTGACATAGATTGTTAGCTAATAGTTTAGACATGATATTAGTGTACTTGCCTTATATGCTAGTTAGACATTGTAGTTATTGCCTACTACTTCATGCATGTTATTATTCACTGTTGTGTCGCATTCATGGATTCTCATGCCTATATTCACTGTTTATATGCTATTTATGACTTGGATTCGGATTTCATGATATTTCTTGGGTTTGGAGGAAAACCGCAAAAACATAAATAAACCTTTTTCTCTCTTTTAAAATAAAAAGTATGGTTTTCCCATGATGTATGAGTCGTCCACCATGAGTTTGCTGATGGATTTCGAGACCCGATTCGAGGAGTGGAGGAACCGTTTCGGGTACATGGTGGGCCCGGTGCGGTACCCCGGGGCAAGAGGATCGTGTTGTTGACGTTGAGCCTGGCAGGGGAGCACTACCGACCGGTGATTTTTCCCGACGCATCGGATATTCGGAGGATACCGTCGTGGTCTTGAGATGGATGGCAGGGGCCGGACTGGATTGACGGCGCCCTAGATATTGTGATTGAGATATTGAGATTTTGAGATATCGAGGTACAGAGATATCGAGATATTTGGACACTTGTTTTGTGTCGATGCTGGGCACTGTTTTATGATGATTTCATTTATGGTACCTCACTTTTAAAATACAGAAATCTCACTGATTTATGAAAGCAGTTTTCTTCAGTACATGCATTCTGTTTCATACATTCATACATTACTACCTGAGGCACTGACACGGGCCATGGAATTACACTTGGGTTAGATATTTTCCCTAACCATTGTTATATGTTGCTGTTTATATATTTGAGAATATATTATGATCTTTGACCTAGGATTGCGTTATTTATTCGATTTCTTGTCGTAGATGTTTTTCTATTCACGAGTTGGCAACTCACCCCCGTTGTGCCCCAGTTTCTTGCAGGTTTGCCGTACAGGTTTCATTACGGCTTGCGGGCATAGTTTCCTTCGGGTGATTTGCTAGTAGGTGGGTTTACTTGTATCGTACCCCCCATTATATAACTTGTATATTATTACTCTGTTGTATCTAGAAGTTCCATCAACCAAACATGTAATTATTTTTGAGATAGAGACCAGTGATGTTATTCCTTCGACCTTAGAGTCGCGCGTTTTATTTCTGTGGTTTTCTTGTGGTTTTGAGTTTCCTTTTGAATTTTGATCCTCGCCGTTGGCGTTGTATATTATATTGCTTGTGTGGTTGTGACCGTCGATTGACGAAGAGCTAGCTCCCGCATGGGGATGCCTTTTTATTGATTTCGTATACTATTCATGTTGTATCCCGTTTGGGAGCCAGTATTTACAAAGGAGACTCTGCCGAAATTTTCGGGAAATATTTGATGTTTTTTTAAAACCGCATAATTCGGCTTATGCTATTAAAACTACTTGTTTTAAATTGGTTTTCCTTCACTCTACTACTTTTCTTGGTTTGGATTTCTGGGTTTTCGGCTCACTTAGATTACGTACGCCTCGAGACGTTCGTAGTTTAAGTGCCGGTCATGTTCCGTACTTTCGGGGCATGACACCGAAAGACCATTACTTTGAGCGAAGGGACTACTACACGGAGCTTTAGAAGTGAAGGACCGGTCTACAAAATTTATATTCCTTATTCACTTAGAGTAAAGATGTTTACATGCTTTGCCTAACCCTAATTCTCTAGTTAGATCCTTGGTTAGGGTTACTTTTCTCTCTAGATTTTTTAAAATTGCATACCCGATGCCTTATAAAACCTAGTGAGAGCGCTAAAGAACCCAGCAATTTAGAGCAGAGACTCGGTAAAATGGTTGGATGCAATGCGGACCGAGATGGAGTCTATGTACACCAACAATGTATGAACTTTGGACTTTGATCCAGAAGGGGTAAAACTCGTAGGCTGCAAATGGATCTTCAGAAAGAAGATTGGTGTAGATGAACAGGTTGAAACCTAAAAGCTAGATTTGTTGCAAAAGGTTTTCGTCAAAGACCTGGTTTGGACTATGATGAAACCTTTTCTCCAGTGGCTGTGCTCAAATCCATTCAGGTCCTTCTTACCATTGCTGCCTTCCTAGAATATGAGATCTGGCAGATAGACATAAAGACGACTTTTCTAAATGGATGTTTGGAACAGTGCGTGTATGTGGATCAGCCAGAGGGTTTCAATCAGAGTGGGAGCAGAAGGATAGTGTGCAAGTTGCTTAAGTCCATTTATGGACTGAAGCAGGCATCGCGGAGTTGGAACATCTGTTTTGATGAGACAGTCAAAGAATTCGACTTTATCAAAAATCTAGATAAACCATGCATTTATAATAAGATTATAGGGAGAAATGTGGTATTCCTCATCTAGTACATGGATGACAATCTCTTGATAGGAAATGGCATTCCTATGCTACAATCAGTCAAACGATTCTTGTCACACAGGTTCACCATGATTGACCTGGGTGATACCACTTACATTCTGGGGATCCAGATCTATCATGATAGATCTAAGAGGATGTTGAGACTTTCGCAGTCCAGGTACATCGACACCATATTGAAAAGATTTAGTATGGAAGATTCTAAGCGCGGTAGTCTACCGGCTTGTCACGGAATCACCTTCTCCAAAGAGATGTCTCCCAAGACTGATTTGGAAAGGGCTCGCATGTCGATTATACCCTACGCTTCTACGGTAGGCTCTATAATGTATGTGATATTGTGTAGCAGACCAGATGTTGCTTGCGCACTTAGCGTGGTAAGACGGTATCAGTCAAACTCAGGGGAGAAGCACTGGATAGCAGTAATGAACATTCTCAAGTACCTGAGAAGGACTAAGGATATGTTCTTGGTGTATGGAGGAAAAGACCTCCAGATCGAGGACTTTGCTGACTCCAGCTTCCAAAGTGATAAGGATAACTCCAAGTCCATATCGGGTTATGTCTTTACCCTCAATGGAGGGGCGGTCTGTTGGAAGAGCTCCAAGCAGGACACCGTTGCTGACTCGACGATGGAAGCGGAGTATATCGCTTCTTGAGATGCCGCAAAGGAATCAGTCTGGATGAGGAAGTTCTTAACAGAACTTCAGGAGGTTCCGACCATTGTTGGTCCAATACTTCTATATTGCGACAATAACGGCGCTATAGCTTTAGAGAAGGAACCCAGGTCCCATCAGAAGTCCATACATATCTTGAGGCGGTACCACCTGATCAGGGAGATCATTGATCACCGGGACATCAAGTTGAGAAGAGTAGATTAGGAGAATAACACTACAGATCCACTCACAAAAGCCATCTCTCATACACTGTTCGAGAGGCTATTCGAGATCATAGGTCTGCGATACGCCAATATATGGCCTTAGTGAAAGTGGGAGATTGTTAGTGATATATGCCCTAGAGGCTATTATTGTATCATATTGGTTTGTATATTACTTAATGGAAGTTTAGGATATACACGAATATAGTAACAGTCTTGCTCGAAATGGTAGTATGCTACCTTGTTTGTTTCTACCTCAATATGTGCATGTTTTTTGCATATCGCTTATACATATTGATAGAGCCCTTAGCATCTTTGCTTGACTACCAGCGTTGTGATAGCAGTCACACTAGTGGGGGCTGGATAGTCTATAAGCACATCCTTATACAGGTCCCTAGTCGTAGGATTATCGAGATGGGGCATCGATTCTCCAGAGTAGACTAGTGCATACGCTTCTCATCCCAGCAAGGGAGATGGTCTGTCCTACAGCCATTAGTATGTCATACTGGAGATAGTATGCAGGTGCTCATTAGGTTATGAGTACACTGGACATGACTCGTAGGGAACTGTTTGTGGGTATTATACCTATCATCAGGTAGCAGTTCCCTGGTGACATGAGTACAGCATAGTCTGTCGACTTGACACTGCTATTTCGCCTCGAGTGTATTCCCACTGTTCTTAGATTACTACCCTACCACGGCTCAATGGAGTCGTGCAAATAGGTAGTAGTTGGATGCAGTCCCGAAGCACTTAGAGGCAGTGGTGGTTAGATAGGATTAGTCTCTCTCGGTATTGGGGGTTGATATCGCGCTGTGTTTAGAAGTCCATTATACAAAGTCCTTGTCCAAGGCAAGCGATATTTACTGGTAGGTACTCCAGTAGTTTCTCAGGGTGTTTTGAGCTACTTTCCGACATGACTTATTGAGCTATTAGGGGTCTGACGATTACCGTCCCCCTAGGCCCGATATGCGATACTCTTAGAAGAACAGACCGGACTGTATGAAGATTGTCACAGATAGGCTCAGTAGGACTTCGGATGGGTTGTTCTCATCGGCCTTCTTATCGACAGATACCTGGGTAGCCATTACGTGCATCTAGTACCGCTTGCGGCTTGTGGTTAAACCCACTGCCAGCGTAGTGTCGAGTCTTTAGAGTCCCACACAGAGGGTTTCCCTGCATCAGGCAAAAGATGTAGAGGTCGTATGGTTTTACGACAGGGTTCGATCACGTACGTGTACTTATGCACAGATGATGATTCAGAAAGATAATACTAGTGGGCTTTGGTTTAAGCCGGATCCTAGGATTATACTGATGGATTATTTTCGTCTCTTTTGTATTCGTATTTTTCGGAATATGGATACGGGTATGTATATATGGATGAGGGGCATTTTCGTAATTTGTTCAAAGATACTTCTAGAAGAAGACACCTCATATTTTTTATTAAACATTTTAGGTTAAATGTTTATTGCATTGTGAGGTAGAGGAAATGAGGTGGGTTTTTGCATAAATTGGAGCATGGCTCTTGGTGACATCTGGAGGGTTTTCAAGCCATGACTCACTAAGTTGAAAATGATCCAAATTTGATTTTCTAATTAGAGTTATTCTAGTGATGAGAGGGTATGGTTCAGATTTAGACATGGGAGCTCATTCTCTTTGTTATGCAAAACTTCACTAGCTTTTTCCTCAAGTTGTTCTTCTTCTACCTCTACCCTTTCATGACTCATGTGTTGAGAAAGCTAAGGCTATGAGAGACAAACCATTCCATCTGTAATCTCTACATCATCTAGGTCATCTAGTGTAGCGAACTAGGTACCAACTTTGTCATGAACCGAAGGTACGGAACGTGACTGGCACTTAAACTACGAAACGTCTCAAAGCGCAACGTAATCTAAGTAAGAGAAAGCCCAGAAATCTAAACCATTTTAAATGAAAAGAGTGAAGGAAAACTTGTTTTAAAGCATGTGGTTTTAACAAAATAAGTGGCATTAAACATTTAAAAGCAACATCATATTTTCCCGAAAATTTCGGAAGAGTCTCCTTTGTAAATACTGGCCCCAAACGGGTACAAACATGCATATACAAAAATAATGAACGGCATCCCCAAGCGGGAGCTAGCTCTTCGCCAATTGGCGGAAACAACCACGCAAGCAGTATAATATACAACGCCGAAGGGCGAGGATCAAAAATCAGAAAAAAAAACAAACACCCTCAAGAAAACCAGAAAAGAACCATAATATACAAGCGCGCGACTCTAAGGTCGAAAGAATATATAACTGGTCTTCTAAGTCTATCAAATAATACAAGTCTGGTTGATACAGTTTACTAGATACAACTGAAATAAATACAAGTACAATGGTGGTCACGATACAAGTGAATCCACCTACCCAAGCAATCACCCTGAATGAAATGGTGTGCCAGCAAAGCCGCCAAGGAAACCTGTACGGCAAAACCTGCAAGAAACCATGGCACAACATAGGTGAGTTGCCAACTCGTGAGTAGAAAACATCACCGAGAATAAATCGCATGTATGACTCTCTCCTAGGTCATACAATAGAATATACAATACTACAACAAGGATGACAGTATATTATAAGTGTGATATCAAAGTACTCGTGTCCATGTCATGAATAATAATATATCGATGCATGACATGTACTAATGCATCATCCAACGTGTGTCCAGCAACGATACACAAAATATGATAAAACCCGAGTGCCCAGCATCGGCACTCAAAACATCTCGAAATCCGTGTCCGACAGCGACACATAATACTCAAATCTCGGGCTCCGTCAGTCCAGATCGGCCCATGGGCTCCGTCAGTCCGGATCGGCCCATCACATCAAATCTCTCGACTATGTCGGTATCCTCCAGATATCCGCCGCGCCCGACACACCGGTATGGTAGTCTGCCCCTGCCAGGCTCATCGTCATCCCCACAAAACCACTCTCGCCCCGGGGTACCGTACCGGGTCCACCATGCACCCGCAGACGGTTCATCCTCTTCCTCGAATCGGGTGTATAATACCGCTCAAGAGCCGAGAAAACTCATGGTGGACGACACATACATCATATCAGGAGAAAAACGCAAATTTCTATTTTTAGAAATGATAATGAGTTTATAAAATCCTCACGGTTTCTCCAAATCCAAAATCTCATGAAAAATCCGATATCCCAAAAATCTCAGAGTATGTAAACAGTGAATTACCGGCATAAAGCCCCATAATATTGCATGACAACAATATACACATGCATGGGTATCTAAGTAAAGAATGCAATATCTAAACTAGCATAGTATCATATATTGGAACTATCAGCTAGCAAGTTATAGCAATGAAGTAATATTCTCTAAAGTGTACGTGACATGGCAATTACCGATAATGATGTGTGTGGGCCGGCGAGCAAGTGTACGTGGAGCATACGCATCATCGGTAATGGTGCTGATGTCCTAACCACAGGGGTTCATAATAACTAAAGAAAACACATGTATAAGCATGCAATGCGATGAGAACAACATGAATATACGGGAAAATATGTAGTAACTGCAACATTGAATAATATATATTTCTATATACGAGTCATACAGTTTTTGGTGTTTGAAATAGCACGAATCATGGTTTTAGAAAAATAGGGGCTACGGGGTCTTTGAGAAAAGATATGTCTTTTGAAAAATCCGTAGTATCCCTCGGCCTGTCTTTAAAAATACTCACGATTCGTTAGTTTTGAAAATAAGTATGACTCGAGCCCAGTCGAAAGGGTAAGGAAATCCACCTAAAGTCCAAGTCGATATATCTAGTAGTCGGCGATCCCGCCTCAATAGCGTCACGTACGGTAAAATACATAGTACGACATCCTCGAGTCGAGAGTGCGGATCAATCATCATATCTATAACTCGTACGGTAAAATCCATCGTACGGCATCCAAAAATCGAGGTACGGGGCAAATATCATATATACCTCATTATTCATATGGTATCATCATCGTAAAATCATGAATTATGGTACCATTCTAAAATCTAGCACATCCCAATATCATCAAACATATATCCTCGTGTGTATGAAAACACATCACCCAACGATCCGCTATAATATCATGTCGTATCATATCACGACCCAATCATATATCACAACTCACCGCATCATACCCGATCATATCGGCTCATCTCCAAGTATCATATACTGGGCTCATCATCCGTGTGTTTGTGTGTGTGTGTGTGTGTCTACACACACACACACACACACACATATATACATATAAACATATACACCCAAACATATCACGTGTGTGCATGTGTGTGTGTGAACCTTTACTTTAGGGTTTCGCAAGTAAGAAACTAAACTGAAAGTACTTTCCTCCAATTACTCTAAATCCAACCCATGGTCTCCTAAAGCCTTTCTTTCTTAGTATTCACATCTCATAATAACACATAGGTATATATATATATCATAAACACATCATACCTACGAAATTGCTGGGGTCTATACGCCATCCACCCGACTTCCCCCGTAGATATATATCTACTCATCTGAACGCCTCGGCTAATCTGATCTGATCTCCGCCCTGTCTTTTTCCGCGCCACATCCGACGCCTCTGCACCCGATCCTAGAATCGTACACAAGCAATTAAAAGGATAAATAAATGATAGTCGTGGAAACAAACGATACAAGATAACCACGCGCACTAACTAGACGCGCGCACATTTGGTGCACGAAACGCGCCGTGACAACGCCACAAACTACAACTAGGGTCATTATACGTGAAAATCCCCAAACCTAAAATCCACACGTATGAATCGTGATTTCATAACACACTAAATATTATAAGGAATAGGTTGTAAATCATCGAAATCCCAAACTTAGTTCAAACGATTGAATCCAAAAACCTAGTAAGCGACCTATTACCTTTTAAGCACAAATCTAAAAGTTTTAACAATTTTAGTTGCCACAAAGATCACTTAATAGCTTAATTAAACCACACAAATCTTTACTAAAATTTTATCTCACCAATTTATATTAATCCTAAAAACCTAATTTGCAAAAAGGCTTAATTAGGACAAATTAAATGTAACAATTAGAAATATTGCAACAAGATTAAGTTTTGCATGCCTTAAGATGTTAAAATACATCTCACAACCATAATCAAATGATCACAGCCCTAACATGATTTCAACCCTTCTCTTGAAAGTTTAATCTTGAAATTAATTCCATATTTAAACATCTAATTAAGTTAAATTGAAGTAATAACCAACAATTAAATCATAGGATTAAGATTTATACCTCTAAAATTTGAGATCAAACTTGAAAATTTGCCTCCCAAAATGGCCTCTTGCTCCAAGATTTAAGCTAGAATTGGCCAAGGAATAATGGGTAAAGGTTTGATTAGGGATTTGTGAGGTTTTTGTATGAATTTTTTGTGGATTTTGAAGTGGAAAATGAGATCAAGAATTGGGGGGCCGTCATGAGAAAGGCTCGGCCATGAGGAAAAGAGGGAGAGAGAGTGAGGTTTGAGGTTGTGGCCAAGTCAAGAAAATCCCACACCTCAAGTCAAATGCACATACCTCATTGTTTAATACTTTCCCTTTTTAATTTATCTCTTTTTTTTCTTTCTTTGAAGTGAGAAAGAAGTGGAGAAGTGGGGGATTGGGCTGCCACACTAGGCTCGGCCAATGTGAGAAGGAGAGTGTGTGTTTGAGTGTGTGAAAATTTCGAGTCAAGAAAAACCCATCAAAGCTCATTAATGCATTTTACATCATTTTAAATTTTCATTTTATTTTATTTCCATTTCCTTTTTACCTTAGAACCCACTAGAATTTGGAGACAAGTTATAAAAAGAACATGTTACACTTTTGTTTAACGTGTCATGATGCACAAAACTTGTATTAACTCATGCTAATTTGTAATTATAACTAATTAAATGTATTAGTGAAAGCTTAAAATAATATTAAAAATAATTAATTAAGAAAAATATTTGAGTAATCTAGAAATTTACAAGTGACCAATTAAATACCAAATACTAGCAATTATATAGCATTGTGAAAATGTTTATTAAATTTATGCAAAATACGGAAATTCGGAAAATACACTTCATATTTTTTATTAAACATTTTAGGTTAAATGTTTATTGCATTGTGAGGTGGAGGAAATGAGGTGGATTTTTGCATAAATTGGAGCATGGCTCTTGGTGACACATGGAGGGTTTTCAAGCCATGACTCACTAAGTTGAAAAAGAACCAAATTTGATTTTCTAATTAGAGTTATTCTAGTGATGAGAGGATATGGTTCAGATTTAGACATGGGAGCTCATTCTCTTTGTTATGCAAAACTTCACTAGCTTTTTCCTCAAGTTGTTCTTCTTCTACCTCTACCCTTTCATGACTCATGTGTTGAGAAAGCTAAGGCTATGAGAGACAAACCATTCCATCTGTATTCTCTACATCATCTAGGTCATCTAGTGTAGCGAACTAGGTGCCCTAGTTACTTCAGATTTGATGTGGGAGCTCGATTTACAGACTCTTGGGTGAATCGTCTTTGACACGAGAGGACCGACGAAGAGGCTCGATCTGTTACGATCCTTAGAGCTTATGACGAGGAGGAGGAAAGGAAAGAAGACCCGAAGGATACGAAATCATGAGGTATAACATTTTATCGATATAGTTTACCTCATAGTAGTTTGCTAGTTAGGGTTTAGTATCGATCCTGGAGTTCAAGTCGGTGTTGCGAGCTTTGAAAAAATCGTTTTTTAAATATTCCACTTCCCCGTGAACCCGCGGGGTGCGTGACATCGACTTACATCAATAACAATATAACTATTGATCTTCCTGAAGGTAGAATGTTAACCCTCGTCGAAGCCCGGGATAACCCAAAAACTGCCATTACTGAAACGTCCTTGAGTTTGTCCAGATTCTGGTTTTAAGCATCAGCCAGACTACTCCATATACCTTAACATTGTTAAGCTATGAATCCATTCTATAACCAATATATATAAAAAGATGCACTAATTTAATTAGAACCACATTCAAAAATCATGCAGCTGTTTCCAGTGTATGTCAACCAAATAGAAGGAGGCCAAGCAGCATCACTCATCAAGGAATACATCCACGTATGAGTAACCTGAAAGAGAAGCAAGTTCTCAAAACTATTACTTATAACGGAATACCTAACACAAGTATCTACATCTTCGATCACCTTGAAGAATCCTGATACTTGCATCATGTGGTTCTCTACTTTATTCTTATACCTATATCTTCTCAATATCTGGACCTTGTATTTCCATGAAATACTTGTCTAAAAATGGAAAAGTCATGAGTAAACAGAATATAGTACGAGTACCAACCCCTTTGTCCTAACGGATATCGGACAACATACAATACTTTGTATAAGTCCATTGAGTTTAATAACTCAAACCCTGTACGTCGTAAGTTGAAAAACTGTACTATGGTTAAGAAGAATTACACCGTTGTTGAATGCTCCCTACCTAACCAATAACTGATATAGGTAAATGTCATAGACATAATTTCAAAAAGTTATATCTTACTTTATAAAATAAACGTACAGATATATCAGTTTGAAATTGGTGCATAACGACGAATATTCAAAACCAAATATTTGTCGCCGGGGAAAACCCAGGTGATTTCCTGAAATATCGCCAATTACAAAGAATTCCGATATGATGAGGATCTAATCACCCAATTCCCAATATCTTACTCCCACTCATCATCTGTAACGCCATACAGATGTGAAAATCAAGTCTGGTAAATACATACCCTGGAGTTAGAATCTAATTGGAAAAATAGTTTTCAATTAACATCGCACAGTGAAACTGAAACATGAAAATGTTTCGAAGGGGTATCATGGTATTCCTAGTAATGCCTCTTCCACTATCCAGATTCATGACAGTAACCGTATACTTCCTTGCCCTCACTCCAATCCCTTTATATGTCTTTACTTATTACCTTCTGTACACCATACTTAGGCTAATTGATTTTCTTCCTTCCTTACCCTTCGGCACCAGCCGAAGGTTTGGAAGAAGACTATCCAATAAGCGCAATAGGTGTACACTCCTAATACCAGGAGCCCTCGCAACCTGAGAGAAGGTAAACAGAAATGACAACTGAATAATCATATTCAGTTTCTCCCGAACCAGAATCCATCCTCGAACTGGAACAAGTTCCTTCGAGTTCGTATGTAACTATACGATGGCATATCCAAGCATTATGGATCTTCATAGTGATACGAAGTGTTATGGAGAAATCCAAAGGTGAATTAGGAGTGGCAGGGGTATACGCGGTTTTGTCGTGAATCATAGCAGTCGCAGTTTCCTTTGCCCTTACACTAATCCATTTATATGTCTTTATTTATTACCTTCTGTACACCACACTTAGGCTAATTGGTTTTCTTCCTTCCCCACCTTTCGGCACCTACCTATGGTTTGGAAGAAGACTACCCAATAAGCGTGATATGTGTACTCTCCTAACACTAGGAGCTCTCGTTGTTGGGTTCCTTAGCACTCTCACTAGGTTTTATAAGGCATCGGGTATGCAATTTTTAAAAAAAAACTAGAGAGAAAAGCAACCCAAACCAAGGATCTAACTAGAGAATTAGGGTACAACTAAGCAAGTAAACAACTTTACTCTAAGTGAACATGGAATACAACCTTTGTAACCGGTCCTTCACTTCTAAAGCTCCATGTAGTAGTCTCTTAACTCTAAGTGGTGGTCTCCCGGACTCTCGTTAGGCTCCACTAGACGAAAAGAATAAGCTTGCTTAAAGATCTTCGAGGCCGAAGATGATCTACGTCGAGGAATCTCCAACTCAAGATACCTCTTCACTAATTGAGAATTAGTGAAGCAAACAACCTATACTAAATGGCTAGTTTGGTATAGATTGATGAAGTAGGAATTTTGCTCACTTTTAGAATTATTTTTCTCTTTTTCTTTTTCACCTCACTTGAAAGCTAGAGAGCAAGGAAGGAGATGAAGAAGAAACTCAAGTGATCGAATGATGAACCATGGGTGAGAAAATATCTCATATATCCATTGTAGAGACTTAACCATGGCTAAAGATAATGGTTCGGTTAATAAATATCTAGAGTAAAACAAAATTAGTGGACTTAAGTGAAAGCTTCTCCATGGTTCCACAAGCATTTTAGCCATGCTAATTTCCACCTAATTTTTATTTTCTCCTTAATATTTAAATACCCAAATTATCTTTACTTTGGTATGAGTCTCATACACCCAAGTCCATTGTATCATCTAGCATGACACTTATTAAATACATTAATATATATCACATATATATTTAAATGTATTTAGTGAAAACATTTCCTTAAGTGAGATAATATTAGTTAATGTATATTAATATATCAAATATATAATTATACATTAAATTATTAAATCAACACTTGATTTAATATCCCGGCTGTATCGCATACAACCGACTAATATCATTTAATAAATTATTGAATCAACACTTAATTCAATAATCCGGTTATATCACATATAACCTATATCGCGAGATTAGAATACGGTATCACATACATGTATCAATTTCGGTCCCGCACATATCATATATGTACCCTACTTCGTTTTGCTTGAGCTAGGAAACCTCTGTGTAGGACTTTAAAAACTCGTCAATACGCCGGCAGTAGGTGATGATCATATTAGTCACCCAAAAGCCGTCAGCGGTACTAGCTGGACGTAACGGATACCCGGGTATTGAGCGATCAAAAGATCAACAAGCAAGCTTGTTCATACTCCCGTGAATCCAATAAGTAACACTACCGTACAGTCTGGTCTCTTCGTCTGATATGTCGCATATCTAGTCTGGGGGTAGTAAACGTCAGATGCCAAAAACTTGATAAGTCGTGCCGATGTGAGGCTCATAACGGATCGGGAAACAACTGATAATACTTACCAGTAAATCTCAGTTTCCGCCCTGGCCCGGGACTTCCTGTTATGGCCAATCGACCACAGCGCAACATCAACCCCCAATACCGAGAGTGACGAAACCCTTCCTATCGCTCATTGCCTCCATGTGACTCGGGACTGTACCCAAAAACTACCATTTTGCACGCTCTCTTGAGCGTGGTAGGGAGGAAATCAGAGCACAGTGGGAATCACACAAGACTTTATGACGATCTCGGGTCTACAGACTAACCTGTACCAGTGTCACCAGAGAACTACTATCTGACGATAGGTATAATACCATCTAGGAGTTCTCGGCGAGTCCTGTTCGGTGTACCTATTCTCCAATGAGCACCTGTGTACAATTTTTGATGTAAAAAACCAATGGATATGGATCATCCATAGCCCCCATACAGGGTAAAGAAACGTACACACTAGTCTACTCTGGAATATCGATGCCCTGTCTCGATACTCCCACGACTAGGAACAATTAAAGTATGAACTTGTGGACTACCCTGGCCCCACTAGTATGATCTGCATCATAGTCCTGGTAGTCAAGTACACATTCTAAAGGCTTATCAACATGTGAGAGAAAAGACAGCATCACAATACTAGTCTACATGTTAAGATAAAAAGCAACCTGATAGCATACTATCATGTCGAGCAAGAAAGTCCTCTCTATATATGTCCAAGCATCCACTATAATTTACAATCATGTACAATAATAGCCTCTAGGGCATACATACAACTAACAATCTCCCATTTGCACTAAGGTCAGTTGTTGTAGTATCTCATACCCAACATCTCGAAGAGTCTCTCATATTGTATCTGGGGAATGGCCTTCGTGAGTGGATCCGTGCTGTTATTCTTCGTGTCAACTCTCTTGATCTCGATCTTCCGGATCAGGTGATATCGCCTAAGGAATATGTCTGGATCGCTGATGGGACCTGGGTTCCTTGGCCAAAGCCACATCTCCATTGTTATCGTAATACAAAGGTATTGGATGCTCGATGGATGGAACCACACCAAGTTCAGTTATGAACTTCTTCATCCAGACAACCTCTTTGGTGGCATCGTTAGCAGCGATGTATTCAGCCTCCATCGTCGAGTCTGCCATGGTATCTTGCGTGGAACTCTTCCAACATACCGCACCTCCATTGAAGGTGAAGAAAAAACCCAAGACCGACTTAGAGTCGTCCTTATCACTCTGGAAGCTCAAATCGATAAAGTACTCTACTTGGAATTCACTGTTACCATACACCAAGAACATTTCTTTAGTCCTTCTCAAGTACTTAAGAATGTTCTTCACAGCTGTCCAGTAATTCTCCCCAGGATCTGATTGATACCTGCTTACAACACTAAGTGTGTACGCTACATCCTGTCGGGTACATAACATCGCATACATGATAGACCCGACTACCGAAGCATAGGGTATCTCTTGCATGCGAGCCTTCTACAAATCAGTCTTGGGGGACATCTCTTTAGAGAGAGTGATTCCTGAGATCGTAGGTAAATTCTTATGCTTGGAATCTTCCATACTAAACCTCTTTAGTATGGTGTCAATGTACCTGGATTGGGACAATCCCAACATCCATTTAGATCTATCTCTATAGATCTTAATCCCCAGGATGTAGGAGGCATCACCCAGATCCTTCATGGTGAATCTTTGTGATAAGAAGAGCTTGAACGAGTGCAGCATAGGAACATCATTTCCTATCAAGAGTATGTCATCCACGTACAGCACGAGGAAGACAACATTACTCTTTGGAACCTTTCTGTATATACACGGATTATCTACGTTTTTGATGAAGTCAAACTCTTTGACTGCCACATCAAAACAGATGTTCCAACTCCGCGATGCTTACTTTAACCCGTAGATTGATTTAAGCAGCTTGCAAACCTTTCCGCTGCTCCCACTATCTACGAAGCCCTCTGGCTGAGTCATGTACACGCTATCTTCTAAATCACCATTTAGAAAAGCGCTCTTGACATCCATCTGCCAGATTTCGTAGTCATGGTATGCAGCAATGGCAAGTAGGACCCGGATGGACTTAAGCATAGCCACAGGAGAAAATGTTTCATCATAATCCACACCTATTCGTTGACGAAAAGCTTTTGCTACAAGTCTAGCTTTGAAAGTCTCAACTTTTCCATCTACACCAAGTTTCTTCTTAAAGATCCACTTGCCTCCGATGGGTTTTACCCCTTCAGGAGCAACTTCCAAAGTCCATACTTTATTGGTGTACATGGATTTCATCTCAGATCGCATTGCATCCAGCCATTTCACAGAGTCCCCACTCGTGATGGCTTGCTGGAAACTTGTCGGGTCATCATCTTCCATGATGCAATCCCCGCTCCCACCATCAACGAGAAAACCGTAGTATCTCTCATGTAGATGAGGAACCCTACTAGATCTGTGGAGTGGCTGAGGTTCGTCGGGGACAATTGAATCCTCCGGTTCCACCAAATCATCAGTTGTAGTTTGTGTAGCTGGAACCTCTTCCAGTTCTACCTCATTACCACTATTTTTTTTTACAAGAAATTCCTTTTTTAAAAGGAGGCATATTGAGAAACAAACACATTTTGTTCCTTACTGTGGTAGAAGATATATCCATAGGAATCCTTTGGATATCCCACAAACTTACACAGAACAGATCTTGTTTCGAGCTTGTCCGGATTTTGCTTTTTAACATAGGCCGGACAACCCCATATCTTAACTCGTTTAAGAGATGGTCTCTTCTCATTCCATATCTCATATGGAGTGGTAGGCACTGATTTGGTTGGAACTCTATTCAATAGGTATGCAGCCATTTCAAGCGCATTACCCCAAAAGGAAACAAGCAACTCAGTAACACTCATCATAGAGCGCATTATATCTAATAAGGTGCGATTTCTCCTCTCCGACACACCGTTGAGCTGTGGTATATATAGAGGAGTAAGCTGAGAGAGAATCTCATTCTCTTTTAAATAATCCAGGAACTCCGTGCTTAAGTATTCTCCTCCCCGATTAGATCGAAGGATTTTAATACTTTTACCCGTTTGGTTCTCTACTTCGCACTTATATTCTTTGAATTTCTCAAAAGCTTCAGATTTGTGTTTCAACAGGAATACATGTCCGAATCTTGAGAGATAATCAGTGAATGTAATGAAGTACGAGAAACCATTCCTGGCATGTGTATATATGGGACCGCATACATCACTATGTATCATTCGTAAGAGTTCAGTAACTCTTTCTCCGTGTCTAGTAAACGGAGTTTTGGTCATTTTGCCTTTGAGACATGACTGGCAAGTTTCATAAGATGTAAATTCAAACGGGTTTAAATATCCATCCTTATGTAACTTAGCTAGTCGTGACGCATTGATATGACCTAGTCTACAATGCCACAAGAAGGACTCGTTCATTTCTGAACTTTCCTCTTTTGTGTGTTCTGTACGTTCAGAACTGTGTTTTGATTCAGAACGTATAATCCGTTACATAATGTACCAAACCCAATCAACACTTGATTTAGGAAAATGTTCATAACATTATTCTCTACTACAAAGTTATAAGTTTCTTTATCTAATAAAGAAACCGATATTAAATTGCATATCATAGAAGGTACATAATAACAGTTGTTCAAGATCAATGTATTTTCATTTGGTAATACATGGTTATATTCACCAACTGCTTTGGCTGCAACATTTGCACCATTCCTTACTTTTAGAGAATGATCACCTATTCCCAGTTCTCTACCTTTCTTTAGCCTATGTAACATATTATATATGTGGGGTCTCAATCTGATATCTAATACCCAGGACGTAGAGTGTACTGAGAAACAGTTCTCGGTAACAAACACACCCAAAGAAGATGCATCAACATGCTCTTTTCTCATTTGGATGGCGTAGGAATCCGGATATTCTCCAATTTCCTGTTCGGACTTAAACAATTATAAGATAGAGTAGAACCAACATTCCCTATCCCAGTATAACAAGCGGGTTCGGTCAATACATCCATATTATTATCTTGATTAAGGCATGTCTGTTAGTGTATATGCCCTAGGGGCCATTATTGTATCATACTAGTTTGTATATTACTTAATGGAAGCTTGGGATATTCACATGTATATAATAGTCTTGCTAAACATGGTAGTATGCTACTTGGTTTTTCTATCTTAATATGTGAGTATACGTATTGATAGAGCTCTTAGAATCTTGCTTGACTACCAGCGTTGTGATGGCAGTCACACTAGTGAGGGCTGGGTAGTCTACAAGCACATCCTTATTCAGGTCCCTAGTCGTTAGATTATCGAGACAGGGCATCGATACTCCGGAGTAGACTAGTGTGTACGCTTCTCATCCCAGTTGGGGAGATGGTCTGTCCCACAGCCGTCAGTACGTCGTACTGGAGATAGTATGCAGGTGCTCGTTAGGTTACGGGTACACAGGACAGGACTCACAGGGAACTGTTGGTTGGTTTTATACCAGTCGTCAATGAACAGTTCCCAGGTGACATGAGTACAGCATAGTCCGCAGACTTGACACTGCTACTTCGCCTCGAGTGTGTCCCACTGTTCTTAGATTGCTACCCTACCACGGCTCAAAGGAGTCGTGCAAACAGGTAGCAGTTGGGTGCAGTCCCGAGCACTTGGAGGCAGTGGCGGTTAGACAGGATTCGTCTCTCCCGGTATTGGGGGTTGATATCGCGCTGTGTCAGAGAGCCATTACGCAAAGTCCCTGGCCAGGGCAAGCGAGATTTGCTGGTAGGTTCCAGTAGTTTCTCAGGGTGTAATGGGCTTCGCTCCGACACGACTTATACCGCTATTAGGGGACTGACGCTTGCCGCCCCCTAGGCCCGATATGCGATAGTCTTAGACGAACGGACCGGACTGTATGGAGATTGTCACATCAGACTCAGTAGGAGTTCGGATGGGTTTCCTCATCAGCCTTCTTATTGACATCTACCTGGGGACCGTTACGTACAGCTAGTGCCGCTTGCGGTCTGTGGTTAAACCCACTGCCAGCGTAGTAGTCGAATCTCTAGAGTCCCACACAGAGAGTTTCCCTACTCCAGGCGAAACGATATAGAGGTCGTATGGTTTTACGACAAGGGTTCGGACGCATACGTGTGTTTACGCACGTACGACTTTCGGACAGTTTTTACTAGTCGGCTTTGGTTTAAGCCAGTTACTAGTATCCGGTTATTGGATTTATACAGTCTAAAGTTTTTCCGTGTTTTCACGGATAGGAGGGGCGTTCTCGTAATTGCGCGAGAAGCTTCTAGAAGATGGTGACTAAGGAGGTTTAGGTGGCATATACATTGAATGAGATTAGTGAGTCATATGGATGATTCATCCATGTCATTAATGCTTCATAATTGCTTAATGACTCATGGAGATGAATCACCATAAGATATTTATCAAGCATGGTTGTAAATCATTTTCTTTTCTTTTTCTTGAAAAACAATAATGCTTGATATATATTATGATAACTCATTTTCTCATTTCATTATTCTTCTCACCTTCTCTCTCCTCAAGCTTCCTCTCTTCAAACCCTAATCCTCCCCTCTCATGTGTTGAGTACAAGGATTTGTTAGACTACTTAATCCATAACCCTCACTCTATATCATCTAGGTACTTTGATTTGCACTTAAAGAAACCTAGTTGCCTCAAGTTTAGAGGCAAAGCTTGGAGTATAGCTCTCGTGGTGGATCGTCTACTACTTGGAGAAGGCTGAGGAGGAGGTGGAGTTCGTAAAGACGAAGGACACGGTTCTTTAGGTATAATCCCCTCACATAGTAGTTTAGAACTTCTATGTTTGATGTTAGTTATCGTTTAGCTTCGATTCATGCGGTTAGTCGATATTTAAGTAAAGAACAAGATCGTTTTTCATATTTCCGCCTCCCCGCAAGTCGTGGGGTGTTGTACATCGACTTACAGTGGTATCAGAGCCTCGCTAAACAATAAATAACTCACTTGCAAAATTGTATGAATTTCGAACGGAAAAAACAAACCGGATAACCCCGATATCATGAGTTTCTGTCGATTTTTAAATGAGGTCCAAAAATTTTTCAGGGACCTTCAGAAAGCCCTAAATGATAGTATTAGAACACACAAGAAAACTGGGCTCATGAATCGGCTAAAGCACCGCGGAACCGCGGCGGATCCCACCGATCCACCGCGATTCCGCCGCCGAGTTGCCGATTCATCAGCCCAATTTTCCTGTGTGGGTTCTCTGTGATATTTGGTATTTTCTGGAATTTTTTAATTTTTGCTCAGGTTTCAGATTTACAGAGAAGTATTGGAGCAAAATTAAATGTGTTTAATCGATCGAACTTATACGGTATTTGCTTGTTGGATTATATCTGTGTTTGTATAATGTGTTCGTAAACCTCCCCTAACTGCTAGTATGTCGGTTGGCAGGGGGTTGCACATTTCTGTAATGGTTTTTACTGTTTGTGGATATGAACTGTGTTGGACTGTTGTGATGTATAGCCGGGGTTATGTAATGGGTCATTATTTAATTCATTTGATGTAAATGTAATTTGTTGTAATATTATTTTGCGGGGCACATCCAGGTTGCGGTTGTAGCTACCGTTGTATTATTTCATTTTACTGTTTTTGCTCCTAGGACAGACCCAAGGTGGGGTGCACAAACTGTCGGGCGGGTAGTTTGCCGTACCCGTAGGGGTCTTGGGTGGGGTAATGGCTATTCATCACAACTGTGTAATCCGTCTTTCCTTGCAGGCTCAAAAGAAATACGGATTGCTTGCAAATCCAATAAAGTTCATATGAGATCTGGAATGCCTATTATTGCATCTGACGAATGTACAATATCTATATATGATAGCTATTTAGACGTCACTTATGTTTTACACCCGCGCTAGCCCAGCCCCCGCTCTGTCGTTAGTTAAGTAACCTACCGGGTGATGACGGGACCCCGTGGCGAATGCGGATGGCATAAGAGGACGTTGTATTTTCGTTGTTTTCTGCAATGATAGGTTAATGATGGGACACATTATTTATAATGCAAAGAAAATAAACCAAAAGTTTAATCGTTGGAACAATTTAAAAGAAACCACTCGGTTAATTTTAAAAACAGATATTTTTAAATGCGGAGCTTTAACCACTCCTTTTAAAAGCTATCAGGTTCCTTCGGTTATATCAAGTTCACTACGTTCACGGTTTCGCCAAAACCATTCGTAGCCCTCCGTCATTTCATCTGGGTATTCAGTAGTATTCAAGCTATGTATTTTGACCTAACGTCAAGGCATAGTGTTTGGTAGCTACTGGATATTCATTTGTTGCATAAATAGATGAGTTAGTTTGGGACAGTCGTATTATCATTTTGGCCGAACGTCAAGGATATATACGGATGGGTTCAAATTGACAAGATAATGATGGGTAGAACTTGACATGTGACTTATGAAATTTTGACCTAACGCCAAGGTCATAAGAGCATGGGGCAAAAATATATATCTTGAATTTCTAAAGAAACTGAAATTTGCAAAGAGTTGCATACCATTTGAAGTTTGATGAATGTTGGTAGGATTCCTTCAACATTATCATACAATGATATTTGGATCTCGATCCTACTGTGAGTATATGCTACTTATCAGGATATTCGTCACTTAACGATCAATGATATAAACTAAGTAGGTGTCAAGAAAGGTGTCAGCGGGGTTACGCCCCCAGAGAAAAGAGGTTATTTAATTAAGGAACTTCGCGAAAGCGTTGGAAAACCTCCCTCGAAGTATCGACACTAGCCTGGCTGAACGGTTAAGCAAGAATTGTACAGTGAGAATAGTCCTGGCTAATTTTTCTTTTATGGTTTGAGGAAGGATTCGAGAAACAGTGGGAGCCATCCAGTTTAGATAAACTAAAAACCACTCTAAACTTGCAAGAGCATCATACTAAAGAGTTTTCTTCTCTCTCTCCTAATTGCAGCGACCCTGAAAATGACTGGACTTAAGTTACTTTTAGAGAAAAATATACTGACAGGGCCAAACTATAAAGATTGGCTGCGGAATGTCAAAATGGCTTTGACCTATGACAAATTGGGGTACGTCCTCACCGCTACGGCACCTGCTGTCCCTGGTCCCAAATCCAGTAATGCGGATAAGGAAATCCGCAAAACCTGGGATTTCGATTGCGCGAAAGCCAAGTGCATCGTGCTTGCCTCGATGAACAATGAACATCAGAGGAGGCACGAGGATATGGAACTAGATGCCATATTTCTCCATACAAAGGAACTTTATGGAGAGCAATCTCGTATAGCAAGATACGAGACCTCTAAGAACTTCTTTCGAGCGAGGCTGGCTGTCGGGTCATCGGTAGGAGAACATGTCCTAAAGATGATCGTCTATATAGAAGAGCTCGCAGACCTTGGGACGACTTTGGATAATGAGCTCTATACAGACCTTATTCTCCAGTCCCTTCCTTCCACCTACGCCCAGTTTATCCCGAACTTCAACATTCAAAGAAAAGAAGTTGAACTTCCGGAACTCCTGAACATGTTAAGGAGTGCAGAGGGCACCTTGCAGAAAGCAAAGGAAACACCCGCTATGTTTGTTAGCGGTGCATCTTCTTCCGGGTCCAAGGCTAGGGCCAAAGGAAGGAAGAAGAAAGCCGCCACCAAACCTAGAGGAGGTGTTAGTAAGGTGGGAGGGAAGGGAAAGAAAAAGTTTGCGGTACCGGTAGTGGGCCAGGATGAGTGCTTCCATTGTCACAGGAAAGGGCACTGGAAGAAAGATTGCAAGGCGTGGAACGCCAAGAACCAGGAACCGAAGCAAGCTGTGGCTTCGACTTTAGGTGTGTTTGTAATTGAGAATTGTCTGTCAATTAACTCTACTTCCTGGGTATTGGATACCGGATCAGGATCTCATATTTGCAATTCATTTCAGGCACTGAGAAACCGTAGAGTGCTGAAGGAAGGTGATATGACCCTAAAGGTTGCTAACGGAGCTAGCGTGGGAGCTGCGTCCGTCGGGGATTATCACCTGGGATTGACGAGTGGACACATTTTGGTTTTACATAACTGTTTTTTTGTACCAAGCTTAACGTGTAATATCATATCAGTTTCCTTGTTATCAAATAAAGGTTATGATTTCACGTTTGTAAGAGATGTTGTTAACATCCACCTTAATCATGGTTTGATTGGGTCCGGTACACTAAATAACGGTATATATTTTTTAAACCAACTCTAAATTTTCAATGTCCAGAACACACTAAAAAGAAAGTCTCCAGATTTAAATAAAGCTTTCTTATGGCATTGTAGACTGGGTCACATCAATGAGAGAAGGTTGACTAAGTTGCATAGAGAAGGATATTTGGACTCGTTCGAATATCAAACTTATGACACTTGTCAATCTTGTCTCAAAGGAAAGATGACAAAGACTCCATTTACTGGACATAGAGTAAGAGCGAGCGAGCTCTTAGGACTCATATACAGCGATGTATGTGGTCCAATGTCTACGCATGCAAGAGGTGGTTTTTCCTATTTCATTACTTTCACGGATGATTACTCAAGGTACGGATTCATTTATCTGATGAAACATAAATCCGAGGCTTTTGAGAAATTCCAAGAGTATAAGAATGAAGTAGAAAACCAAACCGGCAAAAGTATCAAGACACTAAGATATGATCGAGGTGGTGAATACTTGAGTGCCGAGTTCCTAGGTTACCTAAAAGAGAAAGGAATTTTCTCTCAGCTTACTCCTCCATACACTCCACAGCATAACGGTGTATCGCAGAGACGGAATCGAACCCTATTGGATATGGTACGATCCATGATGAGTAATGCTGAGTTACCGCGATCTTTTTAGGGTTATGCGCTAGAATCAGCGGCATATCTTTTGAACATGGTACCTACCAAGACTGTGCCTACCACTCCATATCAGATATGGAGTGGGAAGAAACCCCATCTAAAGTATATAAAGATTTGGGGATGTCCAGCTTTTGTTAAAAAGCAGCATGTAGACAAGCTCGAGGCACGATCAGTAAAGTGTAAGTTTGTGGGGTATCCAAAGAACTCCAGGGGATATCTATTCTATTACGCAGAGGAACAAAAGGTATTTGTTTCTCGTAATGCCCATTTTCTAGAACATCAGTTTTTAGAAAAGGAATCAAGTGGGAGCGAAATAGAACCGGAAGAAATTCCAGAACCACAAACTAATACTGAAAGTTTGGTAGAACCGGTAGTTCAAGAAGAACATGACATTACCGCACCGCTCCGCAGGAGTAGTAGGCCGTCTCATCCGCCTGAAAGATACTATGGTTTTCTCATAGATGGGGATAGAGAGGATTGCATCATAGATGATGATGAACCTACTGGCTTCCAGCAGGCCATCCAGAGCGGCGACTCGGTACGATGGCTAGATGCAATGCGGACCGAAATGGAGTCCATGTACACCAACAAAGTATGGACTTTGGAATTTGCTCCAGATGGAGTAAAACCCATAGGATGCAAATGGATCTTCAAGAAAAAGATTGGTGTAGATGGACAGGTGGAAACCTATAAAGCTAGACTTGTTGCAAAGGGTTTTCGTCAAAGACCTGGTTTGGACTATGACGAAACGTTTTCTCCAGTGGCTATGCTCAAATCCATTCGGGTCCTTCTTGCTATTGCTGCCTTCCATGATTATGAAATCTGGCAGATGGACGTAAAGACGGCATTTCTGAATGGAAATTTAGAAGAGTGCGTCTGTATGGATCAGCCAGAGGGTTTTAATCAGAGTGGCACCAGCGGGAAAGTATGCAAGCTGCTTAAGTCCATTTATGGACTAAAGCAGGCATCGCGGAGTTGGAACATCTGTTTTGATGAGATGGTCAAAGAATATGACTTTATCAAAAATCCAGATGAACCATGCATATATAGTAAAGTTGTAGCCAGAAGTGTCGTATTCCTCGTCTTGTACGTGGATGACATTCTATTGATAGGAAATGACATTCCTATGCTACAATCTGTCAAAGGATTCTTGTCACACAGGTTCTCCATGAAAGACCTGGGTGATGCCTCTTACATTCTGGGGATCCGGATCTATCGTGATAGATCCAAGAGGATGTTTGGACTTTCGCAGTCCAGGAATATCGACACTGTACTGAAAAGATTCAGTATGGAAGATTCTAAGCGCGGTAATCTACCGGCTTGTCACGGAATCACCCTCTCTAAAGAGATGTCTCCCAAGACTGATTTGGAAAGGGAACGCATGTCTATTATACCCTACGCTTCTGCGGTAGGCTCTATAATGTTTGTGATGTTGTGCACCAGACCAGATGTAGCTTACGCACTGAGCGTGGTAAGCCGGTATCAGTCAGACCCAGGGGAGAAGCACTGGATAGCAGTAAAGAACATTCTCAAGTACCTAAGGAGGACTAAAGAGATGTTCTTGGTTTACGGCGGAAAAGACCTCAGGTTGGAGGCCTTTGCTGATTCCGGCTTCCAGAGTGATAAGGACGATTCCAAGTCCATGTCAGGTTATGTCTTTACCCTCAATGGAGGGGCGGTGTGCTGGAAGAGTTCCAAGCAGGACACCGTTGCTGACTCGACTATAGAAGCGGAGTATATTGCTGCTTGCGATGCCGCAAAAGAAGCGGTCTGGATGAAGAAGTTCCTAACAGAACTTCACGTGGTTCCTACTATAGTTGATCCAATATCTCTGTATTGCGACAACAATGGAGCTATAGCTTTAGCGAAGGAACCAAGGTCCCATCAGAAGTCCAGACACATCTTAAGGCGGTATCACCTGATCAGGGAGATCATTGATCGTCGGGAGATCGAGGTTCGGAGAGTTGCTTCTGAAGAGAACATTGCTGATCCATTCACAAAGGCCCTACCTCAGATTCAGTTCGAGAGGCTACTCGAGATCATCGGTCTTCGATATGCTAGTACATGGCCCTAGTGCAAGTGGGAGATTGTTAGTGTATATGCCCTAGGGGCCATTATTGTATCATACTAGTTTGTATATTACTTAATGGAAGCTTAGGATATTCACATGTATATAACAGTCTTGCTAAACATGGTAGTATGCTATTGGTTTTTCTATCTTAATATGTGAGTATACGTATTGATAGAGCTCTTAGGATCTTGCTTGACTACCAGCGTTGTGATGGCAGTCATACTAGTGGGGGCTGGGTAGTCTACAAGCACATCCTTATTCAGGTCCCTAGTCGTTGGATTATCGAGACAGGGCATCGATACTCCGGAGTAGACTAGTGTGTACGCTTCTCATCCCAGTTAGGGAGATGGTCTGTCCCACAGCCGTCAGTATGTCGTACTGGAGATAGTATGCAGGTGCTCGTTAGGTTACGGGTACACCGGACAGGACTCACAGGGAACTGTTGGTTGGTTTTATACCAATCGTCAGTGAACAGTTCCCAGGTGACATGAGTACAACATAGTCCGCAGACTTGACATTGCTACTTCGCCTCGAGTGTGTCCCACTGTTCTTAGATTGCTACCCTACCACGGCTCAAAGGAGTCGTGCAAATAGGTAGCAGTTGGGTGCAGTCCCGAGCACTTGGAGGCAGTGGCGGTTAGACAGGATTCGTCTCTCCCGGTATTGGGGGTTGATATCGCGCTGTGTCAGAGAGCCATTACGCAAAGTCCCTGGCCAGGGCAAGTGAGATTTGCTGGTAGGTTCCAGTAGTTTCTCAGGGTGTAATGGGCTTCGCTCTGACATGACTTATACCGCTATTAGGGGACTGACGCTTGTCGCCCCCCTAGGCCCGATATGCGATAGTCTTAGACGAACGGACCGGACTGTATGGAGATTGTCACATCAGACTTGGTAGGAGTTCGGATGGGTTTCCTCATCAGCCTTCTTATCGACATCTACCTGGGGACCGTTACGTACAGCTAGTGCCGCTTGCGGTCTGTGGTTAAACCCACTGCCAGCATAGTAGTCGAGTCTCTAGAGTCCCACACAGAGAGATTCCCCTACTCCAGGCGAAACGATATTAAGGTCGTAAGGTTTTATGACAAAGGTTCGGACGCATACATGTGTTTACGCACGTACGACTTTCGGACAGTTTTTACTAGTCGGCTTTGGCTTAAGCCAGTTACTAGTATCCGGTTATTGGATTTATACAGTCTAAAGTTTTTCCGTGTTTTCACGGATAGGAGGGGCGTTCTCGTAATTGCGTGAGAAGCTTCTAGAAGATGGTGACTAAGGAGGTTTAGGTGGCATATACATTGAATGAGATTAGTGAGTCATATGGATGATTCATCCATGTCATTAATGCTTCATAATTGCTTAATGACTCATGGAGATGAATCACCATAAGATATTTATCAAGCATGGTTGTAAATCATTTTCTTTTCTTTTCTTGAAAAACAATAATGCTTAATATATATTATGATAACTCATTTTCTCATTTCATTATTCTTCTCACCTTCTCTCTCCTCAAGCTTCCTCTCTTCAAACCCTAATCCTCCCCTCTCATGTGTTGAGTACAAGGATTAGTTAGACTACTTAATCCATAACCCTCACTCTATATCATATAGGTACTTTGATTAGCACTTAAAGAAACCTAGTTGCCTCAAGTTTAGAGGCAAAGCTTGGAGTATAACTCTCGTGGTGGATCGTCTACTACTTGGAGAAGGCAGAGGAGGAGGTGGAGTTCGTAAAGAAGAAGGACACGGTTCTTTAGGTATAATCCCCTCACATAGTAGTTTAGAACTTCTATGTTTGATGTTAGTTATCGTTTAGCTTCGATTCATGCGATTAGTCGATGTTTAAGCAAAGAACAAGATCGTTTTTCATATTTCCGCCTCCCTGCAAGTCGTAGGGTGTTGTACATCGACTTACAGTGTCATGGTCGCTACCTGGAGAGAGAGAGAAAAACACTTTAGCGTATGCTCTTGGAAGATTAGATTGGTTATTATTTTATCTAATCAGGATGGCTCCCAATGTTTTTATCAAATCTTTCTTCAAACCCTAAAAGGTAAGACTAGCTGGGATTAATTACACCCTACAAGTTCACCAATTTTTCAGCCAGGCCAGTGTCGGTACTTTGAGGGAGGTTCCTCATGCTTTCGCATGGACCTAATTAAAATAAACCTCGTTTTCCCAGAGGCATAACTCCGTTGACACCTTTCTCGACACATACTTGATCGGCTAATTGTAAAGTGCAAAACTCTTCCAGGAGTAACTCTTACTCGCAGTGGGTATCGGGATCCAACTATCCCATAGAAGGTATGCAATCTCATTGCAAATTTCAACTCTTGAAATTCCCGTTATGGTTTTTACCCCTAGCGACATATGACATTAACTATGGTCATCAAATCCTAAGCACTAGTCAAGTTCTACCCTTCATTTCGTGATTAATTAGACCCACTCATATGACCCTTAACTATGGTCAACAAAGTCATATAAATGTCCTAATTAATCGCATCATATGCTGTGTAGGAAGACATCACTTAGCTACCGTACACTACGCCTTAACTATGGTCAACAAACATAGCACGAATACTAAGTACTCTACTTCCTAAAATTACGGAGGGTTGCGGATGGTTTTTATGAAAACCTTTAATGCTTTGAACTTGATATCGTTGTAGAATCGAGTGATTTGAAAATGGAGCGGTTTAAACTCCGCTTTTTAAAATCGAATAGTTTTCAAAACAAACCGAGTGGGTTGTAGCATTTACTATCTTTTGCTAAAGAGGTCATTCCCGGTGAAGGGATCTCGGCTCTTTCCTTATCGAATGAGGTGCTGGATATTCATCAAGGAATACCGCTATGCAAAGCAAGAACTAGAGCTACCTTTTTGAAAATTTGATTCTACAACATCTTTAGGTTTCTTTCCTTTCATTAATCTCATTAATGAAGTCCCATCATTTATGCTTCCTAAGTATCACAGACGAAACGAAAATACAACGTATGCTTATGCCATCCGCATTCGCCATAAGGTCCCATCATGCACCGTTAGGTTAGGTTAGCTAACTAACGGCAGAGCGGGGGCAGGACTAGCGCGGATGAAAAACATAAGCAATGTTTATTATATATCATATATATAATATAAAGTATTCGTCTCACGCAGTTATATGATCTCATCACAAAACATTGCAGCAGAAGTCAACATATGAAATATAGGATATATTAGGAGGTCCGTGTTTTAAATCAAGCCAGTAAAAACACGGATTCCACGGTCGTGATGATTAGCCAAACCCACATCCCTAGACCCCTACGAGAGCGGCAAGAAACCCTACCAATTCTAGAGTTAAGAGACCCGGTTTCGACTCCTTGAGATAGTCTCCCACTAGACTCTAGAACCCGGTTACTTGTGCTCTCCGCCTTAGGTCTATCCTAATGAGGAAAAGGAAATAATATACATCAATGGTGACATCATCCTCAACCCAGAATTGTCCCAATAAAAGAAAATTACATACAAGTTTTTACTTGAATGAAAATGAAAAACTCTCATCTCACCCAAAAACCCCCGGCTATTCAAACACGATGATCCAATATAACATATCATAACAACACATAACATCACATGTCATCAACGTAAGTAAATATGTGTATCCTAATTGTCGTTGAAGTATAGCAACGAAACCGGCGATACACCACATATTACACTTACGGTCGCAGAAAAGAAACTGAAAACTACAACAATTGGAATCCGCAACATCCTTAAACATCATAAACCCGAAATATCACATACTTCGGATTTCATGCCTAACCGTATAAATTCCTTAGACATCATAAACACGGAATATCACATATTCCGAATTTCATGCCTAACATTATAAACCCGACATTTTAGTCTCAAATTGAAAACACTTTTCAATATACAGTCGGGCAATTCAACAAGATTCCCAACAAATGATCAAATACTCGTCGGAAACATTAGTAGACGGCCACACCCCCGATGCCGTCGACGAAGTGCACTTAGGTGGAACACCGCGGCGGCGAGTACCCGAACGGATGCTTTTGGCTACGGGGTTCTCTTACAGTCACTTGGTCGGGGCTATGGGGCATGGCTATCCAGTAGTGTTACCCGACAAGCATTCACGTACTATACGAGATTGCGACGGAATTTTGATCCGAATCAAAACCCCGCGGCAACCGATCAAAAGAGACTGAATTGCTAGATTTACAAAGTACTAATTAGTTTTCACAAAACTAATTATTGTGGATTCCAAATATTGTATCACAGATCAAAGATATCTAGACGATATTAAACATTTCGATCGAATCAAAAAACTCCCAAAATTCCCAGAGACCTCAACACTTGAGTCACGGTTAAAAATACCCAGACAGTGCCCCAAGCACCGACGGACCTGCACAAGAAGGCATGTTCCCTGCCTCACCAACGGCACCGCGGAACCGCCGCCAAAGGCATGCTTTGGCCGTGCTTCCGCGGCCGTTTGGTCGAGTTAGGCCGTCATTTTTCTTGTGGGTCCATAGAAAAAATCCTGCACAATATTTTGAATATTTTTAATCTGGAAAAATCCAACAATTGAAAAAATTTCCAGAGAGCATGTAATTTAGGGTTTTTGAAGTTCGATCGAACACTTTAACTCCATCTAGGCCGCTCTTAATACTCTAGCTTGGCTCTGATACCATTGTTGGGTACCTTAGCACTCTCACTAGGTTTGATAAGGCATCGGGTATGCAATTTTAAAAAAAACTAGAGAGCAAAGAAACCCAAACCAAGGATCTAACTAGAGAATTAGGGTACAACTAAGCAAGTAAACAACTTTACTCTAAGTGAACAAGGAATACAACCTTGGTAGACCGGTCCTTCACTTCTAAAGCTCCGTGTAGTAGTCCCTTAGCTCTAAGTGGTGGTCTCCCGGACTCTATTTAGGCTCCACTAGACGAAAAGAACAAGCTTGCTTAAAGATCTTCGAGGTCGAAGATGATCTACGTCGAGGAATCACCAACTCATGCTACCTCTTCACTAATTGAAAATTAGTGAAGCAAACAAGCTATACTTAATGGCTAGTTTGGTATAGATTGATGAAGTAGTAATTTTGCTCACTTTTAGAATTATTTTTCTCTTTTTATTTTTCACCTCACTTGAAAGCTAGAGAGCAAGAAAGCAGATGATGAAGAAACTCAAGTGATCAAGTGATGAACCATAGGTGAGAAAATATCTTATATATCCATTGTAGAGACTTAACCATGGCTAAAGATAATGGTTCGGTTAATAAATATCTAGAGTAAAACAAAATTAGTGGACTTAAGTAAAAGCTTCTCCATGCTTCCACAAGCATCTTAGCCATGCTAATTTCCACCTAATTTTGATTTTCCCCTTAATATTTAAATACCCGAATTATCTTTACTTTGGTATGAGTCTCATACACCCAAGTCCATTGTATCATCTAGCATGACACTTATTAAATACATTAATATATATCACATATATATTTAAACGTATTTAGAGAAAACATTTCCTTAAGTGAGCTAATATTAGTTAATGTATATTAATATATCAAATATATAATTATACATTAAATTATTAAATCAACACTTGATTTAATAACCCGGCTGTATCGCATACAACCGACTAATATCATTTAATAAATTATTGAATCAACACTTGATTCAATAATCCGGTTATATCACATATAACCTATATCGCGAGATTAGAATACGGTATCACATACACGTATGAATCTCGGTCCCGCACATATCACATATGTACCCTACTTCGTTTTGCTTGAGCTAGGAAACCTCTGTGTAGGACTCTAAAGACTCGTCAACACGCCGGCAGTAGGTGATGATCATATCAGTCACCCAAAAGCCGTCAGTGGTACTAGCTGGACGTAACGGCTACCCGGGTATTGAGCGATCAAAAGATCAACAAGCAAGCTTGTTCATAATCCCGTGAATCCAATAAGTAACATTACCGTACAGTCCGGTCTCTTTGTCTGATATGTCGCATATCTAGTCTAGAGGGTGGTAAACGTCAGACCCCAATAACTTGATAAGTCGTGCCGATGTGAGGCTCATAACGGGTCGAGAAAATACTGATAACACTTACCAGTAAATCTCAGTTTCTTCCGTGGCCAGGGACTTCCTTTTATGGCCAATCGAGTACAGCGCAACATCAACCCCCAATACCGGGAGAGACGAAACCCCTCCTATCGCTCATTGCCTCCATGTGACTCGGGACTGTACCTAAAAACCTCCGTTTTGCATGCTCTCTTGAGCGTGGTAGGGAGGAAATCAAAGCATAGTGGGAATCACACAAGACTCTATGATGATCTCGGGTCTACAGACTAACCTGTACCAGTGTCACCAGAGAACTGCTATCTAACGATAGGTATAATACCATCTAGGAGTTCTCGGGGAGTCCTGTTCGGTGTACCCATTCTCCAATGAGTACATGTGTACAATCTTTGATGTCAAACACTAATGGATGTGGGATCATCCAACGCCCCTATACAGGGTCAAGAAACGTACACACTAGTCTACTCTAGAATATCGATGCCCAGTCTCGTTACTCCCACGACTAGGAACAATTAAAGGATGAACTTGTGGAATACCCTGGCCCCACTAGTATGATCTGCATCATAGTCCTGGTAGTCAAGTACACATTCTAAGGGCTTTATCAACATGTGAGAGAAAAGACAGCATCACAATACTAGTCAACATGTTAAGATAAAGAGCAACCTGATAGAATACTATCATGTCGAGCAAGAAAGTCCTCTCTATATATGTCCAAGAATCCACTATAATATACAATCATGTACAATAATGGCCTCTAGGGCATACATGCAACTAACACTCGCAACCTGAGAGAAGGTAATGAGAAAAGACAACCGAATAATCATATTCAATTTTTCCAGAACCAAAAGCCATCCTCGAACTGGAACAAATTCCTTCGAGTTCGTATGTAACTATACGATCGAATATCCAAGCAATATGGATTTTCGTAGTGATACGAAGTGTTCCGGAGAAATGCAAAGAGGATGTAGGATTGGCAATGATATATACGACTCTATGACAATCCAAAAACCAAAGTGTTTTAAGAAGGTTCGGTTAACTTGGTTCATGAGTTTTAGTTTAGGGTCAGGCCAAGGTCGCTGCCAAAGAGGGAGAGAAAAGAAACCCTCAGCGTGCACTCTAACCTAGATTAGATTGGTTAATCATTTTATCTAATCAGGATGGCTCCCACTATTTCCTCGAATTCTCTTTCAAACCCTAAAAGGAGAATTAGTCGGGATCATTTAAAATCACCCTAGGAGTAACACCAACTCATCAGTGGGAATCAGGATCCAACTATCATCGCATGATAACTTGATGGAAGCTACTCAAGTTACCACAGTCCAGAAGGTATGCGCATGCCTGGAAAGTTACCTGTATGTTTGAAACTCCCGATGTGATTTTTACCCCAAGCGTCCTATGGTCTTGATAGAGACCAACGTATCATAAGTCACAAGTCAAGTTCAACCCGTCACTGTCCTGGATTAACTTAGACCCACCCGCATAAGCCCTTGACATAGGCCAACATGACCGTGGGACTGTCCTAAATAATCGCATATCAATGCAACAAATAATCATTACCCAGCTGCCATACACTATGCCTTGACAGAGGCCAACGTACACATCATGAATACTAAGTAATACTTGTAAGAAATGACGGAAGGCTACGACTCGTTTTTGGCGAAAAACCTTTAACATGATGAACTTGATATCGTTGAAGGAACCGAGTGGTTTTACAAATATATAGCGGCGCCAACTTTTGCTAAAGTGGTCACTCCCAGTGAAGGAATCTCGGCACTTTTCTCATCGAATGAGATGCAAGATATTCCAAACTGAATACCATGATGCAAAGAAAAAGAATAGACTATAATAAAGTTATTACACTGATGCAAACTTTTGCTCAAGAGGTCACTCCTTGTGAAGGGATCTAGGCTCTTGCCTCGTCGAATGAGGTGCTGGATATGCATAAACGAATACCGCTATGCAAAGCAAAAGGAAACGCCTGTAATGTCAGTTTTCAAAAACTTGGTTCCAACAACATCATATAGGATTGTTTTCCTTGCATTAATCAGAATTAATGCAGTCCCATCAATTAAACCATATCACACCAGAAAAGAACAAAAATACAATGAACGTATATGCCATCCGCATTCTCCACGGGGCCCCGTCATGCACCGTTAGGTTACTTAATTAACGGCAGAGCTGGGGATAGACTAGCACGGGTGCAAAACATATACAACATCTACTAGTATATATATAAATATATATAACATTCGTCCAAGGCATGATATATGCAACATCACAGAAAAGCGATAAGCATCACATAACAAACGGATAATCTGGGAGCCCCGGGATTCCTTTGAGCCGTAAGTGAACCCCGACGTTCCCCTAGTCACGTGGATAGCCTGTGCAATGAGAACCTAGACCCCTACGAGTGCGATAAATTACCCTCCAATCCCAGAAGTGAGGCAACCCCAATCAACATAGTGAATGGGCCACCCAGCACTTCACGGAATCTGGTAACTTGAGCACCCTCCTTGGGTCAACCTTTACCCCCTACGAGTGCGGCGAATAGCTTGCCAATTCTAGAGTGAGGCCCCCTCCATCTCAACGCCATGAGATGCGGGCCCATTGCCCTCTAGAATCCGGCTATTCGAGCACTCCATCGTGGGGTAATCCTAGTACAGAAAAGAAAAGTATATACAATGGCGGCATCGACCTCAACCCGGTCGTACCCCAATAAAAGAATATACAACCAAGCAGAGACGGCAGTCCACTTGTCGGACGCTCGCCCCGCATTACAGAATATACAAATAAATCTGAACTGTACTACTACCATTGCAACACTTGCTATCTACCACGACAACCGATCCACAAACTCAGCACAACACAAAACATCAACGTGATGTCATGTTCACAAACCTATCTAATAGAACATATAGCAGTTAGATGAGTTATACCGCTCTAATGACATTCACGGTTGCAGATAGAAATGTATGCACTGAAACATATAAACGGTGTTAAAATAGCGACTACGAAATACTCCGTATTGCCCCAAACCATGAGATGACAGAATATGCACTCTGAGAAAAAACAAACAACACCTGAAACCCAATATTCAAAAGCCTGGAACACCAAAAAAATTTCAAGACCCAAATCCCAATTAGGACGGGCCAGACCGGGAAATATGGCATTCTCGCCGGCCACAATATAGAGTTTGGGGCTCGTGTTTTGAGGGTGTTTTAGTTACAACATGAATAGACATCTGCAATTGTTTAAAATTTTTTTAGAAGACTCTGAAAATTCGACAGCAACTTGAATATTGTTCGTATTGTTTTGGAGTTGTTTCGGTTTCGTTACTTTAAACATCGTTTAAACTGCTAGTATGGGGTTTTATGGTCTGGCTCTGATACCATGTTGGAGTTCCTAGTGTCTTGGCCATCTACCATGGCCGATGCGGAACAAAATCGGCATTTAAAACTTGGCGCTAACGAAACCCGCCGGACCGAACCATAATGTCATGCCCCGCTCCCAATACAGAGAGTATTGTCCGCTCTGGCCGAAGCCACACGGTGTTGTCCTTCAGAGCGAACCGGACCTGACCAGGGGCCGCATCCCAGGAGGTCACCCATCCTAGGACTTCCCTGGCCCGAGCACGCTTAACTATAGAGTTCTCAAACTCCTGTAGTGCCAGTTCACTTAAAAGGCGCCTTTGTATTGAAGAGTGGTATCATTCCATTTATAGTACAGATATGTCCTCTTTCAGAATGTATTCCGAAAATTCCCCATTATTTTATAGTGGGTCCCCATGCTTATCTGGTATATATGGGTATACCGGATAATACCTGGGGTATTACATTCTCCCCCACTTAGAACAATGGTTCGTCCTCGAACCACAGACCTACTATTGAGGAACCAGCACTGATACCTTTCTGTCACGACCCACCCCCAATACAGAGAGTATTGTCCGCTCTGGCCGAAGCCGTACGGTTTAGTCCTTCAGGGCGAACTGGACCCGACCACGGGCCACTTCCCAGGAGGTCACCCATCCTACGACTTCCCTGGCCCGAGCACGCTTAACTACGGAGTTCTCAAAACTCCTGTAGTGCCGGTTCACTTAAAAGGCGCCTCTGTATTGAAGAGTGGTATCATTCCATTTATAGTACAGATATGTCCTCTTTCGGAATGTATTCCGAAGATTCCCCATTGTTTTATGGTGGGTCCCCATGCTTATCTGGTATATATGGGTATACCGGATAATACCTGGGGTATTACATTTTCTTTGTCACGACCCGAAATTGGTACGTGACGGCCCTTAAACTACGCAACGTCTACAGGCGTAACGAAATTTAACTGAGCCGAAAACCCAGCAATCTAAACCATCAAAAGTAGTAAGAAATAAGAACATTATTAAAATCTTTGAAATCTCAACCCAAATTCTTTAAAAGTCCAACTTTATTTTCTTTAAAATTTTGGCAGCACCTCCTTTGTAAAAAACAGCCCCAAAAATGGGTACAACAAAGATATAAGTAAAGCATCCCCAAACGGGAGCAAAAACACGCCCAAAGGCGGAAAACAACCACCATAATAGATATACGACGCCGTAGCGAAGAAATAAAAGACGATATAAATAAAACTGCATAAAATACCTCCAAGTCACAAAATAAAATACAATAGCGTGCTCACATCAAGTCTCTAAGTCATACATGATAATGGTAGATGGAGAGTACAGGATACAACGAATATACACTGAACAACCTCGGATAACCGCAAAACCCACCTAAAGCAAAACTGCACACTGTGAGCCGAAGCGGTATCCACTGCAAAAGATGATATGATAGATGAATAGCCTGCTTCGACTACTCCGGGGAACAACCTGCAAAACACTGTGGCACAACGGGGGTGAGTTGCCAACTCGTTATTAGTAAATAACATATGCAGGTAATCGCAAGTATGCATGTACAGCGCGAATCTAACATATGCAAATAATAGCAATAAATTGTCATATGTATGCAACAGTCATGAAAGGTACTCTAGCAGGTAAAACTAATACATGAAGCAATAATATGACAATATGTATGCAACAATCAAGTAAAGTACTCTATCAGGTACTATTAATACATGAAGCACGGCATATAAAATAAATGCGGAGTATGGGATAAAACATGTCATTCCTACGGAATCCTGACCTCGTGGTAGGACCAAAGTCCATCAAGACAAATCCAAATCCTATTTTCCTCAAATCAACCCCCAAATTGGCTCTCATATCATGTAAGTCTTATATATCCCGAGTGTCCAATATCAAGTAAATCTCATATATCCAGTATCCGATATCAAGTAAATCTCATATAATCAGTATCCAATATCGAGTATATCTCATGCGACCTGAGTGTCCAATATCTACACCCAACAACATCATGAAAACAAGTGTCTAGTATCGACACAAAATACTAAAATCTGAGGCGCCATCACCTAGGACTGGCCCTCCTGTGTCTTGTACGTACATCCTATGGACCTGGGTAAGCACCACCCGAAATCTGCAAGGCATGTGCGTACATAACCTCAATCGATATCCCCCAGATATACGTCGAGTACAAATACTATCACCGGTTGGCAAACGCCCCCAGCCAGGCTCATCGGCATGTCCCGTCGAAATACCTTTCTTGGCCCGGAAAACCAACCGGGTTCCACCATGTACCCGCACATGGCCCACTACGCCTCCTCGCATGGGGTATATATAAGCTCAGAACCGAGAAATCTTATGGTGGAAGCTGAAATATCATATCAAGAGAAACCGGGTTTTTCAAATAATGCATAATTTCATAAAACAACCATGGTCCTCAAATCCAGAAAACATCAAGTAATGAATAAGTATAACTGCATTAATCAATACATATATATTAGCGTCCCATTCCACTAATATATACATATACGCATATATAACAGCGTCCCATTCCACTGTTATATATACTTAGGAGTAAAATATCAGAGAACATCATATGGAATCCATGAATGTAATATATGAACATAAAACAGTAATATGAGCATATAAAGGAAAAACCGCTATTTAAGTGCAACAAGTTAATATATATATATATATATATATATATATATATATATATATCATGCGGTTACTAATTTCTCCAAGTCCAAACAACATCAAATAAAGGAGAACATGCTGCTATAGCCAGGTATGCGTAACCATGTTGGTATAGCAAGATATGTGTATATACCTATCCATAATGATGTAATACCCTCAAGGTATATGTAAATATGTATGCAAGATGTACATGTAGCTATGTCTCAAATGTGTATATACCTATCACTAATGGTACAATTCCATATAGGTATATGGGTAACCAGCATGTAAGCATGTCAAGGCATATGTGTAACCATGTAGGTATACAGGTATGCTATATGTCATATGCATAAAGGAATATGAATCAATGTCTCAATGCCCATAACCAAACAATATCATATATGTATGTGTGTTGTCCGTGTCAAGGAAATTATTGACGGTGTGTGTGGCATACAATTAGTGCTCGTGCAACATGAGCCGTCAATAATAGTGCAATGTCCTAAGGGTACAAGTCCAAGCATAACAAGTAACTAAGCAATAAGGTGTATGCGCAACTCTATATATGCAATAGAATATGCGACAATATCATGTCATCTCTATCCCAGACGCATAACGCCATGCGGGCGATTCCCCTGTAGATGTTAAATCTACTCACCAACGCTCCGGGCTAAGTAAAGCCTACCACCTGTTTCCCCTTCTTCGCAGCGTCCGAAATCCTCGCCTGCGAACCTAAAACATAAAACAATATAAAAGGTATATATTAGCAATAGTCCAAAAACACGTAAAAACTACGCTGACCAACGCGACAACACAAAACTTACTCTCAAGTGTTCGTATTATGGCTAACGTGCATAGCGACACAACGAAACCAACTCAGAGCAACAGCAACACAGAACACGAACCGTATCGGATAACGTAACGCGTGAAACGAAACATAAGAAAACAAGCAAGTGATCCCAGATTTTGCTATACCAACAATCTGTAAATGTTGCAAGTACCATGAGACCACATACAACCCCAAACCCCTACACCAAAACTCACCACCTCAGTCCCTACTCCGGCAGCAAATTGGGGCCAGAACCATTAAATCTGCGGCCGTCCAATAAGGGAATGGACTCGAATTTTGAGGGTAGGTTCTAGGTCACTACACTTGGTCGCTGTGATGGGAACTTTTGCAAAAAATACCTGGTTTGATTGCAGATCATCCGAGACCCAAAACTATACTAAAAATACGATATTTACCCGAAACGAAACTATACGCGATCTAAACTGAAACCAATAAGCTATGCTATACAATAAACACTTAACTAACAGAAAAAGATCATTACCTAACCAAAAGAATTCAAAGATCCTAGCTTCCCAAGCTCCAAGGCTTCCAAGAGGCAATTCAAGGCAAAAGATGTGATTTTTTTGAGTTTTGATGAAGTTTTGTGATGGTTTTGTAAATGTTGGGATGCTAGGCACTGCCACAAGGGTCTACGAGGCATCAACCATGCCCGATTTAAAATTTTGCCGTGCCGAACAGCCCTTAACAAGATCTTTATACTAGAGTTTAGGCAAAAACAAACATGTTAAACACTTTGACACTAAGTAAGAGGGATTACAACCTTTGTAGATCCGGTCCTTCACTTCATAAGCTCCGTGTTGAGGTCCCTTCGCTGCGATCATCATATTTCCGACTCTCGAGAGGCTCCATGAAGAGAATGATGCACCTTGCTTGAAGACTTCACTAATCCAAGATGATCTACCTTGAAGAATCTCAAACCCAAGCTCTTGCTAGACTAATCAAGTATCAGCAAAGCAAACACCCTAATCTAAGTGGCTAGAATAGATGAGGATGATGAAGTAGGAATTTCTCTCTCTTTTGTTTTCATATTCTCACATATAAACATCACCATTGAAAAAGCTAGTGAAGCTTTTTCAACCAAGAGGAAGAAGCAAGAAGAAGAGCTCAATCCTTTTGTGACGAATAATGATTAATGCTGTGGTTACAAATCTAACCAAGGGTTAAGCATGAAGGAGTTAACCCTTGTAGAGAATTAACTAGAGTTAATGGTTTGGATTGGGTTAACATAATATCTCAAGCCAAAGACAAAGTCAAAGCTTCATGAAGCTTCATGGAAGCTTCATGCAAAAGCTAACCCTAATCCAAACCCTAACCAAGTTTAAACCCTAAACCATTGTTAAATTTGTAACCCTAACATGTTACAATATTATATATCACATATACAATATATTTTGTAACAAAAGAAAATAATGAAATTAACATATATCGCATATATATCAATGTATTATCCCGTGAGAAAATGAATCAATAAAGCGAGCTTATATTAGTTAATGCAATGTAATATATCTTATATATAATATACATTAAATTATCGAATCAACACTTGATCCGATAACCCGGCTATATTACATATAACCGACTAATATAACATGTACCATTTCATCGAATCAACATTTGATCCGATGACCCGGCTATATCACATATATCCGGCCGTTATCTCATATCACGAGAATAGAATACAGTATCACATACTCGTATTATTCTCGGTCCCGCACATATCACATATGTGCTCCTACTCCGTTTTGCCTGAGCCATGAAACCTCTGTGTAGGACTCTAAAGAATCGTCAATATGCCGGCAGTAGGAGATTATCATATCAAACACCCACAAGCTGCAAGCGGTCAGCTAAACGTAACAGATACCCAAGTATTGAGCGATCAGAAGATCAACAAGCAAGCCTGTACATTCTCCTGCGAATCCAATCAGTAGCACTCCCGTACAGTCCGGTCTCTTCGTCTGATATGTCGCATATCTCGCCTAGGGATGGAAAACGTCAGACCCCAGTAGCTGGATAAGTCGTGTCGATATGAGTTCTATAACAGTTCGAGAAACTACTGATAACACTTACCAGTAAATCTCAGCAACCCTTGCCAGGGATTTCCAGTTATAGCCAATCGAACACAGCGCAACATCAACTCCCTATACTGGGAAAGACGAAACCCCTCCTATCGCTCATTGCCTCCATGTGATTCGGGACTGTACCCAAAAGCCACCTTTTTGCACGCCCTCTTGGATGTGGTATGATGGAAATCAAAGCACAGTAGGAATCACACAAGACTCTATGACGATCTTGGGTCTACAGACTAACCTGTACCAGTGTCACTAGAGAACTGCCATCTAACGTGAGGTATAATACCAACTGGGAGTTCTCGGCGAGTCCGTTCAGTGTACCCAGTCTCCATTGAGCACCCGTATATCTTCTCTGATGTCAAACACCAATGGATATGGGATCATCCATCGCCCATCATATGGGTCAAGAAGGGCATACGCTAGTCTACTCTGGTATATCGATGCCCTGTCTCGATACACCCTCGACTAGGAACAGTTATAGGATGTACTCATCGACTATCGTGGCCCCACTAGTATGATCTCATCATAGTCCCAGTAGTCGAGTACATATCCTAAGGGCTTTATCAACATGTAACATAGAGACAATCAGAGTACATGTTAAGATAAAGAGCAACCAGATAGCATACTATCATGTCGAGCAAGAAAGTCCTCCATATATCTGTCCAAGCATCCACTACAATATACATTGCATGTATAGTAATGGCCTCTAGGGCATACATATCACTAACAATCTCCTACTTGCACTAGGGCCATCTGTTGTAGTATCTCATACCCAACAATCAGTTGTGGTTGAAGTATCTCATACTCAACCATCCCATAAAAGTCTCTACTGGGAAATAGGCCTTTGTGAGTGGATCCGTGCTGTTGTCCTCTGTGTCTACTCTCCTAATCTCGATCTCCCTGGAGATCAACCATCTCCATGATCAGTTGATACTGCCTAAGTGTTATATCTGGATTTCTGATGGGACGGGGGTTCCTTAGCATAAGCCACAACTCCATTGTCACACAATGGTAGGAACGAAGTTCATCTCATGAACTTATATATATCTAGACTGCCTCTTTAGTAGCATCTTTGGTAACGATGTATCTTGCCTTTAATCGTCTAGTAAGTCAGGGTATATAGCTTGGAACTCTTCCAACATACCGTCCCTCCACTGCGGGTAAAGACAATGCCTGCGACTGACATTCAGTCGTCCTTATCACCGTGGAACCTTTCTAGTGATTCTCCCCAGGATCAATTGATACCATCTCACTACACCTAGTGAGAATCCTAACATCCATTTAGATCTATCTCATAGATATAAAACCTAGGATTAAGAAGGTATCACTTTGTTCCTATATGGAGAATCCTTGTGATAAGTGGAGATTGACTGAGCGTAGCATAGGAAACTCCTTCCCTATCAAAAGTATGTCATCCACGTACTCTACGAGGATCACCACCATACTCCCTACTACCCTTTTTGTATATACAAGGTTCATCTACCATTTTGATGAAGTCAAACTCTTTGACTACCACATCAAAACAGACGTTCCAACTCCGCGATGCCTGATTTATTACATAAAACATCTTGCACACGTTTCCGCTGCTCCCACTGTCTACGAAGCTCTCTGGCTGTGTACTTATAGACGCTCTCTTCTAAATCTTGTTTAGAAAAGCAGTCATGACACCCAACCGCCAGATATCGTAGTCATGGTATGTAGCCGTGGCAAGTAGGATCTGGATGGACTTAAGCATAGCTTTGAAAGTCTCAACTTTTCCATGTACACCAAGTAATCTTCTCAAGATATACTTGCTCCTGATGGGGATTTAACCCTTCAGAAAGCAACCAAAGTCCATACTTTGTTGGTGTATAAGGATTCCATCTCAGATCGCTAAGCATCCAGCCATTCTTACAGAGTCCCACTCCTGATGGCCAGCTCGAAACTAGTTGGGTCATCATCTCATGATGCAATCCTCGCTCCCACTGTCATAGAGAAACCGAAGTATCTCTCAGGTTGGTGAGGAACCCTACTAGATCGGCGGAGAGGCTGAGGTTCGTTGGTTTCTATTGAATTCTTTGGTTCTACCAAATCATCAGCTGCAGTTTATATAGCTGGAACTCCTTCCAGTTCTACCTCATGACCACTAATTTCTTCACAAGAAATTCCATTTCACAAAGGTGGCATGTTGAGAAACAAAACAACTTTTGTTCCTCAGTTTGGTAGAAGATATTCCCTTGCGGATGCTTGGGATATCCAACAAACTTTCACATAACTGACTTTGCCTCGAGCTTGTCCAGATTATGCTTTTAGACATAGGCCGGACAACCCAAATCTTAACATCTTTAAGAGATGGGCTCTTCCTATTCCATATCATATATGAAGTGGTAGGCAACTGATTTGATTGGAACCCTATTCAATAGGTATGCAGCTTCACAAGTGCATAACTCCCAAAAGGAAATAGGAAACTCAGTAGTACTCATCATAGAGCGCACCATATCAAATAGGGTGTGAATGCTCCGTCCCGATACACCGACGTACTGTAGTGTATACGGAGGAGTAATGCTGAGAGAGAATCTCATTCTCCTTTAGAATAGTCCAGGAATTCCGTGCTCAAGTATTCTCCTCCTTGATCTCATCAAAGGAAATAATACTTATACCCGTTTTTGGTTCTCTACTTCTAACTTATATTCTGTGAATATCTTAAAAGCTTCGGACTTGTGTTTCAACAGGAACACATGTCTGAATCTTGAGAGATCATCAGAGAATGTAATGAAGTACAAAGAACCGGTCTTGGCATGTGTAGACAGGGGACCTTCATACATCAGCAAGTATCAATCCCAAGAGTTCACTAACTCTTTCTCTGATTCCAATAAACAGAGCTGTGGTCATCTTATCTTTGTGACATGACCGGCAAGTTTCACAAGATGTAAATTCAAACTAATTTAAATATGCATCTAAATGTAACTTAGCTAGTCGGGTCGCATTGATATGACCTAGTCTACTATGCCTTAAGAAGGATTCGTTCATTTCTGAACTCTTCCTCTTGTGTGTATTCGGTACGTTAAGAACTGTGGTTTGATTTAGAACGTCTATGCTTTTAGATAAAGTGCCTGAACCGATCAACACTTGATATAGGAAATGTTCAAAACATTATCCAACAATACAAAATTATATCCTTCTTTACTAATAAAGAGATTGATATGATGTTGTATATCAGGTTCGGTATCTAATAATATTCGTTCAGAATCAATGTATTCTGGTAATACAGGGTGATAACTATCAACAGACTTGGCTGCAACACTTGCACCGTTTCTATCTCATGAAATTTATCACCCGTTCTCAGTTCTCTACCTATCTGTAGCCCATGTAACAAATTACATATGTGGGATCCTAATCCGGTATCTCATACCCAGGACGTAAAGTATACTGAGAAACAGTTCTCGGTAATGAACACACCCGAAGAAGATGCATCAGCATGCACTTTCTTCGTTTGGGCGGCATGGGAATTCTGGTAATCCCCTATTTCCTGCTCTGTCTTATAACATTTATAAGTTGGAGCGGAACCAACGTTCCTTAGCGCAGTATAACAAGCGGGTTTGGTCAATACATCCGTATTATTATCTTGATTAAGGCGTGATATGGTCGCTACCTGGAGAGAGAGAGAGAAGAAAACACTCAGCGTATGCTCTTGCAAGATTAGATTGGTTATCTAATATATCTAATCAGGATGTCTCCCATTGTTTTAGTCAAATCTTCCTTCAACCCCTAAAAGGAAAGACTTGCCGGGATTAATTACACCCTACAAGTTCGCCAATCTTTCAGCCAGGCCAGTGTCGGTACTTTGAGGGAGGTTCTCCGTGCTTTCGCACGGACCTAATTAAAATAAACCTCATTTTCCCAGGAGCGTAACCCCGTTGACACCTTTCTAGACACCTACTTGATGGGCTAATTGTAATGTGTAAAACTCTCCCAGGAGTAACTCTTACTCGCAGCGGGTATCGGGATCCAACTATCTCATAGAAGGTATGCAATCTCATTGCAAATTTCAACACTTGAAATTCCCGATAATATTTTACCCCTAGCGTCCTATGACCTTGACGGAGGTCAACAAACCATAGGTAGCTAGTCACGTTCTACCCGTCATTTCCTGATTGAATTAAACCCACCCGCACGACCCTTGACGGAGGTCAACAAGGCCGCACGACTACCGTAAAACAATCTGCATCATATGCATAAGCAGATAAATAAAAGTTAGCTACCGTACACTATGCCTTGACGAAGGTCAACAAACGTAGTATGAATACTAAGTAGAACTTATCTGAAATGACGGAGGGCTACGCTAGGTTTTTAAGAAAACCTTTTGCGAAATGAACTTGATATCGTTGTAGAATTGAGTGATTTTGAATGGAATATTTTTGAGGCCTTTTCTAGTTTTGCTAAAGAGGTCACCCCCGGTGAAGGGATCGTCGGCTCTTTCCTCATCGAATAAGGTGCAGGATATTTCACAAATACCGCTGTGCAAAGCAAGAACTATAGAAGCAATCAAAAGACAAACCGAGTTTGTAGCATCTGCTAGTTTCGCTAAAGAGGTCACTCCCGGTGAAGGGATCTCGGCTCTTTCCTTATCGAATAAGGTGCTGGATGTTCTACAAGGAACACCGCTATGCAAATCAAGAACTAGAGCTACCAGTTTTTAGACAAGTTTCTACAACATCTTTAGGTTTCTTTTAATTCATTAATCTTATTAATGAAGTCCCATTTTAATATGCTCCACAAGAATCTCTTTTGAAACGAAATCTGCAATATAACATATATCTCATATATATAATATAAACATTCATCTCAGGCAGTAATATGATCTCATCACAGAACATTGCAGCAGAAGAACATATATGAAATATTGGATATATTAGGAGGTCCATGTTTTCAATACGAGTCTGTATAAAACACGGATTCCACGGTCGCGATGAATAGCCAAACCTACATCCCTAGACCCCTACGAGAGCGGCAAGCAACACTGCCGATTCTAGGGTTAGGAGACCCGGTCTCGACTCCTCGAGATGGTCTCCCACTGGACCGTAGAAACCAGTTACTTGTGCTCCCCGCCTTGGGTCTACCTAATGCGGAAAAGTAAATAATATACAATGGTGACATCATCCTCAGCCCGGAAGTGCCCCAATAAAAGAATATTACATACAAATGAATTTTACATGAATGAAAAAGAAAAACTCTCATCTCACATAAAACCCCCGGCTATTCAGAACACGGCGATCCAATATAACATATCACAGCAACACATAATATCTCATATCATCAACGTAAGCAAGTATGCGTATCCCGATTGTCGTTGATGTATAGCAACGAAGCCGGCGATACACCATATACTACGCTTACGGTCACAGAAAAGAAAGTGTAAAACCACAACAGTTGGAATCCGCAACCACCTTAGACATCGCATGCCTAACCAAATGAATTCCTTAGACATCGCATGCCTAACAATTATAAACCCCGCATTTTAGTCTCATTATCGAAAACTCTTTTCAATATCAAGTCGGGCAATTTAACAAGATTCCCCACATTCTGATCGAATGCTCGTCGCAAATTTTAGTAGACGGCCGCACCCCCGAATGCCGTCGACGAAGTGCACTAAGGCGGAACACCGCTGCCACGAGCACCCGAACGGATGCTTTTGGCGACGGGGTTCTCCTACAGTCACTTGGTCGGGGCTATGGGGCATGGCTATCTATAAAATTTACCCGGCGAGTATCCACGAACGCTACGTGATTGCAACGGACTTTTGATCGCATCAAAATCCCGTGGCAACCGATCATCAGAGACTAAACCGCTAGATTTATAACATTCAAATTAGTTATCTCATAACTACTTATGGATTCCAAATATTGTATTACATTCCAGATAAATAGACAATGTCAAACTTTCCGATCGAATAAACAAACACCCAAGATTTCCCAAATGGCTCAACAGTCGAAATTTGTTTAAAAACATCCATCACATTCCACAGTACCAATGGTCCAGCCGTAGAAGGGTCAAGCCAATGCCTCACATGTGGCACACCGTACTGCCATAAACCCTAAGGTTGAAAGGCAGTTCAAGACAGTCACATAATCGAGTTAAGGTTTGTTGTCTTCTAGAGTGTCCACCGCGTTACTTGCACGACTTAGAACGTTCTTAAACAACAGAAAAATCCAACTTTTGAAAATTTTCCGAGTCGGGAAAAAGTGAGTTATTGATATCCGTTCGAACTTTTTAACACGTTCTAAAAATTACCCGGACAAACTAAACGAAGTTAAATTATCCGATCGAATCAACGAGTCCCCAATTCAACCCAGAAAATTCAACTCTTGAGTATAATTAAAAAATTCCCAGAAGAATCAGGAAGTACCTACGGTTATAACTGTACAAAAACTAACCCTCAATCTACAGTAACGGCCGCGGAACCGCCGCTAATTCCTTGGTTTGGCCGCGGTTCCGCGGCGCAATAGTTGAGTTAGGGTGTCGTTTTTCACTGTTCCCCATAAAATTACCTGCTGAATTTTCTGAGCATTTTTAATTTGAAAAATATCAACTTTTTGAAAAATTTCCAGAAAGGGGTAAAAACTAGGGTTTCGGGGTTCGATCGGAATTTAAACTTCGTCTAGACTTCGCCTAAACCTCTAGCTTGGCTCTGATACCACTGTTGGAATGCTAGGCACTGCCACAAGGGTCTATGAGGCATCAACAATGCCCGATTTAAAATTTAGCAGTGCCGAACAACCCTTAACAAGATCTTTATACTAGAGTTTAGGCGAAAACAAACATGTTTGTAACACCTTAGGATGTGTTTTGTGGCTATTTATATTTAAATAAAGGGTTTTTAATAAATAGTTTACCAAATTGAGTTTCAAATATTTTTCCAAATTAAATAAATATTTTTCTAGAATTTTCCTAGGCTTGCACACACATGTGCATGTAAACCAGGGTTTTAAAATGATGTAATACCATGATTAGCAACCATGGTGGGTTTAATCATAGGGATTAAGTCTTTTAGGTTTTAATTGAGTTTAATTAGTTATATGATGGTTGCTTTAATTTGAATTCCCCTTTTAGTGTTGACTTGGTGAGAATGAGAGAGAGAGAATGAATCATGGCAAAAGCCATGCTTGCATTTAATGAAGAGAGAGAATTGAGGGGTTGACATTTGAGGTTATGATTCCCTCTCATTCTTGTAATCTTTTCTCACAACCTCACTCTCACACTCACACACACACTTACCTCCACAGCAGCAGCAGCAAGCATCCCCAGCAGCAGCAGCAACCATCTCAGCAGCAACAGCAAGCATCACAGCAGCAGCAACAGTGAGCAGCAACAGCATCAGTGAGCAGCAGCAACAGCACAACTTCAACTGCAGCTCCTTCCCTCCACTTCTTCTTCTTCCTCCAGCTTCCTAGGGTCGAGTGTGGGGTATACTTCCTGAACTTACTCCCTAGTTTGCTTATTTAGTGTAGCTTAGCTTCGATTAGTGGTTATTGGTGCGTTTTAGTGCGATATGTGGTGAATTGTGGGAACCATGACCAAGTGATGTATGTTTTGGTGTTAGTAAGTTGCTGGAGTGTTGTTAGGGCCATATTAACCCATCTTAACCCCCAATTGCACTAAAATACCACCAGATCCCTATTTGATGCAAATTCATCGTTTTTAAGCAAATTTTGACTTTCTGTAAACTGCTATCGACCCGGTGAGTTCAGATTAATTATGTGAAGACTGCAGTATGTTGGTTAGGTGCTGATCCCCCAGGTAGAACCCGACCCCTAAATTCCGTACAGTGGCCGTCGAAAAATTCGATCTGGCCTCAAATTGCGGCCAGATGGGGAGGGTTTTGGTTGGGGTTTGGTCCTATAGGTGTCTGCTGGGACCCTTAGACTCCTGGCATGTGTATTTTTGTGTTATTCTTGCTGTAGGAAAATCTGGAGCTATATACCTATTTCCCGTATTTTAAACCTTCGCGACACGCGTAATACACATGTGGTTTGGGATTTCTACGTATCGCGATGCGTCAGGGTAGTTTCAGGCGCGTAATCACACGTTTTTACGTATCGCGCACACGCGCGCTTGATTTGCGACACGGGTTTCTAGTTTGACCTTAATATCACGTTTTTGTGGATTTGAGCTTATGTGTGATATATTGTGTGATTCTAGGTTCGCAGGCGAGTGAGACGGACGCTGTGAAGAAAGGGAAGCAAGTCGTCGGTTACACTTAGCGCGAGACTTCGGTAAGTAGATTTAACATCTACGGGGATATTGCCCGCATGGCGTTATGCGTCAGGGCTGATAGAACCTTATAGTTATACATTGCATTTTTCCTACATTGACTGTCATGTATACTACTGTTGCATACTGCATTCCCTGCTATATGTATGTAAACTTAGAATTTATAGAACACCGCACTATTACTAACGGTTCATGTAGCACGAGCACTAATCTGCATGTTACACACACACCGTTAGTAATTGCCATGACACACTCACTGTAGAATTGCCATGATTACATTGCTGTAGTTCATTTTATATATGATTCGTTATGATCTTCATAGAAATTGGGAGCCGCAAGATGTCTTTAAAAACTGAAACTATTTTAAAAAGCGGTTCTCCCTTGTACCTACATTGTGACTTGATGTACATAGCATATCGCATTTGATTCACTCATTGGTGTTGTATTTCCATGAAATTTCTGGTTTTGAGGACCGTGGAATTATTTAAAGAAAAGATGCACTGTTTGAAAACCCGGTCCCCCGTGATATGATATTTTGGTGCGTCCACCACGCGTTTTCTCGGTGCTGAGACGTGTGCTTGAAACCCAATTCGAGGAGTTGGATGATCCGTTTGCGGGTTCGTGGTGGACCCGGTATGGTTCCCCGGGGCGAGAAATGTTTTTCGTGGAGTAGACGATGAGCCTGGCAGGGTGGCGAGTACCTACCGGTGATTGGTTGGACCTGGCGGTTATCCGGAGGATACTGACCAGAGTCGAGAGATGGATGCGGGATGATCCGTACTGCCGGGGCCGAGGGCCGATACCGCAGACGGAGCCCGTGGGCTGATCCGGACTGACGGAGCCCGATATATGAGGATTTGCGTGTCGATACTGGACAAGAGTATTTTATGATATTTTGAGTGCCGATGTTAGGCACTCGTGATTCTCAAAGATTTACAGGATTTGAGGGCCGAGGAGAGTGCCGGCGCATGAGTTTATTTGGGATTTGAATGCAGTTTGGGGCACCGATTATTTTTCCATGTTGATATTTCCATGTAGATGTTGTTTATCCCATGCTCAGCATTGATTATCATGTATCTCATGCTGTAGTTATTTTACCTGACAGAGCATTTGCATGATTATTGCACATACTGCTTAACACGCATTGATATCATCTGCTGGCATTTGATAGAGTAGCGCAATACGTGCATGCTCGCGATTACCTTTATATGTTATCTCTATTCACGAGTTGGCAACTCACCCCCGTTGTGCTACAGTATTTGCAGGTTGCCCTTCAGAGTAGTCGCGGCAGGCTGCCTTTTGCATCTTTTGGCTACAGATACCACTACAGTTGGTGCGAGAGCTGTTTTGCATTTTAGGTAGGTTGTGGTATCTGATTACTTTTATTATACTCCTTCTGTATCTAGTATTCTCCATCTACCATTTATGTACTGGACTTAGATACTGTGTGAGGACGATGATGTATTTTTTGTATTCTGGTGTCGAGCTCGTAGGAGCCGACTGTTTTTATATGAAGTTTATATTCCTGTGATGTTTACTTATTGCTTATTATTCGCTACGGCGTCGTATATTACTCTTGTGATGATGGTTTCCGCCGTTGGGCGTGATTGCTCCCGTTTGGGAATGTTTTGTTTCATTATATTTCATTTTTACTCATATCCTGTTTATACCCGGTTTCGGGGCTACTTTTACAAAGGAAATGCTTCCAAAATTATTTAAATGATTACGTAACTTTAAAAGAACTTATCGAATTATTTAAGGTTTTCTAAATATTTTAACTAAATGTTTTCAACACTCGCTCCTTTTAAATGGTTTTGATTTCTTGGTTCGGCTTACTTAGTCGCATTACGCCTGTAGACGTAGCGTGGTTAAGTGCCGGTTACGAGTCGAAATATTCGGGTCGTGACAAAGTTGGTATCAGAGCGTAGGTTTTACCTTTCGGAGTGTAGGATGACCTTGGTATGATGGAGTAGGAAGCTGAAGCAGAGTGGCGTAGCGTGTGTATGTTCCGCGGCATACTCACGACACGGTACTCCGCCAAGGCGACCTTAGGACTTATTGATTTAAATTCCTTTTTGAGTATATATATTCTTGTGATTCGATTTCCGTATTCTTATCGAATCCTAATTTCCTTTCAGCCATTATGCCGCCAAAGACTACGAGGGCGCAGAGAGCGGCCGCGAAGGCCGAGATTCGAGTTGACTCGTCCGAGACGAGGACTGATCCGGGCAGTGCACCCGTTGTACCCGAGCAGACTGTTCCTCCCGTGACAGATCAGATCGCCATGCTAGGGTCTGGTATGCAGGAGATGCGCCAGACGGTGGGATCCAGCATGCAGGAGATGCGCCAGAAGATAGGATCGCTAGTTGAGACGCTTCGAGCGCAGCGACCAGAGGTAGCTCCACCCGTTCCAGAGACTGCGATGGTACCTACCGCACAGCCAGTTGCCCCTGCAGCCATGGAGGTGATTACAGTATCGCTATCAGAGTTCATGAGGCTGAAGCCTCCGGTCTTCACAGGAACCGATACAGCCGAGGACCCTCAGTCTTTCATTGATAGGATGGCCCGGATATGTCGTTCCCTCAGATGCGCAGATGCGAGATGGGTTGAGTTTGTGAGATTTCGCTTGGAAGGTCTTGCGCAGAAGTGGTGTGATTCAGTTGAGAAGGGCAGAGCATCAGGTCTTCCTCCTATGACCTGGACAGAGTTCGTGGCACTATTTCTTGCCCGCTTTCTTCCACTGAGTGTCAGAGATGCTAGGGCACGCAGGTTCGAGTCCTTACGCTAGACTCCGGAGATGTCAGTGGCAGAGTATGACGTGCTGTTTGCAGAGCTAGTAGTTTATGCTCCGTACCTGGTGGTTACCGAGGAGATGCGAGTCAAGAGATTTGTTCGAGGCTTGCTTACGCCACTGTTCCTTGCGATCAGCGCGCAGCATTACGGGACATATGCAGCAACTGTAGACGCAGCCCTTTTAGTCGAGGAGCGCCTTGCTGAGACTTCGGTTGTTCCAGAGCCGAAGAGAGTTCGTACTAGTATATCCGCACAGAGGCAGTCATTCAGACGCCGCGACAGGTATCGTTCTGGTACGAGGAGTAGCATAGATTCGGGACGAGGCCAGATGTTTAGTTCGTATCCCCAAGAGAGTCAGCAGTGGTCGCGGGGTTGCTTTAGAAGCGGCAGTCTACTTCAGCTCGTTAAAGATTGTCCTGAGATACACCGGAGGGAGGCGGCATCACCGCATGTTACCTTACCACCTTCACCACCCAAGAGGGCGTTGCCAGTTGTACCTACCGTTGTTCCGCGTCAGACTCACACTTAGAGAGGTCATGGGCGTGGAGGAGTTGCTCAGTGAGGACGGGATGACCGAGGCAGAGGGCAGTCAGTCACCGGTGGAGGACAGGCGCGGGTCTTTGCTTTGACGCATCAGGATGCACAGGCGTCCAATGCGGTAGTTTTAGGTATCCTTTCAGTATGTTATGTTGATGCACACGTGTTGTTCGATCCCGGATCCACGCACTCGTACGTATCCACACACTTTGTGCCGAGTTTGGGTAGAGAGTCCGGTTTTCTTGATCAGCCGCTTGTTGTGACCACTCCTGTGGGAGAGTCGTTTGTTGCTAGGCACGTGTTCCGATCTTGTACCGTCTGTATTGGCGAGAGGGAGTTGCCTGTCGACTTGATCCTTCTTGAGATGTTGGACTTCGACGTTCTTTTGGGCATGGATTGGTTAGCCACATGCTATGCTTCTGTGGACTGCCGTGAGAAGACAGTTAGATTCTGCTTTCCCGGTGAGTCGGTTTTTGTTGTGTTGGGGGACCGTGGTGCCGCCCCTCACAGTGTGATTTCTTCTTTTCGCGCTGGACAGCTTTTGAGGAAGGGATGTCAGGGATTTCTCGCTTATGTTTGCGATGCTAGCGCTACAGAGGTTCCATTAGATCAGGTTCCGGTTGTTAGCGAGTTTCCTGATGTGTTCCCTGATGAGCTTCCTAGGCTACCGCCCGAGCGCGACATTTCTTTCTGTATTGATTTGGTTCTTGGTTCGGGCCCTATTTCCATACCGCCTTATCGGATGGCCCCGGCGGAACTTCAAGAGTTGAAGGGTCAGTTGCAAGATTTGCTGGATAAGGGACTTATTCGACCCAGTGTTTCTCCTTGGGGTGCTCCAGTCCTGTTCGTCAAGAAGAAGGACGGCGGTTTGCGTCTGTGTATCGACTACCGTCAGCTGAACCGGGTGACAGTGCGGAACAGATATCCCTTGCCACGTATCGACGATTTGTTCGAACAGCTTCAGGGGGCAGGATACTTTTCGAGGATCGATTTACGATCGGGCTATCATCAGCTGCGGGTTCGACAGGAGGACATTCCTAGGATAGCTTTCCGTACGCGCTACGGCCATTATGAGTTTTTGGTGATGTCGTTCGGACTCACCAATGCGCCAGCAGCATTCATGGACTTGATGAACCGTATCTTCCGACCATATCTGGATCTGTTCATCATAGTATTCATTGACGATATCTTGGTGTATTCCCGGAGTAGTGAGGAGCACGAGCAGCACCTGCGGATTACACTGCAGACTTTGAGGGAGCACCAGCTTTATGCGAAATTCTCCAAGTTTGCTTTCTGGCTGGACAGCGTAGACTTCTTGGGGCATGTGATTTCACGAGACGGTATATGTGTAGACCCGAGGAAGATCGAGGTCGTTCAGCGTTGGCCCAGACCCACATCGGTTACGGAGATTCGCAGCTTTTTGGGGTTGGCCGGTTACTACAGGCGATTTGTGCAGGACTTCTCCAGTATTGCTACACCTTTGACCGGGTTGACCCGGAAGGGAGTTCCTTTCGACTGGACGGAGGAGTGCGAGCACAGTTTTCAGCAGCTACGGACTCGGCTGACTACGGCACCGGTATTATCATTACCTTCAGGATCTAGCAGATTTGTGGTCTATTGTGATGCTTCTCGAGTAGGGTTAGGGTGCGTATTGATGCAGCATGACAGGGTGATCGCGTATGCTTCGCGACAATTGAAGAAACATGAACATAACTACCCCACTCACAATTTGGAGATGGCTGCAGTGGTCTTTGCACTTAAGATCTGGCGACATTATTTATACGGCGAGTCATGCCAGATATTCACTGATCACAACAGTTTAAAGTATATATTTCAGCAGCGAGACCTGAACCTTAGACAGCGCCGATGGATGGAGTTAGTGAAGGATTACGACTGCGAGATCTTGTAACAAAAGAAAATAATACAATTAACATATATCGCATATATATCAATGTATTATCCCGTGAGAAAATGAATCAATAAAGCGAGCTTATATTAGTTAATGCAATGTAATATATCTCATATATAATATACATTAAATTATCGAATCAAACTTGATCCGATAACCCGGCTATATTACATATAACCGACTAATATAACATGTACCATTTCATCGAATCAACACTTGATTCGATGACCCGGCTATATCACATATACCCGGCTGATGTCTCATATCGCGAGAATAGAATACAGTATCACATACTCATATTATTCTCGGTCCCGCACATATCACATATGTGCTCCTACTCCGTTTTGCCTGAGCCAGGAAACCTCTGTGTAGGACTCTAAAGAATCGTCAATACGCCGGCAGTAGGTGATGATAATATCAAACACCCACAAGCTGCAAGCGGTCAGCTAAATGTAACAGCTACCCAGGTATTGACCGATCATAAGTTCAACAAGTAAGCCTGTACATTCTCCTGCGAATCCAATCAGTAACACTCCCGTAAAGTCCGGTCTCTTCGTCTGATATGTCGCATATCTCGCCTAGGGGTGGAAAACGATAGACCCCAGTAGCTGGATAAGTCGTGTCGATATGAGGTCCATAACAGTTCGAGAAACTACTGATAACACTTAACAGTAAATCTCAGCAACCCTTGCCAGGGATTTCCAGTTATAGCCAATCGAACACAGCGCAACATCAACTCCCTATACCGGGAGAGACGAAACCCCTCCTATCGCTCATTGCCTCCATGTGATTCGGGACTGTACCCAAAAGCCACCTTTTTGCATGCCCTCTTGGACGTGGTATGATGGAAATCAAAGCACAGAGGGAATCACACAAGACTCTATGACGATCTCGGGTCTATAGACTAACCTGTACCAGTGTCACCAGAGAACTTCCATCTGACGTGAGGTATAATACCAGCTGGGAGTTCTCGGCGAGTCCGTTCAGTGTACCCAGTCTCCATTGAGCACCCGTATATCTTCTCTGATGTCAAACACCAATGGATATGGGATCATCCATCGCTCATCATATGGGTCAAGAAGCGCATACGCTAGTCTACTCTGGTATATCAATACCCTGTCTCGATACACCCTCGACTAGGAACAATTATAGGATGTACTCGTCGACTACCGTAGCCCCACTAGTATGATCTCATCATAGTCCCAGTAGCCGAGTACATATCCTAAGAGCTTTATCAACATGTAACATATAGACAATCAGAGTACATGTTAAGATAAAGAGCAACCAGATAGCATACTATCATGTCGAGCAAGAAAGTCCTCCATATATATGTCCAAGCATCCACTACAATATACATCGCATGTATAGTAATGGCCTCTAGGGCATACATATCACTAACAGTAAAGAATTGGTGAAGTGTTCAGTTTGAGTTAAGGGAGATGAAAAGAAAATGAAAAGAGATAGAGAAAATGAAAAGAGATAGAGGATAATGAGAGAGGGAGGTGAGTGTAGGGTGAGAGTGAGGTGAGTGTACCCTTTGCATTAAATCATCATTAATGCATTCACACAACTCACCATGCCACCTCTTCTCACAAACAAAACACAAATGAAAATATCCTTTCTCTCAACAAACATCAAGAGGTTAAGTTAAGGATTAAAGCAAGGATTAGATTAGCTTAAGTTGTCATGGTCACTAATCTAGATTAGCACAAACAAACCCTCACATTAACGTGCACACGTGCGTGCAAGCCATAACAAATAATAATAAATTATTAATTAAATGTTATAAAATGTGAGGAACCCAAATTGGTAAACTTTTTACCAAAAACCCGCATTATCGTCTAAATAAACACTAACCGAAATCTAAGGCGTTACAATCCCCCCCCTTATAAAAATTCGTCCCCGAATTTAAAATTCTCACTCAGCGTACCTTCAAAGAGATGAGTACAAAACTCCTGAATCTCGCTCGCAGCCTTCCAAGTGATCACCTCACTATACGGCTACGCCCAAGAAAAACCTCCACAGATGGCAAGACCCTTGACCGAAGTTTCTCCACCTGCCGAACCACTAACACAATTAGCTGTCGGTGAACGAAAAGATCGCGTCCCAATTAAAATGGTCTGGTGCTGAATCGTGTGAGAAAGGTCAAGAAGGTATTTGCAAAGTATCAACACTAGGAATACAGGGTGAATACTCAATAATCTGGGCGGAAGTGCCAAATTATAGGCAACGGAACTAACTCGCTTTAAAGATCTCAAAAGGACCTACAATCCTGGGATAAGCTTCCCAAAACTCAACACGTCATTCATCGGAAAAATCCGTAGGAATACATGATCTCCCACTGCGAACTCAAGTCTGCGACCAGCACGGTCCGTATAAGACCTCTGTCTGCACTGGGCTGTCCTCATCCTGACCTGAATCAACTGGATCATCTCCGAAGTCTCTAGACTAGCTCGGGTCCAAAAATCCTACTCTCGCAGAGTCAGAAAAATAGACTGGCGATCGATACGGCCTACCAAACAAAACCTAAAAGTTGCCAATTGGAGTGTCTCTTGATAACTGCTATCGAAAGAGAACCCTAACAATGGCAAGTGACGATCCCAACTGCCGACAACAATTAGTATGTACGCACAAGCATATCCTCCAGAGTCTGTATAGTCCGCTCTCACTGACCGTCGTCCTGCGGATGGAAAAAGCGGAGTTAAAGCTCTGCCAGTACCTAAGGCTTCCTGAAACTTCTGCCCAAGACGGCAAGCGAACAGGGTACCTCTATTGGATACAACGCATGAAGGAACTCCGTGCAAACGCACAAACTTAACAAAGAACAACTGAGCAAACTGAGCATAACCGGACAACAAACACCCAAATGGAGTCACACCCTGTCTAGAACTAGGTAGACACCACTACGAAATTCATGGAGATCTGCTCCCATTCCCACTCCGGAATGGTTAAAGGTTGCAACTCTCCAGCCGGTCTCAGATGTTCAACCTTAGCTCACAACAAGACAGACACCTCGAAACGAAATCCGAAACTTCACTCTTCATCCCTGCCCACCCGTAACTATCTCACAAGTCACGTCACATATTGGTGGAACTTGAATGAACACAGAAAGCTGACTGATGTGCCTGCTCTAGGATTTCGCGTTTCAAACCAACGGTATCAAACACAACGCGTCCCTAAACGTAGCACACCCTGGTCACAAATCAAGGACTCCGAATCTTTACCCAGCCGAGTATACTCAAGAATCTCTGACTAACGAGCATCGTCGGGCTATGCCTCGCCAAAACGATTAAGAAAAAAATGGATGGGCGCGGACATGAGCAAGCTGTCCCCTCAGTAGAGGCGAACTTAACCTGTACTCAACGATCGTACAAGAACTGCAAATCTGCAGAAGACTGTCTCAGAACTGCGCAGAACTAGGACAAGCTAACCCCGGGCCTACGACTCAAGCATCAGCTACCACAATCGCCTTGCCACGGGAAATGAAGGATCTCACAATCACAATCCTTCACAAGCTCTATCCAACGGCGCTGTCTCAACATTCAAAACCCGCTGCAGGAAGATGTACATTAAGCTCTGGTGGTCCGTGAAAATCTGACACGACTCTCCACACGAGTAGTGTCATAAATCTTCAACGCACCACCACCGCGGCCATCTCCAGATCATGAGTGGGATATCCTGCTCGTACTTCTTCCAACTGCCGGGAAGCATGACCGATTACTCAATAGTGCCACCTCAGTACACAATTGAGACCCACTCGCGAAACACCACAGTTAAACAACAAAGTCGCCCGAACTAGAAAGCAAAGAAAGAACTGGTGCAGTTGTCAACTGAGTCTTCAACTGCCGAAAACTCCGCACGCATGCCTCAGTTCCAAGAAAAGGAACCCCCCACCCTTTCTGGTCAACCCAGTCAACGGTGCAGCGCTACACAAGCAGTCCTGCACGAAACAGCGGTAAAAAACGGCTAAGCCCAAAAGCTGCGGACCTCCATCCCGTACACAAGTCTGGGCCAAAGTTGTACGGCCTCGATTCTTCGGGACCATACGAAGCCATCTCCCGTAACCACAAGACCTAGGAGTCAACACAATCAAGCCTGAAGGAACACTCCGAGAATTTAGCAAACAGTTGGTGCTCTCCCAATGTCTGCAAAACAAATCCTCAAGTGCTGCCCACGTTCCTCATGACTCTTAGAATAGACCAAAATGTCATCAATGACACAACAATAAACTGGTCGAGGAATGGCCTGAAGAAATCTGGTTCATCACATCCAGGAATGCTGCTAGGGCATTGGTGAGTCCAACGACACCACCAAAACACATAAATCCCTTAGCGCGCACAAAAGCAGTCTTTGGAATGTCATCACTCCGAACCCGCAATCAATGATGACCTGATCCCAAAAAAACTTAGAAAAAGTCTCGCACTCTGGAGCTGATCGAAGAAATCGTCAATGCGATGTAAAGGATACCTATCCGCACCGTAACTCGGTTCAACTGACGATCAATCAACACACAACCTCAAACTGCCATCTTTCTCCCTGACGAACAGAATAGGAGCTCCCCAAGCGAAACACTTAGACGTACAAGTCCCTCTATTTAGCAACTCTGCAGCTGATCCTTAAGCTCCCTAAGCTCCGCCGGCTCATCTAGAACAACGTCGGAAGACTCTCGCACGATAGGAAGCCGGTCCAACAAACCCACTGTGGCTCCGGTATCACGAATGAAAGCCAAGAATCCTCGACATCTTCTCCTCTAAAGCCGACTAGCGAAAAAGGCTGAATTCAAGCTGCGAGGGGCGGCACCACTGTCCCCCCCGCACAACAAGAACAGACTCGCCGGGAAACAAATCCTGAATGTTTCCTCACGGCAGTCCACAGACGCCTAGCATGTAGCTAACCAGTCCGTGCCCAGGAGAACGTCAAATCCAACATCTCAAGAAGGATCAAAATGACGGACGAATCTCTATCTCCTATACAATTGGCACACGACTGAAATACGTATCGCGCAACAAAAGAATCGCTGACAGATGTTAACACAACAAATGGTTGATCAAGCTAACATGACCCTCGGCCTAACCACGGCACAAAGTGTGCAAAACAGACAAGTGCATTAAAAGAACATACGAATTAATAATACCTGAAAACTCTGCATTGGATGCCCGCGCGTCCCGATGAGTAGAAGCAAACTCTCGAGTCTGCCCTCTATCCGCAACTGGCTGAACTCCTCCTCTCTGCGATACAGCTGCCCCGCGCTCACGTGGCTCCGTACAAACTCGAACCCGATGATCCAAACTCCCGCACCGATGGCATCCAGATAACAACTGCTGACCCTCCTGGGGATAAGAGCTAGACAACTGTCCTCATCCCAAACCTCTGCTACTCCCGTGACGTGCATGAAACCTGTTACGGTGTCTAAACATCTGTCTCCGAGCTGATATACCTATACGAGTCTTCCTCGGTCTCGGAACTTCCAAAGTCTCGGGAAGACGTGCCTCATCAACTAGGGCCGCATCCACTGGTGCTGTATACATAACACTATGTTGTGTGCCGATCGCAAGGAAAAACTGGGTAACAGGGGTGGCAACCTCCTGTCGCTGCGCTCGAATGGCCTCAACCAATGAACTCATCATCTGGCGCATGTCCTGCATATCTGCCACAAGCCTAGCGAGATGATCTATCGAAGGAGGATCCATCTGCTCCTGTGCAACGGGCATGCCATCCTGGTCAGTCCTTGTCCCACCCGAGTCAACTCTGACCTCGGCCCTCGGTGCATCACTCTGAGTCCCCATAGTCATCGTCGGCAAAGGCTATAAATGGAAATAGGATTTGATAAGAACATGGAAATCGAATCACAAGGATATGTATCATCAAGAAAGGAATTTCAAGCAATTAGTACTTAGGTCACTTCAGGCGGAGTACCGCATCGTGAGTATGCCGCGAAGATACACACACTACGTTACTCTGCTTAAGCCACCTACTCCATCATACCAAGGTCATCCTACACTCCGAAAGGTAAAACCTAGCGCTCTGATACCAACTTTGTCACGACCCGAAATTGGCACGTGACGGCCTTTAAACTACGCAACGTCTACAGGAGTAACGCAATTTAAGTAAGCCGAAAACCCAGCAATCTAAACTATCAAAAGTAGTAAGAAATAAGAACATTGTTAAAACCTTTGAAATCTCAACCGAAATTCTTTAAAAGTCCAACTTTATTTTCTTTAAAATTTTGGAAGCACCTCCTTTGTAAAAAAAACCAGCCCCAAAAATGGGTACAACAATGATATAAGTAAAGCATCCCAAACGTGAGCAAAAACACGCCCAAAGGCGGAAAACAACCACCACAACAGATATATGACGCCATAGCGAAGAAATAAAAGACGATATAAATAAAACTGCATAAAAGACCTCCAAGTCACAAAATAAAATACAATATCGTCCTCACATCAAGTCTCTAAGTCATACATGATAATGGTAGATGGAGAGTACAGGATACAACGAATATACAATGAACAAACTCGGATAACTGCAAAACCCACCTAAAGCAAAACTGCACACTGTGAGCCGAAGCGGTATCCGCTGCAAAAGATGATATGATAGATGAATAGACTGCCTCGACTACTCCAGGGAACAACCTGCAAAACACTGTAGCACAACGGGGGAGAGTTGCCAACTCGTGAATAGTAAATAACATATGCAGGTAATCTCAAGTATGCACGTACAGTGCGAATCTAACATATGCAACTAATAGAAATAAATGGTCATATGTATGCAACAGTCATGAAAGGTACTCTAGCAGGTACAACTAATACATGAAGCAGTAATATGACAATATGCATGTAACAATCATGTAATGTACTCTATCAGGTACTACTAATACATGAAGCACTGCATATAAAATAAATGCGGAGTATGGGATAAAACATGTCATTCCCATGGAATCCTGACCTCGTGGTAGGACCAAAGTCCATCAAGACAAATCCAAATCCCAATTTCCTCAAATCAGCCCCCAAATTGGCTCTCATATCATGTAAGTCTCATATATCCTGAGTGTCCAATATCAAGTAAATCTCATATATCCAGTATCCGATACCAAGTAAATCCCATATAACCAGTATCCAATATCGAGTATATCTCATGAAACCTGAGTGTCCAATATCTACACCCAAAAATATCATGAAAACAAGTGTCTAGTATCGACACAAAATACTCAAATCTGAGGCGCCATCACCCAGGACTGGCCCTCATGTGTCATGTACGTACATCCTATGAACCTGGGTAAGCACCACCCGAAATCTGCAAGGCATGTGCGTACATAACCTCGATCGACATCCCCAAGATATACGTCGAGTACAAATACTATCACCGGTTGGCAAACGCCCCCAGCCAGGCTCATCGGCATGTCCCGTCGAAATACCTTTCTTGCCCCGGAGAACCAACCGGGTTCCACCATGTACCCGCACACGGCCCACTACGCCTCCTCGCATGGGGTATATATAAGCTCAGAACCGAGAAATCTCATGGTGGAAGCTGAAATATCATACCAAGAGAAACCGAGTTTTTCAGATAATGCATAATTTCAAGAAACAACCACGGTCCTCAAATCCAGAAAATATCAAGTAATGAATAAGTATAACTACATTAATCAATGCATATATATTAGCGTCCCATTCCACTAATATATACATATATGCATATATAACAGCGTCCCATTCCACTGTTATATATACTTAGGGGTAAAATATCAGAGAACATCATATGGAATCCATGAATGTAATATATGCAATATGAAACAGTAATATGAGCATATAAAGGAAAAACCGCTATTTAACTGCAACAAGTTAATATATATATATATATATATATATCATGCGGTTACTAATTTCTCCAAGTCCAAACAACATCAAATAAAGGTGAACATGTAGTTATAGCCAGGTATGCGTAACTATGTTGGTATAGCAAGATATGTGTATCTACCAATCCATAATGATGTAATACCCTCCAGGTATATGTAAGTATGTATGCAAGATGTACATGTAGCTATGTCTCATATGTGTATATACCTATCACTAATGGTACAATACCATATAGGTATATGGGTAACCAGCATGTAAGCATGTCAAGGCATATGTGTAAGCATGTAGGTATACAGGTATGCTATATATCATATGCATAAAGGAATATGAATCAATGTCTCAATGTCCCTAACCAAACAATATCATATATGTAAGTGTGGTGTGCGTGTCATGGCAATTATTGATGGTGTGTATGGCATACAATTAGTGCTCGTGCAACATGAGCCGTCAATAATAGTGTAGTGTCCTAAGGGTACAAGTCCAAGAACAACAAGTAACTAAGCAATAAGGTGTATGTGCAACTTTATATATGCAATAGAATATGCGACAATATCATGTCATCTCTAGCCCAGACGCATAACGCCATGCGGGCGATTCCCCTGTAGATGTTAAATCTACTCACCAACGCTCCTGGTTAAGTAAAGCCTACCACCTGTTTCCCCTTCTTCGCAGCGTCCGAAGTCCCCACCTGCGAACCTAAAACATAAAACAATATAACAGGTATATATTAGAAATAGTCCCAAAACACGTTCAAACTACGCTGACCAACGCGACAACATAAAACTTACTCTCAAGTGTTTGTATTGTGGCTAACGTGCATAGTGACACAACAAAACCAACTCAGAGCAACAGCAACACAGAACACAAACCGTATCGGATAACGTAACGCGTGAAACAAAATACATGAAAACAAGCAAGTGATCCCAGATTTTGCTATACCAACAATCTGTAGATGTTGCAAGTACCATGAGACCATATACAACCCCAGAGACCCCTACACCAAAACTCACCACCTCAGTCCCCACTCTGGCCGCAAATTGCAGCCAAAACCATTAAATTTGCGGCCGTCCAATAAGGGAATGGGCTCGTATTTTGAGGGTAGGTTCTAGGTCACTACACTAGGTCGCTGTGATGGGAACTTTTGCAACAAATACCTGGTTTGATAGCAGATCATCCGAGACCCAAAACTACACTAAAAATACGATATTTACCCGAAATGAAACTATACGCGATCTAAACTGAAACTAATAGGCTACGCTATACAATAAACACTTAACTAACAGAAAGAGATCATTACCTAACCAAAAGTATTCAAAGATCCTAGCTTCCCAAGCTCCAAGGCATCCAAGAGGCAATTCAAGGAAAAAGATGTGATTTTTGTGAGTTTTGATGAAGTTTTGTGATGGTTTCGTGAAGAATTGGTGAAGTGTTCAGTTTGAGTTGAGGGAGATGAAGAGAAAATGAAAAGAGATAGAGAAAATGAAAAGTGATAGAGGATAATAAGAGAGGGAGGTGAGTGTAGGGTGAGTGTAGGGTGAGTGTACCCTTTGCATTAAATCACCATTAATGCATTCACACAACTTACCATGCCACCTCTTCTCACAAACAAAACCCAAATGAAAATATCCTTTCTCTCAACAAATATCAAGAGGTTAGGTTAAGGATTAAAGAAATGATTAGATTAGGTTAATGTCACGACCCGAAAGAGCACGTGACTAGCCCTTGAACCATATGAAGTCTATAGGACTCCATCTGATCCAAGTAAGCCAAAAGCCCAGAAATCTAAAACCATTTTAAGAGTAAATAAAGAAAACTGGTTTTTAATAAGCGAAGAAACATGTTTTGAAATCAAAGTTTTTAAATAACTAAGCCGAATATGCATTTTAAAAATGTAAAGTCTTTTCTCAAAATTTCGGCAGAGTTTCTTTTGTAAATACTGGCCCCGAACGGGGTACAACAAGAACAATATATATGCAATGATAAAAGGCATCCCCAAGCTGGAGCTAGCTCTTCGTCAATTGACGGTCACAACCACGCAAGCAATATAATATACAACGCCGAATGGCGAGGGTCAAATCCAAAAGAAACTCAATAAGCATGAAAACCGCAATACTACTAAACGTGACTCTAAGGTCGAATAATACATCACTAATGTCTAAGTCTGAAAAAATATACAAGTTTTGGTTGATGGAATTTCTAGATACAAAGAATAATACATGTACAATGGTGGTTCTGATGCAAAGAACCCACCTACCAAAAGCAATTCACCCTCGAAAGAAGCAGTGTGCCAGAAATGCCGCTATGGAACCTGTACGGCAAAACCTGCAAGAAGCTGTGGCACAATGGGGATGAGTTGCCAACTCGTGAATAGAGAATATCTACAAGTAGAAATCGAATACATGACATAATCCTAGGTCAATACAATCAGATATATAAACCTCAAAGAATAAGCCTGAAGCATGATAAGGTGGCAATGTAACATCTAATCGTGTATGTAGTGCCTCAGGTAATAACATGTCATACATATAGGGTATGTCTGCATGAAGTAAATATGATGAAGTATTAAAATGGATATTAATACACATATATTAGCGTCCCATTCCACTAATATTGGTGTAAGGGTATATATAACAGCGCCCTCATACCCTGTTATATATACAAATGAAGTATGATCAATGTAATAAAAGTCTGTATATATGTGGATCCCGTCCACCTGTCACCCAAATGACAATAAGCATCATGCATGTAAATATGAGGATATAATCAAAATCATTGAAAACATCATGAAACCTGTGCCAAGCATCGGCACGTAAATCCTCATATATCGGGCATCCGTCAGTCCGGGTCAGCCCACTCTCTCATACATTGGGCATCCGTCAGTCCGGGTCAGCCCACTCTCTCATACATCGGTCATCCGTCAGTCCAAATCAGCCCACTATCTCATACATCGAGCATCCGTCAGTCCGGGTCAGCCCACTATCTCATACATCGGGCATCCGTCAGTCCGGGTCAGCCCACTATCTCATACATCGTATATAATCAAACCGATAAATCTCCTGATGGTAGCACAAATATCATATCAAGGAAACCGGGTTTTTCAAAAAGGTACATACTTTCCTTTGAAATTATCCACGGTTCCCAAATCCAGAAATATCATAGAAACAACAAATGTCTCAATGCGCATAATCATAAGCATAATGTATGTGACATATAAATGAAATGCAAGTATAACAGTATATCATGCAACATGGAATAATAGTATGCACATACAAGGTCATATCATGATGCAATAATACTACTGTATAGTGACATGGCAATTATCGATGATGAAGTGTGTGAGCCGGCAAGCAAGTGTACGTGGAACATATGCATCATCGATAATGGTGCTGGTGTCCTAATCAGCATGATTGCAATATAGAAATAAACACATGCAATGCGATGCGGAATCGAATAATCAATGCAACAGTGAAGAATCTACACCAATATGTACAAGACATGCAGTGGTGCCATTTGAAATAAGACAAATCGGGGTTTTGGTAAAATAAGGGTTGTGGTGTTTTTAAGAATAGATACATCTTTTGAAAATACCCGTAGAATCCCTTTACTTGTCCTTAAGATATTCCTGATTCGTTAGTTTTGAAATAGGTATGACTCGGGTCTAGTCTAACATCTACTAAGCCAAGTCCTTCAGGAGGGGTATGGAAACCACCCAAATCTGAGTCGATATATATAAATAATATAATAGTCGGTGATCCCGCCTCAACAGTATCGCGTACGATACAATATATCATCTGACATCCTCGAGTCATGAGCGCGGATCTATCATCAATATAAAGCTCGTACGGTAAATCGTCGTACGGCATCCCAATAGCTGGGTACGGGTCAATATCACAATCAGCTCATCAATTATTTGGTATCCTCATCATCATATCATATAATCTGGGGTACTGATCTAAGTCTAGTACAACTGATATCATCAATATGACTGCGTGTGTAAACACACGTCCAAAGGCCCGGTAGAGATCACATGTTGTATCCCAAATACGAATCATAACAAATCACCGATCTCGCGGCACAATGCCCAATATCATCGACTCATCTCCAATGTCTTCCAATATCATCAAACACAGTACACGTATATGAATATGCAAGGGTGTGCGTGTAGGTGTAAATCTATTCTAGGGTTCGCGACTATGAACTACACTAGTTGCTTCTAACCCTAAACTATCCATAATACACCAAACACAATATCCACGACACACTATAACTATAATATATATATATATATATATATATATATATACATGATATCAACTACGGACTGCGGGGGTGCTATACGCCATCCACCCGACTTCCCCCGTAGATATCATCTACTCACCTTGTGCCTTTATTTGTCGATGTCGCCACGCGCTTGCTTCTCGTCCCGAAGTCTTCATGGGGTACCTACACGTCAAAGTATCGTAATGCGCATTAAAACCAAATCAAAGCTAAAACGGCATACGAATCCCAAAACGATACGCTATGATCTATAGGTTAGAACCTATGGACAACACCTTCACAGCCATCAATCAATCCTCGATATCATCGTATAAACGCCAACTAGTCTAGGTAAAACACAATACACAATTGCATAATTAAAAATACGTAATACGGAAACACGAATCCAAAACAGCAGCTAAGGAAATAGGCTCCAGATTTCACCCTAGGTCAAATTAGACAAATCTATACATGCCAGGGGTCTAATCTATAGATAAGGGAACACCAAAACCAAATCGAGCAAAAATGGGGCAGGTCTGGCCGCAAATTGCGGCCAAACAGGATAAATCTGTGGCCGGGAAAATGAGTTAGGGGCTGGGGTCTTGGGGTTAGCTTCCTGGGTGCCTGCACATGTCACTGTCCATTCAATAAAATTTTCAGAGCCTCGGGTTGATAGCAAATCTCAAATAACCTTCACAGATTCCAGAAATTTTCCGATACCGGTTTCTAAATCCGTATTCCGGGTCTTAGGTTTCAGGTTTGGGTCTCAATTCATGCACTAGGGTGTTTATATAATCTCTACTGAGCTCAATTTCATATTACAACACAAAATTCCCTCAAACCCTAACTAGGTTTTTCCTCAAATCCACAAAACACACAATATCGGTTCTAAACTAAACATGGGGTATAAGTAATGTAGGGTTGCTAGGCACACGCACAAGGGTCTACGAGGTATCAACCATGCCCGATTAAAAAATTAGCCGTGCCGAACAACCCGAAGCCGGATCTTTAAACTAGAGATTAGGCGAAAACGAACATGTTAAACTCTTTAACACTTAGTGAGAGGGATTACAACCTTTGTAGATCCGGTCCTACACTTCTTAAGCTCCATGTTGAGGTCCCTTCGCTGCGATCATCGTGTTCCGGACTCTCAAGAGGCTTCACGAAGAGAAAGATGCAGTCTTGCTTCCGATCTTCGATAACATAGATGATCTACCTTGAAGTTTTGTAAACACAAGCTATCACTCATGAAATGATGTGAACACCCTCATCTAAATGGAAAGGATAGATGAGGATGATGAAGTAGGATTTTTTCTCTCATTTATAATCTTTTTCTCACTCACTTTCATCACAAAAGCAAAACTAAAAAGCTTTTTCAAGAAGGTTCTCAAGGAAGAAGAAGAAGAATGAATGAATTCTTTTGTGATGAATAATGAATTATTCTAGTGGTTACAAATCTAACCAAGGGTTAAGCATGAAGGAGTTAACCCATGTAGAGAATTGATTAGAGTTAATGGTTTGGATTGGGTTAACAAAAAATCTAGCTAAAAACAAAGTCAAAGCTTCATGAAGCTTCATGCAAAAGCTAACCCTAATCCAAACCCTAACCAAGTTTAAACCCTAAACCATTGTTAAATTTGTAACCCTAACATGTTACAATATTATATATCACATATACAATATATTTTGTAACAATAAAAAATAATACAATTAACATATATCGCATATATATCAATGTATTATCCCGTGAGAAAATGAATCTTTTAGTGAGCTAATATTAGTTAATGTAAGTTAATATATCATATATATTATTATACATTAAATTATCGAATCAACACTTGATCCGATAATCCGTCTATTTCACAAATAACCGACTAATATGATGACCCGGCTATATCACATACACCCGGCCAATATCTCATATCGTGAGAATCAATTACGGTATCACATCCCTCATTATCCTCGGTCCTACACATATCACATATGTGCTCCTACTCCATTTTTCCTGAGCCAAGAAACCTCTGTGTAGGACTCTAAAGAATCGTCAATACGCCGGCAGTAGGTGATGATCATATCATACACCCATAAGTTGCAAGCGGTCAGCTAAACGTAACAGCCACCCAGGTATTGAGCGCTCAGAAGATCAACAAGCAAGCCTGTACATTCTCCTGTGAATCCAATCAGTAACACTCCCGTACAGTCCGGTCTCGTCGTCTGATATGTCGCATATCTCGCCTAGGGGTGGTAAACGTCAGACCCCAGTAGATCGATAAGTCGTGTCGATATGAGGTCTATAACAGTTCGAGAAACTACTGATAACACTTACCAGTAAATCTCAGCAACCCTGGCCAGGGATTTCCGGTTATAGCCAATCGAACACAGCAAAACATCAACTCCCTATACCGGGAGAGATGAATCCCCTCCTATCGCTCATTGCCTCCATGTGATTCGGGACTGTACCCAAAAGCCACCTTTTTGCACGCCCTCTTGGACGTGGTATGATGGAAATCAAAGCACAGTGGGAATCACACAAGACTCTATGACGATCTCGGTCCAACAGACTACTCTGTACTAGTGTCACCGGAGAACTGCCATCTGACGTGAGGTATAATACCATCTGGGAGTTCTCGGCGAGTCCGTCCAGTGTACCCAGTCTCCACTAAGCACCCTACACCATCCTTGATGTCAAACACCGATGGATATGGGATCATCCATCGCCCATCATATGGGTCAAGATGCGTATACGCTAGTCTACTCTGGTGTATCGATGCCCTGTCTCGATACACCCTCGACTAGGAACAGTTATAGGATGTACTCGTCGACTACCGTGGCCCCACTAGTATGATCTCATCATAGTCCCAGTAGTCGAGTACATATCCTAAGGGCTTTATCAACATGTAACATAGAGACAATCAGAGTACATGTTAAGATAAAGTACAACCAGATAGCATACTATCATGTCGAGCAAGAAATTCCTCCCTATATATGTCCTAGCATCCACTACAATATACATCGTATGTACGGTAATGGCCTCTAGGGTACACATATAACTAACAATCTCCCACTTGCACTAGGGCCATCTGTTGTAGTATCACATACCCAATAATTAGCTGTGGTTGAAATATCTCATACTCAACCATCCCATAAAAGTATCTACTGGGAAAAAGGCCTTCGTGAGTGGATCCGCGATGTTGTCCTCTGTGTCTACTCTCCTAACCTCGATCTCCCTGGATATCATCCATCTCCATGATCAGGTGATACCGCCAAAGAATTATATCTGGATTTCTGATGGGACGGTAGTTCCTTGGAAAAAGCCATAACTCCATTGTCACACAATGGTAGGAACGAAGTTCATCGCATGAACTTATATATCCAGACTGCCTCTTTGGTAGCATCCCTGGTAACGATGTATCTTGCCTTTAATCGTCTAGTATGTCACGGTATCTAGCTTGGAACTCTTCCAACATACCGTCCCTCCACTGAGGGTAAAGACAATGCCTGCGACTGACATTCAGTCATCCTTATCACCCTGGAACCTTTCCAGTGATTCTCCCCAGGTTCGATTGATACCATCTCACTACATCTAGTGAGAATCCTAACATCCAATTAGATCTATCTCATAGATCCAAAACCCATGATTTAGGAGGTATCACTTTGATCTTATATGGAGAATCCTTGTGATAAGCGGAGATTGACCGAGCGTAGCATAGGAAACTCCTTCTCTATCTAGAGTATGTCATCCACGTACTCTACGAGGATCACCACCATACTCCCTACTACCTTTTTGTATATACAAGGTTCATCTACCATTTTGATGAAGTCAAACTCGTTGACTACCACATCAAAACAGATGTTCCAACTCCGCGATGCCTGCTTTATCATATAAAACATCTTGCACACGTTTCCGCTGCTCCCACTGTCTACGAAGCCCTCTGGCTGTGTACTTATAGATGCTCTCTTCCAAATCAACATTTAGAAAAGCAGTCATGACACCCAACCACCAGATATCGTAGTCATGGTATGTAGCCGTGGCAAGTAGGATCTGGATGGACTTAAGCATAGCTTTGAAAGTCTCAACTTTTCCTTGTACACCAAGTAATCTTCTCAAGATATACTTTCTCCTGATAGGGATTTAACCCTTCAGATAAAGCAACCAAAGTCCATACTTTGTTGGTGTATAAGGATTCCATCTCAGATCGATAAGCATCCAGCCATTCTTACAGAGTCCCACTCCTGATGGCCAGCTCGAAACTAGTTGAGTCATCATCTCATGATGCAATCCTCGCTCCCACTGTCATAGAGAAACCGAAGTATCTCTCAGGTGGGTGAGGAACCCTACTAGATCGGCGGAGAGGCTGAGGTTCGTTGGATACTATTGAATCCTTTGGTTCTACCAAATCATTAGCTGCAGTTTGTATAGCTGGAACCTTTCCAGTTCTACATAACAGACCTTACCTCGAGCTTGTCCGGATTTTGCTTTTAGACATAGGCCGGACAATCCCAAATCTTAACAAACTTAAGATATGGGCTCTTCCCTTTCCATATCACATATGAAATGGTAGGCAACTGATTTGATTTGAACCCTATTCAAAAGGTATGCAGCTTCTCAAGTGCATAACTCCCAAAAGGAAATAGGAAACTCAGTAGTACTCATCATAGAGCACACCATATCACATAGGGTGATATTGCTCCGCCCCGATACATCGATGTGCTGTGGTGTATACAGAGGAGTAATGCTGAGAGAGAATCTCATTATCCTTTAGAATAGTCCAGAAATTCCGTGCTCAAGTATTCTCCTTCTTGATCTCATCAAAGGACATAATACTTATACCCGTTTTTGGTTCTCTACTTCTAACTTATATTCTGTGAGTATCTCAAAAGCTTCGGACTTGTGTTTCAACTGGAACATATGTCTGAATATAGAGAGATCATCAGTGAATATAATGAAGTACAAAGAACCGGTCTTGGCATGTGTAGACAGGGGACTTTCATACATCAGCATGTATCAATCCTAAGAGTTCACTAACTCTTTCTCTGTTTCCAATAAACAGAGCTATGGTCATTTTATCTTTGTGACATGACCGGCAAGTTTCATAAGATGTAAATTCAAACAAATTTAAATATGCATCATAATGTAACTTCAGCTAGTCGGGTCGCATTGATATGACCTAGTCTACAATACCTCAAGAAGGATTCGTTCATTTCTGAACTCTTCCTCTTGTGTGTATTCTGTATACTAAGAGCTGTAGTTTGATTTAGAACGTCAATGCTTTTAGATAACGTGCCTGAACCGATCAACTCTTGATATAGGAAATGTTCAAAACATTATCCAACAATACGAAATTATATCCTTTATTTACTAATAAAGAGATTGATATGATGTTGTATATCAGGTTCGGTATCTAATAACATTCGTTCAGAATCAATGTATTCTGGTAATACAGGGTGATAGTGACCAACAAACTTGGCTGCAACACTTGCACTGTTTTCTGTCTCATGAAACTTATCACCCGTTCTCTGTTCTCTACCTTTTTGTAGCCCATGTAATAGATTACATATGTGGGATCCTGATCCGGTATCTCATACCCAGGACTTAAAGGATACTGAGAAATAGTTTTCTGTAATGAACACACCCGAAGAAGATGCATCAGCATGCACTTTCTTCGTTTGGGTGGCACGGGAAATCCGGTATTCCCTAATTTCCTGCTTTGTCTTATAACAATTATAAGTTGGAGCAGGACCGACGTTCCCCAGCTCAGTATAACAAGCGGGTTCGGTCAATTCATCCGTATTATTATCTTGATTAAGGCGTGATATGGTCGCTACCTGGAGAGAGAGAGAAGAAAACACTCAGCGTATGCTCTTGCAAGATTAGATTGGTTATCTAATATATCTAATCAGGATGTCTCCCACTGTTTTAATCAAATCTTCCTTCAAACCCTAAAAGGAAAGACTAGCCGGGATTAATTACACGCTACAAGTTCGCCAATCTTTCAGCCAGGCCAGTGTCGGTACTTTGAGGGAGGTTCCCCGTGCTTTCGCACGGACCTAATTAAAGTAAACCTTATTTTCCCAGAGGCGTAACCCCGTTAATACCTTTCTAGACACCTGCTTGATCGGCTAATTGTACTGTGTAAAACTCTCCCAGGAGTAACTCTTACTCGCAGCGGGTATCGGGATCCAACTATCTCATAGAAGGTATGCAATCTCATTCCAAATTTCAACACTTGAAATTCCCAATAATATTTTACCCCTAGCGTGCTATGACCTTGACGCATGCCAAACAACCCATAGTCCGCTAGTCAAGTTCAATCCGTACATTTCTTGATTGAATTAAACCCACCCGCACGACCCTTGACGCATGCCAAACAACATCGTACGAATACCATAATCCAATCGCATCGTATGCTAGCAGATAAGCACTAGTTATGTACCGTACACTACTCCTTGACGCATACCAAACTACCGCAGCACGAATACTAACTAGTACATATCTGAAATGACGGAGGGCTACGACAGGTTTTTATGAAAACCCTTTGCATAATGAACTTGATATCGTTGTAGAATCGAACGATTTTAAATGGAGTGTTTTTGAGGTTTTTCTAGTTTTGCTAAAGGAGTCACTCCCGGTGAAGGGATCGTCGGCCCTTTCCTCATCGAATAAGGTGCAGGATATATCAAATATACCACTATGCAAAGCAAGAACTATATAAGCAATCAAAAGACAAACCGAGTTTGTAGCATCTGCTTGTTTCACTAAAGAGGTCACTCCCGGTGAAGGGATCTCGGCTCTTTCCTTATCGAATAAGGTGCTAGATGTTCTACAAGGAACACCGCTATGCAAAGCAAGAACTAGAGCTACCAGTTTTTAAACAAGTTTCTACAACATCTTAGGTTTCTCTTATTTCATTAATCTCATTAATGAAGTCCCATTTTAATTATGCTTCACAAGCATCAGATATGAAACGAAATCAACAATATATAATATAAATCTCATATATATAATATAAACATTCGTCTCAGGCAGTAATATGATCTCATCACAGAACATTGCAGCAGAAGAACATATATGAAATATTAGATATACTAGGATGTCCGTGTTTTCAATACGAGCCTGTATAAAACACGGATTCCACGGTCGCGATGAATAGCCAAACCCACATCCCTAGACCCCTACGAGAGCGGCAAGCAACACTGCCAATTCTAGGGTTAGGAGACCCGGTCTCGACTCCTCGAGATGGTCTCCCACTGGACCGTAGAACCCGGTTACTTGTGCTCCCCGCCTTGGGTCTACCTAATGCGGAAAAGTAAATAATATACAATGGTGACATCATCCTCAGCCCGGAAGTGCCCCAATAAAAGAATATTACATAAAAATGAATTTTACATGAATGAAAAAGAAAAACTCTCATCTCACATAAAACCCCCGGCTATTCAGAACACGACGATCCAATATAACATATCAGAGCAACACATAATATCTCATATCATCAACGTAAGCAAGTATGCGTATCCCGATTGTCGTTGATGTATAGCAACGAAGCCGGCGATACACCACATACTACGCTTACGGTCACAGAAAAGAAAGTGTAAAACTACAACAGTTGGAATCCGCAACCTCCTTAGACATCCTAACCAAATGAATCCCTTAGACATCTCATTCCTAACAATTAAAAACCCCGCATTTTAGTCTAATTATCGAAAACTCTTTTCAATATCAAGTCGGGCAATTCAACAAGATTCCCGACATTCTGATCGAATGCTCGTCGTAAACTTTAGTAGACGGCCGCACCCCCAGATGCCGTCGATGAAGTGCACTAAGGCGGAACACCGCAACCGCGAGCACCCGAACGGATGCTTTCGGCGACGGGGTTCTCCTATAGTCACTTGGTCGGGGCTATGGGGCGTCGCTGTCTGTTAAGTTTACCCGGCGAGTATCCGCGTATGCTACGTGATTGCGACGGACTTTTGATCGCATCAAAATTCCGTGGCAACCGATCAATTGAGACTAAACTGCTATGTTTATAACATTCAAATTAGTTATCTCATAACTTCATATGGATTCCAAATATTGTATCACATTCGAGATAAAAAGACAGTGTTAAACTTTCCGATCGAATAATCAAACACCCAAGATTTCCCAAATAGCTCAACACTTGAGCGGAGTTCAAAAATATCCATCACATGCCACAGTACCGATGGTCCAGCCGTAGAAGGGTCAAGCCAACGCCTCACATGTGGCACGCCGTACTGCCACAAACCCTAAGGTTTAGAGGCAGTTCAAGACGGTCACATAATCGAGTTAAGGTTTGTTGTCTTCTAGAGGGTCCACCGCGTTACTTGCACGACTTAGAAAGTTTCAAACTCGAGAAAAATTCCAACTTTTGAAAAAATTTCCGACTGGGGAAAAAGTGAGTTATTGATATCCGTTCGAACTTTTTAACAGTTTCTAAAATTATCCGGAAAAACTAAACGAAGTTAACTTATCCGATAGAATCAACGAGTCCCCAATACTACCCAGAAAACTCAACACTTGAGTGAAAATAAAAATTCCCAGAAGAATCAGGAATCACATACGGATGGAACTGTAGAAATAAGAGCCCATCATCTGCACATACGGCCGCGGAACAGCCGCAAAAATCAGGGTATGGCCGCGTTTCCACGGCGCTACAGTGGATTCAGGGGGTCGTTTTCTACAGTTATCCTTATATTTCCCTGCACTATTTTCTGAGCATTTTTATTTCAGAAAAATCAACATTTTGAAAAAATATCCAAAGAAGGGGTTTTATCAGGGTTCTCTGGTTCGATTGGACTTTAAACTTCATATAGACTTCGCCTAAACCTCAAGCTTGTCTCTGATACCACTGTAGGGTTGCTAGGCACGCGCACAAGGGTCTAAGAGGCATCAACCATGCCCGATTAAAAAATTAGCCGTGCCGAACAACCCGAAGCCGGATCTTTAAACTAAAGATTAGGCGAAAACGAACATGTTAAACTCTTTAACACTTAGTGAGAGGGATTACAACCTTTGTAGATCCGGTCCTACACTTCTTAAGCTCCGTGTTGAGGTCCCTTCACTGCGATCATCGTGTTCCGGACTCTCGAGAGGCTTCACGAAGAGAAAGATGCAGTCTTGCTTCCGATCTTCGATAACATAGATGATCTACCTTGAAGTTTCGTTAACATAAGCTATTACTCATGAAATGATGTGAACACCCTCATCTAAATGGAAAGGACAGATGAGGATTATGAAGTAGGATTTTTGCTCTCATTTATAATCTTTTTCTCACTCACTTTCATCACAAAAGCAAAACTAGAAAGCTTTTTCAAGAAGGAACTCAAGGAAGAAGAAGAAGAATGAATGAATCCTTTTGTGATGAATAATGAATTATTCTGGTGGTTACAAATCTAACCAAGGGTTAATCATGAAGGAGTTAACCCATGTAGAGAATTGACTAGAGTTAATGGTTTGGATTGGGTTAACAAAAAATCTAGCTAAAAACAAAGTCAAAGCTTCATGAAGCTTCATGCAAAAGCTAACCCTAATCCAAACCCTAACCAATTTTAAACCCTAAACCATTGTTAAATTTGTAACCCTAACATGTTACAATATTATATATCACATATACAATATATTTTGTAACAATCGAAAATAATACAATTAACATATATCGCATATATATCAATGTATTATCCCGTGAGAAAATGAATCTTTTAGTGAGCTAATATTAGTTAATGTAATTTAATATATCATATATATTATTATACATTAAATTATCGAATCAACACTTGATCCGATAATCCGGCTATTTCACAAATAAACGACTAATACGATGACCCGGCTATATCACATATACCCGGCCGATATCTCATATCGCGAGAATCCAATACGGTATCACATACAGCATTATCCTCGGTCCTGCACATATCACATATGTGCTCCTACACCGTTTTTCCTGAGCCAAAAAACCTCTGTGTAGGACTCTAAAGAATCGTCAATACGCCGGCAGTTGGTGATGATCATATCAAACACCCACAAGCTGCAAGCGTCAGCTAAACGTAACAGCCACCCAGGTATTGAGCGCTCAGAAGATCAACAAGCAAGCCTGTACATTCTCCTGTGAATCCAATTAGTAACACTCCCGTACAGTCCGGTCTCGTCGTCTGATATGTCGCATATCTCGCCTAGGGGTGGTAAACGTCAGACCCCAGTAGCTCGATAAGTCGTGTCGATATGAGGTCTATAACAGTTCGAGAAACTACTGATAACACTTACCAGTAAATCTCAGCAACCCTGGCCAGGGATTTCCGGTTATAGCTAATCGAACACAGCACAACATCAACTCCATATACCGGGAGAGACGAATCCCCTCCTATCGCTCATTGCCTCCATGTGATTCGGGACTGTACCCAAAAGCCACCTTTTTGCACGCCCTCTTGGACGTGGTATGATGGAAATCAAAGCACAGTGGGAATCACACAAGACTCTATGACGATCTCGGGTCAACAGACTACTCTGTACCAGTGTCACCGGAGAACTGCCATCTGACGTGAGGTATAATACCATCTGGGAGTTCTCGGCGAGCCCGTCCAGTGTACCCAGTCTCCACTGAGCACCCGTACACCATCCTTGATGTCAAACACCGATCACTAGTAAAATATGGGGTTGCCCCTACGGATGAAAATATCCGTAGGGGCAGATTTTACTTGGCCCTACGGATTAATCCGTAGGGCTAAAAGGTTGCCCCTACGGGCACAGACGTCCAAGAATAAAAATATTAATTCTTAATTTGGTGTTTGCCCCTACGGAGCCGCAAACAAAGGACCTACGGGTATATCCGTAGGGGCAAGTAAATATCTATTTAACAAAACCCCAGATCGATCGCCTACGCTCACTTTCTCTCTCTCTCTCTCTCAATCGCGCGTGAGAAAAAACCCCAAATCGCCTCCGTCATCGCCACCGTCGCCTCCGTCGTCGCCACCGCCGGTTTCGTCGCCACCGTCGTCGCCACCGTCATCGCCACCGCCGGTTTCGTCGCCAAATCGCCACCGTCGTCGCTCCAGCCCACCAGCAGCCGTTCAGGTATAAATCTCGAGGTAAATTAAAGCATTTTTGGATTATTTTGGGCTTAGGGTTCATGGCTGGGTCTGGGTTGCGCGCGCGAGAGTTGGGGTTGGGCAGGGGTCGTGGTGGCGGTCGGGGTCGGGGTCGGGGTTGGGTTAGGGTTGGGGTTCGGCTGCTGCTGGGGTGGGGCTGGGGTTACGGTTACGGTGGGGCTGGGGTTAGGGTTACGGTGGGGCTGGGGTTACGGTTACGGTGGGGCTGGGGTTAGGGTTACGGTAGTGGGGCTGGGGTTAGGGTTACGGTGGGGCTGGTTGAATGGCTCTTCTGATTAGTTGACAAATACAATGTTAATCATAATTTACTCGACACAGATGGTAGAAAATCAGAAAAAGATCAAGAAAAAAATAATCGATTTTGATTTTAACATGCAGGGTGTTGATGCAAGATGTAATATCTAGTAGCAGATGCTAGGTATATAGACTAAAGAATAGTTGTAAATGAACCGCTAGCAAGAAAATCCTATAATTATACGTACACATCGCTTGACTCATGAAGCCTGAAGCTCTTTCTTTTGGGGGATAAAACTAGTTATATTCCTGCATTGCCTAGAAATAGCAGTGAGTTGGTTAAAACTTTTCAAACACAACCCCCCACCCCCCCAATAAAAGAAAGAAAGAAAGGATAAGGAAAAAAAAAGAATAGCAACAAGCAATACAAGCTAGCAACCGTAAATAACTGCTGAGATTATGTCTACCTTGGCAATTTGAACAATGATGGTCTTGTCTGGATTGTTAAGATCCACTTTATGGGGGTGAGGAACACATTTTGCAACTGTTTTTATGATTTTCATTCTGTCAAGTGTTGAAATAAAAATCAACACTTGACAATCAATCCAAGATGCTCAATAACTTGCTTCAAAACCATAATCTAATCTTGATGATGCTCAATATTAGCGATTTCCATGATCACGACACGTGGCAGATGACGTGTCTCATAACGCTTTATGATATCAGTATCCTATATTTGTAGTTTTAATTGTTGATTGTTATAGATGTATACCATTGCAATAATAGTTTTTGGTTGATGAATGCTATTGCAATGTAGGATGATCAGTTCTATCAATCTTGATCTCAATGGTTTAAAATCATGTTACACATACAACACGAATGCACAACAAACGCATAATTAGAGAGCGACTCGAGATATTCAGGTTAAAACCAATATATGATACTCGATGATAATATGAAACCTTCATATTCCCATCGATACCCATATATGAAACTAAAAGCGCCACTTAGTCCCCGTCTATCGGTTAACATATGTGCGATGCTCGTCGTGACCTAGAACTATACGAAGGTTGTTAAATATCGGACAGTATAGCTCGATACTAACAACCTTCGTATAGTCTACGCGACGAGAAAATTCAATCGTATGGTAACCCATAGATTTGTCCCGTGTGGACAAGTTAAGAATGTATAAAGCAAACGCCTTCATTCACTTGTGTTTTCATCCGTTTCGAGATATTTCGTCGGTATCTTTCCGCTGGTTCTCCGTGTACAAAGATAGATTAGATGTTCATTTCAACGTTGTTTCATAGATTTGAAATGATTATCTATTCTATTACAGTGTACTCGGAGAACAGCGGGGAGGTGCTGCCGAAATTTACTCGAAACGGTTGAAAGCACAAGTGATGGGCGTTCGCTCTATACATTCTTAATGGGATAGAAGCCTACCCCCGACAGCCGGAACACATACATACAAACGCATAATTAGAGAGCGATTCGAGATGTTCGGGTTAAAACCAATATATGATACTCGATGATAATATGAAACCTTCATATTCCCATCGATACCCATATATGAAACTAAAAGCGCCACTTAGTCCCCGTCAATCGGTTAACATACGTGCGATGCTCGTCGTGACCTAGAACTATACGAAGGTTGTTAAATATCGGACAGTATAGCTCGATACTAACAACCGTCGTATAGTCTACGCGACGAGAAAATTCAATCGTATGGTAACCCATAGATTTGTCCCGTATGGACAAGTTAAGAATGTATAAAGCAAACGCCTTCATTCACTTGTGTTTTCATCCGTTTCGAGATATTTCGTCGGTATCTTTCCGCTGGTTCTCCGTGTACAAAGATAGATTAGATGTTCATTTCAACGTTGTTTCACAGCTTTGAAATGATTATCTATTCTATTACAGTGTACTCGGAGAACAGCGGGGAGGTGCTGCCGAAATTTACTCGAAACGGTTGAAATCACAAGTGATGGGCGTTCGCTCTATACATTCTTAATGGGATAGAAGCCTACCCCCGACAGCCGGAACACATACATACAAACGCATAATCAGAGAGCGATTCGAGATGTTCGGGTTAAAACCAATATATAATAATATGAAACCTTCATATTCCCATCGATACCCATATATGAAACTAAAAGCGCCACTTAGTCCCCGTCTATCGGTCAACATAACGTGCGATAATTTATTCTTTTCAACGACAAACGCACACACAAAGCATATACACGGATTTTCTCCTTTGTCAGTAACTATCCCGTTCTTATATTTCTCAATATAGTCAGCATAACCTACAATTTATATGTTATTCAGCCTAACATGGCCCATGAGTATGTCAGAGTTAAGGACTGGATGTATGTGGATTGGAAACAACGTATGCAACCTAAGTTTGTCGCAGAAGTTGCTGCTTTCCTTGAATTTGCACGAGCACATAATAAGATCAAAATAGAGAAGATTCTATGTCCGTGCGATAGATGTGGCAATAAGTACTGGCAGAAGGTAGAATTGGCAGAGCTTCATATTGTAAAACATGGGTTTACTAGACTTTATTCAACTTGGAAATATCACGGGGAAGGAGAAGAATGCAGTACCGCGGTAGAAGAAGAAGGAGAAGAAGAAGAATTCAGTAATACGGCAGGATAAGGAAATTTATTTCCATCAGAAGAAATGGAGGATATGGTAGAGGCTGCCCTAGGTGAATCTATTCGTACCGAAGATGACATTCCTTCCGGTCAAGGACCGCGTGCGGATAAATATGAAAATTTCATGAATGATGCTAGGAAACCAATTTATGAGAATGCGAAGTATTCCACCCTCTCATGGTTCGTCCAACTTTTCCAAATTAAGTGCCTAAATGGATGGAGCAACAAGTCATTCACAATGCTTCTTTCGTTCTTGAAAGATTCTATGCCTCCGGGAAATAATGTGCCCGAAAGCTGGTACGAAGCCCAGAAAATGATGTCTGATTTGGGTCTAAAGTGCGAGAAGATTCAAGCATGTCCTAAAAATTGTGTGTTGTACCGGAAAGAGAATTCAGATTTGAAAGAGTGTCCAACATGCGGAGAGGCCAGGTATAAGCCGAAAGATTCTGATAAGAAGCCTGATATACCTATGAAGATAGCACGATATTTTCCCATAACACAGAGGCTACAGAGGCTATTCAGGTGCAAGAAAACAGCCGAGGCAATGATTTGGCATCACCGTGCTCCTCCAAGCGAAAATGGAAAAATGAGCCATCCAAGAGATTCACCGGCATGGAAGGATTTCGATAGGAGGCACGCAATATTCAGTAGCGATCCTCGCAATGTCCGGCTCGGACTGGCTGCCGATGGCTTCTGCCCATTCAACTATATGGCTGGAAGTCACAGTACATGGCCCGTTGTAATGATAATTTATAATCTGTCGCCTTGGTTGGCTATGGACCAATCATACTTTATGATGCCTCTTCTTATCGACGGACCAAACTCACCGGGGAACAATATCGACGTCTATCTCCGACCTCTGATTGAGGAGCTGAAAACTTTGTTCATTGATGGTGTAGAGACATATGATTCAAACACAAATACAACCTTCATACTGCGTGCGGCTTTAATGTGGACAATTAATGACTTTCCTGCGTATGGAATGCTATCAGGTTGGGCCGTACATGGTCACAAAGCATGTCCTCATTGCCATGAACACACAACATCAAAATTTTTGAATTTTAGCAGGAAGGTTTGTTATTGCGGCCATCGACGTTTTCTGCCTCCAGACCACCCCTATAGGTTAGACACGGTTCACTTTGATGGTCATCAGGAGCTTCTTGGGCCTCCATCCCCATTGTCCGGAGAGGACGTGACTGCTAAATGGGATGGTTACAATAACGTGACCTTCGGGATGGATCCGACGAGACAGGTCAAACCACAATATTGGAACAAGTTAAGCATTTTCTTCGAGCTTCCGTACTGGTCTACAAATTCAGTGCGTCATTATCTGGATGTCATGCATATAGAGAAGGGAGTATCAGAGCACATACTTAACTTGCTTCTGTGTAAAGACGGGAAATCGAAAGACAACATGAATGCCCGGATGGATCTACAAGAGTGGGGAATAAGAAGTGAACTGTACCCTAAACTGGTAGCGGGTAAACCGGGCAAGTTTGTACTTCCCAATGCCGCTTATCATATGTCACAACCGGAGAAGAAAAGATTCCTGCAGGTGCTGCATGATTTGAAAGTCCCCACAGGTTTCTCAGGATCATTCAGCAAGAAAATAAAAATTGTGAAGGGCAAGATCGATGGGCTGAAAAGTCATGATCACCATGTTATCATGGAGCACCTTCTTCCATTAGCCCTCAGGACTTCTCTCCCCGACTCGGTTGGTCTAGTAATCAACGACCTATGTTGTTTTTTCAGGGAGTTGTGTGCTAAAACACTGGAGGTTGCGACGCTGGATAAACTAGAAAATTCTATTGCGTTGATACTTTGCAAGTTTGAGCGTATTTTCCCACCGTCATTCTTCGATATCATAATACACTTGACGGTTCATCTTGCAACTGAGGCGAAGTTAGCCGGACCGGTACAATATCGATGGATGTATCCCGTCGAGAGGTACGTGTAATTTTTCGTTTCGCGCAATTTATAAATTTATTTTTGTCCTGTATGCCCGTGTTTATTTATTCAACATATTCTCATTAGGTACCTTTACACTCTTAAGAAGTATATACGCAATAAAAATCGACCAGAGGGTTCTATCATGCAAGGTTATCTTCTTGATGAAGCAACCACATTTTGTTCCCGCTATCTGGACGAGAACATTGAGACAAGGCTTAACCGACCACGAAGAATTCAAGACGGGCCATATGGTAAAGCCGAGTATAAGAGGGTAGACACTATGTTTATCAACAAGATATACTGGTTTATCTTGCTTAATTGCACATGTCTTGAACAAATTAGAGAGTAAGTTCTTTTGGATTAATTGTTATATCTGTGTTTGTGTGTGTATGAAATGATATAATATTAATGTCACAATTATTTGTTGAAAACAGAACTCATTTTAACGAGGTACGTGAGGGGCATCCTGATTGGAACGAAGAGCGTTTGGAAAAATACCATCAGGATAATTTTTGTAATTGGGTCACAAAGCATGTAAGTTATTCGAATTATATTTTATTAATATCAGTTTTAATCTAAACTTGTATCGTTATGTATTTATCGTAAAATTTGTTTTGTTAGATCCACGATCCGAACTTGTCTGCATCATTTGAGAGTGATTCAAGATGTTTAGCTCAATTTCCGAGTATGGAGGTTGCATATTACAAAGGATTTGGTGTCCTTGGATACAAATTTGAAGTTAAGGACATAGAAACATCTTGAACCACTCAGAATAGTGGGATTGCGACGGTAGGATCGGACGGTGTGATTTACTATGGGTACTTAAATTGTATACTCAGCATCCACTATCCCGGACGATCAGAACCTTTTTATATATTCCACTATACTTGGTACGATCCGCGAACCGATACAGACAGTTGGAGAAGCAGTCTTGGGACTTGGAAAGATGAATATGGATTGACAAGTGTGAACACACTTCGATTTTACGGTCAGGACGATCCGTTTATCTCTCCGAACCAAGCGTTCCAAGTATACTACTCACAGTGTTTGAAGCATCCGGGGTGGAGTGTTGTATGCCGATAGAAACCTAGAGATGTCTACGATGTCCCAGAATACGAGGACAGCGATGAGGACGAAGAAGAGAGAAGTCTTAAAGTGCTCCGACCGTCTGTTTCGAAGGACGGGTTGTCTTCGACCGATCATGAAGTTACGTGGGTTAGAAATGACATCGACGATGGAATCCAAGTAGATATGTATGATGCGCCCACAAAACGAAAAAGGTTATCAGTAATGTTATATTATTACTTCACATTTTACGCTTTAGATCATATATAGTCAATACTTTTAATGATTGTCTAATGCGTCCACGAACCGTTTATCTAGATTTGATGACGATGTCGGGAGCAGCGAGGGGCGGCAGGAGCTCCAGCCGCGGCAGAGGCAGAGGCAGAGGCAGAGCGGTTCTGCCGCCCGGAGAGCTCCGTAGGGAGCTTCAGAGGGCCGGTCTTGCACCCAGATCGGAAACCCCTTCGGATGCCTCCTTCCGTATGGATTTTGCCACACCTCCAGGTATACTGCATGCATATCCATTTTCAATGTAATATTACAGATATTCATGCATGTTTATGTCAAAATTACTTATATTGTCAATGTTTGATTGTCTAGTTGTTGGTCCTGCGTCCACATCTGGGACAGAGGCCACCCCCGCTCCTCCATGTATGTTTATATATCATATAGTGTATGTATATTGATTTAGAATGCTATATCATAAATATACACATTCCTTTTGCTCTTACTTAGCAATTTTTATTATTGTCTAGCTGTAGGTGGTGACACCACCGCACCTGCGGGTATGTTTATATGTCCTATAGTGCATGCATATTGATTTAGAACGTTATATTATTGATCTACACATTCTTTTTGCAATTACTTATAAAATCTATTTTTAATTGTCTAGTTGTTGGTCCTGCGTCCACATCTGGGACAGAGGCCACCCCCGCTCCTCCAGGTATGTTTATATATCATATAGTGTATGTATATTGATTTAGAATGCTATATCATAAATATACACATTCCTTTTGCTCTTACTTAGCAATTTTTATTAATGTCTAGCTGTAGGTGGTGACACCACCGCACCTGCGGGTATGTTTATATGTCCTATAGTGCATGCATATTGATTTAGAACGTTATATTATTGATCTACACATTCTTTTTGCAATTACTTATAAAATCTATTTTTAATTGTCTAATTATAGGTGGTGCGTCCACACCTTCCACAGGGGCCACTCCTGCCGCTTCCATACCCTCCGCATCGTCTGCAGGTTTGTATGAATAAATTTAAAATATTTATTTATTTTACATATGCTCTATAGAATAAATATTAACTTCATGGAGATTTAGCGTCGATGTTTAGTTTATAGTTGTAGGGGATGTGTCCGGGTCCGGGACCCCGGTTGTTCCTCACCGGAGGAACTATCGTCCCGCTCGTGCTGCTGCTCGGGCCCAGGCTCGTGCGCTATTTACCGGAGGTATATATCACACTTGAATTTTTGTTTAACCTTGATTTCTTAATACAACTTTGTCTTATTATTGATTGTCTTGATATTCGTGCAGACGCAGGGCCTCTCCATCCCCAGAGGGGGACTCGAGGCCTGAATCAATCCCATAGGCTGAGGCCTGATAGAGCTAGGGGGAAGCAGTATTCCCCCTATTTTTTACCCTTGACTATCGCTATACCGGTCCTCATGCCGAGAGGTTCGGCCGGTATTTGGGGGACGAGAGCCGGATCGTGAAGAACTATCCACTTCACGTTGAGTGGGGCGAGCAGCACCAGCGCTCATTCGCCCTCTTCTTTGATCAGGCTCGGGTATGTATTAATATATATTTTCATTTGATCTATCTAATATATTTATTATTAACATTTGCAATCTAATAACAATGTTTTTTTTTTGTATTTTCAGTTGGATTACGATTTTCAGCCTGTAGCCAACCCTGATCACCCGGGGAGGGTGCTCGACCTTCATGCTCTGTACAATGGCCTGATGAAGAACATGCAGGCCAAGGTCTGATACAACAGGAATGAGCTGAAGGCCGACTGCTACTCCCTGTGGATAGCGACCCCCGAGGCAGAGAGAGCGGCCCTCCTATCTACTCCGGCGTTTGCGAGAGTCGACGTAGAGACATGGCCTCTATTGTGCGTTTATTTCGACTCCGAACGCAAACAAGTATGTATTTTAAATTTAATTCATTATTTATGATATAATTTATTTCTTTGTGTTTCTTAATTAGAAAACTAAATGTTAATGTGTTGTGCAGAAACAGGCCGCTCAGAATACGGAGAACAGGAAGTCGGCGAAGAGGGGTCGCCCCACTTACACAGGTGGCTCGAGGAACATTACTCGAGCCATGGAGTTATCGGTAAATTAAGAGTTATTCTCTAATATTCTGCAATATTAAGAGTTATTCTCTAATATTTCTAATATTAAGAGTTACTTTCTAATATTGCAGACATCTCGGACCGTGGCGTCAGGTGGTACACCGAGCGTGCTGTCCGCATATCTTGCCGTCCACGGCACCTCGACAGATCCCGCCACGGGCGAGCTTCGATGTCCCGACGTCGCTACCCAGGAGTACTGCGTAAGTGTTAATATTTTTTCTACCCAAATTTGAAATTTTAGTTTTGGAAGGTTCAAGTTTAAATTTTATACTTATACTTTACTGCTTAATGTGGGTGTAGGAGCGGGTGGTTGAGCAGGCCCAGGCCTCGGGGATCGATTTTACCGGACAGAACGATCCGAGGCTGCTGACCCCAGTTTTGGACGCCGCACACGGAGGGCACCACGGTGGTTGGGAGAGAGGCCGGGGATTGGGCCCTAGCAGGGCCCATATGAGGTTGGACTCCACCCCGACGGTTACTTCCTCCGTCTCTAGTGACCGGCATGTCTATCAGGAACTGGATAGCTTGAGGGCCACCGTTCAGGAGTTGAAGGAGATGCTGGTATGTATACTACTTTATAGTAAAATATCATTTCATATTATATACATATCAACATATCCATAATTAGTACGTAGCTTGAGCTTATTTGGTTTTAGACTTAAGTTTGATTAATCATACATACATATGTAATTAAAATAAACAACGCTTTTCCAAACTAGATATCCAAACAGGGTTTCGAAATAACTTAATAATGAAACGAATTCGAATAATACACAGTTCTTACACACGTTATGTCCAGACGTGACAGGGTAGATCGGCCGAGCCTCCACATGCATCTCCTTCGGCTGCGGCTCCGCAAGCCACTACATCGGCTGCGGTTCCGCAGACAGCTCTTGTAGCTCCACCGCCCACTCAGACTCCCGCAGCCGCGGCTCCGCAAGCGACTACCTCGACGGCGGCTGCGCAGACCACATCGCCAGCTCCACATGCCGCTCAGACTCCCTTATATGTAGCATTGCAGAGTGTATTGACCGAGGAGCAGGCGCGCGTTATTCTAACGTTATTCGGAGGTGGAGCTGGACCGAACTAGGGTAGCTTTTTGGTTCTTATTTTTTGAAACATGTATTTATATCACATTGTACTACATTTTGAAACGATATTGATATTGGTTTGTATTTATATCATATTCAGTTTTTGGGTTTCTTTTGTATATTATATATATGCGTGAGATGTGATTATGAATACTGCAATATATGATTTGATTGATGTATATAGTATTGTGCACAGGGCGGGAAAAAATCTAGCAGCCCATTTTAAAAAAAAAAATACAGACAATATGTACCTACGGATTAAGCCGTAGGTATATAAGTTGCCCCTACGGGCATATCCGTAGGGGCAAACTATCAGGAAACCTGATATTTTCCCATCTGATATCAGTGCAGGGTGTTGGGAGTGCCCCTACGGATATGTCCGTAGGGGCCACTGTTTATCCCCTACGAATTTATCCGTAGGGGAAAAATATCAGGTTTCCTGATATTTTCCCCCCTGATCTCAGTGCAGGGTGTTGGGAGTGCCCCTATGGACTTATCCGTAGGGGCCACTTTATATCCCCTATGGATACCTCCGTAGGGGTATAACAAGGACCTATGGATTTATCCGTAGGTATATACAATATATTCAAAAAAAATACATATATGATTTGATTACCCCTATGGAGTACTCCGTAGGGGCTATAACACCTACAGATATATCCGTAGGGGCACTAATTTGCCCGTAGGGGCAAGTTCAGGGCCTCAACTTGCACCTGCGGCCTTTGCACCTACGGGGTCTTTTTTCGCCCCTACGTACATATCCGTAGGGGCAGTGGGTTGCCCCTACCGATAAATCCGTAGGGGCAACCCTTATTTGTAGTAGTGGATGGATATGGGATCATCCATCGCCCATCATATGGTTCAAGATGCGTATACGCTAGTCTACTCTGGTGTATCGATGCCCTGTCTCAATACACCATCGACCAGGAACAGTTATAGGATGTACACGTCGACTACCGTGGCCCCACTAGTATGATCTCATCATAGTCCCAGTAGTCGAGTACATATACAAAGGGCTTTATCAACATGTAACATAGAGACAATCAGAGTACATGTTAAGATAAAGTACAACCAGATAGCATACTATCATGTCGAGCAAGAAAGTCCTCCCTATATATGTCCTAGCATCCACTACAATATACATCGTATGTACAGTAATGGCCTCTAGGGCATACATATAACTAACAAGTAATTCTAAAACTAAGCTAAGGGTTCAGAAAATACCTCATTTGGCAACTCAAGAATTTTCTTGAGTTGCCCCTAATGGCCAAAATCCTAGCTTTCTTGGTCCAATGTGTAGATCTTGAGCTTGTGCACACTTTTAATGAAATGGAGATAGGGTTTTGGTGATGTTTTTGAGGTGTTTAGAGGGCTTGAATGTGGGAGGAAGAAGAGGGAGCAGCAGCAGCTGCTGGAGCTGAAAAGGGAGAGGGAGAGATGAGGGAGAAATGAGAGGGAGAGGGAAAGAGGTCCAAGGTCAAACTCCCCACATACCTACTACATGCCCATACCTCTCTTTCTTTTCCTTTTTCATTTTCTTTCCTCTCTAAATCCTTCTCACTAGAATAGTAACCCCAAAGTAAAACTATGGCAAGAAAAAATGTAACACAAGTGTAGAAAAATATATGTGTATGTTTTGCACAAAATTGCTAAAAACCCGATTAGCGATTTTTAATCGCGATTAGCACTAAATTAGCATATAACTAATTATAAAAACTTTAAAATGGTATAATTCCATAAAATAACCTATTTTAGAATTTTCGAAAATTTTTCCAAATTTTTCTGTATTTAATTATACCTAATATTAAAATATTCAATAAAATAATATTAAATTATAAAAATTCCCAAAAATAATATTTTATTTTTTTGAAATGTTACAATCTTCCCCACTTAAATAAATTCAGTCCCCGAATTTAAATTTACACCCCTAATACTAAAACATTTCCGTAAAAATCCAAATTGGCGGGGCTCCGAAAACATCAATACACAGCGAATATCATAAAAAATGTACTGCTCTATAAGAAATCAATCCCCAAAAATGTATATAAGAATACCCCGTGCGTCTGGTGCGCACGGAAATCAAAATCCATATATGTGCCATACATGGGCACAAAACAACATCTAGGTGCAACGGGTGTGCACGAAGCATCTGTCATAGGCAACGTGTGTGCCTGACAGCAAAATCAGGTGCATTTGACATGCATGAAGAATTTCGATTTAGTGCATCTGGCGTGCACCAAAATCGTATACCAAAACACTAAAGGTGCATGAAAACTATGCTGGAAACGTAAATCACATCACTGGCATAAAATAGGCATGGAATCATAATCAATATCTCAAATGTAATAATTATGCGCAAAATATAAATACCCAGTGGGTGCATAAAACAAATATCATGAAACTCAGTCATCAAAACTAAATCATGCAAACAGAACGCCCAAAATACCGAAATCCAAGATGACAGATACGTGATAATCGAATCACAAAATCACAAATCATAAATACCATCGTCGGTGGTTCCTCCTTCAAGGTCGAGAAGGTGTCGGTGCATCCAATACTAGCAGCGCAAGATACCTACTTTCCTCTTGCTCACGGTCTGGCGTCATCTGCCTCCGGGTCCTTATCTTCTCTGTGGATTACCAATCTCACAATCAATCGGCTCATCGGCCCTGTCAGGTGTGCTAACAGGGACGATTCCATTCTGGCACTTCTCTGGTCATCTTTCGGTCAATCCTCATGACCACTCGTAAAGCAACATGTCACTGGCGTCGGCCTCTGGCACATCACACATCTGATCCTGGGTGCAAACATCATTGCAGCAGTGTCCTGGAAGGAATCCTGCTCAAGGTCTCTTCCGATCTTGCCTATGCCGGTCTGTACAGAGGTTGGTACTCTTGCATAATCTCTTCTCGCTCGATGGACATCTGCGTCCTCTGCACAGCATTTCCTCGGAAACTGGTCGCATCCCAATGCCTCTGTAAGCACATCAGGTCTCTGGTCTCGACGGGAAGTAATGACAGCTCGTCAGCGTCTCGCACGAACCTCTTGTCCCGCTTGTCTGTATCATCGTCCATTTCGACGTTACGTCTCTATCTGCGCACTGCAATGCTCTCGGCTACGGTCAATCTGAAGTCTCTCACATATCTCTTTTTTAACGAATTGCTCGGAAGTCATCGTCCAATGCTGAAGCTAATTCTTGTTCCGGAACTGCTGCATACTCATCGTGCCTTTTTCTGGAAGATATATCCATAAACCATGCTTCTGCGTGCGTATCGCATCTCTAATGTCAGCGGAGGGGAACGTCATCTCGTCAAAATCTCTAGCGAACTCTTTACTTCACTCTGCTTCAATGTCGACTGATTCGGACTCGTCTCTGCATGGACCGTGCTCCAACGGTTATACTCGTATCTGGAGTCTCCCAAGCAAAGCATCCCATCACATGATATCCGAATGATGTCGAATCATTCGATCGACTCGTCAAAACCTCATAATCTCCCAAGAGATCAACATCTTGAGTACATTTTAATAGTATCGAGTACATGCCACAGCGTCGGTGGTCCAGCCGTAGAAGGGCAAACCCAAGCCTCACTAATGGCGCCGCGGAACTGCCGCAAACCCTAAGGTTCAAAGGCTTTCACACGGTCATTAAGTCGAGTTAGGGTTTCATTCTTTTAGAGGGTCCATGGAATCACCTGCATGTCTTTCCGTATACTTTAAACTTGAAAAATGGGCTCCTGACATTCGATCGTCTCTGTCGACACTCAACGTCTCCGCGTGAAGTCGTCTCTAGCTGGAAGCAATCTATCTGATGACCTCGCATCGGTAAGCGAACGAACCACCTGTCCTAGTCATTCATCCCCGGGTGACTAGCGACTCACCAACATATCTCTAAGTATATATGCAGTAGCTCCAATCATCTGGGTGACATCTCGTCAATTGCAGCAACAACTGGCTCATTCGTCTGTACGCTGAACAGCGCCTCAATCATCCTGAATAAGCGATATATCAATGGTCATCACATCTGGCTGGCCTCTAGCAGTAGCCTGATCTTCTGGTACCAAATGGCACGTCCGAGAAATCTCGTAAAGGCGATCTGTCAAACGCTCATGGCGCGAAAACACAATAGAACGACGCCTCTATATGCAATCGTATGTCCCTGGAATCACGCCCTGGTCAGTCCTCGTCTGCGACGAGCTCATGCTGATGCAACTCGAGCCGTAGCTCACTCTGCCCGTGCAATCGTGGCAGCAAAAACATAACCAGTATCGATGAGGATAGATCAGGAATGAATATAATACTTTGCAAGGAAATGTACATCCTAAGGCTCCTTAAGCGGAGTAGCGTATCGTTATTATGCCGCAAAACATACCCACGATACGTCACTCTACTTTAGTCACATATTCCATCAACCAAGGGTCATCCTACGCGACGAAAGTTCGGGTCTAATACCCCCTCGACTAAGTCTAAGTTCCGTAAGGTCAAGCCTAAGTTCCGTGTATATATAGATGCCCTAGGCTCCACATAGTCAAACTTAGACTCGAACCAAGGTCAACCTAGCGCTCTGGTACCAACTTTGTCATGACCCGAAAGAGCACATGATTGGCCCTTGAACCATATGAAGTCTATAGGACTCCATCTGATCCAAGTAAGCCAAAAGCCCAAAAATCTAAAACCATTTTAAGAGTAAATAAAGAAAACTGGTTTTTAATAAGCGAAGAAACATGTTTGAAATCAAAGTTTTTAAATAACTAAGACGAATATGCATTTTAAAAATGTAAAGTCTTTTCTAAAAATTTCGGCAGAGTTTCTTTTGTAAATACTGGCTCAGAACGGGGTACAACAAGAACAATATATATGCAATGATAAAAGGCATCCCCAAGCGGGAGCTAGCTCTTCGTCAATTGACGATCACAACCACGCAAGCAATATAATATACAACGCTGAATGGCGAGGGCCAAATCCAAAAGAAACTCAATAAGCATGAAAACCGCAATACTACTAAGCGCGACTCTAAGGTCGAATAATACATCACTAATGTCTAAGTCTGAAACAATATACAAGTTTTGGTTGATGGAATTTCTAGATACAAAGAATAATACATGTACAATGGTGGTTCTGATGCAAAGAACCCACCTACCAAAAGCAATTCACCCTCGAAAGAAGCAGTGTGCCAGAAATGCCGCTATGGAACCTGTACGACAAAACCTGCAAGAAGCTGTGGCACAATGGGGTTGAGTTGCCAACTCGTGAATAGAGAATATCTACAAGCAGAAACCGAATGCATGACATAATCCTAGGTCAATACAATCAGATATATAAACCTCAAAGAATAAGCCTGAATCATGATAAGGTGGCAATGTAACATCTAATCGTATATGTAGTGCCAAGTACCCATGCCAGTGCCTCAGGTAATAACATGTCATACATATAGGGTATGTCTGCATGAAGTAAATATGATGAAATATCAAAATGGATATCAATACACATATATTAGCGTCCCATTCCACTAATATTTGTGTAAGGGTATATATAACAGCGCCCTCATACCCTGTTATATATACAAATGAAGTATGATCAATGAAATAAAAGTCTTTATATATGTGGATCCCGTCCACCTGTCACCCAAATGACAATAAGCATCATGCATGTAAATATGAGGATATATAATCAAAATCATGGAAAACATCATGAAACCTGTGCCTAGCATCGTCACGTAAATCCTCATATATCGGGCATCCGTCAGTCCGGGTCAGCCCACTCTCTCATACATCGGGGATCCGTCAGTCCGGGTCAGCCCACTATCTCATACATCGGGCATCCGTCAGTCCGGGTCAGCCCACTATCTCATGCATCGGGCATCCGTCAGTCCGGGTTAGCCCACTATCTCATACATCGGGCATCCGTTAGTCCGGGTCAACCCACTATCTCATACATCGTATATAATCAAACCGATAAATCTCATGATGGTAGCGCAAATATCATATTAATGAAACCGGGTTTTTCAAATAAGTACATACTTTCCTTTGAAATTATCCACGGTTCCCAAATCCAGAAATATCATAGAAACAACAAATGTCTCAATGCGCATAATCATAAGCATAATGTATGTGACATATAAATGAAATGCAAGTATAACAGTATATCATACAACATGGAATAATAGTATGCACATACAAGGTCATATCATGATGCAATAATACTACTGTATAGTGACATGGCAATTATCGATGATGAAGTGTGTAAGCCGGCAAGCAAGTGTACGTGGAACATATGCATCATCGATAATGGTGCTGGTGTCCTAATCAGCATGATTGCAATATAGAAATAAACACATGCAATGCGATGCGGAATCGAATAATCAATGCAACAGTGAAGAATCTACACCAATATGTACAAGACATGCAGTGGTGCCATTTGAAATAAGTCAAATTGGGGTTTTGGTAAAATAAGGGTTACGGTGTTTTTAACAATAGATACATCTTTTGAAAATACCCGTAGAATCCCTTTACTTGTCCTTAAGATATTCCCGATTCGTTAGTTTTGAAATAGGTATGACTCGAGTCTAGTCTAACATCTACTAAGCCAAGTCCATCAGGAGGGGTATGGAAACCACCTAAATCTGAGTCGATATATATAAATAATATAATAGTCAGTGATCCCGCCTCAACAGTATCGCGTACGATACAGTATATCATCTGACATCCTCGAGTCATGAGCGCGGATCTATCATCAATATAAAGCTCGTACGGTAAATCGTCGTACGGCATCCCAATAGCTGGGTACGGGTCAATATCACAATCAGCTCATCAATTATTTGGTATCCTCATCATCATATCACATAATCTGGGGTACTGATCTAAGTCTAGTACAACTGATACCATCAATATGACTGTGTGTGTAAACACACGTCCAAAGGCCCGCTAGAGATCACATGTCGTATCCCAAATACGAATCATAACAAATCACCGATCTCGCGGCACAATGCCCAATATCATCGACTCATCTCCAATGTCGTCCAATATCATCAAACACGGTACACGTATATGAATATGCAAGGGTGTGCGTGTAGGTGTAAATCTATTCTAGGGTTCGCGACTATGAACTACACTAGTTGCTTCTAACCCTAAACTATCCATAATACACCTAACACAATATCCACGACACACTATAACTATCATATATATATATATATATATATATACATGATATCAACTACGGTCTGCGGGGGTGCTATACGCCATCCACCCGACTTCCACCGTAGATATAATCTACTCACCTTGTGTCTTTATTTGTCGATATCGCCACGCGCTTGCTTCTCGTCCCGAAGTCTTCATGGGGTACCTACACGTCAAAGTATCGTAATGCGCATTAAAACCAAATCAAAGCTAAAACGTCATACGAATCCCAAAACGATACGCTATGATCTATAGGTAAGAACCTATGGACAACACCTTCACAGCCATCAATCAATCCTCGATATCGTCGTATAAACGCCAACTAGTCGAGGTAAAACACAATACACAATTGCAGAATTAAAAATACGGAATACGGAAACACGAATCCAAAACAGCAACTAAGGAAATAGGCTCCAGATTTCACCCTAGGTCAAATTAGACAAATCTATACATGCCAGGGGTCTAATCTACAGATAATGGAACACCAAAACCAAAACGAGCCAAAATGGGGCAGGTCTGGCCGCAAATTGCGGCCAAACAGGATAAATCTGCGGCCGGGAAAATGAGTTAGGGGCTGGGGTCTTGGGGTTAGCTTCTTGGGTGCCTGCACATGTCACTGTCCATTCAATAAAATTTTCAGAGTCTCGGGTTGATAGCAGATCTCAAATAACCTTCACAGATTCCAGAAATTTTCCGATATCGGTTTCTAAATCCGTATTCCGGGTATTAAGTTTCAGGTTTGGATCTCAATTCATGCACTAGGGTGTTTATATAACCTCTACTGAGCTCAATTTCATATTACAACACAAAATTCTCTCAAACCCTAACTAGGTTTTTCCTCAAATCCACAAAACACACAATATCGGTTCTAAACTAAACATGGCGTATAAGTAATACTAAAACTAAGCTAAGGGTTCAGAAAATACCTCATTTGGCAACTCAATAATTTTCTTAAGTTGCCCCTAGTGGCCAAAATCCTAGCTTTCTTGGTCCAATGTGTAGATCTTGAGCTTGTGCACACTTTTATTGAAATGGAGATAGGGTTTTGGTGATGTTTTTGAGGTGTTTAGAGGGCTTAAAGGTGGGAGGAAGAAGTGGGAGCAGCAGCAGCTGCTGGAGCTAAAGAGGGAGAAGGAGAGATGAGGGAGAAATGAGAGGGAGAGGGAAAGAGGTCCAAGGTCAAACTCCCCCCATACCTACTACATGCCCATACCTCTCTTTTCTTTTCCTTTTTCATTTTCTTTCCTCTCTAAATCCTTCTCACTAGAATAGTAACCCCAAAGTAAAACCATGGCAAGAAAAAATGTAACACAAGTATAGAAAAAGATATGTGCATGTTTTGCACAAAATTACTAAAAATCCGATTAGTGATTTTTAATCGCGATTAGCACTAAATTAGCATATAACTAATTATAAAAACTTAAAAATGGCATAATTCCATAAAATTACCTATTTTAGAATTTTCCATAATTTTTTCCAAATTTTTCTGTATTCAATTATACCTAATATTAAAATATTCAATAAAATAATATTAAATTATAAAAATTCCCAAAAATAATATTTTATTTTTTTGAAATGTTACAGTTAAGTTTTCATGGTCACTAATCTAGATTAGCACAAACAAACCCTCACATTAACGTGCACACGTGCGTGCAAGCCATAACAAATAATAATAAATTATTAATTAAATGTTATAAAATGCGAGGAACCCAAATTGGTAAACTTTTTACCCATAACCCGCATTATCGTCTAAACTAACACTAACCGAAATCTAAGGCGTTACACATAAAGCCTAAACTAGCAAACAAAGAGGAGTTAGAATGGTTATACCGAATGATCCGGGTCCTTCGGTCTTCTACCATCTTCCCAAGCTCGTAGTGGCCACCATGATCAAGCTTGATCTCCGGTCTCCCTTCATCGAAGATGATCCACCAGAGGATTTGTAGTTTAAGCTCCAACCTCATAGCCGAGATAACTAGGGTACCTAGTTCGCTAAACTAGATAGCCTAGAGGATGTAGAATAAAATGATGGATTAATGTGTCTCATGACATCCTAGGTTTCTCAATACATGAGACTTTTAGGGTGGAGCTAGAAGAAGAAAGCTTGAGAGATGAGAGAGTGTGAAGCAAAGCCAACTCAAGAAAAAATGGCTAAGTGTTGTGAAGCCAAGAAAATCAATCAAGCCTCACAGAATATCTCGCAACACAAATAAATCAAGCATGCCAAATAGTGAACCATGAGTCACCTCATGAGTCACCACAAAGCCATGCTTCATTTAAAGCCAAAGAACTGTTGGATATATGTATGCCCTAGAGGCCATTATATGATAGTGGATGTATTTATACATGTATGTATATATATATATATGTATTTATATATATATATATATACACACACACAGATGACATTCTTGCTCGACATGATAGTATGCTATCTGGTTCTTTTTTATCTGACATGTTGACTTGATCATGCTTTTATTCATTTACACGTGTTGATAAAACCCTAAGGATATTTGCTTGGCTACTGTGATTATGATGGAGATCATACTAGTGGGACGTCTGTAGTTTATAAGCATATCCTGAAATATCCCTAGTCGTAGGTGTATCGAGATGGGGCATCAATATACTAGAGTAGACTAGCGTATATGATACTAGACCCATATGATGGGCGATGGATGTTCCCACATCCATTGATGTTTGACATCGAGATCATATACGGGTGCTCAGTGGAGACTGGGTACACTGGACAGACTCGCCGAGAACTCCTATATGGTATTATATCTATCGTCGGATAGCAGTTCTCAGGTGACACCGGTACAGGTTAGTCTATAGACCCGAGATCGTCATTGAGTCTTGTGTGTTCTCCCACTGCACTTTGATTACCACCCTTCCACGGCTCTACTGAGTCGTGCAATCAGGTGGCTTTTTGGTACAGTCCCGAGACACACAAAGAGGATGAGCGATAGGAGGGGTTTCGTCTCTCCCGGTATTGGGAGTTGATGCTGTGCTGTGCTCGATTGGCTATATCAGTAAGTCTCTGGCCAGGGCTGTTGAGATTTACTGATAAGTGTTATCGGTAGTTTCTCGATCTGTTATAGACCATTCTTCGGAATGACTTATTAAGTTATAGGGTTCGACATTACCATCCCTAGACTCGATATGCAGCATATCTGACGAAGAGACCGGAATGTACGGTAGTGTTGCCGGTTGGCTCGATGGGAGTTCTGACAGGTTCGCTTGTTTTCTTCTGATCGCTCAATACCCGGGTGGCCTTTACGTTTAGCTGACCTCTTGCGGCTTGAGGGTGCTTGATATGATCATCACCCACTGCCGGCGTATTGACGAGTCTTAGAGTCCCACAATGGAGTTACCTAGCCTAGGCGAAACGATGTAGCGTGTATATGTGATATGCGCGGGGACCCGATTAAATGCGCGTATGTGATACCGTATATTAATCGGGTGGTTTGCAATTGGTCAGGTCGTATAAGATATGACCGGTTTGCTAAATCAAGTGTTGATTTAACATTGACCATTAGCATTTTCACTTTAGACCCTTTTGTATTTTATTGTATGCATGCATGTATGCACATGTTTACATTGATGCACATATGGATGCTGTCACGTCCTGAAAGTACGGAACATGACCGGCACTTAAACTACGAAACGTCTCGAGGCGTACGTAATCTAAGTAAGCCGAAAACCCAGAAATCCAGAAAGAGAGAAAAGAAGCTTATATAAGTTTTGCGGTTTTCCCCCAAATCCAAAAAATCTCATGGAAATCCGAATCCAAATCATCAATAGCATGTAAAACCATGAATATAGGCATGAGAATCCATGAATGCGGCATAACAATGAATAACAGTATGCATGAAGTGATAAGTAATAAATACAATATCTAAGCTGGCATATAAGGTAAGTACACTAATATCATGCCAAACTACTAGCTAACAAACTAAATCAAGCAATAATATTCTCTAAGTGTACGTGACATGGCAATTACCGATGAAGATGTGTGTCTGCCGGCAAGTAAGTGTACGTGGTACATACGCATCATCGGTAATGGTGTTGGTGTCCTAACAGCATGATATCAACAGTAGAATATGAATCATAATATAAGCATGCGATGCGGAGCGAACAACAATAATGAGCGGGAGCTAACTACTAAACAATGGTGCCATTTGAAATAACACGAATCGTGGGGTTTTGAAAATAAGGGCTACGGTGGTTTTAAGAAAGGATATGTCTTTTGAAATATCCGTAGATCCCTTGACCTGTCTTTTAAAATACCCACGATCCGTTAGTTTTGAAATAGGTAGAAATCTAATCTAGTCTGAAAACTACACAAAACTATACGGCTGAACTAAAGGTAAGGAAAACGCCTAGCATCTGAGTCGATACATATATGAATATATATTAGTCGGTGATCCCGCCTCGATACTATCAATCCGATACCATATCTATAATCAGATATTCCCAAGTCAAGAGTGCGGATCGATCATCAATATATAGCTCGTACGTAAATCCGTCGTACGGCATCCCAAATCTGGGTACGGGTCAATATCACACTCATCACATTGTTCATCCGATATCCTCTTTATCAAAGATCATAATCCGGGGTACCGATCTACGTCTAGTACAATACTGATACCGCCTAAGTATGCATGCACGTGTGTGAAACACTACGTCAAAGGACCCGCTACAACGTCATGTCGTATCTCAAATACGAACCCTGCCATATCACCGATCTCACGGCCTCAAATCAAATCTCATCGACTCATCTCAAATCCAGTATATGAACATATAGTCCCATACCCATGTGAACACATAACTATATAGAATCCCATATAAGCGCATATGAAAGAAGAATGAATGCAAGTATGGGTTTGTGTGTGTGCATGTGTGGTGTGACCACTACTCTAGGGTTTCGCGACACTAAATCATCCAAGCCCACCAAATATCCATATTTAGCATCAATAACCTCAAACAATATATAATCAATATATGGGTGTATACGCATTCGTATACATCACCACGAACTGCGGGGGTGCTATACGCCATCCACCCGACTTCTCCTCGTAGATATAAATCTACTCACCTAGTCCTTGCTCGCCGGTGCCGACGTCGCCACGCGCTTGCTTGTCGTCTCGAAGTCCACATGGGGTACCTACATATCATAACGCACCGTATCGTATTAAAACCAAATTCGAAATCGAAACGGCATACGAAAATCAAATCGGCACGCGTATCACGTATAGGTCAAAACCTATCGCCTACGCAGGCAAGAATAGCCAAACCAACCCTCGATGTCGATGTACAAACGTCAAACCATCGAGAAAAATCCAAACACTCTCATTTGCGCATTCAAGAACACTAATTATAATATAAAATAGGTTAAAATTCACAAAAACCCCAAATTCACCTTAAAAGCTATTTTTCCGAAAATCTAGCAAGCAAAAATTACCCGTTTTAGTACAAAACTCGATGTTTAAACAAATCTAGCGGCCATAATACTTATTAAATATCTTAAATAAGTCATAAAAATAATTTCCATAATTTAATCTCATTAAATTCCATTAACCCCAAAATTCTAGTTTTCAAAATACCCAATTTTAACAATTTTATAGTAAAAATACACAAACAAAATTTAGCTTGGATTTTCATGAACTAAAAGCATTAAACCACTCAATATAATATTTATAATTACATGAAACCTTAATTTGAATTTTATCTCACAAGAATATAATTATTTTAAAAACCTAGTTTACAATTTATATAAATATCACAATTTAAATCAACAAAAAGAAAATTAGCAACTTAATTTGATTTACCAAAATATTAATATGGCAAATACCTCCCACAACCATAGTCTCACAACACAAAACCCAAACTAGATTTTTCACAAACCCTAATCTAAATCTTCTCTTGCAAACCCACAACTTTCAATTAAACCGAAATTAAGCACCTAACAAGCTACAATAAGGAATTTAAATCAAAAATGAACAATGGGTCAAAAGTTATACCTCACAACCATGAATCAAACTACAAATCTAGACCTCCAATTTGGAATCCTTGCACCAAGATCCATGCTAAAGAAGATGAGGGAAAATGGGTAGGAATCGGATTTGGATTTTAGCTTGATTTTTGAGGTATTTTGATGAATTTTTTTGAGGGAAAATGAGGGGAGAAAAAGGAAGAGGGGCTGTTGTTTTTGGGGGTCAGAAATTCGGCCCGAAATATAGGGAGGGGTGAGGGAGGAGAGAGAGTGAGGTGGAGAAAGTGTTGAAAAAGTCAAAGTCTACCTTACTTCTTTCATTTTCTTTTCTTTTCTTTTCTTTTCTATTCAAAAAGCAGGTGATTGGAGAGAGAGAGGGGGGAGGGCTGTTCAAGGTGGGGCCGGCCTCATGGGGAGAGGGAGAGAGGGTGAGGTGTGGATGTGTGGGTTAGGGAAAAAGATAAATGTATTACCCCAATTCCCATTAACACTAATTTCACCGAAAAAATGCCTTTTTCTTCGATATTTTCTAAACCGTTTTGGCAAACCATTTCGTTTCAGAAACAAAATTTTACATGGAAATTTAGTGTGTCATGAATTATAAAATTTGTATCAACCCATTCCAATTTGTAATTTTTCCTAATTAAATGTATTAGGGACGGCTTAAAATAATATTAAAATAATTAATTTCGAAAAAAATTTCAGAAAATTTGAAATTTCACCAGTGGCTCAATAAACACCAAATAATAGCAATTTCATAGCTAGAATATGTATATTTAATTTTATAATAAAGATATTTGTATTTTGACTTTTTACAGAAAACCCCCTTTATTTTACCAATTTTCCGAAATTTCACCGAAACGATTTTCAAAACGTTACAATCTTCCCCCCTTAAAGAAATTCGGTCCCCGAATTTAAATTAAAACTCTTCCCAAATACGAAAACATCTAAGCAAAACCATCAAGTCGTCGGGGCTCCGAAATCGTAAATACATAAAACAAATCGTAGCGCAGCGCATGCGCATGAAAAATGAGCATATAACTCAAAATCAAAACTCCGTCAAGCATCTCGCAATCATCGGAGTCATGGTAAACACACAAATGTCAAATTCAATACAAAACCAATATGATATAACTCAAAACTATACACGTAAATATCAAATCTATATATGTAAATATCCGAAGGGAATGCATGCCAAATCTCTTAAAGTCGCTGTGCAATGCGCATAACACAGCACGGTGGCGGAAGTCTATCATAAGAAAATAATCATATACATATATACCTTCTGTTTGAACTGTACGTTCCGCTATTTTGGGAAACAATTTGGAAGGGTTTTCTTGTTTTAAACGTTTCGTGTCATATCAGACACGTAGGTAAATATTGAGACTATAGCTCGCTTTTTGGAATTCCCTTCGATAGCTATCAATACATGCAAAATACATTCAGGTATTGTCCTCTGACTGGTCCTGCTCAGTACGAAAACACATAACAAATATCATAAAAACGTACTGCTCTATAAGAAATCAATCCCAAAATATGCATACGAATACTACGTGTGTCTGGTGCGCACGGAAATCAAAATCCATATATGTGCCAACATGTGCACAGAAACAAGATCTAAGTGCATCGGGTGTGCACGAAACATCTGTCATAGTCAACGTGTGTGCCTGACAGCAAAATCAGGTGCATATGACATGCACGAAAATTCTCGATTTAGTGCATCTGGTGTGCACCAAAATCGCACCTCAAAACATGCGCACAACATGCGCGAAAATCCAAATCAGGTGCATCCATCGTGCACGAAATCATGAAATCCGATATCAAGCGCCGAACATACGCAAAATCCAATCTGGTGCACAAGGTGCACAAAACAAATATCGAATATCACAATCGAAATCGAAGTCTAGTGCATCTAAGTGCACAAAATGCGTATCACTGTACTGCAAGCATATGTGAACTATACCGAGTGCAAAAACCAAATCGTATGCGTATATATGCACAAATCAACTCAACTGTATGAAATCCATATAATCACAAACATGAGAAACCAAGGCACGAAAACTATCTCAAGTGCAACAACTGTGCAAAAATCGTAAATACTCAGTAGGTGCAACCATGGCGCATGAAAACAAATATCATGAAACTCAATCATCAAAATCAATCATGCGAATAGATCGCCCAAAATACCGAAATCAAATATGGCGGAATAGTCCCCGCTCAAGCACTTCCTCTAAGAACCTCTGGCCAACTGTCGTGGTCACTCATAGCATGTCTCGTCGACGATCCTGAACTCTGGCCTGCCGGCGTGCGCAACATGACCACTCCTGGGTCCTAGTCTTCTCGTAATTCATTCCAGAAAGGTCCAGTCGAGACCTTTCCCAAATCTCGTCTCTGCCGAACTGTCCGGAAGTCATCGTCCTTTACTATATCTGTTTGTTGTTCCGAAACGGCTGCATACTCATCGCGACTCCTTCTGGATGGTATATCCAAGCACAATGCATCGGCATGCGTATCGCATCTCTGATGTCGGCAGAGTGGAACGTCGTCTCATCAAGATCTCGTACGAACCTCTTTCGCCACTTTATCTAATGTCGACTGCTTTGGACTCGTCTCGTCGTGGCTGCATGGACTGAGCTCCAACGGCTATCCTCGTATCTGGAGTCTCCTAAGAAATGCATCTCACCACCTAGCATCCGAATGAAGTCGAACCATCCGATCGATTCGTCAAAACCTCATAATCCCCAAAGAGCTCAACATCTTGGGTACAGTTTAACAGTATCGAGTACATACCACAGCATCGATGGCCCAGCCGTAAAAGGGCAAACCCAAGCCTCACTAATGGCGCCGCGGAACTGCCGCAAACCCTAAGGTTCAAAGGCTTTCACACGGTCATTAAGTCGAGTTAGGGTTTCATTCTTCTAGAGGGTCCATAGAATCGCCTGCATGTCTTTCCGAATACTTTAAACCTGTAATAATAGGTTTCCGACATTCGATCGTCTCTGTCGACTCTCTACGTCTCCGCGTGAAGTCGTCTCTAGCTGGAATCAATCTATCTGATGACCTCGCATCGGGGTAGGCGAACGAACCACCTGTCCTAGTCATTCATCCTCGGGTGACTAGCGACCTTCTATCATCTCTTAGTACAACTCGTCCTGCAATAGCTCCAACATCTGGGACGATATCTCGTCGTTCGCAGCAATAACTGGATCACTCGTCTGCACGCTGAACAGTGCCTCAATTATCATGAATAAGCAATGTGCCAACGGTCATCAAAAATCTGGCTGGCCTCTGTCGGTGGCCCAATCCTCTGGTACTGATCGGCACGTCAGAGAAATCTCTTAAAGGCGATCCGCCAAACGCTCGTGGCGCGAAAACAAAGTAAAAAGACACATCTCCGCAATCGTGTGTCGCCGGAATTACGCCCTGGTCAGTCCTCGTTCGTAACGAGCTCGTGCTGACCGCAACTCTAGCCGTAGCTCTCCCTTCCCGAAATCGTGGCAGCAAAACCATGACTGGTACCGATGAGGCTAGATCAGGAATGAATATGATACTGAGTAAAGAAATGTATATCCTAAGGCTCCTTAAGTGGAGTAGCGTATCGTAAGTATGCCGCGGAACATACCACGGTACGTCACTCTACTTTAGTCACCTATTCCATCAACCAAGGGTCATCCTACGCTCCGAAGGTAAAATCTAACGCTCTGATACCAACTTTGTCACGTCCCGAAAGTACGGAACATGACCGGCACTTAAACTACGAAACGTCTCGAGGCGTACGTAATCTAAGTAAGCCGAAAACCCAGAAATCCAAACCAAGAAAAGTAGTAGAGTGAAGGAAAACCAATTTAAAATCAATTAGTTTTAATAGCATAAGCCGAATTATGCGGGTTTAAAAACATCAAATAATTCCTGAAAATTTCGGCAGAGTCTCCTTTGTAAATACTGGCTCCCAAACGGGATACAACATGAATAGTATACGAAATAATTAAAAGGCAACCCCAAGCGGGAGCTAGCTCTTCGTCAATCGACGGTCACAACCACACAAGCAATATAATATACAACGCCAAGGGCGAGGATCAAAACTCAAAAGAAACTCAAAACCACAAGAAATCCACAGAAATATAACGCTCGACTCTAAGGTCGAAAGAATAACATCACTGGTCTCTATCTCTGAAGTAAATACATGTTTTGTTTATGGAATTTACTAGATACAACTGAATAATATTATACAAGGTAATATGATGGGTATGATACCAATAAACCCACCTACTAGCAAGTCACCTGAACGAAACTGTGCCCGCAAAGCCGTAATGAAACATGTACGACAAACCTGCAAGAAACTAGGGCACAACGAGGGTGAGTTGCCAACTCGTTAATAGAAACATCTACGAACAGAATTCGCATGAACAACGCAATCCTTAGTCATGCGATCATAATATATCCTCAAAAATATAACCAGCAGCCTATAACAATGGTTAGGGTATACCTCTAAACAACGGTAATACCAAGTGCTCGTGTCAGTGCCTCAGATAGCAATATATTATATGGATGATGTATGAATGCATGAAAAAAGTGTACATGTACTGAAGAAACTCCTTTCACAACTCAGTGAGATTTCTGTATTTTTTAAAAAATGAGGTATCATAAGGAAATCAGTATAAACCGTGTCTAGTATCGACACAAAAACATAAATCCACATATCTCAATATCTCAGGCTCCGGCTACCCGGACTGACCTGGATCATCAAATCTCAGTACATCAATATCTCGAAATCTCAATGTCTCAAATCTCAATATCTAGGGCGACGCCAGTCTGTTCATATCAGATTTTTGCATTTTCATACCGCCCAATTTTTGTCACATTGCATATCGGTAGATACTCTTGAGCCGTGTTTGCTAGTCAATTGCAGGATACAGGTTCTCGGTTCGAAAACGGTGAAATTCATAGGAAACACGACAAAATCCGGGTTCCTGCCAATCACAGATAAAACACGGTCTCCGCTCGTCATCCGTATGTTGCCAGATACCAGTTTAGGAAGACAAAATGTCAAATCAATGTCACCTTCATGCACAAGGCTCAATGGCAACAACAACTTCCAAGAAATCTACACGGAGCTCGAGGCAATCATGACAAAATCTTGACAAAAAGTCCACTTTTCCCTCAACAGAAATTCTGGAAAAATCGTGGAGCCAAATTGAGAAAATATATGTACCAGAATAATGTAGACATCAGATCAGGCCACCACAAAAAAGCACGAAGCCCAATTCTTCCAATGGGCCGCGGATCCGCGGCCAAAGTGGGGTTCAGGCCGCGGATCCGCGGCCATTATGGCGCCAAAGACAGAAAGTTTTGGGGGTTATTTTGGTCTTTTCATAAGGGTTCTGGTGGTTGCCCTAGGGTTTCATTTTCTGGCCTATAAATAGCCCAGAACTTTGTGAAGGAAAGATCCATGCTTGTATTTTCTTTTTCTAGGATTTAGTTCACTTCTTCTTCCTCTTCTCACCTCTTCTCCATTAAACTTGTAGTGAGCTTTTGAGTGAAGAGTGATGAATAAAGAAGAACCATTTATTATCATGCTTATCTCTTTATTTTGTTAAATGCTCTTTCTTTACTTGTTGTAATTTTAATTGTTAAGTAGTTGTTGTTATTTGCTTGATTGTTTCTTTCTTCTCTCTTTTTCTTTATCATTCATACGACAATGATACTTACGCTTGATCCTCGCCAAGGTGAGGTCGCAAATAGTTAGTCGTATTCTTCTAGTCTCCTTCTTTCTATCTTCCTCCTTTGTTTTGTTTTGTTTTTCCTTATCATGAAGTGTGAGTAGTTTTATACTTGTTAGGGTAGGATAAGGGAAGTTTGAGAGAAGGAAATCTCTCTCACTCTTTCCTTGCCCAACAACTTAAATCGACTCCCGTTAATTGAACCACAATCCGCTCCTTACGGCACCCTATCCTACATGATAGCGGTGATTCCGTAGTGAGACCGGTTGTGGTTGAATTAACCGGAGGTTATGGATAAGAGCCAAGAACGGACGGACAAGCACCAAAAGGAAGGACTATGCGTTGGAAAGCCTAGCTTATACTCGCAAGTTCCTTCCTAGTCGTGCTAATCCCCGTTGTTGCCGATTACCGTAACACCGATATTAAGTATGGCAACGAAAGATGTGGAGACTCCTAACTCAAACTAACCTAATCCTCACCCTAACAAGCTCTCTTTAAATATCAACTTACACTTAGATAACCACAACAAAATCTGAAAACAGGACTTAACTCGTTAAAACACTTTGAAAAAGACTCCCATCTCCCTGCGGACGACCCGTACTCAACCGGCTAGCTACAAGCGAAACCGTCTTGATTGCGGTATTTAAACTAAACTTGAACCGCACATATCGTACCAATCAAATGGCGCCGTTGCCGGGGAGACGGTAGTTTGTTTCTTTGTGAAATTTCGGGTTAATTTGCAAGTATAACTCTAACCGAAAAACAAAAAAATATATATACATTGTAAACAAAACCATCTTGTTATTTTTTGATTAGTTTTTGTGCAAGTGTGCAGGAAAATACAAGGTTCGAGTTCAGTGGCCAAGACGTTGAAAATACGGAGTTCAAGTACAGTGCCAAAGACGTGGGAAGATAGACCCACATTTCGCGGCTACACCGCGACGGACAAAAAGAAGTTAACGGTCTACTGTCAAGATCTGGAGCAGGTACAGTGAGCAATTAAAGATTCAGTAGATCCAGATAAGAAGAGGACTGCTACAGAAGATCACCCAATTTTTCCAGAAGCCCAAATCCACAGTACTGCCGCGGAAACGCGGCATAAGCAAGCTTAGGCCGCGGTTCTGCGGCCACTTGGTGCCCTTGGGCTGCCAACTTTTTTCTGGTGAGTCTCTCTCTTCTCCCCACTCCTCTGAACTCCAATAAATTGTGTTTTCTGCAGGCTTCTTTGCGCAAATTCTTCTCCCCCTTCCAATAAACTGTTCTTGTGCAGGATTCTTTGCGCCGCAAATCAAAATTGTTTGCAGTTGATTTGTTACTGTTTTGCATTCTTTAATACGGACTTAAGGGGCTTGAAACCAATCCAGATTGGGTGGGGATTTCATCACCCTTCCCAGGACCCCAAAAATCACTAAAGCATATGCATTGTCCATTGTAAATTAAAAAATACTAGACTTCAGCCCTAAGGACTTCGCTCTCATTAGGAGAAGATAAACCGTGTTTAGAACCTCGCTTAACCGTACATTGTTTACGGGGTGTCTAGGAAAGTGTTAAAGGCGCAACCGCCGAAAGAGAAAGGGTTATTTAATTAAGGAACTTGGCGAAAGCGTTGGACAACCTCCCCTTATCTCTGCACTTACCTAGCCCCGTGATCGGTGTATTTTTAAGCCTGTTTCTCGACACTGTTTAACTTCGAAAATCAAGTTCAGGAGCAGGTCTAGTAGACCTAGGTTACCCTAGATCTAGGTGTGATTGTGCATATCTTGTTTGTGATTGCTTAAGCCGTATTTCCGTACATATTTCTGTAAATCTCTTTCTAAAAAAAAAAGAAAAAAATCAAAAACTTTTATAAAAACTTGCCCTTTGTCGCCAAATCCATTTTTCACCCACCACCCATCGCCTTTCTTCATTGACGTTTTCTTACCCTCACCTTCTCCGCTTTGACTATACTAAACTCGTTTAGTGTATGTCCGCTTGGACTCGAGACACTAGCGCCCGTCTAGTCCGCGTTACGTTAGTCGCTACCGACTACGCGATCGACTCCGAAGTCGATACTCCGTCCACTCCTCTTTCACCCCTTCCTTTGCCGGCCAACTCCGACGTTGACCGGAATTCTGTTCATACATCTTCACCTTCACCTTCACCTTCACCAACCTCTTCTTCCGCGATGTCGGGATTTAATCCGAACATCTCTTTGACCACCGCTGGATTGGCTCCACCTCATACGGAGACCAATCTTCCACCACCTCCGCCTGTTGTAGCGCCGCAGCGAATTGCGCTCCAGGATCGTTTCTACCCCACCCGTTCTGCACTTCCCACCTGCCTTTCTCTTCCTTCGGCCAATGGGGACAACTTTGAAATTAAGCCCCATTTCATCAACATGCTTCCACGTTTTCATGGGCTTGAAACTGAAGATGCCTATATCTTCATCAATAAATTTCAAAATGTCTGTGCCATGATGAAAACCACCCAGCTGTCGGACGATGCTATACGCCTACGGGTCATTCCGTTCACTTTATGCGATCTTGCTGAAAAATGGCTGTATAGCACCGCTTTCCACTCAATCACCAGCTGGGACGAGTTTGTTAAAGCGTTTCTGAAAAAATTCTATCCAAATCATAAGACCGCAAGAATTCGAAATGAAATCAACCAATTCTCCCAGCTTCCTTCTGAACCCTTCTGGAAGTGCTTTGACCGGTACAAAGACCTTCTTATTCAGTGTCCTCACCACGGTATAGATAAATGGCAGCTCTGCCAAACCTTATACGAGGGACTGAACCCAGCAACGAAGCAGTTGCTGGAAACCATCTGTCAGGGCCACTTCCTATCGAAATCTGACGAGGAAGCGTGGCAGTTCTTTGACGATCTTGCGGAGCAAACGCTACAGTGGGAGAGCACCAGACCGACTTCTTCTTCTTCTACCTCCACTTCTACCGGTCAGTCTAGGGTAGGAATCCACCAACTTGACGTCTCTATTGCGATGAAAGCTGAAATGGCTGCGATAACACGAAAGCTTGAAGCGATAGAGAGCAAATTTTCTGCTCCTGCTCCTGCCCCTGTTCTCCCCCTTCGTACCATCTGCGCCTGTTGTTCTGATCTTTCCCACTTGACCGAAGAGTGTCCTTACAATCCACCCTCGCAAGGACAGGATCAGGTTAATGCTGCCTTCCAGCAAAGACCGAGGAATGATCCATATTCTTCCACCTACAATCCTGGTTGGAGGAACCACCCCAATTTCGCCTGGAATCAGAATCAGAATCAATTCCAGGGCAACAATTTCCAAAGGGCCCCTCCGCCGCAACAACAAGCGCAACCACAAACTCCACATCCATATCAGCAGCCCTTCCAACCCCAACCTTACCAAAATCAGACGAACAACTTTGCACCAAACAATTCTTTTCCACCAAACAACTTTGTTCCGTTTAACACTGATAAGGTTTCCTCGCTCGAGCGAAGTCTGGAGGCGTTTGTTAAACAATCGACTCAATCCACCGCCAACATCCAGTCTTCGATCCAATCTTTAGTGCAACACACCGCCGCACACGGGCAGAGCATCAAGACCATCGAGGCCCAGATTGCACAGCTGAACGCGGCCTTAAGCGAGCGAGAGAAGGGGAAGCTCCCGTCCCAGCCACTTCCAAATCCCGGTCACCCACATAATGCACATGTTGCTCTTGAACAACAAAACCATAATGTGAGTGCCGTGACTACGCTGAGATCGGGAAGGATGCTGCAAAACAACATTGGCAAGCGAATCAACGATGACACCCCGGCCGTCGCTTCTTCTTCTTCTTCTTCTTCTTCTTCTTCTTCTTTTTCTTCGTCTTCTGAGCCTATTCTCCGTTCTTCACAAGGCTCCCCTTCCTCTTCTTCTGCTCTGAACGGACCCACTTCTCACTCCACGAAAACACCTATTCTGGGATCCGTTCCAACTCCAAAATCTCCTCCTCCAGCATTAGACTCAACCAATTTTCAAAATGTTCCATTTCCAAACCGGTTGAGGTCTAATAAACAAAATCCACAAATGGAGAAGATTTTGGAGTTATTCAAGCAAGTTAATATTAGCATTCCTCTTTTAGATGCTGTCCAACAAGTCCCGTCCTACGCGAAAATCTTAAAGGACTTGTGCACGAAAAAGAGGAAGTCTCAGGTACCCAAGAAAGTTTTCTTGGCTAGTGCTGTGAGTGATGCCCTTACCCAATCTTTACCACAAAAACGTAAGGACCCTGGCTGTCCTACGATTTCAATTACCATTGGGGATAAGAACATCAACCGCGCACTATTAGATCTTGGTGCCAGTGTTAACTTGCTTCCGTATTCAGTATACGAGCAATTAGGCGTCGGAGAGCTGAAACCCACACACTGCACTCTCCAAATGGCCGACCGATCGATCACCCATCCTAGGGGTGAGCTAGAGGATGTGTTAATCAGAGTCGGGGACTTCATATTCCCCGTCGACTTCATTGTATTAGATACACAGCCTGTAGCTAACCCCCAGAATCAAATTCCGGTGATACTCGGTCGCCCATTTCTCGCAACCTCAAATGCTGTGATCAATTGTCGTAATGGTTCGATGAACCTCTCTTTTGGAAACATGACGATTGAACTCAACATTTTTAGGTTAGGGAATCAGCCCGCCGAACCTAATACTCATATACTGGATGTCTGCTCGATCCAGAAGATCACACCAGAAGAGTGTGAATTCGAGGAGTTTCTGTTTGATCACGATAACCTTGACGCCACTAGTGCGTTTCTCTTCGAACCTGCTGCTGTTTCTGCGCCCGATAACGAATACGAGTGTTTCACATTCTCAAACGATCTTAGCCGCACACAACCCGAGTTTGAATCTTTCGACTTCCCGGATGAGTTACCTGAACCATCCGACTCGGTTGCCTACACTCGTTTTGAACCTTTGCTGGAGTCCTTTGAGTTCGAGACCTTCGCACCGGTCTTTCCTTCCATCATTTCACCTCCAACGCTCGAACTCAAGCCGTTGCCGTCTCACCTTAAGTATGCTTACTTAGGTGAGAACGAGACCCTCCCTGTCATCATTTCGGCTTCTCTAGCTCCAGAGCAAGAGAAAGCCCTTCTCACGGTCTTGCACAGCAACAGGCAAGCTTTTGGCTGGTCCATGGCGGACATCAAGGGGATTAGTCCCCTGATCGTTGAGCATCACATTCATCTGATGGATGATGCCAAACCAGCCCGGGATCCACAAAGACGTCTTAATCCAGTCATGAAGGAGGCTGTGAAGAAGGAGATCGTCAAATGTCTAGATAGTGGTATCATTTACCCTATCTCTGATAGCCAGTGGGTTAGCCCCATTCACGTTGTCCCCAAGAAGTTAGGCATCACGGTCATCACCAACGAGGCGAATGAGTTAATCCCTACTCGCACCCAAACTGGGTGGCGAGTTTGCATTGATTACAGAAAACTCAACGCCGCAACGCGGAAAGACCACTTTCCGCTACCTTTCATTGACCAGATGCTAGAACGATTGGCCGGACATGAGTACTATTGTTTTCTTGATGGCTACTCTGGCTATAATCAAATTCCCATCGCCGAAAAAGACCAGGACAAGACCACTTTCACTTGTCCTTTCGGCACGTTTGCATATCGACGCATGCCCTTTGGGTTATGCAATGCGCCCGCTACCTTCCAGCGGTGTATGATGGGAATTTTTTCGGACATGGTGGAAAAATTTTTGGAGATTTTCATGGATGACTTCTCCATCTTCGGCGACTCCTTTGACGAGTGTTTGCTGCATCTTGACGCTGTCCTTACCCGATGTAAGGACAAGAATCTCACTTTGAACTGGGAGAAATGCCACTTCATGGTGCGCGAAGGTATTGTCCTAGGACATATCATCTCGCAAAATGGCATAGAGGTTGACAGAGCAAAGATTGAGGTCATTTCCAATCTGCCTCCTCCCCGATGCGTCAGAGATATCCGAGCCTTCCTTGGCTATGCCGGTTTCTATAGACGGTTCATCAAGGACTTTGGCAAGATTGCTAGGCCCTTGACTCTCTTGCTGGCCAAGGATACACCTTTTGACTTCAACTCGAGCTGTATGACTGCATTCGAGTCACTGAAACGCTCACTGACTTCTGCTCCCGTTCTCTCTTCTCCTGACTGGACGCACCCCTTCTAGATTATGTGCGATGCATCCGACTTTGCCATCGGTGCTGTCCTTGGACAGCACATCAACAAGATGCCGCACGTAATCTATTACGCAAGCCGAACCCTGAACGACGCCCAACTCAACTATACAACAACTGAGAAGGAATTCTTAGCTGTTGTATTTGCATTAGAAAAGTTCAGGCCCTACCTCATCGGCTCTCCAGTCATTGTCTACACGGACCATTCAGCTCTGCGCCATGTTTTTGCGAAGAAAGATGCCAAGTCTCGGTTAATACGTTGGATCCTCTTTCTTCAAGAGTTTGACCTTGTCATTAAGGACAAACGAGGATGTGAAAACGTAGTTGCCAACCATCTTTCACGACTTCCTTCTTCGCCTTCGCTTCCAATTCCGATTAATGACGTTTTTCCGGATGAACAACTCTTGACAGTATCGTGCGAACCCTGGTTCGCAGATATTGTGAACTATCTGGCCACGGGATTACTACCAACCGAATGGTCGAGTCAGGACAGACTTCGCTTCTTATCCCAAGTAAAACACTTTTACTGGGACGAACCCTACTTGTTCAAGTACTGTCCCGACCAGATTATTCGTCGGTGTGTCCCCGATGAGGAATTCAAGAGTGTGCTGTCATTTTGCCACGATCAAGCGTGTGGCGGGCATTTTGGGCCCAGAAAGACAGCTGAGAAGATCTTGCAATGTGGTTTCTACTGGCCACAACTTTTCAAAGACGCTCGCGAATATTGCAAGACTTACTCCCGGTGCCAACACATGGGCCGGATATCCCGGAGAAACGAGATGCCGCTCTAACCGATCTTGGTTGTGGAGATTTTCGATGTTTGGGGGATAGACTTCATGGGGCCGTTTCCCAGCTCTTTTGGGAACTTGTACATCCTTCTAGCTGTTGATTACGTTTCTAAATGGGTCGAGGCTGTGCCCAGCCGAACTAACGACAACAAGGTTGTCCTTAGGTTCCTTAAAGAAAACATTTTCTCACGGTTTGGGCACCCCCGAGCGATCATTAGCGACAATGGAAGTCATTTCTGCAATAGGACTTTCGAGGCCTTGATGCGGAAATACTCCATTAATTATAAGCTTTCTACGCCCTACCACCCCCAAACCTGCGGGCAGGCCGAAGTTTCAAATCGGCAAATCAAGCAGATATTGGAGAAGACGGTTTCCAAGAACCGTAAGGATTGGTCTCTGAAACTCACTGATGCCTTTTGGGCATTTAGAACCGCTTATAAGACCGACCTTGGCATGTCTCCCTATCGGCTTGTGTACGGAAAAGCCTGCCACCTTCCTGTCGAAATCGAGCATCGCGCATTTTGGGCGATAAAGGAGCTGAATCTATCTCTGGAGGATGCGGGCAGCCATCGGAAGCTGCAGCTGAACGAACTGAGCGAGCTTAGGGATGAGGCTTACGACAACGCGGTTGTCGTTAAGAATCGAACGAAGGTGTTTCACGATAAACACCTTTTGCGCAAAACCTTCGTACCTGGTCAACAGGTACTTCTTTACGACACCCGACTTCATTTTCATCCAGGAAAGCTCCGATCTCGCTGGAAAGGGCCGTATTTTGTGCGGAATGTGTATCCACAGGGCGCTCTGGATTTGGAAAATCCAAAGGACGGTTCACTCTTCAAAGTAAATGGACACCGATGCAAACCGTACCTTAGCGCCGAACCAACAGAGGAGCTCCTGTTCTTACAGGAGCCGGTTTACCCTGAATGATCTTCCTCTGCCTACCTCCAAACTTCGGTTATCCAGCCAAGAACAGTGGACACTGTTCCAAATAAGTTTGGGGGTATGTACAAACCATTTTGTTTATATTTGTGTATATTCTTTTTCTTTTCTTTAAAAACAAAAACAAATAAAAATTGTGTATCACTAACCGACAATTTTGAACCTTCCAACTGCTCTCTTCATGCCACGACTGTGAGGACACTGTCCAGTTTAAGTTTGTGGGTACGCTCGGTACGCATTTCTTACCTTCGCATTCATATGTATATTTTGCATCTGCATATTAAAATCCATAAAATCCATAAAAATCTGAAAATTTTATAAAAAATATAAAAACTTTTTTGTCAAGTTAGCTTGTGGAAGAACTCTGATTCAACATTCGACGGTTTTTGTTTGAAAAAATAGGAATAACTAGATCTTATGTTTGGATTTTGAAAACCTGAAAGATAACTCTCCTTTGAAGTTAACTATAGCTGATATACGTCTTTACATCACACTACACGTGTCGTAAGATTTTGGGAATTAGATGACAAGTCTTTCATGTTTTAACTTTTAAACAGATAAATGATCTTCTGAGGATCAAATAGGTTTGTTCTGAAATAAGTAATGTCAAGAATAGTTTATGAAGTAAAGCGAATATGAAGGAATGTTATTGATGCCGTAATTGGAGCTAAGTCTGAAAAATAACCCATCTAAAACTTGATTGGAATGATTACACACCAAACCCACTAGACACGTCTTTTATCAAAAAAAAAAATATTTGAACTGCCGGTTATATCTCCGTTCGTATTAAATCATCTGATTTTCACGCCAAACTGTCTTTTGTTTTTGGACCTAGGTAACTTGAGTAATTAAGTCCGCTGGGGTGTTTCTACACCTAATGCCCTAAAATCAACTGGTTTGGGAGCATTGGCCCAAAGCTCGCTAAGAAGCCTAGAAAGTCCAGTTTAAAACAAAGTCAAGCAAGTGTTCTCTCCGAGTTAAAATTCCTAACGGTTCTTTGTGTGAGAATAATCTTGATAAAAGACAGGCTTTTATAAAAAAATTTAACGAAGATATGAAGGTTTTACTCTTTGATAAAGACTATTGCACGTTCACAGAGGTGTGTATGAAATGAAAACAAGAAAAAGGTGGAGTGAAAAATACGACTTAGTTTCCTGTTAAGGAAGATAGAAATTCTGACGTTGAAACCTTACTGGAAAACGAAACTTGAAAAATGCTTAACTCTTTATAAAACTTATGTGATCCTTTTAAAATTGTTATCTGGGCTTTATTGTGCGACATGATGACTTTATTCGACCTTTCGGGAACTTAACGACACTATTTGCACTGCACGTAAAGACATATAAAATCTGTAGTTAAATAAGAAGCGAGGTGTGAAAAATAAAGGTTCGATGGTCTAGACTTAGGATTATAGAATTGTTATTTTCTAAAACAAAACTTTAGGGTTTGAAGCTTAGTTATTTTACAAAACCAACTTGACCGGATTTTGTGGGTAGTATCCGCTGAAAACCCTCAGGAGACAACACTCCTCCTACTAGGGACACCTAGAGGTTTAACGGCTTGTTGCACATGCTCAGTGCAATCGCGTTCCCTGCGAAAGTGAGGTTAGGAAATTTTTTGTGAATAAATGGGCTTTGCTCGGGACGAGCAAATGATAAGTTTGGGGGTGTTTGTTCATATCAGATTTTTGCATTTTCATACCGCCCAATTTTTGTCACATTGCATATCGGTAGATACTCTTGAGCCGTGTTTGCTAGTCAATTGCAGGATACAGGTTCTCGGTTCGAAAACGGTGAAATTCATAGAAAACACGACAAAATCCGGGTTCCTGCCAATCACAGATAAAACACGGTCTCCGCTCGTCATCCGTATGTTGCCAGATACCAGTTTAGGAAGACAAAATGTCAAATCAATGTCACCTTCATGCACAAGGCTCAATGGCAACAACAACTTCCAAGAAATCTACGCGGAGCTCGAGGCAATCATGACAAAATCTTGACAAAAAGTCCACTTTTCCCTCAACAGAAATTCTGGAAAAATCGTGGAGCCAAATTGAGAAAATATATGTACCAGAATAATGTAGACATCAGATCAGGCCACCACAAAAAAGCACGAAGCCCAATTCTTCCAATGGGGCGCGGATCCGCGGCCAAAGTGGGGTTCAGGCCGCGGATCCACGGCCATTATGGCGCCAAAGACAGAAAGTTTTGGGGGTTATTTTGGTCTTTTCATAAGGGTTCTGGTGGTTGCCCTAGGGTTTCATTTTCTGGCCTATAAATAGCCCAGAACTTTGTGAAGGAAAGATCCATGCTTGTATTTTCTTTTTCTAGGATTTAGTTCACTTCTTCTTCCTCTTCTCCATTAAACTTGTAGTGAGCTTTTGAGTGAAGAGTGATGAATAAAGAAGAACCATTTATTATCATGCTTATCTCTTTATTTTGTTAAATGCTCTTTCTTTACTTGTTGTAATTTTAATTGTTAAGTAGTTGTTGTTATTTGCTTGATTGTTTCTTTCTTCTCTCTTTTTCTTTATCATTCATACGACAATGATACTTACGCTTGATCCTCGCCAAGGTGAGGTCGCAAATAGTTAGTCGTATTCTTCTAGTCTCCTTCTTTCTATCTTCCTCCTTTGTTTTGTTTTGTTTTTCCTTATCATGAAGTGTGAGTAGTTTTATACTTGTTAGGGTAGGATAAGGGAAGTTTGAGAGAAGAAAATCTCTCTCACTCTTTCCTTGCCCAACAACTTAAATCGACTCCCGTTAATTGAACCACAATCCGCTCCTTACGGCACCCTATCCTACATGATAGCGGTGATTCCGTAGTGAGACCGGTTGTGGTTGAATTAACCGGAGGTTATGGATAAGAGCCAAGAACGGACGGACAAGCACCAAAAGGAAGGACTATGCGTTGGAAAGCCTAGCTTATACTCGCAAGTTCCTTCCTAGTCGTGCTAATCCCCGTTGTTGCCGATTACCGTAACACCGATATTAAGTGGGGCAACGAAAGATGTGGAGACTCCTAACTCAAACTAACCTAATCCTCACCCTAACAAGCTCTCTTTAAATATCAACTTACACTTAGATAACCACAACAAAATCTGAAAACAGGACTTAACTCGTTAAAACACTTTGAAAAAGACTCCCATCTCCCTGCGGACGACCCGTACTCAACCGGCTAGCTACAAGCTAAACCGTCTTGATTGCGGTATTTAAACTAAACTTGAACACGCACATATCCTACCAATCACAGTCCCGACCGGCCCTTACCATCCATCTCAAGACTATGAAGGTATCCTCCGGATATCCGACGCGTCGGGTAAAATCGCCAGTCGGTAGTGCTTCATGCCAGGCTCAATGTCAACAACACAATCTTCTTTCCCCGGGGTACCACACCGGGTCCACCATGTACCCGAAACGGTTCCTCCACTCCTCGAACTCGGGTCTCGAAATCCATCAGCAAACTCATGGTGGACGACTCATACATCATGGGAAAACCGTACTTTTTATTTAAAAAGAGAGAAAAGAAGCTTATATAAGTTTTGCGGTTTTCCCCCAAATCCAAAAAATCTCATGGAAATCCGAATCCAAATCATCAATAGCATGTAAAACCATGAATATAGGCATGAGAATCCATGAATGCGGCATAACAATGAATAACAGTATGCATGAAGTGACAAGTAATAAATACAATATCTAAGCAGGCATATAAGGCAAGTACACTAATATCATGCCAAACTACTAGCTAACAAACTAAATCAAGCAATAATATTCTCTAAGTGTACGTGACATGGCAATTACCGATGAAGATGTGTGTCTGCCGGCAAGTAAGTGTACGTGGTACATACGCATCATCGCTAATGGTGCTGGTGTCCTAACAGCAAGATATCAAGAATAGAATATGAATCATAATATAAGCATGCGATGCGGAGCGGACAACAATAATGAGCGGGAGCTAACTACTAAACAATGGTGCCATTTGAAATAACACGAATCGTGGGTTTTGAAAATAAGGGCTACGGTGGTTTTAAGAAAGGATACGTCTTTTGAAATATCCATAGATCCCTTGACCTGTCTTTTAAAATACCCACGATCCGTTAGTTTTGAAATAGGTAGAAATCTAATCTAGTCTGAAAACTACACTAAACTATACGGCTGAACTAAAGGTAAGGAAACCGCCTAGCATCTGAGTCAATACATATATGAATATATATTAGTCGGTGATCCCGCCTCGATACTATCAATCCGATACTATATCTATAATCAGATATTCCCAAGTCAAGAGTGTGGATCAATCATCAATATATAGCTCGTACGTAAATCCGTCGTACGGCATCCCAAATCTGGGTACGGGTCAATATCACATTCATCACATTGTTCATCCGGTATCCTCTTTATCAAAGATCATAATCCAGGGTACCGATCTACGTCTGGTACAATACTGATACCGCCTAAGTATGTATGCATGTGTGTGAAACACTACGTCAAAGGACCCGCTACAACGTCATGTCGTATCTCAAATACGAACCCTGCCATATCACCGATCTCACGGCCTCAAATCAAATCTCATCGACTCATCTCAAATCCAGTATATGAACACATAGTCCCATACCCATGTGAACACATAACTATATAGAATCCCATATAAGCGCATATGAAAGAAGAATGAATGCAAGTATGGGTTTGTGTGTGTGCATGTGTAGTGTGACCACCACTCTAGGGTTTCGCGACACTAAATCATCCAAGCCCACCAAATATCCATATTTAGCATCAATAACCTCAAACAATATATAATCAATATATGTGTGTATACGTATTCGTATACATCACCACGAACTGCGGGGGTGCTATACGCCATCCACCCGACTTCTCCCCGTAGATATAAATCTACTCACCTAGTCCTTGCTCGCCGGTGCCGACGTCGCCACGCGCTTGCTTGTCGTCTCGAAGTCCACATGGGGTACCTACATATCATAACGCACCGTATCGTATTAAAACCAAATTCGAAATCGAAACGACATACGAAAATCAAATCGGCACGCGTATCACGTATAGGTCAAAACCTATCGCCTACGCAGGCAAGAATAACCAAACCAACCCTCGATGTCGATGTACAAACGTCAAACCATCGAGAAAAAGCCAAACACTCTCATTTGCGCATTCACGAACTCTAATTATAATATAAAACAGGTTAAAATTCACAAAACCCCAAATTAAACTTAAAAGCCATTTTTCCGAAAATCTAGCAAGCAAAAATTACCCGTTTTAGTACAAAACTCGACGTTTAAACAAATCTAGCGGCTATAATACTTATTAAATATCTTAAATAAGTCATAAAAACAATTTCCATAATTTAATCTCATTAAATTCCATTAACCCCAAAATTCTTGTTTACAAAATACCCAATTTTAACAATTTTATAGTAAAAATACACAAACAACAATTTAGCTTGGATTTTCATGAACTAAAAGCATTAAACCACTCAATATATTATTTATAATGATATGAAATCTTAATTTGAATTTTATCTCTCAAGAATATAATTATTTTAAAAACCTAGTTTACAATTTATATAAATATCACAATTTAAATCAACAAAAAGCAAATTAGCAACTTAATTTGATTTACCAAAATATTAATATAGCAAATACCTCCCACAACCATAGTCTCACAACACAAAACCCAAACTAGATTTTTCACAAACCCTAATCTAAAGCTTCTCTTGCAAACCCGCAACTTTCAATTAAATCGAAATTAAGCACCTAACAAGCTTCAATAAGGAATTTAAATCAAAAATGAACAATGGGTCAAAAGTTATACCTCACAACCATGAATCAAACTACAAATCTAGACCTCCAATTTGGAATCCTTGCACCAAGATCCATGCTAAAGAAGATGAGGGAAAATGGGTAGCAATCGGATTTGGATTTTAGCTTGATTTTTGAGGTATTTTGATGTATTTTTTGGAGGGAAAATGAGGGGAGAAGAGGGAAGAGGGGCCGTTGTTTTTGGGGGTCAGAAATTCGGCCAGAAATGTGGGGAGGGGTGAGGGAGGAGAGAGAGTGAGGTGGAGAAAGTGTTGAAAAAGTCAAAGTCTACCTTACTTCTTTCATTTTCTTTTCTATTCTTTTCTTTTCTATTCAAAAAGGAGGTGATTGGAGAGAGAGAGGGGGGAGGGCTGTTCAAGGTGGGGTTGGCCTCATGGGGAGAGGGAGAGAGGGTGATGTGTGGATGTGTGGGTTAGATAAAAAGATAAATGTATTACCCCAATTCCCATTAACACTAATTTCACCGAAAAAAGCTTTTTTCTTCGATATTTTCTAAACCGTTTTGGCAAACCATTTCGTTTCAGAAACAATATTTTACACGGAAGTTTAGTGTATCATGAATTATAAAATTTGTATCAACCCATTCCAATTTCTAATTTTCCCTAATTAAATGTATTAGGGACGGCTTAAAATAATATTAAAATAATTAATTTCGGAAAAAATTTCAGAAAATTTGAAATTTCACCAGTGGCTCAATAAACACCAAATAATAGCAATTTCATATCTAGAATATGTATATTTAATTTTATAATAAAGATATTTGTATTTTGAATTTTTACAGAAAACCCCCCTTATTTTACCAATTTTCCGAAATTTCACCGAAACGATTTTCAAAACGTTACAATCTTCCCCCCTTAAAGAAATTCGGTCACCGAATTTAAATTAAAAATCTTCCCAAATACTAAAACATCTAAGCAAAACCATCAAGTCGTCGGGGCTCCGAAATCGTAAATACATAAAACAAATCGTAGCGCAGCGCATGCGCATGAAAAATGAGCATATAACTCAAAATCAAAACTCCGTTAAGCATCTCGCAATCATCGGAGTCATGGTAAACACACAAATGTCAAATCCAATACAAAACCAATATGATATAACTCGAAACTATACACGTAAATATCAAATCTATATATGTAAATATCCGAAGGGAATGCATGCCAAATCTCTTAAAGTCGCTGTGCAATGCGCATAACACTGCACAGTGGCGGACGTCTATCATAAGAAAATAATCATATACATATATACCTTTTGTTTGAACTGTACGTTCCGCCATTTTGGGAAACAATTTGGAAGGGTTTTCTTGTTTTAAACGTTTCGTGTCATATCAGACACGTAGGTAAATACTGAGACTATAGCTCACTTTTTGGAATTCCCTTCGATAGCTATCAATGCATGCAAAATACATTTAGGTATTGTCCTCTAACTGGTCCTGCTCAGTACGAAAACACATAGCAAATATCATAAAAACGTACTGCTCTATAAGAAATCAATCCCAAAATATGCATACGTATACTACGTGCGTCTGGTGCGCACGGAAATCAAAATCCATATATGTGCCAACATGTGCGCAGAAACAAGATCTAAGGCATCGGGTGTGCACGAAACATCTGTCATAGTCAACGTGTGTGCCTGACAGTAAAATCAGGTGCATCTGACATGCACGAAAAATCTCGATTTAGTGCATCTGGTGTGCACCAAAATCGCACCTCAAAACATGCGCCCAACATGCGCGAAAATCCAAATCAGGTGCATCCATCGTGCACGAAATCATGAAATCCGATATCAAGCGCCGAACATGCGCAAAATCCAATCAGGTGCACAAGGTGCACAAAACAAATATCGAACATCACAATCGAAATCGAAGTGAAGTGCATCTAAGTGCACAAAATGCGTATCACTGCACTGCAAGCATATGTGAACTATACCGAGTGCAAAAACCAAATCGTATGCGTATATACGCACAAATCAACTCAACTGTATGAAATCCATATAATCACAAACATGAGAAACCAAGGCACGAAAACTATCTCAAGTGCAACAACTGTGCAAAAATCATAAATACTCAGTAGGTGCAACCATGGCGCATGAAAACAAATATCATGAAACTCAATCATCAAAATCAATCATACGAATAGATCGCCCAAAATACCGAAATCAAATATGGCGGAATAGTCCCCGCTCAAGCACTTCCTCTAAGAACCTCTGGCTATTTGTCGTGGTCACTCATTGCATGTCTCGTCGACGATCCTGAACTCTGGCCTGCCGGCGTGCGCAACATGACCACTCCTGGGTCCTAGTCTTCTCGTAATTCATTCCAGAAAGGTCCAGTCGAGACCTTTCCCAAATCTCGTCTCTGCCGAACTGTCCGGAAGTCATCGTCCTTTACTATATCTATTTCTTGTTCCGAAACGGCTGCATACTCATCGCGACTCCTTCTGGATGGTATATCCAAGCACAATGCCTCGGCATGCGTATTGCATCTCTGATGTCGGCAGAGTGGAATGGTGTCTCATCAAGATCTCGTACGAACCTCTTTCTCCACTTTCTCTAATGTCGACTGCTTCGGACTCGTCTCGTCGTGGCTGCATGGACTGAGCTCCAACGGTTATCCTCGTATCTGGAGTCTCCCAAGAAATGCATCTCACCACCTAGCATCCGAATGAAGTCGAACCATCCGATCGATTCGTCAAAACCTCATAATCACCCAAGAGCTCAACATCTTGGGTACAGTTTAACAGTATCGAGTACATACCACAGCATCGATGGCCCAGCCGTAAAAGGGAAAACCCAAGCCTCACTAATGGCGCCGCGGAACTGCCGCAAACCCTAAGGTTCAAAGGCTTTCACACGGTCATTAAGTCGAGTTAGGGTTTCATTCTTCTAGAGGGTCCATAGAATCGCCTGCATGTCTTTCCGAATACTTTAAACCTGTAATAATAGGTTTCCGACATTCGATCGTCTCTGTCGACTCTCTACGTCTCCGCGTGAAGTCGTCTCTAGCTGGAATCAATCTATCTGATGACCTCGCATCGGGGTAGGAGAACGAACCACCTGTCCTAGTCATTCATCCTCGGGTGACTAGCGACTTTCTATCATCTCTTAGTACAACTCGTGCTGCAATGGCTCCAACATCTGGGACGATATCTCGTCGTTCGCGGCAATAACTGGCTCACTCGTCTGCACGCTGAACAATGCCTCAATTATCATGAATAAGCAATGTGCCGACGGTCATCAAAAATCTGGCTGGCCTCTGTCGGTGGCCCAATCCTCTGGTACTGATCGGCACGTCCGAGAAATCTCGTAAAGGGGATCCGCCAAACGCTCGTGGCGCGAAAACACAGTAAAAAGACACATCTCTGCAATCATGTGTCGCCAGAATTACGCCCTGGTCAGTCCTCGTTCGTGATGAGCTCGTGCTGACCACAACTTTAGCCGTAGCTCTCCGTTCCCGTAATCGTGGCAGCAAAACCATGACTGGTACCGATGAGGCTAGATCAGGAATGAATATGATACTGAGCAAAGAAATGTATATCCTAAGGCTCCTTAAGTAGAGTAGCGTATCGTAAGTATGCCGCGGAATATACCACGGTACGTCACTCTACTTTAGTCACCTATTCCATCAACCAAGGGTCATCCTACGCTCCGAAGGTAAAATCTAACGCTCTGATACCAACTTTGTCACGTCCCGAATGTACGGAACATGACCGGCACTTAAACTACGAAACGTCTCGAAGCGTACGTAATCTAAGTAAGCCGAAAACCCAGAAATCCAAACCAAGAAAAGTAGTAGAGTGATGGAAAACCAATTTAAAATCAAGTAGTTTTAATAGCATAATCCGAATTATGCGGTTTTAAAAACATCAAATATTTCCTGAAAATTTTGGCAGAGTCTCCTTTGTAAATACTGGCTCCCAAACGGGATACAACATGAATAGTATACGAAATCAATAAAAGGCAACCCCAAGCGGGAGCTAGCTCTTCGACAATCGACGGTCACAACCACACAAGCAATATAATATACAACGCCAAGGGCGAGGATCAAAACTCAAAAGGAAACTCAAAACCACAAGAAATCCACAGAAATATAACGCGCGACTATAAGATCGAAAGAATAACATCACTGGTCTCTATCTCTGAAATAAATATATGTTTGGTTGATGGAATTTACTAGATACAACTGAATAATATTATACAAGTTAATATGATGGGTACGATACCAATAAACCCACCTACTAGCAAGTCAACCGAACGAAACTGTGCCCGCAAAGCCGTAATGAAACCTGTACGGCAAACCTGCAAGAAACTGGGGCACAACGGGGGTGAGTTGCCAACTCGTGAATAGAAACATCTACGAACAGAATTCGCATGAACAACGCAATCCTAAGTCATACGATCATAATATATCCTCAAAAATATAACCAGCAGCCTATAACAATGGCTAGGGTATACCTCTAAACAACGGTAATACCAAGTGCTCGTGTCAGTGCCTCGGATAGCAATATATCATATGGATGATGTATGAATGCATGAAAACAGAGTACATGTACTGAAGAAACTCCTTTCATAACTCATTGAGATTTCTGTATTTTTTAAAAAATGAGGTATCATAAGGAAATTAGTATAAACCGTGTCTAGCATCGACACAAAAACATAAATCCACATATCTCAATATCTCAGGCTCCGGCTACCCGGACTGACCTGGATCATCAAATCTCAGTACCTCAATATCTCGAAATCTCAATGTCTCAAATCTCGATATCTAGGGCGCCGTCAGTCCCGACCGGCCCCTACCATCCATCTCAAGACTACGAAGGTATCCTCCGGATATCCGACGCGTCGGGTAAAATCACTGGTCGGGAGTGCTCCCCTGCCAGGCTCAACGTCAACAACACGATCCTCTTGCCCCGGGGTACCGCACCGGTTCCACCATGTACCCGAAAGGGTTCCTCCACTCCTCGAACTCGGGTCTCGAAATCCATCAGCAAACTCATGGTGGACGACTCATACATCATGGGAAAACTGTAATTTTTATTTAAAAAAGAGAAAAGAAGCTTATATAAGTTTTGCGGTTTTCCCCCAAATCCAGAAAATCTCATGGAAATCCGAATCCAAATCATCAATAGCATGTAAAACCATGAATATAAGCATGAGAATCCATGAATGCGGCATAACAATGAATAACAGTATGCATGAAGTGACAAGTAATAACTACAATATCTAAGCTGGCATATAAGGAAAGTATACTAATATCATGCCAAACTACTAGCTAACAAGCTAAATCAAGCAATAATATTCTCTAAGTGTACGTGACATGGCAATTACCGATGAAGATGTGTGTCTGCCGGCAAGTAAGTGTACGTGGTACATACGCATCATCGGTAATGGTGTCGGTGTCCTAACAGCATGATATCAACAATAGAATATGAATCATAATATAAGCATGCGATGCGGAGCGAACAACAATAATGAGCGGGAGCTAACTACTAAACAATGGTGCCATTTGAAATAACACGAATCGTGGGGTTTTGAAAATAAGGGCTACGGTGGTTTTAAGAAAGGATACGTCTTTTGAAATATCCGTAGATCCCTTGACCTGTCTTTTAAAATACCCACGATCCGTTAGTTTTGAAATAGGTAGAAATCTAATCTAGTCTGAAAACTACACTAAACTATACGGCTGAACTAAAGGTAAGGAAACCGCCTAGCATCTGAGTCGATACATATATGAATATATATTAGTCGGTGATCCCGCCTCGATACTATCAATCCGATACCATATCTATAATTAGATATTCCCAAGTCAAGAGTGCGGATCAATCATCAATATATAGCTCGTACGTAGGGTCAATATCACATTCATCACATTGTTCATCCGGTATCCTCTTTATCAAAGATCATAATCCGGGGTACCGATCTACGTCTAGTACAATACTGATACCGCCTAAGTATGCATGCACGTGTGTGTGAAACACTACGTCAAAGGACCCGCTACAACGTCATGTCGTATCTCAAATACGAACCCTGCCATATCACCGATCTCACGGCCTCAAATCAAATCTCATCGACTCATCTCAAATCCTGTATATGAACACATGGTCCCATACCCATGTGAACACATAACTATATAGAATCCCATATAAGCGCATATGAAAGAAGAATGAATGCAAGTATGGGTTTGTGTGTGTGCATGTGTGGTGTGACCACTACTCTAGGGTTTCACGACACTAAATCATCCAAGCCTACCAAATATCCATATTTAGCTTCAATAACCTCAAACAATATATAATCAATATATGTGTGTATACGCATTCGTATACATCACCACGAACTGCGGGGGTGCTATACACCATCCACCCGACTTCTCCCCGTAGATATAAATCTACTCACCTAGTCCTTGCTCGCCGGTGCCGACGTCGCCACGCGCTTGCTTGTCGTCTCGAAGTCCACATGGGGTACCTACATATCATAACGCACCGTATCGTATTAAAACCAAATTCAAAATCGAAACGGCATACGAAAATCAAATCGGCACGCGTATCACGCATAGGTCAAAACCTAACGCCTACGCAGGAAAGAATAGCCAAACCAACCCTCGATGTAGATGTACAAACGTCAAACCATCGAGAAAAAGCCAAACACTCTCATTTGCGCATTGACGAACACTAATTATAATATAAAATAGGTTAAAATTCACAAAAACCCCAAATTCACCTTAAAAGCCATTTTTCCGAAAATCTAGCAAGCAAAAATTACCCGTTTTAGTTCAAAACTCGACGTTTAAACAAATTTAGCGGCCATAATACTTATTAAATATCTTAAATAAGTCATAAAAACAATTTCCATAATTTAATCTCATTAAATTCCATTAACCCCAAAATTCTAGTTTACAAAATACCCAATTTTAACAATTTTATAGCAAAAATACACAAACAACAATTTAGCTTGGATTTTCATGAACTAAAAGCATTAAACCACTCAATATAATATTTATAATGACATGAAACCTTAATTTGAATTTTATCTCACAAGAATATAATTATTTTAAAAACCTAGTTTACAATTTATATAAATATCACAATTTAAATCAACAAAAAGCAAATTAGCAACTTAATTTGATTTAGCAAAATATTAATATGGCAAATACCTCCCACAACCATAGTCTCACAACACAAAACCCTAACTAGATTTTTCACAAACCCTAATCTAAACATTCTCTTGCAAATCCACAACTTTCAATTAAATCGAAATTAAGCACCTAACAAGCTTAAATAAGGAATTTAAATAAAAAATGAACAATGGGTCAAAAGTTATACCTCACAACCATGAATCAAACTACAAATCTAGACCTACAGTTTGGAATCCTTGTACCAAGATCCATGCTAAAGAAGATGAGGGAAAATGGGTAGGAATCGGATTTGGATTTTAGCTTGATTTTTGAGGTATTTTGTTAAATTTTTTTGAGGGAAAATGAGGGGAGAAGAGGGAAGAGGGGCTGCTGTTTTTGGGGGTCAGAAATTCGGCCAGAAATGTGGGGAGGGGTGAGGGTGGAGAGAGAGTGAGGTGGAGAAAGTGTTGAAAAAGTCAAAGTCTACCTTACTTCTTTCATTTTCTTTTCTTTTCTTTTCTTTTCTATTCAAAAAGGAGGTGATTGGAGAGAGAGGGGGGGAGGGCTGTTCAAGGTGGGGCCAGCCACATGGGAAGAGGGAGAGAGGGTGAGGTGTGGGTGTGTGGGTTAGGGAAAAAGATAAATGTATTACCCCAATTCCCATTAACACTAATTTCACCGAAAAAAAGACTTTTTCTTCGATATTTTCTAAACCGTTTTGGCAAACCATTTCATTTCAGAAACAATATTTTACATGGCAGTTTAGTGTGTCATGAATTATAAAATTTGTATCAACCCATTCCAATTTGTAATTTTCCATAATTAAATGTATTAGGAACGGCTTAAAATAATATTAAAATAATTAATTTCGGAAAAAATTTCAGAAAATTTGAAATTTCACCTGTGGCTCAATAAACACCAAATACTAGCAATTTCATAGATAGAATATGTATATTTAATTTTATAATAAAGATATTTGTATTTTGACTTTTTACAGAAAACCCCCATTATTTTACCGATTTTCCAAAATTTCACCGAAACGATTTTCAAAACGTTACAGATGTGCATGCACACATACATGCATACACATTTCTATCATGGTTGTTGATACATTGGATGGTGGCAATATATGACTCACACCTTAATAAATATGTTGATATTTATTTTTGGAGCAAGTGGAAATGGAAATAATTCATGGTTAATTATTTTATTCATCCACTAAACCTTTTGTTAACCATGGGTTATTTTTCCATGGCCATTCTTGCACCAAAAGAAATATCTAGATATTTATTAACTAGGGTTAAAGATGAGAAGAAGAAAATAAATATATTTTCTATTCTCATTTTTATCCTTAAGCTTATCATTATCTTGAGCATTTGTCATCTTCTTCTTCCTCACTCTCTTGCTCTCTTGGTTTTGATAGTGAACAAAAGAGTGATCAAGTTAGTGTTTTGAAGTGAGAAAACAAACCACATCATCATTCTATACTACTCTGGCCCATTAGTTTAGCTTCAACTTCATCATCTTGATCAAGTGGAGCTTTGAGCTTGGACTAAGAGGACTCCGGGTGAATAGTCGTGGACTTGGAGGATCTCAAGCAAGCTTCTTTCAACTCTCAAGTAGCCAAGGATTCTAGCGAAGCGAGCTACAAAGGTTGTATTCTCTAAACCTAGTACTTTACTACTTGTGGATTGTGTTAAAGTTTTGTGTTACCCTAGCTTTTCTAGTTTGATCCTTAGGATAGTTTCTTTAGCACCCTATAAATTTTTAATATGGCATGTGTGATGCTACCAAACCCTAGTAGTGGTGCTAAGGAAAACCCTTCAAGAACATCTCATCCCTCCACCTCATTAACCATTTAAATCTAAATGGTTAAAACTAAATGAGGTGGCATCTTCTAGAAGCACCCTTATAATAAATTACAAGAATACCACCCATCCTTATATACATACCCATATCCGTATTCCGAAAAAATACGAATAAAAAGAGACAAAAATAATCCAACAATATAATACTAGAATCCAGCTTAAACCAAAACCCACTAGTATTATCCGTCTGAATCATGATACGTGCACAAGTGCACGTAAATGATCGCACCCTGCCGTAAAACCATACGATCTCTACATCGTTTCGCCCGAAGTAAGGAAACCATCTGTGTGGGACTCTAAAGACTCATCAATTTGCTGGCAGTGGATTTAACCACAAGCACGTCAGCAGCACTAGCTGTACGTAACAGCTGCCCGGGTATTGAGAAAAAAGGAAGGCTGACGAGCAAACTCATCCAAACCCCTACTGAGCCTATCCGTGACAATATCCGTACAGTCCGGTCTGTTCGTCTAAGTGTATCGCATATCGGGTCTAGGGGGTGGATAAAGTCAGACCCCTAATAACGCGATATTTCGTGTCGGTATGAAGCCCATCACCAACTGAGAAACTACCGATCCATATCAGTAATTCTCGTCTAACTTGGCCAAGGATTTCTGGTGATGGCCACTCATGCACTGCATAACATCAACCCCCAATACCGGGAGTGACGAATCCCCGACGATCTGCTCACTGCCTCCATGTGGCTCGGGACTGTACCCAACTAAAACCTGTTTGCAAGACTCCTTTGAGCCGTGGTAGGGTAGTAATCAAAGCACAGTGGGAACTCACATGAGACAAATGACGATCTCACGTCGATAGACTAACTTGTACACATGTCACCTGGGAACTTCTATCTAACAATAGGTATAATACCAACTAGCATGTTCCCTGCGAGTCCATCCAGTGTGCTCATAACCCAATGAGCACATGTATACTATCTTAGGTGACTAACTGACACCAATGGCTTGTGAGACCGGCTACCGCCCCTCGTCAGGGTCTCGATAAGTATACACTAGTCTACTCCGGAGTATCAATTCCCAGTCTCGATACTCCCGCGACTAGGGACATTTAAGGATGCGCTTATAGACCACCCAGCTCTCACGTAAATGATCGCCATCATAATGCCGGTAGTCAAGCAAAAATCTTATGGGCTCTATCAATATGTAATACCGCATAATGCATGTACATGATGATAAAGGAAAACCAGATATCATACTATCATTTTGAGTAAAACTGTTCTATCCGTATAGGTCATCCCTCAATCATCATAATCACATGTCTGCGATTACAATAATTGCCATGAGGGCACTATAGCCAACAGTTATTACGTGTCTCTAATACATAATGATAAAGCCTATAGAATTCTTGCTTGACTACCAGCATTATGATGGCGATCATATACGTGAGAGCTGGGTAGTCTATAAGCACATCCTTAAATGTCTATAGTCGTGAGATTATCGAGACTGGGTATTGGCCGCGGTTGTTGCGGCGAGGGCACTAGGAACTTTCAATAGTATTAGAGCTTCCTAAACACCCTAATCTAGATAGTTACGACATTTGAATTCGTGGTTTTCCAGCGTTAAAAACTGCCTCAAAAACAGTGGATAAATTTCATGTTTTGAAGTGTTTACGTATCCTGCGGGCTCATGGTTTGGCCCGAGAAGCCGTGGGGTGCTGTATTTGGATCCTGAGGAGAGACCCATGGAGACCGAAGGGTCGGGACCCATCCCCAAGGCCACCACAAGGTGTTCTTGGGGGTGGGGACCCGAGCTGCCTCAATCGGGCAGTCTTGGGTCTGCCGTGCATCCTGGACCACCTCATGGTGGTCCTGGGTGTGGGTACCCCCCATAAGCCCCTTCATAAGTGTTCTAATTTTGTGATGGGTCCCCTCCCGAGGTTTTGGGCGAGTTTCGAGTTTGATCAGACTACTGGTTTGGCTTTAAACATGGAATTTATGTTGTTTTTTAGTGCACTTGATTTTCGGCCTTGAAATGTAAAGTGTTTTCTAAAATGTTCGTGAATTCTAATGTCGTGATTTTGTTTACATGCGGATATGTGTTGTTGAATATCGTCTAATAGCTATATGCTCAATTAGATGGGATTGCACATTTACTTCTGTTAGTTGTTTCTGTGATATACACACACACACACACACACACACACACACACACACATACATACATACATATATATATATATATATATATATATATATAGTTTATGGTTTAGACGGATTATCATGTCGGATAGCCCTAACCCCTCATGTGATTGCTTATACAGTTTTGATTTACATTTTTGTATTCATTTATTCGGGACAAGCTCTAACTTGTGGCCGCCGTTTTCACTTTATGTATATTTTTTTATTGGAGATCGACCAGGATGCAGTCATTGTCACCCTTGTATACATATCTTTTATGTACTAGTATTAACCCCAGAGAAGTGTTCAAGTAGTCGGGTTCTACAGTGCAGTAGGTGGCCATCTCATGGAGTTGATACCGGGCCTTCTCGCTCTAGAATTGGCGGGTTGCTCGCCGCACTTATAGAGTTCATAGGATCAACCCGCGGAGGGGTGCACAAGTTACCGGATGTCATTGAGGGCGAGTTACCCAATTTATAGAATTGGCAGATTCCTTGCTGCACTCGTAGAGGTCTAGGATCGATTCTGTACGGGCTATCCACACGACCGGGGAACGTCGTGTCTCATTTGCGGCTCAAATGAAACGCGGGACTCCTAATTTATCAGCTATTCCATATTGTTGTCCGCATGTCTGTGATGTTTTTTATCTGCCTGTGATGCTATTACTTGCAAACGATGATATATGTTATATATATTTAGTAGGCGCTTCTATATGTTTTGCATCCGCTCTAGCCCTGTCCTCGCCCTGCCGTAAGTTAAGTAACCTTACGTTGAAGACCCGGGATCCCGTGGCGAATGCGGATGGCATATAAAAGCATGCTATTTTGGTTGTTTCTGGTGTGCCTTAGAAACTTTTTTGATGGGACTGGATTATATGATTAATGCAAAGGAAAACAAACCTATATGATGTTGTCGGAACCAATTTTTAAAACTACTCGGTTTTGTTCAAAACTATAGTCATATTCTTTTGCTTTGCATAGAGGTATTCGGTTAGGAATATCATGTACCTTATTCTATAAGGAAAGAGCCTTGATCCCTTCATGGGGAGATCGCTCTTAAGCAAAAGTTTATGTTACTAATTTTAAAAGCGGAGCCTAAACCACTCCATTTCAAAGCCACTTGAGTTCCTTCAACGATATCAAGTTCAATACGTTAAAGGTTTTTCGCTAAAAACCAGCAGTAGCCCTTCGTTATTTCATATAGGTAGCGCTTAGTATTCATACTATATTTGTTGTCCTCCATCAAGGTATAGTGTGTGGTAGCTATGTGTTACTTTTCTGCAGCATAAATATGCATTAATCTTGGAAAGTCATACAGCCTTGTTGGCCTCCGTCAAGGGCGCGTACGGGTGAGTCTAAATTAACCAGGACAATGATGGGTAGAACTTGACTTGCGACTTATGATTTGTTGACCTCCGTCAAGGTCATAAGACGCTTGGGGAAAAAACCATATCGGGAGTTTCAAATATAAGGGAAACTTGCCAAGTTTGTGCATACCTTCTAGAGTGTGGTAATTTCGGTCGGATTCCATCAAAGTTATCACACAATGATAGTTGGGTCCCGATTCCCACTGATGAGCAGGTATTACTCCTCGGGAGATTTTCACATCACAATTAGCTAACTTATTATGTATCTAGAAAGTGTTAGCAAGGTCACCCCTCTGCAGAAACGAGGTTATTTAATTGGGTCTGTGCGAAAACACGGGGGACCTCCTTCGGAGTACCAACACTGGCCAGGCTGAACGTTTAGCAAACTTGTAAGGTGTACATGATCCACACTAGTTCTTCTTTTTAGGGTTTGAACGAGAATTTGAGGAAACAGTGGGAGCCATCCTGATTAGATAAAGTGATAACCAATCTAATCTTGATAGAGTGCACGCTGAGTAGTTCTTTTCTCTCTTTCTGATTACAGCGACTCATGACTTACCTTAAACTAAAACTCTTGAACCAAGTTGATCGAATCTTCTTAAAATCTGGATTTTGGATTGTCGTGATTTACGACAAAGTCATATATATCCCTGCTACTCCTACTTTCCTTTTGCTTTTCTCCAGAACACTCTATATCACTGTGATGATCCATATTGTTTGGAAAGACCATCGTATAGTTACATATGAACTCTAAGAAGTTATTTCAGTCGAGGATGGTCATTGGTTCTAGAGAATTTGGATTGTATTATTCGATTGTCTCTTCCCTTTACCTTATCTCAGGTTTCGAAAGCCCTTGTATTAGGAGAGTACACCTATTACGCTTATTGGATAGTCTTCTTCCAAACCTTAGGCTGATGCCGCAAGGTAGAAAAGGAAAAAAACCAATTAGCTTAAGTACGGTGTACAGAAGGTAAGATGTAGAGATATATAAAGAGGTTGAAGTGAGGGCAAAGAAAATTTCAGCTAGTGTCATGAATCTGGATATTGGAGAAGGCATTACTAGGATTACCCGGCCATCCCTTTGAAACATTTTCATGTTTCAGAATTTCTGTGTACTTGTAAATGAGAAATGTTTTTCCAATTAATTCTGACTCCAGGGTATGTATTTACCGTATTTGGATCTCACATTCGAATGATGTTACAGATGCCGAGCAGGAGTAGAATATTGGGAAAAGGACGATTTGATCCTCAATATTGGAATTCGTTGAAATTGGTGATATTGGATTAAATAGCTTGGCTTTGCCAAACGAAAAATATTTTGATTCGAATAACCGTTGTTATGCACCAATTTTTAAAATGATATATCTGTATTTTTATTTAATAAAGTAAGATATAAATTTTAAAAATTATGTTCTAAATATTTACCTTTATCGGTTGAGGATAAGGTAAGGTGTATTGAATAACGGTGTAAGACATTCTTGACCAAAATACAGTTTTCAAGTTCCAACATACGGAATTTGAGTTTGTATACTCTTGGGACTTATACATGAAAATGTATGTTGTCTAGTATTTTTCGGGACAAGGGGTTGGTACTCTTACTTTTTTTAGGCTTACCTATGAGTTTTCTGGTTTTAGACACGCATTCGTTGAAATGCAAGGTCTAAAATTTTTGAAAAGTTTATAGGTATAAGAATAAAGTAGAGAACCATATGTTGGAAGTATCAGGATTCTTTGAAGTGATCGAAAATATAGATACTTATGGTAGGTATTCCATCATAGTAATATTGGAAACTTGATTCTCTCTTAGGTTACTCATCCGCTGGTGCTCTCCATGATGAGTAATGTTGTATGTCCTTTTTCCATTTTGCCATATGCCCTAGAAACAGCTGCATGACATTTGAATCTGATTTCATCTAAATTAGTGCCTTTGATTATATATGGACATAGATTGGTTGCATATCTTGAGCTTATTAAGATATGAAAAAGCCGAGTATGTTGCAAATTTGATTCTACAACATCTTTAGGTTTCTTTTCTTAACATTAATCTTATTAATGTCATCCCATCATTTAAGCTCTTAATCATCATAGAAGAAACAAAAATAAAACACACATATATGCCATCTGCATTCGCCACAGGGACCCAGGTATTCGCCGTAAGGTTACTTAACTTACAGCAAGGCGGGGTCAGGACTAGCGCGGATGCAAAATATATATAGTGTCTAATAGTATATCATATATATAAGTAGCATTTGTCTCACGCAGTTATATGATCACATCACAGCACAACATAAGAATGCATATGAAATATAGGATATACTAGGAGGTTCGTGTTTTAGATTAAACCATTAATGAAAAACACGAATTCCATAGTCGTGATGAATAACCAAGCCCATACCTATAGACCCCTACGAAAGCGGCAAGGAACCCTTACAATTCTTGAGTTAGGCGACCGGTCTCAACTCCTTGAGATGGCCTCCTACTGAACTCTAGAACCCGGTTACTTGTGCTTTCCACCTTGGGTCTATCCTAATGCGGAAAAGTAAATAATATACATCAAATGGAGACAACATCCTCAACCCGAAAGTGTCCAAATAAAAGAATATTACATACATTTATTTATATGAATGAAAAAGAAAAACTCTTATCTCATATAAAACCCCCGGCTATTCAATCACGACGATCCTATAAAACATATCAATATAGCAACAAAATAACATCGCATGTTATCAACATAAGTAAATATGCGTATTCTTAATGTCGTTGACGTATAGCAACAAGATCATGAATACTACCGCTATTACACTTATGGTCGCAGAAAAGAAATGGAAAACTACAATAATTAGAATCCGCATCTATAGACATCATAAACCCGGAATATCGCATATTCCGAATTTCATGCCTAATGTTTTAAACCTTACATTTAAGCATCGAATTGAAAACTCTTTTCAAAGATTAAGCTGGGCAATTCAACAAGATCCCCAGAAAAATCGAAGGCTCGTCGGGAACTATAGTAGATGGCCGCACCCCCAAAAGCGTCAACAAAGTAGACTTGAGCGGAACTCCGTCGCCGCGAGCACCCGAGTGGATACTCTTGGCCATAGGGTCATCCTATAGTCACTTGGTCGAGGAAAGGGCGTGGCTATCTACAAGTGTTTCCCGGCGAGTATTCACGTACAATAAGAGATTACAAGGGTAAAATGTGAGATTTGTAAATTGATAACTAATTTTCGCAAAACTAATGAATGTAGATTCTAACCATTGTATCACACTTCCAAAACACATTAGACGATGTTAACATTTCGATCGACTTTCTAATTATCAACAATTCACAGAGACTTCAAGCTCTTGAGCCTCATCTAAAATTCCCAGGAAACTCATAATATGAAGTTGAAGTATCTAAAGAAAAATGGAGTCATAACTCCACAAGTAGGCGGCGGAACCGCGGCCAAGACATGGTCTAGACGGCGGTTCCGCGGCCACTTGGTAGAGTTAGGAGCTCGTATTTCTTGAGCCTTCATTAAAAAGCCTGCTGAATTTTCTGACAATTTTTATTCTTGAAAATATCGAATTTTAAAAATTTGAACAGAAACAATCAAAACTCGGAATTAAAACATCGATCGAACACTTTAACTTCATCTAATCTACTCCTAAGACTCTAGTTTGGCTCTGATACCATGTAAGTCTGTCTTAGCACCTCTACTATGGTTTTAACAAAAGCATGTGAGCTATTTTAAAAATTCTAAAGAGCTAAGTTAACTAAACATGAATCGAACTAGAAATTAGGGTTTCAAAACAAAGCAAATAAGGATTAACTCTAAGTGGATGGAAGCTACAACTTTTGTAGACCAGTCCTTCAATTCAATTGCTCCATATAAAAGTCCTAGAACTCTTCAACGACTTTACTTGAAAGATGGAACAAGTTTGTTTGTGGTCTTCGTTGTCAAAGAAAGATCCATCTTGAAGTTTCTCACTCTCAAACTCTCACTGCACTAATCTATGAATTAGTGAAGATAACAACCTTTACTAATTTGCTATTCTAGTATAGGTTGATGAAGTGGGATTTTTCTCATTAAAAATTTTTCTTTTTCTTTTCTTTTTCCAACCTAGAAAAATATCATGAGAGAAAAATGAAAAGGATGAACTTGTAAAATATTAGAACCAACCATGGAGATGAGATAAGGTTGAGATAGATAAGTATGAAAGAATAAAACAATTAAAAAGAATGAGGCATGGTTACTAGATTCTTTAAGAACATCATAGAAGCCATGACTCATCTCTTTATTTGTTTATTCTTACATATTTATCAATATCTTTATTATTTTTTTCTCCAATGTGATTCTTATATTTCCATGTTTCATGTATCATCAATCATGATATATATGTAGGGTTACTTAGCGCGGCAGCAAGGTTTCGGGAGGCATCGGCCATGCTGTTTTCAAAAATTTGCCGTTCTAAATAACTCTAACCCTAGAATCATAACTAGAGTTTTAAACGAACATGCAATGTAAACAACTTTACAACTAAGTGAATGCGGAATACAACCTTTGTAGACCAGTCGTTCACTTCAAATTCTCCATGTAGAAGTCCCTTCGCTGCGAGTAAGAATCTCCTGAACTCTTGAGATGCTCCACAAGGTGACAGATGCAAACTTGCTCGAAGTCTTCGAGGCCGAAGATGATCTAAGTCGAGGAGACTCAAGCTCATGCTACCTCTTCACTAAATTAGGGTTTAGTGAAGCAAACACCCTAAACTAAATGGCTAATAGTAGAGGATGATGAAGTAGGAAATGGACTCTCTTTAGTTTTCTTTTTCTCACAATATTTTCTCACCTTAGAAAAAGCTAGCAAGCTTTTTCTCTCATGAAGAAGAAGATGAAGTGAGTGAACAAATGAAACTCATGAGGTGAGAATATGAACCATGGGTGAGTTAGTGTCATACACTAACTCATGTAGAGAGTTTACCATGGTTAGTATAATGATTGGGTTAATAAAAATCTACAAGTGAAACAAAAAGGGTGGACTTGGTCAACAAATCCACAACCTTCTACAAGCTTGTAGCCATGCCAAATATCCATCAAATTTTGAATTACGTAGATAAATATAAACCCTACATTATATCAACATGGTGTAAGTCTCATACACCCATGTATTATGTATCATCAAGCATGACACAATAAAATTTACATTAATATATATCGCATATATATTATATGCACACAAGTGAGAAAAAGAAATGTTTAGTGAGCAAATATTAGTTAATGTAATTTAATATATCAAATATATAATTATACATTAAATTATCAAATCAACACTTGATTTAATAATCCGGCTATATCTCATATAACCGACCGATAACACATATCGCGAGAATAGAATGTGGTATCACATACTCGCATGAATCTCGGTCCCGCACATATCACATATGTGCTCCTACTCTGTTTCGCATGAACCAGGAAAGCTCTGTGTAGGACTCTAAAGACTCGTCAATACGCCGGCAGTAGGTGATGATTATATCAAACACCCACAAGCCGCAAGCGGTCTGGTAAATGTAACGGACACCCGGGTATTGAGCGATCAGAAGATCAACAAGCAAGCCTGCTTATACTCCTGCGAATCCAATCAGTAACACTACCATACAATCCGGTCTCTTCGCCTGATATGTCGCATATCACAGCCTGGGGGTGGTATAACATCAGACCCCAATAGCCTGATAAGTCATGCCGTTGCAAGGTCCATAACGGTTCGAGAAAATACTGATAACACATACCAGTAAATTTCAGCAACCCTGGCCAGGGATTTCCTGTTATGGCCAATCGTGCATAGCGCAACATCAACTCCCAATACCGGGAGAGACGAATCCCCTTCTATCTCTCATTGTTTCCATGTGACTCGAGAATGTACCCAAAACCACTTTTTTGCACAATCTCTTGACCGTGGTATGGTGTAAATCAAAGCACAGTGGGAATCACACAAGACTCTATGACGATCTCGGGTCTACAGACTAACCTGTACCGGTGTCACCAGAGAACTGCTATCTGACGATAGGTATAATACCATCTAGGAGTTCTCGGCGAGTCCATTCAGTGTACCCAGTCTCCACTGAGCACCTGTATACCTTCTCTGATGTCAAACACTAATGGATGTGGGATCATCCATCGCCCATCATATAGGTCGAGAAGCGTATACGCTAGTCTACTTTGGAATATCGATGCCCTGTCTCGATACTCCCACGACTAGGAACATTTAAAGGATGTACTTACCGACTCCCCTGTCCCCACTAGTATGATCTGCATCATAATCCTGGTAGTCAAGTACTCATTCTAAGGGCTTTATCAACATGTAATAGAGAGACAATAAGTGTACATGTTAAGATAAAGTGCAACCAGATAGCATACTATCATATCAAGAAAGAAAGTCCTCCCTATATATGTCCAAGAATCCACTACAATATACATCCCATGTACATTAATGGCCTCTAGGGCATACATATAACTAACAATCTCCCACTTGCACTAAGGCCATCTGTTGTAGTATCCAATCCTAACAATTTAGCAGTGGTTGTAGTATCCCATACTCAACCATCCCAAAAATCTCTCAAATAGTATTTGGGGAAGCAGGCCTTGGTGAGTGGTGTTAGTGTATATGCCCTAGAGGCCATTACTGTATCATACTGGTTTGTATATTACTTAATGGAAGCTTGGGATATTCACCTTGTATAGACAATCTTGCTCAATATAGTAGTATGCTACTTGGTTTGTTTCTACTTTAATGTGTACATGTGTTTATTTTAGTATATCACCTAAACACATTAGTGGAGCCCTTAGGATCTTTGCTTGATTACCAGCGTTGTGATGGCAGTCACACTAGTGGGGGCTGAGTAATCCACAAGCACTTCCTTATGCAGGTCCCTAGTCGTAGGACTATCGAGACAGGACATCGATACTCCGGAGTAGACTAGCGTATGCGCTTCTCATCCTAGTGTGGGAGACGGTCTGTCCCACAGCCGTCAGTACGTCGTAATTGAGATAGTATGCGGGTGCTCGTTAGGTTACGAGTACACTGGACAGGACTCATTGAGAACTGTTGGTTGGTACTATACCTATCGTCAGTTATCAGTTCCCAGGTGACATGAGTACAGCTTAGTCCGCTGACTTGACACTGTCACTTTGCCTCAAGTGTGTTCCCACTATACTTTGATTACTACCCTACCACGGCTCAAAGGAGTCGTGCAAACAGGTAGTAGTTGGGTGCAGTCCCGAAGCACTTGGAGGCAGTGACGGTTAGACGGGATTCGTCTCTCCCGGTATTGGGGGTTGACATCGCGCTGTGTCTAGGAGAGCCATTACACAAGTAGTCCCTGGCCAGGGCAAGCAAGATATACTGGTAGGTTTCCAGTGTTATCTCAGTGTGTTCTGGGCTACACTCCGACACGACTTGTACCGCCATTAGGGGACTGATGTTTACCGCCCCCTAGGCCCGCCATGCGAAGTTATCAGACGAACAGACTGGACTGTACGGAGATTGTCACATTCAGGCTCAGTAGGAGTTCAGATGGGTTTCACCTCGTCCGTCTTCTTGTCGTCATCTACCTGGGGACCGTTACGCACAGCTAGTGCCGCTTGCGGTCTGTGGTTAAACTCACTGCCAGCGTAGTGTCGAGTCTTTAGAGCCCCACACAGAAAGTTATTCGCCTTTAGGCAAAAGAGTAGAGGTCGCATGGTTTTGCGACAGGTCGCATGGTTTTGCGACAGGGTTCGGTCACATCTGTGCACTTGTGCACGTTTAGTGTCCGGACAGTTAACACTAGCGGGCTTTGGTTTAAGCCAGATCCTAGTGTACGTTTTGGGATTGGTTTTATCTCGTTTGTATTCGTGTTCCTCAGAACGCGGATGCGGGTGTGTATGCACAGTTGACAGAGAGACAGAGGTAGAGTATTCTCATTGGGGTTGTTGACTGTTGACTATTGACTTTTGCTAAACCCTAATGAGAATACGAAATATGATTAACAATAATATTAATTAAGTATTATAGTGACATGGTTGTTGAGGGGTTGACTTTGTTGACCGGTTGACTAGGTTGGACTAGTTGACCATCATCATGACAATAGCTATCATTTCATGGCAAAGACTTTTGCTTGCTTGTTTCTTTTTGAAAAATGAGTGCATGAAATGGTATAGCCATTTTGACTTGAACCAACACATAATACTTGATTACTATTATTTGTTATGATGGTTTTGGATTATGAGAGCTTGGAAGGCAAAAGACTTTCTCATTCTCTCATTTGCTTTCTCTCTCTTGCTTGAGCTCTCCCTTTTGCTCTTCCTCTTGCTCTCTCTCTAGCTCAAGGCAACTCCCTCTCATGAGTTGAGAAACATTGCCTTAGAGATAAAAGAAAACCCATATCACTTCTCTACTCATCCTAGTTCACAAGGTTTAGCAAACCAAGTGTTCTAGTTTCTTCAAGTTCGAAGAAGAAGCCAAAGATAGAAGCTTTCAGGCGGATCCATCTTCGGCGCAAGGAGACGACAAGGTGAGGCCGATCCGTACACCGCGAAGAGTTGAAGACGAAGGAGTTCAAGAAAGGTATAGCCCCCCCTAACCGAGTAGGTAAAACTCCTAGTTAGGTTGTTAGGTAGTTGTTTAACAAAGATCCGTATTTTGAGTCCATGTTACCACCTCTTGAAAAATCGTTTTTCATCATTTCCGCAAGCCCGTAAGTACCGGGAGAGGTAACGTGGACTTACAGTGGTATCAGAGCCTAGTTAAACACTATCTAACATGTTAGCAAAGTAACTAGAAATTCGATCGAAGAAAAAGTCGCGAAACATGCCCGTAAAATCAAGTTTCTGCCGATTCTGTTTTCTGTTCAAAAAATAAAAAATCTTACACTAAAAATCGGCTCAGGCTTTTTAGAACACACTGTAGAAAAATGGTCCCACGACTCGGTCAAGGCACCGCGGAACCGCGGCAGGAGCATGCACCCGCCGCGGAACCGCGGCCGAGTTGACTCGGCCGTAGGAGATTTTTCATGCAGTGTGTTCAGAAGGGTGTTTTGGGATTTTTACAATATGTATTTTCAGCCCAGATTTTACAGAAAGCAAAATTTGTTTTTGGGGCTTAAAAATCCATATTTTGATCGAGTCTAAAGACTTAAGCTGACGGGTATATATCTGTGATGTGTTATATGTATTGAACGTCCGCTAATCGCTATACGTCGATTAGTGGGGGTTATACATATCTGTGATCTGTAATGTTGATGGAATGTGTATATGAATTCATTGGATTGTCGCGGATGAATATCCGGGGGGTTGTGAGATGAGAGTTTTTCCTTTTATCTTTCAATTCATGTAATATGTAAATTGATGTAATATTATTTATGGCCGCACAACCGGGTCGGGGTTGTAGCCGTCATTGTATAATTTCTTTTACTGTTTTTGCTCCTAGGATAGACCCAAGGTGGGGTGCACAAACTACCGGGTATCTCGAAGTGCCGAGTGGCCTACTCACGTCATTGAGGGAGGTTGCTCCGCTTCGGATATTTGGCGGGTAGTTTGCCACACCCGTAGGGGTCTAGGGTGGGGTCTTGGCTATTCATCGGGACCGTGTAATCCGCTTTTCGTTACAGGCTCGTACGAATTGAGGATTCCTAGTATATCCAATGTGTTCATCTGTGATCTGAAATGGCTATCATTGTAATATATCTATATATGATATTATTTAGGCGTTGCTTATGTTTTGCATCCGCGCTAGTCCAGCCCCCGCTCTGTCGTTAGTTAAGTAATTTAACGGGTAATGACGGGGCCCCGTGGCGATTGCGGATGGCATAAGCGTACGCCATATTTTGGTTGTTTTCTGCAATGGTAGGATTAAATGATGGGACGCATTAAAATTAATGCAAGAAAAATAAACCAAGCAAAGTCATTAGAACACTTTCAAAACCACTCGGTTTCTTTTCAAAAATAACTTTTAAACGCGGAGCTTAAGCCACTCCTTTTAAAAGCTATCTCGTTCCTTCGATTATATCAAGTTCACTATGTTCACGGTTTCGCCAAAACCATTCGTAGCCCTCCGTCGTTTCACATGAATGGTCAATAAGTATTCAAGCTATGTTTGTTGGCCAAAGTCAAGGCATAGTGATTGGTAGCTATTGGGTATTCATGTGCAGCATAGATAGATGTGTTGGTTTGGGGAAGTCGTTCTACCTTATTGGCATTGTTAGTTATATGTATGCCCTAGAGGCCATTACTATACACAGGATGTATATTGTAGTGGATGCTTGGACATATATAGGGAGGACTTTCTTGCTCGACATGATAGTATGCTATCTGGTTGATCTTTACCTTAACATGTATACTGATTGTCTCTCTGTTACATGTTGGTAAAGCCCTTAGGATGTGTACTTGACTACCTGGACTATGATGCGGATCATACTAGTGGGGACATGGTAGTCCATAAGTACATCCTTCAAGGTCCCTAGTCGTGGGTGTATCGAGACGGGGCATCGATATACCAGAGTAAACTAGCGTATACCTTCTCGACCCATACAGATGGGCGATGAATGATCCCATATCCATTGGTGTTTGACATCGGAGATGATATACGGGTGCTCAGTAGAGACTGGGTACACTGGACGGACTCGCCTAGAACTCCCAGATGGTATTATACCTTACGTCAGATGGTAGTTCTCAGGTGACACTGGTACAGAGTAGTCTGTTGACCCGAGATCGTCATAGAGTCTTGTGTGGTTCCCACTGTGCTTTGATTTCCACCTTACCACGTCCAAGAGGGCGTGCAAAACGGTGGTTTTTGGGTACAGTCCCGAGTCACATGGAGGCAATGAGCGATAGGAGGGGATTCGTCTCTCCCGGTATAGGGAGTTGATGTTGCACTGTGTTCGATTGGCTATAACCGGAAATCCCTGGCCAGGGTTGCTGAGATATACTGGTAAGTGTTACCAGTAGTTTCTCGAACTGTTATAGACCTCATATCGACACGACTTATCGAGCTATTGGGGTCTGACGTTTACCACCCCTAGGCGAGATATGCGACATATCAGACGACGAGACCGGACTGTACGGTAGTGTTACTGGTTGGATTCACTGGAGTGTGAGCGGGCTTGCACGTCGATCTTCTGATCGCTCAATACCCGGGTGGCCGTTACGTTTAGCAGACCGCTTGCGGCTTGTGGGTGTTTGATATAATCATCATCTGCTGCTGGCGTATTGACGAGTCTTTAGAGTCCTACACAGAGGTTTCCAGGCTCAAGCGAAACGAAATAGGAGCGCATATGAGATATGTGCGGGACCGAGAATAATGCGTGTATGTGATACCGTATTCCTTTCTCGCGACGAATGTGTCGAATGGTTGTATGCGATATAACCTAGTTATCGAATCAAGGATTGATTCGATAAGCCGATACATTGTATACCAGTCGGTTGTGTGCGACATGACCGGATCATTGAATCAAGTGTTGATTTAATGATTTAATGCATAATTATATATTTGATATATTACTTTGCATTAACTAGTATTGATTCACTTTAAATGGATTTTCTCACTTGAATTGTGCAAGTTGTATATGTGATATACTTTTATGCACATGATTGTATCATATTTGATGATACATGCTTACTTGTGTTTGTGTAAAGTTTAAACCTTGGTTAAGTAAATGGTTAGGGTATTGTTTAATTTATTTATTCATTTATTGATTTGTTTATATCATTTTGGCAAAAGGAAAATGGTGGCAAATTTTGTTTCTTTGTTGAAGCTTTATGAAGCTTTGAAAAAGTCCACCATTTTTGTTTCATGCCTAACCTAACCATTCACCTAACTATAGTTTGCTCTCTACACATAACCATGGTTGGTTTATGATAAGTATTCTATTATTTTTTTCTATTGAATTAACTTATCATAACAATTATCATCTTCTTCTTCTTCTTCTTCATATGAAGAAAAAGCTTGCCTCATCAATGGTGATTGATGAAAATGAGTGAGAAATCCAATTCTAAAGTCTACCCACTTCCTATTTCTTCATCCTCTACCTCTTTCCAAGTAGTAGAGTGTGTTTTCTTCACAAGTTTCTTGACTTGGTGAAGTTGGAGCTTGATCTAGTGATGCCTCGACGTAGATCATCTTCGGCACCAAGCCGACGACCTTGCCCGCCCATTTCTCCGATGAAGCCGACGCTAGAGCCCGGGATTCCATTTGGACAGCGAGAAGAGTTCATTGCGGAGCTATGGAGGTGGAGGACCGGATCTACAAAGGTTGTATTTCCGTTCTTTTAGTAAAGTAGTTTACTAGTTGCATCTTTCGCCTAGAATTCTAGCCAACGATCCGTAGTCTAGGGTTTCTCGGCACCGTTTTTTTTTGAAAATTGGCATGGTTGATTCCTTGTGAGACCTCATGAGAGTGCCTAGGAACCCTACAGTGGTATCAGAGCCTAGCTAGAGCCTTAGGCGAAGTCTAGACGGAGTTTGAAATCCGAACGAATCGAAACCCTAACTCTCAAAATGCTCTCTGTCCAATTTTTAAAAAGCTAGATTTTTCAATATTAAAAATATGCAGAAAAATAAGCAGGGTCTTATTTGAATTACTGTGAAAGACGAGGGTCTAATTCGAAAATTCCACCGCGGAACCGCGGCATAAGCCTGCACATGCGGCGGTTTCGCGGCCGTACTGTCCCTTTGACCAATGTTTTATACACAGTAATTCATATAATTGAATCCTATATTTTCTGGTTATTTTTAATGTGACTCTACAGTTGAGTGTTCTGGGGTTGTTTTGGGGATTCGATGATTCAATCGGATTATCAGATTTTGTCTATGTGGATTCCGGATATTTTTAGAATATGTTAAAAGGTTCGACCGGATATAAATACCCAACTTTTCCCCTGTCGGGAAATTTCCAAGTGTTGGATTTTTCTGTGGTTAAAAGACGTTCTAAGTAGTGCAAGTAACGCGATGGTCCCTCTAGAAGACAACAAACCTTAACTCGATTATATGACCGTCTTGAACTTCCCTTTGAACCTTCGGGTTTAGAGCAGTACGGCGTGCCACATGTGAGGCGTTGGCTTGACCCTTCTACGGCTGGACCGTTGGTACTGAGGCACGAACTGAGTGTTTTTAGACTTGTTTCATGTGTTGAGCTGTATCGGGAAAACTTGGGTGTTCGATTGTTCGATCGAAAAGTTTAGCATTTTCTATTTATCCGGAATGGGATACAATAATTGGAATTCACAACAAGTTATGAGATAACTGAATGAATGTTATAAACGTAGCACTTTAGTCTCACTTGATCGGTTGCCACGGAATTTTGATGTGATCAAAAGTCCGTCGCAATCACGTAGCGTACGCGGATACTCGCCGGGTAAACTTAATAGACAGCCTCACTCCATAGCCCCGACCAAGTGACTGTAGGAGAACCCCGTCGCCGAAAGCATCCGTTCGGGTGCTCCCGGTAGCGGTGTTCCGCCTTGGTGCACTTCGTCGACGGTATCGGGGGTGAGGCCGCCTACTGAAGTTTGCGACGAGTATTCGATCAGAATGTCGGGAATCTTGTTGAATTGCCCGACTTGATATTGAAAAGTGTTTTCGATTTTGAGACTAAAATGCGGGGTTTATAATAGTTAGGCATGTGATGCCTAAGGAATTCATTTGGTTAGGCATGTGATGTTTAAAGAGATTGCGGATTCCAACTGTTGTAGTTTTACACTTTCTTTTCTGTGACCGTAAGTGTAATATGTGATATCGCCGGTTTCGTTGCTGTATGCCAACGACAATTGGGATGCACATGTTTACTTACGTTGATGATATGTGATATTATGTGTTGCTGGATATGTTATATCGGATCGTCGTGTTCGAATAGCCGGGTTTTTTTTATGTGAGATGAGTGTTTTTCAATTTCATTCATGTAAAAACTTGTATGTAATATTCTTTTATTGGGGCACTTCCAGGTTGCGGAAGTAGTCACCCTTTATATATTATTTACTTTTCCGCACTAGGATAGACCCAAGGAGGAGGGCACAAGTAACCGGGTTCTGGAGTCCAGTGGGAGACCAACTCGAGGAGTCGAGTCCGGGTCTCCTAACTCTAGAATTGGTAAGGTTGCTTGCCGCTCTCGTAGGGGTCTAGGGGTGTGGGTTTGGCTATTCATCACGACCGTGGAATCCGTGTTTTATACTGGCTCGTATTGAAAACACGGACGTCCTAGTATATCCAATATTTCATATGTTTCTTCTGCTGCGATATCTGTGATGTGATCATGTGATGTTCTGTGATAGATACAGTATACAATATATATGATATATTATATAGACGTTACTTATGTTTTACACCCGCGCTAGCCCTGCCCCGCTCTGTCGTTAGTTACCTAACCTAACGGTGCACGAGGGGACATCGAGGCGAATGCGGATGGCATAAGTGTACGTCGTATTTATCTGTGATGTTTAGGTATTTAAATGATGGGACTTCATTAATGTGATTAATGAAATAAAAGAAACCTAAGATGTTGTAGAATCGAATTTCAAAATAAAACAGGTAGCTACAGTTCTTGCTTTGCACAGCGGTATATACGATATATCCTGCACCTTATTCGATGAGGAAAGAACCGAGATCCCTTCACCGGGAGTGACTCCTTTAGCAATAACTGGCAGATGCTACACATTCGGTTTGTCTTTTGATTGCTTTTAAGAGTTTTGCTTTGCACAGTGATATATATGATATATCCCGCACCTCATTCGACGAGGAAAGGACCGACGATCCCTTCACCGGGAGTGACTCCTTTAGCAAAACTAGAAAAGCCTCAAAAACACTCCATTTCAAAATTCATTCGATCCTACAACGATATCAAGTTCATTACGCAATAGGTTTTCAGAAAAACCTGTCGTAGCTCTCCGTCATTTCAGATAAGTCCTATTTAGTATTCGTGCTACGTTTGTTGACCTCCGTCAAGGCGTAGTGTGCGGTAGCTAACTAGTATTTATCTGCTTATACATATGATGCAGATTGGATTAGGGTAGTCGTGCGGCCTTGTTGACCTCCGTCAAGGGTCGTGCGGGTGGGTTTAATTCGATCAAGAAATGACGGTTTGAACTTGACTAGTAGCCTATGGTTTGTTGACCTCCGTCAAGGTCATAGGGTGCTAGGGGCAAAATATTATCGGGAATTTCAAGTGTTGAAATTTGCAATGAGATTGCATACCTTCTATGAGATAGTTGGATCCCGATACCCGCTGCGAGTAATTGTTACTCCTGGGAGAGTTTTATACATTACAATTAGCCGATCAAGTAGGTGTTTAGAAAGGTGTCAACGAGGTTACGCCTCTGGGAAAACGAGGTTTACATTAATTAGGTTCGTGCGAAAGCACGGGAGACCTCCCTCAAAGTACCGACACTGGCCTGGCTGAAAGATTGGCGAACTTGTAGTGTGTAATTAATCCCGGCTAGTCTTTCCTTTTAGGGTTTGAAGGAAGATTTGATAAAAAGCAGTGGGAGTCTTCCTGATTAGATAAAATAATAACCAATCTATTCTTGCAAGAGCGCACGCTGAGTGTTTTCTTCTCTCTCTCTCCTGGTAGCGACCATATCACGCCTTAATCAAAATAATAATACGGATTGTTGACCGAACCCGCTTGTTATACTGAGCTGGGGAACGTTGGTCCCGCTCCTACTTATAAATGTTATAAGACAGAGCAGGAAAAAGGGGAATACCAGATTTCCCGTGCCGCCCAAATGAAGAGAGTGCATGCTGATGTATCATCTTCGGGTGTGTTCATTATACAGAACTGTTTCTCAATGTCCTTTACGTCCCGGGTATATGATACCGGATCAGGATCCCGCATATGTAATATGTTACATGGGCTACAGACAGGTAAAGAACTGAGAACGGGTGATAAGTTTCATGAGGCAGAAAACGGGGCAAGAGTTGCAGCCAAGTCTGTTGGTCACTGTCACCCTGTATAGTAATACATTGATTTTGAACGAATGTTGTTAGATACCGAACCTGATATACAAAATCATATCACTCTCTTTATTAGTAAAGAAATGATAAAATTTTGTATTGTTGGATAATGTTTTGAACATTTCCTATATCAAAAGTTGATCGGTTCAGGCACGTTATCTAAAAGCATTGACGTTCTAAATCAAACTACAGTTCTTAGTATACTGAACACACACAAGAGGAAGAGTTCATAAATGAACGGATCCTTCTTGAGGTATTGTAGACTAGGCCATATCAATGCGACCCGACTAGCAAAGTTACATTTAGATGCATATTTAAATCAGTTTGAATTTACATCTTATGAAAACTTGCCAGTCATGTCACAGAAATATGATGACCACAGCTCTGTTTATTGGAAACAGAGAAAGAGTTAGTGAACTCTTGGGATGATACATGTTGATGTATGAAAGGTCCCCTGTCTACACATGCCAAGACCGGTTCTTTGTACTTCATTACATTCTCTGATGATCTCTTTAGATTCAGACATATGTTCCTGTTGAAACATAAGTCCGAACCTTTTGAGATATTCACAGAATATAAGTTAGAAGTAGAGAACCAAAATACGGGTATAAGTATTATGTCCTTTGATGTGATCCAGGAGGAGAATACTTGAGCACGGAACTCCTGGACTATTTTAAGAAGAATGAGATTCTCTCTCAGTATTACTCCTCTGAATACACCACAGCACAATGGTGTATCAGGGCGGAGCAAAAAACACCATATATGATATGGTGTGCTCTATGATGAGTACTACTGAGTTACCTATTTCCTTTTAGGGAGTTATGCACTTATGAAGTTGCATACCTATTGAATAGGGTTTCGATCAAATCAGTTTCCTACCACTTCATATGTGATATGGAAAGGGAATAGCCCATATCTTAAGTTAGTTAAGATTTGGGGTTGTCCGGCTAATGTCTAAAAGAAAAATCCGGACAAGCTCGAGGCAAGGTCTGTTAAGTACAACTGGAAAGGTTCCAGCTATACAAATGACAGCAGATGATTTGGTACAACCAAAGGATTCAGTAGATTCCAATGAACCTCAGCCTCTCCGCCGATCTAGTAGGGTTCCTCACCCACCTGAGAGATACTTTGGTTTCTCTATGACAGTGGGAGCGAGGATTGCATCATGAGATGATGACCCAACTGGTTTCGAGCTGGCCATCAGGAGTAAGACTCTGTAAGAATGGCTGGATGCTTAGCGATCTGAGATGGAATCCTTATACACCAACAAAGTATGGACTTTAGTTGCTATATCTGAAGGGTTAAATCCCCATCAGGAGCAAGTATATCTTGAGAAGATTATTTGGTGTACATGGAAAAGTTGTGACTTTCAAAGCTAGACTTGTTAAAGGTTTGTATCATTGACCAGGTATGGATCATGATGAAACTTTTTCTAATGATCTATGCTTAAGTCCATCCAGATCCTACTTGCCACGGCTACATACCATGACTACGATATCTGGTGGTTGGGTGTCATGACTGCTTTTCTAAATGATGTTTTGGAAGAGAGCGTCTATAAGTACACAGCCAGAGGGCTTCGTAAATAGTAGGAGCAGCGGAAACGTGAAGCAAGATGTTTTATAGGATAAAGCAGGCATCGCGGAGTTGGAACATCTGTTTTGATGGATTAGTCAAGGAGTTTGACATCATCAAAATGGTAGATGAACCTTGTATAAACAAAGAGGTAGTAGGGAGTATGGTGACGATCTTCGTAGAGTACGTGGATGACATACTCTTGATAGGGAAGGAGTTTCCTATGCTACGCTCGATCAATCTCCGATTATCACAATGATTCTCCATATAGGATCAAACCGATACCTCCTATATCCTGGTTTTAGGATCTATAAGATAGATCTAATTGGATGTTAGGATTCTCACTAGCAATAGTGAGATGGTATCAATCCATCCTGGGGAGAATCATTGGAAGTGTTCCAGAGTGATAAAGACGACTGAATGTCAGTCGCAGGCATTGTCTTTACCCTCAGTAAAGGGACGGTATGTTGGAAGAGTTCCAAGCTAGATACCGTGACATACTAAACAATAAAGGCACGATACATCGCTACTAAAGATGCTACCAAAGAGGCTGTTTGGGCGTATTTTGGTTCATGAGATGAACTAGGTTCCTACCATTGTGTGACAATGGAAGTGTGGCTCTGGCCCGGGAACCCCGGTCCCATCAGTGATCCAGACTTATTCTAAGGCAGTATCACCTGATCATGGAGATGGTTGATCTCCAGGGTGATCGAGGCAAGGAGAGCAGACTTAGAGGATAACGCAGCGGATCCACTCACGAAGGCCTATTCCCAGAGAGAGACTTTATGGGATGGTTGAGTATGAGATACTACAACCACTGTTACAGATGGCCCTAGTGCAAGTGGGAGATTGTTAGTTATATGTATGCCCTAGAGGCCATTACTATACACAGGATGTATATTGTAGTGGATGCTTGGACATATATAGGGAGGACTTTCTTGCTCGACATGATAGTATGCTATCTGGTTGATCTTTACCTTAACATGTATACTGATTGTCTCTCTGTTACATGTTGGTAAAGCCCTTAGGATGTGTACTTGACTACCTGGACTATGATGCGGATCATACTAGTGGGGACATGGTAGTCCATAAGTACATCCTTCAAGGTCCCTAGTCGTGGGTGTATCGAGACGGGGCATCGATATACCAGAGTAGACTAGCGTTTACCTTCTCGACCCATACAGATGGGCGATGGATGATCCCATATCCATTGGTGTTTGACATCGGAGATGATATACGGGTGTTCAGTAGAGACTAGGTACACTGGACGGACTCGCCGAAAACTCCCAGATGGTATTATACCTTACGTCAGATGGCAGTTCTCAGGTGACACTGGTACAGAGTAGTCTGTTGACCCGAGATCGTCATAGAGTCTTGTGTGGTTCCGACTGTGCTTTGATTTCCACCTTACCACGTCCAAGAGGGCGTGCAAAACAGTGGTTTTTGGGTACAGTCCCGAGTCACATGGAGGCAATGAGCGATAGGAGGGGATTCGTCTCTCCCGGTATAGGGAGTTGATGTTGCACTGTGTTCGATTGGCTATAACCGGAAATCCCTGGCCAGGGTTGCTGAGATATACTGGTAAGTGTTACCAGTAGTTTCTCGAACTGTTATAGACCTCATATCGACACGACTTATCGAGCTATTGGGGTCTGACGTTTACCACCCCTAGGCGAGATATGCGACATATCAGACGACGAGACCGGACTGTACGGTAGTGTTACTGGTTGGATTCACTGGAGTGTGAGAAGGCTTGCTCGTCGATCTTCTGATCGCTCAATACCCGGGTGGCCGTTACGTTTAGCAGACCGCTTGCGGCTTGTGGGTGTTTGATATGATCATCATCTGCTGCCGGCGTATTGACGAGTCTTTAGAGTCCTACACAGAGGTTTCCTGGCTCAAGCGAAACGAAATAGGAGCGCATATGAAATATGTGCGGGACGGAGAATAATGTGTGTATGTGATACCGTATTCCTTTCTCGCGACGAATGTGTCGAATGGTTGTATGCGATATAACCTAGTTATCGAATCAATGATTGATTCGATAAGCCGATACATTGTATACCAGTCGGTTGTATGCGACATGACCGGATCATTGAATCAAGTGTTGATTTAATGATTTAATGCATAATTATATATTTGATATATTACTTTGCATTAACTAGTATTGGTTCACTTTAATTGGATTTTCTCACTTGAATTGTGCAAGTTGTATATATGATATACTTTTATGCACATGATTGTATCATGTTTGATGATACATGCTTACTTGTGTTTGTGTAAAGTTTAAACCTTGGTTAAGTAAATGGTTAGGGTATTGTTTAATTTATTTATTCATTTATTGATTTGTTTATATCATTTTGGCAAAAGGAAAATGGTGGCAAATTTTGTTTCTTTGTTGAAGCTTCATGAAGCTTTGAAAAAGTCCACCATTTTTGTTTCATGCCTAACCTAACCATTCTCCTAACTATAGTTTGCTCTCTACACATAACCATGGTTGGTTTATGATAAGTATTCTAATATTTTTTTCTATTGAATTAACTTATCATAACAATTATCATCTTCTTCTTCTTCTTCATATGAAGAAAAAGCTTGCCTCATCAATGGTGATTGATGAAAATGAGTGAGAAATCCAATTCTAAAGTCTACCCACTTCCTATTTCTTCATCCTCTACCTCTTGCCAAGTAGTAGAGTGTGTTTTCTTCACAAGTTTCTTGATTTGGTGAAGTTGGAGCTTGATCTATTGATGCCTCGACGTAGATCATCTTCGGCACCAAGCCGACGACCTTGCCCGCCCATTTCTCCGATGAAGCCGACGCTAGAGCCCGGGATTCCATTTGGACAGCGAGAAGAGTTCATTGCGGAGCTATGGAGGTGGAGGACCGGATCTACAAAGGTTGTATTTCCGTTCTTTTAGTAAAGTAGTTTACTAGTTGCATCTTTCTCCTAGAATTCTAGCCAACGATCCGTAGTCTAGGGTTTCTCGGCACCGTTTTTTTTGAAATTGGCATGGTTGATGCCTTGTGAGACCTCATGAGAGTGCCTAGGAACCCTACAGGCCAAAGTCAAGGGTATGTGCGGGTGGGATCAAATTAACCTGGAGAATGACGGGTAGAACTTGACATGTGACTTATGATTTGTTGGCCAAAGTCAAGGTCATAAGAGCATGGGGCAAAAATCCACATCGGGAGTTTCAAAAGAACTGAAACTTGCTAGCTGCATATGGAGTGTGATGATTCTGGTAGGATTCCTTCAGTTTTGTCACGCAATGATATTTGGATCCCGATCCTACTATGAGTATATGCTACTCCTTGGGAAATTTCTCACTTAACGATCAATGCTATAAACCAAGTAGGTGTCTAGAAAGGTGTTAGCGGGGCTACGCCCCCAGGGAAAAGAGGTTATTTAATTAAGGAACTTCGCGAAAGCGTTGGAAAACCTCCCTCGAAGTACCGACACCAGCCTGGCCGAACGTTTAAGCAAGTATTGTACGGTGTGATTGATCCTGACTAATTCTTCCTTTTTGGTTTGAGGAGGGATTCGAGAGACAGTGGGAGCCATCCTGTTTAGACAAATTAAAAACCACTCTAAACTTGCAAGAGCATCATGCTAAAGTGTTTGTTCTCTCTCTCCTAATTGCAGCGACCAAACATCATGACCGAACTTAAGTTACTACTAGATAAAAATATACTGACAGGGCCAAACTACAAAGATTGGCTCAGGAATGTCAAAATCGTAATCACTTATGACAAGTTAGGGTATCTCCTTACCACCAAAGCTCCCCCTATCCCAGGTCCAAAAACCAGCGTTGCGGATAGGGAAATCCGTAAGACCTGGGAAATCGATTGCGCGAAGGCCAAGTGCCTCGTGCTTGCCTCTATGGACAATGAACATCAGAGGAGGCACGAGAATATGGACCTCGAATCCATATTTCTCCATACAAAAGAACTGTATGGAGAGCAATCTCGTATCGCCAGATACGAAGTGTCGAAAAAGTTGTTTTCGGCAAGGTTGGCCGTCGGATCATCGGTAGCGGAACACGTGCTTAAGATGATTGGCTTCATAGAGGAGCTCGCGGACCTTGGAACCATGTTGGAGAATGAGCTCTATACGGACTTGATTCTTCAGTCCCTTCCTTCCACTTACGCCCAGTTCATCCTGAATTTCAACTTGCAAGAAAAGCAAGTTGAACTTTCAGAGCTCCTCAACATGCAGAGGAGTGCAGAGGGCACCCTACAGAAAGATAGGGAAACATCCACTTTGTTTGTAGGAGGATCTTCCTCTTCTAGGTCCAAGGCGAAAGCCAAGGGAAAGAAGAAGAAAGCCCCCGCCAAACCAAGGGACGGTGTTAGTAAAGTGGATACGAAGGCAAAGGCAAAGTCAACAAAGATAGCGGGGAAGCTTATAGGGAAGGAAGAGTGCTTTTTCTGTCATAAGAGTGGGCACTGGAAGAAAGATTGCAGGGCTTGGAAAGCCAGAACACAGGATCTGAAGCAAGTTGCGGCTTCAGCTTCAGGTGTGTATGTTATTGAAAACTGTCTATCAATAAACTCCACTTCCTGGGTATTGGATACCGGATCAGGATCTTATATCTGTAATTCTTTGCAGGCGTTGAGAAAGCGTAGGTTTTTGAAGGAAGGTGACATGACCCTCAAAGTTGCAAACGGAGCTAGCATGGATGCTAAGGCCATGGGGGACTATCACCTGGGAATGTCAGATGGACATGTTTTGGTTTTACGTAATTGCTTTTTTGTACCCAACGCAACTTGTAATATCATTTCTGTATCTTTAATATCTAAAGAAGGTTATGAATTTGCGTTTGTAAGTAATGTTGTAAACATTCACCTTAATCAAGTTATGATTGGGTCAGGTACATTGAGCAATGGTATATACGTATTAAACCAACCACAGATTTTCAATGTCCAGAATACACACAAAAGAAAGTCTCCGGAAACAAATCAGGCTTTCTTATGGCATTGTAGACTGGGTCACATCAATGAGAGAAGGTTGACGAAGTTACATACAGAAGGATATTTGGATCCGTTCGAATATCAATCGTATGCCACTTGTCAATCCTGTCTCAAAGGAAAGATGACAAAGACTCCGTTCACTGGACACGGAGTAAGAGCGAGCGAGCTCTTGGGACTCGTACACAGCGACGTGTGTGGTCCAATGTCTACACATGCGCGAAACGGTTATTCTTACTTCATTACTTTTACGGATGACTTTTCAAGGTACGGATATGTCTTCTTAATGAAACATAAATCCAAAGCCTTTGGAAAATTCCAGGAATATAAGAATGAAGTAGAAAAACAAACCGGCACAAGTATCAAGACACTAAGATCTGATCGAGAGAGTGAATACTTGAGTGTCGAGTTCCTGGATTACTTAAAAGAGAATGGAATTCTCTCTCAGCTTACTCCTCCATACACTCCGCAACATAACGGTGTATCGGAGAGACGGAACCGAACCCTATTACGATATGGTACGGTCCATGATGAGTAACGCTGAGTTACCGCGATCATTCTGGGGATATGCACTAGAATCAGCTTCATACCCGAGTTCCAACTAAGACTGTGCCTACCACACCATATCAGATGTGGTGTAGGAAGAAACCCTATCTTAAGCACATTAAGACATGGGATGTCCAGCTTTTGTCAAAAAGCAGCATGCGAACAAACTCGAGGCACGCTCGGTACAGTGCAAGTTTGTGGGATATCCAAAGAACTCCAAGGGATATTTCTTCTATTGCGAAGAGGAACAAAAGATTTTTGTTTCTCGTCATGCCCACTTCTTGGAAACTGAGTTTTTAGAAAATCAGATAAGTGGGAGCGCAATAGAACTGGAAGAAATTCCAGAACCACGAGCTATTACTGAAAGCTTAGTAGAACCAGAGGGTTCGAAAGATCATGACATTCCTGCGCCGCTCCGCAGGAGTAGTAGGCAGTCTGATCCGCCCGAGAGATACTACGGTTTTCTCATAGACGGGGATAGAGAGGATTGCATCATTGATAATGATGAGCCGACTAGCTTCCAACAGGCCATTCAGAGCGTTGACTCGGTAAAATGGCTGGATGCAATGCGGACCGAAATGGAGTCCATGTACACCAACAAAGTATGGACGTTGGACGTTGCTCCAGATGGGGTAAAACCCGTAGGATGCAAGTGGATCTTCAAAAGGAAGATTGGTGTAGATGGACAGGTTGAGACCTATAAAGCTAGAGTGGTTGCAAAGGGTTTTCTTCAAAGACCTGGTCTGGACTATGACGAGACCTTTTCTCCAGTAGCTATGCTGAAATCCATTCGGATCCTTCTTGCCATTGCTGCCTTCCACAATTATGAGATTTGGCAGATGGACGTAAAGACCGCTTTTCTAAATGGAAATTTAGAGGAGTGTGTTTATATGGACCCGCCAGAGGGTTTCATTCTGAAAGGTTTTTCTAGCACCCTATGAAGAGTTTTGAAGCATCACATGTCCAAAAGTTTAAATTTTTATGGTGCTAAACGAACATGCAAAGAAATCGATCCTAGAAAATTAGAGTTTCATAACTTTTAAGCTAATAAAGATTAGGGTTTGAAGGCTACAACCTTTGTAGCTCCCCTTTTGCTTGACTCCTTGATCTCTAGAGTGTTGGAAGTGTAAGTGCACGGCGGCACCCCGGCCGTCAATCCGACGCCGGAATGCGGAAGCGGTGATAAACTTTAATTTTGCGAACTTAGCAAACCGGCACCACCGCGCACTAAAACCCGGATCGAACCATTAACTAGTCCTAGCTAACTAAAAGATGGGGAAGAGAGATATACCGACTGATCCGAGTCCTCCGGTCTTCTCGTCCTCGTCCCGATCTCCCGCGGAATGTCCTGTCTCCACCTCGTCGCCGGAAGTGCACCACATCGCCTACTTCTTTTACGGGCTCCCACCTCAATGCCGAGGCAACTCGGGCACGAAGCTGGCTAGTCGACGTGCCTAAGATATGCTGTAGAATGTTGTGTAGAACGTGTGTCTCATTTTGGGGTAGTGGAGGTTGCCATTGGTGGAGGGATTGAACTTGGAGCTTTTGAGATTGATCTTGTGGGAATTTTGCAACATGAAATGAGCCAAAAACCCACACCAAAAATTTGGGACAGCCCCCACTAGGGAAGTGGCCGGCCATGACTTCAAGAAGAAGGGAGGAATGAGAGAGGAGGTGAATGTATCAAAAGATAACCAATCACAAAATGCGAGAGAGAGGGAAAAAAGACTATCATGCATAAGCATGATGAAAAGCAAAAACCAACACTCCACCTCAACCATCATGATATCCAAAGTCAAGCATCATCAACACAAAGTCAAGGTATGGTCCACCCATCATGAACCATCATGAAGTCAAGAAGTCAAGGTCAAGGGATGGGCTCCATCATGAAACCATCATGATACAAATATAAGCAAAGAACCCTTCCACAAATTGCTTATTTGCAACAATGCAAATAAGCCCTCCTCCACCAAACTTCGGCCAATGAACGATACAAAGAAAATTGGCCGAAACGGAAAGCAAACTGGCAACTCCAGAAAACTGGTCCCGTAATAAATTACAGGAAAACCCCGATACTGTGCATACACACCCGTATTTGTATTCCGACCGAAATACAAATGCAATGAGACAAATCTACACTGTACTATACTAGGATCCGGCTTAAACCAAAGCCGGCTAGTAATATCCGTTCGATCCTGATCCGTGCAATACCGCACGTATCTGATCGAACCCTGCCATATATCCATACGGCCTGTAGTACAAACTGTCCTATCCTGATCCGTGCAATACCGCACGTATCTGATCGGACCTTGCCATATCTTCATACGGCCTCTACAACTTTTTGCCCGAAAGCTGAGTAACTGAATGTGGGGGACTCTAAAGACTCGTCAACACCTTGGTTGTGGATTTAACCACTAGCACGTCAGAGGTATAAGCCAATACGTAACGGGCTACCAGGTACTGACTAAAAGGGATGTCTGTGAGCGAACTCAGCCTGACAACCCTACTGAGCCTGTCAGTGACAATATCCGTACAGTCTGGTCCGTTCGTCTATGAGTATCGCATGGCGGGCCTAGGGGGTTGGTAAAAGTCAGACCCCCAAAAGTGGTACAAGTCGTGTCGGAGTGTAGCCCAGAACACCCTGAGATACTACTGGAATACCTACCAGTAAATCTCCTTGTCTCGGCCGAGGGCTTTGTGTAATGGCTCTCCTAGACACAGCGCGACCTCACCTCCAATACCGGGAGAGACGAACCCCTGAAGATGCGCTCACTGCCTCCATGTGGCTCGGGACTGTACCCAACTAAAACCTGTTTGCACGACTCCTTTGAGCCATGGTAGGGTAGTAATCAAAGTACAGTGGGAACTCACACGAGACAAATGACGATCCCCAGGTCGATGAACTAACCTGTACACATGTCACCAGGGGAACTGCCATCTGACGTCTGGTATATACCAACTAGCATGTTCCCGGCGAGTCCTGTCCGGTGTACTCATAACCCAATGAACACCTGTATACATCTTAGGTGATCCAACTGACACCAGTGGCTTGTGAGACCGGCCACCGCCCCTCGTCGGGGTCTCGACTGTATACACTAGTCTACCCTGGAGTATCGATGCCCTGTCTCGAAACTCTCACGACTAGGGACCATTTAAGGATATGCTTATAGACTTGCCAGCTCCCACGTATATGATCGCCCTCATACTGCTGGTGGTCAAGCAAGAATCCTAGGGGCTCTATCAACGTGTAATAGCGACTTGTCAGGTCACCTAAAGCAGTACACGATGATAAAGGTAAACCAGATAGAATATTATCATCTCGAGTAAGACTGTCCTATCGGGATAGATCCTCCATCAATCTTTGCAATCACGTACCTGTGACCTATAATTGACTCTGAGGGCACTATCTCCAACAATCTCCCACTTGCCCTCAAGGCTAATTATTGCGATGTCGCATACTCACAGCCCGTGTGATACCGAACACCCAACTCCTCTACTAGTCAGTCTCACAAAGCTCGTTTGCGAAACTATTGCGTTCGAGGAATAGCCTAGTGAGTGGATCCGCTTTGTTGTCTCTTTCTATGTCTCTCTATATCTCAAGTTCGCGGAGAAAGCCATCTCCCGAAAAGAGCAATACTGTCTTAGAATGTGTCTGGATGTCTGATGGACATAGTTCATAAATGAACTCCAATCCAAATTTCTTAGACTGTATCGTCAACTGAACTTAATCAGTATCCCTGCGCATGCCTCCCTCAGTATTGCCTTGGACCACCTGTCCAAAATACTGCCCCTCGTTAGAAGGAAAAACTATAACTCTGACAACCTCCTTGTCGTCCATGTCACCTTGGAAGCCTGGAATGATAACTGTCTCCCGAATAAGGCTGTCGTTATCATATCTCTAGAACATTCACTTATGTTCTAAAACTGCTTCCGACTGTTTTTCCAGGATTGGATCAATGTCAACTTATTGCATCTAGTGCAAGAACAACATCTGGTGTGGTACTTGACATCTCATGATTGACTCAATTGCCTGAGCAAGTGATCTGCCAATCAGCACATCCCTCTCCCCTTTAGTCTGTAAGACACCTTTAGAGAGGGTGACTCCATCACCTGCAGGTACACTACCGTGCCAGGAGTCCGTCCATTTCTAATACTCTTAGAATGCTGTCTAAGTACCCTGATTGGGAAACCACCCAAATCTAGATCTAAAACCATAGATCTAGTAACCAGTATGTCTGATATAATATCCAAGTCCTTTGTGGAGAAAACCCTGTGCGACGACCAAAGTATAACCGACTGTAGTATAGGAGTTTCTTTTCTACTCTGTGTATGTCATTCAAATACCAGGATATCACACCCTACTACCTTCTCAACAGATCCATCCCCTAATCTGATGAAATCAAACCCATGACTGTCACGTCAGAAATAGATGATCTATCTCCGCTATCTCTGCTTTAGTCTATAAATAGACATAAGCTACCTGTCCACCAATGCTTCCGCTGCTCCCACTGACTACGACAACCCTCTGCCATAGTCATATACACGTACTACACTTATAAAACTAGTTAGAACGACGCTATAATCATCCTCCCGCCGGGTCTCGCAACCTGGAACAACAGCAATGGCAAGTGTGGGTAAACAAGAACTTCCCTGTCACCGTCCTTGAGGCTACCGGAGTACTCTCGGGTGCCTGAAGTTACCCACCTTATCTGCTGAGTGGCCAATGGAATGTCAATCCAGATTGAATCTTTAGGTTCCTTATCAAATCTTCAGTAATCGTTTGTGGTTCTGGAATCACTTCCAGTTCTACCATACTCCCACTACTGTTTTCTGAAAAAATCCATTTTTAATAAAACTGTGGCGAGTCTAGAACAATATTGCTATTGTTCATCCAGATGGTAGAAAGTCAACCCTCGTCATAGCCTGGGTCAACCCACAAACAGCCATTACAGAAACGTGCCTTGAGTTTATCCATAGTCTGGTTCTTTAAGCATAGGCCGGACAACTCCCCGTACCTTAACATCGTTAAGATACGAACTGTTCTATATCCAATACAGAACCAGAGGCACTGATTTAATTGAACAGATTCAAATAATGCAGCTGTCTCCAGTGCATGTTAACTAAATGGAAGGAGGCCGATCAGCGTTACTCAACTTAGGAATGCTTCCAATTATGAGTAACCTGAAAGAGAAGCAAGTTCTCTTAACCATTACTATCAACTGAATACCATATACAATTATCTACATCTTTCGATCACTTTGAAGAATCCCGATACTTGCAAACACCTGGTTCTCTACTTTATTCAAATACCTATAACTTCTCAAAATTCGGACACTGTGTTTCCACGAAACACTGTCTAAAAAACTAGAGAAGTCATAAGTAAACCGAATATAGTACGAGGACCTACCCTCTGTCCTGATGGACCCTGGACAACATACAATACTCTGTATAAGTCCCTTGAGTCTGATAACTCATTCACTGTGTGTCGTAGGTTGAAAACTGTACCTTTGGTTATGAAGAATTACACCGCTGTTTAATGCTCCTTACCTAACCATCCACTGATATAGGTAAATGTCGTAGACATAATTTCAAAAGGGTATATCTCACTCTATGAAAATAGACGTACAGATATATCGATTTGAAATTGGTGCATAACAACGGATATTCAAAACCAAATATTTGCCGACCGGCAAACAGCCCAGGTGATTTCCTCAAATATCACCGATTACAACGAATCCCGATATAATGAGGATGATCACCCAATTCCCAATAACTTACTCCCACCCATCATCTGTAAAACCATACAGATGTGAGAATCATACCTGGTAAATACTTACCCTGGAGTAAGTGTCTAATCGGGAAATCAGTTTTCCTTTAACAGTACAAAGTGAAACTGAAACATTGAAATGTTTCGATGGGGTATCCCGGTATTCCTAGCAATGCCTCTTCCAGATTCACGACTGTAACCGTATAATTTTTTGCCACCTCTCCAAATCCCTTTATATGTCTTTAGTCATTACCTTCTGCACACCCCTTTAGGCCAAATGGTTTCTTCCTTCCCTACCGTTCGGCACCAGCCTATGGTTTTGGAAGAAGACTATCCAATAAGCATAATGGGTGTACTGTCCTAATCCTAGGAACACTCGCAATGCGAGAGAAGGTGAAGATAAAAGACAGCTGAATATACCTTATTCCTATTTCTCCTGAACCAGAATCCATCCCCGAACTGGAACAAGTTCCTTTCGAGTTCGTATATAACCATACGATGGAGTATCCAATAAACTGTGGATCTTTCGTTGTGATACGGAGTGTCCTGGAGAAATACAAAGGTGATTTAGGATTGGCGAAGGAATCCTTGGTATGGTCGTGAATAGCAGTCGCATATTACTTTGCCCTCTTACTAATCCCTTGCTTTGTCTTAACTCAATACCTTCTGTACACCATCGTTAGGCTAATTGGTTTTCTTCATTCCCTACCGGTCGGCACCAACCTAAGGTTTGGAAGAAGACTATCCAATTTGCGTAATAGGTGTATACTCCTAAACCGAAGGAGTACTCGTAACCTGAGAGAGAAGGTAAAGGAAAGACAACTGAATAGTCCCCTATCCGTTTTCTCCAGAACCGGAAACCATCCTCGAATAAAATCTTTCGAGTTCGTATTCTAACCATACGATGGTTTTATCCAATGGAAGTGGACATTCGTAATAATACGGGGTGTCCTGGAGAAAAGGGTAAAAGTAGGAGTGGCAATGAGGTTTGCAACTCTGACAATCCAAAAGCCAGTATTAAGAATGTTCGGATCAACTTTGGTTACTGAGTCATAGTCTTAGGGTCGGGTCAATGGTCGCTGCCAAAGAGAGAGAGAAAAGAAACACTCAGCATGCACTCTAACCTAGATCAGAATGGTTACCAATTTATCTAATCTGGAAACCTCCCACTGTACCGTCAAATTCTCCTCCAAACCTGAAAGAAGAATTAGTTGGGATCACCCGAGGAGTATACCAACTCATCAGTGGGAATCGGGATCCAACTATCATCGCATGATAACGTGACGGAATCCGCTCACGCCATCACACTCCAGAAGGTATGCGCATATCTGGCAAGTTTCAGTACTTTTGAAACTCCCGATGTGATTTCTGCCCCATGCTCTTATGACCTTGACTTTGGCCAACAAATCATAAGTCACATGTCAAGTTCTACCCGTCATTCTCCAGGTTGATTCGAATCCACCCGCACAAGCCCTTGACTTTGGCCAACAAGGCTATACGACTGTTCCAAACCAACGCATCTATCTATGCTGCATATGAATAACCAACAGCTACCAAACACTGTGCCTTGACTTTGGCCAACAAACACAGCTTGAATACTATTGACTATCCATACGAAATGACGGAGGGCTACGAATGGTTTCTGGCGAAAACCTTTAACGTAAAGAACTTGATATCGTTGAAGGAACGGATAGCTTTTAAAATATAGTGACGAAAACCATTGCTAAAGAGGTCACTCCCGGTGAAGGGATCTCGGCTCTTTCCCTGTAGAATGAGGTGCAGGATATTCCAACTGAATACCATGATGCAAAGCAAAAGTAATCGGCTATAGTGAAGTCATTGCCCTGACGCAAACTTTTTGTCCAAGGGGTCACTCCCGGTGAAGGGATCTCGGCCCTTGCCTCGTCGACTGAGGAGCAGGATATTCCAACTGAATACCACGATGCAAAACAAAAGTGAAAGTCCTTGCAATAACAGCTTTTTGAAAAGTGTTCCAACAACATCAGATTAGGTTTGTTTTTAACTTGCATTGATCCGAATCAATGCAGTCCCATCAATTGATCACACCACAAAGAACGAAAATATACTGATGTACGTATATGCCATCCGCATTCGCCACTGGGTCCCGTCATTACCCGTTAGGTTAGCTAACTAACGACAGAGCGGGGACTGGACTAGCGCGGATGTAAAACATATACAATATCTACTAATATATATACCAATATATAGTATTTCGCTCAAGGCGTGAATGAAATGCAACATCACAGAAATGTACAGTATCACAGAACAATACAGATATCTGGGATCCCCGGGTTTCACAGAGCCACTACTGAAACCCGACGTTCCCCTGGTCGTGTGGATAGCCTGTGCAATGAAATCCAAGACCCCTACGGGCGCGGCAAGTTACCCGCCAAAACCTGAAGCGAGGCAGCCCCCTTCAGCGCCGTGAATGGACCACCCAGCACTTCACGGAATCCGGTAACTTGGGCACCCCTCCTGGGTCAACCTGTACCCCCTACGAGTGCGGCGAATAACCCGCCAATCCTAGAGTGAAGCCCCCTCCGTCTCAATGCCATGAGATGCGGGCTTGTTGCCCTCTAGAACCCGGCTATCCGTGCACCCCTCCGCGGGGTAATCCTAGTACAGAAAGTAAAATATACATACAACGGGTACATCGACCGCAACCTGGCCGTGCCCCAAAATAATAATACAAACAGGCAGTGACGGCAGTCCACATGTCGGACGCTCGCCCCGCAATATCTAATGTACATAATACAACCACAACTGTACTAGCATTGTATCCAGGCTATCCCCCACGACCGATCCGCAACATCACAGCAAAAACAGAACATCAACGTGAAAGTCACGTTCGCAAATCCGTCTAACCGGGCTATAGCAGTTAGACAGGATTTACCGATCGAGTGACATTCACGGTCGCAGATATAATGTAAATACTGTGAAATAATGTGTTTAAAATATCCGATCAATCAAATTTTAACAAGTGGGCCCCCAAGCATTACTGTAGCAGATCAGGAAATTCTGGGCCCAATATTAATATTCCAAAACCCCAATTTTAACCCCAGAAAGATACTGTAGAAATTTGGTGCAGGGAACCCAACAGTGGGCGGCGGAACCGCGGCCCAAAGGGGGGTTTGGCCGCGGTTCCGCGCTTCCATAGTGGACTCACCCTGTCGAATTTCTACAGTAGCCTTGTAATCTCCAGTACATCAATTTTATACAACCTGAAAAAATTTTGGAGACCAAAAAATTTCAACAGAAAACTGATGTGAACAAAAATTTAGATTTTGGAATTTTGGTCGATCGGAAATGCAAAACACATTAAACCAAGCTAGACTAAGTTAATGGCGAGGCTCTGATACCACTGTAAGTGCACGGCGGCGCCCCGGCCGTCAATCCGACGCCGGAATGCGGAAGAGGTGATAAACTTTAATTTTGCGAACTTAGCAAACCGGCACCACCGCGCACTAAAACCCGGATCGAACCATTAACTAGTCCTAGCTAACTAAAAGATAGGGAAGAAAGATATACCGACTGATCCGAGTCCTCCGGTCTTCTCGTCCTCGTCCCGATCCCCCGCGGAATGTCCTGTCTCCACCTCGTCGCCGGAAGTGCACCACATCGCCTACTTCTTTTACGAGCTCCCACCACAATGCCGAGGAAACTCGGGCACGAAGCTGGCTAGTCGACGTGCCCAAGATATGCTGTAGAATGTTGTGTAGAACGTGTGTCTCATTTTGGGGTAGTGGAGGTTGCCATTGGTGTAGGGATTGAACTTGGAGCTTTTGAGATTGATCTTGTGGGAATTTTGCAACATGAAATGAGCCAAAAACCCACACCAAAAATTTAGGACAGCCCCCACTAGGGAAGTGGCCAGCCATGACTTCAAGAAGAAGGGAGGAATGAGAGAGGAGGTGAATGTATCAAAAGATAACCAATCACAAAATGCAAGAGAGAGAGGGAAAAAAGACTATCATGCATAAGCATGATGACAAGCAAAAACCAACACTCCACCTCAACCATCATGATATCCAAAGTCAAGCATCTTCAACACAAAGTCAAGGTATAGTCCACCCATCATGAACCATCATGAAGTCAAGAAGTCAAGGTCAAGGGATTGGCTCCATCATGAAACCATCATGATACAAATATAAGCAAAGAACCCCTCCACAAATTGCTTATTTGCAACAATGCAAATAAGCCCTCCTCCACCAAACTTCGGCGAATGAACGATACAAAGAAAATTGGCCGAAACGAAAAGCAAACTGGCAACTCCAGAAAACTGGTCCCGTAATAAATTACAGGAAAACCCCGATACTGTGCATACACACCCGCATTTGTATTCAGACCGAAATACAAATGCAATGAGACAAAATCTACACTGTACTATACTAGGATCCGGCTTAAACCAAAGCCGGCTAGTAATGTCCGTTCGATCCTGATCCGTGCAATACCGCACGTATCTGATCGAACCCTGCCATATATCCATACGGCCTGTAGTACAAACTGTCCTATCCTGATCCGTGCAATACCGCACGTATCTGATCGGACCTTGCCATATCTCCATACGGCCTCTACAACTTTTTTCCCGAAAGCTGAGTAACTGAATGTGGGGGACTCTAAAGACTCGTCAACACCTTGGTTGTGGATTTAACCACTAGCACGTCAGAGGTATAAGCCAATATGTAACGGGCTACCAGGTACTGACTAAAAGGGATGTCTGTGAGCGAACTCAGCCTGACAACCCTACTAAGCCTGTTAGTGACAATATCCGTACAGTCCGGTCCGTTCGTCTATGAGTATCGCATGGCGGGCCTAGGGGGTTGGTAAAAGTCAGACCCCCAAAAGCGGTACAAGTCATGTCGGAGTGTAGCCCAGAACACCCTGAGATACTACTGGAATACCTACCAGTAAATCTCCTTGCCTCAGCCGAGGGCTTTGTGTAATGGCTCTCCTAGACACAGCGTGACCTCACCCCCAATACCGGGAGAGACGAACCCCTGAAGATGCACTCACTGCCTCCATATGGCTCGGGACTGTACCCAACTAAAACCTGTTTGCACGACTCCTTTGAGCCGTGGTAGGGTAGTAATCAAAGTACAGTGGGAACTCACACGAGACAAATGACGATCCCCAGGTCGATGAACTGACCTGTACACATGTCACCAGGGAACTGCCAACTAACGTCTGGTATGTGACCAACAAGCATGTTCCCGGCGAGTCCTGTCCGGTGTACTCATAACCCAATGAGCACCTGTATACATCTTAGGTGATCCAACTGACACAAGTGGCTTGTGAGACCGGCCACCGCCCCTCGTCGGGGTCTCGACTGTATACACTAGTCTACTCTGGAGTATCGATGCTCTGTCTCGAAACTCTCACGACTAGGGACCATTTAAGGAAATGCTTATAGACTGCCAGCTCCCACGTATATGATCGCCCTCATACTGCTGGTGGTCAAGCAAGAATCGTAGGAGCTCTATCAACGTGTAATAGCGACTTGTCAGGTCACCTAAAGCAGTACACGATGATAAAGGTAAACCAGATAGCATACTATCATCTCGAGTAAGACTATCCTATCGGGATAGATCCTCCATCAATCATTGCAATCACGTACCTGTGACCTAATAATTGACTCTGAGGGCACTATCTCCAACAGGAAGAATGTCCACTTGTAGTCCTCTTTCGTCCACGACGATCCACCCGAAGTTTCCCGTCCAAGCTTGCAACTTTGGAAAAGCAAAGAGAACACTCTAATCAAGTTGGCTAGACTTGAGTAGAATGATGTTGTGGCTATGGATCTCACTTCAAAAACCTTTCTTTAATTGTGTTTAACTCACTAGAAAGAACTAGAGAGGAAAAGGTGAAGGAGGATGAACATGGTGGATATATTTAACTAGAGGTGAAAAAAATATCCCTTAAGTGAAAAGAAATGAAATATAACCTTTTATATTTTATTCCTTCTCACTTTCAACCATGATTAAATGATGGATAGTTAATTTAACTTGGGTTTTAAATGATAAAGAGAAGGATAACCCTAGGTTAGTGGTAGTTGAGCATGGTTAGGTCAAAGGAAGAATGTAGAAGCTACAACGATTATCCTTTCCTTTTCATTTTCTTTTAAATCCAAAATCAAATAATAATCCATGGTGTGAGTCTTATATTGCCACCATTTCCATATGTTAACAACCATGATAGATGGGTGTATGTATGTGTGTATGTATGCACATCCATATGTGCATGAAACTAGCATGAAAGAAAGAAAGAAAAGCACACATGCATGCACACATCCATCATCCAAGAAAAGGTTTTAAGTGAGAAAACTAATGGTTAAATGATAAATCAACACTTGATTTATCAATCCGGTCATATCTCATATGACCCCACCAAAAGCAGTTCACCCGATCAATGTTCGGTATCATATACGCACATTTTAATCGGGTGCTTGCGCATATCGCATACGCGCACCACAACGTTTCGCCTGGACTGGGTAACTCCTTTGTGGGACTCTAAGACTCGTCAATACGCCGGCAGAGGGTGATGATCATATCAGGTACCCCCAAGCCGCAAGCGGTCAGCTAAACGTAACGGCCACCCGGGTATTGAGCGATCAGAAGAAAACAAGCGAACCTGCTATATCTCCCGTCGAACCATCCGGCAACACTACCGTACAGTCCGGTCTCTTCGTCAGATATGATGCATATCGAGCCTAGGGATGGTCACGTCGACCCTAATAACTCAATAAGTCATGCCGGTGAATGGTCTATAACAGATCGAGAAACTACTGATAACACTTATCAGCAAATCTCAGCAGCCCTGGCCAGGGACTTGCTGTTATAACCAGTCGGGCACAGCACAGCATCAACTCCCAATACCGGGAGAGACAAAACCCCTCCTATCGCTCATCGTCTTCGTGTGTCTCGGGACTTTACCCAACGGCCACCTGTTTGCACGACTCAGTAGAGCCGTGGTAGGGTGGCAATCAAAGTACAGAGGGAGAACACACAAGACTCTATGACGATCTCGGGTCTACAGACTAACCTGTACCAGTGTCACCTGAGAACTGCTATCCGACGATAGATATAATTCCATATAGGAGTTCTCGGTGTGTCCGTCCAGTGTACCCAGTCAGCACTGAGCACCCGTATATGATCTTGATGTCAAACATCGACGAATGTGGGAACATCCATCGCCCTTCACATGGGTCTGGTATCATATACGCTAGTCTACTCTGGTATATCGATGCCCCGTCTCGATACACCTCCGATTAGGGACATTTCAGGATACGCTTATAAACTACAGATGTCCCACTAGTATGATCTCTATCATAATCACTGTAGTCAAGCCGATATCCTCAGGGCTTTATCAGCATGTATGAATGAATAAAAGCATGATCAAAACAACATGTAAGATAAAGAAGAACCATATAGCATACTATCATGTCGAGCAAGAATGCATACTGAATATATATATATACATGTATAGATACATCCACTATCACATAATGGCCTCTAGGGCATACATATATCCAACAGTCTCCCACTTGCACTAAGGCCAGTTATTGGCGTATCTCATACCCAACATCTCAAAAAGTTGCTCATGCTGTGGCTGAGGGAGGGCCTTGGTGAGTGGATCCGCGGCGTTATTCTTTGTGTCTACTCTCTTAATCTCGATCTCGCGGCGATCTACAATCTCCCGGATCAAATGAAAGCGCCTGAGAATGTGTCTGGACCGCTGATGGGACCTGGGCTCCTTGGCTAATGCCATAGCCCCATTATTATCACAATACAAGGGTATTGGATCAATAATGGTTGGAACTACTCCTAGCTCCGAGACGAACTTCTTCATCCAGACGGCTTCCTTGGCGGCATCATTTGCAGCAATGTACTCAGCTTCCATCGTAGAGTCTACAACGGTATCTTGTTTGGAACTCTTCTAACTTACCTCCCCTCCATTGAGGGTAAACACAAACCTTGAGATAGATTTGCTGTCATCCTTATCGCTCTGGAAGCTCGAATCGGTAAAGGCCGCCATTTGGAGATCTGTATTACCATACACCAAGAATAATTCTTTAGTCCTTCGCAAGTACTTAAGAATGTTCTTCACAGCTGTCCAGTGGTTCTCCCCTGGGTTGGATTGATACCTGCTTACAACACTAAGTGCATAAGCTATATCTGGGCGTGTACATAACATCGCATACATTATAGATCCTACTGCCGAAGCATAAGGTATAATGCTCATGCGAGCTCTCTCTTCGTCGGTCTTTGGACAAGAATCCTTGGAGAGAGTGACTCCATGGCAAGCGGGTAAGGCACCCCGCTTGGAGTCTTCCATACTAAACCTTTTTAGGATGGTGTTGATGTACCTGGTTTGGGACAATCCCAATAACTTTTTGGATCTATCCCTATAGATCCTTATGCCCAGGATGTAAGTGGATCACCTAGGTCCTTCATGGAGAACCTTAGTGATAAGAATGATTTGACCGACTGTAGCATAGGAATATCATTTCCTATCAGAAGAATGTCATCGACGTACAATACGAGGAATGTGACAGCTCTTCCTACAGCCTTCTTATAAACACAAGGTTCATCTGGATTTTTGATGAAATCAAACTCTTTGATAACATCATCGAAACAGATGTTCCAACTCCGAGATGCCTGCTTTAACCCATATATGGATTTAAGCAGTCTACATGCTTTCTCGCTGCTCCCACTGTCAATGAAGCCCTCTGGCTGATCCATATAAACGCATTCTTCTAAATCTCTATTTAGAAATGCTGTTTTAACGTCCATCTGCCAGATTTCATAGTCGTAGTGAGCAGCAATAGCAAGTAGGATCCGAATGGATTTAAGCATGGCTACGGGCGAAAAAGTTTCGTCATAGTCCAAACCTGGTCTTTGACGAAAACCTTTCGCCACAAGTCTTGCCTTATAGGTCTCTACCTGCCCATCTACACCAATCTTTCTTTTAAAGATCCATTTGCACCCTACAGGTTTTATCCCAGGGGGTACAACGTCCAATGTCCATACTTTGTTGGTGTATATAGACTCCATTTCGGCTCTCATGGCATCCAGCCACTTCACAGAGTCACCACTCGTGATAGCTTGCTGAAAACTGGTAGGATCATCATCATCCATGATGCAATCTTCTCCGTCACCATCAATGAGGAAACCGTAGTACCTCTCCGGTGGGCGAGAAGTCCTACCAGACCTACGGAGTGGCCGAGGTTCTTCAGTTTCTGTTGCAACAGCCGGTTCAACCAAATCGTCATTTGTAGTTTGTGTCTCCAGAACCTCTTCTAGATCCACCACCTTGCCATCATCTTTATCTGTGAAAAACTCTTTTTCCAAGAATATGGCATACTGAGAAACAAATACCTTTTGTTCCTCTTTGTGGTAGAACAGATATCCATAAGAATTCTTTGGATATCCCACAAAGTTACACATGACTGACCGTGTCTCGAGTTTGTCCGGATTCTGCTTTTTGACATAGGCCGGGCAACCCCAAATCTTAATTCTCTTAAGAGATGGTCTTTTCCCATTCCATATCTCATATGGCGTGGTAGACACGGCTTTGGTTGGAACCCTGTTCAGCAGAAACGCTGCAGTCTCCAATGCATGCCCCCAAAACGAGACTGGTAACTCAGCGTCACTCATCATGGACCGGACCATATCTAATAGGGTCCTATTCCGTCGTTCTGACACACCGTTGTGCTGTGGTGTGTAAGGAGGAGTGAGCTGAGAGAGAATCCCATTCTCTTTTAGGAAGTTTGCAAATTCTGTACTGAGATACTCACCACCTCGATCTGATCGAAGCATCTTAATACTCAAGCCGGTTTGTTTTTCTACTTCTTGTTTATATTCAATGAATTTCTCGAAAGCTTCGGACTTGTGCTTTAATAAAAATACATGACCGAATCTTGAGAAATCGTCGTTGAATGTAATGAAGTATGAAAAACCGCCTCTAGCTTGTGTAGACATTGGCCCACATACATCACTATGTATGAGGCCCAGGAGCTGAGTAGCTCTTTCTCCGTGTCCGGTAAACGGAGTTTTGGTCATTTTACCCTTGATACAAGACTGGCAAGTCGCATAAGATTTATATTCAAAAGAATTTAAATATCCATCTTTGTGTAACTTGTTTAGTCTTGTTTCGTTAATATGACCAAGTCTACAGTGCCAAAGAAAAGCTTCATTTAATTCTGAAAGTTTTCTTTTATTAGTGTGTTGTACACTGAAAACTGTGTGTTGATTTAGGACATATATTCCGTTATTAAGCGTACCATACCCAACCAACATTTGATTTAGGTGAATGTTCATAACATTGTTCTGCAATACAAAACTATATCCTTCATTGTCCAACAAAGAAACGGATATTATATTACATAGCATACTTGGTACAAAATAACATGGATTCAAAATCAAAATACATCCAGATGGCAACCCCAAGTGATACTCTCCCACTGCGACTGTATGTACATTGGAACCATTTCCAACGCGGAGAGTATGGTCACCTGTCTTCAAAACCTTGCTATTTCTCAGCCCCTGCATAGAATTGCAAATATGAGAACCTGAACCGGTATCCAATACCCAGGAAGCAGAGTTTATAGAAAAACGGTTTTCAGTCACAAACGCACCTGAAGCAGAAGCATCAACATGCTTCTTCTTGAGATTCAAGTATTCCGTGCAGTTGCGCTTCCAATGTCCTGTCTTGTGGCAATGAAAACATTCGCCTTTCCCTGGGTCTCCAGCCTTGGACTTTTCCTTTCCCTTCACCTTTTTAACTCCGCCCTTAGGATTAGTGGGTTTCTTCCTTGTCTTTCCCTTAGCCTTAGCTTTCGGGCGAGAAGAGGAAGACTGTCCAATAGTCATAACGAGAGTTTTTGCTGACTTCATAGTGCTCTCTGCACTCCTTAACATGTTAAGGAGTTCAGGGAGTTCCTTCTCCATGCCGTGCATGTTGAAGTTCACTGTGAATTGAGCAAAGGTGGAGGGGAGGGACTGCAGAATAATATCTATATATTGTTCATTGTCCATTGTCCATCCTAGGTCCTCAAGTTCTTCTATAAGAGCTATCATCTTCAGAACATGGTCTCCTACTGGTGTGCCAGGGGCCATTCGCATCTGAAACAGTTTCTTTGATGCTTCGTATCGTAATACGCGGGATTGCTCTCCATACAACTCCTTTGTATGGAGAAATATGGTTTGAATGTCCATATTCTCGTGCTGCTTTTGATGTGTATTGTCCATCGATGCAAGCGCGAGGCATTTGGCCGTGGCACAGTCAGCGTCCCATGTCTTGCGGTCTTCTACGTCCGCAACTGAGGATTTTGGATCTGGGACGGGCGGGGCTGAAGCCGTGAGGACATATGATACTTTATCATAAGTCAAGGCGATTTTCAGATTCCTCAGCCAGTCTTTATAGTTGGTCCCATTCAGTTTGTTCTTATCTAGTAGAAGCTTAAGTCCAGTCATTGGTATCTGCCATTAAGAGAGAGAAAAGAATACACTCAGCGAAAGCTCTTGAATAGATTAGATTGGTTATTATCTTGTCTAATCGATGTTTCCCACTGCTTTTTATCGAGTTTTTCTTTCAAACCTTTAAAAAGAAAAACTAGCCAGGATTAATTACAGTCTACAACTTCGCTAACCGTTCAGCCAGGCCAGTGTCGGTACTTTGAGGGAGGTTCCCCGTGCTTTCGCACGGACCTAATTAGAGTAAACCTCGTTTTCCCAGAGGCGGAGCCCCGTTAACACCTTTCTAGACACCTAATGAGTTAGCTAATTGTAAACTGTAAAACTCTCCTAGGAGCAACTATTGCCCACAGTGGGATTGGGATCCAACCATCACATGGAAGGTATGCAATCTCATTGCAAATTTCAACACTTGAAATTCCCAATGTAATTTTTACCCCCAGTACTTATGACCTTAACTATAGTCAACAAATCATAAGTACCAGTCAAGTTCTACCCGTCATTTCTTGATCAATTAGACCCACCCATATGACCCTTAACTATGGTCAACAAAGTCGCATGAATGTCCTAATTAATCTGCATCATATGCAGTGTAGGAAGACATCACTTAGCTACCGTACACTACGCCTTAACTAAAGTCAACAAACGTAGCACGAATACTAAGTACTCTACTTCCTAAAATGACGGAGGGTTGCGAATGATTTTTAAGAAAATCTTTAACGCTTTGAACTTGATATCGTTGTAGAATCAAACAGTTTTTCAAAAGGAGTGGCTTAAGCTCCGCAGTTTTGAAATATAGCTTTTTCATAAATAGCCGAGTGGTTTTCAAATCCGATTCTACAACATCTTTTTAGGTTTATTTTCTTTACATTAATCATATTAATGTAATCCCATCATTTAAGTCCTTAAGCCAATCACAGAAAAGAAACGAAAATAACACGTACGCTTATGCCATCCGCATTCGCCGCAATGTTCCGTTATGCACCGTTAGGTTACTTAACTAACGGCATACCGGGACGGGACTAGCGCGGGTGTAAATCATAAGCAACTTCTACTATATATCATATATATAATATGTCATTCGTCTCAGATATCACAGAACACAGGCAGCAGAAATATAGATATAACGTGGGATATACTAGGACGTCCGTATTTAGTATTTAGCCAGAATAGAAAATACGGATTCCACAGTCGCGATGAATAGCCAAGCCCACACCCTGGACCCCTACGAGAGCGGCAAGTGACCCTACCAATCCTGGAGTTTAGGAGACCCGGTCTCGACTCCTCGAGATGGCCTCCCACTGAACCCCAGAACCCGGTCACCTGTGCTCCCCTCCTTGGGTCGATCCTAATGCGGAAAAGTAAATAATATACAACACTGGTGACACAACCTCAACCCGGAAGTTCCCCAAATAAAAGAATATTACATTACATTTGAATTTACATGAATGAAAATATAAAACTCTCATCTCACAAAAAAAAAAACCCGACTATTCGATCGCGACAATCCTGCACATTATATCTCAGCAACACATAATATCTCATATCATCAACGTAAGTAAGTATGCATACCCCAATTGTCGTTGACGTATAGCAACGAAACCGGCGATATCGGACATACTACACTTACGGTCACAGAAAAGAAAGTGTAAAACTACAATATTTGGAATCCACATTCTCTTTAGACATCATAAATGAATTCCACATATTGTATCAAATTCCAGATAAACAGACAGTATTAAAGTTTTCGAACGAACAATCAAGTACCCAAGATTCACTAAAGCTCAACACTTGAGCAGAGTTCAAAAAATCCGGAGTGTGACACGGTAGTGGCGGTCCAGCCGTAGAAGGGTCAAGCCAATGCCTCACATGTGGCACGCCGTACTGCCCCAAACCCTAAGGTTCAAAGGGCAGTTCGAGACAGTCACATAATCGAGTTAAGGTTTGTTGTCTTCTAGAGGGACCACCGCAAAAAGACTTGCACGTATCTCCAAAGTATTTAAACCCCGTGAATAGTGAGCAAATGATACTCGTTCAAACACTTCAATACTTTCTTATTTACTCGGAAAAGCAACGAAATGAAAATACCGATCGAATCTACGCGTCCAAAACCATCTCCAGAAACAAACAGTACTATATTCAGATTAAACATACCTAGAACAGTATACTAGCAGACCTAGGAATTATGGTGTAATTTTCATAGCATGATGCTACTGTACGGCCGCGAATCCGCGACCTAAGAAAGGAATTGTCGCGGTTCCGCGGCCATATGAACAGTTCACTTTATCGTATTTCACCATTATTCTTAGTTTTCCCTGCTGTATTTTTTAAGTATTTTTAATTCTGAAAAATGTCAGATTTTAAAAATTGTCCAGAGAGGGTCCGAAAAATCGTATTTTTTGTCCGATCGGGATTTTTACTTCGTAAAAACGTCGCCCAATGTTCTAGGTCGGCTCTGATACCAATGAAAGGTTTGTCTAGCACCCTATGAAGAGTTTTGAAGCATCACATGTCCAAAAGTTTAAATTTTTATGGTGCTAAACGAACATGCAAAGGAATCGATCCTAGAAAATTAGGGTTTCGTAACTTTTAAACTAATAAAGATTAGGGTTTGAAGGCTACAACCTTTGTAGCTCCCCTTTTTCTTGACTCCTTGATCTCTAGGGTGTTGGAAGAAGGTCCACTTGTAGTCCTCTTTCGTCCACGACGATCCACCCGAAGTTTCCCGTCCAAGCTTGCAACTTTGGAAAAGCAAAGAGAACACTCTAATCAAGTTGGCTAGACTTGAGTACAATGATGTTGTGGCTATGGATCTCACTTCAAAAACCTTTCTTTAATTGTATTTAACTCACTAGAAAGAACTAGAGAGGAAAAGGTGAAGGAGGATGAAGATGGTGGCTATATTTAACTAGAGGTGAAAAAAATATCCCTTAAGTGAAAAGAAATGAAATATAACCTTTTATATTTTATTCCTTCTCACTTTCAACCATGATTAAATGATGGATAGTTAATTTAACTTGGGTTTTAAATGATAAAGAGAAGGATAACCCTAGGTTAGTGGTAGTTGAGCATGGTTAGGTCAAAGGAAGAATGTAGAAGCTAGAATGATTATCCTTTCCTTTTCATTTTCTTTTAAATCCAAAATCAAATAATAATCCATTATTTAATCCATGGTGTGAGTCTTATATTGCCACCATTTCCATATGTTAACAACCATGATAGATGGGTGTATGTATGTGTGTATGTATGCACATCCATATGTGCATGAAACTAGCATGAAAGAAAGAAAGAAAAGCACACATGCATGCACACATCCATCATCCAAGAAAAGGTTTTAAGTGAGAAAACTAATGGTTAAATGATAAATCAACACTTGATTTATCAATCCGGTCATATCTCATATGACCCCACCAAAAGCAGTTCACCCGATCAATGTTCGGTATCATATACGCACATTTTAATCGGGTGCTTGCGCATATCGCATACGCGCACCACAACGTTTCGCCTGGACTGGGTAACTCCTTTGTGGGAATCTAAGACTCGTCAATACGCCGGCAGAGGGTGATGATCATATCAGGTACCCCCAAGCCGCAAGCGGTCAGCTAAACGTAACGGCCACCCGGGTATTGAGCGATCAGAAGAAAACAAGCGAACCTGCTACAACTCCCGTCGAGCCATCCGGCAACACTACCGTACAGTCCGGTCTCTTCGTCAGATATGCTGCATATCGAGCCTAGGGATGGTCACATCGACCCTAATAACTCAATAAGTCATGCCGGTGAATGGTCTATAACAGATCGAGAAACTACTGATAACACTTATCAGCAAATCTCAGCAACCCTGGCTAGGGACTTGCTGTTATAACCAGTCGGGCACAGCACAGCATCAACTCCCAATACCGGGAGAGACGAAACCCTTCCTATCGCTCATCGTCTTCGTGTGTCTCGGGACTGTACCCAACGGCCACCTGTTTGCACGACTCAGTAAAGCCGTGGTAGGGTGGCAATCAAAGTACAGTGGGAGAACACACAAGACTCTATGACGATCTCGGGTCTACAAACTAACCTGTACCAGTGTCACCTGAGAACTGCTATCCGACGATAGATATAATTCCATATAGGAGTTCTCGGTGAGTCCGTCCAGTGTACCCAGTCAGCACTGAGCACCCGTATATGATCTTGATGTCAAACATCGACGAATGTGGGAACATCCATCGCCCATCACATGGGTCTGGTATCATATACGCTAGTCTACTCTGGTAAATCGATGCCCCGTCTCGATACACCTCCGACTAGGGACATTTCAGGATACGCTTATAAACTACAGATGTCCCACTAGTATGATCTCTATCATAATCACTGTAGTCAAGCCGATATCCTCAGGGCTTTATCAGCATGTATGAATGAATAAAAGCATGATCAAAACAACATGTCAGATAAAGAAGAACCAGATAGCATACTATCATGCCGAGCAAGAATGCATACTGAATATATATATACATGTATAGATACATCCACTATCACATAATGGCCTCTAGGGCATACATATATCCGACACATTCAGAGTGGGAGCAGCGGAAAGGTGTGAAAGTTGCTTAAGTCCATCTACGGAGTAAAGCAGGCATCGCGGAGTTGGAACATCTGTTTTGATGAGACGGTCAAAGAATTTGGCTTTATAAAAAATCCAGATGAACCATGCATCTATAGTTGATTTGTAGCGAGAATTGTAGTATTCCTCGTTTTATACGTGGATGACATTCTCTTAATAGGAAATGACATTCCTATGCTACAATCTGTCAAAGGGTTCTTGTCATACAGGTTCTCCATGAAAGACCTGGGTGATGCCTCATACATTCTGGGGATCCGGATCTATCGTGACAGATCCAAGAGGATACTAGGACTCTCACAGTCCAGGTACATCGACACCATACTGAAAAGATTCAGTATGGAAAATTCCAAGCGCGGTAATCTACCGGCTTGTCACGGGAGAACCCTTTCCAAAGAGATGTCTCCCAAGACTGATTTGGAAAAGGATCGCATGTCTATTACACTATACGCTTCTGCGGTAGGCTCTATAATATATGCGATGTTGTGTACCAGACCAGATGTAGCTTATGCACTGAGTGTGGTAAGCCGGTATCAGTCAAACCCTGGGGAGAAACACTGGATAGCAGTAAAGAACATTCTCAAGTACCTGAGAAGGACTAAGGAGATGTTCTTTGTGTATGGCGGAAAAGACCTCCAGATCGAGGCCTTTGCTGACTCCAGCTTCCAGAGTGACAAGGATGATTCCAAGTCCATGTCGGGTTATGTCTTTACCCTCAATGGAGGGGCGGTGTGTTGGAAGAGTTCCAAACAGGAAACCGTTGCTGACTCGACGATGGAAGCGGAATATATCACTGCTGCAGATGCCGCAAAAGAAGCCGTCTGGATAAGGAAGTTCTGAACCGAACTTCAGGTGGTTCCGTCCATTGTTGATCCAATACCTCTGTATTACGACAACAACGGGGCTATAGCTTTAGGGAAGGAACCTAGGTCCCATCAGAAGTCCAGACACATCTTGAGGCGGTATCACCTGATCAGGGAGATCGTGGGTCGCCAGGAGATCGAGGTTCGGAGAGTTTCTACGGAAGATAACACTGCTGATCTACTCACAAAGGCCTTACCCCAGACTCAGTTCGAGCGGCTGATCGAGATGATAGGTCTTCGATACGCCAGTACATGGCCTTAGTGCAAGTGGGAGATTGTTAGTGTATATGCCCTAGAGGCCATTACTGTATCATACTAGTTTGTATATTACTTAATGGAAGCTTGGGATATTCACCTTGTATAGACAATCTTGCTCAATATAGTAGTATGCTACTTTAATGTGTACATGTGTTTATTTTAGTATATCACCTATACACATTAGTGGAGCCCTTAGGATCTTTGCTTGATTACCAGCGTTGTGATGGCAGTCACACTAGTGGGAGCTGGGTAATCCACAAGCACATCCTTATGCAGGTCCCTAGTCGTAGGACTATCGAGACAGGGCATCGATACTCTGGAGTAGACTAGCGTATGCGCTTCTCATCCCAGTGTAGGAGACGGTCTGTCCCACAGCCGTCAGTACGTCATACTTGAGATAGTATGCGGGTGCTCGTTAGGTTACAAGTAAACTGGACAGGACTCGTTAGGAACTGTTGGTTGGTACTATACCTATCGTCAGTTATCAGTTCCCAGGTGACATGAGTACAGCTTAGTCCGCTGACTTGACACTGTCACTTCGCCTCGAGTGTGTTCCCACTATACATTGATTACTACCCTACCACGGCTCAAAGGAGTCGTGCAAACAGGAAGTAGTTGGGTGCAGTCCCGAAGCACTTGGAGGCAGTGACGGTTAGACCGGATTCGTCTCTCCCGATATTGGGGGTTAACATCGCGCTGTGTCTAGGAGAGCCATTACACAAGTAGTCCCTGGCCAGGGCAAGCGAGGTATACTGGTAGGTTTCTAGTGTTATCTCAGTGTGTTCTGGGCTACACTCCGACACGACCTGTACCGCCATCAGGGGACTGACGTTTACCGCCCCCTAGGCCCGCCATGCGATATTATCAGACGAACAGACCGGACTGTACCGAGATTATCACATTCAGGCTCAGTTGGAGTTCAGATGGGTTTCACCTCGTCCGTCTTCTTGTCGGCATCTACCTGGGGACCATTACGCACAGCTAGTGCCGCTTGCGGTCTGTGGTTAAACTCACTACCAGCGTAGTGTCGAGTCTTTAGAGTCCCACACAGAAAGCTATTCGCCTTTAGGCAAAAGAGTAGAGGTCGCATGGTTTTGCGACAGGTCGCATGGTTTTGCGACAGGGTTCGGTCACATCCGTGCACTTGTGCACGTTTAGTGTCCGGACAGTTAACACTAGCGGGCTTTGGTTTAATCCAGATCCTAGTGTACGTTTTGGGATTGGTTTTATCTCATTTGTATTCGTGTTCCTCAGAATGCGGATGCGGGTGTGTATGCACAGTTGACAGAGAGACAAAGGCAGAGGATTCTCATTGGGGTTGTTGACTGTTGACTATTGACTTTTGCTAAACCCTAATGAGAATAAGAAATATGATTAACAATAATATTAATTAAGTATTATAGTGACATGGTTGTTGAGGGGTTGACTTTGTTGACTTGTTGACTTTGTTGACCGGTTGACTAGGTTGGACTAGTTGACCATCATCATGACAATGGCTATCATTTCATGGCAAAGACTTTTGCTTGCTTTTTTCTTTTTGCAAAATGAGTGCATGAAATGATATAGCCATTTTGACTTGAACCATCACATAATACTTGATTACTATTATTTGTTATGATGGTTTTGGATTATGACAGCTTGGAAGGAAAAAGACTTTCTCATTCTCTCATTTGCTTTCTCTCTCTTGCTTGAGCTCTCCCTCTTGCTCTTCCTCTTGCTCTCTCTCTAGCTCAAGGAAACTCCCTCTCATGAGTTGAGAAACATTGCCTTAGAGATAAAAGAAAAACCCATATCACTTCTCTACTCATCCTAGTTCACAAGGTTTAGCAAACCAAGTGTTCTAGTTTCTTCAAGTTCGAAGAAGAAGCCAAAGGTAGAAGCTTTCAGGTGGATCCATCTTCGGCGCAAGGAGACGACGAGGTGAGGCCGATCCGTAAACCGCAAAGAGTTGAAGACGAAGGAGTTCAAGAAAGGTATAGCCCCCCCAAACCGAGTAGGTAAAACTCTTAGTTAGGTTGTTAGGTAGTTGTTTAACAAAGATCCGTATTTTGAGTCCTTGTTACCACCTCTTGAAAGATCGTTTTTCATCATTTCCGCAAGCCCGTAAGTACCGGGAGAGGTAACGTGGACTTACAAATGGATCCACCGTGTTAACCTCAAAATCTGCTCTCCTTACCTCGATCCCTTGGAGATCAACCATCTCCCTGATCAGGTGATTCTTGCCTCAGAATATGTCTGGAACGCTGATGGGACCGGTGTTCCTAGGCCAAAGCCACAACTCTATTGTTGTCACAATAACAATTATTAGACGCTCAATGGTAGGAACCATGTTCATATCATGAACAAGAAATGCCATACAGCCACTTTGGCAGTATCGTTGGTAGCAATGTATTCAGCCTTTATCGTCTAGTATGCCACGGTATCTAGCTTGGAACTCTTCCAACATACCGTCCCTCCACTGAGGGTAAAGACAATGCCTCTGACTGACTCTCGGTCCTCCTTATCACTCTGGGAGCTCGAACCAAGAACTTTCTTTTAGTGCTTCTCAAGTACTTAAGAATGTCCTCCACAGCTGTCCAGTGATTCTCCCAAGATCCGATTGATTCCTGATCACTACACCTAGTGAGTCATCTACATCTGGTCTGGTACATAACATCGCATACATGATAGACCCTACTGCCGAAGCATAGGGTATCCCTTGCATCCGAGCTCTCTCTAAATCAGTCTTGGAAGACATCTTTTTGGAGAGAGTGAATCCTCAGTAAGTGGGCGAACCACCGTGTTCAGAATCATCCATATTAAACCCTTTTAGTACGGTGTTAATGTACCTGGATTTGGGACACTCCCAACATCCACTTAGATTTATCACCATAGATCAATATTCCATAAGATGTAGTAGGTATCATCCAGATCTTCCATGGAGAATTCTCGTGATAAGAGGAGCTTGACCAAGTGTAGCATAGGAAACCATTTCCTATCAAGAGTGTGTCTTCTACGTACAATACGTGCAAAACAACCTCACTCTCTACAAATTTCTTGTATATACAAGGTTCATCCATCCTTTTGATGAAGTCAAATTCATTGACTGCCACATCAAAACAAATGTTCCAATTCCGCGATGCGCGCATTGATCCTGATGGACTTAAGCATAGCTTTGAAAGTCTCAACTTTTCCAACTACACCAAGAATCTTCTCAAGATCCATTTGCTCCCATTAGGTTTGACCCCTTCAGGTGCAACATCGAAAGTTATACTTTGTTGGTGTACATGGATTCCATCTTTGATCGCATAGCATCCAGCCATTTCACTGAGTCCCCACTCGTAATGGCCTTCTTGAACCTAGTTGGGCCATCATCAACCATGATGCAATCCTCGCTCCCACTGTCATCGAGAAGACCGTAGTATTTCTCAAGTGGATGAGAAACCCTACCAGATTCGCGGAGAGGCTGAGGTTCGTTGGAGACTATTGAATCCTTTGGTTTCACCAAATCATCAGCTGTTAGTTTGTCTAGCTGGAACTCCTTCCAGTTCTATCTCATGACCACAAATTTCTTCAAAAGAAATTCCTTTTCTAAAAAGGTGGCATGCTGAGAAACAAAACACCTTTTGCTCCACAGTGTGGTAGAAGATATATCCTCACAAATGTTTGGGATATCCTAACAAACTTATACAGAACTGACCTTGCCTCGAGCTTGTCCGGACTTTGCTTTTCAACATAGGTCGGAAAACCCTACATCTTAACTCGTTTAAGACATGGTCTCTTCCCATTTCATATCTCATATGGAGTGGTAGGCACTGATTTGGATGGAACCCCATTCAATAGGAGTGCATAACACCAAAAAGGAAACAGGCAACTCAGCAGTACTCATCATAGAGCGCACCATATCTCATAGGGTGCGATACCTCCGCCTCGATACACCGTTGTGCTGTGGTGTATACGAAGGAGTAAGATGAGAGAGAATCACATTCTCTTTTAAATGATCCAGGAACTTTATGCCCAAGTATTCTCCTCCTCGATCACATCGAAGGACTTAATACTTCTACCCGTCTGGTTCTCAACTTGAAGCTTATATTTCTTGAATTTCTCAAAAGTTTCAGACTTATGTTTCAATAGGAACATATGTCCGAATCCTGAGAGAAGATCAGAGAATGTAATGAAGTACGAAGAACCAACCTTGGCATTTGTAGACATAGGACCGTATACATCTTCATGTATTCGTCCTAAGAGTTCAGTAACTCTTTCTCTGTTTCGAGTAAACGGAGTATTGGTCATTTTACCTTTGAGACAAGACTGGCAAGTATCATAAGATGAAAATTCGAACGGATTCTCATATTCATCTTTATGTAACTTTAGCTGGTCGTGTCGCATTGATATGACCTAGTCTACAATGTCACAAGAAGGATTCGTTCATTTCTGAACTGATCCTCTTGTGTGTGTTTTACATACTTTGAACTGTGGTTTGATTTAGAACGTATATGCTATTATATAATGTGCCTGATCCAATCAACTCTTGATTCAGGAAAATGTTCACAACATTATCGTCCAATACAGAATTATATCCTTCTTTAACTCATTAAAGAAACCGATGTAATGTTGTATATCAGGTTCGGTATGTAATAACATTCGTTCAGAATCAATGTATTAATATAAGGTGATATTTACTAACTGATTTAGCTGCAACAATTGCACCATTCTCTACACTTAGAGACATATCACACATTCCCAGTTCTCTACCTATCTGTAGCCCATGTAACATATTACATATGCGGGATCCTGATCCGGTATCACATACCCAGGACGTAGAGGATACTGAAAAACAGTTCTCGGTAATGAACACACCCAAAGAAGATACAACATGAACTTTCTTCGATTGGGCGTCATGGGAATCCGGATATTCCCTATTTCCTGCTCGGATTTATAACAATTATAAGATAGAGGGGAACCAACGTTCCCTAGCATAGTATAATAAGCAGGTTCAGTCAAAGCATCCATATTATTATCTTGATTAAGGCGTAACATGGTCGCTACCAGGAGAGAGAGAGAAGAAAACACTCTGCGTGCACTCTTGCAAGATTAGATTGGTTATTATTTTATCTAATCAAGATGGCTCCCACTGTTTTTATCAAATCTTCCTTCAAACCCGAAAAGGTAAGACTGGCCGGGATTAATTACACCCTACAAGTTCGCCAATCTTTCGGTCAGGCCAGTGTCGGTACATTGAGTGAGGTTCCTCGTGCTTGCGCACGGACCTAATTAAAATAAACCTCGTTTTCCCAGGGGCGTAACCCCGTTAACACCTTTCTTGACACCTGCTTGATCGGCTAATTGTAATTTGTAAAACTCTCTCAGGAGTAACTCTTACTCGCAGTGGGTATCGGGATTCAACTATCTCATAGAAGGTATGCAATCTCATTGCAAATTTCAACACTTGAAATTTCTGATAATTTTTTACCCCTAGCGTCCTATGACCTTGACGGAGGTCAACAAACCATAGGCTGCTAGTCAAGTTCAACCCGTCATTTCCTGATTGAATTAAACCCACCCGCACGACCCTTGACGGAGGTAAACAAGGCCGTACGACTACCCTAATCCAATCGCATTGTATGCTGCAGATAAGCACTAATCGTCTACCGCACACTACGCCTTGACGGAGATCAACAAACGCAGCACGAATACTAAATACTACTTATCTGAAATGATGGAGGGCTACGACAGGTTTTTAAGAAAACCCTTTGCATAATGAACTTGATATCGTTGTAGAATCAAGTGATTTTGAAAAGGAGTGTTTTTAGGCTTTTACTAGTTTTGCTAAAGAGGTCACTCCCGGTGAAGGGATCTTGGCTCTTTCCTTATTGAATAAGGTACATGATATTTCACAAATACCACTATGCAAAGCAAAATCTATAGAAGCAGTCAAAAGACAAACCGAGTGGGTTGTAGCATCTGCTAGTTTCGCTAAAGAGTTCACTCCCGGTGAAGGGATCTCGGCTCTTTCCTTATCGAATAAGGTGATGGATATTCTACAAGGAATACCGCTATGCAAATCAAGAACTAGAGCTACCAGTTTTCGAGACAAGTTTCTACAACATCTTTTAGGTTTCTTTTCTTTCATTAATCTCATTAATGAAGTCCCAATATTTATGCTTCACAAGCATCACAGAAGAAACGAAAGCAATAATATTTATTATATATCATATATATAAAATATAAGCATTCGTCTCAGAATATCAAGTGATCACATCACAGAATATCAGCAGCAGAAGAACACATCTGAAATATTGGATATACTAGGAATTCCGTGTTTAAATTAAGCCAGTATAAAACACGGATTCCACGGTCGCGATGAATAGCCAAACCCACATCCCTAGACCCCTACGAGAGTAGCAAGCAACCCTACCAATTCTAGAGTTAGGAGACCCAGTCTCGACTCCTTGAGATGATCTCCCACTGGACTCTAGAACCCTTCTCCTCCTTGGGTCTATCCTAATGCGGAAAAGTAAATAATATACATTAATGGTGACATCATCCTCAACCCGGAAGTGCCCCAATAAAAGAATATTACATACAAGCTTTTACATGAATGAAAATGAAAAACTCTCATCTCACATAAAAAAACCCGGGTATTCAAACACGACGATCCAATATAACATATCACAGCAACACATAACATCGCATGTCATCAACGTAAGTAAATATGCGTATCTCAATTGTCGTCGACGTATAACAACGAAACCGGCGATACACTACATATTACACTTACGGTCGCAGAAAAGAAAGTGAAAAACTACAATAGTTGGAATCCGCAACCAACTTAGACATCATAAACCCAATGTATCACATACTTTGGATTTCATGCCCAACCAAATTAATTCCTTATACATCACATGCCTAACAATTATAAACCCAGCATTTTAGTCTCGATATTGAAAAAACTTTCCAATAACCTGTCGGGTAATTCAACAAGATTCTCGATAACCTGATTGAATGCTCGTCGGAAACTTTAGTAGACGGCCGCACCCCCGATGCCATCGACGAAGTGCAATAAGGCGGAACACCGCGGCCGCGAGCACCCGAACGGATGCTTTTGGCGACGGGATTCCCGATAACCTGATTGAATGCTCGTCGGAACAGTTTCGTAATCTAACAATATATATATATATATATATATATATATATATATATAAAGAAAAGAATTAAAATGAGTAATATATTAATTAATTATTAAATCAACACTTGATTTAATAATCCGGTTATATCATATATAACCCGGCTAGTATAAAAAATGCTAGATTAGAATACGGTATCATATACTCGTATTTAATCAAGCTCCTGCACATATCTCCATACGTGCCCTAGTTCGTTTCGTTTGAGCTTGGAAATCTCTATGTGGGACTCTTAAGACTCGTCAATACGCTGGCAGTGGGTAATGATCACATCAGATACCTTCAAGCCATCAGCGGTACTAGCTGGACGTAACGGCAACCTAGATATTGAACGAATAGAAGATCAACAAGCAAACTTGTTCAAACTCCGGTAGAGCCAATAAGCAATACTTACCGTACAGTCCGGTCTCTTTGTCTGATATGTCGCATATCGAGTCTGGGGGTAGAATCGTCATACCCCAATAACCCGATAAGTCATGCTGATGTGTGGCCTATAACCAATCGAGAAACTACTGATAACACTTATCAGTAAATCTCATCAGTCATGGCCAGGGACTTGCGGTTATAGCCAATCACGCACAGCACAACATCAACTTCCAATACCTGGAGAGACGAAACCCCTCCTATCGCTCACTGCCTCCATGTGTCTCGAGACTGTACCCAAAATCCACCTGTTCGCACGAATCAGTAGAGCCATTATAGGGTAGAAATCAAAGCATGGTGGGAAGCACACAAGACACTATGACGATCTCGGATCTACAGACTAACCTATATAAGTGTCACCAGAGAACTGCTATTTGACGATAGGTATAATACCATCTAGGAGTTCTCGGCGAGTCCATTCAATGTACTCAGTCTCTAATGAGCACCTGTATACAATTTTTGATGTCAAACACCAATGGATATGGGATCATCCATCGCCCCAATACAGGATCAAGAAACGTATACACTAGTCTACTCTAGAATATCGATACCCTGTCTCGATACTCTTTCGACTAGGAACTGTTAAGGATATGCTTGTGGACTACACAAGCCCCACTAGTATGATATGCATCATAGTTCTGGTAGTCAAGCCAACATCCTAATGGCTTTATCAACATGTATCAAAAAGACAATAAACTAAAATAAGTGAACATGTTACGATAAAGAGCAACCAGATAGCATACTATCATGTCGAGCAAGAAAGTCATATATATATATATATATATATATATCCAAGCATCCACTATAATATACAATAATGGCCTTTAGGGCATATATATTCCTAACACAAAGATTCCGAATCTGCTTCTGAACTTGCCGCCTGAAAGTGTTTATGAGTACCACCACTGGGTTTTACTAGAATCAAGCATGCCAATTAAAAAAAATTTTGGGTACTAATCAACACCAACCTATAATCTAAACTAGATGATTAGGGTTTACGGTTTGATATCAACTAAACTAGCTAAGAGAAGGAGGCAACAACCTTTTTTGACCTTGTCCTTCTCTTCAAATGCTCCGGATAGTAGTCCCTATGACTCCACTAGGATCTAGTTGAAGTTGGATCGAGCTTCCTCTGCGATCTTCGTGCCGAAGATAATCCACCTGAAGCTCCGCTAATCCAAGCTACCTCTTCACTAAACTATCTTTAGTGAAGGAAACACACTACACCAAAGTGCTAATCTAGTGTAGGATGGTGATGTAGGGGTGTTTAGCTCACTAAAGATCCTCACAAGTCCTAGGTTTCACAACTCATGTGAGTGTTAGGGCTTGGAGGTGGAGGTGAAGAAAATGGAGAGAGCTAGAGAGATGAGCTCAAGAAATGGCTAAGGCTAAAATGAACCAAGTAAAGAATGGCTTAAAACCCTCATATTATTGAAGCAACTAATATCCATCAATATAGAATTGTAACCATGCTTCAATAGTGTAGGTGGATGAATAAAAAATTCATCAAGCGATGCTTTGCACCATACCACAAAAGTCTCCCCATATTTCCACCTCATTTTCTATTTTCACAAATAGAAAAGCCAACCATACTTCATATAATATATATATATATATATATATATATATATATTATGAAGAAAATAATTAGTGAGAAATAATGTTAGTTAACATATAATTATATCAAATATAAATATATATCAAATTATTAAATCAACACTTGATTTAATAATCCGGTTATATCACATATAACCGACTAATATCATTTATCTGTATATCACATTATCAAATCAACACTTGACTCAATAATCCAGTTATATCACATATAACCTAACCGATATCAAATAACCGCCAGATTAGAATACGGTATCACATACTCGTATTTAATCAGGTCCCCGCACATATCAGCATATGTGCCCTACTTCATTTCACTTGAACTAGGAAACTCCTGTATGGGACTCTAAAGACTCGTCAATATGCCAGCAGTAGGTAATGATCACATCAGTTATCCACAAGCCGTCAGCAGTACTAGCTGGACGTAACGGCTACCCAGGTACTGAGTGAATAGAAGATCAACAAGCAAGCTTGTCCAAACTCCCATGAAGCCTATAAGTAACACTTACTGTACAGTCCGGTCTCTTCGTCTAATATGTCGCATATCGAGTCTGGGGGTGGATACGTAAGACCCTGGTAACTTGATAAGTCATGCCGATGTGTGGCCTATAACGGTTCGAGAAATTACTGATAACTCTTATCAGTAAATCTCAGCATCAGCCGTGGCCAAGGACTTCCTGTTATAGCCAATCGAGCATAGCGCAACATCAACTCCCTATACCGGGAGAGACAAAACCCCTCCTATCGCTCATTGCCTCCATGTGACTCGGGACTGTACTCAAAATCCGCCTGTTTGCATGACTCCTTTGAGCCGTAGTAGGGAGGAAATCAAGGCATAGTGGGAACCACACAAGACTCTATGACGATCTCGGTTCTACAGACTAACCTGTACCAGTGTCACCAGAGAACTGCTATCTGATAATAGGTATAGTACCATCTAGGAGTTCTCGGCGAGTCCTGTTCGGTGTACCCATTCTCTAATGAGCACCTGTGTACAATCTTTGATGTCAAACACCAATGGTTATGGGATCAACCATCGCCCCATACACTGTCAAGAAACGTACACACTAGTCTACTCTGGAATATCAATGCCCTGTCTCGATATCCCCTCGACTAGGAACATTAAAAGGATGTGCTTGTGGACTACCCAGGTCCCAGTAGTATGATCCGCATCACAGCCCTGGTAGGCAAGCTAATATCCTAAGGGCTTTATCAATATGTATAAGAGAGACAGTATAATAATACCAGTGAACTTGTTATGATAAAGAGCAACCAGATAGCATACTATCATGTCGATAAAAAAAGTCCTCTATATATATGTCCAAACATCCACTATAATAGACAATAATTAACAATAATGGCCTCTAGGGCATGCATATTCCTAACAATCTCCTACTTGCACTAAGGCTAGTTGTTGTAGTATCTCATACCCAACATCCCAAATAGTCTCTCGAATTACGTCTGGGGGAGAGCCTTCATGAGTGGATCTACAGTGTTATCCTTCGTGTCAACTCTCCTGACCTCGATCTCCCGTCGATTTACTATCTCCCGGATCAGATGATTGTTGGATATATATGCCCTAGAGGCCAGTATTATATATGGATACATATGGATGCTAGGGATATGTATGTACAGGACAATCTTGCTCAGTTTTTTAGTATATTATTTGACTTGTCTTTGTCAGGATATGTGTATTTATTGTTGTTATATCTGGCTTGCACATATTGATGAAGACTCGATACGGTAGTATACTATTATGGTTTGTCTTTATCTTAACGTGGCATATGTCATACTCATTATTACATATTGCGGTCATATGTTGATAAAGCCCGTAGGATCGTTGCTAGACTACCTGCATTGTGATGGAAATCATACTTGTGGGAGATGGGTAGTCGGTATGCACATCCTTAAATGGTCCTTAGTCGTGGGAGTATCGAGACTGGGCATCGATATCCCGGAATAGACTAGTGTATACGTTTCTAGACACCGACGAGGGGCGATAGTTTGGTCCCGCAACCATTGGTCTTTAGACCTAAGATCGTATACAGGTGCTCATTAGGGGTGAATACACCGGACGGACTCACCGAGAACTTCCAGATGGTACTATAGCTATCATCAGGTGGAAGTTCTCAGGTGACATTAGTACAGGTTAGTCTTTAGACCTGAGATCAGCATTTGTCTCGTGTGAGTTCCCACTGTGTTTTGATCACTACCCTACCACGGCTCTGCTGAGTCGTGCAAACAGGTTTTAGTTGGGTACAGTCCCGAGCCACGTGGAGGCAGTGAGCGATTGTCGGGGATTCGTCTCTCCCGGTATAGGGAGTCAATATCGCATTGTGTTCGATTGGTCAGGACTATAAGACCTTGGTCAAGGCAGTTGGGATTTACTGATAGGCTGATCAGTAGTTTCCCGGATTGGTCCTGAGCCACATCAGCACGACTTATCAGGTTATTAGGGTCTGACGTTCAGCACCCCGTAGACCCGGTATGCGATACTCTCAGACTGTACGGATATTGTCAAGGATAGGCTCAGTGGAGATCCGGATGAGTTTGCTCATCGGCCTTCCTTTCGACAGGTACCTGGGTTGATGTCACATACAGCTAGTGCCGCTGACGTGCTTGTGGTTATGGGTTTATCCAGTAACTCACTGCCGGCGTACTGTCGAATCTTTAGAGTCCCACACAGAGGGTTTCCCTGATTCAGGCGAAATGGTGTAGTAGTCGTATTGGATACGTGCAGGGTTCGATCGATTGATGTACTCTGTACTCGGACTTTCAATCGGACAGTTGGTAATACTAGCCGGCCCGGGTTTGGGCCGGATTATTAAATCAGGGATTGATTTAATAATTTACATATATGTATTTCGATATATATATATTCTAGTATTACGTTCTTCGTGTTATTCTATCTCTTTGGGCCTTCGGATTTTTATCTGGATGCAGGTATGTATATATAATGGACTGAAATCCGTATTTATTATAGATTTCCTTCTAGAATGTGGCCACCTCATTTTACATTTTCCATTCATTTAATAAATGGAAATGAGGTGTAAAGTGTGAGGTAAGGGAGGAATGGAGTTGACCATGCTTCAATAGTTAACAAATGAATTTATAATTCATTTTGGAGTTATTATTGAAGTATGGTTGTGGATTTAATATTCTAGAAAATGATATACAAAACCATTGTGTTCATTTTCTCTCTCCATGGTTGATTCATATTTCTCTTGAGCGCTCATTCTTCTCCTTCCTCTCTAGCCTCCTCCACTTTCATCTTCTTCCTCTTCACTACCTTCTCATGAGTTGAGAATCAAGTGAAGAGGTAAGAAAGAGATAGCTTGACACTTAGAACTCTAAACTACACCCTAGATTACTTGGACTAGCATCCCAAGTTCTCTAGTTGCTCTTTTGACACTTAGCAAAGAGCTAGAGCCATGGATCATATTCTCGGGGTGGATCATCTACGACAAAGGAAGACCAGAGAACAAGCTCGATCCCGAAGAACCGACGGAGCAACAAAAGAAGGTCAAGCAAGTTCAAGGTGGCCGCTTGGAGCTCATGACGAGGAAAGAACACCGAAGTGCTTGGATCTTTTGGTGAGGTTTATTTTCATAGTAGATAGCACTACTTCATTAGCTAGCTAGGTTTATGGTCAAGATCCGGGTTTAGGGTTAATCTAGTGCCAAGTTTAGTTTCGTCATAAAAATTTTGTTCCGCACTTGGCCATGGAAGTTGGCCGGGGCACTAGGGTAACCCTTCATGGTATCAGATCCAGCCCATAAACTCTAGTCTAGTAAGTTTAAACAATGTTAAAACAACGAAACCGAAACGACTCCGTAACTCCAAACCCAAACTGCAGTTTCTGTTGATTTAAAAAGGTTTCAAAATTTTTTTAAAAAAAGTGCAGAGTGATCCTTAAACTATAAGATGTACCCAGAACCAAAACGATGCATTTCTACCATGTTCTGGCCGGCCACAACCCCCAAAAGTTCGGCCTCCTCGGTTCTTTTTTGGTGAAATATATCCAATTTTGTTCTGGCTCTTATCTCTAAAAGTTTGGGTTTCTGGTGTTGTTTGGTTTTTGCCCAAGTTTGCTTCTCTGTTGTTTTCTGTACGGGGCAATTTGGAGTGTTTTGAAGTCGTTAAATTTAACATTGTTTAATAGTTTACAGTACATTCACTTTTATCTGAGACCGTGAATGTCATTCGATTGGTAAAACTCGTCTGATTGCTATATGTTCTTTTAGACGGGTTTTGCGAACGTGACATTCGCGTTGATGTTTTGTGCTTGTGCTGTGTTTGTGGTTGAATTATCGTGGTGGATAGCATGTGGTGTAATGTTAGAAATACAGATTCTATTCATTTATACATTTGTTATTGTGGGGCGAGCGTCCGACATGTGGGCTGCCGTCTTTGTCGGGTTGTATATTATTTTGGGGCACGACCGGGTTGAGGTCGATGTCATCTTTTGTACATATTATTTTCTTTTTTGTATTAGGATTACCCCGCGGAGGAGTGCGCGAATAGCGGGGTTCTAGAAGGCAACAAGCCCGCATCTCATGGCGTTGAGACGGAGTGGGCTTCATTCTAGAATTGGCGGGTTATTCCCCGCACTCATAGGGGGTACAGGTTTTCATTGCACAGGCTATCCACACGACCGGGAACGTCGGGTTTTATTTGCGGCTCAAAGGAAACCCGGGGCTCCAAGATTATCCACCATTCTGTATTGTTGGCTGAGTTTCTGTGATGTTGATTATTATCATGCCTGGGACGAATGTTGTATATACTTATATATATATACTAGTAGATGTTGTATATGTTTTGCACCCGTGCTAGTCCAGCCCCCGCTCTGTCATTAGTTAAGCAACCTAACGGGTGAATGACGGGGCCCAGTGGCGAATGCGGATGGTATATACGTACATTTTATTTTCGTTCTTTTCTGGTGTGATAGGTCAAAATTGATGGGACCGCGTTAATTTTGATTAATGCAAGAAAATAAACCTAAAAGATGTTGTTGGAAATTTTTTTGAAAAACTGACATTACAGACGTTCTTTTTTGCTTTGCACAGTGGTATTTGGTTATGACTATCTAGCACCTCATTCGACGAGGCAAGGGCCGAGATCCCTTCATCGGGAGTGACCCCTTGAGTAAAAGTTTATGTCAATGTAATAACATCACTATAGTCAATTACTTATGCTTTGCATTGTGGTATTCATTTTGTAATATCCTGCACCTCATTCGACGAGGAAAGAGCCGAGATCCCTTCACAGGGAGTGACCTCTTTAGCAAAAGTTTTCGCCACTATATATATTTTAAAACTATCAGGTTTTTTCAACGATATCAAGTTCATTACGTTAACGGGTTTTTCGCCAAAAACCCAGCCGTAGCCCTCCGTCATTTCTTATAAGTTGTACTCAGTATTCATGTTGCGTTTGTTGACTGTGTCAAGGCGCAGTGTACGGTAGCTGAGTATCGCTTATTTGTTACATACAATGCGATTGGTTAGGACAGTCGTATAACCTTGTTGACTGTGTCAAGGGTTATGCGGGTGGGTTTAATGCAATCATGATAATGACGGGTTGAACTTGACTAGGACTCTTTGATTTGTTGACTGTGTCAAGGTCACTTGGGCCCTATGGGTAAAAACCACATCGGGAGTTTCAAACATATAGGAAACTTGCAGATTTAGCATACCTTCTGGAGTGTGGTGACTAGAGTGGAATCCATCTAGGTCATCACATAATGATAGTTGGATCCCGATCCCACTGATGAGTAGGATTACTCTTGGGAGATTTTCTCACTTAACAATCAATGTTATAAACCAAGTAGGTGTCTAGAAAGGTGTTAGCGAGGCCATGCCTCCAGGGAAAAGAGGTTATGTAATTAAGGAACTTCGCGAAAGCGTTGGAAAACCTCTCTCGAAGTACCAACACTGACCTGGCTGAATGGTTAATCAAGTATTGTGACGTGTGATTAATCCTAACTAGTTCTTCTTTTAAGGTTTGAAGAAGAATTCGAGGAAACCGTGGGAGCCATCCTGATTAGATAAATTAATAACCAATCTAATCTTGCAAGAGCGCACGCTGAGTGTTCTTTTTCTCTCTCTCCAGGTGGCAACCATTTCACGCCCTAATCAAGATAATAAAATGTTTCGCTTGACCGATCCGAATTCTTATTCGGGGCTGAGGAACGTCGGTTTGGCTCTAACTTATGACAACTGTCATGAGTATAAGCAAGGGAAAGAGGATTGTTTGAATTCCTTGATGACCCATTTGAAGAAGAAGCATACTATTGCATCTACTTCAGGTGTTCTTGTAATTGAGAACTGCTTTTCGGTCAGTCCTACCTCCTGGGTACTAGATACCAGATCAGGATCTCATATCTGTAATATATTGCAGGGACTGAGAAAAAGTAGGATAGTTGGACCTGGTGATATGTCCCTCAGGGTAGGGAACGGAGCACAAGTTAATGCTGCAGCCATCGGTGAATATCACCTGGTGTTGCCAAATGGCAATACTATGATTTTGAACAATTGCTACTATGTACCTTCCATGGTTTGCAATATCATATCAGTTTCTTTACTTGATAAAGAAGGATATAACTTTGTTCTTGATAGAAATATCATGAACATTTATCTTGATAAGGTACAGGTTGCAGAAGGTACACTGTGTAATGGTATCTATGTTCTAAATCAGAATACAGTTCTCAATATACAAAACAAACGCAAGAGGAAGAGTTCAGATACGAACGAGTCCTACTTGTGGCATTGTAGACTTGGTCATATCGGAGAGAAAAGACTGAGTAAGTTGCATAAAGATGGATTTTTGGATGCGTTTGAATTTTCATCTTATGAAACTTGTCAGTCTTGTCTCAAAGGAAAAATGACTAAATCTCCGTTCACCGGACATGGAGAAAGAGCAGCAGAGCTCTTAGGACTCATTCACAGTGATGTATGTGGTCCAATGTCTATACATGCACGGGGAGGGTTCTCGTACTTCATATCATTCACTGACGATCTCTCTAGGTTCGGATATGTGTATCTAATGAAACACAAATCTGAAGCTTTTGAGAAATTTAAAGAATTCAGAAACGAAATAGAGAACCAGACTGGCAAAAGTATTAAGATCTTCCGATCTGATAGAGGAGGGGAGTACTTAAGCACGGAATTCCTAGAATACTTAAAAGAGAATGGAATTCTCTCTCAACTTACTCCTCCGTATACACCACAGAACAACGATGTATCGGAGCGGAGTAATCGTACCCTATTGGACATGGTTCGCTCCATGATGAGTAATGCTGAGTTACATATTTCATTCTGGGGATATGCACTTCAAACAGCAGCACATATTTTGAATCAAGTTCCATCCAAATCCGTGCCTAAGACTCCGTATAAAATATGGAGTGGTAAGAGTTTGTATCTTAAACGTATTATGATTTGGGGTTGCCCAGCTTATGTCAAAAAGCAGAACCCAGACAAACTTGAGGGACGGTCAGTTTCGTGTAAGTTTGTGGGATACCCAAAAGATTCTAATAGGTATCTATTCTACCATGCAGAGGAACAAAAGATTATTGTTTATAAGAACGCCACATTTTTGGAAAAAGAATTTCTTGTTAAAAATATTGGTGGCAGCACGGTAGAACTGGATGAAATTCCAAATACACAAACTATAACTGAAGATTTGGTGGAACCGCTAGATTCAGTTATACCCGACGAACCTCAGCCACTCCGCAGATCTGGTAGGATTTCTCATCCGCCCGAGAGATGCTACGGTTTTATCATAGACGGGGATCGAGAGGATTGCATCTTGGAAGAAGATGACCCTACCAGTTTCAGGAAGGCCATTATCAGTAGGGACTCTGATAAGTGGCTGGATGCTATGCAATCCGAAATGGAGTCCATGTACACCAATAAAGTGTGGACCTTGGATATTGCTCCACCTGGGGTAAAACCCGTTGGATGCAAATGGATCTACAAAAGGAAACTTGGTGTAGATGGGAAGGTTGAAACCTATAAGGCTAGACTCGTTGCAAAGGGTTTTCGTCAAAGACCAGGTGTGGACTATGACGAAACCTTTTCTCCAGTGGCTATGCTCAAATCCATTCAGATCCTACTTGCCATTGCTGCCTTCCATGACTATGAGATCTGGCAGATGGACGTAAAAACGGCCTTTCTAAACGGAAGTTTAGAAGAGTGTGTTTATATGGATCAGCCGGAAGGTTTCATAGACAGTGGGAGCAATGGGAAGGTGTGCAAGCTGCTTAAATCCATTTATGGATTGAAGCAGGTATTGCGGAGCTGGAACATCTGTTTTGATGAAACGGTCAAGGATTTTGACTTCATCAAGAACGAGGATGAGCCTTGTATTTATAAGAAGATTGTAGGACGAACTGTCGTGTTCCTAGTTTTGTACATGGACGACATTCTTTTGATAGGAAATGACATTCCTATGCTACAATCGGTCAAGCTATTCTTATCACAAAGGTTCTCCATGATAGACCAAGGTGATGCCTCGTACATTCTGGGGATCAAGATCTACAGAGATAGATCCAAAAGATTACTGGGACTTTCGCAGTCCAGGTACATAGATACCGTACTAAAGAGATTTAGTATGGAAGATTCCAAGGGCGGTAACATACCCGCATTGCAGAGAATCACCCTCTCCAAGGAGATGTCTCCCAAGACTGACGAGGAGAGGGTTCGCATGAGCACTATACCCTACGCTTCGGCGGTAGGATCTATAATGTATGCGATGCTATATACAAGACCAGATGTAGCTTACGCACTAAGTGTAGTGAGCCGGTATCAGTCGAACCCAGGTGAGGACCACTGGACAGCGGTAAAGAACATTCTCAAGTACCTCAGAAGGACGAAGGAGATGTTCCTGATTTACGGTAATGGAGACCTCAGGGTCGAGTCCTTTACCGGCTCAAGCTTCTAGAGTGACAAGGATGACAGCAAGTCTGTCTCGGGTTTTATGTTTACCCTCAACGAAGGGGTGGTGGGTTGGAGGAGTTCCAAACAGGACACCGTCGCAGACTCGACGATAGAGGCTGAATACATTGCTGCAAGCGATGCCGCAAAAGAAGCGGTCTGGATAAAGAAGTCCATAGCTGAACTTTAGGTAGTTCCGTCCATTGTTGATCCAATACCTGTGTATTGTGACAACAATGGGGCTATAGCTTTAGCGAAGGAACCACGGTCCCATCAGAAATCCAGGCACATCTTAAGGCGGTATCACCTGATCAGGGAGATCGTAAATCGCCAGGAGATCGAGGTCCGGAGAGTGGATACAAAAGACAACACTGCGGATCCTTTTACCAAGGCCCTTCCTCAAGCACAGTTCAAGCGACTTTTTGAGATGTTGGGTATGCGGTACGCCAGCAGCTGGCCTCAGTGTAGACGTTGGGTGATTGGTACGCCAATTACTGGCAGTGGGAGATTGTTGGATATATATGCCCTAGAGGCCAGTATTGTATATATATAAATATGGATTCTAGGGATATGTATGTACAGGACAATCTTGCTCAGTTTTATAGTATATTATTTGACTTGTCTTTGTCAAGATATGTGTATTTATTGCTGTTATATCTGGCTTGCACATATTGATGAAGACTCGATACGGTAGTATACTATTATGGTTTGTCTTTATCTTAATGTGGCATATGTCATACTCGTTATTACATATTGCGGTCACATGTTGATAAAGCCCGTAGGATCGTTTCTAGACTACCTACATTGTGATGGCGATCATACTTGTGGAACAGGGTAGTCGGTACGCACATCCTTAAATAGTCCCTAGTCGTAGGAGTATCGAGACTGGGCATCGATATCCCGAAGTAGACTAGTGTATACGTTTCTAGACCCCGACGAGGGGTGATGGTTTAGTCCCGCAACCACTGGTCTTTAGACCTAAGATCGTATACAGGTGCTCACTGGGGGTGAGTACACCGGACGGACTTGCCGAGAACTTCCAGATGGTACTATACCTATCATCAGGTGGAAGTTCTCAGGAGACATTAGTACAGGTTATTCTTTAGACCTGAGATCGGCATTTATCTCGTGTGAGTTCTCACTATGCTTTGATCACTGCCCTACCACGTCTCTGCTGAGTCGTGCAAACAGGTTTTGGTTGGGTACAGTCCCGAGCCATGTGGAGGCAGTGAGCGATTGTCGGGGATTCGTCTCTCCCGGTATAGTGAGTCGATATCGCACTGTGTTCGATTGGTCAGGACCATAAGACCTTGGCCAAGGCAGTTGGGATTTACTGATAAGCTGATCAGTAGTTTCCCGGATTGGTCCTGAGCCACATTAGCACGACTTATCAGGTTATTAGGGTGTGACGTTCACCACCCCCTAGACCCGATATGCGATACTCTCAAACGAAGAGACCGGACTGTATGGATATTGTCACGGATAGGCTCAGTGGAGATCCGGATGAGTTTGCTCATCAGCCTTCCTTTCGACAGGTACCCGGGTAGCCGTTACGTACAGCTAGTGCCGCTGACGTGCTTGTGGTTATGGATTTATCCAGTAACTCACTGCCGGCGTACTGTCAAGTCTTTAGAGTACCGCACAGAGGGTTTCCCTGATTTAGGCGAAATGGTGTAGTAGCCGTATTGGATACGTGCAGGGTTCAATCGATTGATCTACTATGTACTCGGACTTTCAATCGGACAGTTGGTAATACTAGCCTGCTCGGGTTTGGGCCGGATTATTTAATCAGGTATTGATTTAATAATTTACATATATGTATTTCGATATATATATTCTAATATTACGTTCTTCGTGTTATTCTATCTCTTTGGGCGTTCGAATTTTTATCTGAATGCAGGTATGTATATACAGTGGACTGAAATCCGTATTTATTACAGATTTCCTTCTAGAAGGTGGCAACCTCATTTTGCATTTTGCATTTATTTAATAAATGGAAATGAGGTGTAAAGTGTGAGGTAAGGGAGGAATGGAGTTGACCATGCTTCAATAGTTAACAAATGAATTTATAATTCATTTTGGAGTTACTATTGAAGTATGGTTGTGGATTTAATATTCTAGAAAATGATATACTAAACCATTGTGTTCATTTTCTCTCTTTATGGTTGATTCATTTTTCTCTTGAGCTCTCATTCTTTTCCTTCCTCTCTAGCCTCTTCCACCTTCATCTTCTTCCTCTTCACTACCTTCTCATGAGTTGAGAATCAAGTGAAGAGGAAAGAAAGAGATAGCTTGACACTTCGAACTCTAAACTACACCCTAGATTACTTTGACTAGCATCCCAAGTTCTCTAGTTGCTCTTTTGACACTTAGTAAAGAGCTAGAGCCATGGATCATATTCCCCGGGTGGATCATCTACGACAAAGGAAGACCGGAGAACAAGCTCGATCCCGGAGAACCGACGGAGCAACAAAAGAAGGTCAAGCAAGTTCAAGGTGGCCGCTTGGAGCTCATGACAAGGAAAGAAGACCGAAGGACTTGGATCTTTTGGTGAGGTTTCTTTTCATAGTAGATAGCACTACTTCATTAGGTAGCTAGGTTTATGGTCAAGATTCGGATTTAGGGTTAATCTAGTGCCAAGTTTAGTTTCGTCATAAAATTTCTGTTCCGTATTTGGCCATGGAAGTTGGTCGGGGCACTAGGGTAACCCTTCAGTGATACCGCCTAAGAATATGTCTGGATCGCTGATGGGACCGGGGTTCCTTGGCCTAAGCCACAGCTCTATTGTTATCATAATACACAGGTTTTGGATGCTCAATGGGTAGAACTACACCAAGTTCAGCAATGAACTTCTTCATCCAGATAACCTCTATGGCAGTATCGTTGGCAGCGATGTATTCAGCCTCCATCGTCGAGTCTGCTACGGTATCTTGCTTGGAACTCTTCCAACATACCGCCCCTCCATTGAGGGTGAAGAAAAAACCCGAGAGTGACTTACTGTCGTCCTTATCACTCTGGAAGCTCGAATCGGTAAAGGAATCCACCTAGAGTTCACCGTTACCATACACCAAGAACATTTTTTTAGTCCTTCTCAAGTACTTAAGAATTTTCTTCACAGCTGTCCAGTGTTTCTTCCCTGGATCTGATTGATACCTACTCACTACACCTAGTGAGTAAGCTACATCTGGTCTAGTACATAATATCATATACATGATAGACCCGACTACCAAAGCTAGGGTATCCCTTGCATACGAGCCCTTTCCAAATCAGTCTTGGGAGACATCTCTTTGGAGAGAGTGATTCCTGAACAAGCGGGTAAATTACTACGCTTAGAATCTTCCATACTAAACCACTTTAGTATGGTGTCAATATGCCTGGATTGGAACAATCCCAACATCCGTTTAGATCTATCTCTATAGATCTTAATCCAAAGGATGTAGGAGGCATCACCAAGATCTTTCATGGAGAACTTGTATGATAAGAAGAGCTTGACCGAGTGTAGCATAGGAACATCGTTTCCTATCAAGAGTATGTCATCCACGTACAATAAGAGGAAGACAACCTTACTCTCTACAACCTTTTTTGTATATACAAGGATCATCTATGTTTTTGATGAAGTCAAACTCTTTGATAGCTTCATCGAAACAGATGTTCCAGCTTCGCGATGCCTGTTTTAATCCATAGATTGATTTAAGCAGCATGCACACGCTTTCGCTGCACCCACTATCTACGAAGCCCTCTGGTTGTGTCATGTACACGCTCTCTTCTCATGTACACGCTCTCTTTTAAATCACCATTTAGAAAAGCGGTCTTGACGTCCATCTGCCAGATTTCGTAGTCATGGTCTGCAGCAATGGCAAGTAAGATCCTGATGGACTTAAGCATAGCCACTGGAGAAAAGGTTTCATCATAATCGACACCAGGTCATTGACGAAAACCTTTTGCAACAAGTCTAGATTTGAATGTCTCAACTTTTCCATCTACACCAATTATCTTCTTAAAGATCCACTTGCTCCCGATGGGTTTTACTCCTTCAGGAGCAACTTCCAAAGTCTATACTTTGTTCATGTACATGGATTCCATCTCGGATCGCATAGCATCCAGCCATTTCACAGAGTCTCCACTTGTAATGGCCTGCTCAAACCTAGTTGGGTCATCATCTTCCATGATACAATCCTCGCTCCCACCGTCAATGAGAAAACCGTAGTATCTCTCAGGTGGATGAGAAACCCTACTAGATTTGCGGAGAAGCTGAGTTTCGTTGGGTACTATTGGATCCTCCGGTTCTACCAAATCGTCAGTAACAGTTTATGTATCCAGAACTTCTTCCAGTTCTACCTCATTGCCACTAATTTCTTTCACAAAAAATTCCTTTTCTAAAAAGGCGGCATGTCGAGAAACAAACACTTTTTGTTCCTCGGTGTGGTAGAAGATTGTTAGTGATATATGCCCTAGAGTCCATTATTGTATCATACCGGTTTGTATATTACTTATGGAAGCTTGGGATATACACGGATAAAGTAACAGTCTTGCTCGAAATGGTAGTATGCTACCTGGTTTGTTTCTACCTCAATATGTGCAGGTGTTTTTGCATATCGCTTATACATATTGGTAGAGACCTTAGGATCTTTGCTTGATTACCAGCGTTGTAATAGCAGACACACTAGTGGGGACTGGGTAGTCTATAAGTACATCCTTATACAGGTACCTAGTCATAGGATTATCGAGACGGGGCATCAATACTCCAGAGTAGACTAGTGTATACGCTTCACATCCCAGCAGGGGAGATGGTCTGTCCCACAGCCATTAGTATGTCGTACTGGAGATAGTATGCAGGTGCTCATTGGGTTATGAGTACATTGGACAGGACTCGTTGGGGACTGCTGGTGGGTATTATACCTATCATCGGGTAGCAGTTCCTAGGTGACATGAGTACAGCTTAGTCCGTTGACTTGACACTGCTACTTCGCCTTGAGTATGTTCCCACTGTTCTTTGATTACTACCCTACCACGGCTCAATGGAGTCATGCAAACAGGTAGTAGTTGGGTGCAGTCCCGAAGCATTTGGAGGCAGTGGCGGTAAGATAGGATTCGTCTCTCCGGGTATTGGGGGTTGATATCGCGCAGTGTTCGGAAGGCCATTACACAAAGTCCATGGCCAAGGAAAGCGAGATTTACTGGTAGGTACTCCAGTAGTTTCTCAGGGTGTTTTGGGCTACACTCCGACACGACTTATTGCGCTATTAGGAGTCTGATGATTGCCGCCCCATAGGCCCGATATGCGATACTCTTAGACGAATAGACCGGACTGTACGGAGATTGTCACAGATAGGCTCAGTAGGATTTCGGATGAGTTAGTCTCATCAGCCTTCTTATCGACAAATACCTGGGTAGCCGATACGTGCATCTAGTACCGCTTGCGGCTTGTGGTTAAACCCACTGCCAGCGTAGTGTCGAGTCTTTAGAGTCCCACACAGAGGGTTTCCCTGCATCGGGAAAAAGATGTAGAGGTCGTATGGTTTTACGACAGGGTTCGATCATGTACGTATACTTGTGCACGGATGATGATTCGGACAGATAATACTAGTGGGCTTTGGTTTAAGCCGGATCCTAGTATTATACTGATGGATTATTTTCATCTCTTTTGTATTCGTATTTTTCGGAATACGGATACGGGTATGTATAAACGGATGAGGGGAATTTTTGTAATTTGTTCAAAGATGCTTCTAGAAGAGACACCTCATATTTTGTATTTATCATTTTAGGTTAAACGTTTATTGCAATATGAGGTAGAGGAAATGAGGTGGATTTTTGCATATATTTGAGCATGGCTCTTAGTGACACATGGATGATTTTCAAGCCATGACTCACTAGGTAGAATATGAACCATATTTTCTTTTCTAATATGAGTTATTCTTGTAAGAAAAGGTTATGGTTCAGATTTGAGACATGGGAGCTCATTCTCTTTTCTATGCAAAAACTTCACTAGTTTTTTCCTCAAGAGTTCTTCATCTACCTCTAGCCATTCATGTCTCATGAGTTGAGAAACCTATGGCTATGAGAGACAAATCATTCCATCTATATTCTCTACATCATCTACGTCATCTAGTGTAGTGAACTAGGTGCCCTAGTTACTTCAGTTTTGAGATGGGAGCTCGATCTACAGACTCTCGGGTGGATCGTCTTTGACATGAGAGGACCGACGAGGAGGCCCGATCCAAACGATCCTTGGAGCCTATGATGAGGTGGAGGACAGTGAAAAGAAGACCCGAAGGACATGAATTCATGAGGTATAAACTTCTTTCTGAGTAGTTAACCTCATCCATGTTTGCTAGTTAAGGTTTAGCAATGATCCTGGAGTTCAAGTCGGTGTTGCGATCTTTGTAAAAATTGTTTTTTAAATCTTCCACCTCACCGCGGAACCGTGAGGTGCACGACATCGACTCACAGTGGTATCAGAGCCTCCTAATCCTTTACTAGCTTGTTAGCAAGTGTTAGAACTTCGATCGTCAGAAAAAACCGGAAAACGAAACACCAATACCCTGTGTTTCTGTCGATTTTTATAAGTGCCAGAAAAATTATTTCAGAGGTATTAAAAATGTGTGCACGGTATTCTAAGAAGGCAGAAGAAAAATAAGCCCATGAATCGCCAAGACGGCTGCGGAAGCACGGCGGAACGGTCGGTTCCGCCCGAGTCGAGGCCGATTCAGGTCATTTTTCTTCTGTTATTTCTTGTTTTGGGTGTATTTTTTTCTGGAATATTTGGTTTCTTCACAGTATTTTTTCTGAGTGCTGGTTTGCACTTGGGGTAGACAAGGAAAATATATTTCGATCGAAATTCTAAATGTTCTTGGCTAACCGGATCTTCTGTGTTGTTATATGTGTTTTTAAACTTCAGCTAATTTTTATACATCGGTTAGTTTGGGGTTGCACATATCTGTTGGTTTGTGTATATGAACTTTGTTGGATCGTCGTGGATGAATAACCGGGAATGTGAGAAGAGAGTTGTTTTTCTTTCATTCAATGTAAATTGTAATTTGATGTAATATTATTTTGTGGGGCACATCCGGATTGAGGTTGTAGCCACCGTTGTATTATTTCTTTTACTGTTTTATGCTCCTAGGATAGACCCAAGGTGGGGTGCACAAACTACCGGGTTCTTTGAAGTGCCAAGTGGCCTACTCACTTTGCTGAGGGAGGTTGCTTCACTTCGGGAATTTGGCGGATAGTTTTCCACACCCGTAGGGGTCTAGGGTAGGGTTTGGCTATTCGTCACGATCGTGGAATCTGTCTTTCGTTACAGACTTAAATGAAACGCGGAATTCCTAGTATATCCAATATGTTCATCTGTGATATGGAATGCCTATTATTGCGTAAGATGAATGATTATTATATATGTGCGCTATATAGTAAACGTTGCTTATGTTTTGCATCCACGCTAGTCCAGCCCCCACTCTGGCATTAGTTAAGTAACCTAACGGTGTTAGACGGGGCCTAGTGGCGAATGCAGATAGCATAAACGTACGTCATATTTTCGTTTCTCTCTGTAATGATAGGTGTAAATGATGGGACTGCATTATTAATGCAAAGCAAACAAACCAAACCTGAATCGTTAGAACAAATTTCAAAACCACTCGGTTTTTTTCAAAACAGCAACTTTTAAAATGCAGAGCTTAAACCACTCCTTTAAAAGCTATCAGGTTCCTTCGATTAAATCAAGTTCATTACGTTCACGGTTTTGCCAAAACCATTCGTAGCCCTTCGTCATTTCATATGAATATTCAGTAGTATTCAAGCTATGTTTGTTGACATTCGCCAAGGCATAGTGATTGGTAGCTGCTGGGTATTCATATGTAGCATAGATAGATGCGTTGGTTTGGGGAACTCGTACTACTTTGTTGGCCTTCGTCAAGGGTATGTATGGGTGGGTTCAAATCAACCTGGACAATAACGAGTAGAACTTGACATGTGCCTTATGATTTGTTGGCCTTCGTCAAGGTCATAAGAGCATGGGGCAAAAATCCACATCGGGAGTTTCTAAGGAAACTGAAACTTGCTAGTGCTGCATACCATTTGGAGTGTGATAATGTTGGTAGGATTCCTTCAGGATTATCACACAATGATATTTGGATCCTGATCCTACTGTGTCCGCTACTCCTCGGGAGATTTTTTCACTAACACAATCAATACTATAAACCAAGTAGGTGTCTAGAACGGTGTTAGCGAGGCTACGCCTCCAGGAAAAAGAGGTTATGTAATTAAGGAATTTCGTGAAAGCGTTGGAAAACCTCCCTCGAAGTACCAACACCAGCCTGGTTGAAAGGTTAAGAAAGTATTGTAGGGTAAGATTAATCCTGACTAATTCTTCTTTTATGATTTGAGGAAGGATTCTAGAAACGGTGGGAGCCATCCTGTTTAGATAAACTAAAAACCAATCTAAACTTGCAAGAGCATCATGCTGATTGTTTCTCCTCTCTCTCCTAATTGCAGCGACCATGTGACCGAACTTAGGTTACAGCTAGATAATTAATTGACTAAACCAGACTATATTAATTGGAAAAGGTTTGTACATATGTCCATTACCTATGACAAGCTGGGCCACCTCCTTGCTACTATCACCCCGCCATCCCAGGTCCAGTTTCACCGTCGCGGATGTTGATATCCGGAAGACAACGGAAAAAGATAGTGCGAATGCAAAGTGGCCCGTGTTGGCCTCATGGATGGTGTAAACCAGAGGCAACACGAGAAGATGGACATAGCTTCCATCTTCCTCCATAACAAAGATTTATATGGAGAGCAATCTCGTATCGCAAGGTATGAAACCTCGAAGGAATTGCTTCAAGCGAGGTTGGCTGTCTGGTCATCTGTAGGGGACCACGTCTCTACAATGATCAGCTGTATTAAACAGCTCACGGACCTGGAGAACGAGTCATATACTGACTTGATTCTACAGTCCCTACCTTATACTTACGCCCAGGGGAAGAAAGTTGTACTTCCAGTTGAGGGCACCCTGAAGGAAACCAGGAAGACACCCGCTCAACTTATTGGGGAATCTTCTTTTCCTGGATCCAAAGCGAAAGCCAAGGGTGAGAAGAAGAAGACCTCCACAAAGCCGATAGGCGGTGTCAGTAAGGTAGAAGGAAAGGGCAGGGCAAAAGTTTCAGGGCTAACAGTAGGGAAGGAGGGTGGTTCCTATTATCACGGTGTAACACCTTAGAATGTGATTAGTGGTAATTGTGTTTTAATGTGGGTTTTTTGGTAAAAAGTTTACCAAAACGGTTTTTAAATAATTTATCTGGTTTTATGAATATTTTATTAGAATTTTATTTGGACCGCACACACTTGTGCATGTTAACTAGGGTTAAGTCTAGGGTGTAACCATGTTTAGATGACCATGGTGGACTAACCCATTTGTTAAGTTAACATTGTTTTTAATTAAGGGTTTTAGTTTTTAGAATTTGAATTAGTGTTAGGGGTTGACTAGTAGGTGAGAGAGAGAGGCCATGATGGTTTGAGCATGCTTGGCATTTAATGAGGAGAGAGGGTGAGGGGGTTGACTCTCATTATTTTATTTTCTTACACTCAATTCTCACTCATATCTCTCCCTCTCACTCTCACACCACACCACACAACAACAACAGCCACAACAACAGCAGCCTTGGCAGCAGCAGCAACAGCAACAAAAACAGCAACAATAGCATCAGCAGCAGCTACAACAACAACAACAGCAGCAGCTCAGCAGTAGCAACAGCACTTCAGCAGCAGCAACATCTTCTTCTCCTTCTTCTTCTCCTTTTTTTCCTACATCTTAGGATCTCTAGAGGTATAATCTTTTAAATCGATTCCTTGCTTGCTTAACTTAGATATTATTTAGTTTCGTTTAGTGTTTATTATGTGGTTTAGTGCTAGTTTTGGGTAATTTGAGTGAGATGTGGAAAAGTGATGGTTTTAATTGTTAGTGTAGCCTTACTAAGTGCTGTTAAGACCAATTAACCCAAGATTTATCCCAGATTTCAGTAAAATATCGGATTGTTTCGAATTGGTGTAATTTAGCGTTTAAAGTGGACTTTTTAGCCTTTCTGGGATCTGCTCTTAACCCGGGCCATTCAGGAAAAAGTTGTGTATACTGTAGCATGGTGACCATGTCAGACACACACACACAAAGCACGGGGACCCCTCTCCCCTTCCCGACCGCAGATTTAATAGATCTGGCCGCAAATTGCAGCCAGAGGGTGTGCTTGGGTTCTGGGGTTTTGTCTGTAGGTGTCTGCTGGGTAGCTAGGGTTTTTGGTATGTGCAACTTTGTCTGTTTTGACTTGAGTCAAAATCTGGAGCATTAAACCCCATATCGATGTTTTTAAGCTTGTGCGACACGTGTGTGATCTGAGTTGGTTATGTGGTGCGCTGCGCGACACAGCGTGTCAGGTTGGTTTCTGGTGAGTTTACGCACGTCGCGACGTATCGAGTGCACGCGCGTTTAGATTCACACACGAGTTATTCTTTTGATCGATATATCACGTTTTTGCAGGATTTGCCTTATGTGTGTTACTTTATGTAAATTCTAGGTTCGCAGTCGGGAACTTCGAGCGCCGCGGAGAAAGGAAAGCAGGTGGTCGGAGACACCTAGCGCGAGATCACGGATGAGTAGATGTAACATCTACGGGGGACAATCGTTTGGATGGCACAAGTCGCCCGATAGTTTAAGTAATTTAAAGATTTCTAGTGATATTAGTAATTATGAGTTAATGCTTGCATAACATCTTGCTACATTCATGCTCTATATTGACATACATATGCGAACTCATTCTATAGGACACATGCACCATTGCCAGGGTTTTTATATGCAGCACGAGCACTATTCATGCGTACACACACGCCTTGGTAATTGCCATGTCACAACACTAGATAACTTATAATCTGGAACATTTTCACCATATTTGCTGCTTAAACCTGTGCCATTGCATTTAAATCCCTAAAATGAAATTATAGGATTGCTATTCATGTGCATGTACCTCATTACATCATTTGTTCATGCCTAGTCTATTAATCATACATTGCAACTTGATTATTGATACCATATGCATTCATTATCATTGACATATGCACTCATGATGATTTCTTGAGATTTATGATATTTCTGGATTTCGGGGGAAAGCCGCAAGAATTTCTAAACTTATTACCTCTTTTAAAATATGAAAAGTTGCGGTTTTCTAGTGATGTAAGTGTCGTACACCATGAGTTTGCTGTTGTTTTCGAGACCCGTTTCGAGGAGTTGGATGAACCGTCTCAGGTACATGGTAGGCCCGGTAAGGTACCCCGGGGCAAGAAGCTCGAGTAGTAGACGGTGAGCCTGGCAGAGGATAGACTACCTACCGGTGACTTTTTTGGCACGGCGGATATCCAGAGGATACCGACCGTGGCCATGAGATGTTGAGATATGGATATTTGAGATGGGTCAGCCGGACGGCTGAGGCCAGAGATACTGTGATGTGGATACATGAGATTTGAGATAGTTTTGAGGTGTCGATGCTGGACACGGATTCTTGATGATTCTAGTGATGTTTTGCTGATATTCCAAAAGAGATTCAAAATAAAAAGAAAATAATGATTCTTATACCTACCTATTCAGATCACGAGTTGATTCATGTTGCATACATACCTGCTAGCACTTTCATGTTGCATACATACCTGCTAGTATATCCTGCCTTATCTGTATTGTAGATACTACGATGCTTGTGTGCATGCTTGCGATAGCCTTTATAGATGTTATTTATTACTCACGAGTTGGCAACTCACCCCCGTTGTGCCACAGCCTTTTTGCAGGTCCGCTCCGTCAGCACAATAGCGGCGGGCGCACTAGCTTCTTTTGCCTCTTTTGCCTGGACTCGAGGCTTTTGCTCATAGGTGGGTTGTGTTATTATTTTGTAACACCTTGTATATTCATTGTATCTAAAGTACTCCATCTACTGTATCAGCTGCACCTGCTATTTGTATTGTTGTATATTGACCTAGAGACGAGGCTGTGAGATTTGTGGATTTTTATGCTGTATTTGGGGTCGAGCTCACTTGAGTCGACTTGATATTGTACTTGTGCTTCTTATGCTTATTTATGCACATTACTATTTTACATTGCGTAAGATTTGTGACCGCCTTGGGGTGAAGAGCTAGCTCCCGCTTGGGGATGCCATATTTCTTGTTATTCATTTTTACTCCTGTTTTGTACCCGTTTGGGGGCCTGTTTTTATAAAGGAGACTCCGCCGGAATTTTAATAAAAAGGGATGTTGCTTTTAAAAAAGCTTGATGTGACTTAATGGATTAATTCGCTTTCAGTAAATTGGCTTTTCCTTCACTCTATTTCTTAATCGGGTTTTGATTTCTGGGCTTTGGCTTACTTATTTTACGTACGCCTTGAGACGTTTCGTAACTTAAGTGCCAGTCACGTTCCGTACCCTGCGGGTCATGACACACGGGAAAGGGCATTGGCAGAAGGAATGCAGGGCTTGGGAAGCCAGAATCCATGATCCGAAGCATGTTGTAGCTTCGGCTTCGGGTGTGTTTGTGATTGAAAACTATCTGTCAATTAACTCTACTTTCTGGGTACTAAATACCGGATCAGGATCTCATATCTGTAATTCTTTACAGGCTTTGAGAAACCGTAGAGTTATCATGGCAGGTGATATAACTCTCAGGGTTGCTAACGGAATGAGTGTGGACGCTGTATCCGTAGGGGAATATCATCTAGGATTGACAAGTGGGCAGATATTTATTTTACATAACTGTTTGTATGTACCTAGTTTAGCTTGTAAGCGATGTGGTCAGCATCCACCTAAATCAATGTTTGATTGGGTCAGGTACACTAGAGGACGGTATATACGTATTAAATCAATCTCCGGTTTTCAACGTCCAGGACACACTTAAAAGAAAGTCTCCAGAATTAAATTAGGCTTTCTTATGGTATTGTAGACAGAGTCACATTAATGAAACAAGGTTGACGAAGTTACATAGAGAGGGTTATTTGGATCCGTTTGAATATCAGTCTTATGCAACTTGTCAATCATGTCTCATAGGAAAGATGACAAAGACTCCATTCACTGGACACGGAGTAAAAGCGAGCGAGCTCTCAGGACTCATACACGGCGACGTGTATAGTCCAATGTCTACACATGCACGAAGTAGTTATTCCTATTTCATTACTTTTACGGATTATTTCTCTAGGTATGGACATGTCTTCTTATTGAAACATTAATCCGAGGCCTTTGAGAAATTCCGAGAATATAAGAATGAAGTGGAAAAACAAACATGCAAAAGTATCAAGACACTGAGATCTGATCGAGGTGGTGAATACTTAAGTGTTGAGTTCCTGGATTACATAAAAGAGAATGGAATTCTCTCTCAGCTTACTCCTCCATACACAACAGTGTATCGGAAAGGCAGAACTGAACCCTATTGGATATGGTTCGTTCCATGATGAGTAACACTGAGTTGCCGCAATCCTTCTAGGGTTATGCACTAGAATCAGCTGCATATCTTTTGAATAATGTTTCTACCAAGACTGTGCCTACCACACCACATCAAATGTGGAGCGGGAAGAAACCCTATCTTCAGTATCCGAAGATATAAAGATGTCCAGCTTTTTTCAAAAAGCAGCATGAGGACAAGCTCGAGGCACGCTCAGTGTTGTGTAAGTTTGTGGGATACCTAAAGAACTCCAGGGAGTATCTTTTCTATTACGCAGAGGAACAAAAGGTTTTGTTTCTCGTCATGCCCACTTTTTTGGAAAATCAATTATTGGAAAAAGGAACTAGTGGGAGCGCAATAGAACTGGAAAAAATTCTATAACCACAAGCTATTACTGAAAGCATGGTAGAACCAGAGATTTCAAGAGAACAGGACATCCCCGCGCTACTCCGCAGAACTAGTAGGCAGGCGCATCCGACCGAGAGGTACTATGGTTTTCTCATAGACGGGGATAGAAAGGATTGCATCATTAACAAAGATGAACCAACTAGCTTCCAGCAAGCCATTTAGAGCAGAGACTCGATAAAATGGCTGGATGCAATGCGGACCGAGATGGAGTCCATGTACACCAACAAAGTATTGACTTTGGACTTTGCTCCAGAAGGGGTAAAACCCGAAGGCAGCAAATAGATCTTCAGAAAGAAGATTAGTGTAGATGGACAGATTGAAACCGATAAGGCTAGACTTGTTGTAAAAGGTTTTCGTCAAAGACCTGGTTTGGACTATGATGAAACCTTTTCTCCAGTGGATATGCTCAAATCCATTCGGATCCTTCTTGCCATTGCTACCATCCATGATTGTGAGTTCTGGCAGATAGACATAAAGACGACTTTTCTAAATAGATATTTGGAAGAGTGCATCTATATGGATCAGCCAGAGGGTTTCAATCAGAGTGGGAGCAGCGGGAAAGTGTGAAAGTTGCTTAAGTTCATTTATGGACTAAAGCAGGCATCGCGGAGTTAGAACATCTGTTTTGATGAGACAGTCAAAGAATTCGACTTATCAAAAATCCAGATGAACCATGCATTTATAATAAAATTATAGGGAGAACTATGGTATTCCTCGTCTAGTACGTGGATGACATTCTCTTGATAGGAAATGACATTCTTATGCTACAATCAGTCAAAGGATTCTTGTCACAGAGGTTCTCCATGAAAGACCTGGGAGATGCCAACTACATTATGGGGATCCAGATCTATCGTGAAAGATCAAAGACGATGGTGGGACTTTCATAGTCAAGGTACATCAACACCATACTGAGGAGATTCAGTATGGGAGATTCAAAACGCGGTAATCTACCGGCTTTTCACGGAATCACCCTCTCCAAAGAGAAGTCTCCCAAGACTGATTTGGAAAGGGCTCGCATGTCGATTATACCATACGCTTCTGCGGTGGGCACTATACTGTATGCGATGTTGTGTACCAGACCAGATGTTGCTTACGCATTGAGCGTTGTAAGCCGGTATCAGTCAAACCCAGGGGAAAAGCAATGGATAGCAGTAAAGAACATTCTCAAGTACATTAGAAGGACTAAGGAGATGTTCTTGGTGTATGGCGGATAGGACCTCCAGATCAAGGTTTTTGCTGACTTCGGCTTCCAGAGTGACAAGGATGACTCCAAGTCCATGTCAGGTTATGTCCTTACCCTCAATGGAGGGGCAGTCTGTTGGAAGAGCTCCAAGCAGAACACCGTTGCTGACTCGACGATGGAAGCAGAGTATTTCGCTGCATGAGACACCACAAAAGAGGCAGTCTGGATGAGGAAGTTCTTAACTGAACTTCAGGTGGTTCCTTCCATTGTTGATCCTATACCTTAGTATTGTGACAACAACGGCGCTATAGCTTTAGGAAAGGAACCCAGGTCCCATCAGAGATCAAGACATATCTTGAGGCGGTACCACCTGATCAGGGAGATCGAGGTGAGGAAAGTAGATACGGAGAACAACACTGCAAATCCACTCACCGAGGCCATCCTTCAGACACTGTTCGAGAGGCTATTCGAGATCATAGGTCTGCGATATGCCAATATATGGCCTTAGTGCAAGTGGGAGATTGTTAGTGATATATGCTCTAGAGACCATTATTGTATCATACTGGTTTGTCTATTACTTAATGGAAGCTTGGGATAAACACGGTTAAAGTAACATTCTTGCTCGAAATGGTAGTATGCTACCTAGTTTGTTTTTACCTCAATATGTGCATGTGTTTCTTTTAGCATATCACTAATATATATTGGTAGAGCCCTTAGGATATTTGCTTGATTACCAGCGTTGTGATGGCAGTCATACTAGTGGGAGCTGGATAGTCTATAAGCACATCCTTATACAGGTCCCTAGTCATAGGATTATCGAGACGGGGCATCGATACTCCAGAGTAGACTAGCGTATACGCTTCTCATCCCAGCATGGGAGATGGTCTGTCCCACAACCATTAGTACGTCGTACTGGAGATAGTATGCAGGTGCTCATTGGGTTATGAGTACTGTGGACAGGACTCGTTAGAGACTGCTGGTGGGTATTATACTTATTGTCGGGTAGCAGTTCCCAGGAGACACGAGTACATATTAGTCCGTCGACTTGACACTGCTACTTTGCATCGAGTGTGTTCCCACTGTTCTTTGATTACTACCCTACCACGGCTCAAAGGAGTCGTGAAAACAGGTAGTAGTTGGGTGCAGTCCCGAAGCACTTGGAGGCAGTGGCGGTTAGATAGGATTTGTCTCTCCCGGTATTGGGGGTTGATATGGCGATGTGTTCGGAAGGCCATTACACAAAGTGCTTAGCCAAGGCAAGCGAGATTTACTAGTAGGTACTCTAGTAGTTTCTCAGGGTGTTTTGGGCTACACTCCGACACGACTTATTGCGCTATTAGGGGTCTGAAGATTACCGCCCCCAAGGCCCGATATGCGATACTCTTAGACGAACAAACTGGACTGTACAAAGATTGTCACAGATAGGCTCAGTAGGAGATCGGATGAGTTATTCTCATCGGCCTTCTTATTGACAGATACTTGGGTAGCCGTTACGTGCAGCTAGTACCGCTTGCGGCTTGTGGTTAAACCCACTGCCAGCGTAGTGTCGAGTCTTTAGAGTCCCACACAGAAGGTTTCCCTGCATCGGGCAAAAGATGTAGAGGTCGTATGGTTTTACGACAGGGTTCGATCACGTACGTGTACTTGTGCATGGATGATCATTCGGACAGATAATACTAGTGGTCTTTGGTTTAAGACGGGTCCTAATATTATACTGATGGATTATTTTCGTCTCTTTTGTATTCGTATTTTTCGGAATACGGATACGGGTATGTATATACGGATGAGGGGCATTTTTGTAATTTGTTCAAAGATACTTCTAGAAGAAACACCTCATATTTTGTATTTATCATTTTAGGTTAAATGTTTATTGCAATATGAGGTGGAGGAAATGAGGTGGATTTTTGCATATATTTGAGCATGGCTCTTAGTGACACATGGATGATTTTCAAACCATGACTCACTATGTTGAATATGAACCATATTTTCTTTTCTAATATGAGTTATTCTTGTAAGAAAAGGGTATGGTTCAGATTTGAGACATAGGAGCTCATTCTCTTTTCTATGCAAAAACTTCACTAGCTTTTTCCTCAAGAGTTCTTCTTCTACCTCTAGCCATTCATGTCTCATGAGTTGAGAAACCTATGGCTATGAGAGACAAATCATTCCATCTATATTCTCTACATCATCTATGTCATCTAGTGTAGCGAACTAGGTGCCCTAGTTACTTCAGTTTTGAGGTGGGAGCTCGATCTACAGACTCTCGGGTGGATCGTCTTTGATACGAGAGGACCGACGAGGAGGCCCGATCCAAACGATCCTTGGAGCCTATGATGAGGTGGAGGACAGCGATAAGAAGACCCGAAGGACATGAATTCATGAGGTATAAACTTCTTTCCGAGTAGTTAACCCCATTCATGTTTGCTAGTTAGGGTTTAGCAACGATCCTGGAGTTCAAGTCGGTGTTGCGATCTTTGTAAAAATCGTTTTTTAAATCTTCCGCCTCCCCGTGGACCCGCGGGTTGCACAACTTCGACTTACAAAAATATACCCTCACGAATTTTTGGGATATCCTACAAACTTGCACAGAACTGACCTTGCTTCGAGTTTGTCCGGATTTTGCATTTTAACATAAGCCGGACAACCCCATATCTTAATAAAATTAAGACATGGTCTCTTCCCTTTCCATATCTCATATGGAGTGGTAGGTACAGATTTGGTGGGAACCATATTCAATAGGTGTGCGGCTGTCTCAAGCGCATAACCCCAAAAAGAAATAGGTAACTCAGCAGTACTCATCATAGAGCGCACCATATCTAATAGGGTGCGATTCCTGAGCTCCGATACACCATTGTGTTGTAGTGTATACGGAGGAGTAAGCTGAGAAAGAATCTCATTCTCTTTTAAATAATCCAGGAACTCCGTGCTTAAGTATTCTACTCCCCGATCCGATCGAAGGATTTTAATATTTTTACCCGTTTGGTTCTCTACTTCGCATTTATATTCCTTGAATTTCTCAAAAGCTTCAGACTTATATTTCAACAGGAACACATGTCCGTATCTTCAGAGATCATCGGTGAATGTAATAAAGTACGAGGAACCATTCCTGGCATCTGTAGACATAAGACCGCATACATCACTATGTATCAGTCCAAAGAGTTCAGTAGCTTTCTCCGTATCCAGTAAACGGAGTTTTGGTCATCTTACCTTTGAGACCTGACTTGCAAGTTTCATAAGATGTGAATTCTAACGGATTTAAATATCCATCTTTATGCAACTTAGCTAGCCTTGTCGCATTGATATGACCTAGTCTACAGTGCCATAAGAAGACTTCGTTCATTTCTGAACTTTTCCTCTTGTGTGTGTTCTGTATATTTAGAACTGTGGTTTGATTCAGAACGTAAATACCATTACACAACATACCAAACCCAATCAACACTTGATTTGGGAAAATGTTAATAACATTATTCTCTAATACAAAATTATGTCCTTCTTTATGTAATAAAGATACTGATATAATGTTACACATCAATTTTCATACGTAATAACAGTCGTTCAGAATCACTGTATTACCACTTGGTAATACAAGGTGATATTCGCCAACTGCTTTAGCTGCAACAATTGCACCATTCCCTAATTTTAGAGACATATTACCTTTTCCCAGTTCTCTACCTCTTCTTAGCCCATGTAACAAATTACATATGTGGGATCCTGATCCGGTATCTAATACCTACGACGTAGAGCAAACAGAGAAACAGTTCTCGGTAACGAACACACCCGAAGACGATACATCAGCATGCTCATTCTTCGTACGGGTGGCGTGGTAATCGTAGTATTCTTCTATTCCTTACTCAGACTTATGACTTTCATAAGATAGAGAGGAACCAACATTCCCTAGCTCAGTATAATATGTGGGTTCGGTCAATACATCAATATTATTATGTTGATTAAGGCGTGTCATTGGTCGCTACCTGGAGAGAGAGAGAAGGAAACACTTTAGCGTGCGCTCTTTGCAAGATTAGATTAGTTATTATCTTATCTAATCAGGATGGCTCCCACTGTTTTTATCAAATCTTCCTTCAAACCCTAAAAGGTAATATTAGCCGGGATTAATTATACCCTACAAGTTCGCCAATCGTTCGGCCAGGCAGGTATTAGTACTCCGAGGGAGTCTCCCCATGCTTTCTCATGGAACTAATTAAACAACCTCGTTTCCGCAGGGGCATAACCCCGTTAACACCTTTCTTAGACACATACTTGATCAGCTAATTGTAAAGCAGAAAACTCTTCCAAGAGTAACTCTTACTCGCAATGGATATCGGGATCCAACTATCATATAGGAGGTATGCAATCTTATTGGAAATTTCAACACTTGAAATTCCCGATAATTATTTTTTACCCCTAACGTCCTATGACCTTGACGAAGGCCAACAAACCATAGGCTGCTAGTCAAGTTCAACCCGTTCATTTCTTGATTGAATTAAACCCATCCGCATGACCCTTGACGAAGGCTAACAAAGTCGCACGACTACCCTAATCCAATCGTATCACATGCTGCAGATAAGCACTAATCAGCTACCGCACACTACACCTTGACGAAGGCCAACAAACGTAGCACGAATACTAAATAGCGCTTATCTGAAATGACGGAGAGCTGCGTTGGTTTTTAAGAAAACCTTTAGCGTAATGAACTTGATATCGTTGTAGAATCTAATGATTTTGAAAAGGAATGGTTTAAGCTCCGCTTTTAAAATCGAGTAGTTTTCAAAACAAACCGAGTGAGTGGTAGTATTCGCTAGATTTGCTAAAGAGGTCACTCCCGGTGAAGGGATCTCGGCTCTTTCCTTATCGAATGAGGTGTTGGATATTCATCGAGGAATACCACTATGCGAAGCAAGAACTAGAGAAGCTATCAAACTAAACCAAGTGGGTTGTAGCATTTGCTAGTTTTGCTAAAGAGGTCACTCCCGGTGAAGAGATCTCGGCTCTTTCCTCATCTAATGAGGTGCTGGATATCCATCAAGGAATACCACTATGCAAAGCAAAAACTAGAGCTACCTTTTTGAAAAATTTGATTCTACAACATCTTTAGGTTTCTTATCTTTTCATTAATCTCATTAACGAAATCCCATCATTTAACGTTTCCTAAACATCACAGAAAAGAAACGAAAATAAAACGTACGCTTATGTCATCCACATTCGCCACGGGGCCCGTCATGCACCGTTAGGTTACTTAAGTAACGGCAGAGCGGGGGCTGGACCAGCGCGGATGCAAAACATAAGCAAAGTTTATTATATATCATATATATAATATAACATCCGTCTCACGCAGTTATATGATCACATCATTGAACCAAGAAGCAGAAGAAAAACATATGAAATATTGGATATACTAGGAGGCCGTGTTTTAAATTCAGACAGTAATGAAATACACGGATTCCACGGTCATGATGAATAGCCAAACCCACATCCCTAGACCCCTACGAGAGCGGCAAGCAACCCTACCAATTCTAGAGTTAGGAGACCCGTTATCGACTCCTCAAGATGGTCTCCCACTGGACTCTAGAACCCGGTTACTTGTGCTCCCCGTCTTGGGTCTATCCTATTGCGGAAAAGTAAATAATATACATCAATGGGGACATCATCCTCAACCCGGAAGTGCCCCTTTAAAAGAATATTACATACAAATTTTACATGAATGAAAATTGAAAAACTCTCATCTCACGAAAAAAACCCGGCTATTCATTCACGACGATCTAATATAACATATCAAAGCAACACAAAACATCACATGTCATCAACGTAAGTAAATATGTGTATCCCAAATTTCGTTGATATATAGCAACGAGATCGGGGATACCCCACATATTACACTTACGGTCGTAGAAAAGAAATGAAAAACTACAATATTTAGAATCCGCAAATACCTTAGACATCATAAACCCGGAATATCTCATATTCCGAATTTCATGCCTAAACCTATAAACCTTGCATTTTAGTCTCAAATCGAAAACACTTTTCAATAACTTAGTCAGGTAATTCAACAAGATTCCCGACTACTCGATCGAATACTCGTCAGGAACTTTAGTAGATGGCTGCACCCCCGATGCCGTCAACGAAGTGCACTTAGGCGGAACACCGTGGCCGCAAGAACCCGAGTGGATGCTATTAGAAACGGGGTTCTCCTACAGTCACTTGATCAGGGCTATGGGGCGTGGCTATCTAGCAAAGTTATCCGGCGAGTGTTCGCGTACCATATGCGATTGCTACGGAGTTTTGATCTGAATCAAAACTCCGTGTCAATCGATCAACATAGACTAAAATGCTAGATTTACAATTAGCAAACTAGTTTTCACAAAACTAATTTAGTGTGGATTCCAAATATTGTATTACATATCAAACTTAAACCCGAAACGACGTTAAAATTACGACTACGAAACACTCCGAATAGCCCCAATAGAAAAGTTAACATCACATGCAAACTGGGCTAAACTAACATGACCTGAAACCCCAAAACCATGCCATCAGAACACCAAACAAATACGAGACCAAAATAATATATTGGGACCGGCCAGATCGGCCATTTTCATGTTTTCGCCGGGTCGTTTTTGGAGATTTGGTCTCGAATTTCTCTGGTGTTCTAGTTACATCACATGTAACATTCTGTACTTGTTTAATAATTTTCAGAGATCATTTTGAAATCAACAGAAACTTAGTGTTTTGGGTTTCGGTTTCGGAGTGTTTTGTTTTCGAAATTATAACTACATCGTACAATCTTCTAACTTTGGCTCTGATACCATGAAAGTGTTTATGAGCACCACCACTGGGTTTTACTAGCATCAAGCATGCCAATTTAAAAAATTTCGGGGTGCTAATCAACGCTAACCTAAAATCTAAACTAGATGATTAGGGTTTATGATTTGGTATCAACTAAACTAGCTAAGAGAAGGAGGCAATAACTTTTGTAGACCGTGTCCTTCTCTTCAAATGCTCCAGGTAGTAGTCCCTATGACTCCACTAGGCTCCACTTGAAGTTGGATCGAGCTTCCTTTGCGATCTTCGTGTCGAAGATGATCCACCCGAAGCTCCGGTAATCCAAGCTACCTCTTCACTAAACTATCTTTAGTGAAGGAAACACACTACATCAAAGTGTTAATCCAGTGTTGGATGGTGAAATAAGGGTGTTTATCTCACTAAGGATCCTCACAAGTCCTAGGTTTCACAACTCATGTGAGTGTTAGGACTTGGAGGTGGAGGTGAAGAAAATGGAGAGAGCTAGAGAGATGAACTCAAGAAATGGCTAAGGATAAAATGAACCAAGTAAAGAATGGCTTAAAACCCTCACATTATTGAAGCAACCATTATCCATCAATATAGAATCGTAACCATGCTTCAATAGTGTAGGATGATGAATAAAAAATTCATCAAGACATGCTTTGCACCATACCACAAAAGTCTCCCCATTTTTCCGCCTCATTTTCTATTTTCACAAAATAGAAAAGCCAACCATGCTTCATATAATATATATATATATATATATATATATATATATTATGAAGAAAATAATTAGTGAGCAATAATATTAGTTAACATATAATTATATCAAATATAAATATATAACAAATTAATAAATCAACACTTGATTTAATAATCCGGTTATATCACATATAACCTGTTGGGTTTTGCCGACGCCCCGGCCATCAAATCGTGGCCAAATGTGAAACAAAAATTTCAAAACTTTGGCGCAAACAAAACCCGCACAAGATCAAACCAAAAACCTATAATATCAAGCAATGTAAAGAAGTTAGAATGGTTATACCGAATGAACCAAGTCCTTCGGGTCTTCAACTATCATCCCAAGCTCCTAGTGGTTGCGGATCAAGTTTGGTTGCCGGTCATCCTCCATCTACGATGATCCACCCGAGGGAAAAGGCGCAAGCTTCAGCCTCGCCAAGCGAGGCAACCGACACTCCAAGGTTGCTAGCAATGGAGAGTGGAGGTGTAGGATTATCTCACTATTATTTTTCTCTCATCACAAATGCTCAAAGAGAAACTCAAGAAGATGAAGAGGAGGTAAGGAAACATGTGGCATGAGCAACTAAAGAAAAATGGCTAAACTTTTCCAAGTGAGAATGTAATGAAAAACAAGTGAAGAAAAACCAAAGCATGGCATGTGTAGAATGGTGGTTGCCTCTCTCTCTCTTATGCACACCAAAATATCTCCTCTCATTTTTCCAATAAACAAATGTGTGACATGCCTCTCTACATGCCAAGCCCATTCTCATGCCAACTCACCCTCCACCTCATTTGTAAAACAAATGATTTCCTAAAAATAAAATCATACAAATGAGGTGTCCACTTCTAGAAACTATTCCGTATAAATACGGAATACAACCTGATATACGTATCGAAATACATATACGCGTATTCGTACAAAAATACGAATAGCCAAGAGAGAAAATGAATAGTGAACAATAATACTAAAATACATATATAAATATATATATAAATTATTAAATCAAAACCTGATTTAATAATCCGGCTCATTTCTAAGCCGCTAGTATTATCAACCGTCCGATTAAAATCTGTGCAGCCTGTACACATATTTAATCGGACACCTGTATGTACCAACATACGTCATCTACACCATATCGCCTGAACCGTGAAAACCCTCTGTATGGGATCATCAATACGCTGGCAGTGGGTTTAACCACAAACACATCAGCGACACTAGCTATACGTAACGGCTACCCAGGTATTGAGCGAAAGGAAGGCCGATGAGCAAACTCATCCGTACCCCTACAGAGCCTGGCAGTGACAATATCCGTACAGCCCGGTCTGTTCGTCTAAGAGTATCGCATATCGAGTCTAGGGGGTGGATAAAGTCAGACCCCTAATAACGCGATAATTAATGTCGGTATGTAACCTATCACCACCTGAGAAACTATCGATCCTGGATCGGTAATTCTCGTTTACCCCGGCCGAGGATTTCTGGTGATGGCCACCCGTGCACAACGCGACATCAACCCCCAATACAGTAAGAGGCGAATCCCCGACGATCTGCTCACTGCCTCCATGTGGCTCGGGACTGTACCCAACTAAAACCTGTTTGCACGACTCTTTTGAGCCATGATAGGGTAGTAATCAAAGTACAGTGGGAACTCACACGAGAAAAATGACGATCTCATGTCGACAAACTAACCTATACACATGTCACCTAGGAACTGCTATATGACAATAGGTATAATACCAACTAGCAGGTTCCCAGCGAGTCCTTCCAATGTACTCATAACGCAATGAGCACCTGTATACTATCTTATGTGAACAAACTAACACCAATGGCTTGTGAGACCGGGCCACCGTCCCTTGTCGGGGTCTCGATCAGTATACACTAGTCTACTCTGGAGTATCGATGCCCAGTCTCGAAACTCCCACGACTAAGGACATTTAAGGATTTGCTTATAGACCACCCAGCTCCTACGTATATGATCGCCATCATAATGCTGTGTTGGATATGTATGCCTTAGAGGCCATTATTATATATGTATACATTTGGATGCTTGGACATATATTTGTACAGGACAGTCTTGCTCGATGTGATAGTATGCTATCTGGTTTGTCTTTATCTTAACATGTGTATGTTTTACATGCTATTACATATCTTTTATATATGTTGATAAAGCCCGTAGGATCATTGCTAGACGACCCGCGTTGTGATGGTGATCATACTTGTAGGAGCTGGGTAGTCGGTACGCACATCCTTAAATGGTCCCTAGTCGTGGGAGTATCGAGACTGGGCATCGATATTCCGGAGTAGACTAGTGTATACGTTTCTAGACCCTGACGAGGGGTGATGGTATGGTCCCGCAATCATTGGTCTTTTGCACCTAAGATCGTATACCGGTGCTCACTGGGGGTGAGTACACCGGACGAACTCGCCGAGAACTTCAAGATGGTATTATACCTATCATCACGTGGAAGTTCTCTGGTGACATGAGTACAGGTTAGTCTTTAGACCTGAGATCGGCATTTGTCTCGTGTGAGTTCCCACTATGCTTTGATCGCTACCCTACCACGGCTCTAGTGAGTCGTGCAAACAGGTTTTGGTTGGGTACAGTCCCGAGCCATATAGAGGCAGTAAGTGATTGTCGGGGATTCGTCTCTCCCGGTATAGGGAGTCGATATCGCACTGTGTTCGATTGGTCAGCACCATAAGACCTTGGCCAAGGCGGTTGGGATTTATTGATAGGCTGATCAGTAGTTTCCCGGATTGGTCCTGAGCCGCATCAACACGAATTACCGGGTTATTAGGGTCTGATGTTTACCACCCCCCAGACCCGGTATGCGATACTCTCAGACGAAAAGACTGGACTGTACGGAGATTGTCACAGATGGGCTCAGTAAGGATCCGGATGAGTTTACTCGTCGGCCTTCCTTTTCGACAGGTACCCAGGTAGCCGTTACGTACGGCTAGTGCCGCTGACGTGCTTGTGGTTATGGATTTATCCAGTAACTCACTGTCGGCGTACTTTCGAGTCTTTAGAGTCCCATACAGAGGGTTTCTCTGGTTCTGGAGAAATGATGTAGTAGCCGTATTGGATACGTGCAGGGTTCCGATCGATTGATGTATTTTGTACCTGGACTTTCGATCGGACAGTTGGTAATACTAGTGTTAGTTATATATATGCCCTAGAGGCCATTATTGTACATATGATGTATATTATAGTGGATGCTTGGATATATAGATAGAGGACTTTCTTGCTCGACATGATAGTATGCTATCTGATTGCTCTTTGTCTTAACATGTATACTTGTACTGTGATACTGTCTTGCTCTCACATGTTGATAAAGCCCTTAGGATGTGTACTTGACTACTAGGACTATGATGGAGATCATACTAGTGGGGCCAGGGTAGTCAACAAGTATATCCTATAATTGTTCCTAGTCGAGTGTGTATCGAGACAGGGCATCGATACTCCAGAGTAGACTAGCGCATACGCTTCTTGACCCATATGATGGGCGATGGATGATCCCACATCCAATGGTGTTTGATATCAAAGATGGTATACGGGTGCTCAGTGGAGACTGGGTACACTGAATGGACTCGCCGAGAACTCCTAGTTGGTATTATACCTATTGTCAGATAGCAGTTCTCTGGTGACACTGGTATAGGTTAGTCTGTAGACCCGAGCTCGTCATAGAGTCTTGTGTGATTCCCACTGTGCTTTGATTTCCACCTTACTACGTTCAAGATAACGTGCAAAACGGTGGCTTTTGGGTACAGTCCCGAATCACATGGAGGCAATGTGCGATAGGAGGGGTTTCGTCTCTCCCAGTATTGGGGGTTGATGTTGCGCTGTGCTCGATTGGCTATAACAGGAAGTCCCTGGCCAGGGATGATACGGAGATCTACTGGTAAGTGTTATCAGTAGTTTCTCGACCCGTTATGAGCCTCACATCGGCATGACTTATCGGTTACTGGGGTCTGACGATTACCACCCCTAGACAGGATATGCGACATATCAGACGAAGAGATCGAACTGTACGGTAGTGTTACTGACAGGCTTTACAGGAGTATGAGCAGGCTTTCTTATTGATCTTCTGATCGCTCAATACCAGGGTAGCCATTACGTCCATCTAGTACCGCTGACGGCTTGTGGGTGCTTGATGTGATCATCACCTACTAACGACGTATTGACGAGTCTTTAGAGTCTACACATAGGTTTACTGGCTCAGGAAAAATGAAGTAGGAGCACATATGTGATATGTGCGGGACCGAGATTAATATGAGTATGTGATACCGTATTCTATTCTCGCGATATATGATATCGGTCGGTTATATGCGATATAGCCCGGTTATCGAATCAAATGTTGATTCGATAAGTTGATACATATAATATTAGTCGGTTATATGTGATATAGACGGATTATTATATCAAGTGTTGATTTAATAATTTAATGTATAATAATATATTTGATATATAAATTTACATTAACTAATACTTGCTCACTTGAGCATTTCTATTTCTCACTTTAGCACACTTAATATATATGTGATATATATTTATTGTGTTTTCTTTTTTGTCATGCTTGATTATACATGCAACATGGGTGTATGAGACTTATACCATGCCATTAGATTATTAGGGTTTTATTTATTTAATGCAAATATAAATTGGTGGGAATTAAGCATGGTTGTAAGCTTTGGAAGCTTGTGGAAACCCTTGACTTAGGCCACTAAATTTGTCTTGCATTAGATATTTATTAACCTAACCTTAATCTTTAGCCATGGTTATGTCTCTACAATAGTTATATGAGATATTTCTCACCCATGGTTGCCATTCACTCTCTCATCCATTATTCTCTTCATCTTCATCTTCAACAAGAGAAAGCTCTCTAGCTTTTGGTGAGGAAAAGAAATAGAGTGAGAAAAAGAATTCTAAAGTGAGCAAAATTTCTACTCCATCATCCTCTACTAGATTAGCCATTTAGTTTAGGGTGTTAGCTTCACTAATCCCTAATTAGTGAAGAGGTAGTTTGAGTTGGTGTCTCCTCAAAGTAGATCATCTTCGGCCTCGAAGATCATTGTGCAAGCTCGTTCATTTCGACTGGTGGAGCCTACGGAGAGTCTGGATCACCACTACTTGGAGAGAAGGGGTTTCTACATGGAGCATTAGAAGTGAAGCACCTGTCTACAAAGGTTGTATTCCATTTTCACTTAGTTGTAAAGTTGTTTACACATCATATTGTGTAATTCTCAAGTTAAGATTCTAGGGTTAGGGTTAAGTAGCATGACAAATTTTTGAAAATGGCATGGACGATACCTCCCGAAACCTTGATGTCATATTAAGTAACCCTAAAGTGGTATTAGAGCCAAGCTAGAGAATTAGAAGATGTTTGTTAGATTACAAAACCGAAACTACTCCGTAACTTGAAACATTGAAATCTAGTTTCTGTCGATTTTTAAATGGTCTCTAAAAATTTTTTAAGCAACTGCAGAGTGTTATATGAGATGTAACATGAACACTGGACGAAAACGAACACAATCCACCGGTTTTGAACCTGCCACATTCCTTAAAATTCCGAGCTGGCCGGCCCCCAGTGCTCTGTTTTGGTTCGTTTTGGTTTGGTGTTCTGGTCTCTGGGTTTTGGTGTTTCAGATGTTGCTTGTTTTTTCTAAAATTTCATGAGATGTTAATTTTCTATAAAGGCAATTCAGATTGTTTCGTAGTCGTATTTCTAACAATGTTTCGGGTTATTTAGACGGCGTTAAAAAGTTCGAACGGATATTAATAACCCAATTTTTCCCTCGACGGAAAATTTTCAAGAGTTGGATTTTTTCCAAGTTAAAGAACATTCAAAAATCATGCAACTAATGCGATGGACCCTCTAGAAGAACGAAACCCTAACTCGATTCTGTGACCGTAAGAACCGCCACCAAACCCTAGGGCTTGCGGTAGTTCCGCGGCGCCATAAGTGAGGCAAGGGTTGACCCTTCTATGGTTGGTCCATAGGTACTGTGACATGTACTGAGTATTTTTAAACTACGCTCAAGTGTTGAGCTTTTTGGGAAATTTTGGGTGTTTTTTGATTCAATCGGAATGTTTAACATCGTCTAGTTTTTTCTGGAATGTGATACAATATTTGGAATTTATATTGTTAGGCATGAAATCCGAGGTATGTGATATTTCGGATTTATGATGTCTAAGGTAATTATGGATTCCAAATGTTGTAGTTTGACATTTTATTTTCTGCGACCGTAAGTGTAATATGTAGTGTATCGCCGGTTTCGTTGCTATATATCAATGACAATTGGGATACGCATATTTACTTACGTTGATGACATGTGATGTTATGTGTTGCTGTGATATGTTATATTGGATCGTCGTGTTTTGAATAGCCGGGGGTTTTATGTGAGATAAGAGTTTTTATTTTCATTCATGTAAAATTCATTGTATGTAATATTCTTTTATTGGGGCACTTCCGGGATGAGAATGTTATCACCATTGTTGTATATTATTTACTTTTCCGCATTAGGATAGACCCAAGGTGGGGAGCACAAGTAACCGGGTTTTAGAGTCCAGAGGGAGACCATCTCGAGGAGTCGAGACCGGGTATCCTAACTCTAGAATTGGTAGGGTTGCTTGCCGCTCTCGTAGGGGCTAGGGATGTGGGTTTGGCTATTCATCGCGACCGTGGAATCCGTGTTTTATACTGGCTTAATTTAAAACATGGAATTCCTAGTATATCCAATATTTCATATGTTATATTCTACTGCTGATATTCTGTGATGTGATCACTTTATATGTTTGAGACGAATGCTTTATTATTATATATATGATATATAATAAACATTGTTTATGTTTTTGCACCCGCGTTAGTCCCGCCCCGCTATGCCGTTAGTTAAGTAACCTAACGGTGCATAACGGGACACTGTGGCGAATGCGGATGGCATAAGCGTACGTTGTATTTTCGTTTCTTCTGTGATGCTTAGGAAGCATAAATAATGGGACATCATTAATGAGATTAATGAAAGAAAAGAAACCTAAAAGATGTTGTAAAATCAAATTTTCAAAAAGGGTAGCTCTAGTTTTTCTTTGCATAGCGGTATTCCTTGAAGAATATCCGGCACCTTATTCGATAAGGAAAGAGCCGAGATCCCTTCACCGGGAGTGACCTCTTTAGCGAAACTAGTAGATGCTACAACTCACTCGGTTTTGTTTTTGATTACTTCTATAGTTCTTGCTTTGCATAGTGGTATTTTTGAAATATCCTCCACCTTATTAGATAAGGAAAGAGCCGAGATCCCTTCACCAGGAGTGACCTCTTTAGCGAAACTAGTAAAAGCCTCAAAAACACTCCATTACAAAATCACTCGATTCTACAACGATATCAAGTTCATTACGCAAAAGGTTTTTTAAAAACCTGTCGTAGCCCTCCGACATTTCAGATAAGTAATATTTAGTATTCGTGCTACGTTTGTTGGCTTTCGTCAAGGCGTAGTGTGCGGTAGCTACTTACTGCTTATCTGCTGCATATGATGCGATTGGATTAGCGTAGTCGTACGTCTTTGTTGGCTTTCGTCAAGGGTCGTGCGGATGGGTTTAATTCAATCATGAAATGTACGGGTTGAACTTGACTAGCGGACTATGGTTTGTTGGCTTTCGTCAAGCTCATAGGACGTTAGGGGCAGAATATTATCGGGAATTTTAAGTGTTGAAATTTGCAATGAGATTGCATACCTTCTATGAGATAGTTGGATCCCGATACCCACTGTGAGTAAGAGTTACTCCTGGGAGAGTTTTACACATCACAATTAGCCAATCAAGTAGGTGTCTAGAAAGGTGTTAACTGGGTTACACCCCTGGGAAAATGAGGTTTATTTTAATTAGGTCTGTGCGAAAGAACGGGGAATATCCCTCAAAGTACCAACACTGGCCTGGCTGATAGATTAGCAAACTTATAAGGTGTAATTAATCCCGGCTAGTCTTACCTTTTAGGGTTTGAAGGAAGATTTGATAAAAACTGTGGGAGCCATCCTGATTAGATAAGATAAAAACAAATATAATCTTGAAAGAGCATACGCTAAAGTGTTTTCTTCTCTCTCTCTCCAGGTAGCGACCATGTCAGGCCTTAATCAAGATAATAATATGGATGTATTGACCGAACCCGCTTGTTATACTGAGCAGGGGAACGTCGGTTCTTTTCTTTCTTATAATTGTTATAAGACTGAGCAGGAAATAGGGGAATATCCGGATTCCCACGCCGCCCAAACGAAAAATAAGCATGTTGATGCATCTTCTTCAGGTGTGTTAGTTACTGAGAACTGTTTCTCAGTTCACTCTACGTCCTGGATATTAGATACCGGATCAGGATCCCACATACGTAATATGTTACATGGGCTAAGAAAAGGTAGGGAACTGGGAATAGGTGATCATTCCATAAGAGTAGGGAATGGTGCAAATGTTACAGCCAAAGCAGTTGGCGAATATCACCTTGTATTACCAAATGGTAATACATTGATTCCGAACGAATGCTATTACATACCGACCCTGATATGCAATCTTATATCAGTTTCTTTATTAAGTAAAGAAGAATATAATTTTGTAGTATAGGATAATGTTATGAACATCTTCCTAAATCAAAAGTTCATTGGATCAGGCTCGTTAAATAATGGCATATACGTTCTAAATCAAACCACGTTTCTTAATGTACAAAACACACACAAGAGGAAGAGTTCAGAAATGAACGAATCCTTCTTGTGGCAATGTAGACTAGGTCATATCAATGCGACACGACTGGCTAAGTTACATAAGGATGGATATTTGAATCCTTTCAAATTATCATCTTATGAAACTTGTCAGTCATGTCTCAAAGGCAAAATGACCAAAACTCCGTTTACTAGACACGGAGAAAGAGTTACGGAACTCTTGGGACTAATACATAGTGATGTATGCGGTCCCATGTCTACACATGGAAGGAATGGTTCCTCCTACTTCATTACATTCAATGACGATCTCTCAAGATATGGACATGTGTTCCTGTTGAAACACAAGTCTGAAGTTTTTGAGAAATTCAAAGAATATAAGCACGAAGTCGAGAACCAAACAGGTAAAAGTATTAAAATCCTTCGATCTGATCGGGAAGGAGAATACTTGAGCACGGAATTTCATGACTATCTAAAAGAGAATGGGATTCTCTCTCAGCTTACACCTCCGTATACACCACAGCACAACGGTGTATCGGAGATGAGGAATCGCACCCTATTGGATATGGTGCGCTCTATGATGAGCACCGCTGAGTTACCTATTTCCTTTTGGGGGTATGCGCTTGAGACAGCCACGCACCTATTGAATATGTTCCCTACCAAATTAGTGTCTACCACTCCATATGAGATATGGAAGGGGAAGAGACCATGTCTTAATTATGTTAAGATATAGGGTTGTCCGGCCTATGTCAAAAGGCACAATCCGGACAAACTCGAAGCAAGGTCTGTTTTGTGCATGTTTGTAGGATATCACAAAAACTCACAAGGGTATATCTTCTACCATACCGAGGAACAAAAGGTGTTTGTTTCTCTGCATGTCGCCTTTTTAGAAAAGGAATTTCTTGTGAAAGAAATTTGTGGCAAGGAGGTAGAACTGGAAGAAGTTCCAGCAATACAAACTACGACAGAAGATTTGGTGGAACCAAAGGATTCAGTAGTCTCCAACGAACCCCAGCCTCTCCGCCGATCTAGTAAGGTTCCTCATCCACCTAAGAGATACTACGGTTTTCTCATTGATGGTGGGAGAGAGGATTGCATCATGGAAGATGATGACCCAACTAGCTTCGAGCAGGCCATCATGAGTGGGGACTCTGTGAAGTGGCTAGATGCAATGCGATCTGAGATGGAATCCATGTACACCAACAAAGTATGGACTTTGGAAGTTGCTCCTGAAGGAGTAAAACCCATTGGGAGCAAATGGATCTTTAAGAAGAAACTTGGTGTAGATGGAAAAGTTGAGACTTTCAAAGCTAGACTTGTTGCAAAAGGTTTTCGTCAACGACCAGGTGTGGATTATGATGAAACCTTTTCTCCAGTGGCTATGGGCATTGCTCCCAAAACGGCATGCACATTGCTCATAGGTTAGAACCTATAGCTTACGCCTACAAAATCAACCAAACAACCCTTGTTGTTGATGTACGAACATCCAACAACCAAATACAAATCCAAATATCAAGAATTAACATTTAAAAATACGGAAATCATAGCCAAAATCACCCCAATGTTCTCCCAGATTTTACCCTAGGCCAAATTGGTCAAAGTTGCATATGTAGGGGGTCTAATTTACTGCTAAGGGAGCTAGGGACCAAGTCTGGAGGGGTTCTGCCCCATCCTGGCCGCAATTTGCGGCCAGGAAGAATAAAATTGCAGCCCAGAAGAGGGGGTTTGGTCTCGGGTCTCTTTGGTAGCTTCCTGAGTGCCTGCACACTCCTCGGTGTTTGCAAAATTATTTCTAGTGCCTCCGGGTTACTCCAGATTCCAAAATACCCTCACAATTCACACATTTATCCGATGTCGGGGTTTGTAAATCCGTGTTTTGGATTTCTAAGCTCTTGTCCAGATCATGAGTCATCTCCAAAGTCTTATTAACAGTCACAAATATCATCAATTTCCCAAACCCTTCTCTTGGAATTTTCCAAGTTCACAATCCATCACTAAACGACATCTAAACTTAACAAAAAGCTAGGAAATCAAAACTACTCTAAAAGAAAAGAGATATACCTCATGGTTACTCCCAAACAAAACCCTAGAAGTCCCAAAGTTGCCAAAATCCCATTTTGCTTGGTGCAATGTGATGAGCATGAAGAGGGGGTCGTTTTTTTGTGAAAGGGGTATATAGTTTGGATGGAGTTTTGGAGATGGTTTTAGGGTTTGAAGGTGGAGGGAATGAGCTTGAGGAAGATGAAGAAAAGAAGAAAAAAATGGTGGAGGGTAATGAAATGAGGCAGCACCCTCTCTCTTCCTCTCAATTATTCTCACTTCTCTCTCTCATAAAAGTCAACCTACCCTAATCATTTTGTCCCTTTTTGACTTTTTCTTTTTCTTTCCCTTTTCTCACCATCAATAGACCATAACACATAACCCAAATGAAATGAAACATGTAACCAAAACATAACACGACATGATGCACCGGCCATGAAAAACTGTAGAAACGCGGATTTGGCTTAATCGCGATTAGCAGTGCACTAATCGGGTTTTTATCGAAACTGCATAAAACAAATTTTAAAAATGCCAAATCCTTTAAATATATTATTAAATGAATAAATAATTTTAATTTCCAATTATTTCACAATTATTGGTATATATTTATACCCTTTTTCGAAAACCCCAATTTCGCAAATCGGGCAGTTTTCGGGAAATATATTATTTTAATATTAAATTCCAAAAATAATATTTTATATTTTCTGAAATGTTACAATCTTCCCCCCTTAAATAAATTCGGTCCCCGAATTTAAATTTAAACCCCCAAAATCTAAATCATTTCAATAATCAGCTCAAAACAATGGGGCTCCGTAACACAGCGCGTCAAGTGCGCATAAAAACGAGTACAAAACTCAAAATCGAACTCCGTCAAGCGTCATGCAAATCATCGGATTTGCACGCATATCCTCGGAGTTACAATAGAGATACAGATCTTAAAATCCACTGCTGAAATCCAATATACACTAGTCAAATACTATAATACGTGTATAGTACGCATCCTTGAAAACTCCAAAATCTGAATAAAATACATGCAAAATCTTTTCTAAATCGCTGCGGGAATGCGTAACTCACGGCATAACTGACGGACACTCATTTTAAAATAATAATATATCTCCATATATGTTTTCTTAAATACACGTTCCGTCGTTTTCAAAATATCCTAAAAGGTTTTCCTTTATAAACGTTCGTGTCGCTCACGGACACGTAGGAAATAGAGAGACTATAGCTCCTCTTGAAAACCCTTTCTGGCAATCTATTAATGCATGCAGAGTACTCAGATACTGTTCTCAGATCAGTCCTGTTTGGCTACTACACAATATAGTGCTCAACATGAAAACAAAGTGCTCAAGAGAAAAATCAGCCTCAAAAGGCGTATCCAATAATCACATGCGTCTGGTGCGCATGGAAATCAAATCCAAATACAGGTGCCACAATACGTACAAAGTAAAACTAAGTGCAACGGGTGTGCACAAAAGCATATGTCCACTGCAACGGTGTGCATGACAACAATATCTGGTGCACCTATTGTGGACGAAAATAACAACTGGTGCATCAAATGCATGAAATACAATCAATAACTCAAACGCATAAAAAGAAGCACCGAGTACACCAAGGTGTATAAATCAAAATCGTGTGCAACTGCGTGCACAAAATAAATATCAATGCACTGCAAGCACATATAAGCTATACCGAGTGCAAAAATCACCTCATCCGCATGAAATCCATGAAATCATAAACATGTGCGGCCAAGGCACAAACCCGAATCTCAAGTGTAATAGATATGCACAAATCGCAAATCAACACAACGGTGTATAAAATATATATAAGGTGAGATAACTATGCACAAAAATGTAAATACTCAGTAGGTGCAGCCATGGTGCACGAAATCAATATCAGGAAACTCGTCATCAAAACATAAATCCAAGCGATATAAGAGTGATGCTCGGATTACAAATGCAAATCGCAATAAATGACATCGAGGTACACCTCCTACAATGTCGAAAAAAGTCGGTGCGCCCAAAACTGGCAGGGCAAGAACATCCGCTCGCCTCCTGCTCATGGCCTGGCGTCCTCTGTCTCTGGGTCCTTATCTTCTCTATGGATTATCAATCCCGCAATCCATCGGCTCATCGGCCCTGTCAGGTGTGCTAAAGGGAACGATTCCGCTCTAGCACTTCTCCGGCATCTCTCGGTCAATCATCACGACCACTCGTAAAGCAGCAAGTTACTGGCGTTGGCCTCTGGTCCTCTGAATACACGTGACACATCTGATCCCGGGTGCAAATCTCATTGCAGCAGTGTCCTGGAAGGAATCCTGCTCAGGGTCTCTTCCGATCTTGCCTATGCCGAACTGTACGGAGGTCGGTACTCTTACATAATCTTTTCTCGTTTTCTGGACATCTGCGTGTTCCGCACACATTTCCTCGGAAACTGGCTGTATCCTAACGCCTCTGTAAGCATATCAGGTCTCTGATCTCGATGGGGAGTAATAACAGCTCGTCAGCGTCTCGCACGAACCTCTGGTTCCACTTGTCTTTATCGTCTTCCACTATGACATCACGCCATGCTATCTGCGCACTGCAACTGTTCTCGGCCACGGTCAATCCAAAGTCTCTCGCACGGACTCGAAATCGCGTACTCTGTAGCTTCATCACTCTGTAGAAGATATCTGGCCGAACATGTCCTCGGGAACTCATCCCAACCATCGGAGGAATACTCAATACTCGTGCATCCTCGATCAACTCACTACGCATCTGGGTAAGGTCCTCTGTCCGAAGCTGGTTAGCTTACTGGTCTCTTATCACATGGTATCCGGACGACGTCCAACTTTTCGATCGAGTCATCAAGGTCCCAAAATTTCCTGAAGGCTGGACACCTGAGCACAGTCTAAAAATATCTGGTACATACCACAGCACCTCTTGACCAACCGTAGAAGGGCAAACCCAAGCCTCACTGATGGCACTGCTAAACTGCCACAAACCCTAAGGTTCAAAGCGGTTCCATGGTCATCATGTCGAGTTAGGGTTTCATTCTTCTAGAGGGTCCACAGAATTACCTGCATGTTCCTCCGAACACTTTAAACTTGGGAAAAATGGATTTCTGACACTCGTTCGAACTTTTTATCTTCGCCTATACAACATGTGAATATTCTTCGCCCGCATGCTAAACAATGCCTCAATCCTCTAAGAAAGGCGATACATCGGCGGTTATCTCTGGATCGGTCTGCTCTAGATCTGAGTAAGACTCTCCACACTGGAAATCTTCAACTCAACTGGGCCTGCGTCGGCGCATCAATCTGACGAATCACCTTTGTCTCTCAACTCGGGATAGACTAGCTATCATCTGTCGCATTTCTGCCTAAAAGCTCCGACGATCTTAGCTCGTAAGTTCTGGAAGCGACATCCTATCAATCTCAGCAACAGCTGGGTCATCTGTCTGCATGGTAGGAGACATCACAATCTCTGAGGTATGTTGTACATCAACAGTCCTCTCACAACTGGTGGCTCTATCGATGGCCCAATCGTCCGGTGCAAAACCAAACACTCACCTTAACAAGAGGTCACAACACAACACTACATCGAGACGTTCCCATGTCACCAGAAAACACAATGGTCGGCCCTCGTACCAGACGAGCTCGCCCTAACCGCAACACTAGCAGCAACTCAAACTGTGCTCAAACTATGGTGACAGGAACCTCAATCGAGTATCGAAGAAAACCGATCAACGGCAGGAGAGGAAACGACAGATCCAGAATGGATACATGATCATAAGAAGGAACAACATCAATGAAAGTATGATCACGAAACTAAAAGAATCGAGGATCTCAAATGGATGTATAATCATGGATACGAAGAGAATCACTGGTCTCAAAATATGTACATCGTAAGGTTTCTTAAATGGAGTATCATATCGTAAATATGCCGCGGAACATACGTACGGTATGTCACTCTACTCAAGCTACCTACTCCATCAATCAGGGTCAGCCTATGAAACGAAAGTTCTGGTCTAATACCACCCCCACCCCACCCCCGTTCAAGTCTAAGTTCCGTAAGGTCAAGCCTAGCTTCTGAAATACATACCCGCCCTAGACTCCGCATAGTCAAACATAGACTCGAACCAAGGTTAAACCTAGCGCTTTGATACCAACTTTGTCATGACCCGAAATATTAGCTCGTGACCAGCACTTGAATCACGCAACGTCTAAAGGCGTAACGGAATTCAAGTAAGCTGAAACCCAGAAATCTAAACCTTTTAAGAAAAATAAAGGAGGTGAGGTTTTGAAATAAAGGTATAATGAAATCAAGTTTTCTTAATGCATAGAAAAGAAACATGAATGATGCAAGTGAAATTTACTAGTTTGAAAACATATTTCGTCTTTTAAAAATTTTGGCAGCACCTCCTTTGTATATTTTGATCCAAAACCACAAATACATAATAATGATAAAGGCATCCCAAGCGGGAGCTAGTTCTTCGCCAAACGGAGGATCAAAACCACGCAATACAGTATAATTAAGCATACGACGCCCAACGGCGAAGTTCACCACAAAAAGATAAAAAAAAAGCAAGACATAAAAACCACAAGTAGCGGGTATCCCTCGCTCTAAGTCTCGCAACCACAATCCCACTAAGTCTCATTACTTACACAATTTACAAATTTGATTGATGGAGTTAACTAGATACAATATGAAATATAGATACAATAGTAGGTACGATACAAATGTCTAACCTACCAAAGCAAAACACTCGAATGCAAATGTATGCCAGCGAAGCCGCTTCTGATCCAAGCGGTCAACCTGCAAGAACTGTGGCACAACGGGGGTGAGTTGCCAACTCGTGAGTAGAAAAATATCAACAGATAGAAATCGAATAAACAACGACTCCTAGGTCAACTATATCATAAAGATAATACTATGATATCTAGGGTGAACAGGTCGGTATATGTGCCAAAAAAGTAGTCAATACCTATATGCAATGTGGATAACATCCAACAGTAATAATCAATGCATGAATGGATGTGGATCTCGTCCACCCATATAATCAATGTATGTATGCATCTAAATATCATAAAAGAGTGTGCATGAAAGTATGAGGATATATATCAGCGGTGTCCCTATCGACACATCAAATCATGGAACCTGAGTGCCTAGCATCGACACTCGAAAATATCATGAAAACCGTGCCCAGTATCGGCACGAAAATCCTCATATATTGGGCTCCGTCGGTCCGGATCGGCCCACGGGCTCCGTCAGTCCGGATCGGCCCATATCATCTCTCGACTCCGGTCGGTATCCTCCGGATATCTGTTAGTGTATATGCCCTAGGGGCCATTATTGTATCATACTAGCTTGTATATTACTTAATGGAAGCTTGGGATATTCACAGTTATATAACAGTCTTGCTAAACATGGTAGTATGCTACTTGGTTTTATCTATCTTAATATGTGAGTATATGTATTGATAGAGCTCTTAGGATCTTGCTTGACTACCAGCGTTGTGATGGCAGTCACACTAGTGGGGGCTGGGTAGTCTACAAGCACATCCTTTTCAGGTCCCTAGTCGTAGGATTATCGAGACAGGGCATCGATACTCCGGAGTAGACTAGTGTGTACGCTTCTCATTCCAGTTGGGGAGATGGTCTATCCCACAGCCGTCAGTACGTCATACTGGAGATAGTATACAGGTGCTCGTTGGGTTACGGGTATACCGGACAGGACTCACGGGGAACTGTTGGTTCGTATTATATCCGTCGTCAGTTAACAGTTTCCAGGTGACATGAGTATAGCATAGTCCGCAGACTTGACACTGCTACTTCGCCTCGAGTGTGTCCCACTGTTCTTAGATTTCTACCCTACCACGGCTCAAAGGAGTCGTGCAAACAGGTAGCAGTTGGGTGCAGTCCCAAGCACTTGGAGGCAGTGGCGGTTAGACAGGATTCGTCTCTCCCAGTATTGGGAGTTGATATCGCGCTATGTCAGAGAGCCATTACGCAAAGTCCCTGGCCAGGGCAAGCGAGATTTACTGGTTGGTTCCAGTCGTTTCTCAGGGTGTAATGGGCTACGCTCCGACACGACTTATACCGCTATTAGGGGACTGACGCTTGCCGCCCCCTAAGCCCGATATGCGATAGTCTTAGACGAACAGACCGGACTGTACGGAGATTGTCACATCAGGCTCAGTAGGAGTACGGATGGGTTTCCTCATCGGCCTTCTTATCGACATCTACCTGGGGACCGTTACGTACAGCTAGTGCCGCTTGCGGTCTGTGGTTAAACCCACTGCCAGCGTAGTAGTCGAGTCTTTAGAGTCCCACACAGAGAGTTTCCTTACTCCAGGAGAAACGATATAGAGGTCGTACGGTTTTACGACAAGAGTTCGGACGCATACGTGTGTTTACGCACGTACGACATTCGGACAGTTTTTACTAGCCCGCTTTGGTTTAAGCCAGATTCTAGTATCGGGTTATTGGATTTATACAGTCTAAAGTTTTTCCGTGTTTTCACGGATAGGAGGGGCGTTCTCGTAATTTCGCGAGAAGCTTCTAGAAGGATGGTGACTTGAGGGTTTACGCGGCATTTGCATTTATTGTGTTAATGACTCATTTGTGTGATCATCCATGGAGTTAATGCATCATTTATTGATCTAATGACTCATGAGATGAATCGCTCATATGAATGAATGAAGCATGGTTGTTAAAAGATTTAATTTATTTATTTCATAAAACATTATGCTTCATATATTCAAATGAGTTTATTATCTCTTCTCATTCTCTTGCTCACCTTCTCTCTCCTCAAGGTCTCTCTCTTCAAACCCTAATCCTCCCCTCTCATGTGTTGAGACCAAGAATTAGAATAGACTATTTAATCCATAACCCTTCTCTATATCACCTAGGTTGCTTAGATTAGCACTTTAAGAAACCTAGTTACCTCAAGTTTAGAGGTGAAGCTTGGAGTAAAGCTCTCGGGTGGATCATCTACTACATAGAGAAGGCCGGAGAGGAGGTGGAGAACGAAAAGACGGAGGACACGGTTCATTAGGTATAATCACTTCTCATAGTAGTTAACAACTTCTATGATTCTTGTTAGTTATAGTTTAGCAAAGATTCTCGGTTAATCGATGTTTACGTAAAGAACAAGATCGTTTTTCATTATTCTGCCTCCCCGCAAGTCGTGGGGTGTTGTACATCGACTTACAGTGGTATCAGAGCCTTGCTAAACATTAATTAACTCATTAGCAAAGTCGTATAAATTTCGAACGCAAAACGAACCGAAAAAGACATCGATGTCACTAAGTTTCTGTCGAATTTAAAACAGGCTCTAAAAATTTTTCAGGGACCTGCAGAATAACCTACAGAGAATTATAACGTTACTGGAGAAAAATGGGTTCATCAATCAGCCAAACAGTCGCGGAACCGCGGCCGATCCCACCGTTCCGCCGTGGATCCGCGGTCGAGTTGAAGCCGATTCAACCCAGTTTGCTCCAGTAACTCTTCTGTGATATTTTTATGTTTTCTGGAATGTTTATTTTTCTGCTCAAGTCTCAGGTGCACAGAGAAGTTTTGGAGTGGAATCTAAAGTGTTTTCTCGATCGAAATCTTACGATGTTTGCTAATTTGATTATATCTGTGATTGTATAATGTGTTCGTAAACCTCCCCTAACTGCTAGTATGTCGGTTGACAAGGGGTTGCATATTTCTGTAATAGTTTTTATTGTTTATGGTTATGAACAATATTGGACTGTTGTGATGATTAGCCGGGGTTTGAGATGGGTTGTTATATTCATTCATTCGATGTAATTGTAATATGTTGTAATATTATTTTGCGGGGCACATCTAGGTTGCGGTTGTAGCCACCGTTGTATTATTTCATTTTACTGTTTTTACTCCTAAGATAGACCCAAGGTGGGGTGCACAAACTACCGGGTACTTTGAAGTGTTTAGTGGCCTACTCATATTGTTGAGGGAGACCGCTTCACTTCGGGTACTTGGCGGGTAGTTTGCCGTACCCGTAGGGGTCTAGGGTGGGGTAATGGCTATTCATCACAACTGTGTAATCCGTCTTTTGTTGCAGGCTCAAAACAAACGCGGATTGCTTGCATATCCAATAATGTTCATCTGTGATCTGGAATGCCTATTATTGCGTCTGACGAATGTACAATATCTATATATGATAGCTATTTAGACGTCACTTATGTTTTACACCCGCGCTAGCCCAGCCCCCGCTCTGCCGTTAGTTAAGTAACCTAACGGGTAATGATAGGACCCATTAGCGAATGCGGATGGCATAAGAGGACGTTGTATTTTCGTTGTTTTCTGCAATGATAGGTTAATTATGGGATGCATTATTATTAATGCAAAGAAAATAAACCAAAAGTTGAATCGTTGGAACAATTTAAAAGAAACCACTCGGTTATTTTAAAACAGATGATATTTTTAATTGCGGAGCTTTAACCACTCCTTTTAAAAAGCTATCAGGTTCCTTCGGTCATATCAAGTTCACTACGTTCACGGTTTCGCCAAAACCATTCGTAGCCCTCCGTCATTTCATTTGGGTATTCAGTAGTATTCAAGCTATGTATTTTGACCAACGCCAAGGCATAGTGTTTGGTAGCTGCCGGGTATTCATTTGTTGCATAGATAGATGAGTTAGTTTGGGACAGTCGTATTATCATTTTGGCCAACGTCAAGGATATGTACGGATGGGTTCAAATTAACAAGATAATGATGGGTAGAACTTGACATGTGACTTATGACATTTTGACCAACGCCAAGGTCATAAGAGTATGGGGCAAAATTTTATATCGGGAATTTCTAAAGAAACTGAAATTTACAACGAGATGCATACCATTTGGAGTTTGATGAATATTGGTAGAATTCCTTCTGTTGGAGATAATGCCCTCAGAGTCAATTATTGGATCACAGGTACGTGATTGCAATGATTGATGGAGGACCTATCCCGGTAGGACAGTCTTACTCGAGATGATAGTATGCTATCTGGTTTACCTTTATCATCGTGTACTGTTTTAGGTGACCTGACACGTCGCTATTACACGTTGATAGAGCCCCTAGGATTCTTGCTTGACCACCAGCAGTATGAGGGCGATCATATAAGTGGGAGCTGGGGTCTATAAGCATATCCTGAAATGGTCCCTAGTCGTGTGAGTTTCGAGACAGGGCATCGATACTCCATAGTAGACTAGTGTATACAGTCGAGACCCCGACGAGGGGCGGTGGCCGGTCTCACAAGCCACTGGTGTCAGTTGGATCACCTAAGATGTATACAGGTGCTCATTGGGTTATGAGTACACCGGACAGGACTCGCCGGAAACATGCTAGTTGGTCATATACCAGACGTCAGATGGCAGTTCCCTGGTGACATGTGTGCAGGTTAGTTCATCGACCTGGGGATCGTCATTTGTCTTGTGTGAGTTCCCATTGTACTTTGATTACTACCCTACCACGGCTCAAAGGAGTCGTGCAAACAGGTTTTAGTTGGGTACAGTCCCGAGCCACATGGAGGCAGTGAGCGTATCTTCAGGGGTTCGTCTCTCCCGGTATTGGGGGTGAGGTCGTGCTGTGTCTAGGAGAGCCATTACACGAAGCCCTCGGCCGAGGCAAGAAGATTTACTGGTAGGTATTCCAGTAGTATCTCAGGGTGTTCTGGGCTACACTCCGACACGACTTGTACCGCTTTTGGGGGTCTGACTTTTACCAACCCCCTAGGCCCGCCATGCGATGCTCATAGACAAACGGACCGGACTGTACGGATATTGTCACTGACAGGCTCAGTAGGGTTGTCTGGCTGAGTTCACTCACAGACGTCCCTTTTAGTCAATACCTGGTAGCCCGTTACGTATTGGCTTATACCTCTGACGTGCTAGTGGTTAAATCCACAACCAAGGTGTTGACGAGTCTTTAGAGTCCCCCACATTCAGTTACTCAGCTTTCGGGCGAAAGGTTGTAGAGGCCGTATGGAGATATGGCAAGGTCCGATCAGATACGTGCGGTATTGCACGGATCAGGATCTGACAGTTTGTACTATATGCCGTATGGTTATATGGCAGGGTTCGATCAGATACGTGCGGTATTGCACGGATCAGGATCGAACAAATATTACTAGCCGGTTTTGGTATAAGCCGGATTCTAGTATAGTACAGTGGAGATTTTGTCTCATTGCATTTGTATTTCGGTCGAAATACAGATGCGGGTATGTATGCACAGTATTGGGGTTTTCCTGTAATTTATTACGGGACCAGTTTTCTGGAGTTGCCAGTTTGCTTTCCGTTTCGGCCGATTTCCATTGTTCCGTTCATTGGCCGAAGATTGGTGGAGGAGGGCTTATTTGCATTGTTGCAAATAAGTGATTGTGGAGGGGGTCTTTGCATATTCTTGTGTCATGATGGTTGCTCCATTCCTTGACCTTGACTTCTTGACTTCTCCATCATGGCTTGACTTTCATATGACATGGTTTTCATGATGATTGTGGTGGAGTGAGGTTCTCTTTTGGTGATCATTTCTTTGCATGATTTGGTTGTTGAGTGTTGGTGTTTCTTTGTGATCATTATTCTTTATGATAAACATTCCTCTCTCTCTCTCTTGCATGATTGATATGGTCACCTCCCCCTTGACTTTTCTCTCTCTCTTTGATATACATGGGCCGGCCATCCCTTGTGGGGGGTTGATTGATTTTTGGTGTGGCATTTTTGGTTCTCTTCATGCTCCAAAAATCACACAAGAAGACTCTCCAAAATTCCAAGTTCTTTTTCCTCCACTAAAAAGGCAATTCCACAAACCCAAAGTGAGACATGGTTCTATACATATTCTACAGCATATCTTGGGCACGTCGAGTAGCCGGCTTCGTGCCCGAGTTGCCTCGGCATTGAGGTGGGAGCCCGTAAACGATGTAGGCGATGTGGTGCACTTCCGGCGACGAGGAGGAGACGGGACATTCCGCAGGAGATCGGGACGACGACGAGAAGACCGGAGGACTCGGATCTGTCGGTATACTTCTCTTCCCTTTCTTGTTAGTAGCTTAGACTTGTTAATGGTTACTATCCGGATGTTTAGTGCGCGGGGGTGCCGGTTTGCTTAGTCCGCAAAATTAAAGTTTTTCACCGCTTCCGCATTCCGGCGTCGGATTGACGGCCGGGGCGCCGCCGTGCACTTACAGTGGTATCAGAGCCTCGCCATTAACTTAGTCTAGCTTTGTGTAATGTGTTTTTCAGTTCCGATCGATCAAAATTCCAAAAACCTAATTTTTGTACACATCAGTTTTCTGTTGGAAATTTTTGGTGTCGAAAAATTTTTCAGGTTGTATAAAATTGATGTGCAGGAAATTATAAGGTTACTGGAAAAGTTCGACACGGTGACTCAATACCTGGAGGGCGGAACCGCGGCCAAACCCCCCCTTGGGCCGCGGTTCCGCCGCACAATTGTATCCTCACTGTATCATATTTTTCTAGTGGGCTTCTGGGCTTATTTTGGGGGTTTTGGAATATTAAATTTGGGCCAAGTATTTCTGTGTGTGCTGCAGTATTGTTTTGGGGCCCACTTGTTAATTTTTGATCAATCGGAAAATTTTAAACACATTTTTCACAGTATTTACATTATATCTGCGACCGTGAATGTCACTTGATCGGTAAATCCGGTCTAACTGCTATAGCCCGGTTAGACGGATTTGCGAACGTGACTTTCACGTTGATGTTCTGTTTTTGCTGTGATGTTGCGGATCGGTCGTGGGGGATAGCCTGGATGCAATGCTAGTACAGTTGTGGATGTATTATGTACATTTGATATTGCGGGGCGAGCGTCCGACATGTGGACTGCCGTCACTGCCTGATTGTATTATTATTTTGGGGCACGACCAGGTTGCGGTCGATGTACCCGTTGTATGTATATTTTACTTTCTGTACTAGGATTACCCCGCGGAGGGGTGTACGGATAGCCGGGTTCTAGAAGGAAACAAGCCCGCATCTCATGGCATTGAGACGGAGGGGGCTTCACTCTAGGATTGGCGGGCTATTCGCCGCACTCGTAGGGGGTACAGGTTGACCCAGGAGGGGTGCCCAAGTTGCCGGATTCCGTAAAGTGCTGGGTGGTCCATTCACGGTACTGAAGGGGGCTGCCTCGCTTCAGGTTTTGGCGGGTGACTTGCCGCGCCCGTAGAGGTCTAGGTTTTCATTGCGCAGGCTATCCACACGACCAGGGGAACGTCGGGTTTCAGTAGTGGCTCTGTGAAACCCGGGGATCCCAGATATCTGTATTGTTTCTGTGATGCTGTACATTTCTGTGACGTTGCATTTCTTTTCACGCCTTGAGCGAAATATAATATATTGGTATATATATTAGTAGATGTTGTATATGTTTTACATCCGCGCTAGTCCAGTCCCCGCTCTGTCGTTAGTTAGCTAACCTAACGGGTAATGACGGGACCCAGTGGCGAATGCGGATGGCATATACGTACATCGGTATATTTTCGTTCTTTTTGGTGTGATCAATTGATGGGACTGCATTGATTCGGATCAATGCAAATTAAAAACAAACCTAATCTGATGTTGTTGGAACACTTTTTCAAAAAGCTGTTATTGCAAGGACGTTCACTTTTGTTTTGCATCGTGATATTCAGTTGGAATATCCTGCTCCTCAGTCGACGAGGCAAGGGCCGAGATCTCTTCACCGGGAATGACCCCTTGGACAAAAGGTTTGCGTCAGGGCATTAACTTCACTATAGCCGATTACTTTTGCTTTGTACCGTGGTATTCAGTTGGAATATCCTGCACCCCATTCTACGGGGAAAGAGCCGAGATCCCTTCACCGGGAGTGACCTCTTTAGCAACGGTTTTCGTCACTATATTTTCAAAAAGTTATTCGTTCCTTCAACCATATCAAGTTCATTACGTTAAAGGTTTTCGCCAGAAACCATTCGTAGCCCTCCATCGTTTCATATGGGTAGTCAATAGTATTCAAGCTGTGTTTGTTGGCCTTAGTCAAGGCACAGTGTTTGGTAGCTGTTGGGTGTTCATATGCTGCATAGATAGATGCGTTGGTTTGGGACAGTCGTATAGCCTTGTTGGCCCTAGTCAAGGGCTTGTACGGGTGGGTTCAAATCAACCTGGATAATGACGGGTAGAACTTGACATGTGACTTATGATTTGTTGGCCTTAGTCAAGGTCATAAGAGCATGGGGCAGAAATCACATCGGGAGTTTCAAAAGAACTGAAACTTGCCAGATATGCGCATACCTTCTGGAGTGTGATACCGTGAGCGGATTCCGTCACGTTATCATGCGATGATAGTCGGATCCCGATTCCCACTGATGAGTTAGTTTACTCCTCGGGTGACCCCGACTAATTCTTCTTTCAGGTTTGGAGGAGAATTTGACGGTACAGTGGGAGGTTTCCAGATTAGATAAATTGGTAACCATTCTGATCTAGGTTAGAGTGCACGCTGAGTGTTTCTTTTCACTCTCTCTTTGGCAGCGACCATTGACCCGACCCTAAAACTATGACTCAGTGACCAAGTTGACCGAACCTTCTTAACACTGGCTTTTGGATTGTCAGAGTTGCAAACCTCATTGCCACTCCTACTTTTACCCTTTTCTCCAGGACACCCCGTTTTACTACGAACGTCCACTTCCATTGGACAAAACCATCGTATGGTTAGATACGAACTCGAAAGAATTTATTCGAGGATGGTTTCACGTTCTGGAGAAAACGGATAGGATTATTCAGTTGTCTTTTCCTTTTACCCTCTCTCAGGTTACGAGTACTCCTTGGTTTAGGGGTAGTACACCTATTACGCAAATTGGATTGTCTTCTTCCAAACCTTAGGCTGGTGCCGACCGGTAGGGAATGAAGAAAACCAATTAGCATAACGATGGTGTGCAGAAGGTATTAAGTTGAGACAAAGCAAGGGATTAGTAAGAGGGCAAAGTAAATTGCAACAGATATTCACGACCAAACCAGGTATTTCTTCGCCAATCCTAAAATCACCTTTGTATTTCTCCAGGACACTCCGTATCACTACGAAGATCCACAGTTTATTGGATATTCCATCGTATGGTTATATACGAACTCGAAAGGAACTTGTTCCAGTTCGGGGATGGATTCTGGTCCAGGAGAAATAGGAATAAGATTTATTCGGTTGTCTTTTATCTTCACCTTCTCTCGCTTTGCGAGTGTTCCTAGGATTGGGACAGTACACCCATTATGCTTATTGGATAGTCTTCTTCCAAACCATAGGCTGGTGCCGAACGGTAGGGAAGGAAGAAAACCATTTGGCCTAAAGGGGTGTGCAGAAGGTAATGACTAAAGACATATAAAGGGATTTGGAGAGGTGGCAAAGAATTACACGGTTACAGTTGTGAATCTGGATAATGGAAGAGACATTACTAGGAATACCAGGATACCCCATCGAAACACTTCAATGTTTCAGTTTCACTGTGTAATGTTAAAGGAAAACTGATTTCCCAGTTAGACACTTACTCCAGGGTATGTATTTACCAGGTTTGATTCTCACATCTGTATGGTTTTACAGATGATGAGTGGGAGTAGGTTATTGGGAATTGGGTGATTATCCTCATTATATCGGGATTCGTTGTAATCGGTCATATTTGAGGAAATCACCTGGGCTGTTTGCCGGTCGACAAATATTTGGTTTTGAATATCCGCTTTTATGCACCAATTTCAAATTGATATATCTGTATGTCTATTTTCATAGAGTGAGATATACCTTTCTGAAATTATGTCTATGACATTTACCTATATCAGTGGATGGTTAGGTAAGGAGCATTAAACAGCGGTGTAATTCTTCTTGACCATAAGTACAGTTTTCAACCTACGACACACAGTGAATGAGTTATCAGACTCAAGGGACTTATACAGAGTATTGTATGTTGTCCAGGGTCCATTAGGACAGAGGGGTTGGTCCTCGTACTATATTCGGTTTACTTATGACTTCTCTAGTTTTTAGACAAGTGTTTCGCGGAAACACAGGGTCCGAATTTTGAGAAGTTATGGGTATTTGAATAGAGTAGAGAACCAGGTGTAGCAAGTATCGGGATTCTTCAAAGCAATCGAAGATGTAGATACTTGTGTATGGTATTCAGCTGATAGTAATGATAAAGAGAACTTGCTTCTTTTTCAGGTTGCTCATAATTGGAAGTGTTCCTAAGTTGAGTAACGCTGATCGGCCTCCTTCCATTTAGTTGACATGCACTGGAGACAGCTGCATGATTTGAATCTGGTTCAATTAAATCAGTGCCTCTGGTTCTATATTGGATATAGAACAGTTCGTATCTTAACGATGTTAAGGTACGGGGAGTTGTCTGGCTTATGATTAAAACCAGACTCTGGATAACTCAAGGCACGTTTCTGTAATGGCTGTTTGTGGGTTGACCCAGGCTATGACGAGGGTTGACTTTCTACCATCTGGATGAACAATAGCAATATTGTTCTAGACTCGCCACAGTTTTATTAAAAATGGATTTTTTCAGAAAACAGTAGAGGGAGTATGGTAGAACTGGAAGTGATTCCAGAACCACAAACGATTACTGAAGATTTGATAGGAACCTAAAGATTCAATCTGGTTTGACATTCCATTGGCCACTCCGCAGATACGGTGGGTAACTTCAGGCACCCGAGAGGTACTACGGTAGCCTCAAGGACGGTGACAGGGAAGTTCTTGTTTACCCACAATTACCATTGCTGTTGTTTCAGGCTGCGAGACCCGGCGGGAGGATGAGTATAGCGTCGTTCTAAACTAGCTTTAGAAGTGTACGTCTATATGACTCTGCCAGAGGGTTGTCGTAGTCAGTGGGAGCAGCGGAAGCATTGGTGGACAGGTAGCTTATGTCTATTTATAGACTAAAGCAGATGTAGCGGAGATAGATCATCTATTTCTGACGTGACAGTCATGGGTTTGACTTCATCAGAATAGGGGATGGATCTGTTGAGGAGGTACTAGGGTGTGATGTCATGGTATTTGGATGACATACACAGAGTAGGAAGTGATATTCCTACACTACAATCGGTTATACTTTGGTCGCCACACAGTGTTTTCTCCACAAAAGAAATGGATTTTATGTCAGACATACTGGTTACTAGATCTATGGTTTTAGATCTAGATTTGGGTGGTTTCCCAATCAGGGTACTTAGACAGCATTCTAAGAGTATTTAGAATGGACGACTCCTGGCACGGTAGTGCACCTGCAGGTAATGGAGTCACCCTCTCCAAAGGTGTCTTACAGACTGAAGGGGAGAGGGATGTGCATGATTGGCAGATCACTTGCTCAGGCAATTGAGTCAATCATGAGATGTCAAGTACCACACCAAATGTTGTTTTTGCACTAGATGCAATAAGTTGACATTAATCCAATCCTGGAGAAACAGTCGGAAGCAGTTTTAGAACATAAGTGAATGTTCTAGGGATATGATAACGACAGCCTCATTCGTGAGACAGTTATCATTCCAGGCTTCCAAGGTGACATGGACGACAAGGAGGTTGTCAGAGTTATAATTTTCCTTCTGACGAGGGACAGTATTTTGGACAGGTGGTCCAAGGCAATACTGAGGGAGGCATGGCGCAGGATACTGATTAAATTCAGTTGACGATACAGTCTAAGAAGTTTGGATTTGGAGTTCATTTATGAGCTATGTCCCATCAGACATCCAGACACATTCTAAGACAGGTATTGCTCATTTCGGGAGATGGGTTTCTCCGCGAACTTGAGATATAGAGAGACATAGAAAGAGACATCAAGGCGGATCCACTCACTGAGGCTATTCCTCGAACGCAATAGTTTCGCAAACGAGCTTTGTGATACTGACTAGTAGAGGAGTTGGGTGTTCGGTATCACACGGGCTGTGAGTATGCGACATCGCAATAATTAGCCTTGAGTGCAAGTGGGAGATTGTTGGAGATAATGCCCTCAGAGTCAATTATTGGATCACAGGTACGTGATTGCAATGATTGATGGAGGACCTATCCCGGTAGGACAGTCTTACTCGAGATGATAGTATGCTATCTGGTTTACCTTTATCATCGTGTATTGTTTTAGGTGACCTGACACGTCGCTATTACACGTTGATAGAGCCCCTAGGATTCTTGCTTGACCACCAGCAGTATGAGGGCGATCATATAAGTGGGAGCTGGGGTCTATAAGCATATCCTGAAATGGTCCCTAGTCGTGTGAGTTTCGAGACAGGGCATCGATACTCCATAGTAGACTAGTGTATACAGTCGAGACCCCGACGAGGGGCGGTGGCCGGTCTCACAAGCCACTGGTGTCAGTTGGATCACCTAAGATGTATACAGGTGCTCATTGGGTTATGAGTACACCGGACAGGACTCGCTGGGAACATGCTAGTTGGTCATATACCAGACGTCAGATGGCAGTTCCCTGGTGACATGTGTGCAGGTTAGTTCATCGACCTGGGGATCGTCATTTGTCTTGTGTGAGTTCCCATTATACTATGATTACTACCCTACCACGGCTCAAAGGAGTCGTGCAAACAGGTTTTAGTTGGGTACAGTCCCGAGCCACATGGAGGCAGTGAGCGTATCTTCAGGGGTTCGTCTCTCCCGGTATTGGGGGTGAGGTCGTGCTGTGTCTAGAAGAGCCATTACACGAAGCCCTCGGCCGAGGCAAGAAGATTTACTGGTAGGTATTCCAGTAGTATCTCAGGGTGTTCTGGGCTACACTCCGACACGACTTGTACCGCTTTTGGGGGTCTGACTTTTACCAACCCCCTAGGCCCGCCATGCGATGCTCATAGACGAACGGACCGGACTGTATGGATATTGTCACTGACAGGCTCGGTAGGGTTGTCTGGCTGAGTTCACTCACAGACGTCCCTTTTAGTCAATACCTGGTAGCCCGTTACGTATTGGCTTATACCTCTGACGTGCTAGTGGTTAAATCCACAACCAAGGTGTTGACGAGTCTTTAAAGTCCCCCACATTCAGTTACTCAGCTTTCGGGCGAAAGGTTGTAGAGGCCGTATGGAGATATGGCACGGTCCGATCAGATACGTGCGGTATTGCACGGATCAGGATCTGACAGTTTGTACTATAGGCCGTATGGTTATATGGCAGGGTTCGATCAGATACGTGCGGTATTGCACGGATCAGGATCGAACAGATATTACTAGCCGGTTTTGGTATAAGCCGGATTCTAGTATAGTACAGTGGAGATTTTATCTCATTGCATTTGTATTTCGGTCGAAATACAGATGCGGGTGTGTATGCACAGTATAGGGGTTTTCCTGTAATTTATTACTGGACCTGTTTTCTGGAGTTGCCAGTTTGCTTTCCGTTTCGGCCGATTTCCATTGTTCCGTTCATTGGCCGAAGATTGGTGGAGGAGGGCTTATTTGCATTGTTGCAAATAAGTGATTGTGGAGGGGGTCTTTGCATATTCTTGTGTCATGATGGTTGCACCATTCCTTGACCTTGACTTCTTTACTTCTCCATCATGGCTTGACTTTCATATGACATGGTTTTCATGATGATTGTGGTGGAGTGAGGTTCTCTTTTGGTGATCATTTCTTTGCATGATTTGGTTGTTGAGTGTTGGTGTTTCTTTGTGATCATTATTCCTTATGATAACCATTCCTCTCTCTCTCTCTTGCATGATTGATATGGTCACCTCCCCCTTGACTTTTCTCTCTCTCTTTGATATACATGGGCCGGCCATCCCTTGTGGGGGGTTGATTGATTTTTGGTGTGGCATTTTTGGTTCTCTTCATGCTCCAAAAATCACACAAGAAGACTCTCCAAAATTCCAAGTTCTTTTTCCTCCACTAAAAAGGCAATTCCACAAACCCAAAGTGAGACATGGTTCTATACATATTCTACAGCATATCTTGGGCACGTCGAGTAGCCGGCTTCGTGCCCGAGTTGCCTCGGCATTGAGGTGGGAGCCCGTAAACGATGTAGGCGATGTGGTGCACTTCCGGCGACGAGGAGGAGACGGGACATTCCGCAGGAGATCGGGACGACGACAAGAAGACCGGAGTACTCGGATCTGTCGGTATACTTCTCTTCCCTTTCTTGTTAGTAGCTTAGACTTGTTAATGGTTACGATCCGGATGTTTAGTGCGCGGGGGTGCCGGTTTGCTTAGTCCGCAAAATTAAAGTTTTTCACCGCTTCCGCATTCCGGCGTCGGATTGACGGCCGGGGCGCCGCCGTGCACTTACACCTTCAACATTATCATACGATGATATTTGGATCCCGATCCTACTGTGAGTATATACGACTCATCAGGAGATTCATCACTTAACGATCAATGCTATAAACCAAGTAGGTGTCGAGAAAGGTGTCAGCGGGGTTGCGCCCCCAGAGAAAAGAGGTTATTTAATTAAGGAACTTCGTGAAAGCGTTGGAAAACCTCCCTCGAAGTACCGACACCGGCCTGGCTGAACGGTTAAGCAAGTATTGTACAGTGAGAACAGTCCTGGCTAATTCTTCTTTTATGGTTTGAGGAAGGATTTGAGAAACAGTGGGAGCCATCCAGTTTAGATAAATTAAAAACCACTCTAAACTTGCAAGAGCATCATGCTAATAGTGTTTCTTCTCTCTCTCCTACTTGCAGCGACCCTGAAAATGACTGGACTTAAGTTACTTTTGGAGAAAAATATACTGACATGGCCAAACTATAAAGATTGGCTGCGGAATATCATAATGGCTTTGACCTATGACAAATTGGGGTACGTCCTCACCGCTAAGGCATGCAGTCCCAGGTCCCAAATCCAGTAATGTGGATAAGGAAATCCGCAAAACCTGGGAGTATGATTGCGCGAAGGCCAAGTGCATCGTGCTTGCCTCAATGAACAATGAACATCAGAGGAGGCACGAGGATATGGATCTTGATGCCATATTTCTCCATACAAAGGAACTTTATGGAGAGCAATCTCGTATAGCAAGATACGAGACCTCTAAGAACTTGTTTCGAGCGAGGTTGGTCGTCGGATCATCGGTAGGAGAACATGTCCTAAAGATGATTGGCTATATAGAAGAGCTCGCAGACCTTGGGACGACTTTGGATAATGAGCTCTATACAGACCTTATTCTCCAGTCCCTTCCTTCCACCTACGCCCAGTTTATTCTGAATTTCAACATTCAAAGAAAAGAAGTTGAACTTCCGGAACTTCTTAACATGTTGAGGAGTGCAGAGGGCACCTTGCAGAAGGCAAGGGAAACACCCGCTATGTTTGTTAGCGGTGCTTCTTCTTCCGGGTCCAAGGCTAGGGCCAAAGGAAGGAAGAAGAAGGCCGCCACCAAACCTAGAGGAGGTGTTAGTAAGGTGGGAGCGAAGGGAAAGAAAAAGTTTGCGGTGCCAGTAGTGGCCCAGGATGAGTGCTTCCATTGTCATAGGAAAGGGCACTGGAAGAAAGATTGCAAGGCGTGGAACGCCAAGAACCAGGAACCGAAGCAAGCTGTGGCTTCGACTTCAGGTGTGTTTGTAATTGAGAATTGTCTGTCAATCAACTCTACTTCCTGGGTATTGGATACCGGATCAGGATCTCATATATGCAATTCATTGCAAGCACTGATAAACCGTAGAGTGCTGAAGGATGGTGATATGACCCTGATGGTTGCTAACGGAGCTAGCGTGGGAGCTGTGTCCGTAGGGGATTATCACCTGGGATTGACGAGTGGACACATTTTGGTTTTACATAACTGTTTTTGTGTACCTAGCTTAACGTGTAATATCATATCAATTTCCTTGTTATCAAATAAAGGTTATGATTTCACGTTTGTAAGTGATGTTGTTAACATCCACCTTAATCATAGTTTGATTGGGTCCGGTACACTGGATAACGGTATATATGTCTTAAACCAACTCCAAATTTTCAATGTCCAGAACACACTAAAAAGAAAGTCTCCAGATTTAAATAAGGCTTTCTTATGGCAATGTAGACTAGGTCACATCAATGAGACAAGGTTGACTAAGTTAAATAGAGAAGGATATTTGGACTCGTTCGAATATCAAACTTATGCCACTTGTCAATCATGTCTCAAAGGAAAGATGGCAAAGACTCCATTCACTGGACATGGAGTAAGAGCGAGCGAGCTCTTAGGACTCATACACAGCGATGTATGTGGTCCAATGTCTACACATGCAAGAAGTGGTTTTTCCTATTTCATTACTTTTACGGATGATTACTCAAGGTACGGATTCATTTATCTGATGAAACATAAATCTGAGGCTTTTGAGAAATTCCAAGAGTATAAGAATGAAGTAGAAAATCAAACCGGCAAAAGTATCAAGACACTAAGATCTGATCGAGGTGGTGAATACTTAAGTGCCGAGTTCCTAGGTTACCTAAAAGAGAAAGGAATTCTCTCTCAGCTTACTCCTCCATACACTCCACAACATAACGGTGTATCGGAGAGACGGAATCGAACCCTATTGGATATGGTACGTTCCATGATGAGTAATGCTGAGTTACCACGATCTTTATGGGGTTATGAGCTAGAATCAGCGGCATATCTTTTGAACATGGTGACTGTGCCTACCACGCCATATCAGATGTGGAGTGGGAAGAAACCCTATCTTCAGTATCTGAAGATATGGGGATGTCCAGCTTTTGTTAAAAAGCAGCATGTGGACAAGCTCGAGGCACGATCAGTACAGTGTAAGTTTGTGGGATATCCAAAAAACTCCAAGGGGTATCTATTCTATTACGCAGAGGAACAAAAGGTTTTTGTTTCTCGTAATGCCCATTTTCTAGAATATCAGTTTTTAGAAAAGGAAATAAGTGGGAGCGAAATAGAACTGGAAGAAATTCCAGAACCACAAACTACTACTGAAAGTTTGGAAGAACCAGTAGTTCAAGAAGAACAGGACATTCCCGCACCCCTCCGCAGGAGTAGTAGGCCGTCTCATCCGCCTGAGAGATACTACGGTTTTCTCATAGATGGGGATAGAGAGGATTGCGTCATAGATGATGATGAACCTACTAGCTTCCAGCAGGCCATCCAGAGCGGCGACTCGGTACGATGGCTAGAAACCCATAGGATGCAAATGGATCTTCAAGAAAAAGATTGGTGTAGATGGACAGGTGGAAACCTATAAGGCTAGACTTGTTGCAAAGGATTTTCGTCAAAAACCTGGTTTGGACTATGACGAAACTTTTTCTCCAGTGGCTATGCTCAAATCTATTCGAGTCCTTCTTGCTATTGCTGCCTTCCATGATTATGAAATCTGGCAGATGGACGTAAAGACGGCTTTTCTGAATGGTAATTTAGAAGAGTGCGTCTATATGGATCAGCCAGAGGGTTTCTATCAGAGTGGGAGCAGCGGAAAAGTATGCAAGTTGCTTAAGTCCATTTATGGATTAAAGCAGGCATCGCGGAGTTGGAACATCTGTTTTGATGAAACAGTCAAAGAATATGACTTTATCAAAAATCCAGATGAACCATGTATATATAGTAAAGTTGTAGCAAGAACTGTCGTATTCCTCGTCTTGTACGTGGATGACATTCTATTGATAGGAAATGACATTCCTATGCTACAATCTGTCAAAGGATTCTTGTCACACAGGTTCTCCATGAAAGACCTGGGTGATGCCTCTTACATTCTGGGGATCCGGATCTATCGTGATAGATCCAAGAGGATATTGGGACTTTCACAGTCCAGGTATATCAACACTATACTGAAAAGATTCAGTATGGAAGATTCTAAGCGCGGTAATCTACCGGCTTGTCACGGAATCACCCTATCCAAAGAGATGTCTCCCAAGACTGATTTGGAAAGGGAACGCATGTCTATTATACCCTACACTTCTGCGGTAGGCTCTATAATGTATGCGATGTTGTGCACCAGACCAGATGTAGCTTACGCACTGAGCGTGGTAAGCCGGTATCAGTCAGACCCAGGGGAGAAGCACTGGATAGCAGTAAAGAACATTCTCAAGTACCTGAGAAGGACTAAGGAGATGTTCTTGGTTTACGGCGGAAAAGACCTCAAGATGGAGGCCTTTGCCGATTCCGGCTTCCAGAGTGATAAGGACGATTCCAAGTCCATGTCAGGTTATGTCTTTACCCTTAATGGAGGGGCGGTTTGCTGGAAGAGTTCCAAGCAGGACACCGTTGCTGACTCGACGATGGAAGCGGAGTATATTGCTGCTTGCGATGCCGCAAAAGAAGCGGTCTGGATAAAGAAGTTCCTAACAGAACTTCAGGTGGTTCCTACCATTGTTGATCCAATACCTCTGTATTGCGACAACAACGGAGCTATAGCTTTAGCGAAAGAACCAAGGTCACATCAGAAGTCCAAACACATCTTAAAGCGGTATCACCTGATCAGGGAGATCAATGATCATCGGGAGATCGAGGTCCGGAGAGTTGCTACTGAAGAGAACATTGCTGATCCATTCACGAAGGCCCTACCTCAGATTCAGTTCGAGAGGCTACTCGAGATCATCGGTCTTCGATATGCCAGTACATGGCCCTAGTGCAAGTGGGAGATTGTTAGTGTATATGCCCTAGGGGCCATTATTGTATCATACTAGCTTGTATATTACTTAATGGAAGCTTGGGATATTCACAGTTATATAACAGTCTTGCTAAACATGGTAGTATGCTACTTGATTTTATCTATCTTAATATGTGAGTATACGTATTGATAGAGCTCTTAGGATCTTGCTTGACTACCAGCGTTGTGATGGCAGTCACACTAGTGGGGGCTGGGTAGTCTACAAGCACATCCTTTTCAGGTCCCTAGTCGTAGGATTATCGAGACAGGGCATCGATACTCCAGAGTAGACTAGTGTGTACGCTTCTCATCCCAGTTGGGGAGATGGTCTGTCCCACAGCCGTCAGTACGTCGTACTGGAGATAGTATACAAGTGCTCGTTGGGTTACGGGTACACCGGACATGACTCACGGGGAACTGTTGGTTGGTATTATACCCGTCGTCAGTTAACAGTTCCCAGATGACATGAATACAGCATAGTCCGCAGGCTTGACACTGCTACTTCGCCTCGAGTGTGTCCCACTGTTCTTAGATTGCTACCCTACCACAGCTCAAAGGAGCCGTGCAAACAGGTAGCAGTTGGGTGCAGTCCTGAGCACTTGGAGGCAGTGGCGATTAGACAGGATTCGTCTCTCCCAATATTGGGAGTTGATATCGCGCTGTGTCAGAGAGCCATTACGCAAAGTCCCTGGCCAGGGCAAGCGAGATTTACTGGTAGGTTCCAGTCGTTTCTCAGGGTGTAATGGGCTATGCTCCGACATGACTTATACCGCTATTAGGGGACTGACGCTTGCCGCCCCCTAGGCCCGATATGCGATAGTCTTAGACGAACAGACCGGACTGTACGGAGATTGTCACATCAGGCTCAGTAGGAGTTCGGATGGGTTTCCTCATCAGCCTTCTTATCGACATCTACCTGGGGACCGTTACGTACAGCTAGTGCCGCTTTCGGTCTGTGGTTAAACCCACTGCCAGCGTAGTAGTCGAGTCTTTAGAGTCCCATACAGAGAGTTTCCCAACTCCAGGCGAAACGATATAGAGGTCGTATGGTTTTACGACAAGGGTTCGAACGCATACGTGTGTTTACGCACGTACGACATTCGGACAGTTTTTACTAGCCGGCTTTGGTTTAAGCCAGATTCTAGTATCGGGTTATTGGATTTATACAGTCTAAAGTTTTTTCGTGTTTTCACGGATAGGAGGGGCGTTCTCGTAATTTCGCGAGAAGCTTCTAGAAGGATGGTGACTTGAGGGTTTATGTGGCTTTTGCATTTATTGTGTTAATGACTCATTTGTGTGATTCATCCATGGAGTTAATGCATCATTTATTAATCTAATGACTCATGAGATGAATCACTCATATGAATGAATGAAGCATGGTTGTTAAATGATTTAATTTATTTATTTCATAAAATATTATGCTTCATATATTCAAATGAGTTCATTATCTCTTCTCATTCTCTTGCTCACCTTCTCTCTCCTCAAGCTCTCTCTCTTCAAACCCTAATCCTCCCCTCTCATGTGTTGAGACCAAGGATTAGAATTGACTATTTAATCTATAACCCTTCTCTATATCACCTAGGTTGCTTAGATTAGCACTTTAAGAAACCTAGTTACCTCAAGTTTAGAGGTGAAGCTTGGAGTAAAGCTCTCGGGCGGATCATCTACTACATAGAGAAGGTCGGAGAGGAGGTGGAGAACGAAAAGACGAAGGACACGGTTCATTAGGTATAATCACTTCTCATAGTAGTTAACAACTTTTATGATTCTTGTTAGTTATAATTTAGCAAAGATTCTCGGTTAGTCGATGTTTACGCAAAGAACAAGATCGTTTTTCATTATCCCGCCTCCCCGCAAGTCGTGGGGTGTTGTACATCGACTTACAATATCCGCCGAGCCCAAAATACTATCACCGGTAGGTAGTGGTCCCTCTGCCAGGCTCACCGTCTACTGCACAACGATCTGTTCTCGCCCCGGGGTACCATACCGGGTCCACCATGTACCCGCAATCGGCCTCAACCGCCTCCTCGAATCGGGTTTCACATGTCGCTCTCAGAACCGAGAAAACACATGGAGGACGCACTGAAATATCATATCAAGAGAAACCGGGTTTTTTTAAATAACAACACATAATCTCTTTTAAAATGTCCACGGTTCTCAAATCCAGAAATCTCATGAAAACAGCATATATCAATGCGTAAAATCATATAGCATGATGTATGCGACATATAATGGAAATGTAAGCATATCCGTATATCATGCAACATGGAACAGTGATATGACATATTAAGGGAAAACCGCTCTTTTAAATGATTCCAGTTTTGAAAATATGTCTTGCGGTTCCCAATATCTCTAAAGTCAAATGCAACATCATATAAAAGTGCACAGGTAACTATAGCAAGTAAATCATGCAAAGAGTTATATCATGATGCAGCAATCCTATGGTGTAGTGACATGGAAATTATCGATGATGAAGTGTGTGAGCCGGCAAATCTGTGTACGTGTAACATACGCATCATCGATAATGGTGTAAGTGTACTAACACAGGTACATGCAATGCAATGATAATATCATGAATGCAGCATAAGGTAAATCATCAGCTAAAGGCTATAAGGTATACGTAACTATCATATGTCTGAGTCGGTGAATCTATCAATCGGCATCTAGCCTCACAGCATCATGTACGGTATAATCCATCGTACGGCATCCTCTAGTCAAGGGTATGGATCAATCATCAAGTCAAACTCATCACGTACGGAAAATCATCGTACGGCGGCATAATACCATTAGGGATCCTATCAACCTTTACGACAATGAGGGTCGGACCTAACGTCTCGTACGGCTTATCATTCCAGATTCACCACAATATAAATATCTATATACCTATGTCCCAGGTCACATCTATAACAATCTCATATCAGGGGACCGGCAAGGTATCAATCATCTCAATCGACTCGCATCCGTATACCAACATATCATCATATCACATGTCAATTCGTATTCTCTTTTCATCGCATTTATATCTCACAAAGGTCAATTTTACAATGCATACTATAAGCATATGTAACTAATCTAACATACACACCCGAACCATACAATCAGATTTTTAAAGAAGCGAATCGTAGTTTTGAAAATAGGGGTTACGGTATTTTTAAGGAAAAGATATCGTTTGAAATTCCGTAACGTCCCTCAAGGTAACTGTTTAAAAGATGCATACGATTCTTTAGTTTAGAAATATGTATGGTTCGGATGACTCATCCACGTCGACTATCTAGTCCTATAGTATCCTAAACGGCCATATCGTCAAACATCATCCTCAAATACCGTCATCACATATTAGCCGTATTATATCACATCTAACAATCTTTAGTTTCTAATATGGTTTCACTAATTATCAGTTAGCTCTAACCCTGGTTTCCAAATCTAGGTTTTCTTAACCATAAGCTACAAATCGGTTTCCACCAAAACTTTGCGGGGGTGCTATACACCATCCACCAGACTTCCCCCGTGGATATAGATCCACTCACCTAGTCTTTGCTTGCCGAAATCGATGACGCCCCGCTCCGTCGCCTCGGAATCCATGCGAAGGTACCTATAATAATAAACAATCGCAATGTGTATTAAAATCAAGGCGGAAAAACCCAAAACGGCACGCGCATTGCTCATAGGTTAGAACCTATAGCTTACACGTACAAAATCAACCAAACAACCCTTGTTGTTAATGTACGAACATCCAAAAACCAAATACAAATCCAAATATCAAGAATTAACATTTCAAAATACGGAAATCATAGCCAAAAACACCCCAATGTGCTCCCAGATTTTACCCTAGGCCAAATTGGTCAAAGTTGCATATATAGGGGGTCTAATTTACTGCTAAGGGAGCTAGGGACCAAGTCTGGAGGGGTTCTGCCCCAACCTGGCCACAAATTGCGGCCAGGAAGAATAAAATTGCGTCCCAGAAGAGGGGGTTTGGTCTCGGGTCTGTGTGGTAGCTTCCTGAGTGCCTGCACACTCCTCGGTGTTTGCAAAATTATTTCTAGTGCCCCCGTGTTACTCCAGATTCCAAAATACCCTCATAATTCGCACATTTATCCGATGTCGGGGTTTCTAAATCCGTGTTTTGGATTTCTAAGCTCTGGTCCAGGTCATGAATCATCTCCAAAGTCTTATTAACAGTCACAAATATCACCAATTTCCCAAACCCTTCTCTTGGAATTTTCGAAGTTCACAATCCATCACTAAACGACATCTAAACTTAACAAAAAGCTAAGAAATCAAAACTACTCTAAAAGAAAAGAGATATACCTCATGGTTACTCCCAAAAAAAACCCTAGAAGTCCCAAAGTTGCCAAAATCCCATTTTGCTTGGGGCAATGTGATGAGCATGAAGAGGGATTCGTTTTTTGTGAAAGGGGTATATGGTTTGGATGGAGTTTTGGAGATGGTTTTAGGGTTTGAAGGTGGAGGGAATGAGCTTGAGGAAGATGAAGGAAAGAAGAAGAAAATGGTGGAGGGTGATGAAATGAGGCAGCACCCTCTCTCTCCCTCTCAATTATTCTCGCTTCTCTCTCACACAAAAGTCAACCTACCCTAATCATTATGTCCCCTTTTGACTTTTTCTTTTTCTTTCCCTTTTCTCACCATCAATAGACCATAAAACATAACCCAAATGAAATGAAACATGTAACCAAAACATAACACGACATGATGCACTGGCCACGAAAAACTGTGGAAACGCGGATTTGGCTTAATCGCGATTAGCAGTGCACTAATCGGGTTTTTATCGAAACTGCATAAAACAAATTTTAAAATGCCGAATCCTTTAAATATATTATTAAATGAATAAATAATTTTAATTTCCAATTATTTCATAATTATTGGTATATATTTATACCCTTTTTCGAAAACCCCAATTTCGCAAATCGGGCAGTTTTTGGGAAATATATTATTTTAATATTAAATTCCAAAAATAATATTTTATATTTTCTGAAATGTTACACATACTCACTAAGTGTAGTGAGTAGATATCAAGCAGATCCAGGAGAGAGTCACTGGACAGCTGTGAAGAACATTCTCAAGTACTTGAGAATGACTAAAAAGATGTTCTTGGTGTATGGTAACGGTGAACTCCAAGTGGAGTCCTTTACCGATTCGAGCTTCCAGAGTGATTAGTACGACTCTAAGTCGGTCTCATAATTTGTCTTTACCCTCAATGGAGGGGCGGTTTGTTAGAAGAGTTCCAAACAGGAAATCGTGGCAGACTCGACGATGGAGGCTGAATACATCGATGCCAACGATGCTGCCAAAGAGGCTGTCTGGATGAAGAAGTTCATAAACGAACTTGGTGTGGTTCCGTCCATCGGGCATCCAATACCTTTGTATTGTGATAACAATGGAGCTGTGGGTTTAGCCAAGGAACCCCGGTCCCATCAGAGATCCAGGCATATTATGAGGCGGTATCACCTGATCCGGGAGATAGTTGATCGCCAGGAGATCGAGATCAGGAAAGTTGACACGAAGAACAACATAGAGGATCCACTCATGAAGGACATACCCCAGATACAATTTGAGAGACTCTTCGGGATGTTGGGTATAAGATACTACAACAACTGGCCTTAGTGCAAGTGGGAGATTGTTAGTTATGTATATGCCCTAGAGGCCATTATTGTACATATAATGTATATTATAGTGGATGCTTGGATATATAGAGAGAGGACTTTCTTGCTCGACATGATAGTATGCTATCTGGTTTCTCTTTGTCTTAACATGTAGACTTGTATTGTGATTCTGTCTTGCTCTCACATGTTGATAAAGCCCTTAGGATGTGTACTTGACTACCAGGACTATGATGGAGATCATACTAGTGGGGCCAGGGTAGTCCACAAGTACATCCTATAATTGGTCCTAGTCGAGGGTGTATCGAGACAGTGCATCGATACTCTAGAATAGACTAGCGTATACGCTTCTTGACCCATATGATGGACGATGGATGATCCCACATCCATTGGTGTTTGACATCAAAGATAGTATATGGGTGCTCAGTGGAGACTGGGTACACGGAACGGACTCGCCGAGAACTCCTAGTTGGTATTATACCTATCGTCAGATAGCAGTTCTCTGGTGACACCGGTACAGGTTAGTCTGTAGACCCGAGATCGTCATAGAGTCTTGTGTGATTCCCACTGTGCTTTGATTTCCATCTTACCACGTTCAAGAGAACGTGCAAAACGGTGGATTTTCGGTACAGTCCTGAATCACATGGAGGCAATGAGCGATAGGAGTGGTTTCGTCTCTCCCGGTATTGGGGGTTGATGTTGCGCTGTGCTCGATTGGCTATAACAGGAAGTCCCTGGCCAGGGCTGATACGGAGATCTACTGGTAAGTGTTATCAGTAGTTTCTCGACCCGTTATGAGCCTCACATCGGCACGACTTATTGGTTACTGGGGTCTGACGATTACCACCCCTAGACTGAATATGCGACATATCAGACGAAGAGACCGGACTGTACGGTAATATTACCGACAGGCTTTACAGGAGTATGAGCAGGCTTGCTTGTTGATCTTCTGATCGTTCAATACCCGGGTAGCCGTTACGTCCAGCTAGTACCGCTGACAACTTGTGGGTGCTTGATGTGATCATCACCTATTGCCGGCGTATCGACGAGTCTTTAGAGTCCTACACAGAGGTTTACTGGCTCAGGCAAAACGAAGTAGGAGTACATATGTGATATGTGCGGGACCGAGATTAATATGAGTATGTGATACCGTATTCTATTCTCGCGATATATGATATCGGTCGGTTATATGCGATATAGCCCGGTTATCGAATCAAATGTTGATTCGATAAGTTGATACATATAATATTAGTCGGTTATATGTGATATAGCCGGATTATTATATTAAGTGTTGATTTAATAATTTAATGTATAATAATATATTTGATATATTAATTTGCATTAACTAATACTTGCTAACTTAAGCATTTCTATTTCTCACTTTAGCACACTTAATATATATGTGATATATATTTATTGTGTTTTCTATTTTGGCATGCTTGATTATACATGCAACATGGGTGAATGAGACTTATACCATGCCATTAGATTATTAGGGTTTTATTTATTTAATGCAAATATAAATTGGTGGGAATTAAGCATGGTTGCAAGCTTTGGAAACTTGTGGAAACCCTTGACTTAGTCCACTAAATTTGTCTTGCATTAGATATTTATTAACCTAACCTTAATCTTTAGCCATGGTTATGTCTCTGCAAGGATTATAAGAGATATTTCACTCCCATGGTTGCCATTCACTCTCTCATCCATTATTCTCTTCGTCTTCATCTTCAACAAGAAAAAGCTCTCTAGCTTTTAGTGAGGAAAAGAAATAGAGTGAGAAAAAGAATTCTAAAGTGAGAAAAATTCCTACTTCATTATCCTCTACTAGATTAGCCATTTAGTTTATGGTGTTAGCTTCACTAATCCCTAATTAGTGAAGAGGTAGCTTGAGTTGGTGTCTCCTTAAAGTAGATCACCTTCGGCCTCGAAGATCATTGTGCAAGCTCGTTCATTTCGACTAGTGGAGCCTACGGAGAGTCCGGATCACTACTACTTGGAGCGAAGGTACTACTTCTACACGGAGCATTTGAAGTGAAGGACCTGTCTACAAAGATTGTATTCCATATTCACTTAGTTGTAAAGTTTTTTACACATCGTATTGTCTAATTCTCAAGTTAAGATTCTAAGGTTAGGGTTAAGTAGCATGGCAAATTTTTGAAAATGGCATGGACGATGCCACCCGAAACCTTGCTGTCATGCTAAGTGACCCTACAACTAGCCTGCTCGGGTTTGAGATGGATAATTAAATCAGGTATTGATTTGATTATTTACATATATGTAGTTCGATATGTATATTCTAGTATTACGTTCTTCGTGTTATTCTATCTCTTTGGGCATTCGTGTTTTTATCCGAATGCAGGTATGTATGTACAGCAGACTGTAATCCGTATTTTATTACAGATTACCTTCTAGAAGGTGGACACCTCATCATGGAGTTTTCCATTTATTGATAAATGGAAATGAGGTGGAAATTAAGGAGAAGGGGGGCATGGTGAGAGGCATGGCTTCAATAGTTGACTAATGAATTCTTTATTCATTTGTGGTTACTATTGAAGCATGGCTACACTTGTTTTTTCATGAAAAATCATATACAAAACCATTGTGTTGATTTTTCTCTCACATGCATGCTTCATTATTCTTGAGCTCTCATATTTTGCTTCACCCTCCTCCCTCCTCTTGAGTTTCCTCCACCTTCATCATCTTCCTCTTCACTACCCTCTCATGAGTTGAGAAATAAGTGAAGAAGCAAAATAGAGATAGTAGAAAACATAGATCTCCACACTACATCCTAGACAACTTGGATTAGCAACCCAAGTTCTCTAGTTACTTCTATTGACATCCAGTTAGGAGCTAGAGCCATGGATCACATCCCTCGGGTGGATCATCTACGACAAAGGAGGGTCGGAGAACAAGCTCGATCCCGGAGGACCGATGGAGCCGGAAATGGAAATCAAACAAGTTCAAAGTGGCCACTTGGAGCACATGACGAGGAAAGAAGACCGAAGGACTTGGGTCATTTGGTGAGAATTCTTTCCATAGTAGATAGCACTCCTAGTTTGTCTAGATAGGTTTATGGAAAGATCCGGATTTTCATTAGGTTAACATTGCACCTTTTTAAACTCGTAGAATTCTTTTGTTCTGCAAACCGCCACGTTCGATGGCTAGGGAATTAGGGTAACCTAATATGGTATCAGAGCCACTCCATAAGCCTTAGTTAACTCATTGCGATATTAGAAATCCGCTGTTTTTGTCGTGCAAAAACTGCCGACAAAAACAGTTCCAAAAACTAAAAGTTTGAGAAGTTTGCACACACGGTGGGCTCACGGTTCGAACTGAGAAGCCGCGGGGTGGTGCATGGGCACCCCAGGGAATCCCCGGTGGGGACCGAACGGTTGGGCCTACTCTCCAAGACCACCACAAGGTGGTCTTGGCGGTGGGGACCCGAAACTGCCCCACCATGGGCAGTTTCGGGTCTGCCTCACCCCCTGGACACCTCGTGGTGGCCTCAGGGGTGGGGTACCCCCTCTAGTCCTCCAGACTTGAAGTTAATTTCATGCTCTAACTCCCCGCGAAGGTTCGGGCGCGTTTCGTTTTGATTCGGACTTCCGAATTGGCTTTAAACGGTCGGTTTTGGAACTTTAGCTCACTTTTTTTTCATGGTTTTGGAAATTGGTTTAGTTTGCTAATTGCGTGCGGAATTCTAATGTCATAGTTTTCAGTACTTAGATTAGCATCTGCGACCGTGAATGTCATTTGATCGGTAAACCCGTCTATCTGCTATATGTCCTTTTAGACGAGTTTGCGAACATGACATTCACGTTGATGTTCTGTGATTGTGCTGATATTGTGGTTGGATAGCCGTGGTAGATAGCTTATGGTGCAATGTTAGTGGTACAGTTAAAGATTCAATTTTATATTCATATTTCTGGACGAGCGTCCGACATGTGGACTGCTGCCTTTGCCGGGTTGTATATTATTTGTTTGGGGCACGACCGGTTGAGGTCGATGTCATCATTTGTACATATTATTTTCATTTTCTGTATTAGGATTACCCCGTGGTGGAGTGCACGAATAGCCAGGTTCTAGAAGGCAACAAGCCCGCATCTCATGGCGTTGGGACAGAGAGGGCTTCATTCTAGAATTGGCAGGTTATTCTCCGCACTCGTAGGGAGCATAGGATGACCCACGGAGGGACGCCCAAGTTACCGGATTTCGTGAAGTGCTGGGTGGTCCATTCACTTTGTTGAAGGGGGTTGCCTCACTTCTAGGATTGGCGGGTAACTTGTCGCGCTCGTAGGGTCCAGGTTTTCATTGCACAGGCTATCCACACGACCGGGAACGTCGGGTTTTATTTGCGGCTCAAATGAAACCCAGGGCTCCAAGATTATCCACCTTTCTGCATTGTTGGCTGTAATTCTGTGATGTTGCTTATTATCATGCCTGGGACGAATGTTATATATATTTATATATATACTAGTAGATGTTGTATCTGTTTTACACCCGCGCTAGTCCAGCCCCCGCTCTGTCGTTAGTTAAGTAACCTAACGGGTGATGACGGCGCCCCGTGGCGAATGCGGATGGCATATACATACATTGTATTTTCGTTCTTTTTGTGGTGTGATGGGATTAACTGACGGGACCGTATTAATTTTGATTAATGCAAGATAAGAAAACCTAAAAAATGTTGTTGGAACAAATTTCGAAAAACAATAGCTATATTCTTTCACTTTGCATAGTGGTATTAGGTTGTGAGTATCCAGCACCTCATTCCAGGAGGCAAGAGCCGAGATCCCTTCGCGAGGAGTGACATCTTGAGCAAAAGTCTATAGTGTAGATTACTCGGTTTTCTCAAAAACACAAGTTTTCAAAAGCGGAGCTTAAACCACTCTTTTTCAAAACTGCTCAGGTTCCTTCAACGATATCAAGTTCATTACGTTAACGGGTTTTTCGTCAAGAACCTAGTCGTAGCCCTCTGTCATTTCGGATGAGTTGTACCTAGTATTTGTACTGCGTTTGTTGGCCTTTGTCAAGACGTAGTGTACGGTAGCTAGATATTGCTTGTCTGTTGCATATTGAGATGCGATTATCTAGGACAGTCGTACAGCCTTGTTGTCCTTTGTCAAGGGTATGTACGGGTGGGTCTAGATTAATCCTTGATAATGACGGGTTGAACTTGATAGTGGATTATGATTTGTTGGCCTTTGTTAAGGTCATAAACCGCTAGGGACAAAAACCACATCGGGAGTTTCAAATATACAGGAAACTTGCTAGTGTTGCATACCTTCTTGTCACGACCCAAAATTGGCCCGTGACGGCCCTAATACTACGCAACGCCTAAAGACGCAACGTAGTAAAAGAAAGCCAAACCCAGAAATCTAAACCAAGAAAAATACGGAAAAGATAATATAAGTTTGAAACATTTGAAATCGCAACCCAAATTCTTTAAAAGTCTTACTTTCTTTCCTTTAAAATTTTAGCAACACCCCCTTTTTATAAAGACTAGTCAAGATGAATACAACAGAAAAATAAGGACAGTAGAGAAAAAGCTGTATATAAAAGACATCAAATCCACAATAATACACACTAACGTCCTCACCAAGTCTCTATGTCAATAATACAATAGTAGATGGAGAGTACAAATACAACGAATGTACAATGTGAAATACAGATAATCATCTAACCCACCTAAGCAAGATGGTACTGTGAGCTGATGCGGTATCTGTAGCAAAAGGTGATAGCTGGATAGCTGAAATAGAGGAATAGCCTGCCTCGACTACTCTGGGGAACAACCTGAAACACCTGTGGCACAACGGGGGTGAGTTGCCAACTCGTGAATAGTATAAAACATATGCAGGTAATCGCAGGAATGCACGTACAGCATGAATCTATGATATGCGATTACAATAATAATATGTCATGCAATGCTGAAATAAGGAGAGTACACTAGCAGGTACAATCAATATGTGAAGCAATAATAACATGACAATAGTATGCAATAACTATGCAATAGAGATATGAGAAAGCAAATATGCAACTATCATAAGGGTACACTACAAGTACTACCAATATATGAATCTGTGCATAAGGTAGGTAAGGGTGAGGTATAGGGTGGAATATGTCATTTCCCACGGAAACCTGACGTCGTGGCAGGATCACAATCCATCAAGATACTCCAATCCCAAATCCTCAAATCAGCCCCCATATTGGGCACTCACATCATAAAAGTCTCACATCTCCTCAATGTACAATATCGAGTAATCTCCTATATCCCGAATGTACAAATCACCAATCACATAGGTATATCCAATGTCCAAATCCCAATGAATCACCTAGTATCCCAAGTCCAATCTCAAGTAAGAATCTAACATCCTAAAGGTATATATATGTACAGAAATAAACATGATGGGGGCAATACACATATATTAGCGTCCCATACCACTAATATTGGTGTAAGGGTATATATAACAACGGCTAAATCCCCTGTTATATATACAAAAAGGGGTTAAAGAAATATCATGAAACCGTGTGCCAAGCATCGACACAGAAATCCTCGTATATCGGGCTCCGTCAGTCCGGATCAGCCCACGGGGTCCGTCTGCGGTATCGGCCCTCGGCCCAGACAGTACAGATCCTCCAGCATCCATCTCTCGACTCTGGCCAGTAGCCTCCGGACAACTGCCAGGTCCAACCAATCACCGGTAGGTACTCGCCCGCCTCCAGGCTCAATCGGCAAACCCATCGATCTTCTTGCCGAGGGGAACCATACCGAGCCCCACCATGTACTCTCATACGGCAACCACACCTCGTACGGAGTATATAATCAGCACCGATAAAACTCATGGGGGACGCTCAAATATCATATCAAGGAAACCGGGTTGTTACATGTATGCATAATTTCATGAACTCCCGCGGTTCCCAAATCCCGAAAACATCATATAAAATCCAGATAAACAATGCATAATTCCAAGAATAAATGTATGCGATATATCTGAATGCGAGCAGGTAAACACAAGTATATAGCTGAACCAGATGTATGCGAAAACAAGATAAGGTACAGCTAAGTAACATCAGTAAATGTAAATATGCGACAGCAACTGAATATGTGTCTATCATACAGGTCTAGCAAGGTATAGGTATCTACCTATAGGAACTGATGTCGTATACCCCCCTGGGTATAAGTAACATATGTAGGAAATCCCTCCCGGTATAGGTAAAATATGTAGGAGGTATACCTGTAGCTGTATCGCAAAGTGAAAATATACCTATCACTAAAGGTATGATACACTATAGGTATACCGATAAGCTAGATGTCATGTGTGGCAAGCAATAGTAGCTATAAGGGGTAGTGTGTGACATGGCAATTATTGACGGTGTGTGTGTAGCATACAATCCGTGCTCGTGCAACATGAACCGTCAATAATGTGTGCAGTGTCCTACGGCTGCTAGTCACAGTATATAACTATATCAAGGAAATGCAGTAAGGCGCAATTCTACAATGACGTAGAATGTGCGACAAGCAATTGAATCCTAGCCCAGACGCATAACGCCATGCGGGCGATTCCCCTGTAGATGTTATATCTACTCACCTAAACTCCACGCTGGGTGAATCCTATCATCTGCTCCCCCTGTAGCCGTGTCCGTAGTCCCTATCTGCAAACCTGCAATTAAGACATGAAAATCACATATAAGCTAATATCCCGCGAAACGCGATATCGAATCGAAACGAGAAACTCGCGTCGCGAACTAAACGCGCGTGTGCACGATACGCTGAATCGTGTGTATACGCGTCTAAAACCATCGCGACACGCCGCGATACGCTGGATCACAGAACCCACTCACTTATCGCGCGTATCGCGCAAACACAACGGACATGCAAAACGACATATAGTCCCAGATTTTCCTACAGGTAAAATATCACAAATCTAGACATGCCAAAGACCTAGACAACATAGCAGGGACCCCCTAGCCAAGAGCCCAACACCCAACTCCCCAACTTGGCCGCATTTTGCGGCCAAAATGAGGAAATTGGCGGCCAGGTTTGGGAGAGGGTGGCTCGTACTCTGGTGGTGTGTTCTAGACCTAGGTATCATGTCCCAGTTTTCTCAATTTTACTCTGTAAGGTCCGGGTCCATAGCAGATCTCAGATGACACAAAAATCACTTTAAAAACGACAATTTGCACAATACACAAACCCTATGGTATTTTTGTGAAATCTGGGGATTTTTCAGTTGAAGTGGCCCTATAAACTCATAAATAAACAAAGGTGGCTAACACAATCAACAATTTCCCAAATTTCCTCTTAAACACCACAATCTAGCACTAAACTAGCTAATTTTAACACTAATCGAGCTAACTAACACACAAGCTACACAAACAAGCAATAGGGTTCAGAAAATATACCCTATAGGATCTCAAGAAGCAGGAGGAGAAGTGGAGAGGGGCTGCTACTGCTGCTGGGGCTCCTGATGCTGCTCTGCTGCTGCCTCTGCTTCTGTTGCTGCTTCTGCTTCTGCTTCTGTTGCTGCTGTTGCTGTTGAAGATGATGATGATGATGCTATTGTTGTTGTTGCTATGGCTGCTGCTGCTGGGAGTGTGAGGGTGTGTGTGTGTGTGTTTGAGAGAGTGAGAGAATGAGAGAAGGAAAATGAGAGGGAGAATGAGTGAAACAACAAGGACCCCTCCCCCTTCTCACTCTCTTTCCTCACTAATGAGGCATGGTCACACCATGCTCCCATGCCCTCTCTCTCTCACACAAAGTCAAACCATTAACCAAAACACAAATTCAAAATAAAACCCTTATTAAAACTATCATGACACTTAAACAGATATTAAAACTAGGTTAGGGAGAAATGGTTAGTTAACCATGGTTGCTAATCATGGTTTAACTCCAAAAACAACCCTAGTTATCATGCACAAGTGTGTGTGCGCCTAACAAATTTCTAATAAAATACACAATAAATAGGATAAAATATTTAAAACTTAATTTGGTAAACTTTTTATTAAAAACCACACTTTAAAATATAATTAGCTACAAAACACATTCTAAGGTGTTACAATCTCCCCCCCCCCCTTAAAAGAAATTCGTCCCCGAATTTTAAAAATATACTGATACGCGTACCTTCAAAGGGAAGATTTAAAATCCTCAAATCTCGCTCGCAGCCTTTCAAGTGACTATCTCACTATACGGCTACGTTCAAGGAAACCCTTCACAGATGGCAAGACCCTTGCCCGATGTTCCTCCACCTGCCGAGCCATTAACACAATTGGCTGCTGGTGAACGAAAGATCGCGTCCAACTAAATGGTCTGGTGCCCAATCATGTGAGAAAGGTCATGAAGGTAATTGTAAAGTATCATCACAAGGAGTACGGGGTGAAAATCCAATAATCTGGGCGGAAGTGCCAAATTAAAGGCAATGAAACTAACTCGCTTATAGGATCTCAGAAGGACCTAAACACTGGGATAAGCTTCTCAACATCCAACACGTCATTCCTCGGAAGGTCCATAGGAATACATGATCTGTCCCTGCGAACTCGAGTCTATGGCTAACACAGCCGACATAAGACCTCAGTTCGCAATGGACAATCCCCATCCTGACCTAACACAGCTGGACTATCTCCGAAGTCTCTAGACATAGCTGGGGTCCAAAGTCCTATTTACGCAGAGTCAGAAAATAACAGGCTGGCGATCGACACGACCTAACCCCTAAGCCTAAGGGTGGCCAATTAGAGTGTCTCCTGATAACAGCTATCGAAGGAGAGTCCTAACGATGGCGAGTGACGATCCCCAACTGCTGACGACAAACAAAACAAACACACAACAAGACAGACACCTTGAAACGAAACCTGAAACTTCTCTTTACATCCCTGTCCACTCGTAACTATCTCACAAGTCACGCCAAAGCTGGTGGAACTTGAATGCATAAGGAGAGTTGACAGATGTGCATGTTCTAGGATTACACGCCTCTACCTAATAACATCAGGTACACCCACGTGTCCCTAACTTAGCACACCGTGTCACAAATCAAGGTCTCCGAATCATTACCCAGCCGAATATGCTCAAGTATCTCTGATGTACGAGCATCGACGGGCAGTGTCTCGCGAAAACGATTTAAGGGAAGTGGTCGGGCGCGGACATGAGCAAGCTGTCCCCTCCGTAGAGACGAACTAACCCTGTACTCAACGATCACACAAGAACTGTAAATCTGCAGAAAGCTATCACAACAATCAAGTTCGCTGCAGGAAGATGTACATTAAGCTCTAGTGGTCCATGGAAAATCTGACACGACTCTCAAACAAGTAGTGTCTCCAAATCTCCAACGCAAAACCACCGCGGCCATCTCCAGATCATGAGTGGAATATCCTCCTCGTACTTCCCCCAAATGTAGGGAAGCAAAAACAATAACTCTATAGTGTCACCTCAGTACACACTCGAGCCCACTCAAGAAACATTACAGTTAAACAACAAAGTCGCCCGAACCAAAAGCAAGAAAGACTGATGCAGTCGTTAACCGAATCTTCAACTGCAGAAAACTCCGTACACATGCCTCAGTCCACAGAAAAGAACCCTCCTTCCTGGTCAATTCAGTCGACGGTGCAGCACTACTCTAGCAATCCTGCACGAAACGGCGGTAAAAACCTGCTAAGCCCAAAAATCTGCGGATCTCCGTCCTGCACACAAGTCTGGGCCTAAGCTGTATGGCCACGATCTCCCTCGGAACCATACGAAACCGTCTCCCGTGACTACAAGACCTGGGAGTCAACACAAACAAGCCTGAAGAAACACTCTGAGAATTTAGCAACTGCTGGTGCCCTCCCAGCATCTGCATAACAAATTCTCAAGTGCTACTCCTGTCCCTCAAGACAAATTAGGTAGACCAGAGTGTCGTAAATAACACAACAAAAACTGGTCGAGGAACGGCCTGTAGAAATCTGGTTCATCACATCTACGAATGCTGCTAGGGCAACAGGGAATCCAACGACTCACAAAAACACACAAAGCCCGTAGCACGCACAAGGCAGTCTTCGGAATATCGTCACTCCGAATCCGCAATAATGATGACCTGATCCCGAACAAACTTAGAAAATGTCTCGCACTCTGGAGCTGATCGAAGAAATCGTCACGGCGAGGTGAAGGATACCTATCCGCACCGTAAGCCGGTTCAATTGACGATCCGTCGATACACAACCTCAAACTGCCGTCTTCTCCCTGACAAACAGGAATCGGAGCTCCCAAAAGCGAAACACTCAGATACACCAAACTCCCCAAACCACAACTCTGCAGCTGATCCTCTAAGCTCCCTCAGCTTCGCCGGCCCATCCGGAGCAACGTCGGAAAAACTTTCGCACGAAAGGAACCCGGTCCAACAATCCCATTGTGGCTCCGGTATCACGAATGAACGCCAAGAATCCACGACATCTCCTCAGTAGCCGACTAGCGAAAAGGCTGAATTCGAGCTGTGAGAGGCGGCACAACTATCCACCTACACAACAAGAACTGACCTGCCGGGGAAAACCAAACCTAACTTGTTTCCTCACGGTAGTCCACAGACGCCTAACACGTAGCTGACCAGCCCATGCCCAGGAGAACGTCAAATCTAACATCTCTAGAAGGATCAAAACGACGGACGAAATCTCTATCTCCTATCCGATTGGCACAAAACTGAAATACGCGTCGCACAACAAAAGGATCGCTGACAGAAGTTAAAACAACTACTACTAATCTACCCAACCACGGTACAAACAAGAAAACAAACGAATATATGAAAAGAACATATAACTCGAGGGTACCTGAAAACTCCACATTGGACGTCTGCGCGTCCCGATGAGTAGAAGCAAACTCCTGTGTCTGCCCTCTACTCGCAGCTGGATGAACTCCTCTGGTAGCCTGAGCCCTCTGAGCGAATCTTCCACGTCCACGGCCTCTCTGACGATGATCCTGACGAGGTGCCAAGGAACAATCTCTGACGAAGTGCTGAAGGCTCCCGCATCGAAAACATCCACGTGCTGACTGCTGACCATCCTGGGAATGAGAGCTGAACGACTGTCCTCGTCCTAAGCCTCTGTTACTCCCGCGACGGCCACGAAATCTGCCTTGACGACCAAACCTCTGTCTCTGGGCTGGTACGCTGGTACGAGTCCTCCACTGTCCTGGAATTCTCTGAGCCTCTGGAATATGTGTCTCGTCAACTGGAGCTGCAACCACTGGTGCTATGTAGGTGACGGACTGTTGCATGCTGACCGTAAGGGACAGCTGAGTGACAGGGGTGACAACCTCCTGTCGTAGCTCCCGAACGACGTCAACTAAAGAACTCATCGTCTGGCGGAACTCCTGCATCTCTACCAAAAGTCTATCCATAGTATAGATCGTAGGCTGATCCGTCTGCACCTGTGCAACTAGAGTGCCATCCTGGTCAGCACTCGTCTCACCCGAGCTAACTCTGACCTCGGCCCTCGCTGCATCGCTCTGAGTCCCCATAGTCATCGGCGGCAAGGCTATAAATAGATATAAGATGAGATTCGATAAGAATGAGGAATTCGAATCTCAAAGATATGAATCATCAAGGAAGGAATGTCAAGCAAATTGTACTTAGGTCACTTAATGCAAAGTACCGCGCTGTGGGTATGCTGCAGACATACACACACAACGTTACCCTGCTTAAGCTACCTACTCCATCATACTAAGGTCATCCTACACTCCGAAAGGTAAAACCTAACGCTCTGATACCAACTTTGTCACGACCCAAAATTGGCCCGTGACGGCCCTAATACTACGCAACGCCTAAAGACGCAACGTAGTAAAAGAAAGCCAAACCCAGAAATCTAAACCAAGAAAAATACGGAAAAGATAATATAAGTTTGAAACATTTGAAATCGCAACCCAAATTCTTTAAAAGTCTTACTTTCTTTCCTTTAAAATTTTAGCAACACCCCCTTTTTATAAAGACTAGTCAAGATGAATACAACAGAAAAATAAGGACAGTAGAGAAAAAGCTGTATATAAAAGACATCAAATCCACAATAATACACACTAACGTCCTCACCAAGTCTCTATGTCAATAATACAATAGTAGATGGAGAGTACAAATACAACGAATGTACAATGTGAAATACAGATAATCATCTAACCCACCTAAGCAAGATGGTACTGTGAGCTGATGCGGTATCTGTAGCAAAAGGTGATAGCTGGATAGCTGAAATAGAGGAATAGCCTGTCTCGACTACTCTGGGGAACAACCTGAAACACCTGTGGCACAACGGGGGTGAGTTGCCAACTCGTGAATAGTATAAAACATATGCAGGTAATCGCAGGAATGCACGTACAGCATGAATCTATGATATGCGATTACAATAATAATATGTCATGCAATGCTGAAATAAGGAGAGTACACTAGCAGGTACAATCAATATGTGAAGCAATAATAACATGACAATAGTATGCAATAACTATGCAATAGAGATATGAGAAAGCAAATATGCAACTATCATAAGGGTACACTACAAGTACTACCAATATATGAATCTGTGCATAAGGTAGGTAAGGATGAGGTATAGGGTGGAATATGTCATTTCCCATGGAAACCTGACTTCGTGGCAGGATCACAATCCATCAAGATACTCCAATCCCAAATCCTCAAATCAGCCCCCACATTGGGCACTCACATCATAAAAGTCTCACATCTCCTCAATGTACAATATCGAGTAATCTCCTATATCCCGAATGTACAAATCACCAATCACATAGGTATATCCAATGTCCAAATCCCAATGAATCACCTAGTATCCCAAGTCCAATTTCAAGTAAGAATCTAACATCCTAAAGGTATATATATGTACAGAAATAAACATGATGGGGGCAATACACATATATTAGCGTCCCATACCACTAATATTGGTGTAAGGGTATATATAACAACGGCTAAATCCCCTGTTATATATACAAAAAGGGGTTAAAGAAATATCATGAAACCGTGTGCCAAGCATCGACACAGAAATCCTCGTATATCGGGCTCCGTCAGTCCGGATCAGCCCACGGGGTCCGTCTGCGGTATCGGCCCTCGGCCCCGACAGTACAGATCCTCCCGCATCCATCTCTCGACTCTGGCCAGTAGCCTCCGGACAACTGCCAGGTCCAACCAATCACCGGTAGGTACTCGCCCGCCTCCAGGCTCAATCGGCAAACCCATCGATCTTCTTGCCGAGGGGAACCATACCGAGCCCCACCATGTACTCTCATACGGCAACCACACCTCGTACGGAGTATATAATCAGCACCGATAAAACTCATGGGGGACGCTCAAATATCATATCAAGGAAACCGGGTTGTTACATGTATGCATAATTTCATGAACTCCCGCGGTTCCCAAATCCCGAAAACATCATATAAAATCCAGATAAACAATGCATAATTCCAGGAATAAATGTATGCGATATATCTGAATGCGAGCAGGTAAACACAAGTATATAGCTGAACCAGATGTATGCGAAAACAAGATAAGGTACAGCTAAGTAACATCAGTAAATGTAAATATGCGACAGCAACTGAATATGTGTCTAACATACAGGTGTAGCAAGGTATAGGTATCTACCTATAGGAACTGATGTCGTATACCCCCCTGGGTATAAGTAACATATGTAGGAAATCCCTCCCGGTATAGGTAAAATATGTAGGAGGTATACCTGTAGCTGTATCGCAAAGTGAAAATATACCTATCACTAAAGGTATGATACACTATAGGTATACCGATAAGCTAGATGTCATGTGTGGCAAGCAATAGTAGCTATAAGGGGTAGTGTGTGACATGGCAATTATTGACGGTGTGTGTATAGCAAACAATCCGTGCTCGTGCAACATGAACCGTCAATAATGTGTGCAGTGTCCTACGGCTGCTAGTCACAGTATATAACTATATCAAGGAAATGCAGTAAGGCGCAATTCTACAATGACGTAGAATGTGCGACAAGCAATTGAATCCTAGCCCAGACGCATAACGCCATGCGGGCGATTCCCCTGTAGATGTTATATCTACTCACCTAAACTCCACGCTGGGTGAATCCTATCATCTGCTCCCCCTGTAGCCGTGTCCGTAGTCCCTATCTGCAAACCTGCAATTAAGACATGAAAATCACATATAAGCTAATATTCCACAAAACGCGATATCGAATCGAAACGAGAAACTCGCGTCGCGAACTAAACGCGCGTGTGCACGATACGCTGAATCGTGTGTGTACGCGTCTAAAACCATCGCGACACGCCGCGATACGCTGGATCACAGAACCCACTCGCGTATCGTGCGTATTGCGCAAACACAACGGACATGCAAAACGACATATAGTCCCAGATTTTCCTACAGGTAAAATATCACAAATCTATACATGCCAAAGACCTAGACAACATAGCAGGGACCCCCTAGCCAAGAGCCCAACACCCAACTCCCCAACTTGGCCGCAATTTGCGGCCAAAATGAGGAAATTGGAGGCCAGGTTTGGGAGAGGGTGGCTCGTACTCTGGTGGTGTGTTCTAGACCTAGGTATCATGTCCCAGTTTTCTCAATTTTACTCTGTAAGGTCCGGGTCCATAGCAGATCTCAGATGACACAAAAATCACTTTAAAAACGACAATTTGCACAATACACAAACCATATGGTATTTTTGTGAAATCTGGGGATTTTTCAGTTGAAGTGGCCCTATAAACTCATAAATAAACAAAGGTGGCTAACACAATCAACAATTTCCCAAATTTCCACTTAAACACCACAATCTAGCACTAAACTAGCTAATTTTAACACTAATCGAGCTAACTAACACACAAGCTACACAAACAAGCAATAGGGTTCAGAAAATATACCCTATAGGATCTCAAGAAGCAGGAGGAGAAGTGGAGAGGGGCTGCTACTGCTGCTGGGGCTCCTGATGCTGCTCTGCTGCTGCCTCTGCTTCTGTTGCTGCTTCTGCTTCTGCTTCTGTTGCTGCTGTTGCTGTTGAAGATGATGATGATGATGCTATTGTTGTTGTTGCTATGGCTACTGCTGCTGGGAGTGTGAGGGTGTGTGTGTGTGTGTTTGAGAGAGTGAGAGAATGAGAGAAGGAAAATGAGAGGGAGAATGAGTGAAACAACAAGGACCCCTCCCCCTTCTCACTCTCTTTCCTCACTAATGAGGCATGGTCACACCATGCTCCCATGCCCTCTCTCTCTCACACAAAGTCAAACCATGAACCAAAACACAAATTCAAAATAAAACCCTTATTAAAACTATCATGACACTTAAACAAATATTAAAACTAGGTTAGGGAGAAATGGTTAGTTAACCATGGTTGCTAATCATGGTTTAACTCCAAAAACAACCCTAGTTATCATGCACAAGTGTGTGTGTGCCTAACAAATTTCTAATAAAATACACAATAAATAGGATAAAATATTTAAAACTTAATTTGGTAAACTTTTTATTAAAAACCACACTTTAAAATATAATTAGCTACAAAACACATTCTAAGGTGTTACACTTCTAGAGTGTGGTAACTAGAGTGGCTTCCATATAGGTTATCACGCAATGATAGTTGGATCCCGATCCCACTGATGAGTAGGATTACTCATGTTAGATTTTTTCACTTAACAATCAATGCTATAAACCATGTAGGTGTCTAGAATGGTGTTAGCAGGGCTACGCCTCCAGGAAAAAGAGGTTATATAATTAAGGAACTTCGCGAAAGCGTTGGAAAACCTCCCTCAAAGTACCGACACTAGCCTGGCTGAAAGGTTAAGAAAGTATTGTGACGTGCGTTTAATCCCAACTAATTCATCTTTTTTTAGGTTTGAAGAAGAATTTGAAGAAACAGTGGGAGCCACCCTGATTAGATAAATTAATAACCAATCTAATCTTTCAAGAGCACACGCTGAGTGTTTCTTTTCTCTCTCTCTCCAGGTAGCAACCACTTCATGCCCTAATCAAGATAATAAAATGTATCGCTTGACCGATCTGAATTCTTATTCGGAGCTGGGGAACGTCAATTTGGCTCTAACTTATGATAGCAGTCATGAGTATGAGCAGAGGAAAGAGGATTGCATGAATTCCTTGATGACCCCATCGAAGAAGAAGCATACTATTGCGTCTTCTTCAGGTGTTTTTTGTTATTGAGAACTGGTTTTCGGTCAGTGCTACCTCCTGGGTACTAGATACCGGATCGGGATCTCATATCTGTAATTTATTACGGGGACTGAGAAAAAGTAGGATGGTTGGACCTGGTGATATGTCCCTCAGAGTAGGGAACGGAGCACAAGTTGATACTTCTGTCGTCGGTGAATACCACCTAGCATTGCCAAATGGCAATACTATGATTTTGAACAATTGCTACTATGTACCTTCCATGGTTTTCAACATCATATCAGTTTCTTTACTTGATAAAGACGGATATAATTTTGTTTTTGATAAAAATATTATGAACATTTACCTTAATCAGGTATTGGTTGCAGAAGGTACACTGTGTAATGGTATCTATGTTCTTAATCAAAACACAGTTCTCAGCATACAAAACACACGCAAGAGGAAGAGTTCAGAAGTGAACGAATCCTACTTTTGGCATTGTAGACTTGGTCATATCGGAGAGAAAAGACTGAGTAAGCTGCATAAAGATGGATTTTTGGATACATTCGAATTTTCATCTTATGAAACTTATCAGTCTTGTCTCAAAAGAAAAATGAACAAATCTCCGTTCACCGGACACGGAGAAAGAGCGGCAGAGCTCTTGGGACTCATACACAGTGATGTATGTGTTCCAATGTCTTTACATGCATGGGGTGGGTTCTCGTACTTCATCACATTCACTGACGATCTCTCTAGGTTCGGATATGTGTATCTGTAACATTTTGAAATATTTTAGATAATAATTACTTTATTTATTTAATTAAAACATTTATTTTATTATGGTTATAATAAAATGGTCCTTTAAAATGTGGTAGAATAAAATTAGTAAAGAAAATAGTTTGTTTATATAATAATATATGTAATGAGGGGTGTATGTGAAAATGTTAGTTTCTTTATGCTAATTAGGATTTTATGAGGGTTATTATGTAAAGAGGGTTAGGTAATGGTTAGGATTAAAGTGAACCTAACACACACCACACCTTAGGTTGCACCTTAATACTACGCATCCTACTTGCATGAGATCACCACCTCCCTTCAAGTGTGACACCTCCTCCTTCCTCTCATGCCACCTCCATCTCACTCACTCCACCTCATGCATTCGCTACACCACACAATACCTAGTAAATTCCTTAGCCTCTCAACTGAACACTACACTTCTTCAGTCCCAAACCATGAAAATTTCTAAGTGTTCATACCAAAAGAAAGAGAGCAATGATTTCCTTCATCAAGTGTACCCTTCATCAAACACAATACACTACAAACCTTAGATGATTTCATCATATGATTCTTGAGCTGGAGTTCTCTTGTGAATCATTCAATAGGTATAAGTTCAACCCTACAGTTCTTAGTTCAATACTATTCTTGTTTAGAGGTATGATATCGGTATATATCGTATTTGGATAATTATAGCTCTATTTAGAATCTGTTATAGTTTAGATAAAAATTTGAAAACCTAAACAGTGCCTTAACCTTGTAATTTGGACCTAGAATAACCCATAGGAATACGAACCCATTACCTCGGATTTTGGCCGGCAACACATAGAGGAAATCCGAGCTCACCGGATTTTTAGGGGATTGGGGTGTTGAGTTTTTCAGGGTATCTCTCTGTTTATATTTTGGGTTGTTTGGTATTGTTGGTTTTGTTAGTTATCGAGTATATAAAATTTGGAAGCTAATATCAGTTTATATATGTACAGTATAGGAAAATGGTTAGTTTTGTGACATTTAGCCTACTGAATTTGAATATGGAACCACTATCTGTAATCACTAGAAAAACCAGCAAGACCAAAACTATAATGAGACAACTAGAGAACTTTACTCAAAACAAGAGCCCCAAACTCCCTAGTCCATCCGATGACATACCCACAAAATCCGGCGACGCCGGTCCCCTTATGTCCTTTTGTGTTGGTTTTTCTTATGTGGTCTATTTTGGGTAGATTATGGTCTTTAGTATTGTTTGTGCTATCTAAATATTTACAAAGTAAAATCTGGGAACGTTTTAGTTATGATTTTATCAAATTTCAGATATTTACGATACGGAGTTTTCGTATTTTGACACTGCAGCTGAACCGTTAACGTTTATACGTTAACGACGGATTATATTAACGTTTTTGGGTTAAGTATACTGTAGGTTATAACCTATGGATGCCTCTCTCATTGTTTTGGTTTTTGATCTGATATTTATGTCAATATTTCATAAATACGAGTATAGGTACGATTTCGAAGATTTCCGAGATGAAGTTGGCGATATAGCAGTGTGGATTTCAGCAAGCTTCTTAAGTTGGTGAGTAGATTTACATCTACGGTGGATGGCGTATAGCACCCCCGCAACCTTATAAATAGTATTATGATATATAGTAGTTTTAGAAATTTATTAAGATATGGATATTTGAATTAAATTGCATCTAGTACGATACTCATATGCATATAGTTTACGGATGGTTTGGTAAGATGATACGAAGGATCATGCCGTACTAGAGAGGATTTGAGATATAGTGATAATGTGAGACATTATACGAGGAATTATATGTATTGGAAATGATGGGATTTATATGCCGAATAACGGCCAAGTTTTCCTTTAGACTCGTAGAGTTAGATTATTTTCCGTTTTAGGATGTAATACTTGTGTGAGCTATATTCTTTTAAAAACTAAGATTCGTTTCCCTTTTAATGATAAAATATAAGGATGCGGTGCCAATTTCCAAAACGAATATCTATTTTAAACTAAGGCAGCTTCCTTATTTCAAACCCAACGTATCGTTCCATTTCTAAAGATAATGGTATAGCTCATAGCAAGCAATTACAATTAATAGTTACGCTTAAGTTACTTTGCATGTTTGCGTAACACTATCGATGTATACGTTTTCGTGATACAAACACTCTGATAGAACACTGCACAATTACCAAAGAGTACTATGCTGCACAAGCACGTCCATATATATTACACCATATCTCATTAGTACTGCCATATCACTGTAGAACCGTTCTGTTATATAATACGTATACATATATGTGTTAATATGAATAGGTTGTTACACCGTAGAATACTTGCACAAATACTAATGATTGCCATGTTGCACGAGCACAGACGCGTATGCTACACTGCACATCATTAGTAATGTCATGACACGGTAAAATTGAGATCATTATGCCTATATGATATAATTACGTAGTCTTTCTTTATTCATGTTGTAAATTACAAATATTAGTACTATAGATGCTGTATTTGATTCTTATGGATTTTCTGAATATTTACTTCTGATGATATATATATCGGTGGTATTGGACACTGTTATATATGTATATATATAATATATCATCAATATAATCTATGCAAATATTCTCATTCTTTACTTGATATTTCTGGATATGATGAGTTAGCGTCCACCATGAGTTTTATGTTTTCTGGTTATTTTATTCCGAACCAAGGTGGGGGGTTATTCGGTTTCGGATTTGTTACTTATCCGAACTGAGTTGGGGGGCATACAGTCGGATATATGGTGGATCCGGTTCGAGACCGAGGGGCAGGATAGCCGCATTATAGGCGGGGAGCCTAACAAGGATACTCGATACCGGAGATAGAGATGAGCACGGCAGATATCCAGGGGATACTGACTAGGGTTCGATTAGGCACGGCGGATATCCAGGGGATACCGACCGGGGCCAGGGATATCGGGTGGCGATCATCTGTTGAGATGGTGTCGACGGTATCTGCATTTACGTGTTGATGCTGGACACGAGAGATTTCTGATTTCGATGTCGATGCTGGATATCCATATATATATTGACATGATTGTTATCATGAGGTACACAGTTAGATATCATTTATTGGATTCGACTAGGACTGGTCCGGGGGACAATACCTATATATGTATTCTACTAGGGATTGCATGATAGTCACGGTTGCGGTATGATACATATACTTATCATATAGTATATTAGTACAGATTATGATGGTACTATATTTATGACCTAGGTATCGTCATGCATTTCGATTTCTACCTTTAGATGTACTTTTATTCACTGAGTTGGCAACTCATCCCCATTGTGCCACAGTTTCTTGCAGGTTTCACCGCTTGGATTATCAGCGGCTTGGGCACACATTCTTTTCGGTGATTGATTGGTAAGTGGGTTATTATTGTATCATACTCACTCTTGATTATTCATATATTCTTGTATCTAGTGGAAACTCCATCAACTTAGAAATGTTATATTGTGGACTTAGAAGCGAGACTTAGAAAGTGTGAGGTTGCACTCTTTGGAGTCGACTTCTGATTTAGATTGTTTGGCTGCTCCATCGTTTGAACGTGAAAGCTAGCTCCCGTTGGGATGCTATTTTACTGTTGTAGTTGTATCGGGTTTTTTTATGTAAAATTCTCAAAGGAGATGCTGTCAAATTTCAAAACGTGATAGATGCTTTTCAAACATACTTAGTTAAATTTAAATATTATTTAGACTGATTCCATCTGATGACTATTTTAAACTCTCCTCCAATAATTTAAAAAGGTTTTAGATTCTGGGTTTCGGCTTACTTGAACCGCGTCGATGTCTTTAGATGTCATGTGATTTAAGTGCCGATCATGTGCCACATTTGGGTCATGACAGTATCTCATGAAATACAAATCTGAAGCTTTTGAGAAATTCAAAGAATTCAGAAACGAAATAGAGAACCAGACTGGCAAAAGTACCAAGATCCTCCGATCTGATAGAAGAGGGGAGTACTTAAGCACGGAATTCCTAGATTACCTAAAAGAGAATGGAATTCTCTCTCAGCTTACTCCTCCGTATACGCCACAGCACAACGATGTATCGAAGCGGAGGAATCGTACCCTTTTGGACATGGTTCGCTCCATGATGAGTAACGCTGAGTTGCCTCTTTCATTTTGGGGACATGCTCTTTTGACAGCGGCATACCTTTTGAATCAAGTTCCTTCCAAATTTGTGCCTAAGACTCCATATGAAATATGGAGTGGAAAGAAACCATGACTTAAGCGTATTAAGATATGGGGTTGTCCGGCCTATGTGAAAGCACAAAATCCGGACAAACTTCGGGCACGATCATTTCTATGTAAATTTATGGGATATCCAAAGCATTCACATGGATATCTATTCTACCACACTGAGGAACAGAAGATGTTTGTATCTCGCCACGCTACCTTTTTGGAAAGGGAGTTTCTTCCAAAAGAAGCTAGTAGGAGTACGGTAGAACCGGAAGAAACTTCTGAACCACAAAATGTAACTGATGATTTGGTGGAACCGCTAGATTCAATAACCCCAGACGAACCTCAGTCACTCCGCAGATCTAGTAGGATATCTCATCCGACCGAGAGATACTACGGTTTTCTCATAGACGGGGATAGAGAGGATTGCATCTTGGAAGAAGATGATCCTACTGGTTACAGGCAGGCCATTATCAGTAGGGACTCTGATAAATGGATGGATGCTATGCGATCCGAAATGGAGTCCATGCACACCAATAAAGTGTGGACCTTGAAAATTGCTCCACCTGGGGTAAAACCCGTTGGATGCAAATGGATCTACAAAAAGAAATTTGGTGTAGATGGGTAGGTGGAAACCTATAAGGCTAGACTTGTTGCAAAAGGTTTTCGTCAAAGACTAGGTGTGGACTATGACGAAACCTTTTCTCCAGTGGCTATGCTCAAATCTATTCGGATCCTACTTGCCATTGCTGCCTTCCATGACTATGAGATCTGGCAGATGGACGTAAAAACGGCTTTTCTGAACGGAAGTTTAGAAGAGTGCGTTTTTATGGATCAGCCGAAAGATTTCGTAGACAGTGGGAGCAGCGGGAAGGTGTGCAAGTTGCTTAAATCCATTTATGGATTAAAGCAGGCATCGCGAAGCTAGAACATCTATTTTGATGAAACAGTCAAGGGATTTGACTTCATCAAGAACGAAGATGAGCCTTATATATATAACAAGATTGTAGGCCGAACTGTCGTGTTCCTAGTCTTGTACGTGGACGACATTCTTTTTATAGGAACTGACATTCCTATGCTACAATCGGTCAAGTTGTTCTTGTCATAAAGGTTCTCCATAAAGGACCTGGGTGATGCCTCGTACATTCTGGGGATTAAGATCTACAGAGATAGATCCAAGTGATTACTGAGACTTTCACAGTCCAGGTACATAGAGACCGTACTAAAGAGATTTAGTATGGAAGATTCCAAACGCGGTAACATACCCGCATTGCACGGAATCACCCTCTCCAAAGAGATGTCTCCTAAGACTGATGAGGAGAAAGTTCGCATGAGCACTATACCCTATGCTTCGGTGGTAGGATCTATAATGTATGCGATGCTATGTACCCGATCAGATGTAGCTTACGCGCTTAGCATGGTGAGCCGGTATCAGTCTAACCCAGGTGAGAACCACTGGACAGCTATTAAGAACATTCTGAAGTACCTGAGAAGGACTAAAGAACTGTTCTTGGTATTCAGTAATGGAGACCTCCAGGTGGAGTCATTTACCGATTCGAGCTTCCAGAGTGATAAGGATGACAGCAAGTCTGTCTCAGGTTTTGTGTTTACCCTCAACGGAGGGGCGGTCTGTTGGAAGAGTTCCAAACAGGACACCATCGCAGACTCGACGATAGAGGCTGAATACATTGCTGCCAACAATACCGCAAAAGAAGCCGTCTGGATTAAGAAGTTCATTACTGAACTTCAGGTGGTTTCATCCATTGTTAACCCAATACTGTGTATTGCGACAATAATGGAGCTATGGATTTAGCAAGGGAACCACGGTCCCATCAGAAATCCAGGCATATCTTGAGGCGGTATCACCTGATCAGGGAGATCATTGATCGCCGGGAGATCGAGGTACGGAGAGTGGACACAAAAGTCAACACTTCGGATCCATTCACCAAGGTCCTTCCTCAAGCACAGTTCGAGAGACTTTTTGAGATGTCGGGTATTCGATACGCCAACAACTGGCCCTAGAGCAGACGTTGGGTACTCGATACGCCGATATATATGGCCTTAGTGCAAGTGGGTGATTGTTGGATATGTATTCCCTAGAGGCCATTATTGTATATGTATACATTTGTATGCTTGGACATATATATGTACAGGACAGTCTTGTTCGATGTGATAGTATGCTATCTGGTTTGTCTTTATCTTAACATGTGTATGTTTTACTTGCTATTACATATCTTTTATATATGTTGATAAACCTCGTAGGATCATTTCTAGACTACCCGCGTTGTGATGGTGATCATACTTATGGGAGCTGGATAGTCGGTACGCACATCCTTAAATGGTCCCTAGTCGTGGGAGTATCGAGACTGGGCATCGATATTCCGGAGTAGACTAGTGTATACATTTCTAGATCTCGACAAGGGGCGATGGTATGGTCCCACAACCATTGGTCTTTAACACCTAAGATCGTATACAGGTGCTCACTGGGGGTGAGTACACCGGACGGACTCGCCGAGAACTTCCAGATGGTACTATACCAATCGTCAGGTGGAAGTTCTCTGGAGACATAAGTACAGGTTAGTCTTTAGACCTGAGATCGGCATTTGTCTCGTGTGAGTTCCCACTGTGCTTTGATTACTACCCTACCACGGCTCTACTGAGTCGTGCAAACAGGTTTTGGTTGGGTACAGTCCCGAGCCATATGGAAGCAGTAAGCGATTGTCGGGGATTCGTCTCTCCCGGTATAGGGAGTCGATATCGCACTGTTTTTGATTGGTCAGGACCATAATACCTTGGCCAAGGCAGTTGGGATTTACTGATAGGCTGATCAGTAGTTTCCCGGATTGGTCCTGAGCCGTATCAGCACGAATTACCAGGTTATTAGGGTCTGACGTTTACCACCCCCCAGACCCGGTATGCGATACTCTCAGACGAAGAGACCGGACTGTATGGAGATTGTCACAGATAGGCTCAGTAAGGATCCGGATGAGTTTGCTCATCGGCCTTCCTTTTCGACAGGTACCCGGGTAGCCGTTACGTACAGCTAGTGCCGCTGACGTGCTTGTGATTATGGATTTATCCAGTAACTCACTGCCGGCGTACTGTCGAGTCTTTAAAGTCCCACACAGAGGGTTTCCCTGGTTCAGGCGAAATGATGTAGTAGCCGTATTAGATACGTGCAGGGTTCCGATCGATTGATGTATTTTGTACCTGGACTTTCGATCGGACAGTTGGCAATACTAGCCGGCTGGGGTTTCAGCCGAATAATTAAATCAAGTATTGATTTGATTATTTACATATATGTATTTCGATTTGTATATTCTAGTATTACGTTCTTCGTGTTATTCTATCTCTTTGGGCATTTGTGTTTTTATCCGAATGCAGGTATGTATGTACAGCAGACTGTAATCCGTATTTTATTACAGATTACCTTCTAGAAGGTGGACACCTCATCATGGACTTTTCCATTTATTGATAAATGAAAATGAGGTGGAAATTATGAAGAAGGGGGGCATGGTGAGAGGTATCGCTTCAATAGTTGACAAATGAATTCTTTATTCATTTGTGGTTACTATTGAAGCATGGCTACACTTATTTATTCATGAAAATTCATACACAAAACCATTGTGTTGATTTTTCTCTCACATGCATGCTTCATTATTCTTGAGCTCTCATATTTTGCTTCACCCTCCTCCCTCCTCTTGAGTTTCCTCCACCTTCATCATCTTCCTCTTCACTACCCTCTCATGAGTTGAGAAACAAGTGAAGAGGCAAAATAGAGATAGTAGAACACATAGATCTCCACACTACATCCTAGACAACTTGAATTAGCAACCCAAGTTCTCTAGTTGCTCCTATTGACATCTAGATAGGAGCTAGAGCCATGGATCACATCTCTCGGGTGGATCATCCACGACAAAGGAGGGCCGGATAACAAGCTCGATCCTGGAGGACCGATGGGGCCAGAAATGGAGATCAAACAAGTTCAAGGTGGCCACTTGGAGCACATGTGTCATGACCCGAAATAGAACGTGACTGGCACTTGAATCATGTGAAGTCTATAAGACCCCACCTAATTCAAGTAAGCCAAAAGCCCAGAAATCTAAACCATTTTAAATAAGAAGTGAAGAAAACTTGTTTTAAAGCAAGTGGTTTTAATACATAAGTGGCATTAAACATTTAAAAGCAACGTCATATTTTCCCGAAAATTTCGGCAGAGTCTCTTTTGTAAATACTGGCCCCAAACGGGTACAACACATGAAATATATATATATATATATATATGAAGAATAAAGGCATCCCTAAGCGGGAGCTAGCTCTTCGCCAACTAGCGGACACAACCACGCAAGCAATATAATATACAACGCCGAAGGGCGAGGATCAAAACTCAGAAGAAAACCAATATCCACCAGAAAACCATAATAATACAAGCGCGCGAATCTAAGGTCAAAAGAATAAACACTGGTCTTCTAAGTCTATAAAATAATACAAGTCTGGTTGATGGAGTTTATTAGATACAACTGAATATAAATACCGATATTACGGTGGTCACGATACAAGTGAATCCACCTACCAAAGCAATCACCCGGAAGGAAGTAGTGTGCCAGCAAGCCGCAACGAAACCTGTACGGCAAAACCTGCAAGAAACTGTGGCACAACGGGGGTGAGTTGCCAACTCGTGAGTAGAAAACATCACCGAGAAGAAATCGCATGTATGACTCTATCCTAGGTCATACAATAAAATATCCTCAAAATATAACCTGATGCATCTAAATAATGGCAAGGGTAAACATCTATACATAAGTGTAATACCAAGTACTTATGTCAGTGCCTCAGGTAACAACATATCATATATATGATGTATGAATGCATGAAAACAGAATACATCTAAATGAGAAAACTGTTTTCTTATCTCTGTGAGATTTCTGCATAAAATCGAAGTATCATCAATGAAATCAACAAGGAATCCGTGTCAAGCATCGACACAAAATATATATCCCTATATCTCAATATCTCGGGCTCCGGAAATCCGGACTGGCTCATATCATAAAATCTCAATGTCTCAATATCCCGGGCTCCGGCAATCCGGACTGGCCCAAATATCAATATCTCACGACTACGTCGGTATCCTCCGGATATCCGCCGCGTCACAAATAACCGGTCGGTAGTGCTCCCCTGCAGGGCTCAACGCCATCATCTGCGACCATCTTGCCCCGGGGTACCGCACCGGGTCCACCATGCACCCGCAGACGGTTCCTCCACCTCCTCGAATCGGGTGTATGATTGTTGGGAATTCACCCGCGCGCGCAAACGCGTATGTTTTGAAATATGAGATATGTTTTTAGGAAAACGGATTGCGCACGCGAGATCGTTCTCGTTTTAAAATTTATAACCGCAAGTGCACGGTGCGTTGTAGCGAGCCGGCAAGCACGGGTCGATCCGCAGGGAATTGTGATTAGGTATTGCGATTTAAGGTTCAACAAATTAATGAATTGGGTTTTGTCACAAAAAATAGAAAATACGAAAACAAGGAAAAAAAAGAAAACAAGAAAATAGGTTAAGGAAGAAGTTGGCAGTGGCTTTGGTTCGGAAGTTCGAATCGCGACGTTTACCTCTACACTCCCTTGATCATGAGTTGTCCGGCCTTACCTTGATCCCGGCACGAAGCACGACTTGTCAATGCGGTTGCGGAGCACAAACCGTCAAATTCCGATATTCGCCACAAAGCTCGAAACGAGTCCGTTTTGATCACTTACCGTTTGTATGTCCGAGCTTGGGGTATCAACACTAAACACAAGGGTTAGCAAGCATACCACAACAACAAAAACACAAAGTAGTTAGTGAGAGCAAATGGTTTTAGTGTTGAGTTTGCTAAGGGTTTGTGATGGTATATAGTATATGAAACAAAGAGTTTGTCAAGCAACTTATCACAACATACCATATCCAAACTTAGCAAACTTAACACTAAATTGATTTTAACTTAAACATTGAAATGGGGGAAGGGAATGAATATGGTGTATGAGGAGGTTACAAAGTAACCATGTTTCAAAATACCATATCATATCAATACATAAGCAATATTTAAGTTAGAATCATAAATTAAGCACATGAAACATAAACAAGAGGTGGAGGAGGCAAAGCCTTTCATCTCACTTCCTCACCATTACCACAACCAAAGAATTAGTTAAGCATGATAAAAAGAAAGCATGTAAGTAAGGAAAGCTAATATAAAAAGAAAGCAACAATATATTATAAACACTTGAAATGAGATACATAATTATGGTAGCTTGTTCAACCTCCTTAATGAAGCTCTCCAAAGAGAGCTTCAAGAGGGAAGAAGAAGAAGAAACCAATATGAAGTTCACTCACCCTCAAGCTTAACCAAAAACAAAGAAACTAAGAAAATATATTACATGAGAGAATGATAGAGCCATCCCTTGCTCACTGGTCTGCTTTATATAGGCACCAAAAATGATTAAACAAACAATAAGAATGAGGTGACATGGCAGCAAGGGGGGCCCACAGAAATTTGGTGCAAATTGGGGCAAGGGGGGCCGAGCTCACCGGTTTTTGTGGGCATGTGGCCGGTCCCAAACCGAGCTATGAGCCTCGTATTCATTGTGTGGTCTTGTGTCTCCCCCAACATCACTCTAGTGCTATTTGTTTGGTCTAAAAACCTGGTTTGTATGCAGAGAATTGGAGGGAACAAGATGCCAAATATCAAATCAAAACTTTATGCATTCAATGCTCATTAATGCACACCACACCCATGCCCACTTGTGCCTTGCATCATGGCAGCCCCATCATGGTCTAGTGCCAAAGAGCTAGTGTCACGCATGCATGTGTTGGACTATTTTAGACAAAAAGTATGTACACATTTATTTGCAAAACGAACTCTTTGGATATCGGTCGGTTTTCTGTTCTGTTTGCCGTGTCGGCTCCCAAATGCTATATCCGTGATTTTGAATGTGTTTCTGGTATTTTATCACGAATACCTGTAAACTGTAATTACAGAGCAGACACTGATTAATAGCACCGATATATAACAAAATAGATAATAAATGAGAGGTATTAAAATGAGATTTTTATGAGATGAACAATGATACCGCTCAAGAGCCGAGAAAAATCATGGTGGACACCTCTCAAATCATATCACGAGAAAACCACAATTTTCTATCTTTAAAATGATAATAAGTTTATAAAATCTTTGCGGTTTCTCCAAATCCAGAAATCTCATGGAAATCCGAAATCCCAATCTCAAGAGTAAATAACAGTGAATTACCGGTATAAAGCCCCATAGTATTGCATGACAAATGAATATATGAATGCATCGGATATCAAGCAAGGAATGCAATAATCAAACTAGCATATAAAAGCAATAACATATTGGAACTATCAGCTAGCAAGTCATGTCAATGAAGTAGTACTTCTAAAGTGTATGTGTCATGGCAATTACCGATGATGATGTGTGTGAGGCGGCAAGCAAGTGTTCATAGACATACGCATCATCGGTAATAGTGCTGGTGTCCTGACACCATGGGTTCATAATAATTAATGAAAACACGATTAGCATGCAATGCGATGCGAACAGCAAGAATATACGGAAAATGAATAGTAAACGCAACATATAAGAATATACATTATATATACGAGTCATATAGTTTTGGCATTTGAAATATCACGAATCGTGGTGTTTAGAAAATAGGGGCTACGGTGTTTTTAAGAAAAAGGTACGTCCTTTGAAATATCCTGTAACGTTCTGAAAATCGTTTTGGTGAAATTTCGGAAAAATCGGTAAAATAAAAGAGTTTTCTGTAAAAAGTCAAAATACAAATATCTTTATTATAAAATTTAGTATACATATTCTAGCTATGAAATTGCTAGTATTTGGTGTTTATTGAGCCACTGGTGAAATTTCAGATTTTCTGAAAATTTTCCGAAATTAATTGTTTTAATATTATTTTAAGCCGTCACTAATACATTTAATTAGGGAAAATTACAAATTAGAATGGGTTGAAACAAATTTTGTGCATCATAATACATTAAATAAAATTTTATCATGTGGTTTCTGAAATGAAATGGTTTGTCAAAACGGTTTAGAAAATATCGAAGAAAAAAAGGGTTTTTTCGGTGAATTTAGTGTTAATGGTTGTTTGGGATATAGTATTTATCATTTTCCCACACACCCACACTCACACACCCTCATTTCTACTCCTCCTTTCTGCTGAAATCAGCGGCCTTCCCCAAACTTTTCCCCACTTCCTTTGATAAAAGAAAAGAAAATGAAAGAAAAGGAAATAATAGAAAATTGAAGCATGGTCTTGTGTTGACTTGGGTTCCTTCTCTCTCCTTGACTTCACACACACCAACCACACCCAATCCTTCTTAATTCCTGGCCGAAATCTGGACAGCCCTCCCCTCTCCTGAATCCTCACTTTCTTCACATCAAAAATCCTCCAAAATTGCTTCAAAATCCACATAAAAACATCACTAATCCCAAATCCAACTCCTACCCATTATTTCTTGCCTATCTAGCATGGATCTAGGAGCATGGAAGCTACTTTTGGAGGCTAGGATTTGCATGCTAGATCCTTAATCTTATGAGGTATAAATCAAGACCTTTTGTTAAATTGTTGTTTGAATACCTTAAATCAAGCATTATTAGTTATTAATTTGGGTTTAATTGTATGTTTGGAAAAATTTAGTAAGGGTTTATGAAATTCAAGTTAGGTTTTCTTATTATGTAATTGTGGTTGCAATTGTAGTTCTTCATATTGTGAAATGAAAACCTAATCAAATTTCTAGTTTGCAAATTGTTAGTTTGGAATTGTAATAATTAAGCTATATTGCTAGCTAGGTTTTTGTAGACCATGAATTTGATTATGAGAAAAATATAATTAGTTTTTTTTCTTAACTTCATTAACATTATTAAGTGTATTTTAATACTTTAGCTCATGCAAATCCAAGCTAGATTGTAGTTTGTGCATTTTTGCTATAAAATTGTTAAAATTGCATAACTGTGCAAACTAGGTTTCTAGGAATTTTGAATATAATTGAGAGAAAATCTAGTTAATATTTTTGTGACCTAATTAAATTATTTAGTGAATTTTGTGGCCACTAAAAATGTTAAAACATTTAGATTGGTGCTAAAACGGGAAATTTAGGCTTACTAGGTTTCTTGTAATAAATCGATTTGGGCAATTTTAAGGTTTTTATGAATTGCAACCTATTTCTTATATAATTAGTGATTGTGAAAACACGATTGGGGTGTTTGGGTTTTCCTCGATGGGTTGATGTTTGTACATCGACATCGAGGGTTGGTTTGGCTATTCTTGCATGCGTAGGCGATAGGTTTGGACCTATACGTGATAGCGTGCCGAATTGGTTTTCGTATGCTAATTCAATTTCGAATTGGGTTTTTATGCGATACGATATGTTGTGGCTTGTAGGTACCCCATGCGGACTTCGAGACGACAAGCAAGCGCGTGGCGACGTCGGCACCGGCGAGCGAGGACCAGGTGAGTAGATTCATATCTATGGGGAGAAGTCGGATGGATGGCGTATAGCACCCCTGCAGTTCGTGGTGATGTATACGAATACGTATACACACATAGTGATTATGTATTGTTTGATGTTATCGATGATATAGATGGATTTAGGGTGTGATCGGATTAGTTAGTGTTGCGAGACCCTAGAGTAGAGGTTACCCCACATTTACATGCACATATCATACTTGCATACTTTCTTCTTTCATATATGCTTATATCGGGTCATATTGTTATGTGTTCACATGGGTATGGGACTAAGTGCTCACAAACTGGATTTGAGAATAGTATTTGGGATTTGATATGAGTCGATAAGATTTGATTGAGACCGCGAGAACGGTGATATGGCGGATTCGTACTTGAGGTACGTCCTGGTGTTATAGCGGATCTTGGGACGACGATACGGGTGAATAGTGTTATAAATTAAATGGTCGACATATGATCGTGATATTTGATATGGTGTGCTAGGATATTGATCCTAGGCCGTATTGGGCGATGTATACCCCTTGATGATATGTGCTGATGATATCGGTTTGTACGAGACTGTCGATCAGTGGTCATATCACGACTATATTGATGATATTAGTATTGAACTAGACATAGGTCAGTACCCTGGACTATGATATTTGATAAAGAGGATACCAGATGAATAGTATGATGAATGTGATATTGACCCGTACCCAGATTTGGGATGCCGTACTATAGATTTACGTACGAGCTATATATTGATGATTGATCCGCACTCTTGACTTGGGATGACTGATTATAGATATGGTATCGGATATGATATTATTGAGGCGGGATCACCGACTATACATATACAGGTATGTATATGTATCGACTCAGATGATAGGCGGTTTCCTTACCTGTAGTTCAGCTTGTTAGTTCAGCCGTATAGTTTAGTGTAGTTGTTAGATTAGATTAGACTCCTACCTATTTCAAAACTAGCGGATCGTGGGTATTTTAAAAGACAGGTCAAGGGATCTACGGATATTTCAAAAGACGTATCCTTTCTTAAAACTACCGTAACCCTATTTTCAAAACCCCACGATTCGTGTTATTTCAAATGGCACCATTGTTTAATATTTAGCTCCCGCTCATTTTGGTTGCTCGCTCCGCATCGCATACTTACATTGTTATTTCATATTGCACTGTTGACATTATGCTATTAGGACACCAGCACCATTACCGATGATGCGTATGTACCACGTACACTTACTTGCCAGCTCACACACATCTTCATCGGTAATTGCCATGTCACGTACACCTTAGAAAATATTATTGCTTAACTTAGCTTGATAGCCAGTAGTTTGACATAATATTAGTGTACTTACCTTATATGCCAGCTTAGATATTGTAGTTATTACTTGTCACTTCATGCATACTGTTATTCATTGTTATGCCGTATTCATGGATTCTCATGCCTATATTCATGGGTTTATATGCTATTGATGATTTGGATTCGGATTTCTATGAGATTTTCTGGATTTGGGGGAAAACCGTAAAACTTGTATAAGCTTCTTCCCACTCTTTTAAATAAAAAGTGCGGTTTTCCCATGATGTATGAGTCGTCCACCATGAGTTTGCTGATGGATTTCGAGACCCGATTCGAGGAGTGGAGGAACCGTTTCGGGTACATGGTGGGCCCGGTGCGGTACCCCGAGGCAAGAGGATCGTGTTGTTGACGTTGAGCCTGGCAGGAGAGCACTACCGACCGGTGATTTTACCCGACGCGTCGGATATCCGGAGGATACCGTCATGGTCTTGAGATGGATGGTAGGGGCCGGTCTGGACTGACGGCACCCTAGATATTGTGATTGAGACATTGAGATTTTGAGATTTGAGGTACAGAGATTGTGACACAGAGATATCCAGGTATTTGGACACTTGTTTTGTGTCGATGCTGGGCATTGTTTTATGCTGATTTCATTTATGGTACCTCATTTTTAAAAATACAGAAATCTCACTGATTTATGAAAGAAGTTTTATTCAGTACATGCATTCTGTTTCATGCATTCATACATCATCCATATGATATATCGCTACCTGAGGCACTGACATGGGCACATGGGATTACACTTGGGTTAGATATATACCCTAGTCATTGTTATAGACTGCTGGTTATATTGAGGATATATTACGATCGTATGACTTAGGATTGCGTCATACATGCGATTTTTATTCGTAGATGTTTTTCTATTCACGAGTTGGCAACTCACCCCCGTTGTGCCCCAGTTTCTTGCAGGTTTGCCGTGCAGGTTTCTTTACGGCTTTGCGGGCACAGTTTCGTTCGGGTGACTTGCTAGTAGGTGGGTTTATTGGTATCGTACCCATCATATTACCTTGTATTATATTATTCAGTTGTATCTAGTAAATTCCATCAACCAAACATGTATGTATTTCTGAGATAGAGACCAGTGATGTTATTCTTTCGACCTTAGAGTCGCGCGTTATTTTCTGTGGATTTCTTGTTGTTTTGAGTTCCTTTTGAGTTTTGATCCTCGCCATTGGCGTTGTATATTATATTGCTTGTGTGGTTTTGACCGTCGATTGACGAAGAGCTAGCTCCCGCTTGGGGATGCCTTTTATTGATTTCGTATACTATTCATGTTGTATCCCGTTTGGGGGCCTGTATTTACAAAGGAGACTCTGCCGAAATTTTCAGGAAATATTTGATGTTTTAAAAAAACGCATAATTCGGCTTATGCTATTAAAACTACTTGATTTAAATTGGTTTTCCTTCACTCTACTACTTTTCTTGGTTTGGATTTCTGGGATTTCGGCTTACTTAGATTACGAACGCCTCGAGACGTTTCGTAGTTTAAGTGCCGGTCATGTTCCGTACTTTCGGGTCGTGACATATCCGTAGTATCCCTTGGCCTGTCTTTAAAATACTCACGATTCGTTAGTTTTGGAAATAAGTATGACTTGAGCCCAAATCTAACATCTACTAAGTAAACTATAAGACAAGCTAAGAGACTAACCAAAGGGGTAAGGAAATCCACCTAAGTCCGAGTCGATATATCTAGTAGTCGGTGATCCCGCCTCAATAGCGTCACGTACGATAAAATATATAATACGATATCCTCGAGTCGAGAGTGCGGATCAATCATCATATTTATACATCGTACGGAAAAATCCATCGTACGACATCCCAAATCGGGGTACGGGTCAATTATCGCATATAACACATTACTTATCTGGTATCATTATCCTCATATTCTGAATTAGGGGTACTGATCAAAAGTCTAGTATATTCCGATACCATCAAACATACATATTCGCGTTTGTATGAAAACACATCGCCCAACGATCCGCTATAATATCATGTCGTATCTCATAATACTACCCAAGTCATATATCCGATCTCACGGCATCATGTCCGATCATATCGACTCTCCTCCGAGTATCATATACTATCCTCATCATACGTGTATACGTATGTGTGTGTGTGTGTATAGCAACACACACACACACACACACACACACACACACACACACACACACACACACACATATATACATATATCACATACACCAAAACATATCACGTGTGTGCATGTGTGTATGTATACCTTAACACTAGGGTTTCGCAACTAGGAAACTAAACTAAAACACTAACTTTCAATTACTCTATACTAACCCATGATTTCCTAAAGCCTGTCTTGCTAATATTTCACGTATCATAATACACATATTATATATATAAACTTATCTCATGCTACACTACGAAACTGCGGGGGTGGTATACGCCATCCACCCGACTTCCCCCGTAGATATATATCTACTCACATTGATCCTTGCTTGCCGAAGTCGATGTCGCCATTCTCTTCTTCCTCGTCCGAAGTCCACTTGAGGGTACCTACATATATACACGCATAGCATCGTAAACAGAAATCACGCACGAAAACCAAAACAGCACACGAATCGCACATAGGTTAAAACCTATGGTCTACTCATGCAAAAGAGCCAAATAACCCTCGGTATCGACGTACAAACGCCAATCGATCGAGATAAAACACAATTTCCAAAAATCCAAGTCATTTAAAGTCACAAAACAAAACAGCACATCAAGAAAAAGGTTCCAGATTTTGGTTCAGGTAAAATTGGGTTAAACAAACAGTACTGGGGTGTTGTATATGAGGTATATGAGCCACAGAAGCAACCTGGACCCCAAACTCCACGACTTGGCCAGCCACATGCCCATGAAATCCGGCCTGCTCGGTTTTCCTATGGTGAAACGGACTTGTATTCTCATGGTGGTCTCCTAGGGTCTTAATTAGGTTAATGGGGTTGCTTGTTTTTCTAGTAAAGATCTCAGGTTATCCCAGATTCCCTGCAACCACAATTCCAACACAAAACCGACATTTCGATATCTAACTTGTATTTTGGGTTTAATCACTGGTTTCAATCACTAAGGGGGGTTTGTAGTCACTAATTGCACTCAAGTTCACCATCACAATTCAAGAATCCCCTAAACATCCTCTAGGAATTTTCATATGTCACAAAACATCATTTAAACACTTCTAAACATGTATATATGCTAAAGGAAATTGATTATTACACTAATGGTAAAGAAAATACCTCATTTGGCAACTCAAGAATTTTCTTGAGTTGCCACAAGTGCTCAAAATCCAAACTTTCTTGGTTCTCCATGCATGTAGTGAGCTTGTGCACAAATTTAATGAAGGGAATGAAGTGTTTTTATGTGATTTTGGTGGTGTTGTGAGGGGGTAGAGGAGGTGGAGGAGAGAGGGCAGCCAAGGGGTGAGAGAGGAGAGGGAAATGATGAAGATAATGAAGGATGAACAAATGTGAGCCATGGTCAAATGACCCCTCACCTCTCTCTCTCTCTTCTCTCTCTTGCCCATACCCATTTCTTTAATATTTCCTTTTCTTTTCTTTTCTTTATCTTTTCCCTTATCTTTTCTTTTCAATTTCAAACACAAATGAAAACCCAAAATGAAACCATGCACCAATAAAGACTTGAAATCATGTTTCAAATAAAAATGTGACAAGTATAATTACAATATGACATGGTGCATATCATGTGCATACAACACCATCAAAGTGTAATTAGTGAACATTAATCAAGTTTAGGATAAACCTATATATAATTAATTTATAAAAAAATTATAATTTGCCTACATCACATAAATCCCTCCAAAAATCAACATTCCATTTAATTCTCCAACATTTTCCAAACTATCGGTATATAATTATACCACATCATTAAAATATTCATGATATTTATTATTTTAATTATATAAATTCCCAAAATAATATTTTATTTTTTCTGAAATGTTACAACATGACGAGGAAAGAAGACCGAAGCACTTGGGTCGTTTGGTGAGAATTCTTTCCATAGTAGATAGCACTTCTAGTTTGGCTAGATAGGTTTATGGAAAGATCCTGATTTTCATTGGGTTAACTTAGCGCCTTTTTAAACTCGTAGAAATTTTTTATTCCGCAAACCGCCATGTTCGATGGCTAGGGCGTTAGGGTAACCCAACATGCTGGTAGTCAAGCATAAATCCTATGGGCTCTATCAACATGTAATAGCATGATGATAAAGACAAACCAGATAGTATACTATCATCTCGAGTAAGACTGTTCTACCGGTATAGGTCATCCCTCAATCATCATAATCGCATGCCTGCGACTATGATAATTTCCTTGAGGGCATTATAGCCAACAATCTCCCACTTGCACTTAAGGCCAATTATTGCGGTGTCGCATACTCACAGCCCGTGTGATACCGAACACCCAACTTCTCTACTAATCAGTTTCGCAAAGCTCGTTTGTGAAACTATTGTGTTCGAGAAATAGCCTCAGTGAGTAGATCCGCTCCAATGTTTCTTTCCGTATCTCTCTATATCTCAACTTCACGGAAAATGGTCATCTTCCGAAATGAGCAATACCTGTCTTAGAATTTGTCTGGATATCTGATGGGACCCAGTTCATAAATGAACTCCAAATCCAACAAACTTCATAGACTGTATCAGCCACTGAATTTAATCAGTATCCTGTGCCATGACATCCACAGTATCCGCTTGGACCACCTGTCCAACATACTATCCCTCAAAAGAGGGAAAACTATAACTCTGACAGTCACTTTGTCATCCATGTCACCTTGGAAGCCTAAAATGAAAACCGCCTCCTGAAGGAGGCTTCCGTTACCATATAACAAGAACATCTAATTATGTTCATAACTGCTTCCCAACGTTTCTCCAGGATTGGATTAATATATATGCTTATTGTAGCTAGTGCAAAAGCAATATCTGGTGGTGTACTTGACATCATATGATTGACTCAACTGTCTAAGCAAGTGATATGCCAATCATGCAAATCCTTCTCCCCTTTAGTCTGAAAGACATCCTTTAGAGAGGGTGACTCCATCACCTGCAGGTACACCACCATGCCAGGAGTCATCCATTCTAAAATACCTTTAGAATGTTGTTAAGTACCCTAATTGGGACACTTCCTAAATCTAGATCTAAAACTCATAGATTTAGTCACCAGAATCCCTGATATTTTATCCATATCCTATGTAGAGAAACCACCTTGTGACAACCACAGTATAACCTATCGTAGTATAGGAATATCTCTCCTTATCACCTTCTTGTCAGATCCATCTGTTATTCTGATGAAGTCAAACTCTATGACTGTCACATCAAAAATAGACGACCTATCTCCGCTATATCTACTTTAGTCTATAAATAGATATAAGCTACTTGCCTTCTATGCTTCCGCTGCTCCCACTGACTACAACAACCCTCTGGAAGAGTCATATACACGTGCACTTCTAAAGCTAGTTTAGAACGACGATATACTCATCCTCCTTCTAGGTCTTATAGTCTAGAACATCAGCAATGGCAAGTCTGGGAAAACAAGAACCTCCATGCCACCGTCTCTGAGAAGACCGAAGTCCCTCTCGGGTGTCTGAGGTTACCCACCAAATCTGCGGAGTGGCTAATGGATCGTCGAAATCAATTGAATCCTCAGGTTCTATTAAATCTTCAGTGACCGTTTGTGGTTCTGGGATCACTTCCAGTTCTACCATACTCCAACTTCTGTTTTCTAAAAAAATCCATTTAAAAAAAACTGGTGGCGAGTTAAGAACAATATAACTATTGATCTTCCTGATGATAGAAAGTTAACCATTGTCAAAGCCCGGGATAACCCACAAACTGCCATTACTGAAACGTGCCTCGAGTTTATCCGGATTCTGGTTTTAAGTATCAGCCGGACAATTCCCTATACCTTAATATCGTTAAGATATAAATTGATTCTATATATATCCAATATAGAAACAAAAGCACTAATTTAATTGGAACCAGATTCAAAATCATGCAGCTGTCTCCAGTGCATATCAACCAAATGGAAGGAGGCCAATCAGCATTACTCAACTAGGAGTGCATCCATATATGAGTAATCTGAAAGAAAAGCAAGTTCTCAAAAACCATTACTATCAACGGAATACCAAACACAAGTATCTACATTTTCGATCACCTTGAAGAATCCTGATATTTGCAACAAATGATTCTCTACTTTATTCTTATACCTATAACTTCTCAATATCTGGGCCTTGTATTTCAGCGAAATACTTGTCTAGAACCGGAGAAGCCATGAGTAAACAGAATATAGTACGAGTACTAATCCCTTTATCCTAACGGACATCGGACAACATACAATACTTTGTATAAGTCCGCAGAGTTTAATAACTCAAATCTTGTGTGTCGTAGGTTGAAAACTGTACTACGGTTAAGAAGAATTACACCGCTGTTGAATGCACATTACCTAACCATCAACTGATATAGGTAAATGTCACAGATATAATTTCAAAAATCTATATCTCACTTTATAAAATAAACGTACAGATATATCAGTTTGAAACTGGTGCTAACTACGGATATTCAAAACCAAAAATTTGTCGTCAGGCAAAAACCAGATGATTTCCTCAAATATCACCTATTACAACGAATTCCGATATAATGAGGATTTAATCACCCAATTCCCAATATCTTACTCCCACTCACCATCTGTAATAATATACAGATGTGAGAAACTGATCTGGTAAATACATACCCTGGAATTAGAATCCAATTGGGAAAACAGTTTTCAATTAACATTGCACAGTAAATCTAAAACATGAAAATGTTTCGAAGGGGTAATCTGGTATTCCTAGTAACGCCCCTTCCACTAACCTGATTCATGACTATAACCGTATAGTTCCATGCCCTCACTCCAATCCCTTTATATGTCTTTACTTATCACCATCTGTACACCTTCTTTAGGCTAATTGTTTTTCTTCCTTCCCTTCCCTTCGGTATCAGCTTAAGGTTTGGAAGAAGACTATCCAATAAGCATAATAGGTGTATGCTCCTTATGCCAGGAGCCCTCGCAACCTGAGAGAAGGTAATGGGAAAAGACATCTGAATAATCCTATTCTATTTCTCCTGAACCGGAAACCATTCTCGAATCTGGAACGAATTCCTTCGAGTTTGTATGTAACTATACGATGGCATTTCCAAGCATTATGGACGTTCGTAGTGATACTAAGTGTTCTGGAGAAAACCAAAGTGGATGTGGGAGTGGCAGGGGTATACGCGTTTTTGTCGTGAATGATAGCAGTCGCACTATCCTTTTGCCCTTATTCTAATCCCTTTATATGTCTTTACTTATTACCTTCTATACACCACACTTAAGCTAATTGGTTTTCTTCCTTTCCCGTCTTTCGGCACCTGCCTATGGTCTGGAGGAAAACTATCCGATAAGCGCAATAGGTGTACCCTCTCCTAATCCTAGGAGCCCTCGCAACCTGAGAGAAGGTAAAGAGAAAAGACAACCGAATAATCCTATTCAATTTCTCCTGAACCGGAATCCATCCTTGAATCTGGAACAAGTTCCTTTGAGTTCGTATGTAACTATATGATGGATTATCCAATAGGAGTGGATGTTCGTAGTGATATGGGGTGTTCTGGAGAAATCTAAAAGGTGATACAGAAGTGGCAAGGATATATGCGACTCCGTGACATTTCAAGAGCCAAAGTGTTTTAAGAAGGTTCGGTTAACTTGGTTCATGAGTTTTAGTTTAGGGTCGGGCCATGGTCGCTGCCAAAGAGAGAGAGAAAAGAAACACTCTGCGTGCACTCTAACCTAGATCAGAATGGTTAATCACTCTATCTAATCAGGATGTCTCCCACTGTTTCCTCGAATTCTCCTCCAATGAGCACATGTGTACAATCTTTGATGTCAAACACCAATGGTTATGAGATCAACCATCACCCCATACAGGGTTAAGAAACGTACACACTAGTGTACTCTGGAATATTGATGCCTTGTCTCGATATCCCCTCAACTAGGGACATTTAAAGGATGTGCTTGTGGACTATCCAGGTCCCAGTAGTATGATTTGCATTACAGTCCTGGTATTCAAGCTAACATCATAAGGGCTTTATCAACATGTATAAGTGTCACGACACGAAAGAGCACGTGACTGGCCCTTGAACCATATGAAGTCTATAGGACTCCATCTGATCCAAGTAAGCCGAAAGCCCAGAAATCTAAAACCATTTTAAGGATAAATAAACAACAAGCAATACACTATACAACGCCGAATGGCGAGGATCAAAAATTAAAAGAAACCCAGATAAGCATGAAAACTGCAACACTACATAAGCGCGACTCTAAGGTCGAAATAATACATCACTAGTGTCTGAGTCTGAAACAATATACAAGTCTTTGGTTGATGGAATTTCTAGATACAAAGAATAATACAAGTACAACGGCGGGTCTGATAGAAGGAACCCACCTACCAAGAAAATCACCCGCAAAGGAAAGCAGTGTGCCAGAAGTGCCGCTATGGAACCTGTACGGCAAGCCCTGCAAGAACTGTGGCACAACGGGGGTGAGTTGCCAACTCATGAATAGAAATATCTACAAGCAGAAATCGAAAGCAAGACATAATCCTAAGTCAATACAATCAGTACATAATATAAAACTCAAATGAATAAGTTCGAAGCATAACAAAGTGGCAATGTAACATCTGAACATAAGTGTAGTGCCAGTACTCGTACCAGTGCCTCACGTAACGATATATCACAAATATGATGTAAGTATGCGGTAAAATGAAAACAGGAGATATCGTGAATGGAATTATCAGGAAAACAATGTTGAGCATTGACACAAACCATATATCTCAATATCAATGAAACACATATAACATATATCCGACATGTATGCGACATTCATAAAGGTACTCTGTCAGGTACTACTACATGTGATGCAATGCATATACAATGAGTGTGGGGTAGGGGAGATATAATATACCATCGACCATAAAGGCCCCGAGCACGTAGGCTCCTCTCCAATCGAGCTCATAGGCTCCGAGCACATAGGCTCCTCTCCAATCGAGCTCATAGGCTCCGAGCACATAGGCTCCTCTCCAATCGAGCTCATAGGCTCCGAACACATAGGCTCCTCTCCAATCGAGCTCATAGGCTCCGAGCACATAGGCTCCGCTCCAATCGAGCTCATAGGCTCCGAGCACATAGGCTATCGTGATGATATATTTAAGTATGCGTATGTATATATATCAGCGTCCCATACCACTAATATATATATACTCGAGGGGTACACATATATATTTCAGCGTCCCATACCACTGATATATATATATATGCAGGAGTAAAACAATCTAGAATCATCATATGCAACCATATCATAGTGCGAAATCCATGAATTATAATACATGCAACAAGAACACTAATATAAGCATGCAACTATGTAAAAGCATGTGCACAAGGAATATGAATCGTTAACATATGCAAGCAATGTGAATAGCAGGAAAAATGCGGACATTGAATAATCGACGTAACAGTAAAGAATCTACACCCATATGTACATGTCATGCGGTTATACCATTTGAAAGAGAGTGACTCGGGTCTAGTCTAACATCTACTGTGTAGCTACAAATCTAAGTATCAAGTAAATCAGGAGGGGTAAGGACACCACCTAAGTCTGAGTCGATACAAACATATATATATACATAAAATAGTCAGTGATTCCGCCTCAATTGTATCGCTTACAGTACAGTATATCATATGACAATCCTCAAGACATGAGTGCGGATCTATCATCAACATAAAGCTCGTACGGTAAGTCGTCGTACGGCATCCCAATAGCTGGGTACAGGTCAAATCACATTATCATATCAAGTACCTGGTATTCTTATCATCATAACACATAATCTGGGGTACTGAATCTAATTCTAGTATAAATCGACACCATCTATATAATTATGAATGCGGGGGTAAAACACACATCCCAAGCCTGCAAGAATCACCTATCGTATCCCAAATACGAATCATATCAAATCACCGACCTCACGGCACCAAGCCCAATATCATTGACTCATCTCCCAGGTCATCCAACATTATCGTCAACGCAGTGTAAATATAGTGAATATGCAAGGGTGTGCGTGTGGGTGTAAACCCATTCTAGGGTTCGTGGCTATGAACTACACTAGTTTACTTCTAAGCCTAAACTATCCATAAAACACCTAACACAATATCCATGTCACACTGTAACTATCATAAATAGAATATCAACTACGGACTGCGGGGGTGCTATACGTCATCCCCCGACTTCCCCCTGTAGATATAATCTACTCACCTGCATCATCATAGCGGACATCAGTATGCAATTTGCTTGTCGTCCCGAAGTCTTCATGAGTACCTACATAACAAAGTATTTTATATGCGCATTAAAACCAATCCAAGCTAAAACGGCACATGAAATCCAAAACGATACGATAAAGGGGCCTATAGGTGAGAACCTATGGCACGCCTTCAAAACCATCAATAAATCCTCTATATCGTCGTATAAACGCCAAATAGTCGAGGCTAAACACAATCCACAATTTTCAGAATCAAAATACGGAATACGGAAACACGAATCCAAAATAGCAACTTAGGATATATGTCCCAGATTTTACCCTAGAAGGAATCTGTCAAAACTAGAAGTACCCTGGGCCAAGAATAGAGGAAATGGGGCTATGCACAGAAAACGAGGCAATTCCTCACTGCTCTGGCCGTAATTTGCGGCCAGAATGGGGATTTCGGCGGCCTCAAGAAGGAATGGGGAGCTAGGGTTTGGGGTGATGGTTCTCTGGTGCCTACACATCTCACTGTCCACCCAATATTATTTTAGGGGTCTCGGGGTGATAGCAGATTCAAGTTAACCTTCACAGATTTCACAAATTCCCCGATATCGGTTTCTAAAATCCGCATTCTGGTTTTAGCTTCAGGTTTTGGGTTCCAATTCATACACTAGGGTGCTGGTATAACCTTAACTGAGCTCAATTTCATAATACAACACCAATTTCCCTCAAACCCTAACTAGGTTTTCACCAAGTCCACAATTTCACACAATATCGATTAAAAACTAAACATGGGGTAAAGGGAATGCTATAACTAAGCTAATGGTTCAGAAAAATACCTCATTTGGCAACTCAAGAAAATTCTTGAGTTGCCCCTAGTGGCCAAAATCCACGCTTTCTTGGTCCATCTTGAAGGTCTCGGGCTCGTGCACATTTTTAATGAAATGGACATGTGGTTTTGGGGTTGTTTTTGAGATGAAGAGAGGGATTGAAGAGGGGGAGAATGGGCTAGGGAAGCAGCAGCAGCAGCAAGGGAGAGTGAGAGAGGAATGAGTGTTGAGGAATGGAGGAGAATGGCTAAGGATTCAAGTCAATGGTCCACCTCTCTCTCTCACCTACTCTCATTTCTTTTCTTTTTCTTTTTCCCTTTTTCTTTAATTCCAAAACCCTTCTCACAAGAATAGTAAATCCACAGTGAACCATAGCAAGAAATGCACAAGTGTGAGAAAAAGTGATGTGTGCTAGTTTTGCACAAAAAGCCAAAAGGTCCGATTAGCGATTTTTAATCGCGATTAGCACTAAATTAGTGTCAAACTAATCACAAAAACTTTAAAATGTCATAATTCTCTAATTTACCCTATTTTAGAATTTTCCATAATTTTTCATAATTTTTCTAACATTTTTCCTATTTATTTGCATTTAATTATAAATTTAATATTAAAATAATCAATAAAATAATATTAAATTATAAAAATTCCCAAAATTAACATTTTATATTTTTTAGAATGTTACAATCTACCCCCCTTAAAGAAATTCGGTCCCCGAATTTTAAAAAAAATCTAACTATTCGCACCTTCAAAAAGATAGGGATACCTCTTCCTCATCTCGCTCTCGGTCTCCCAAGTGACTTCCTCGCCGCTCTGGCCACGCCAAGTACCTTGACGGACGGTATCTCTTTCGACCTCAACTTCTTCACTTGCCGATCCAAGATCATCACCGGCTGCTCTGCATAGGAAAGGTCGCGCTCAAGATGGATCGTCGGGTGCTGAATCGCATGCGAAGGATCATGAAGATACCTGCGGAGCATCGAGACATGAAACACGGGATGCACATCTGGAAAGCTGGGCAGAAGGGCTAAATGGTAGGCTACTGCACCAACACGCTCGAGGATCTCGAAGGGGCCCACATATCTGGGACTGAGCTTCCCCTTCTTCCCAAACCTCATCACACCTTTCATTGGGGAGACCCTCAAGAAAACATGATCACCAACAGAAAACTCGAGTCTGCGTCGTCGACGGTCTGCATAAGATCTCTGCCTACCCTGCACTGCTCTCATCCTATCACGAATCAACTGGATCTTCGATGTTGTCTCCTCAACAATCTGTGGCCCTAAGAGACTGCTCTCACTGAGCTCTGTCCAACAAATAGGCGACCTGCATCTCCTCCCATAAAGAGCCTCAAATGGTGCCATCTGAATGGTCTCCTGGTAGCTGTTATTGTAGGAGAACTCTACTAAGGGCAAATGATGATCCCAGCTACCTCCGAAATCTAATACACAAGCTCTGAGCATGTCCTCGAGAGTCTGGATGGTCCGCTCTGACTGGCCGTCGGTCTGCGGATGAAACGCCGTGCTGAAACTCAAGCGAGTGTCCAAAGCCTCCTGAAGCCTCTGCCATAGCCTACTGGTAAACTAGGTACCTCTGTCGGACACAATGCACGTCGGGATTCCGTGTAGTCGCACTATCTCGTCAATGTAGATCTGTGCATACTGAGTAAATCCGAAAGTCGTCTTCATCGGTAGGAAGTGAGCCGCTTTCGTCAAACGATCCACGATCACCCAGATAGAGTCATACCCCCGACTAGACCTGGGTAGGCCCACCACGAAATCCATCGAAATCTGTTCCCATCTCCACTCCGGAATGGGTAACGGCTGTAGCTCTCCCGCGGGCCTCTGGTGCTCAGCCTTGACTTGCTAACAAGTCAGGCATCTCGACACAAAATCTGTGATGTCCCTCTTCATTCCGTTCCACCAATAAACATCTCTCATATCATGATACATCTTGGTGGAACCGGGATGGATGCTATATACCGATCGATGTGCCTCCTCAAGAATCTCGTGCCGCAGTCCCTCAGCATCTGGTACGCACAGTCTAACTCCAAATCGTAGTATCCCCTGATCATCGATCACGAACTCGGAAAATCTGCCCTGTCCAATCTGTGCCATGATCTGTGAACATCAGTCATCACTGAGCTGTGCCTCATGTATACGGTCACACAACTGTGAGCGTGCACGAACATGCGCAATTTGTCCTCCGATCGGCGTAAACTCGAACTGTACCCGGCTGTCGCATAAGACCTGCCAATCCGCCGACGACTGCCTCTGCACTGCGCTTAAACAGGATAGACTACCCCTGGGCCTCCTGCTCACAGTATCCGCCACTACATTCTCCCTGCCCGGGTGATACAAGATCGCACAATCGTAGTCCTTCACTAATTCCATCCATCGGCGCTGTTTAAGGTTCAGGTCTCTCTGCTGAAATATGTACTTTAAATCTCTTGTGGTCAATGAATATCTGGCACGACTCTCTATACAGATAATGCCGTCAGGTCTTGAGTGCAAAGACCACTGCAGCCATGCCCTGGAAGGGATCCCGCTCAAGGTTTCTCCGATCTTGCCTATGCCGAACTGTACGAAGGCTGGCTCTCTTGCATAATCTCTTCTCACTCGATGGACATCGGTGTCCTCAGCACAATATTTTCTCGGAAATTGGTTGCATCCCAACGTCTCTGTAAGCATATCAGGTCTCTAGTCTTGACGGGAAGTAATGACAGCTCGTCAGTGTCTCACACGAACCTCTTGTTCCACCTGTCTCTATCGTCGTCCACTACGACGTCATGCCAAGCTACTATACACTGCACTGTTCTCGGCCATGGTCACTCTGAAGTCTCTCGCACGGACTCGAAATCGCGTATTCTGTAGCTTCATCATTCTGTAGAAGATGTCCGGCCGAACAGGTCCTCGGGAACACGTCCCAACCATCGGAGGAATACTCATCACTCGTCCGTCCTTGATCAATTCGCAACGCATCTGGGCAAGTTCCTTTATCCGAACCTGGTCAACTACCTCGTCGACAATGCCGAACTCTGTCCTGCTGGGTGCGTGCAATACGACCACTCCTGGGTCTAGGTCTTCTCATATCATTTTCCCGAAGGGTCCTGTCGAGGTCTCCTCCTCAAATCTCATTCCTGCCGAATTGCCCGGAAGTCATCATCCATTGCTGAAGCTAAAGCTTATTCCGGAACGGCTGCATACTTATCACGCTTCTTTCTGGAAGATATATCCGTAAACAACGCCTCTGGGTGCATATCACATCTCTGATGTCAGCGGAGTGGGACGTCATCTCGTCGATATATCTTGCGAACTCTTTTCTTCACTCTGCGTCAATGTCGACTGATTCGGACTCGTCTCATCATGGCTGCATGGACTGTGCTCCAACGGCTATCCTCGTATCTGGAGTATCTCAAGCAACGCATCCCACCACACGATGTCCGAATGATGTCGAATCATCCGATCGACTCGTCAGAACCTCATAATCCCCCAAGAGATCAACATCATGGGTACAGTTTAATAGTATCGAGTACATGCCACAGCGTCGGTGGTCCAGCCGTAGAAGGGCAAACCCAAGCCTCACTAATGGCGTCGCGGAACTGCCGCAAACCTTAAGGTTCAAAGGCTTTCACACGGTCATTAAGTCGAGTTAGGGTTTCATTCTTCTAGAGGGTCCATAGAATCACCTGCATGTCTTTCCGTATACTTTAAACTTGGAAAATGGGCTCCTGACATTCGATCGTCTCTATCGACTCTCAACAAACCTGCGTGAAGTCGTCTCTAGCCAGAAACAATCTATCTGATGACCTCGCATCGGTAAACGAACGAACCACATGTCCTAGTCATTCATCCTCAGGTGACTAGCGACTCGCTAGCATCTCTCTAAGTATATGCTCACGCTGCAGTAGCTCCAACCATCTGGGCGGTATCTCATCAATTGCAGCAGTAACTGGCTCATTCGCCTGTACGCCAAACAGCGCCTCAATCCTCCAGGAAAGGCAATACATAGGCGGTCATCTCTGAGTCGGTCTGCTCTAGATCTGAGTAAGACTCTCCACGCTGGAAATCTTCAACTCAACTGGGCCCGCTCCGGCGCAAAATCGGACGAATCACCTTCGTCTCTCAATCGGGTAGACTAGCTATCATCTGTCTCATATCTGCCTGAAAGCTCCGGCAATCTCAGCTCGTAAGCTTCGGAAGCGACATCCTGTCAATCTCAGCAACAGCTGGTCCATCTGTCTGCACGGTAGGCGATATCATAATCCCTGAGGTGTGATGTACATCAACAGTCTTCTCTCAACTGGCAGCTCTAACAATGGCCCGATCATCCGGTGCAAAACCAATCACTCGCCTCTACTAGAGGTCACAGTCAACAATATCAACTCGAGACGTTCCCATGTCACCAGAAAACACAATGGTCAACCCTCGTACCAGACGAGCTCACACTGACCGTAACCCTAGCAGCAGCCCAAACTGCGCTCAAATATGGCGACATGAACCTCAATCGAGTATCGAAGAGAGCAGATCAATGGCAAGAAAAAGAACAACAGATCCAGAGTGGATACATGATCATAAAAAGGAACAGCATCAATGAAGGTATGATCATGAAACTAATAGAATCGAGGATCTCAAATGGATGTATAATCATGGATATGAAGAGAATCACTGATCTCGAAAATATGTACATCCTATGGTTCCTTAAGCGGAGTGGCGTGTCGTAAGTATGCCGCGGAACATACCAACGGTACGTCACTCTACTTTAGTTACCTATTCCATCAACCAAGGGCCATCCTATATGACGAAAGTTCGGGTCTAATACCCCCTCGACTAAGTCTAAGTTCCGTAAGGTCAAGCCTAAGTTCCGTATATATATATAACGCCCTAGGCTCCACATAGTCAAACTTAGACTCGAACCAAGGTCAACCTAGCGCTCTGATACCAACTTTGTCACGACCCGAAAGAGCACATGACTGGCTCTTGAACCATATGAAGTCTATAGGACTCCATCTGATCCAAGTAAGCCGAAAGCCCAGAAATCTAAAACCATTTTAAGGATAAATAAACAACAAGCAATACACTATACAACGCCGAATGGCGAGGATCAAAAATTAAAAGAAACCCAGATAAGCATGAAAACTGCAACACTACATAAGCGCGACTCTAAGGTCGAAATAATACATCACTAGTGTCTGAGTCTGAAACAATATACAAGTCTTTGGTTGCTGGAATTTCTAGATATAAAGAATAATACAAGTACAACGGCGGGTCTGATAGAAGGAACCCACCTACCAAGCAAATCACCCGCAAAGGAAAGCAGTGTGCCAGAAGTGCCGCTATGGAACCTGTACGGCAAGCCCTGCAAGAACTGTGGCACAACGGGGGTGAGTTTCCAACTCGTGAATAGAAATATCTACAAGCAGAAATCGAAAGCAAGACATAATCCTAAGTCAATACGATCAGTACATAATATAAAACTCAAATGAATAAGTTCGAAGCATAGCAAAGTGGCAATGTAACATCTGAACATAAGTGTAGTGCCAGTACTCGTACCAGTGCCTCACGTAACGATATATCACAAATATGATGTAAGTATGCGGTAAAATGAAAACAGGAGATATCGTGAATGGAATTATCAGGAAAACAATGTCGAGCATTGACACAAACCATATATCTCAATATCAATGAAACACATATAACATATATCCGACATGTATGCGACATTCATGAAGGTACTCTGTCAGGTACTACTACATGTGATGCAATGCATATACAATGAGTGTGGGGTAGGGGAGATATAATATACCATCGACCATAAAGGCCCCGAGCACGTAGGCTCCTCTCCAATCGAGCTCATAGGCTCCGAGCACATAGGCTCCTCTCCAATCGAGCTCATAGGCTCCGAGCACATAGGCTATCGTGATGATATATTTAAGTATGCGTATGTATATATATCAGCGTCCCATACCACTAATATATATATACTCGAGGGGTACACATATATATTTCAGCGTCCCATACCACTGATATATATATATATGCAGGAGTAAAACAATCTAGAATCATCATATGCAACCATATCATAGTGCGAAATCCATGAATTATAATACATGCAACAAGAACACTAATATAAGCATGCAACTATGTAAAGGCATGTGCACAAGGAATATGAATCGTTAACATATGCAAGCAATGTGAATAGCAGGAAAAATGCGGACATTGAATAATCGACGTAACAGTAAAGAATCTACACCCATATGTACATGTCATGCGGTTATACCATTTGAAAGAGAGTGACTCGGGTCTAGTCTAACATCTACTGTGTAGCTACAAATCTAAGTATCAAGTAAATCAGGAGGGGTAAGGACACCACCTAAGTCTGAGTCGATACAAACATATATATATACATAAAATAGTCAGTGATTCCGCCTCAATAGTATCGCTTACACAGTATATCATATGACAATCCTCAAGACATCAGTGCGGATCTATCATCAACATAAAGCTCGTACGGTAAGTCGTCGTACGGCATCCCAATAGCTGGGTACAGGTCAAATCACATTATCATATCAAGTACCTGGTATTCTTATCATCATAACACATAATCTGGGGTACTGAATCTAATTCTAGTATAAATCGACACCATCTATATAATTATGAATGCGGGGGTAAAACACACATCCCAAGCCTGCAAGAATCACCTATCGTATCCCAAATACGAATCATATCAAATCACCGACCTCACGGCACCAAGCCCAATATCATTGACTCATCTCCCAGGTCATCCAACATTATCGTCAACGCAGTGTAAATATAGTGAATATGCAAGGGTGTATGTGTGGGTGTAAACCTATTCTAGGGTTCGTGGCTATGAACTACACTAGTTTACTTCTAAGCCTAAACTATCCATAAAACACCTAACACAATATCCATGTCACACTGTAACTATCATAAATAGAATATCAACTACGGACTGCGGGGGTGCTATACGTCATCCCCCGACTTCCCCCTGTAGATATAATCTACTCACCTGCATCATCATAGCGGACATCACTACGCAATTTGCTTGTCGTCCCGAAGTCTTCATGAGTACCTACATAACAAAGTATTGTATATGCGCATTAAAACCAATCCAAGCTAAAACGGCACATGAAATCCAAAACGATACGATAAAGGGGCCTATAGGTGAGAACCTATGGCACGCCTTCAAAACCATCAATAAATCCTCTATATCGTCGTATAAACGCCAAATAGTCGAGCCTAAACACAATCCACAATTTTCAGAATCAAAATACGAAATACGGAAACACGAATCCAAAATAGCAACTTAGGATATATGTCCCAGATTTTACCCTAGAAAGAATCTGTCAAAACTAGAAATACCCTGGGCCAAGAATAGAGGAAATGGGGCTATGCACAGAAAACGAGGCAATTCCTCACTGCTCTGGCCGCAATTTGCGGCCAGAATGGGGATTTCGGCGGCCTCAAGAAGGAATGGGGAGCTAGGGTTTGGGGGTGATGGTTCTCTGGTGCCTGCACATTTTCACTGTCCACCCAATATTTTTTTTAGGGGTCTCGGGGGTGATAGCAGATTCAAGTTAACCTTCACAGATTTCACAAATTCCCCCGATATCGGTTTCTAAAATCCGCATTCTGGTTTTAGCTTCAGGTTTTGGGTTTCCAATTCATACACTAGGGTGCTGGTTATAACCTTAACTGAGCTCAATTTCATAATACAACACCAATTTCCCTCAAACCCTAACTAGGTTTTCACCAAGTCCACAATTTCACACAATATCGATTAAAAACTAAACATGGGGTAAAGGGAATCCTATAACTAAGCTAATGGTTCAGAAAAATACCTCATTTTGGCAAACTCAAGAAAATTCTTGAGTTGCCCCTAGTGGCCAAAAATCCACGCTTTCTTGGTCCATCTTGAAGGTCTCGGGCTCGTGCACATTTTTTAATGAAATGGACATGTGGTTTTGGGGTTGTTTTTGAGATGAAGAGAGGGATTGAAGAGGGGGAGAATGGGCTAGGGAAGCAGCAGCAGCAGCAAGGGGAGAGTGAGAGAGGGAATGAGTGTTGAGGAATGGAGGAGAATGGCTAAGGATTCAAGTCAATGGTCCACCTCTCTCTCTCACCTACTCTCATTTCTTTTCTTTTTCATTTTCCCTTTTTCCCTAATTCCAAAACCCTTCTCACAAGAATAGTAAATCCATAGTGAACCATAGCAAAAAATGCACAAGTGTGAGAAAAAGTGATGTGTGCAAGTTTTGCACAAAAAGCCAAAAGGTCCGATTAGCGATTTTTAATCGCGATTAGCACTAAATTAGTGTCAAACTAATCACAAAAACTTTTAAAATGTCATAATTCTCTAATTTACCCTATTTTAGAATTTTCCATAATTTTTTCATAATTTTTTCTAACATTTTTCCTATTTATTTGCATTTAATTATAAATTTAATATTAAAATAATCAATAAAATAATATTAAATTATAAAAATTCCCAAAATTAACATTTTATATTTTTGAGAATGTTACAATAAGAGAGACGGTATAATAATACCAGTGAACATGTTAAGATAAAGAGCAACCAGATAGCATACTATCTTGTCGAGCAAGAAAGTCCTCTATATATATGTCCAAGCATCCACTATAATGTAGAATAATGTAGAATAATGACCTCTAGCGCATACATATTCCTAACACCGCCAACACAACCGAATTTTCACTGCTCCCACTGAAAGAGTATAATAAACCGCTCAACTTGCCCCTTACGGCCACCAACGATCCTTTGGAAATTTTCTACTGAGAATTCCCAAACACCGTCATATAACATTCGTTGTCCAGCTGATTTATAAAAATTAAGCTTTTCTTTAGATCTGGAATATGCCTGGCATTTTTCAGTTTTATCTGACCTTCTCCTGAGAACTGTAGTATGATCGTCCTTTTTCTAACAATCTTACACAGCTGACCATTTTCTACCATCACATGTCTAAGATTCTCTTGAACATACTCGCTAAAGTGATGCCAGACTGAAGTGCAATGAAAGGATACCCCCGAATCTAGGAACCAGATATCTGCATTTGTACTGTCGTTCGCCGATAGATAAAGCCCATGTTCTCATTGTTCATGTGTAGACACCATATTGACTTCCTTTTTATCTGTCTTTCCATCCGAGTCTTTCTTTAAGAGTCTACGTTCGCTTTTCTGCGACCCTTCTTTCCGCAATTCCAACATCCATCTTGGATCTTCCCTTTCAATTTTCCTCGGCTCTTTGACTTGCCCATTTTCCTCGGCTCTTTGACTTGCCCATTTTCCATGTTCCCATTTGCATCGTTCTGCTGTGATTCTCCACTAAAAGTGCAGAAGTTCCCAAACACCCACTCACAGCTTTTCTCCTAATCTCATCGTTTAATATGCAACTCACCATATCATTAAACGTGAGAGTCCCTGATATCGAGTTACTTACCGCCACAACTAGGTTTTCCCAACTCTCCAGCAACGAACATAAGAATAAAAAATCTTGAATCTCATCTTTAAACACAATTGAAACCGATTCAAGTTGGCTTGTCACGCTGTTGAATTTGTTCAGGTGCTCTGTCACCGAATCGTTCTCTGACATCTTCATGCTGAAAAAACTTATTCATCAGAAATATCTTGTTCGATGTCGAAGGCTTTTCATACTACTTCGCTAATGTCATCATATGGTTGTCTTCTCCTTTGAATGTTAAAGGCCACTTGCGGAGTCAACGATAGCATAATCGTTGACAGGGCTTTTCTATCCAATAGATTTCATGCCTCATCGGACATCTTCTCGGGCTTTTCGCCCAACAACGGAAAATACAAATCCTTTTAGTATAGGTAGTTCTCCATCTGCATGCGCCACCAACTATAATTGTGACTATTGAATTTCTCGATTCTTATCTTATCCTCCGCCATTTTTCGTTTACCGTCGCAGCAAACTTAACTTTCTCCTTAGATCTGAACCAACACCTTCAAAATTACAATCTAAGCGTCGTTACCCACTGTAAACATAAATCGTATAATTGAAGATCCCTAGGTTCCCTAAGCACGCTCTGATACCAGTTGTTGGTATCAAGTGTCAAGCCCTAGTCTCTGATACTAGTTGTTGGGAGATAACCTATAACGGAGAATCAATGCTACGATAAATAATCACGCAACAACAAATGTGATACCGACGAAAGATCACAAATAATAATAAAATGCGAGAATAAAAAAATAGAATCACAATCAAACCAGAAAAGACGAGGGGTTTGTTAACGAGATTCGCCCACCATATGGCTAGTCTCCGGCAGAGCGGAATTTGCAAAATCTACTATAATTTCGAATCAAGTACACCCACGAGTAACCCCACAAGATATCTCTCAAGTCTCTCTAGATTTAAGCCGTCACCCTCTCAATATAATTGTCTCTCTTAATATCAGTACATTAATCATATGAGAGGTCCCTATATATAAGCAAACCCAAATCCTACTTTAAACAGGAGGTAAACTCAAATTACCAAACATACGATTCGCACAGATTTCCCGTCAACGGACGTCTGCCAACTCTCTGTAAGACTTCGTCTCCTTGGGTAGACGTCTTCATCTTTACCATCAATCGCCTGCCTCTGTTCTGGATCGGGCTTCAGCATCTCTAGGCGTCTGCCAAAGACGTCAGGCTACGCTCTGTTCTTTTTTGTTTCGACTTGATCAGACGTCTGCATCCTCTCTATCAGACGTCCGGCGTTGCTCTGGATTTCTGATATGGCTCTCGTGCATGTCCAGACGTATGTACTTCTCACATATGACTTCTGCAGAAAGTTTCTCCACAGTGATTTGTCCTAATCATAATTAACAAATTTAGTTTTAGAGAAACAGGGGCATCAGCTAAACTTAGGAGGGGATTTCACTCGTAGGTCCATAAAAAAGTCAACTTTTCACAATGTCTTTAATGGGAACAATCCATTCATGTTCATCATCTAAGACATGCACATGCCAATTTTGAACGTGATCTTGGTACTTTTTGCCCAAAAATGTTTAATAATTGGTAAAGCCATAGTTTTGCGAGAATTGGAATCACTTAATTTCTGATGTATCGGTGTTTTTTGAGACGTTGATTGTTGACCATCATCATGAATTTTATCCGTCAATTGTTCGAATCAAATTTGAAAAAAACGTGTTGACATTCATCATTCAGCTTGCCTTAATTTAGGAGTCTTCACCTTCATCAGGTTTGTGATTGCATCTCTGTTCTACATCTTTTGAGAGCTTGGTAGACAAATATGTGGATGGTATGAAGAGAAGAAAGAGATGTATCCCTAACCTTTTCATTGTCTGAAGCAATAATTAAAAATATGAAATATCTTCAATTAAGGATCCAAGTGAGGTTGATATGGTAACAACTCATAAAGAGAGGCCTAGTCTGTTTCCCACTCATGATCAAGAGGTTGGACATGGAGTCATCCACGACTCGTATTTTGCATGTGCGAACCGGATGTGGAACGAAAATTGTCGGTTATAGATTATGAATCAAAAACTTGTAACTAGGCTGTAGATAGTGGGTGAGTAGCCTCCATCCCCACCCCCACCCTCAATTTGCAACTGAGTTATTAAGATGGTGTAACATCTAATTATAAAAGATTTTTTAATTTTATTTTTGCTTTTTCTTTAAAATTGAAATAGAAAGTGTTGCATGCCGGCATCCCATGTGTTCCTGTTAGAGATATTAAAACTTTGCACATGGATCGTATCTGAAAAGAGAAATTGCAGCCAGATGATGAAAGATTACATAACTACTTGTAGATGGTGGGTAGGTTTTTCAAAATATATTGCAACTAAATTTTTGGATAAGTTTTATATTTGAAAGTCGAGGGATTACATGGACATCTTTATAATCAAGGAATATAAAAAAAATCGTTTTGCTTTTGGGAAGAATTGAAGTTTGAAGTGCGACGTGGTCTCTATGAGTTCTAGTTACAATAAGAGATATAAAATTAAAAAAAAAAAAGGAAGTAGACTATAATTCTTATGACATTTCTCATGAATGTCTACGATATTTGTGAGGTAGTAAGAATGTTGTTATTGGTCAATTATTTGGTATACATGTGGACAAAATGTTTGGCAAGCACTTGATAAGAGGTGGAAACTAAGCCTTAACTTTTGACCCAATTTCTTTATTTTAAATGTTGATAGTCGCTGAGGAAAGGAAAGTGAGAGAGACTTCATCTCTATTTGCAAGATTAATGGAGTACTTATTTTATTTGATCCAAGTATGTAAAAAAATTTGGCTTTTGTGTCCATTGGATACTCAGCTTTATTGACCTTTTCACATTTTAGTTTTATAAGCAGAAAAATACAGCTCAAGAAAAAAAAAACACCACTTTCTTAGTTTATTTACCACTCATTATTTTACTTTCTCAAGAAAAATACAGCTCGAGAAGGAAAAAGATACTTCAATAAGCTTTATCTCATCAATAGGTGATGTTGCTCGATATCGGTGATCTCCTAGATCATGACACGTGGCAGATGACGTGTCCCAGAGCATGCGAGAAAAGACCTACAGTGGCCGACCAGACCACTCCTATGCCCGTCCTATAAGCAAACTATTGGCTCACATCCGAGCCCCCTGCACAATTGGCCTCCTCGGCCCTATCAGCTCGTCTCCGAGCTACAACAGAACCAAGATACCTCGGCTCTCCCGCTCGTCCGCGAGCTCTCCCGCCGAGGTCATCTTCCTCGGTCTCATCGACCAACCAACGGCACCACTCACAGGCGCAACCGCCATCCCGCGAATCTCGCCATGCGCGAGATATCCGCCGGTCACATCTCACGTTCCACACCATTACGATTCCCTATTAATGAGCATGTCTCGCCATTAATAGGAGATCCCGCTCATCACGCGGGTGTGACGTCGGGAGCGTAACGGTCGGCGTGATTCTCACGCCTACCCTGCCTGCTGCCACCGCTATATAAACCCCTTCTTCAAACGGTTCAAGTAGGCCTTTTTTACTCCACTAAGCCGTTACTCTGCTCGGATTTTGTAACACCTTAGAAGGTGTTTAGTGGAAAATTATACTTTAATATGCGTTTTTAATAAAAAGTTTACCAAATCGATTTTAAATATTTTATCAAATTTAATAAATATTTTATTAGAATTTTTCCTAAGTTTGCACACACTTGTGCATGTAAACTAGGGTTAAGATGGGGTTAGACCATGATTAGCAATCATGGTGAACTAACCATTTTTCCTTAAGCTAATTTTAAATTGGAATTAAGTGTTTTAGGTTTTAATTATGTGTGTCTTTTTTTTTGAATTGTTGTGGTTGACTTGGAGAGAGAGAGGGAGAGAGAGAGGGCATGATGGGCTTGCCCATGCTTGCATTAAATGGGGTGAGAGGAAGAGGGGGGATTTGACTCTTTCATAACACTCATTCTTTCCTTTTCTCATAACACTCATTTCTCACTTCTCTCTCTCTCTCACACACACACATTACAACAGCAGCAGCAGCCTCAGCAGCAGCAACATCAGCACAAATAGCAGCAACAACATCAACACAAGCAGCAGCAGCAAGCAGGCAGCAGCAGCAGCAGCAGTGAGCAACGGCAACGGCAACAGCAGCACCAAGCAGTTGCGAACACCTCCTCCTTTTCTTCTCCTCCTTCTCCTGCATCGTAGGGTCGGGTGGGGTATATTTCTTAAACCCAATTCCTAGCTTGCTAAACTTATGTGTTTTGTAGCTTTGTTAATGCTAAAAATGAGATTTTGTGCTAGAAATGATGATTTGTGTGGACTTTTGGTTAGGGGGTGATTTTATTGGTTATCCTAGCCTAGTTAAGTGTTATTAGGGCCACATAAACTGAGATTAACCCCAGATTTCACCAAAATACTCTAGGTTTTCATTTAGTGCAAAATATAACGTTTTTAAGTGAATTTCTTAGCTTTTTGTGATCTGCTATAGACCCGGGTATTTCAGAGAAAATCTGAGTTAACTGTAGCCAAATTTTTAGACCCCGATCACACCACCAGAGCACGAACCCCAGACACCCAACCCAGGCCGCCGGTTTATTCTTTCTGGCCGCGAATTGCGGCCAGATGAGGGAGCTAGGTGTTAGGGTTTTGGCTATAGGAGTCTGCTATATCTTTAGGGCCAGTGGTATGTGCAATTTTGTATGTTTTCACCTGTGTCAAAATCTGGGACGATATATCGTTTTTCTAGTACGTTTGGTTTGCGCGATACGCGCGATACGTGAGTGGGTTCTGTGATCCAGCGTATCGCGACGTGTCGGGATAGTTTTAGACGCGTATACACACGTTTCAGCGTATCGTACACACGCGCGTTTAGTTCGCGACGCGAGTTTCTCGTTTGATTTCGATATCGCGTTTTGTAGAATTTTGCTTATATATATGGATTTCTTGTATAATTCCAGATTCGCAGGCGGGTACGTCGGACGCCGCAAAGAAGGGGAAGCAGATGGTTGGCTACACTTAGCACGCGACCAGGTGAGTAGATTTAACATCTACGGGGAAATCGCCCGTATGGCGTTAAGCGTCAGGGCGTAGTAGGATATTTTAGTTGTATGTGTTCATATAGATATACTATAGTAGCATACCTTCCTGTTGCATATAGAATTGGTAGTATAGAACACTGTACTGTCACTAACAGTTCAAGCTGCACGAGCACTATTTGTATGTTACACTCACACCGTTAGTGATTGCCATGACACTCACATTATAGGATTGCTACGAATTATATATCATCTTGATTTCCGCTTCATTGATGATTGTCATGACTTGCCGCATATTGGCATATATTTATATTCATACCATGCACACTGTATATTCACCTTTGTGCATACCCTCATTGATATATCACTACCTGCGCACATGCACCCTTTATATTCATCTTAGTGCATACATATCTTGATATATCTACACTTGTGCACATATACATCGTATATCCATATTAGTGCACATGTACATTGCTACTGTAAGTCCATGTCACGCACCCCACGAACTTGCGGGGAGGCGGAATATATGAAAAACGATTATCAAAGCTTCGTAACACGGACTTGAGCGCATGAATCGTTTCTAAACCGTTACTAGCAAACTACGAAAGGTTTAACTACTCGGATTCGAAATTATACCTCACGTTACTTGTCCTTCGGGTCTTCATCGCTGTCCTCCACTCCTCGTAGGCTCCTTGGAACATCGGCACCTCAACGGCCTCCTCGAATCAAAGATGATCCACCCGAGAGCTCCTACTACAAGCTTGATCTCTAACTTGAAATAACTAGGTTGCTCAAAGTGCTAATCTAAGCTACCTAGGGGATATAGAGTGAGATTATGGATGTATTAGTCTAGCTAACCCTTGATCTCAACACATGAGAGGTTAGGGTTAGGGTTTCAAGAATGAGAGAGCTTGAGGAGAGAGAAGGTGATGATAAGAATGAATTGAAATTGTTTCTCACTTCTAATATATTATGAAGCATAAAGAATTATCAAATGAATAATTCAAATGCATTATCATCATGCTTCATTGAATATGTGCAATGAATCATCAAGTGAGTCATTAAGCAATAAATGCTTCATTAACTCACTTGAATGATTCATCTCACGAGTCACAAAATCAATTAATGCTAATGCCACCTTACCCTCCAAGTCACCATGCTTCTAGAAGCTTCCCGGAAAATTACGAGAACGCCCCTCCAATCCATGAAAACACGGAAAAACTTTAGACTGTATAAATCAAATAACCCGATACTAGAATCTGGCTTAAACTAAAGCCGGCTAGTAAAAACTGTCCGAATGTCGTACGTGCGTAAACACACGTATGCGTCCGAACCCTTATCGTAAAACCATACGACCTCTATATCGTTTCGGCTGGAGCAGGGAAACTCTCTGTATGGGACTCTAAAGACTCGATACTACGCTGACAGTGGGTTTAACCACAGACCGCAAGCGGCACTAGCTGTACGTAATGGTCCCCAGGTAGATGTCGATAAGAAAGCCGATGAGAAAACCCATCCGAACTCCTACTGAGCCTGATGTGACAATCTCCGTACAGTCCGGTCTGTTCGTCTAAGACTATCGCATATCGAGCCTAGGGGGCGGCAAGCGTCAGTCCCCTAATAGTGGTATAAGTCGTGTCGGAGCATAGCCCATTACACCCTGAGAAACTACTGGAACCTACCAGTAAATCTCGCTTGCCCTGGCCAGGGACTTTGCGTAATGGCTCTCTGACACAGCGCGATATCAACTCCCAATACCGGGAGAGACAAATCCTATCTAACCGCCACTGCCTCCAAGTGCTCGGGACTGCACCCAACTGCTACCTGTTTGCACGACTCCTTTGAGCCGTGGTAGGGTAACAATCTAAGAACAGTGGGACACACTCGAGGCGAAGTAGCAGTGTCAAGTCTGCGGACTATGCTGTACTCATGTCACCTGGGAACTGTTAACTGACGATGGGTATAATACTAACCAATCAGTTCCCCTGCGAGTCCTGTCCGGTGTACCCGTAACCTAACGAGCACCTGTATACTATCTCCAGTACGACGTACTGATGGCTGTGGGACAGACCATCTCCCCAACTGGGATGAGAAGCGTACACACTTAGTCTACTCTGGAATATCGATGCCCTATCTCGATAATCCAACGACCAGGGACCTGTAAGTCTACGGTAGCGTCCCGGCCGTCTACAGACGCCAAATGCGGAACAAAAACTTTTTAACTGGCGCTATCGTATACTTTAACCCGGATCTACCATTATTGCTAAACTAACAAACTGTAAAGAGTGTAGAAAGGTTATACCGAACGATCCGAGTCCTTCGTTCTTTAACCATCATCCCACGCTCCGTTGCGGCTGCTCCGATCTCGCCGATCTCCGATCTGCTCGTCCAGGTGGCACCACATCAACGATTCTTTAAACGGGCTCCCGCCTCTGACTCGAGGCAACTCGGTCGTCAAGTTTGCTAAAAGAGACGACCAAGAATGATGTAGAGAATGAGTAGATGACTTTGTCTCACTTCGTCCAAATCCGTGGACGATCGGTTAATGGAGTTGCCACTCGAATTGGGTGATGGAATGAAATGGACTATGAAATTTCCATGCACCCTAAACCATAGTCTTTTCTCTCAAGAATGAAAATTAATCTCTCACTCTCTCTCAAGGGGGCCGGCCACTTATATGCAAAGAGGGAGGTGATGGTAGGAGCAAGAAGGGGGTGACCATAAAGAATGAAACTTATCTTTATCATTAATGGAAAAACAATGAGTCACTAATACATTGAACCTTTAATAACCTAGTCACCAAAAGCATTAATTGAACCATTAATGCAACCATGAGTCACTAAACACCTCACCACATCTAGAACCTTCTAGAAGAATCCACACTCATCTCAAGAAAAGACAAATCCATCTTTAACCGAATGTTAAAAGACGGCTGATAGAAAACTGGAAACTGACAACTTCCAAAAGTGATCCCGAAACGAATTTCAGGATAACCCCGTAGCTTTATAAATATACCCGCATTTGTATTACGACCGAATACAAATGCAACTGAGACAAAGATATTATACCTACTCAATATAATACTCGGATCCGGCTTAAACCAAAGTCGACGAGTATCATCTGCCCGAAAAATAACACGTGCGTAAACGCACGTGCATTTTCCGAACCCTGCCATAAAACCATACGGCCTCTACAATGTTTCGCCCGAACTTGGGAAACTGTCTGTGGGGGACTCTAATGACTCGTCAGTACCCTGGCAGTGGGTTTAACCACAAACCGTCAGCGGCACTAGCAATGCGTAACGGCTGCCCATGAACTGACCTCAAGGGAGGCCGATGAGCGAACTCATCCGGAAACCCTACTGAGCCTAACAGTGACAATGTATATACAGTCCGGTCCGTTCGTCTATGAGTATCGCATATCTGCCTAGGGGGCTAGTAACGTCAGACCCCCAATAGCAGTATAAGTCGTGTCGGAGTGTAGCCCAATAACACCCTGAGATACTACTGGAGTACTTACCAGTAAATCTCCTGCCATGGCCATGGACTATGTGTAATGGCTCTCCTAGACACAGCACGACCTCGCCCCCAATACCGGGAGAGACGAATCCCCTGCCGATCCGCTCACGTGCCTCCATATGGCTCGGGATTGTACCCAAAAGCTACCTGTTTGCACGACTCCTTTGAGCCGTGGTAGGGTAGAAATCAAAGCACAGTGGGAACTCACACGAGACAAATGACGACCTCAGGTCGATGAACTAACCTGTACACATGTCACCAGGGAACTGCTATCTGACGATAGATATAATACTAACTAGCAGATTCCCGGCGAGTCCTGTCCGGTGTACTCATAACCCAATGAGCACCTGTATACATCTTAGGTGATCCAACTGACACCAGTGGCTTGTGAGACCGGCCACCGCCCCTCATCGGGGTCTCGACTGTACACACTATTCTACTCCGGAGTATCGATGCCCTGTCTCGAAACCCCCACGACTAGGGACTACAATTAAGGATATGCATATAAACTACCCAACTCTCACGTATATGATCGCCATCATACTGTTGGTAGTAAAGCAAGATCCTAAGGGCTCTATCAAAGTGTAACATGTAATCAGTCACCTGAACATGTACACGACTGATAAAGGCAAACCAGATAGCATACTATCATCTTGAGTAAGACTGTCCTACCGGCATAGGTCCTCCGCAATCATTGCAATCACGTACCTGCGATCCAATAATTGACTATGAGGGCACTATCTCCAACAATCTCCTACTTCCACTCAAGGCTAATTATTGCAATGTCGACTACTCACAGCCTGTGTGAAACCGAACATCCAACTCCTCTACTAATCAGTTTCACAAAGCCCGTTTGTAAAACTATTGTGTTCGAGAAATAGCCTCAGTGAGTGGATCCGCCAGGATGTTCCTTTCTATATCTCTCTTAATCTCAAGTTCGCGGAGAAAGCCATCTCCCGAATCGAGTAATACCTGTCTTAGAATATGTCTGGATATCTGATGGGACCTAGTTCATAAATGAACTCCAAATCCAAACTTCTTAGACTGTATCGATCACTGAACCTAATCAGTATCGGGCACCATGCCACCCATAGTATCCTCTTGGACCACCTGTCCATAAAACTGCCCCCTTTATCAGAGGGAAAACTATAACTCTGACAATCACTCTGTCAACTATGTCACCTTTGAAGCCTGGAATGATAATCGTCTCCCGAAGGAGGCTGCCGTCATCAAATCCGTAGAACATGCATTTATGTTCTAAAACTGCTTCCTTATGTTTCTCCAGGATTGGATTAATACAAACTTATTGCATCTAGTGCAAAAACTATATCTGGTGTGGTACTTGACATCTCATGATTGACTCAATTGCCTAAGCAAGTGATCTGTCAATCATGCACATCCCTCTCCCCTTTAGTCTGTAAGACACCTTTAGAGAGGGTGACTCCATCACCTGCAGGTACACCACCATGCTAGGAGTCATCTATTCTAAAAACCATTAGAATACTGTCAAAGTACCCACATTGGGAAACTACCCAAATCCTGATCTAAAACCATAGATCTAGAAACCAGAATGTCAAATATTATATCCATATCCTGTCTGGAGAAACAACTGTGTGACGACCACAGTACAACCGATCGTAGTATAGGAATTTTACTTCCTACTCTGTGTATGTCATCCAGATATCATGACATCACACCCTACTACCTTCTTAACAGATCCATCCCTTATTCTGATTGAAGTCAAAACCATGACTGTCACATCAAAAATAGATGATCTATCTCCGCTATAACTGCTCAAGTCTATAAATAGACATAAGCTACTTGCCCACTATTCTTATGCTGCTCCTACTGACTACGACAACCCTCCTACCGGGTCTCATAGCCTGGAACAACAGTAGTGTCAAGTCTGGGTAGATAAGAACCTCCCTGTCACCGTCCTTGAGGCTACCGGAGTACCTCTCGGGTGTCTGAGGTTACCCACCATATCTGCGGAGTGGCTATTGGAATGTCAAACCTGATTGAATATATAGGTCCTATTAAATTTTCCGTAATCGTTCGCGGTTCTGGAATCACTTCCAGTTCTACCATACTCCCACTACTGTTTTTCTGAAAAAGATCCATTTTACTAAAACTGTGGCGAGTCAAGAACAATATCACTATTGATCTTCCAAATGGTAGAATATCAACCCTCGTCATAGCTAGGGTCAACCCACAAACAGCCATTACAGAAACGTGCCCTGAGTTATCCAGAGTCTGGTTTTAAGCATAAGCTGGACAACTCCCCGTACCTTAACATCTTTTAAGGTATGAACTATTCTATATCCAATATAGAAACTTTGTCACTTATTTAATTGGAACCAGATTCAAATCATGCAACTGTCTCCAGTGCATATCATCTTAATGGAAAGAGGCTAATCAGCATTACTCAACTTAGGAATCCTATCCAATTATGAGTAACCTGAAAGAGAAACACGTTTCTCAAAACCATCACTATCATCTGAATACCAATCACAAGAATCTACATCTTCGATCTCTTTGAAGAATCCCGATACCTGTGACACCTGGTTCTCTACTTTATTCTTATACCCATAACTTCTCAAAACTTAGACCTTGTATTTCTACGAAACACTTGTCTAAATACTAGAGAAGTTATAAGTAAACAGAACATAGTACGAGGACCTACCCCTTTGTCCTGATGGACACTTGGACAACATACACTACTCTGTATAAGTCCGCTGAGTTGAACAACTCAAAACCTGTGTATCGTAGGTTGAAAACTGTACCCTGACGATTTTCTCAAATATCACCAATTACAACGAATTCCGATATAATGAGGATGATCACCTAATTCCCAATATCTTACTCCCACTCATCATCTGTAAAACCATACAGATATAAGAATGAAACCTGGTAAATACATACCCTTGGAGTAAGTATCTAATCGGGAAAACAGTTTTCTTTTAACAAAGCACTGAAACATGAAAATGTTTCGTAGGGGTATCCTGGTATTCATAGCAATGCCTCTTCCATAATCCAATTCATGACTATAACCGTATATCTCTTTGCCATCTCTCCAAATCCCCTTTATTTGTCTTTAGTCGTTACCTTCTGTACATCATTGTTAGGCTAAATGGTTTTCTTCCTTCCCTACCGTTCGGCACCAGCCTATGGTTTGGAAGAAGACTATCCAGTAAGCATAATAGGTGTACCCTCCTAAACCAAGGAGCACTCATATCTTGAGAGAAGGTGATGATAAAAGACAACCGAATAATACCTTATTCTTTTAAAGGTGAAATAGGAGTAGCGATGAAGTACGCGGTTTTGGTCGTGAATGATATCAGTCGCAATTTACTTTGCCCTCTTTCTAATCCCTTTATTTTGTCTTTACATATTACCTTCTGCACACCCTACTTAGGCTAATTGGTTTTCTTCATTCCCTACCTTTCGGCACCAGCCTATGGTTTGGAATAAGACTATCCAATAAGCGTAATAGGTGTACTCTCCTAAACCAAGGAGCTCTCGCAAACTGAGAGAAGGTGATAATAAAAGACAACTGAATAAACCAATTCTATTTCTCCTGAACCTGGATCCATCCTCGAAGAAGTTCCTTCAAGTTCGTATATAACCATACGATGGATCTATCCAATGGAAGTGGATATCCGTAGTAATACGGGTGTTCTGAGAAATTCAAAGGGTAAAAGAAGGAGTGGCAATGACTTATGCAACTCAGACAATCCAAAAGCCAGTATTTTAAGAAGGTTCGGTCAACCTGGTCACTGAGTCATAGTCTAGGGTCGTTCAAAGGTCGCTGCCAAAGAGAGAGAGAAAAGAAACACTCTGCGTGCACTCTAACCTAGATCAGAATGGTTATCACTTTATCTAATCCGGAAACCTCCCACTGTCCTGTCAAATTCTCCTCCAAACCTGAAAGAAGAATCAATCGGGATCACCCAAAGAGTAAACCAACTCATCAGTGGGAATCGGGATCCAACTCTCATCGCATGATAACGTGATGGAATCCACTCGCGTTATCACACTCCAGAAGGTATGCGCATGTCTGGTAAGTTTCAGTTTCTTTAGAAACTCCCGATATGATTTTTACCCCATGTTCTTATGACCTTGACGAAAGCCAACAAATCATAAGTCACATGTCAAGTTCTGCCCGTCATTATCTTGTTAATTCGAACCCACCCGTACATACCCTTGACGAAAGCCAACAAGGTAATACGACTGTCCTAAACCAACACATCTATCTATGCAACAAATGAATACCCCAGCAACTACCAAACACTATGCCTTGACGAAAGCCAACAAACATAGCTTGAATATTACTGACCATCCATAAGAAACGACGGAGGGCTACGGCTGGTTTTGGTGAAAAACCTTTAACGTAATGAACTTGATCTCGTTGAAGGAACCTGATAGCTTTTTAAAATATAGTGGCGAAAACCTTTTGCTAAAGAGGTCATTCCCGGTAAAGGGATCTCGGCTCTCTCCTCGTGGAATGAGGTGCAGGATATTCCACTGAATACCGCGATGCAAAGCAACTTGTAATCGACTATAGTGAAGTTATTACTCTGACGCAAACTTCTGCCCAAGGGGTCTGTCCCGGTGAAGGGATATCGGCCCTTGCCCCGTCGAATGAGGTGCAGGATATTCCACTGAATACCGCTATGCATAACAAAAGGAAACAACTTTGTAATAACACTTTTTAAATTGTTCCAACAACATCCAAACAGGTTTGTTTTACTTTGCATTGATCAGAATCAACGCAGTCCCATCAATCGATCACACCAGAAATGAACGAAAATAAAATGTACGTATATGCCATCCGCATTCGTCACTGGGTCCCGTCATCACCCGTTAGGTTACTTAACTAACGACAGAGCAGGGACTGGACTAGCGCGGGTGTAAAACATATACAACATCTAATAGTATATAAACCAATATACAATAATTGCTCCAGGCGTGATAATATGCAACATTACAGAAAAGTAATAAGCATCACAGAACAATACAGATAATCTGGGATCCCCGGGTTTCACAGAGCCGCTGCTGAAACCCGACGTTCCCCTGTCGTGTGGATAGCCTGTGCAATGAAACCTAGACCCCTACGGGTGCGGCAAGTTACCCGCCAAAACCTGAAGCGAGGCAGCCCCTACAGCATAGTGAATGGACCACCCTGCACTTCACGGAATCCGGTAATCTTGGGCACCCCTCCTTGGGTCAACCTGTACCCCCTATGAGTGCGGCGAATAGTCTGCCAATTTTAGAGTGGGGCCCCTCTGCCTCTCAAAGCCATGAGATGCGGACCCGTTGCCTTCCAGAACCCGGCTATCCGTGCACTCCGTCGTGGGGAAAAACCTAGTACAGTAATGAAAAATAGTACAATAGGTACATCGACCGCAACCTGGTCGTGCCCCAAAAGAATATTATACAACAGGCAGTGACGGCAGTCCACATGTTGGACGCTCGCCCCGCAATATCAAATGTACAAATAAACTGAAACTGTACTACCATTGCACACTTCTATCCATCACGACAAATCCGCAACATCACAGCACAACACAGAACATCAACGCGAATGTCACGTTCGCAAACCCGTCTAAAAGAACTATAGCAATCAGACGCGGTTTACAGATCAAATGACATTCCCGGTCGGAGATATAATGTAAGCACTGTAAACTAACATGTTTAAATTTCGATCGACTAAATATCAAGAAGTGGGCCCCACGCAAATCTGCTGAACAGTAATAAAATCTGGGCCCAAACGATATATACCAAAAACCCCAAATTCCAGAGAAGAATACACTGTGCAAATTTGGGGGCATGATCGCTCAGAACGGCCGCGGATGAGCGGCCAAACCATGGGTTTGGCCACGTTTCCCCGGCAGTATTGTCGATTCATGATGCCAAATTTGGATGGTGTTCTAATAAAACCCTGCACAGATTTCTGAGATATGTAGAATAATTTTAGGACATCATTTAAAATCGACAGAAACTGTCAAGCTTGGATTTTGCAGTTTTTGATTTTCGGTTCGATAGATGTTTTAAACGCGTTAGCACAAGTTAGTAAAGCAAAATGGTGAGGCTTCGATACCACTGTAAGTCTACGGTAGCGCCCCGGCCGTCTACAGACGCCAAATGCGGAACAAAAACTTTTTAACTGGCGCTATCGTATACTTTAACCCGGATCTGCCATTATTGCTAAACTAACAAACTGTAAAGAGTGTAGAAAGGTTATACCGAACGATCCGAGTCCTTCGTTCTTTAACCATCATCCCACGCTCCGTTGCGGCTGCTCCGATCTCGTCGATCTCCGATCTGCTCGTCCAGGTGGCACCACATCAACGATTCTTTAAACGGGCTCCCGCCTCTGACTCGAGACAACTCGGTCGTCAAGTTTGCTAAAAGAGATGACCAAGAATGATGTAGAGAATGAGTAGATGACTTTGTCTCACTTCGTCCAAATCCGTGGACGATCGGTTAATGGAGTTGCCACTCGAATTGGGTGATGGAATGAAATGGACTATGAAATTTCCATGCACCCTAAACCATAGTCTTTTCTCTCAAGAATGAAAATTAATCTCTCACTCTCTCTCAAGGGGGCCGGCCACTTATATGCAAAGAGGGAGGTGATGGTAGGAGCAAGAAGGGGGTGACCATAAAGAATGAAACTTATCTTTATCATTAATGGAAAAACAATGAGTCACTAATACATTGAACCTTTAATAACCTAGTCACCAAAAGCATTAATTGAACCATTAATGCAACCATGAGTCACTAAACACCTCACCACATCTAGAACCTTCTAGAAGAATCCACACTCATCTCAAGAAAAGACAAATCCGTCTTTAACCGAATGTTAAAAGACGGCTGATAGAAAACTGGAAACTGGCAACTTCCAAAAGTGATCCCGAAACGAATTTCAGGATAACCACGTAACTGTATAAATATACCCGCATTTGTATTACGACCGAATAAAAATGCAACTGAGACAAAGATATTATACCTACTCAATATAATACTCGGATCCGGCTTAAACCAAAGCCGACCAGTATCATCTGCCCGAAAAATAACACGTGCGTAAACGCACGTGCATTTTCCGAACCCTGCCATAAAACCATACGGCCTCTACAATGTTTCGCCCGAACTTGGGAAACTGTCTGTGGGGGACTCTAATGACTCGTCAGTACCCTGGCAGTTGGTTTAACCACAAACCGTCAGCGGCACTAGCAATGCGTAACGGCTGCCCATGGACTGATCTCAAGGGAGGCCGATGAGTGAACTCATCCAGAAACCCTACTGAATCTAACAGTGACAATGTATATACAGTCCGGTCCGTTCGTCTATGAGTATCGCATATCTGCCTAGGGGGCTAGTAACGTCAGACCCCCAATAGCAGTATAAGTCGTGTCGGAGTGTAGCCCAATAACACCTTGAGATACTACTGGAGTACTTACCAGTAAATCTCCTGCCATGGCCATGGACTATGTGTAATGGCTCTCCTAGACACAGCACGACCTCGCCCCCAATACCGGGAGAGACGAATCCCCTGCCGATCCGCTCACGTGCCTCCATATGGCTCGGGACTGTACCCAAAAGCTACCTGTTTGCACGACTCCTTTGAGTCGTGGTAGGGTAGAAATCAAAGCACAGTGGGAACTCACACGAGACAAATGACGACCTTAGGTCGATGAACTAACATGTACACATGTCACCAGGGAACTGCTATCTGTCGATAGATATAATACTAACTAGCAGATTCCCGGCGAGTCCTGTCCGGTGTACTCATAACCCAATGAGCACCTGTATACATCTTAGGTGATCCAACTGACACCAGTGGTTTGTGAGACCGGTCACCGCCCCTCGTCGGGGTCTCGACTGTACACACTAGTCTACTCCGGAGTATTGATGCCCTGTCTCGAAACTCCCACGACTAGGGACCACAATTAAGGATATGCATATAAACTACCCAACTCTCACGTATATGATCGCCATCATACTGTTGGTAGTAAAGCAAGATCCTAAGGGCTCTATCAAAGTGTAACATGTAATCAGTCACCTGAACATGTACACGACTGATAAAGGCAAACCAGATAGCATACTATCATCTTGAGTAAGACTGTCCTACCGGCATAGGTCCTCCGCAATCATTGCAATCACGTACCTGCGATCCAATAATTGACTATGAGGGCACTATCTCCAACAAGACCTGTATAGGATGTTGCTTACAGACTACCCAACCCCCACTAGTGTGACTGCCATCACAAAGCTGGTAATCAAGCAATGATCCTATGGGCTCTACTAATATGTATAAGTGATACGTTACAAGAAACATATGCACATATTAAAGTAGACACAAACCAAGTAGCATACTACCATGTTTAGCAAGATTGTATATACAACTGTGAATATCCCAAGCTTCCATTAAGTAATATACATACAAGTATGATACAATAATGGCCCCTAGGGCATATACACTAACAATCTCCCACTTGCACTAGGGCCATGAGCTGGCATATCGTAGACCTATCATCTCGAATAGCCTCTCGAACTGCGTCTGAGGAATGGCCTTTGTGAATGGATCAGCAATGTTATTCTCCGTCTCTACTCTTTTCACCTCGATCTCCCGGCGATCTACGATCTCCCTAATCAGGTGATACCGTCATAAGATGTGTCTGGACTTCTGATGGGACCTGAGTTCCTTCGCTAAAGCTATAGCGCCGTTGTTGTCACAATACAGAGGTATTGGATCAACACTGGTAGGAACCACCTGAAGTTCTGTGAGGAACTTCTTCATCCAGACAGCTTCTTTTGTGGCATCGCAAGCAGCTATGTACTCCACTTCCATTGTTGAGTCACCAGCGGTCTCCTGCTTGGAACTCTTCCAACAGACCGCCCCTCCATTGAGGGTAAAGACATAACCCGATATGGATTTGGAGTCATCCTTGTCACTTTGGAAGCCGGAGTCGGCAAAGGTCTCCATCCGGAGGTCTTTTCCGCCATACACCAAGAACATCTCCTTAGTCCTCCTCAGGTACTTGAGAATGTTCTTTACTGCTATCCAGTGCTTCTCCCCTGGGTTTGCTTGATACCGGCTTACTGCGCTCAATGCGTATGCTACATCTGGTCTGGTACATAACATCGCATACATTATAGAGTCTACCACAGAAGCGTAGGGTATAATCGACATGTGATCCCTTTCCAAATCAGGCTTGGGAGTCATCTCTTTGGAGAGGGTGATTCCGTGACAAGGCGGTAGGTTACCGCGCTTAGAATCATCCATACAATCTCTTCACTATGGTGTCTATGTACCTGGACTGTGAAAGTCCCAACATCCTTTTTGATCTATCACGATAGACCCGGATCCCCAGAATGTAGGTGGCATCACCCAGGTCCTTCATGGAGAATTTCTGTGATAAGAATCCTTTGACTGACTGCAACATAGGAATATCATTTCCTATTAGGAGAATGTCATCCACGTACAAGACGAGGAATACTACAGCTCTCCCTATAATCTTACTGTATATGCAAGGTTCATCTGGATTTTTGATAAAGTCGAATTCTTTGACAGCATCATCAAAACAGATGTTCCAACTCCGCGATGCCTACTTTAGTCCATAAATGGACTTAAGTAACTTGCATACTTTACCGCTGCTCCCACTCTGAATGAATCCCTCTGGCTGATCCATATAGACGCTTTCTTCCAAATTACCATTTAGAAAAGTCGTCTTTACGTCCATCTGCCAGATCTCATAATCGTGGAAGGCAGCAATAGCAAGAAGGACCCTAATGGATTTGAGCATAGCCACTGGAGAAAAGGTTTCGTCATAGTCCAAACCAGGTCTTTGACGGAAACTCTTTGCAACAAGTCTAGCCTTATAGGTTTCAACCTGTCTATCTACACCAATCTTCTTTTTGAAGATCCATTTGCATCCTACGGGTTTTACCTCATCTGGAGCAATGTCCAAAGTCCATACTTTGTTAGTGTACATGGACTCCATTTCGGTCCGCATTGCATCCAGCTATTTTACTGAGTCACCGCTCAGAATGGCTTGCTGGAAGCTAGTAAGCTCATCATAGTCAATAGTGCAATCCTCTCTATCCCCGTCTATGAGAAAACCGTAGTATCTCTCGGGCGGATGAGACCGCCTACTACTTCTGCGGATAGGCGCTGGTATGTCCCTTTCTTCTGAAGCCTCAGGTTCTACCATACTTTCAGTAGTAGTTTGTGGTTCTGGAATTTCTTCCAGTTCTATTTCGCTCCCATTTGTTTCCCTTTCAAAAAACTGATGTTCTAGAAAGTGGGCATAACGAGAAACAAAAACCTTTTGTTCCTCTGCGTAATAGAAAAAATACCCCTTGGAGTTCTTTGGGTATCCCACAAACCTACACTGTACTGAGCGTGCCTCGAGCTTGTCCGCATGCTGCCTTTTTACAAAAGCTGGACATCCCTAAATCTTCAGATACTGAAGATAGGGTTTCTTCCCACTCCACATCTGATATGGTGTGGTAGGCACAGTCTTGGTAGGAACTAGGTTTAAAAGATATGCAGCCGATTCTAGTGCATATCCCCAGAATGATCGCGGTAACTCAGCGTTACTCATCATGGAACGAACCATATCTAATAGGGTTCGATTCCTCCTTTCTGATACACCATTGTATTGTGGTGTGTATGGAGGAGTAAGCTGAGAGAGAATTCCATTCTCTTTTAAGTAACCCAGGAACTCGGCACTTAAGTATTCACCACCTCGATCAGATCTCAGTGTCTTTATACTCTTGCCTGTTTGTTTTTCCACTTCATTCTTGTATTCTTGGAATTTCTCAAAGGCCTCGGATTTATGCTTCATCAAGAAGATATATCCATACCTAGAGAAATCATCCGTAAAAGTAATGTAGTAGGAATAACCACCTCGTGCAAGTGTAGACATTGGACCGCACACGTCACTGTGTACGAGTCCCAAGAGCTCGCTTACTCTTACCCCGTGTCCAGTAAACGGAGTCTTTGTCATCTTTTGTAGCGCCTTGAAATGTCGTTTTGGTGTTTTCCCGAAAATCGGTGAAAATGTGGTATTTTTCCGTAAATCGTCTTTTTTGCTATTTTGCAGTTTAGGCCTAATTATACCTAATTTGGATAGATAATTGCTAGTTTTTAGTAACTAATGAGTTACTTATTAATTTTTGGACATTTAAAATTTTTTCCCTATTTTTCAATTTTTAATATTATTTTAAGCCGGTAAAAGAAATACATTAAATTAGCGATAAATACAAATTTAAATGGGCTAATTTTAATCTTTAAAATCATGTTAATTAAAATCTAGTTGTAATATAAATTTTTCGTAATTTATTTCAAGTTTTAAGTAATTTTTATTTTGGAAAACGAAATTTATTTAATTTAAGCTTTAAACTTGCAAAGATGAATTTGTGGGGGGCCTTTTTGCTTGGTTTTTTTAGCAACCTCTCACATTTTCCTCATTCTCTCTTGGGCCGAGCCCACCAGCAGGATTTCCCCCCCTCCATTTACTCCTTCATTTCATTTCATGTGAAGAAAGTTATGAGATGAATTTTATATATTAATTAAGGTATGGTGTTGACTTGGAAAGGAAAAAAGAAAATAAATCTAGTACACACACCCACTCCCTCCATTTCCCTAGCTGCCGAATCTGCAGCCTCCCCCCCCCCCCCTCCATTGTTTCCATCTCCTTTGCATCAAAAAAAAAATCCCCAAAATGATTCAAAGATCTAAATCAAACCTCAAAATTCCAAGCCATTCTTCATCCCATTTTTCTTAGCCTTTCTAGCTTGGATCTTGGATGCAAGGAGGCATCTTGGGAGGCAACATTTCTTGCTAAGTCTCTAGATCTAGAGGTATAATTTCTACCTAATTAAATTCTTTTGGTTAAATTCCTTTAATTAAGTGGTTTAAGTGTTTAAAGCTTAGCAAATTTCTAATCTAGGTTTTTAAAGAGAGTATTTTGATTTAAACTAGGGTTTTAGAAATCATTAGTAGGTTAATTAAATCTATTTTGTTATCTAGTTATTTTGTTAGCCTTATCTAAGTGGTTAACTTGTCTTTTGGACTTCAAATTAGTGTTAAATTAGTGTATCATGTATAGTTTGGGTTGGTTTTTTTTGCTAAGTTTGAAAAATCAAGAAAGGGTTGTTTATGGAAACATAGGATTTGAAGCTTTGTAATGTGTGTTAATCAAAGTGATTGTGGCTAACTAGTTATGCGGTTAGATGTTTATGCTAGATTGGAGTCTTTTGTCGCTAATCCGCGAAGTTGCACGACTTTGGAAGTCTTTTGTGCTTACTAGTTTTTATTAAATTATTGTGGTGATGTATTTGCGATATCTTGATGATATTTTTGGCATATCCTATGACATTTAGGATGTGTGAGTGCGGTTTTTTGAGTGATCGGGTTTTAGCTTTGCCGGGTGACCAAATCGACGATTTTAGTTAGTTTTTGCGATTTTCGCGTGTGTTCCGCGCACCTTGTGCACGTTGTACCTAGCTTGTGAACGTTGGTATTTTCGTTTGGGATTTGCGTCGTTCTTGTTATGTAACCTTATGTTTTGTATTGATGTAAATTCCAGGTTCGGTCGAGGAGACGTCGGACGCGGCACGAAAAGGGAAAGCGGCAATTGGACGTAGCTAGCTAGGGATTTCAGTGAGTAGATTTAACATCTACGGGGGACTATCGTTCGGATGGCGCAATTCGCCCGATAGTTTAAGTAGTTTAAAGATTTCTAGTGATATTAGTAATTAGGATTAAATGCTTGCGTAACATCTTGCTACATCCATGCTTTATATTGTCAGACATATGCGAACCCATTCTATAGGACACCTGCACTATTGCCAGGGTTTTTATATGCAACACGAGCAATATTCATGCTTACACACACGCCTTGGTAATTGCCATGCCACCACACTAGATAACCTATAATTTGAAACCTTTTACTATAATTGATGCTTTAACCTGTGCTATTGCCTTTAATTCCTTAAAATGAAATCAAAAGATTGCTAATCATATGCATGTACCTCATCATGTTATTTGTTCATGCCTAGTCTATCAATCATACATCGCAACTTGATTATTGATACCATATGCATTCATTATCATTGGCATATGCATTTATGAGGATTTCTTGAGATTTTGTGATATTTCTGGATTTCGGGGGAAAGCCGCAAAATTTCTAAACTTATTATATTTTTAAAATATGTAAATTGCGGTTTTCTAGTGATGTAAGTGTCGTCCACCATGAGTTTGTTGTGGTTTTCGAGACCCGTTTCGAGGAGTTGGATGAACCGTCTCGGGTACATGGTGGGCCCGGTAAGGTACCCCGGGGCAAGAAGCTCGTGTTGCTGACGATGAGCCTGGCAGGGGACGGATTACCTACCGGTGACTGTTTGGGAAAGCGGATATCCAGAGGATACCGACCGTGGCCGCGAGATGATGAGATAGTGATATTGAGATGGGTCAGCCGGATGGCTGAGGCCAGAGATACTATGACATGGATATATAAGATTTGTGATAGTTTTGAGGTGTCGTTGCTGGACACAGGTTCTTGTTGATTTTATTGGTATTGTGCTGGTATTTCAAAAGAGATTCCTAAAGGAAAAACATGATTCTTACACTTACACATTCAGATCATGAGTTGATTCGCATTGCATTCATACCTGCTAGTATATTCATATTGCATACATACCTGCTATCATGTCCTGCCTTACCTGTATTTTAGATGCTAGGATGCTTGTGTGCATGCATTCGATAGTCTCTGTAGATGTTATTTATTACTCACGAGTTGGCAACTCACCCCCGTTGTGCCACAGCCTTTTGCAGGTCCGTTCCGTCAGCACAGTAGCGGCGGGCGCACCGCTTCTTTGCCTCTTTTGCCAGGACCCGAGGTTTTGCTCTTAGGTGGGTTATATTATTATTTTTGTACCACCTTGTATATTCTTTGTTTCTAGTGTACTCCATCTACTGTATCTACCAGTATTGTTGTATATTGACCTAGAGATGAGACTGTGAGATTTGTGGACTTTTTATGCTGTATTTTGGGGTCGAGCTCACTTGAGTCGACATGCTGTTTTTCTCATGTTTCTTTATGATTATTTTGCATGTTGTTGTTTTATATTTCGTGAGATTTGTGACCGCCTTGTGGCAAAGAGCTAGCTCCCGCTTGGGGATGCCTGATTTGTTGGATTTATATATATTCTTGTTGTACCCATTTTGGGGGCCAGTATTTACAAAGGAGACTCTGCCAAAATTTTCGGAAAAATTGATATTGTTTTAAAAAAGAAGGTTTTATATGACTTATTTGATAAACTCGCTTTCAATTGATTGGTTTTCTTCACTCTTTTGCTTATTTGGTTTTGGGTTCTGGGCTTTGGCTTACTTATTTTACGGACGTCTTGAGACGTTTCGTAAACTTAAGTGCCAGTCACGTTCCGTATCCCGCGGGTCGTGACAAAGTTGGTATCAGAGCGTTAGGTTTTACCTTTCTGAGTGTAGGATGACCTTGGTAGATGGAGTAAGTGACTTAAGCAGGGTAACGTAGCGTGTGTATGTCCGCGGCATACTTGCGATACGGTACTCCGCCTAAGTGACTTTAGGATATACTTGCTTGAAATTCCTTCTTCAATTCCGTGTATCCTATGATCCTATTGCACTGTTCTTATCATCCTGTTCTTGTAATAGCCACTATGCCGTTGAAGACTACGAGAGCGCAGAGGGCTGCCACCCGAGATGAGATCCGAGCAGGCTCGTCCGAGACGAGGACCGAGCAGGGGGGTATACCTACGCCTCAGGGACAGGCTGATCCGCATTCCCCAGGCCGCATGGATAGGTTAGAGTCTGGTATGGAGGAGCTACGACAGATGATGAGAGGTATGCAGGAGTTACGAAAGATGGTGGAATCCTTAGTAGAGGTCAATCGAGCGCAGAGATCGGATATTACTCCCCCTGCGGTCGTTTCGAGACCGAGTCGGATTCGCACTGATATGTTAGCACCTAGGAGGGTTCGTAGAGGCCGTGGCGGATTCTTTAGGGGCCAGTTGTATCGCCTTCACCCATACGATCAGCAGCCATGGTTAGGATGTTTTTGGTGTGGTAGCCGGCATCATCATATCAGAGACTGTCCGGTGAGACGACAGGGAGCGGCGATAGTTCCACATGTGACCTTACCGCCATCACCACCTCCTCCTCAGAGAGCCCTACTTCCTACCACAGGCGATGCTCCACGTCAGTTTGATGCACCCAGAGGCCGTGGACATGGCGGTCCGATCCAGAGAGGATGAGGAGGCCGAGGCCGAGGACAGCCAACTACTGGTGGAGGACAGGCCCGAGTGTTCGCTTTGACACCGCAGGATGCGCAGGCATCCAACGCCGTTGTGACAGGTACCTTTCCAGTTTGTTCTTTCGACGCATGGGTATTATTCGACCCAGGTTCCACACATTCGTACATATCTACACACTTTGCACCGATGTTGGGTCGTGAGTCGTCGTCGTCAGATCAGCTGCTTGTTGTTATTACCCCGGTAGGTGAGTCGTTTGTCGCTCGTTTTGTGTTTCGATTGTGTTCCGTTCGTATCGGGGAGAGGGACTCGTCGGTTGATTTGATTCTCCTCGATATGATGGACTTTGATGTGCTTCTGGGCATGGATTGGCTAGCCACATGTTATGCTTCAGTGGACTGCCGTGAGAAAGCAGTCAGATTTAGCTTTCCGGGAGAGCCAGTCCTTGTTATTTTGGGAGACCGCAGCGTCACCCTTCCCAGCTTGATTTCGTCTCTTCGCGCTGGTCAGCTCTTGCGGAAGGGATGTCAGGGATTCTTAGCGTATATTTATGATACTCGAGCTGCAGAGGTTCCGTTGGACCGGGTCCCGGTTGTTTGTGAGTTCCCTGGTGTTTTCCCTGATGAGCTACCTGGGCTACCACCTGAGCGCGATGTTGAGTTCTGCATTGATTTGATTCCCGGCTCGGGGCCTATTTCTATACCGCCTTATCGGATGGCCCCGGCAGAGCTTCGAGAGCTGAAGGATCAGTTGCAGGATTTGTTAGATAAAGGGCTTATTCGACCTAGTGTTTCTCCGTGGGGTGCTCCGGTCCTGTTTGTCAAGAAGAAGGATGGAAGTTTGCGCTTATGTGTCGACTACCACCAGCTGAACAAGATTACCGTGCGGAAACGATATCCGTTGCCACGCATTGATGATTTGTTCGACCAGCTTCAGGGTGCGGGGTATTTTTCGAGGATCGACTTGCGATCAGGGTACCATCAGCTGCGAGTTCGACAGGAGGATATACCGAAGACAGCTTTCCGTACGCGCTATGGTCACTATGAGTTTCTGGTGATGTCGTTCGGACTCACCAACGCCCCAGCTGCATTCATGGATTTGATGGACCGTACATTCAGGCCGTATCTTGACTTGTTCATCATCGTGTTTATCGACGATATCTTGGTATACTTCCGGAGCAGAGAGGAGCACGAGCAGCACTTGCGGATTACGTTACAGACTCTGAGGGAGCACCAGCTGTTCGCAAAGTTCTCCAAGTGTGCATTCTGGCTGGACAGCGTCGGATTCTTGGGTCACGTGATTACGAGAGACGGCATATGTGTGGACCCGAAGAAGATTGAGGCTGTTCAGCAGTGGCCCCGACCTACATCGGTTACTGAGATCCGTAGTTTTCTAGGCCTGGCGGGCTGCTACAGGCGTTTTGTTCAGGACTTCTCCCGTATAGCTGCACCTTTGACCGGTTTGACTCGGAAGGGAGTTCCTTTCGTTTGGACAGAGGAGTGCGAGCGCAGTTTTCAGCAGCTACGGACTTGTTTGACTACGGCGCCGGTATTATCTTTGCCTTCAGGATCAGGCAGATTCGTGGTTTATTGTGACGCTTCACGAGTGGGGCTAGGGTGCGTATTGATGCAGCATGACAGGGTGATCGCGTATGCTTCACGGCAGTTGAAGAGTCATGAACAGAACTACCCTACTCACGATTTGGAGATGGCTGCAGTGGTCTTTGCACTGAAGATTTGGCGACATTACCTATATGGCGAGTCGTGCCAAATATTCACAGACCACAAGAGCTTAAAATACATATTTCAGCAGCGAGACCTGAACCTCAGACAACGTCGTTGGATGGAGTTGGTGAAAGACTACGACTGCGAGATCTTATATCACCCAGGCAAGGCGAATGTAGTGGCAGATGCTTTGAGCAGGAGGCCCGGGGTAGTCTATCCTATTTGCGCACAGTGCAGAGGCAGTCGTCAGCAGATTGGCAGATTTTATGCGACAGCCGAGTTGAGTTCGAGTTCACTCAGACAGGGGGACAGCTCGCGCATGTTCGTGCATGCCCATAGTTGCTTGACAGTATATATAAGGCACAGCGCAGCGATGACCGTTGTTCAGAGATCATGGCACAGATGGGACAGGGAAGATTTTCCGAGTTCATGATTGATGATCAGGAGATTTTACGATATGGACCTAGACTGTGCGTACCAGATGCTGATGGATTGCGGCGCGACATTCTTGAGGAGGCACACCGATCAGTGTATAGTGTCCACCCCGGTTCCACCAAGATGTACCATGATATGAGAGAGGCCTACTGGTGGGATGGGATGAAGAGGGACATTGCGGAGTTTGTATCGAGATGCCTGACTTGTCAGCAAGTCAAGGCCGAGCACCAGAGGCCCGCAGGAGAGCTACAGCCGTTACCCATTCCGGAGTGGAAATGGGAGCAGATTTCGATGGATTTCGTTGTGGGTCTACCCAGGACTAGTCGAGCGTACGACTCCATCAGGTGGTCGTAGATCGATTGACGAAAGCGGCTCACTTCCTGCCAGTGAAGACCACTTTCATCTTCGCTCAGTATGCCCAGCTTTACATCGACGAGATCGTGCGGTTGCATGGCGTACCGACTTGTATCGTGTCAGATCGAGGCACCCAGTTCACCAGCCGACTTTGGCAGAGACTTCAGGAGGCTTTGGGCACTCGTTTGAGCTTCAGCACAGCGTTTCATCCGCAGACCGACGGACAGTCAGAGCGGACCATTCAAACTCTCGAGGACATGCTCAGAGCGTGCGTTTTAGACTTCGGCGGTAGCTGGGATCATCATTTACCTTTAGTGGAGTTCTCCTACAACAACAGTTTCCAAGATACTATTCAGATGGCACCTTTCGAGGCATTGTATGGGAGGAGATGCAGATCGCCCGTTTGTTGGACAGAGCTCAGCGAGAGCAGTATTTTGGGGCCGCAGCTTGTGGAGGAGACGACCGCGAAAATACAGTTGATTCGAGACCGGATGAGAGCGGCTCAGAGCAGGCAGAAATCGTATGCAGACAAATGCCGTCGCAGGCTAGAATTCGCAGTTGGCGATCATATTTTTCTGAGGGTCTCTCCGATGAAGGGCGTGATGCGATTTGGGCGAAAGGGGAAGCTTAGTCCCAGATTTGTGGGTCCCTTCAAGATTCTCGAGCATGTCGGCGCAGTTGCGTATCGATTGGCTCTTCCACCCAGCTTTCCTGATGTTCACCACGTCTTCCATTTTTCGATGCTCCGCAAGTACCTTCACGACCCTCCGCATGCGATTCAGCACCCGACAGTCCAGCTAGAGCGCGACCTTTCTTTTGCAGAGCAGCCGGTGGTCATCCTGGATCGGCAGATGAAGAAATTAAGATCGAAAGTTATACCGTCCGTCAAGGTCTTTCGGCGTGGCCCGAGCAGCGAGGAGGTCACCTGGGAGACCGAGGACGAGATGAGGAAGAAATATCCCCATCTCTTTGAAAGTACGCGTAGCAAGATTTTTAAAATTCGGGGACCGAATTTCTTTAAGGGGGGAAGATTGTAGCGCCTTGAAATGTCGTTTTGGTGTTTTCCCGAAAATCGGTGAAAATTTGGTATTTTTCCGTAAATCGTCATTTTTGCTATTTTGCAGTTTAGGCCTAATTATACCTAATTTGGATAGATAATTGCTAGTTTTTAGTAGCTAATGAGTTACTTATTAATTTTTGGTCATTTAAAAGTTTTTCCCTATTTTTCAATTTTTAATATTATTTTAAGCCGGTAAAAGAAATACATTAAATTAGCGATAAATACAAATTTAAATGGGCTAATTTTAATCTTTAAAATCATGTTAATTAAAATCTAGTTGTAATATAAATTTTTCGTAATTTATTTCAAGTTTTAAGTAATTTTTATTTTGGAAAACGAAATTTATTTAATTTAAGCTTTAAACTTGCAAAGATGAATTTGTGGGGGGCCTTTTTGCTTGGTTTTTTTTAGCAAACTCTCACATTTTCCTCATTCTCTCTTGGGTCGAGCCCACCAGAAGGATTTCCTCCCCTCCATTTACTCCTTCATTTCATTTCATGTGAAGAAAGTTATGAGATGAATTTTATATATTAATTAAGGTATGGTGTTGACTTGGAAAGGAAAAAAGAAAATAAATCTAGTACACACACCCACTCCCCCCATTTCCCTAGCTGCCGAATCTGAAGCCTCCCCCCCTCCATTGTTTCCATCTCCTTTGCATCAAAAAAAAAAATTCCCCAAAATGATTCAAAGATCTAAATCAAACCTCAAAATTCCAAGCCATTCTTCATCCCATTTTTCTTAGCCTTTCTAGCTTGGATCTTGGATGCAAGGAGGCATCTTGGGAGGAAACATTTCTTGCTAAGTCTCTAGATCTAGAGGTAAAATTTCTACCTAATTAAATTCTTTTAGTTAAATTCCTTTAATTAAGTGGTTTAAGTGTTTAAAGCTTAGCAAATTTCTAATCTAGGTTTTTAAAGAGAGTATTTTGATTTAAACTAGGGCTTTAGAAATCATTAGTAGGTTAATTAAATCTATTTTGTTATCTAGTTATTTTGTTAGCCTAATCTAAGTGGTTAACTTGTCTTTTGGACTTCAAATTAGTGTTAAATTAGTGTATCATGTATAGTTTGGGTTGGTTTTTTTGCTAAGTTTGAAAAATCAAGAAAGGGTTGTTTATGGAAACATAGGATTTGAAGCTTTGTAATGTGTGTTAATCAAAGTGATTGTGGCTAACTAGTTATGCGGTTAGATGTTTATGCTAGATTGGAGTCTTTTGTCGCTAATCCGCGAAGTTGCACGACTTTGGAAGTCTTTTGTGCTTACTAGTTTTTATTAAATTATTGTGGTGATGTATTTGCGATATCTTGATAATATTTTTGGCATATCCTATGACATTTAGGATGTGTGAGTGCGGTTTTTTGAGTGATCGGGTTTTAGCTTTGTCGGGCGACCAAATCGACGATTTTAGTTAGTTTTTGCGATTTTCGCGTGTGTTCCGCGCACCTTGTGCACGTTGTACCTAGCTTGTGAACGTTGGTATTTTCATTTGGGATTTGCGTCGTTCTTGTTATGTAACCTTATGTTTTGTATTGATGTAAATTCCAGGTTCGGTCGAGGAGACGTCGGACGCGGCACGAAAAGGGAAAGCGGCAATTGGACGTAGCTAGCTAGGGATTTCAGTGAGTAGATTTAACATCTACGGGGGACTATCATTCGGATGGCGCAATTCGCCCGATAGTTTAAGTAGTTTAAAGATTTCTAGTGATATTAGTAATTAGGATTAAATGCTTGCGTAACATCTTGCTACATCCATGCTTTATATTGTCAGACATATGCGAACCCATTCTATAGGACACCTGCACCATTGCCAGGGTTTTTATATGCAACACGAGCACTATTCATGCTTACACACACGCCTTGGTAATTGCCATGCCACCACACTAGATAACCTATAATTTGAAACCTTTTACTATAATTGATGCTTTAACCTGTGCTATTGCCTTTAATTCCTTAAAATGAAATCAAAAGATTGCTAATCATGTGCATGTACCTCATCATGTTATTTGTTCATGCCTAGTCTATCAATCATACATCGCAACTTGATTATTGATACCATATGCATTCATTATCATTGGCATATGCATTTATGAGGATTTCTTGAGATTTTGTGATATTTCTGGATTTCGGGGGAAAGCCGCAAAATTTCTAAACTTATTATATTTTTAAAATATGTAAATTGCGGTTTTCTAGTGATGTAAGTGTCGTCCACCATGAGTTTGCTGTGGTTTTCGAGACCCGTTTCGAGGAGTTGGATGAACCGTCTCGGGTACATGGTGGGCCCGGTAAGGTACCCCGGGGCAAGAAGCTCGTGTTGCTGACAATGAGCCTGGCAGGGGACGGATTACCTACCGGTGACTATTTGGGACGGCGGATATCCAGAGGATACCGACCGTGGCCGCGAGATGATGAGATAGTGATATTGAGATGGGTCAGCCGGATGGCTGAGGCCAGAGATACTATGACATGGATATATGAGATTTGTGATAGTTTTGAGGTGTCGTTGCTGGACACAGGTTCTTGTTGATTCTATTTGTATTGTGCTGGTATTTCAAAAGAGATTCCTAAAGGAAAAACATGATTCTTATACTTACACATTCAGATCATGAGTTGATTCGCATTGCATTCATACCTGCTAGTATATTCATATTGCATACATACCTGCTATCATGTCCTGCCTTACCTGTATTTTAGATGCTAGGATGCTTGTGTGCATGCATTCGATAGCCTGTGTAGATGTTATTTATTACTCATGAGTTGGCAACTCACCCCCGTTGTGCCACAGCCTTTTGCAGGTCCGTTCCGTCAGCACAGTAGCGGCAGGCGCACCGCTTCTTTGCCTCTTTTGCCAGGACTCGAGGTTTTGCTCTTAGGTGGGTTATATTATTATTTTTGTACCACCTTGTATATTCTTTGTATCTAGTGTACTCCATCTACTGTATCTACCAGTACTGTTGTATATTGACCTAGAAATGAGACTGTGAGATTTGTGGACTTTTTATGCTGTATTTTGGGGTCGAGCTCACTTGAGTCGACATGCTGTTTTTCTCATGTTTCTTTATGATTATTTTGCATGTTGTTGTTTTATATTGCGTGGGATTTGTGACCGCTTTGTGGCGAAGTGCTAGCTCCCTCTTGAGGATGCCTGATTTGTTGGATTTATATATATTCTTGTTGTACCCATTTTGGGGGCCAGTATTTACAAAGGAGACTCTGCCGAAATTTTCGGAAAAATTGATATTGTTTTAAAAAAGAAGGTTTTATATGACTTATTTGATAAACTCGCTTTCAATTGATTGGTTTTCTTCACTCTTTTGCTTATTTGGTTTTGGGTTCTGGGCTTTGGCTTACTTATTTTACGGACGTCTTGAGACGTTTCGTAAACTTAAGTGCTAGTCACGTTCCGTATCCCGCGGGTCGTGACATCTTTCCTATGAGACAAGATTCAGAAGTAGCATAAGATTGATATTCGAACGGATTCAATATCCTTCTCTATGTAACTTAGTCAACCTTCTCTCATTGATGTGACCCAGTCTACAACGCCATAAGAAAGCCTGATTTAATTCCGGAGACTTTCTTTTAAGTGTATTCTGGACATTAAAAACCTGAGCTTGACTTAATATGTATATACCGTTATCTAATGTACCTGACCCAATCAGAACTTGATTTTGATGGATGTTAACTACATCGCTTACGAATGTAAAATCATATCCCTCTCTTGAAAGTGATGACACTGATATGATATTGCAAGTCATACTAGGTACATACAGACAGTTACGTAGAATCAATATCTGCCCACTTGTCAAACCTAGGCGATATTCTCCCATGGATTCAGCGTCCACGCTCATTCCGTTTGCAACTCTGAGAGACAAATTACCTACCTTCATAACTCTATGGTTTCTCAAAGCATGTAATGAATTACAGATATGAGATCCTGCTCTGGTATCTAGTACCCAGGAAGTAGAGTTAATTGACAAACAGTTCTCAATTACAAATACACTAGAGGCTGAAGCCACAACATGCTTCATATCCTGGCTACTGGCTTCAAAAGCCCTGCAATCTTTCTGCCAACGCCCAATCCCGTAACAATAGGAACATTCCTCTTTTACTACATTCAGTCCCGAAACTTTTGCCCTTCTCTTTTCTTCTATTTCCCTGGTTTCCTTCAGGGTAGAAGGCAGAGACTGTAGAATTAAGTCAGTATCTGACTCGTTTCCCAACGTAGTTTCCAGGTCCTAGAGCTCATCAATATAGCTAGTCATTGTAAGGACGTTGTCCCCTACAGATGACCCGAAATCCAACCTCGCTTGAATTAATTCGTTCGAGGTCTCATATCTTGCGATATGAGATTGCTCTCCATATAAATCTTTGTTATGGAGAAAGATGGAAACTGAGTCCATCTTCTCGTGTTACTTCTGGTTTACACCATCAACTGAAGCTAACACGAGGCACTTGGCTTTCATTTTATCCTTTTCCCTTTTCTGATGGATATCCATATCCGTGACAGTGGAAACTGGACCTGGGAGGGCGGGATCTTGAGTAGTAACAGGGTGGTCCAGCTTGTCATAGGTAATGGACATCTGGATAGACCTTTGCCAGTCATATAAGTCAGATTCAGTCAATTTGTTATCTAGATGTAACCTAGTCGTAGTCACAAGGTCGCTGCAATTTAAGAGAGAGAGAAGAAAATACTATTAGCATGATGCTCTTGCAAGTTTAGAGTGGTTTAATTTAGCTAAACAGGATGGCTCCCACTGTTTCTCGAATCCCTCCTCAAACCATAAAAGAAGAATTAGCCAGGACTATTCTCACCGTACAATTCTTGCTTAACCGTTCAGCCAGGTCAGTGTCGATACTTCGAGGGAGGTTTTCCAACGCAAGTTCCTTAATTAAATAACCTCTTTTCTCTGGGGGCGTAGCCCCGCTGACACCTTTCTAGGCACCTACTTAGTTTATAGCATTGATCGTTAAGTGACGAATCTCCTGATAAGTAGTATATACTCACAGTAGGATCGGGATCCAAAATATCATCGTATGATAATGTTGAAGGAATCCTACCAACATTCATCAAACTCCAAAATGGTATGCTCTCTCTGCAAATTTCAGTTTCTTTAGAAATTCCCGATATAAATTTTTGCCCCATGCTCTTATGACCTTGGCGTTGGTCAAAATATCATAAGTCACATGTCAAGTTCTACCCATCATTATCCTTGTTAATTTGAACCCACCCGTACATATCCTTGACGTTGGCCAAAATGATAATACGACTGTCCCAAACTAACTCATCTATCTATGAAAACAAATGAATATCCAGCAGCTACCAAACACTATGCCTTGGCGTTGGTCAAAATACATAGCTTGAATACTACTGAATACCCAAATGAAATGACGGAGGGCTACGAATGGTTTTGGCAAAAACCGTGAACGTAGTGAACTTGATTTAATCGAAAGAACCTGATACTTTTTAAAAGGAGCGGTTAAAGCTCCGCAATTAAAAATTCTGATCTTTTTAAAATAACCGAGTGGTTTCTTTAAAATTTGTTCCAACGACTTAACTTTGGTTTATTTTCTTTGCATTATAATAATGCGTCCCATCATTAAACCTATCATTGCAGAAAACAACGAAAATACCACGTACTCTTATGCCATCCGCATTCGCCACGGGGTCCCGTCATCACCCGTTAGGTTACTTAACTAACGACAGAGCGGGGGCTGGGCTAGCGCTGGTGTAAAACATAAGTGGCGTCTAATAGCTATCATATATAAATATTGTACATTCGTCAGACGCAATAATAAGCATTCCAGATCACTGATAAACTTTATTGGATATACTAGCAATCCGCATTTGCTTTGAGCCTGCAATAAAAGACGGATTACACAGTTGTGATGAATAGCCATTACCCCACCCTAGACCCCTACGGATACGGCAAACTACCCGCCAAGTACCCGAAGTGAAGCGGTCTCCCTCAACAACGTGAGTAGGCCACTAAACACTTCAACGTACCCGGTAGTTTGTATACCCCGCCTTGGGTCTATCCTAGGAGCAAAAAACAGTAAAAAGAAATAATACAACGGTGGCTACAACCGCAACCTGGATGCGCCCCGCAAAAGAATATTACATCGTATTACATTTACATCGAATGAATGAATATAAAACCCATCTCATACCCCGGCTAATCATCACAACACTCCAATCAAGTCCATATACACAAACAGTAAACATTACAGAAATGTGCAACCCCCTGCCAACCGACATACTAGCAGTTAGGGGAGGTTTACGAACACATTAAACATTACAGATAATAACCCGATTAGCAATTAGTTTAGAACATCGATCGACTACCTTTATCCGTGTCTACCCCAAAACCAAACCTGTACTGAAGTAACCTGGGTAGAAAACAGAATATACAGGAAAACAAAAAACCAGAAAACATGAATAACAGAGCAAATCCGAGTCAACTCGGAGTTGACTCGGCAGCGGATCCGCGGCAAAATCACTCTATTGCCGCGGATCCGCGGCCATAAATTCGAGTTGGAACTTCGTATTTTCCCAGTATTCTTATATTTCCCTGCTGTGAATTTTAAGGCATATCAAATAGTTTTTCAGACATGTTTAAAATTAACAGAAACTTGGGATTTCCGGGGTTTCGTTTTCGCGTTTTCTGACGATCGAAGTTCGAATCAGTTGCTAACAAGCAAGTAATGGTTTAGTAGGCTCTAATACCACTGTAAGTCCATGTCACGCACCCCACGAACTTGCGGGGAGGCGGAATATATGAAAAACGATTTTCAAAGCTTCGTAACACGGACTTGAGCGCATGAATCGTTTCTAAACTGTTACTAGCAAACTACGAAAGGTTTAACTACTCGGATTCGAAGTTATACCTCACGTTACTTGTCCTTCGGGTCTTCATCGCGGTCATCCACTCCTCGTAGGCTCCTTGGAACATCGGCACCTCAACGGCCTCCTCGAATCAAAGATGATCCACCCGAGAGCTCCTACTACAAGCTTGATCTCTAACTTGAGATAACTAGGTTGATCAAAGTGCTAATCTAAGCTACCTAGGGGATATAGAGTGAGGTTATGGATGTATTAGTCTAGCTAACCCTTGATCTCAACACATGAGGGGTTAGGGTTTCAAGAATGAGAGAGCTTGAGGAGAGAGAAGGTGATGATAAGAATGAATTGAAATTGTTTCTCACTTCTAATATATTATGAAGCATAAAAAATTATCAAATGAATAATTCAAATGCATTATCATCATGCTTCATTGAATATGTGCAATGAATCATCAAGTGAGTCATTAAGCAATAAATGCTTCATTAACTCACTTGAATGATTCATCTCATGAGTCACAAAATCAATTAATGCTAATGCCACCTTACCCTCCAAGTCACCATGCTTCTAGAAGCTTCCCGAAAAATTACGAGAACGCCCCTCCAATCCATGAAAACACGGAAAAACTTTAGACTGTATAAATCAAATAACCCGATACTAGAATCTGGCTTAAACCAAAGCCGGCTAGTAAAAACTGTCTGAACGTCGTACGTGCGTAAACACACGTATGCGTCCGAACCCTTATCGTAAAACCATACGACCTCTATATCGTTTCGCCTGGAGCAGGGAAACTCTCTGTGTGGGACTCTAAAGACTCGACACTACGCTGGCAGTGGGTTTAACCACAGACCGCAAGCGGCACTAGCTGTACGTAATGGTCCCCAGGTAGATGTCGATAAGAAATCCGATGAGAAAACCCATCCGAACTCCTACTGAGCCTGATGTGACAATCTCCGTACAGTCCGGTCTGTTCGTCTAAGACTATCGCATATCGAGCCTAGGGGGCGGCAAGCGTCAGTCCCCTAATAGCGGTATAAGTCATGTCGGAGCGTAGCCCATTACACCCTGAGAAACTACTGGAACCTACCAGTAAATCTCGCTTGCCCTGGCTAGGGACTTTGCGTAATGGCTCTCTGACACAGCGCGATATCAACTCCCAATACCGGGAGAGACGAATCCTATCTAACCGCTGCTGCCTCCAAGTGCTCGGGACTGCACCCAACTGCTACCTGTTTGCACGACTCCTTTGAGCCGTGGTAGGGTAGCAATCTAAGAACAGTGGGACACACTCGAGGCGAAGTAGCAGTGTCAAGTCTGCGGACTATGCTGTACTCATGTCACCTGGGAACTGTTAACTGACGATGGGTATAATACCAACCAATCAGTTCCCCTGCGAGTCCTGTCCGGTGTACCCGTAACCTAACGAGCACATGTATACTATCTCCAGTACGACGTACTGATGGCTGTGGAACAGACCATCACCCCAACTGGGATGAGAAGCGTACACACTTAGTCTACTCCGGAATATCGATGCCCTATCTCGATAATCCAACGACCAGGGACCTGTATAGGATGTTGGTTACAGACTACCCAGCCCCCACTAGTGTGACTGCCATCACAACACTGGTAATCAAGCAAAGATCCTATGGGCTCTAATAATATGTATAAGTGATACGTTACAAGAAACATATGCACATATTAAAGTAGACACAAACCAAGTAGCATTCTACCCTGTTTAGCAAGATTGTATATACAACTGTGAATATCCCAAGCTTCCATTAAGTAATATACATACAAGTATGATACAATAATGGCCCCTAGGGCATATACACTAACATCTACACTCACATTGCGTACATATCCATTCGCACATCCATACCTATATACATACGTATGTTACATACATGGGTGATATTGACATGATTTAAAAACCAAGGGACCGCACGAGACATTTTCAAAACTGGATCCTTTTTAAAAGAACGGCTTTCCCTTTCTTTTACTCTTAGTGTCATACGACACATTGCATGGATTTACGCATTGAGTTTTGATTTATGTGATTTCTGGATTTGGGAACCGGGGTATTATTCTAAGAAAATACGCACTGTTTTAAAAACCCGGTTTCCCTTGATATGATATTTCAGTGCGTCCACCATGCGTTTTCTCAGTTCTGAGACGTGTGACATGTGAACCCGAATCGAGGAGCTGGACGAGGCCGATTGCGGGTACATGGTGGACCCGGTATAGTACCCCAGGGCGAGAACGGATCGCTGTGCAGTAGACGGTGAGCCTGGCAGAGGGACCACTACCTACCGGTGATTGGTTGGACCTGGCGGTTATCCGGAGGATACCGACCAGAGTCGATAGATGGATACGGGATGACACGTACTGCCGGGGCCGAGGGCCGATTCCGCAGACAGAGCCCGTGGGCAGATCCGATTGACGGAGCCCGATACTTGAGGATTTGCGTGTCGATGCTGGACACGATTATTTATGATATTTCGAGTGCCGATGTTGGGCACTCACGAATCTATGAGATTTACAGGATTTGAGCGCCGATTGAGTGACGGCGCCTGAGTTTTACTGGGATTTGGGTGTATTGATAGATACCGGTTATTTTTCCACGTTGATATTCCGTGTAGATGATATTTATTCCCATGCTCAGCATTCATTATTTTGCATCTCATCCTGTAGTTATAGTACCTGATAGAGTACTTTTGCATGATTATTACATACCATGCTCATCATATATATATTGATGTTATTAAATTGCACCTGTTAGGCATGATTATTGCGTATCCAATTCATCATATAGACATTATCTGCTGGCATATGTTAGAGTATCGCAGTACGTGCATACTCGCGATTACCTTTATATGTTATCTACTATTCACGAGTTTGCAACTCACCCCCGTTGTGCCACAGTGTTTGCAGGATGCCCCTCGGAGTAGTCGCGGCAGGCTACTTTCTTGCATCTTTTGATACAGATACCACTACAGTTGGTGTGTGAGCTTTTGCTGATAGGTGGGTTTTGTGCGGTATCTGTTTATTTTCCAGTTGTATACATCATTGTATCTAGTATTCTCCATCTACTACTTATGTATTGACTTAGAGACCAGTTGTGAGGACGATGTATATTATTTTGTACTCTGGTGTCAAGCTCGTTGTGAGCCGACTTTATTATGCAGCTTTATCTTTCATGATGTTTGTTTTCACTTATACTGCTTATTTCTTCGCTTCGGCGTCGTATATTATATTTGTGGTGATTGTTTCCGCCGTTGGGCGTGATTGCTCCCGTTTGGGATGCTTTATTCTTATTGTATATCATTTTATTCATATATTGTCTAGTACCCGATTTCGGGGCTAGTTTTTACAAAGGAAATGCTGCCAAAATTTTTAAGATAATAACTTGAACTTTAAAGAATTTTACTAAATTACTTAAGGTTTTCTAAACGTTTTAACAAATGTTTTAATAAATGTTTTAAACACTCGCTACTTCAAATGGTTTTGATTTCTGGGTTCGGCTTACTTAGTCGCGTTACGCCTATAGATGTTACGTGGTGAAGTGTCGGTCACGGGCCAAACTTTGGGTCGTGACAAAGTTGGTATCAGAGCATAGGTTTTACCTTCGGAGTGTAGGATGACCCTAGTATGATTGAGTATGTAGCTGGAGCAGAGTGGCTTAGCGTACGTATGTTCCGCGGTATACTCACGACACAGTACTCCGCCTAAGCGACCTTAGGACTTATTGATTGAAATTCCTCCATGATTTTATACATTATTGTGATTCAATTTCCGTATCCTTATCGAATCCTACTTTCTTTTCAGCCATTATGCCGCCAAAGACTATGAGGGCGCAGAGAGCGGCCGCGAGAGCCGAAATTCGAGTTGACTCGTCCGAGACGAGGACAGATCCGGGTAGTACACCAGTTGTACCAAAGCAGACTGTTCCTCCTACGACAGATCAGATCGCCATGCTAGGGGCCGGTATGCAGGAGATGCGCTAGATGATAGGATCGCTAGTTGAGACGCTTCGGGCGCAGCGACCAGAGGTAGCTCCATCCGTTACGGGGACTGCGATGGTACCTACAGTATAGACAGTTTCCCCTGCAGCTACGGAGGTTATTACGGTATCGCTATCAGAGTTCATGAGGCCGAAGCCTCCGGTCTTCACAGGCACTGATGCAGCCGAGGACCCACAGTCTTTCATTGATAGGATGGCCCGGATATGTCGTTCGCTCATATGCTCAGATGCGAGATGGGTAGAGTTCGCAAGATTTCGCCTGGAAGTTCTTGCGCAGAAATGGTGTGAATCGATCGAGAAGGGCAGAATAGCAGGTCTTCCTCCTATGACCTGGACCGAGTTTGTGACGGTATTTCTAGCCCGATTCCTTCCCCATGGTGTCAGGGATGCCCGAGCGCGTAGGTTCGAGTCTTTGCGCCAGACGCTAGAGATGACAATGGCAGAGTACGATGTGTTATTTACCGAGCTATCAGTTTACGCTCCATACCTAGTGGCTACTGAGGAGATGCGAGTCAAGAGATTTGTCTGAGGCTTGCTTACACCACTGTTCCTTGCGATCAGCGCCCAGCATTGCGAGACTTATGCAGCAGCTGTAGACGCAGCCTTATTAGTCGAAGAGCGCCTTGCTGAGACTTCGGTAGTTCCAGAGCCGAAGAGAGTTCGTACTGATACTCCGGCACAGAAACGGCCATTTAGGCGCCGCGACAGACACCTTGCAGGTGGCAGAGACTTGGGGCGAGGCCGGTTGTTCAGCACTTATCCCCAAGAGGGTCAGCCGACATCATCCAGATGTTTCTGATGCGGGAGTACTTATCATCGTGTTCGAGATTGCCCGGAGCCACGTGAGGGCGAGACTGCCGTACCACACGTCACACTTCCACCTTCTCCACCCCAGAGGGCGTTGCCTATTGTACCTACTGTTGCTCCGCGTCAAACTCATGCACAGAGAGGCCATGGTCGCGGAGGGTTGTTTCCTAGAGGACGAGGTGGCCGAGGCAGAGGACAGCCAGCTACCGGCAGAGTGCAGCCAGTTGCTAGTAGGGGACCGCCAGTCGCAGGTGGAGGACAGGCACGGGTTTTCACGTTGACGCATCAGGACGCGCAGGCGTCCAATGCTGTGGTCTCAGGTACCCTATCAGTATGTTCTGTTAACACACACGTGTTGTTTGATCCCGGATCCACGCACTCATACGTTTCCACACACTTCGTGCCGAGTTTGGGTAGAGAGTCCGGTTTGCTTGATCAGCAGCTTGTTGTGACCACTCCTGTGGGAGAGTCGTTTGTTGCTAGACACGTGTTCTGATCCTGTGTTGTCCGTATTGGCGAGAGAGAGTTACCTGTCGACTTGATCCTTCTTGAGATGTTGGACTTCGACGTTCTTTTGGGCATGGATTGGTTAGCCACGTGCTATGCATCTGTGGACTGCCGCGAGAAGACAGATAGATTTTGTTTTCCCGGCGAGTCGGCTTTTGTTGTGCAGGGGGACCATGGTGCCGCCCCTCATATTTTGATTTCTTCTCTTCGCGCTGGACAGCTGTTGAGGAAGGGATGTCAGGGATTTCTAGCCTATGTTTGCGATACTAGAGCTACGGATGTTCCGTTGGACCAGGTTTCGATTGTTTGTGAGTTCCTTCATGTTTTCCCTGACGAGCTTCCTGGGCTACCGCCTGAGCGCGATATTGCTTTCTGTATTGATTTGATTCCCGGCACGGGGCCTATTTCTATACCGCCTTATCGGATGGCCCCGGCGGAGCTTAGTGAGTTAAAGGGTCAGTTGCAAGATTTGCTGGATAAGGGACTTATTCGACCCAGTGTTTCTCCTTGGGGTGCTCCGGTCCTGTTTGTTAAGAAGAAGGACGGCAGTTTGCATTTGTGTATCGACTACCGCCAGCTGAACAGGGTTACCGTGCGGAACAGATATCCTTTGCCACTCATCGACGACTTGTTCGACCAGCTTCAGGGGGCAGGATATTTTTCGAGGATCGACTTGCGATCAAGATACCATCAGCTGCGGGTTCGATAGGAGGATATACCGAGGACAACTTTCCGCACGCACTATGGCCATTATGAGTTTTTGGTGATGTCGTTCGGACTCACCAACGCCCCAGCAGCGTTTATAGACTTGATGAACCGTATTTTCAGGCCGTATCTTAATTTGTTCATCATCGTATTCATTGACGATATCTTAGTGTATTCCCGGATCCGAGAGGAGCACGAGCAGCACCTGCGGATCACACTGCAGACTTTGAGGGAGCACCAGCTTTTCGCAAAATTCTCCAACTGCGCATTCTGGCTTGACAGCGTAGACTTCTTGGGTCATGTGATTACACGAGATGGTATATGTGTGGACCCGAGGAAGATCGAGGCCGTTCAGCGTTGGCCCAGACCGACATCAGTTACTGAGATCCGCAGGTTTCTTGGACTGGCTGGCTACTACAGGCGATTTGTGCAGGACTTCTCCCGTATTGCCGCCCCTTTGACCGGGTTGACCCGGAAGGGGGTTCCTTTCGATTGGACGGAGGAGTGCGAGCATAGCTTTCAGCAGCTACGGACTTGTTTGACTACGGCACCGGTGTTATCGTTGCCTTCAGGATCAGGCGAATTTGTGGTCTATTGTGACGCTTCACGAGTGGGGCTAGGGTGCGTATTGATGCAGCATGACAGGGTGATCGCGTATACTTCACGGCAGCTGAAGAAACATGAACAGAACTACCCCACTCACGATTTGGAGATGGCTGCAGTGGTATTTGCACTCAAGATCTGGTGACATTACCTATACGGCTAGTCATGCCAAATATTCACTGATCACAAGAGCTTAAAGTATATATTTCAGCAGCGAAACCTGAATCTCAGACAGCGCCGTTGGATGGAACTAGTAAAGGACTACGATTGCGAGATCTTGTATCACCCGGGCAAGGCAAATGTAGTAGCAGATGCTTTGAGCAGGAGGCCCGGGGGTAGTCTATCTTGTTTGAGCGCAGTGCAGAGGCAGTCGTCGGCAGATTGGCAGATATTATGTGACAGCCGAGTGCAGTTCGAGTTCACGACGATCGGGGGACAGCTTGCGCATGTTCGTGCACGCCCACAGTTGCTTGACCGTATACATGAGGCACAGTACAATGATGACCGTTGTTCAGAGATCATGGCACAGATTGGACAGAGCAGATTTTCCGAGTTCGTGATCGATGATCAGGGGATACTGCGATTTGGGACTAGACTGTGCATACCAGATGCTGAGGGACTGCGGCGTGAGATTCTTAAGGAGGCACATCGATCGGTGTACAGTGTTTATCCGGGTTCCACCAAGATGTACCATGATATGAGAGATGTTTACTGGTGGGACAGAATGAAGAGGGACATCGCAGACTTCATGTCGAGATGCCTGACTTGTCAGCAAGTCAAGGCCGAGCACCAGAGGCCAGCAGGAGAGCTGCAGTCGTTACCCATTCCGGAGTGGAAATGGGAACAGATTTCTATGGACTTCATCGTGGGTCTACCTAGGACTAGACGAGGGTATGACTCCATCTGGGTGATCATGGATCGTTTGACGAAAGCGGCTCACTTCCTGCCGGTGAAGACGACTTTCGTATTTTCTCAGTATGCCCAGATTTACATCGACGAGATTGTATGACTGCATGGAGTCCCGACATGTATCGTGTCCGACCGAAGCACCCAGTTTACCAGCCGACTATGGCAGAGGCTTCAGGAGGCTTTGGGCACCCACTTGAGTTTCAGCACAGCATTTTATCCGCAGACCGACGGCCAGTCAGAGCGGACTATTCAAACTCTCGAGGACATGCTCCGAGCGTGCATTTTAGATTTTGGTGGTAGCTGGGATCATCATTTACCCTTGGTGGAGTTCTCCTACAATAATAGTTTCTAGGATACTATTCAGATGGCACCTTTCGAGGCTTTGTATGGGAGGAGATGTAGATCGCCCATCTGTTGGACAGAGCTCAGTGAGAGCAGTATTTTGGGGCCACAGATCGTACAGGAGACGACCGAGAAGATACAGCTGATTCGAGACAGGATGAGGACAGCTCAGAGCAGGCAGAAATCGTATGCTGACAGACGCCGCCGCAGATTAGAGTTTGCAGTTGGTGATTACGTTTTTTTGAGGGTCTCTCCGATGAAGGGAGTGATGAGGTTTGGACGGAAGGGGAAGCTTAGCCCTAGATTCATAGGTCCCTTCGAGATCCTCGAGCGTGTAGGCACAGTAGCATATCGTTTGGCTCTTCCACCCGACTTCCCAGATGTTCACCCCGTATTCCATGTGTAGATGCTTCGCAGATACCTACATGACCCTTCGCATATGATTCAGCATCAGACCGTTCAGCTCGAGCGCGATCTTTCGTTCACCGAGCAGCCAGTCGTGATATTGGACCGGCAGGTGAAGAAACTTAGATCGAAGGTCTTGCCATCAGTGAAGGTGCTTTGGCGCAGTCCAAATGGTGAAGAGATCACATGGGAGGGTAAGGGCGAGATGCGGAAGAAATTCCCTCATCTCTTTGAAGGTATGCGTAGCTTTATATTTTTAAATTCGGGGACGAATTTCTTTAAGGGGGGATGATTGTAACACATTAGGATGTGTTTAGTGGCTAATTATACTTTAATATGTGTTTTTAATAAAAAGTTTACCAAATCGATTTTTAAATATTTTATCAAATTTAATAAATATTTTATTAGAATTTTTCCTAGGCTTGCACACACTTGTGCATGTAAACTAGGGTTAAGATGGGGTTAGACCATGATTAGCAACCATGGTGAACTAACCATTTTTCCTTAAGCTAATTTTAAATTAGAATTAAGTGTTTTGGGTTTTAATTAAGTGTGTGTCTTTTTTTTGAATTGTTGTGGTTGACTTGGAGAGAGGGGGAGAGAGAGAGGGGGCATGATGGGCTTGCCCATGCTTGCATTAAATGAGGTGAGAGGAAGAGGGGGGATTTGACTCTCTCATAACACTCATTCTTTCCTTTTCTCATAACACTCATTTCTCACATCTCTCTCTCACACACACACACACATTACAACAGCAGCAGAAGCCCCAGCAGCCTCAGCAGCAGCAACATCAGCACAAACAGCAGCAGCACCATCAGCACAAGCAGCAGCAGCAAGCAGGCAGCAGCAGCAGCAGTGAGCAACAGCAACAGCAACAGCAGCACTAAGCAGTTGCAACACCTCCTCCTTTTCTTCTCCTCCTTCTCCTGCATCGTAGGGTCGGGTAGGGTATATTTCTTAAACCCAATTCCTAGCTTGCTAAACTTATGTGTTTTATAGCTTCGTTAGTGCTAAAAATGAGATTTTGTGCTAGAAATGATGATTTGTGTGGACTTTTTGTTAGGGGTGATTTTATTGGTTAGCCTAGCCTAGTTAAGTGTTATTAGGGCCACATAAACTGAGATTAACCCCAGATTTCACCAAAATACCCTAGGTTTTCATTGAGTGCAAAATATAACGTTTTTAAGTGAATTTCTTAGCTTTTTGTGATCTGCTATAGACCCGGGTATTTCAGAGAAAATCTGAGTTAACTGTAGCCTAATTTTTAGACCCTGATCACACCACCAGAGCACGAACCCCAGACACCCAACACAGGCCACCGGTTTATTCTTTCTGGCCGCAAATTGCGGCCAGATGAGGGAGCTAGGTGTTAGGGTTTTGGCTATAGGAGTCTGCTATATTTTTAGGGCCAGTGGTATGTGCAATTTTGTATGTTTTCACCTGTGTCAAAATGTGGGACGATATATCGTTTTTCTAGTACGTTTGGTTTGCGCAATACACGCGATACGTGAGTGGGTTCTGTGATCCAGCGTATCGCGACGTGTCAGGATAGTTTTAGACGCGTATACACACGTTTCAGCGTATCGTACACACACGCGTTTAGTTCGCGACGTGAGTTTCTCGTTTGATTTCGATATCGTGTTTTGTAGAATTTTGCTTATATATATGGATTCCTTGTGTAATTCCAGGTTCGCAGGCGGGTACGTCGGACGCCGCAAAGAAGGGGAAGCAGGTGGTTGGCTACACTTAGCACGCGACCAGGTGAGTAGATTTAACATCTACAGGGAAATCGCCCGTATGGCGTTAAGCGTCAGGACGTAGTAGGATATTTTAGTTGTATGTGTTCATATAGATATACTATAGTAGTATACCTTCCTGTTGCATATAGAATTGGTAGTATAGAACACTGCACTGTCACTAACGGTTCAAGCTGCACGAGCACTATTTGTATGTTACACTCACACCGTTAGTGATTGCCATGACACTCACATTATAGGATTGCTACGAATTATATATCATCTTGATTTCCGCTTCATTGATAATTGTCATGACTTGCCGCATATTGGCATATATTTATATTCATACCATGCACACTGTATATTCACCTTTGTGCATACCCTCATTGATATATCACTACCTGCGCACATGCACCTTTTATATTCATCTTAGTGCATACATATCTTGATATATCTACACTTGTGCATATATACATTGTATATCCATATTAGTGCACATGTACATTGCTACACTCACATTGTGTACATATCCATTCGCACATCCATACCTATATACATACGTATGTTACATACATGGGTGATATTGACATGATTTAAAAACTAAGGGACCGCACGAGACATTTTCAAAACTGGATCCTTTTTAAAAGAGCGGTTTTCCCTTTCTTTTACTCTTAGTGTCATACGACACATTGCATGGATTTACGCATTGAGTTTGGATTTATGTGATTTCTGGATTTGGGAACCAGGGTATTATTCTAAGAAAATACGCACTGTTTTAAAAACCCGGTTTCCTTTGATATGATATTTCAGTGCGTCCACCATGCGTTTTCTCGGTTCTGAGACGTGTGACATGTGAACCCGAATCGAGGAGCTGAACGAGGCCAATTGCGGGTACATGGTGGACCCGGTATGGTACCCCGGGGCGAGAACGGATCGCTGTGCAGTAGACGGTGAACCTGGCAGAGGGACCACTACCTACCGGTGATTGGTTGGACCTGGCGGTTATCCAGAGGATACCGACCAAAGTCGATAGATGTATACTGGACGACACGTACTGCCGGGGCCGAGGGCCGATTCCGCAGACGGAGCCCGTGGGCCGATCCGACTGACGGAGCCCGATACTTGAGGATTTGCGTGTCGATGCTGGACACGATTATTTATGATATTTCGAGTGCCGATGTTGGGCACTCACGATTCTATGAGATTTACAGGATTTGAGGGCCGATTGAGTGACGGCGCCTGAGTTTTACTGGGATTTGGGTGCATTGATAGACACCGGTTATTTTTCCACGTTGACATTCCGTGTAGATGATATTTATTCCCATGCTCAGCATTCATTATTTTGCATCTCATCCTGTAGCTATAGTACCTGATAGAGTACTTTTGCATGATTATTGCATACCCTGCTCATCATATATATATATTGATGTTATTAAATTGCACCTGTTAGGCATGATTATTGCATATCCAGTTCATCATATAGACATTATCTGCTGGCATATGTTAGAGTATCGCAGTACGTGCATACTCGCGATTACCTTTATATGTTATCTACTATTCACGAGTTTGCAACTCACCCCCGTTGTGCCACAGTGTTTGCAAGTTGCCCCTCGGAGTAGTCGCGGCAGGCCGCTTTCTTACATCTTTTGATACAGATACCACTACAGTTGGTGTGTGAGCTTTTGCTGATAGGTGGGTTTTGTGTGGTATCTGTTTATTTTCCAGTTGTGTACATCATTGTATCTAGTATTCTCCATCTACTACTTATGTATTGACTTAGAGACCATTTGTGAGGACGATGTATATTATTTTGTACTCTGGTGTCGAGCTCGTTGTGAGCCGACTTTATTATGTAGCTTTATCTTTCATGATGTTTGTTTTCACTTATACTGCTCATTTCTTCGCTTCGGCGTCGTATATTATATTTGTGGTGATTGTTTCCGCCGTTGGGCGTGATTGCTCCCATTTGGGATGCTTTATTCTTATTGTATATCATTTTATTCATATATTGTCTTGTACCCGATTTCGGGGCTAGTTTTTACAAAGGAAATGCTGCCAAAATTTTTAAGATAATAACTTGAACTTTAAAGAATTTTACTAAATTACTTAAGGTTTTCTAAACGTTTTAACAAATGTTTTAAACACTCGCTACTTCAAATGGTTTTGATTTCAGGGTTCGGCTTACTTAGTCGCGTTACGCCTATAGACGTTACGTGGTTAAGTGCCGGTCACGGGCCGAACTTTGGGTTGTGACAGATTTCCTCTCTAACTTGACTATCGGAGGGTCCTCGGTGGTACAACCACCCCAGGACTTCCTTGCAGGTAGCTCAGCCCAACCAACCTCAAACCAATTGAGATCCATACGCTTCAGGAGCCTACCTCCAGATCCAATCTCAGCTGCCTATTGCCGCCATCAGCAGATCAATGTGTAAGTCCACGTTGCCCACCCCGGTGCTTGCGGGGAGGCGGAAAACGGAATAAAAATTGGATTTTTATGAGCTTAGGCAACATGGACTATGCTTAGAAGGATCTTTGCTAAACAAAAACTTGCTAAAGCTAACTAGTAACTAGCTAAGTGCTTGAAAGGTTATACCTTGGGCTCTAAGTCCTTCTCTCCTTGCTCCTTGGAGTGGTGGAAGGAGGTCACCTTGCTCGTCTTCTCACGCCGAAGAAAGATCCACCCGAAAGCCTCAACCTTTGGCTTCAACTCCAAGCTAGAAGTAACTAGGGTTCAAGAAGTGCTAGTCCTTCAACCCTAGATGAGAGTAGAGAAGATCAAGAGAGGGTTTTTCTCAAGCTCAAGTGTTTCTCAACACATGAGAGGGAGAGAGCTTGAGGGAGAGGAAGAACAAGAGAGAGAAAGGATATGATAGAATGAGAATAATTGAACCATTCTCACTAATATGTGTGAATTATTTTAATTGAATAATTAGCTAGATAATTGTCATGGTTAATCATGACATGACCATTATCATTTCAATTTGCAAGGATCAAAAAGCATCTTCCAAAAGAAATGATGATGGTCAAAGTGTCAACCTTGGTCAACAAGTCAATAAGGTCAAATGGTCAACAACCATAACCATGCACAATTATTAAACTAATTATCAATTAACTATAATACACACATAATCATTAGGGTTATTAAAATGACAATAGCCATTAACCCTAATCAAAGTCCTCTCCCTCTGTCTCAAGCAACTGTGCATACACACCCGTATTCGTGATCCAAGGAACACGAACACAATGAGAAAAACCAATCCCAAATCATATACTAGGATCCGGCTTAAACCAAAGCCCGCTAGTATAAACTGTCCGGACAGCAAACATGCACAAGTGCGCGGATGTGAACGAACACTGTCGCAAAACCATGCGACCTCTACTCATTTTGCCTAAAGGCGAATAGCTCTCTGTGTGGGACTCTAAAGACTCGACACTACGCTGGCAGTGGGTTTAACCACAGACCGCAAGCGGCACTAGCTGTACGTAACGGTCCCCAGGTAGATGTCGATAAGAAGACTGACGAGGTGAACCCCATCTGAACTCCTACTGAGCCTGTATGTGACAATCTCCGTACAGTCCGGTCTGTTCGTCTGATACATCGCATGGCGGGTCTAGGGGGGCGGTGAACGTCAGTCCCCTAATAGCGGTACAAGTCGTGCCGGAGTGAAGCCCAGAACACCCTGAGATAACACTGGAAACCTACCAGTATATCTCGCTTGCCCTGGCCAGGGACTACTCGTGTAATGGCTCTCCTGGACACAGCGCGATGTCAACCCCCAATACCGGGAGAGACGAATCCTGTCTAACCGTCACTGCCTCCAAGTGCTTCGGGACTGCACCCAAAAACTACCTGTTTGCACGACTCCTTTGAGCCGTGGTAGGGTAGTAATCAAAGTGCAGTGGGAACACACTCGAGGCGAAGTGACAGTGTCAAGTCAACGGACTAAGCTGTACTCATGTCACCTGGGAACTGATAACTGATGATAGGTATAATACCAACCAACAGTCCCCAACGAGTCATGTCCAGTGTACTCGTAACCTAACGAGCACCCGTATACTATCTCAAGTACGACGTACTGACGGCTGTGGGACAGACCGTCTCCCACACTGGGATGAGAAGCGCATACGCTAGTCTACTCCGGAGTATCGATGCCCTGTCTCGATAGTCCAACGACTAGGGACCTGTATAAGGATGTGCTTATAGATCACCCAGCTCCCACGAGTGTGAGCGCCATCACAACGCTGGTAATCAAGCAAAGATCCTAAGGGCTCTACTAATATGTATATCAGCAATATGCTAAAAGAAACACATGCACATATTAAAGTAGAGACAAACCAAGTAGCATACTACCATTTCGAGCAAGATTGTATATACAACTGTGAATATCCCAAGCTTCCATCAAGTAATATACAAACTAGTATGATACAGTAATGGCCTCTAGGGCATATACACTAACACAATGGATGGTAACATCTTCGCGTGATCCAGGTCACGTCAGCTGGCACCGTCTGTGGGAAACTCTTGATTCCACAAAAACAAAAGTTCGTCTTCCGATCCCAATCTAATGGTGAGCGATTATCATGACGATCCAATCACTAGTTGTCATGACCCGAAATATCCCGTGACTGGCACTTGAATCATATGAAGTCTATAGGACCCCATCTAATTCAAGTAAGCCAAAAGCCCAGAAATCTAAAACCATTTTTAAGTAATAATTAAAGGAAATAATTTTAGGAAGTAAAGAAAGGAAGTTTTTAAAACAAGGGTTTTGAAATAAGTAGGCCGAATATGCATTTTTAAAATTTAAAGTTTTTTCTGAAAATTTCGGCAGAGTTCCCTTTGTAAATACTGGCCCCGAACGGGGTACAACAAGAATAAAATATATGCAATGATAAAAGGCATCCCCAAGCGGGAGATAGCTCTTCGTCAATCGACGGTCACAACCACGCAAGCAGTATAATATACAACGCCAAGGGCGAGGATCAAAACTCAAAGGAAAACTCAAAATCAGCATGAAATCCATAATACTACAACGCGCGACTCTAAGGTCGAAATAATACATAACTGGTTTTCTAAGTTTGAAACAATATACAAGTTTTGGTTGATGGAATTTCTATATACAACTAAATAATACATGTACAATGGTGGTTCTGATGCAAAAGAACCTACGTACCAAAGCAAGTCACCCGTAGGGGAAGCAATGTGCCAGAAAAGCCGCAATGAAACATGTGTGGCAAAACCTGCAAGAACTGTGGCACAACGGGGGTGAGTTGCCAACTCGTGAATAGAAAATATCTACAAGCAGAAATCGAACGTATGACTCATCCTAGGTCAATACGATCAGAAATATATAATCATCAATATGAATAAGTCTGAAGCATGCTAAAGTGGCAATGTAACCTCTATACATGAGTGTAGTGCCAAGTGCTCTTGCCAGTGCCTCAGGTAAGAACATATCATAAATATGAGGTATGATCAATGTAATCAAATCTGTATGTATGTGGATCCCGTCCACTCGTCCCCTAATGACAATAAACCTCATGCATGAAATTATCATAAGCATATGCATGGAAGTATAAGGATATAAACCATCTGTGTCCCTCGCGACACGTCAAAATCATGGAACCGGAGTGTCCAGCATCGACATTCGAAAATATCATGAAAGCTGTGCCCAGCATCGGCACGTAAATCCTCATATATCGGGCTCCGTCGGTCCGGACCAGCCCACGGGCTCCGTCTGCGGAATCAGTCCTCGGCCTCAGCAGTACGCCCATATCCATCTATCGACTCTGTTCAGTATCCTCCGGATAACCGCCGAGCCCAAATACTATTACCGGTGGGTAGTACTCCCTCTGCCAGGCTCACCGTCGGTATACACAGCATCCCTTTCTTCCCCCGAGGTACCATACCGGGCCCACCATGTACCCGCAATCGGCCTCACCGCCTCCTTGAATCGGGTTTCACATGTCGCTCTCAGCACCGAGAAAACACATGGTGGACGCACTGAAATATCATATCAAGGGTAACCGGGTTTTTAAAACAATTATATAATCTCTTTTGAAATATCCACGGTTCCCAAATCCAGAAATATCATGGAAACAACATATCTCAATGCGTATAATCAAAAGCATGATGTATGCGACATGTAAAAGAAATGTAAGCATATCAGTAAGTCATGCAACATGGAATAGTAATGTGCACATGTCGAGGGAAACCGCTCTTTTAAAATGAATCAGTTTTAAAGAATATCTTGCGGTTCCCAAATCTCTAATCAAGCCAGAATCATCTATGTATGTTTACAGGTATATGTGTACAATATGCCATGCAAGAATCATATCCTAAATGCAACAGTACTACAGTGTAGTGACATGGCAATTATCGATGATGAAGTGTGTGAGCCGGCAAGCAAGTGTACGTGGAACATACGCATCATCGATAATGGTGCTGGTGTCCTAACAGCATGGGTATAATATACAATAAACTCATTTACACATGCAGTGCAATGCGAATAGCATGAAAATGCGGAATCGAATAATCGACGCAACAGTGAAGAATCTACATCAATAATTATATCATGCAGCTTTGCCAATTGAAATAAGACGAATCGAGAGTTTTAATAAAATAAGGGGTACGGTGTTTTAAGAAAAGATGCGTCTTTGAAAATATCCGTAGAGTCCCCTTGCCTATCTTTGAAATTCTCCCGATTCGTTAGTTTTTAAAATAGGTATAACTCTGGTCTAGTCTAACATCTACTATGCAAACTACAGATCTAACTATCAAGTCAATCGGGAGGGGTATGGAAACCACCTAAATCTGAGTCGATATATATAAACATATATATAGTCGGTGATCCCGCCTCAATAGTATCACATACGATACAATATCTATAATATGACATCCTCAAGTCAAGAGTGCGGATCTATCATCAATATATAGCCCGTACGTAAATCCGTCGTACGGCATCCCAAATCTGGGTACGGGTCTATACACATTGGTCTCATCAATTATCCGGTATCCTTATCATCATATCATATGATCTGGGGTACTGATCTAAGTCTAGTACAATCGACAAGCGCGTGTGTAAAACACACGTCCCAAGGCCCGCTAAAATCTCATGTCGTATCCCAAATACGAATCACATCATATCATATCGCCGACCTAACGGCACCATGCCTAAACCCATCGACTCATCTCCAGTATCATACACTATCCTCATCATCACGATGTAAGTATAGCAATAAGCATGTGTGTGCGTGTGGGTGTAAACCAATGCTAGGGTTTGCAACTAGGAAAATACACCAGTTCACTTCTAACCCTAAATATCCATAGTACACCTAATACATCTATGATCTCCATGTCACGCAATAAGCTATCATATATATATAGTATATAGTATACTAAACATCGAACTGCGGGGGTGCTATACTCCATCCACCCGACATCCCCCGTAGATATAATCTACTCACCTTGTATCTTGCGTGTCGGTGTCGATATTGCCACCATCATCATCTTCGCCTCGGATCACCATGGGGGTACCTACATATCACACGTATCGCATCGCATTAAAACCAAATCGAAAATAAAACGACATGCGAAAATCAACACGATACGCTAAAAGGCCTATAGGTTAGAACCTATGGTTAGCCTTCGCAAAACAACCCGAAATCACTCTATATAGACGTACAAACGTCACGCGATCGAGATAACGCAAAAATATCGAAATCTGGAAATCGAAATACGGAAAACCATAACTAAATTCAAAGCAGCAACTTATAAAAGTGGTCCCAAATTTCTTCTCAGGTGAAACCAAGGTTCCAAAACAACACTAGGGTGATATATAGGGTATATGTGACCTACAGAAAAAACCTGGACCCTACCCCACACCAAGTGGCCGAGGCCCCCTAAAGGAAAATCCGGCCAGGCCATCCCTGCATGATCCTATGGGGTCCGTCTTTCTACAGGGGGTCCCTAGGGTTAATTCTAGTCCTATGGTGTTGTTTACTTTTCTAGTAAATTCCCCGGATCATTCCTGATCTTCTTGCACACTCAAAGTTCACAAACCGACATCACAAATTCTGAAATTCCGTATTTTTGGTTTCAGTTTTAATCTAGTGCAAGTTCTGGGTTTCCTAGCATCTATAGGGGTTTAAGGTCATCTCTAGAGCCCAAATTCACCAACACAACTCAAATTAACCCTAACCCTCACTAGAAAACTCCAAATGTCGGTAAACTTCGCCAAAACGATATTAAACTGGGAAAGAGGCTAAAACACAAGAAATACTACACTATGTGTGAAGGAAATACCTCAATAGACCCTCATGAATCCTCAACAGCGCCAAAACACAAACTTTCTTGGTCCATTGTGTAGCTAGGGGGCTTGTGCACCTTTTTAGTGAAAAGGAGATAGGGTTTTGGAGTTGTTTTTGAGGTGATTTGAGGAGTTAAAGAGGGGGAGGGAGGTAAAGGAAGCAGCAACAGCAGCAAGGGGCTGAAGAGGGAGAGAGATGAGTGAAGGAATGAAGGGAAATGGCTAAGTCAACACCCTCACCTACTCTTTCTCACCCATACCTCCATATTATATCCTTTTTCCCTTTCTTTTCTTTTCCAATTTCATTAACCCAAATTCCTTCTCACTCAAATAGTAAACACAATGTGATATGGTAGAAATGCACAAGTGTAGAGGAAAAAAAATGGTATGTGCATGTTTCGCACAAAAATGCCAAAAATCCAATTAGCGATTTTTAATCGCGATTAGCACTAAATTAGTGTCAAACTAATCATAAAACTTAAAAATGGCATAATTCCATAAATTACCCTATTTTATAATTTTCCATAATTTTTCCACAATTTTTCCCATTTATCGGTATTTAATTATACCAAAATATTAAAATATTCAATAAAATAATATTAAATTATAAAAATTCCCAAAAATAATATTTTATTTTTTTGAAATGTTACAATCTTTCCCACTTAAAGAAATTCGGTCCCCGAATTTAAATTTAAACCCCCAAATACTAAAACATTTCAGTAAAACTCCAAGTCGTCGGGGCTCCGAAATCATCAATACATAATACGCATCATGGCGCAATGCATGCGCATGAGTAATGAGCTGATAACTCAAAATCAAAACTCCGTCAAGTATCCTGCAATCATCGGAGTCATGGTAAAGACACAAATATTAAATCCAAAGCAAAACCAATATGATATAAATCCGAACTATACATGTAAATATCAAATCTATGCGTGTAAATAGCTGAAGCAAATGCATGCCAAAAATATGCAGGTACTGTCATCTGACTAGTCCCGCTCAGTACGAAAACACATAGCAAATGTCATCAAAATTTACTGCTCTATAAGAAATCAATCCCTAAAATGTATATAAGAATACTTTTTGCGTCTGGTGCGTACGGAAATCAAAATCCATATATGTGCCATACATGTGCATAAAACAACATCTAGGTGCAACTGGTGTGCATGAAACATCTGTCATAGGCAACATGTGTGCCTGACAGCAAAATCAGGTGCATCTGATATGCACGAAGAATCCTGATTTAGTGTATCTGGTGTGCACCAAAATCGTACCTCAAGCATGCGCTCAACACGCGCGGAAATCCAAATCAAATGCACAGAGTGCAAGAAATCTACATCAATATCATAATCAAAATCGATGGTATACTATACGGCTCAATCCAAATCAGGTATACCGTAGTGTATAAGCTCACAATCATATGCACCAGCGTGCACAAATCAAATCAAACACTAAAAGTGCATGAAAACTATGCTGGAAGCGTAAATCAAATCACCGGCATAAAATAGGCATGAAATCATAATCAATACCTAAGCGTAATAACTATGCACAAAGTATAAATACCCAGTAGGTGTAATCATGGTGCATGAAAACAAATATCATGAAACTCAGCCATCAAAACCAAATCATGCGAATAAACCGCCCAAAATACCGAAATCCAAGGTGATGGATACATGATAATCGAATCACAAAATCACAAATCATAAATACCGTCGTCGGTAGTCCCTCCTTCAAAGTCGAGAAGGTGTTGGTGCATCCAATGCTAGCAGCGCAAGATATCTACTTGCCTCTTGCTCACGGTCTGGCGTCCTCTGTCCCTGGGTCCTTATCTTCCCTGTGGATTAACAATCTCGCAATCCATCGGCTCATCGGCCCTGTCAGGCATGCTAACGGGGACGATTCCATTCTGGCACTTCTCTGATCATCTCTCGGTCAATCCTCACGACCACTTGTAAAGCAGCACGTCACTGGCGCCGACCTCTGGTCCTCTGAATACACATCACACATCCGATCCTGGGTGCAATTCTTATTGCAGCAGTGTCCTGGAAGGAATCCTGCTCAAGGTCTTTTTCCAATCTCGCCTAAGCCGAACTGTACAGAGGCTGGTACTCTGGCATAATCTTTTCTCGCTCTCGGGACATCTGCGTCCTCAGCACAGCATTTCCTCGGAAACTGGTCGCATCCCAACGCCTCTGTAGACATATCCAACCATAATCTCAACGGGGAGTAACAACAGCTCATCAGTGTCTCGCACGTACCTCTTGTCCTGCTTGTCTGTATCATCGTCCACTTCGACGTCTCTCTCAAATCTCTTTTCTGCCGAATTGCCCGGAAGTCATCGTCCTTTACTGAACCTAATTCTTGTTCCGGAACGGCTGCATACTTATCGCGCCTCTTTCTGGAAGATATATCCATGTACAATGCCTCTGCGTGCGAATCGCATCTCTGATTTCAGCTGAGTGGGACGTCATCTCATCGAAATCTCGTGCGAACTCTTTACTCCACTTTATTCCAATGTCGACTGATTCGGACTCGTCTTCTCGTGGCTGTATGGACTACGCTCCAATGGCTATACTCGTATCTGGAGTCTCCCAAGCAATGTGTCCCATCACGTAATATCCGAATGACGTCGAACCATCCGATCGACTCGTCAGAACCTCATAATCCCCCAAGAGATCAACATCTTGAGTATAGTTTAATAGTATCGAGTACATACCACAGCGTCGGTGGTCCAACTGTAGAAGGGCAAACCCAAGCCTCACTAATAGCGCCGCGGAACTGCCGCAAACCCTAAGGTTCAAAGGCTTTCATACGGTCATTATGTCGAGTTAGGGTTTCATTCTTCTAGAGGGTCCATAGACTCGCTTGCATGTCTTTCTGAATACTTTAAACTTGGAAAATGTTCTCCTGACATTCGATCGTCTCTATCGACTCTCAACGTATCTGCGTGAAGTCGTCTCTAGCTGGAATCAATCTATCTGATGACCTCGCATCGGGTAAGCGAACGAACCACACGTCCTAGTCATTCATCCTTGGGTGACTAGCGACTCACCATCATATCTCTAAGTATATGCTCAAGCTGCAGTAGCTCCAATCATCTGGGTGATATCTCGTCATTTTCAGCAGCAACTGGCTTATTCGTCCGTACGCGGAACAACGCCTCAATCATCATGAATAAGAGATATATCAATGGTCATCACATCCTGGCTGGCCTCTAGCCGTAGCCTGATCCTCTGGTACCGATCAGCGTGTCCGAGAAATCTCGTAAAAGCGTTTGTCAAACGCTCATGGCGCGAAAACACAATAAAACGACGCCTCTATATGCAATCGTATGTCTCTGGAATCACGCCCCGGGTCAGTCCTCGTCCACGACGAGCTCATGGTGACGCAACTCGAGCCGTAGTTCACTCTGCCCGTGCAATCGTGGCAGCAAAATCATAACCAATATCGATGAGGATAGATCATAGGAATGAATATAATACTGTGTAAGGAAATGTACATCCGAAGGTCTATTAAGCGGAGTAGCGTATCATAAATATGCCGCGGAACATACGTACGGTACGTCACTCTACTCAAGCTACCTACTCCATCAACCAAGGGTCATCCTACGCGACGAAAGTTCGGGTATAATACCCTCTCGACTAAGTCTAAGTTCCGTAAGGTCAAGCCTAAGTTTCGTATATATATAAACGCCCTAGGCTCCACATAGTCAAACTTAGACTCGAACCAAGGTTAACCTAGCGCTCTGATACCAACTTTGTCACGACCCGAAATAGCCCGTGACTGGCACTTGAATCATATGAAGTCTATAGGACCCCATCTAATTCAAGTAAGCCAAAAGCCTAGAAATCTAAAACCATTTTTAAGTAATAATTAAAGGAAATAGTTTTAAGAAGTGAAGAAAGCAAGTTTTTAAAACAAGGGTTTTGAAATAAGTAGGCCGAATATGCATTTTTAAAATTTAAAGTCTTTTCTAAAAATTTCGGCAGAGTTCCCTTTGTAAATACTGGTCCCGAACGGGGTACAACAAGAATAAAATATATGCAATGATAAAAGGCATCCCCAAGCGGGAGCTAGCTCTTCGTCAATTGACGGTCACAACCACGCAAGCAGTATAATATACAACGCCAAGGGCGAGAATCAAAACTCAAAGGAAAACTCAAATTCAGCATGAAATCCATAATACTACAACGCGCGACTCTAAGGTCGAAATAATACATAACTGGTTTTCTAAGTTTGAAACAATATACAAGTTTTGGTTGATGGAATTTCTAGATACAACTGAATAATACATGTACAATGGTGGTTCTGATGCAAAAAAACCCACCTACCAAAGCAAGTCACCCGTAGGGGAAGCAATGTGCCAGAAAAGCCGCAATGAAACCTGTGCGGCAAAACCTGCAAGAACTGTGGCACAACGGGGGTGAGTTGCCAACTCGTGAATAGAAAATATCTACAAGCAGAAATCGAACGTATGACTCATCCTAGGTCAATACGATCAGAAATATATAATCCTCAATATGAATAAGTCTGAAGCATGCTAAAGTGGCAATGTAACCTCTATACATGAGTGTAGTGCCAAGAGCTCGTGCCAGTGCCTCAGGTAATAACATATCATAAATATGAGTTATGATCAATGTAATCAAATCTGTATGTATGTGGATCTCGTCCACTCGTCCCCCACTGACAATAAACCACATGCATGAAATTATCATAAGCATATGCATGGAAGTATGAGGATATAAACCATCTGTGTCCCTCGCGACACGTCAAAATCATAGAACCGGAGTGTCCAGCATCGGCACTCGAAAACATCATGAAAGCTGTGCCCAGCATCGGCACGTAAATCCTCATATATCGGGCTCCGTCAGTCCGGACCAGCCCACGGGCTCCGTCTGCGGAATCAGCCCTCGGCCTCAGCAGTACGCCCATATCCATCTATCGACTCTGGTCAGTATCCTCCGGATAACCGCCGAGCCCAAATACTATTACCGGTGGGTAGTACTCCCTCTGCCAGGCTCACCGTCGGTATACACAGCATCCCTTTCTTCCCCCGAGGTACCATACCGGGCCCACCATGTACCCGCAATCGGCCTCACCGCCTCCTTGAATCGGGTTTCACATGTCGCTCTCAGCACCGAGAAAACACATGGTGGACGCACTGAAATATCATATCAAGGGTAACCGGGTTTTTAAAACAATTATATAATCTCTTTTGAAATATCCACGGTTCCCAAATCCAGAAATATCATGGAAACAACATATCTCAATGCGTATAATCAAAAGCATGATGTATGCGACATGTAAAAGAAATGTAAGCATATCAGTAAGTCATGCAACATGGAATAGTAATGTGCACATGTCGAGGGAAACCGCTCTTTTAAAATGAATCAGTTTTAAAGAATATCTTGCGGTTCCCAAATCTCTAATCAAGCCAGAATCATCTATGTATGTTTACAGGTATATGTGTACAATATGCCATGCAAGAATCATATCCTAAATGCAACAGTACTACAGTGTAGTGACATGGCAATTATCGATGATGAAGTGTGTGAGCCGGCAAGCAAGTGTACGTGGAACATACGCATCATCGATAATGGTGCTGGTGTCCTAACAGCATGGGTATAATATACAATAAACTCATTTACACATGCAGTGCAATGCGAATAGCATGAAAATGCGGAATCGAATAATCGACGCAACAGTGAAGAATCTACATCAATAATTATATCATGCAGCTTTGCCAATTGAAATAAGACGAATCGGGGGTTTTAATAAAATAAGGGGTACGGTGTTTTAAAAAAAGATGTGTCTTTGAAAATATCCGTAGAGTCCCCTTGCCTATCTTTGAAATTCTCCCGATTCGTTAGTTTTTGAAATAGGTATAACTCGGGTCCAGTCTAACATCTATTATGCAAACTACAGATCTAACTATCAATTCAATCGGGAGGGTATGGAAACCACCTAAATCTGAGTCGATATATATAAACATATATATAGTCGGTGATCCCGCCTCAATAATATCACATACGATACAATATCTATAATATGACATCCTCAAGTCAAGAGTGCGGATCTATCATCAGTATATAGCTCGTACGTAAATCCGTCGTACGGCATCCCAAATCTGGGTACGGGTCTATACACATTGGTCTCATCAATTATCTGGTATCCTTATCATCATATCACATGATCTGGGGTACGGATCTAAGTCTAGTACAATCGACACTATCTATATAAATATAAGCGCGTGTGTAAAACACACGTCCCAAGGCCCGCTAAAATCTCGTGTCGTATCCCAAATACGAATCACATCATATCATATCGCCGACCTAACGGCACCATGCCTAAACCCATCGACTCATCTCCAGTATCATACACTATCCTCATCATCACGATGTAAGTATAGCAATAAGCATTTGTGTGCGTGTGGGTGTTAACCTATGCTAGGGTTCGCAACTAGGAAAATACACTAGTTCACTTCTAACCCTAAATATCCATAGTACACCTAATACATCTATGATCTCCATGTCACGCAATAAGCTATCATATATATATAGTATATAGTATACTAGACATCGAACTGCGGGGGTGCTATACGCCATCCACCCGACTTCCCCCGTAGATATAATCTACTCACCTTGTATCTTGCGTGTCGGTGTCGATATTGCCACCATCATCATCTCCGCCTCAGATCACCATGGGGATACCTACATATCACACGTATCGCATTGCATTAAAACCAAATCGAAACTAAAACGACACGCGGAAACCAACACGATACGCTAAAAGGCCTATAGGTTAGAACCTATGGTTAGCCTTCGTAAAACAACCCGAAATCACTCTATATAGACGTACAAACGTCACGCGATCGAGATAACGCAAAAATATCGAAATTTGGAAATCGAAATACGGAAAACCATAACTAAATTCATAGAAGCAACTTATAAAAGTGGTCCCAGATTTCGTCTCAGGTGAAACCAAGGTTCCAAAACAACACTAGGGTGATATATAGGGTATATGTGACCTACAGAAGAAACCTGGACCCTACCCCACACCAAGTGGCCGAGCCCCCCTAAAGGAAAATCCGGCCAGGCCGGCCCTACATGATCCTATGGGGTCCGTCTTTCTACAGGGGGTCCCTAGGGTCAATTCTAGTCCTATGGTGTTGTTTACTTTTCTAGTAAATTCCCCGGATCATTCCAGATCTGCCTGCACACTCAAAGTTCACAAACCGACATCACAAATTCTGAAATTTCGCATTTTGGGTTTCAGTTTTAATCTAGTGCAAGTTCTGGGTTTCCTAGCATCTATGTGGGTTTAAGGTCATCTCTAGAGCCCAAATTCACCATCACAACTCAAATTAACCCTAACCCTCATTAGAAAACTCCAAATGTCGCTAAATTTCGCCAAAACGATATTAAACTTGGAAAGAGGCTAAAGCATAAGAAATACTACACTAAGTGTGAAGGAAATACCTCAATAGACCCTCATGAATCCTCAACAGCGCCAAAACACAAACTTTCTTGGTCCATTGTATAGCTAGGGGGCTTGTGCACCTTTTTAGTGAAAAGGAGATAGGGTTTTGGAGTTGTTTTTGAGGTGATTTGAGGAGTTAAAGAGAGGGAGGGAGGTAAAGGAAGCAGCAACAGCAGCAAGGGGCTGAAGAGGGAGAGAGATGAGTGAAGGAATGAAGGGAAATGGCTAAGTCAACACCCTCACCTACTCTTTCTCACCCATACCTCCATATTATATCCTTTTTCCCTTTCTTTTCTTTTCCAACTTCATTAACCCAAATTCCTTCTCACTCAAATAGTAAACCCAAAGTGATATGGTAGAAATGCACAAGTGTAGAGGGAAAAAAATGATATGTGAATGTTTTGCACAAAATTCCAATTAGCGATTTTTAATCGCGATTAGCACTAAATTAGTGTCAAACTAATCCTAAAAACTTAAAAATGGCATAATTCCATAAATTACCCTATTTTAGAATTTTCCATAATTTTTCCACAATTTTTCCCATTTATCGGTATTTAATTATACCAAAATATTAAATATTCAATAAAATAATATTAAATTATAAAATTCCCAAAAAATAATATTTTATTTTTTTGAAATGTTACACTAGTCGCCGCCTTCCCTTCAACGGAGGCGTGGACGAACCTCCTCCACCAAATGCCATCAACGCCCTTACCGGCCGAATCGACCGACTCGCGTCCGTCGTGGAGGCGCTCATCCGCGTCCAAACGGCAGGGCAAGATCCCAAGACCGCCGGTCCCCCTCCACGGGACCGGGACCCCTGCAGGGGGAGAGAAGACTCCGTTCGCATCGGCACTGCCGACCACCGCCTCGCTACCTCCCACGGCCGCAGATCTCCCGGGCCAATACGTTCTGAGACCCACTGGGCGCCCCAAAGTTCAACACCGTGGTCCGTCGCCAGAGCGCCTCGCCCCGAGATCCTTCGTGCACCTGTCCCTCCCGAGGAGATGTCGGTCAGCTCGTCTGTTACCAGGCATGACCGACACCCCCTTCCTCGAAGGGGTCGCGCGGACGGGACTCGCCACGGCGGCTCGAGGACTACGTCGCCGGGGGATCTAAGGAACCTCATTGAGAGGAACCAGGGCCGCGGCCAGATGCATGTTGTAACATTTCCAGAATAATAAAATATTATTTTCGGGAATTTTTATAATTTAATATTATTTTAATGAATATTTTAATATTCGGGTGTAATTAAATACAAATAAATGGGGAAAAATTTTGGAAAATTTTAGAAAAAATTCTAAAATAGGGTATTTTATGGAATTATGCCATTTTAAAGTTTTTAAGATTTGTTATATGCTAATTTAGTGTTAATCGCGATTAAAAATCGCTAATTGGATTTTTAGCATTTTTGTGCAAAAATGTGCACATATCATTTTCCACACTTGTGTTACACTTCTTTTGTTTCCATGGTTCTTTTGGATGCACTATTGGGGTGAGAAGGATAAGGAAAAAGAAAAGAAAAGGAAAAAGTAAGTAATGATGAGAGAGAGAGGGTAGGTATAGGTCAACCATTTCCCTTTTGAAGCCATGCTCCCATCATTCCTTCACCCTCATTTTCTCTCCCCTTTCTTGAGTTGCTGCTGCTGCTCTTGCTTCTCTTCTCATTTCCCTCCCCTTAAATCCCCCAAAAACATCTTGAATCCAACCCCGAAACCCCATTCCACTTTCACAAAAAAATGCCCACAAGCCCAAGATCTATGCAATGGACCAAGAAAGATGGTGTTTTGGTGCTGTTAAGGATTCATGAGGGTCTTATGAGGTAATTTCTTCAAAATTTGAGTGTTATTTCTTGTGCTTAAGTTTCAATTCAAGTTTCATATCGATATGGTGTTGTTTGTGGACTTTGGAGAACTTCAAGTTAGGGTTTAGGGTAAAACTGAAACTAAGATGAAATTAAGGCTTGTTGAGACCCTAGAAACCCTGGTGTAATACTAAATTGAACCCAAACCTGAATTGGAAAACAGAATACGGAATTCGGAATCGATATCGGGGAAAACAGGAAATCTGGGACTGTTATGTTGAATCTGCTATCTCCCCGAGATCCTAAAAATGAAACTGAGTTAACAGTGAGATGTGCAGGCACCAATGGACCACCACCCCAAACCCTAACCCCTACTTCCTTCTCGAGGCCGCCAGTTTTCCCATTCTGGCCGCAAATTGCGGCCAGAGCAGAGGGGATTTGCCTCGAAATTCGTGCATGGCCCCATTTCCTATAATTTTGACCCTGGGTATATCTAGTTTTGACAGATTCCATCTAGGGTGAAATCTGGGATGATTTTCCTATGTTGGTGCATGATTTGAGACTTGTTTTAGCATGGATTTTGGTTTTGGGTATCTTGATTTCCAGATTTGGATATTTGTGTGTTATCTCGATTGTGTGACGTTTGTACGTCTATATCGCATGATTTCGGGTTGTTTTGCGAAGGCTAACCGTAGGTTCTAACCTATAGGCCTTTTAGCGTATCGTATTGGATTTAGTGTGTTGTTTCAAGTTTTGATTTGGTTTTGATGCGATGCGATACGTATGATATGTGTAGGTACCCTGCGACGATCCGAGGCAACGCAGAAGATGACGGTGACATTGACACCGACAAGCAGATTGCAGGTGAGTAGATTTATATCTACGGGGAGAAGTCGGGTGGATGGCGTATAGCACCCCCGCAGTCCGTGGTGTTGTATACGAATACGTATACACACGTATATTTATTATGTGTTGTTTAGGATCATTGTTAGAAATAATGATGTTATTGATGATAAGAATATATGGTTTTAGTATAGTGCGAACCCTAGAGTAGTGGTTGCACTCATACCTATACTTACACACATTCTGGCATTCATTCTTTCATTTGATGGTGCGTATATCTACACATGGGTATGGGACTATGTGTTCATATACGGGTTGGTGATGATACGTGGGTTTGAGATGATACTTGATGTGAGGCCGTGAGATCGGCGATGTGATATAGTTACCCTTTGTGGTGCGATATGATAGTTTTAGCGGGCCTTGGGACATGTGCTTTGCCCGCATTCATATTTTAAAGATGGTGTCGATTTGTACTAGATTTACAGTAGTACCCCAGATTGTGTGATCCGATGATAAGTGATACCTGATATGTGATGAGATAGTGTGATATTGACCCCTACCCAGCTATTGGGATGCCGTACGACGATTTACCGTACGAGCCGATATTGATGATAGATCCGCACTCATGACTCGAGGATATCTTACGATAGGTTATTAAGGCGAGATCACCGACTATCATATCTATATATATATAGATATATATATATATATATATATATATATATATATATATACTTTGACTCAGATTAGGTGGTTTCATACCCCTCCTGTCTAGATTATTTAGTAGACATTAGACTAGACCGAGTCATACCTATTTCAAAACTAACGAATCGGGGATATTTTAAAGATAAGCAGAAGGGTTATACGGATATTTTCAAATGATGCATCTTTTCTTAAAACACCGTAGCCCTTACTTTACCAAAAGCCTTGATTCGTTTTATTTCAAAAGGCAGGGTTGCAAGATATATCTATTTGAGGCAGGTTCTCTACTGTTGCGTTGACTACTCGATTTCCGCATATTCATGCTATTCGTATTGCTTGCATATGTTCATATGCGCATACTATTATTCCATGCTGCAGGATTTATTGTTACTTGCATTTTACTTATACTGTCACATTCATCTTGCTTTCTGATTTGCGCATTGAGATAGTTGTTTCTATGATATTTCTGGTTTTGAGAGAGGGCTGACCCGGACTGACGGATGCCCGATGGATTGATATAGGGCTGACCCGGAATGACGGATGCCCGATGTATTGAGAGAGGGATGACCCGGAATGAAGGATTCCCGATATGTACTTTGAGAGAGGGCTGACCCGGACTGACGGATGCCCGATGGATTGATATAGGGCTGACCCGGAATGACGGATGCCCAATGTATTGAGAGAGGGATGACCCAGAATGACGGATTCCCGATATATACTTTGAGAGAGGGCTGACCCGGACTGACGGATGCCCGATATATTGAGAGAGGGCTGACCCGGACTGACGGATGCCCGGTATGTGAGGATTTACGTGCCGATGCTAGGCACAGGTTTTCATGATGTTTTCGAGTGTCGATGCTAGGCACTCAGGTTCCATGCTTTTGGTTATATCCTCATATTTTCCATGCATATGTGTTATGATATTTACATGCATGATGGTTATTGTCATTGGGTGACGAGTGGACGGGATCCACGTACATGCAGATTGATTTCATTGATTATACCTCACTTTCATGACATGCTATTACCTGAGGCACTAGCACGAGCACTGGGCACTACACTCATGTATAGAGATTATATTGCCAGTTTAGCATGCTTCAGCTTTATTCATATTGAGGTTTATTTATATCTGATCGTATTGACCTAGGATAGGTCATGCATTCGATCTCTGCTTGTAGATATTTTCTATTCACGAGTTGGCAACTCACCCCCGTTGTGCCCCAGTTCTTGCAGGTTTTTGCCGTACAGATTCCATAGCGGCATTTCCGGCACACTGCTTCCTTATGGGTGACTTGCTTGGATAGGTGGGTTCTTTTGTATCGGAACCGCCATTGTTCATGTATTATTTATTGTATCTAGAATTGTCCATCAACCAAAACTTGTATAATGTTCAGACTTAGAGAACAGTGTTGTATTATTTCGACCTTAGAGTCGCGCTTGTAGTATTGCGGTTTTCTGGCTGTTTTTGAGTTTCTTTTCAGTTTGGATCCTCGCCCTTTGGCGTTGTATATTGTTATTGCTTATGTGGTTGTGACCGTCGATTGACGAAGAGCTAGCTCCCGCTTGGGGATGCCTTTTATCATGTCATATCTGTTATTCTTGTTGTACCCCGTTCGGGGCCAGTTTTTACAAAGGAAACTCTGCCGAAATTTTCAGGAAAAATTACACATTTTAAAAATTCATATTCGGCTTAGTTATTTAAAAACTTGACTTTTCAAAACATGATTTCTTTGCCTCTTAAAACTAGTTTTCCTTATTTACTCCTTAAATGGTTCTAGATTTCTGGGCTTTTGGCTTACTTGGATCAGATGGAGTCCTGTAGACTTCATAGGATTCAAGGGCCAGTCACGTGCTCTTTCGGGTCGTGACAAAGTTGGTATCAGAGCGCTAGGTTGACCTTGGTTCGAGTCTAAGTTTGACTATGTGGAGCCTAGGGCGTTATTTATATACGGAACTTAGGCTTGACCTTACGGAACTTAGACTTGGTCGAGGGGGTATTAGACCCGAACTTTCGTCGTGTAGGATGACCCTTGGTTGATGGAATAGGTGACTAAAGTAGAGTGACGTACCATTGGTATGTTCCACGGCATACTTACGACACGCCACTCCGCTTAAGAAACCTTAGGTTGTACATTTCCTTGCATTGTGTCATATTCCTTCCTATGATCTATCTTCATCGATACTGGTTATGGTTTTGCTGCCGCGATTGCACGGGCAGAGTGAGCTACGGCTCGAGTTGTCAGCATGAGCTCGTCGTGGACGAGGACTGACCAGGGTGTGATTCCTGAGGCTTACGATTGCATGTTGAGGCGTCGTCTTATTGTGTTTCCGCGCTTTGGGCGTTTGACAGATCGCTGTTGCGTGATTACTAGGATGTACCGGTCGGTACCAGAGGATTGAGCCACTGATAGAGGCCAGCCAGGTGGTGATGAGCGTTGATATTATCGCTTATCCAGGGTGATTGAGGCGCTGTTTAGCGTATAGACGAAAGAGCCAGTTGTTGCTGCTAATGATGAGATATCGCCCAGATGATTGGAGCTACTGCAGCATGGGCATGTTCTTGGAGATATGATAGTGAGTCGCTAGTCACCGAGGATGGATGACTAGGACACATGATTCGTTCGCTTACCCCGATGCGAGGTCATCAGGTCGATTGATTCCAGCTAGAGGCGACTTCACGCAGATTCGTTGAGAGTCGATTGAGACGATCGAATGTCAGGAACCTATTTTCCAAGTTTAAAGTATACGGAAAGACATGCAGGTGATTCTATGGACCCTCTAGAAGAATGAAACCCTAACTCGACTTAATGACCGTGTGAAAGCCTTTGAACCTTCGGGTTTGCGGCAGTTCCTCGGCGCCATTAGTAAGGCTTGGGTTTGCCCTTCTACGGCTGGACCACCGACGCTGTGGCATGTACTCGATACTATTAAACTGTACCCGAGATGTGAGCTCTTGGGGGATTATGAGGTTCTGACGAGTCGATCGGATGGTTCGACATCTTTCGGATATTGTGATGGGACACTGCTTGGGAGACTCCAGATGCGAGCATAGCCGTCGGAGCGCAGTTCGTGTAGCCACGATGAGTTGAGTCCGAAACAGTCGATATTTGAGCAAGGTGGAGTAAAGAGTTTGCACGAGATTTCGACGAGATGGCGTTTCACTCCGCTGACACCAGAGATGCGTTATGCACGTTGAGGACGTGTTCGGCTAGTTATCTTCCACTGAGTGATGAAGATACCGAGTTCGTGATTTCGAGTCCGTGTTAGAGACTTCGGATGGACCGTAGCCGAGGGCATGGCAGTGCGCAGATAGAGACGCGATGTCGAAATGGACGATGATACAGGCAAGCGGGACAAGAGGTTCGTGCGAGACGCTGATGAGCTGTCATTACTTCCCGTCGAGACCAGAGGCCTGATATGCTTACAGAGGCGTTGGGATGCGACCAATTTCCGAGGAAACGATGTGCTGAGGACACAGATGTCCGCTAGACGAGAGAAGACTATGCTAGAGTACCAGCCTCCGTACAGATCGGTATAGGCAAGATCGGCAGAGACCTTGAGTAGGATTCCTTCCAGTACACTGCTGCAATAAGATTTGCACCAGGAGTAGATGCGTGATGTGCATTCAGAGGACCCGAGGTCGGCGCCAGAGATGAGCTGCTTTACGAGCGGTCGTGAGGATTGACCGAGAGATGACCAGGGAAGTGCCAGAACGGAATCGTTCCTGTCAGCACTCCTGACCGGGCCGGTGAGCCGATGGATTGCGAGATTGGTAATCTACAGGAAAGATCAGGAACCAGAGGCAGAGGACGCCAGCCGCGAGCAAGAGGCAAGTGGAGATCTTGCGCCGCTAGAATTGGATGTACCGGCACCTTCTCGACTTCGAGGGAGGATATACCGACGACAGTATTTATGCCTTATGATTTTGTGATTCGATTATCGTGTATCAGTCACTTTGGGATTTCGGTATTGTGGCGATCTATTTGCATGATTGGTTTTGATGACTGAGTTCTATGATTTCTGTTTTCGTGCACCATGGTTGCACCTACTGGGCATTTATACCTGGCGCATCATTATTATTCTTGAGGTATTGATTGTGATTTCGTGCCTATTATGTGCCAGTGGTTTGATTTACGCTTCCCGCAGAGTTTTCATGCATTTTTAGTGTTTTGATTTGATTTGTGCACGCTGATGCACACGGTTGTGAGATTTTCCTTTGCGGCACACTTGATTTTGATTGAGCCGCATTATATCGTCGACTTTTGCCCTGATATTTATGATTGACTCTTGCACTCCGTGCTTTTGATGTGACTTACGCATGTTCGGTGTTTGCTTTTGGATTTCGTGATTCCGTGCATGTTGAGTGCGCAGGGTTTAGATTTTCATTCGTGCATGATGGATGCACCGATTTGGATTTTTGCGCATGTTGGGCGCATGTTTGGAGATACGATTTTGGTGCACACCTGATGCACTAAATCGAAGTTCTTCGTGCATGTCAGATGCACCGGATTTTTGGCTGTCAGGCACACACGTTGCCTATGACAGATGCTTCGTGCACACCCGTTGCACCTAGATGTTGTTTTGTGCACCTGTTTAGCACATATTTGGATTTTGATTTCCGTGCGCACCAGACGCACAGGGGGGTGTTATGTGCATTTCTGGGATTTATTCCTTTTGGAGCAGTATATTTTATGATGTTGAATATTTGTTTTCATACTGAGCAGGACTAGTCAAAGGACAGTACCTGGATATGTTTTGCATGCATTGATAGTTCGAAGGGATTTCCAAGTGCGAGCTATAGTCTCGGTGTATTTATACCTACGTGTCCGATATGACACGGGACGTTTTAAAAAAAAAACAGGAAACCCTTCTAAATTGTTTCAAAACGGCGGAACGTACTTATTAAACAAAAGATATATATATACATATATAGTTATTTTCTTATGAAAAACGTCCGCCACTGTGCAGTGTTACGCGCATCGCACAGCGACTTAAAAGTTTGGGCATTCATTTTCATCAGCTATTCACATGTATAGATTGGATGTCTACATGTATAGTCCTGATTTATATCATATTGATTTTGTATTGGATTTGACATTGTGTCCTTACCTTGACTCCGATGATTGCGGGATGCTTGATGGAGCGTGGTTTTTGAGTTATCTGCTCAGTACTCATGCGCATGCGTTGCGCTGTGACGTTTTATGTATTGATGATTTCGGAGCCCCGACGACTTGAAATTTGTATCGAAATGTTTTAGTATTTGGGGTTTTAAATTTAAATTCGGGGACCGAATTTCTTTAAGGGGGGTAGATTGTAACATTTCCAGAATAATAAAATATTATTTTCGGGAATTTTTATAATTTAATATTATTTTAATGAATATTTTAATATTCGGGTGTAATTAAATACAAATAAATGGGAAAAAAAATTGGAAAATTTTAGAAAAAATTCTAAAATAGGGTATTTTATGGAATTATGCCATTTTAAAGTTTTTAAGATTTGTTATATGCTAATTTAGTGTTAATCGCGATTAAAAATCGCTAATTGGATTTTTAGCATTTTTGTGCAAAAATGTGCACATATCATTTTCCACACTTGTGTTACACTTCTTTTGTTGCCATGGTTCTTTTGGATGCACTATTGGGGTGAGAAGGATAAGGAAAAAGAAAAGAAAAGGAAAAAGTAAGTAATGATGAGAGAGAGAGGGTAGGTATAGATCAACCATTTCCCTTTTGAAGCCATGCTCCCATCATTCCTTCACCCTCATTTTCTCTCCCCTTTCTTGAGTTGCTGCTGCTGCTCTTGCTTCTCTTCTCATTTCCCTCCCCTTAAATCCCCCAAAAACATCTTGAATCCAACCCCGAAACCCCATTCCACTTTCACAAAAAAATGCCCACAAGCCCAAGATCTATGCAATGGACCAAGAAAGATGGTGTTTTGGTGCTGTTAAGGATTCATGAGGGTCTTATGAGGTAATTTCTTCAAAATTTGAGTGTTATTTCTTGTGCTTAAGTTTCAATTCAAGTTTCATATCGATATGGTGTTGTTTGTGGACTTTGGAGAACTTCAAGTTAGGGTTTAGGGTAAAACTGAAACTAAGATGAAATTGAGGCTTGTTGAGACCCTAGAAACCCTGGTGTAATACTAAATTGAACCCAAACCTGAATTGGAAAACAGAATACGGAATTCGGAATCGATATCGGGGAAAACAGGAAATCTGGGACTGTTATGTTGAATCTGCTATCACCCCGAGATCCTAAAAATGAAACTGAGTTAACAGTGAGATGTGCAGGCACCAATGGACCATCACCCCAAACCCTAGCCCCTACTTCCTTCTCGAGGCCGCCAGTTTTCCCATTCTGGCCGCAAATTGCGGCCAGAGCAGAGGGGATTTGCCTCAAAATTCGTGCATGGCCCTATTTCCTATAATTTTGACCCTAGGTTTATCTAGTTTTGACAGATTCCATCTAGGGTGAAATCTGGGATGATTTTCCTATGTTGGTGCATGATTTGAGACTTGTTTTAGCATGGATTTTGGTTTTGGGTATCTTGATTTCCAGATTTGGATATTTGTGTGTTATCTCGATTGTGTGACGTTTGTACGTCTATATCGCATGATTTCGGGTTGTTTTGCGAAGGCTAACCGTAGGTTCTAACCTATAGGCCTTTTAGCGTATCGTATTGGATTTAGCGTGTCGTTTCGAGTTTTGATTTGGTTTTGATGCGATGCGATACGTGTGATATGTGTAGGTACCCTGCGACGATCCGAGGCGACGCAGAAGATGACGGTGATATTGACACCGACACGCAGATTGCAGGTGAGTAGATTTATATCTACGGGGAGAAGTCGGGTGGATAGCGTATAGCACCCCCGCAGTCCGTGGTGTTGTATACAAATACGTATACATACGTATATTTATTATGTGTTGTTAGCAATAATGATGTTATTGATGATAAGAATATATGGTTTTAGTATAGTGCGAACCCTAGAGTACTGGTTGCACTCATACCTATACTTACACACATTCTGGCATTCATTCTTTCATTTGATGGTGCGTATATCTACACATGGGTATGGGACTATGTGTTCATATACGGGTTGGTGATGATACGTGGGTTTGAGATGATACTTGATGTGAGGTCGTGAGATCGGCGATGTGATATAGTTACCCTTTGTGGTGCGATATGATAGTTTTAGCGGGCCTTGGGACATGTGCTTTGCCCGCATTCATATTTTAAAGATGGTGTCGATTTGTACTAGATTTACAGTAGTACCCCAGATTGTGTGATCCGATGATAAGTGATACCTGATATGTGATGAGATAGTGTGATATTGACCCCTACCCAGCTATTGGGATGCCGTACGACGATTTACCGTACGAGCCGATATTGATGATAGATCCGCACTCATGACTCGAGGATATCTTACGATAGGTTATTGAGGCGAGATCACCGACTATCATATCTATATATATGTATACTTTGACTCAGATTAGGTGGTTTCATACCCCTCCTGTCTAGATTATTTAGTAGACATTAGACTAGAACGAGTCATACCTATTTCAAAACTAACGAATCGGGGATATTTTAAAGATAAGCAGAAGGGTTATACGGATATTTTCAAATGATGCATCTTTTCTTAAAACACCGTAGCCCTTACTTTACCAAAAGCCTTGATTCGTTTTATTTCAAAAGGCAGGGTTGCATGATATATCTATTTGAGGCAGGTTCTCTACTGTTGCGTTGACTACTCGATTTCCGCATATTCATGCTATTCGTATTGCTTGCATATGTTCATATGCGCATACTATTATTCCATGCTGCAGGATTTATTGTTACTTGCATTTTACTTATACTGTCACATTCATCTTGCTTTCTGATTTGCGCATTGAGATAGTTGTTTCTATGATATTTCTGGTTTTGAGAGAGGGCTGACCCGGACTGACGGATGCCCGATGGATTGATATAGGGCTGACCCGGAATGACGGATGCCCGATGTATTGAGAGAGGGATGACCCGGAATGACGGATTCCCGATATGTACTTTGAGAGAGGGCTGACCCGGACTGACGGATGCCCGATGGATTGATATAGGGCTGACCCGGAATGACGGATGCCCGATGTATTGAGAGAGGGATGACCCAGAATGACGGATTCCCGATATATACTTTGAGAGAGGGCTGACCCGGACTGACGGATGCCCGATATATTGAGAGAGGGCTGACCCGGACTGACGGATGCCCGGTATGTGAGGATTTACGTGCCGATGCTAGGCACAGGTTTTCATGATGTTTTCGAGTGTCGATGCTAGGCACTCAGGTTCCATGCTTTTGGTTATATCCTCATATTTTCCATGCATATGCGTTATGATATTTACATGCATGATGGTTATTGTCATTGGGTGACGAGTGGACGGGATCCACGTACATGCAGATTGATTTCATTGATTATACCTCACTTTCATGACATGCTATTACCTGAGGCACTAGCACGAGCACTGGGCACTACACTCATGTATAGAGATTATATTGCCAGTTTAGCATGCTTCAGCTTTATTCATATTGAGGTTTATTTATATCTGATCGTATTGACCTAGGATAGGTCATGCATTCGATCTCTGCTTGTAGATATTTTCTATTCACGAGTTGGCAACTCACCCCCGTTGTGCCCCAGTTCTTGCAGGTTTTTGCCGTACAGATTCCATAGCGGCATTTCCGGCACACTGCTTCCTTATGGGTGACTTGCTTGGATAGGTGGGTTCTTTTGTATCGGAACCGCCATTGTTCATGTATTATTTATTGTATCTAGAATTGTCCATCAACCAAAACTTGTATAATGTTCAGACTTAGAGAACAGTGTTGTATTATTTCGACCTTAGAGTCGCGCTTGTAGTATTGCGGTTTTCTGGCTGTTTTTGAGTTTCTTTTCAGTTTGGATCCTCGCCCTTTGGCGTTGTATATTGTTATTGCTTATGTGGTTGTGACCGTCGATTGACGAAGAGCTAGCTCCCGCTTGGGGATGCCTTTTATCATGTCATATCTGTTATTCTTGTTGTACCCCGTTCGGGGCCAGTTTTTACAAAGGAAACTCTGCCGAAATTTTCAGGAAAAATTACACATTTTAAAAATTCATATTCGGCTTAGTTATTTAAAAACTTGACTTTTCAAAACATGATTTCTTTACCTCTTAAAACTAGTTTTCCTTATTTACTCCTTAAATGGTTCTAGATTTCTGGGCTTTTGGCTTACTTAGATCAGATGGAGTCCTGTAGACTTCATAGGATTCAAGGGCCAGTCACGTGCTCTTTCGGGTCATGACACATGCCTCCAACAGCAGAGGCCAGGGATCAGAATGTGCCAAATCGCCGGGGTACCGCGGCCAACTCGACGCCCTCGAGAAGAAGATCGAGGGTATGCATCGGGAAGGTCACCGCTCGAGCGACGGGGCTAAGTACACCGCCGAGTCGCTCACCAAACTGTTCACCGAGGAGCTGCTCGCCGTCCACGTCTCCTTCCGCAACAAGCCCCCAAAGGTCTCCCTCTTCGACGGCAAATCTGACCCGAAGGACCATTTGGATGCGTTCACCGCGGGGATGAGCTTCCAAGACAACTCCGACACCGCCCAGTGCCGAGCTTTCCCGGCCACTCTCATCTGCTCCGGACGAGACTGGTTCTGAGGACTCGAGCCATGCTCGATCTCAACTTTCGACGAGCTAGCCACCCAATTCCTCGGCCACTTCGTCGGGAACAGGCAGCAAAAACGCACAGTTGACCACCTCTTCACGATCAAGAGCGGGGACAAAGAGGCGTTCAAAGCATACGTCACCCGCTTCTACAACGCCTTTCTCGAGGTCCCAGAACACCGGGACGAGACGGTCATCACAGCACTGAGGTATAGTCTTAGACACAAGGAGTGGTTACGCTCCTTTGTATTAGCGCAACCTAAGACTATGGCCGAGGTAAAGGCTTGGACCAAGCGCGAAGTCCAGCTCGAGTCCGAGGTGAACGCTAACCTCCCCGGGGCAGAGCAAACCGACCAAAAGAAGAGGGCAAGAGAAGAGAGAAGGGGACCTGAGCGGCCAAAGCCCTATCTCCCAAAGTTTCAGGAGTACACCCCTCTTAACGTCTCCCAGACAGTGCTACTAGAAGAGGCTAAGGGCGAGGGGTTCTTCAAGCTTCCCCCGATCTTGCGCATGGCCTCAAAGCGAACCCGGGGCCCCTACTGCGGTTTTCACAGGTCGCTAGGCCACTCCACGGAGAGCTGTAAGCATCTCCGAGACTACATCGAGGAGCTCATCCATTCGGGGCACCTTGCAACGTACTTGAGGGACAAGCGGCAAGCTGACCGGGAGCAGGAGCAGCGTCCCCCTCCCGCCGAGCTGACCATTGGCCAAATCATGGTCGTGTCAGCGGAGGATACGTCTGGTACCCATGAAGCTCGGTACCATATGCCGGGCATAGATGCCAACAGACATCCGAGGGCCTCAAGCTGCACGAATAAGAACATCTACTAGCATGTATTTTCTTTTCAAAGCAATGTACACCTTTCTTGAGATCTTTTCGTTTATATAATAAAAGGGATCAATAAAGCATTGCAGAAAAGAAAAAGAATCTTATTCATTCAAAAGATATTATGGGCTCCTCAGCCGTACATCGAAAAAAAAATTTACAATAGCGGGGGAATGGGGTGCAGAGAACACTGCTCGTGGTACTCTGACAATATTTCTGCCAGCCGAGCCCTCGCAGCATCTAACCTCTTCCTTCGATGCCCCCCGCGAACGTCGGCATCGTGCCTGAATTAGTAGCACTCAAGGACGAGCTCCACCGAGCGATTTAGCCAGCTCGCAGAGATCAGGCCGAAGCGCCTCAGAGACCTTAGCTTACCAACGGCCTCGTCTTTCAGCTGTTCGGATAAGGGGTTGTATAGCCCCAGCGGTGCCCTCCAGATGGAGTACATCAACAGCTGAAGGAGGGAGGAACGCCGGGGGAGCGAACGGCCAAAATGATCCTCGATCCGGCCTATCACCAACTGCACCGTGTCTTCGGTACAGTACTGATCGTAGAGGTACACGTCTTCAAAGTTTATGATCTCGGGGATGGTGAAAGGGGAGTCCTCCATTCTTACGTTTCGGGTGTGAGGAAGGGAGTAATCAACACTCCCTCCGTTTTATAGCCACAACGACCCCGGAGTTCAACGGTCGCCCGTTTCACCCGCGACTGTGCCGCCACGTGGCAGACATCGCGCCACTCGATGCGAAATCGAAATGACACCACTCAGGCGCTTCGCGTTCCCCACGCGATCATGACACGTGTCGCCAGCGACTGTCCCTCTTCACCGCTCGATGCGAAATCGAAATGGCACTACCCTGGCTCTTCGCGTTTCCCACGCGATCATGACATATGTCGCCAGCGACTGTCCCTCTTCCCGGTACTCACACCAGGGAGGATGGACATAACCTTGCACAAGAGGCAGTCAAGCAGCTTCACTGCTCGGTCCATCCTTAGCAGGCCTCCCACGGCCCCTCCAGCACTAGGGATCAAAGCCCTCACCAAGAGGCAACTGAGCAGCCTCACTGCTCGGTCCATCCTTAGCAGGCCTCCCACGGCCCCTCCAGGGATCTAAGCCCTCACTAAGAGGCAGCCGAGCGGCTACCCCGCTTGGCTATCTCTGGCTGGTAGCTTCCCTACCCAACAACGCCAAGGATCAAAGCCCTCACCAAGAGGCAGTCGAGCGGCTACCCTGCTCGGCTATCCCTGGCTGGTAGCTTCCCTACCCCACAACGCCAGGGATCAAAACCCTCGCCAAGAGGCGGCCGAGCGGCTACCCTGCTCGACTATCCCTGGCTGGTAGCACCCTACCCTAACACACCAGGGATCAAAGCCCTCGCCAAGAGGCACCGAGAAGCTACCCTGCTTGGCCCCGTCCTTAGTAGGTGTTGGGGTTCCCTAGCACCTACTATAGAGTATGGAAACATCGCACATGCCACTTTAAAAAATTAGAGGTGCTAAGCAAACAAAGTAAGGATCTTTAACTAGAATACTAGGGTAACAACATATGTAACTCATACAAAAACCATTCTATCACTAAGTGAAAAGAATACAACATTTGTAGTCCTCTTGCTATCACTCCTAGGATCGTTGAGAGGTTGGAAAGGCTTGCTAGTGAGCTCCCTTGTCCACGATGATCCACCCGAAGTCCACTTGGTCCAAGCTTCTAGCTTCACTTGATGCAAGAAGAAGATGAAGCTAAATACTCTAAACTAATTGGATAGATTACAGTAGAATGATGAGGTGGTGTGTTTTCTTTTGTCAAAACCCTTTCTTTTTAACTCTCTCTCACTTTGGAAAAATCAAGAGAGCTTAGAGGAAGAAGAAGATGAAGGCAAAAGCTTTTGTCCAAAAAGAAATGATAAAGCTTGAATGAGAAAATAGAAAAGATAGTATATATATTTTCCATCTCTCATTACAAACCATGGTTCAATAATATCTAGATATTTAGTAAATGTGTTAAAACCCAAAAGAAAAGATTAATCCAAGGTTAAAAGGTTGGTGAAGTGTGCTCAACTTCAAGAAGAGTGTAGAAAGATAACCATAGATTAATATTTATTTATTTTTTTTAAAACAAATACATATAAATATCCATATATTATAGTTCCATGTGAGTCTTATATTGCCTTCAAAGATGTATCATCGACCATGATACTTTTGCATGTATGTATTCATGCATATCAACATGTGCATACATGCACATCAACATGTGCATACATGCATGCATTCTTCCACTTTAATAAAAAGGGTTTGAATAAAGAATAAGAATTAAACTAAAAGTCAAAATGTTAAATCAACAATTGATTTAACAATCCAGTCATATCACATACGACCCGACCAATAGAAAAACGCCCGATTAACATACGGTATCGCATAGTCGTATTCAATCGGGTCCCCGCGCATATCTCATATGCACACCACATCTTTTCGCCTGGGCTAGGGAACTTCTGTATGGGACTCTAAGACTTGTCAATACGCCGGCAGTGGGTGATGATCATATCAAACATCCACAAGCCGCAAGCGGTCAACTAAACGTAACGGCCACCCGGGTATTAAACGATCAGAAGAAAACCAGCAAAGCTGTCAAAACTCCCGTCGAGCCATCTGGCAACACTTACCGTACAGTCCGGTCTCCTCATCAGATATGTTGCATATCGAGTCTAGGGATGGTATCGTCGACCCCAATAACTCAATAAGTCATGCCGGTGTATAGCTAATAACAAATCAAGAAACTACTGATAACGCTTATCAGTAAATCTCAGTAGCCCTGGCCAGGGACTTCCTGTTATAGCCAATCAAGCATATCACAACATCAACCCCCAATACCGGGAGAGACGAAACCCCTCCTATCGCTCATCGCCTCCATGTTCCTCGGGACTGTACCCAAAGGTCACCTGTTTGCACGACTCAGTAGAGCCGTGGTAGGGTGGATATCAAATTACAGTGGGAGGACACACAAGACTCTATGACGATCTCGGGTCTACAGTGTAAGTCCATGCTACCTCTCCTGGTACTTTCGGGCATGCGGAATTTGATAAAAAACGATTTTCTTAGAGGTGGTAACATGGACTTAAAACCCGGATCTTTGTTAAACATCTAACTAACAACCTAACTACGAGTTGCTAACTACTCGGTTAGGGGGTTATACCTTTCTTTTTCTCGAACTCCTTCGTCTTCAAGCTTCGATGGTCGTCCGAATCGGCTTCTCCCCGTCGTCTCCTTGCGCCGAAGATAGATCCACCTGAAAGCTTCAACCTTTGGCTCTTTCTTCGAACTTTGAAGAAACTAGTTCACTCGGTTTGCTAAACCTTGTGAACTAGAGTGAGTAGAGAAGAGTTTGTATGGGATTTTATCTATGCTTCTTGGTTCTCAACTCATGAGACAAGTGAACCATAGAGTCAAGAGAGGGAGAGCAAGAGGAGGAGATGAGAGCTCAAGAACAAGAGAGAGAATGAGCATGAAAGAAAATGAGAGAAGACTTTTTTTTCATTTGGCTCTCATAATCCAAAACAATCATAACACCTCATATCAATCAAGTATTATGTGATGGTTTAAGCAACCATAGCCATATCATTTCATGCACACATTTTGCACAAAAGAGCAAGCAAGCAAAAGTCTTTGCCATGAAATGATAGCTATGGTTATCATGATGGTCAACTAGTGAAGCCTAGTCAACCGGTCAACAAAGTCAACAAGTCAACAAAGTCAACAAGTCAACAACCATGTCACCATAATACTTAATTAATATAATTGTTAATCACATATCATATTCTCATTAGGGTTGAGCAAAAAGTCAATAGTCAACGGTCAACTGTCAACAACCCTAATAAGAATCCTCTGCCTCTGTCTCTCCGTCAACTGTACATACACACCCGCATCCGCGTTCCGAGGAACACGAATGCATACTGGATAAATCCAATCCCAAAAGGTACACTAGGATCTGGCTTAAACCAAAGCCCGCTAGTGTAAACTGTCCGGACACTGTACGTGCACAAGTGCACGGATGTGACCGAACCCTGTCGCAAAACCATGCGACCTGTCGCAAAACCATGCGACCTCTACTCTTTTACCTAAAGGTGAATAGCTTTCTGTGTGGGACTCTAAAGACTCGACACTACGCTGGCAGTGGGTTTAACCACAGACCGCAAGCGGCACTAGCTGTGTGTAACGGTCCCCAGGTAGATGCCGACAAGAAGACTGACGAGGTGAAACCCATCTGAACTCCTACTGAGCCTGAATGTGACATTCTCCGTACAGTCCGGTCTGTTCGTCTGATACATCGCATGGCGGGCCTAGGGGGCGGTAAACGTCAGTCCCCCAATAGCGGTACAAGTCGTGTCGGAGTGAAGCCCAAAACACCCTGAGATAACCCTGGAAGCCTACCTGTATATCTCGTTTGCCCTGGCCAGGGACTACTCGTGTAATGGCTCTCCTAGACACAGCGCGATGTCAACCCCCAATACCGGGAGAGACGAATCCTGTCTAACCGTCACTGCCTCCAAGTGCCTCGGGACTGCACCCAACTACTACATGTTTGCACGACTCCTTTGAGCCGTGGTAGGGTAGTAATCAAAGTGCAGTGGGAACACACTCGAGGCGAAGTGACAGTGTCAAGTCAGCGGACTAAGCTGTACTCATGTCACCTGGGAACTGATAACTGACGATATGCATAATACCAACTAGTCAGTTCCCGACGAGTCCTGTCCAGTGTACCCGTAACCTAACGAGCACCCGCATACTATCTCAAGTACGACGTACTGACGGCTGTGGGACAGACCGTCTCTCATACTGAGATGAGAAGCGCATGCGCTAGTCTACTCCGGAGTATCGATGCCCTGTCTCGATAGTCCTGCGACTAGGGACCTGCATAAGGATGTGCTTATAGATTACCCAGCCCCACTAGTGTGACTGCCATCACATCGCCGGTAATCAAGCAAAGATCCTAAGGGCTCCACTAATGTGTATAGATGATATACTAAAATAAACACATGTACACATTTGAAGTAGAAACAAACCAAGTAGCATACTACTATTTTGAGCAAGATTGTACAAACAAGGTGAATATCCCAAGCTTCCATTAAGTAATATACAAACTAGTATGATACAGTAATGGCCTCTAGGGCATATACACTAACAATCTCCCACTTACACTAAGGCCATGTACTGGCGTATCGAAGACCTATCATCTCGATCAGCCGCTCGAACTGAGACTGGGGCAAGGCCTTGGTGAATGGATCTGCAGTGTTATCCTCTGAAGCGACTCTCCGAACCTCGATCTCCTAGCGATCTACGATCTCCCTGATCAGGTGATACCGCCTCAAGATGTGTCTGGATCTCTGATGGGACCTGGGTTCCTTCGCTAAAGTTATAGCCCCGTTGTTGTCGCAATACAGAGGTATTGGATCAACAATGGACGGAACCACCTGAAGTTCATTCAAGAACTTCCTCATCCAGACAGCTTCTTTTGCGGCATCAGATGCAGCGATGTATTCCGCTTCCATCGTCGAGTCTGCAACGGTTTCCTGTTTGGAACTCTTCCAACACACCGCCCCTCCATTGAGGGTAAAGACAAAACCCGACATGGACTTGGAATCATCCTTGTCACTCTGGAAGCTGGAGTCAGCAAAGGCCTCGATCTGGAGGTCTTTTCCGCCATACACCAAGAACATCTCCTTAGTCCTTCTAAGGTACTTGAGAATGTTCTTTACCGCTATCCAGTGTTTCTCCCCAGGGTTTGACTGATACCGGCTTACCACACTCAGTGCATAAGCTACATCCGGTCTGGTACACAACATCGCATACATTATAGAGCCTACCGCAGAAGCGTAGGGTATAATGGACATATGATCCCTCTCCAAATCAGTCTTGGGAGACATCTCTTTAGAGAGGGTGATCCCGTGACAAGCCGGTAGGTTACCGCGCTTGGAATCTTCCATACTGAATTTTTTCAGTATGGTGTCGATGTACCTGGACTGTGAAAGTCCTAATATCCTCTTAGATCTATCACGATGGATCCGGATCCCCAGGATGTATGAGGCATCACCCAGGTCTTTCATGGAGAACCTGTGCGACAAGAACCCCTTGACAGATTGTAGCATAGGAATGCCATTTCCTATTAAGAGAATGTCATCCACGTATAAAACGAGGAATACTACAGTTCTCGCTACAAATCTACTATAGATGCATGGTTCATCTGGATTTTTGATGAAGCCAAATTCCTTGACCGTCTCATCAAAACAGATGTTCCAACTCCGCGATGCCTGCTTTAGTCCGTAGATTGACTTAAGCAACTTGCACACCTTTCCGCTGCTCCCACTCTGAATGAAACCCTCTGGCTGGTCCATATAGACACACTCCTCTGAATTTCCATTTAGAAAAGCGGTCTTTACGTCTATCTGCCAAATCTCATAATCGTGGAAGGCAGCAATGGTAAGAAGGATCCGAATGGATTTCAGCATAGCTACTGGAGAAAAGGTCTCGTCATAGTCCAAACCAGGTCTCTGACGAAAACCCTTTGCAACCAGTCTAGCTTTATAGGTCTCAACCTGTCCATCTACACCAATCTTCCTTTTGAAGATCCACTTGCATCCTACGGGTTTTACCCCGTCTGGAGCAATGTCCAACGTCCATACTTTGTTGGTGTACATGGACTCCATTTCGGTCCGCATTGCATCCAGCCATCTTACCGAGTCAACGCTCTGAACGGCCTGCTGGAAGCTAGTAGGCTCATCATAATCTATGATGCAATCCTCTCTATCCCCGTCTATGAGAAAACCGTAGTATCTCTCGGGCGGATGAGACTGCCTACTACTCCTGCGCAGCGGCGTAGGAATGTCGTGTTCTTTTGAACCCTCTGGTTCCACTAAGCTTTCAGTAATAGCTCATGGTTCTGGAATTTCTTCCAGTTCTACTGTGCTCCTACTTATCTGGGTTTCCAAAAACTCAGTTTCCAAGAAGTAGGCATGACGAGAAACAAGAACTTTTTGTTCCTCTTCGCAGTAGAAGAAATATCCCTTGGAGTTCTTTGGATATCCCACGAACTTACACTGTACTGAGCGTGCCTCGAGCTTGTCCGCATGCTGCTTTTTAACAAAAGATGGACATCCCCATGTCTTAATGTGCTTAAGATAGGGTCTCTTCCCACACCACATCTCATATGGTGTAGTAGGCACAGTCTTAGTACGAACTCGGTTCAAAAGGTATGCAGCTGATTCTAGCGCATACCCCCAGAATGATCGTGGTAACTCAGTGTTACTCATCATGGACCGTACCATATCCAATAGGGTTCGGTTCCGTCTCTCCGATACACCGTTATGTTGCGGAGTGTATGGAAGAGTAAGCTGAGAGAAAATTCCGTTCTCTTTTAAATAGTCCAGGAACTCGGCACTCAAGTATTCTCTACCTCGATCCGATCTTAGAATCTTAATACTTTTGCCGGTTTGTTTTTCTACTTCATTCTTATATTCCTGGAACTTTCCAAAGGCTTCGGACTTATGTTTCATTAAGAAGACATAACCGTACCTTGAAAAGTCATCCGTAAAAGTAATGAAGTAAGAATAACCGCTTCGCGCATATGTAGACATTGGACCGCACACGTCGCTGTGTACGAGTCCCAAGAGCTCGCTCGCTCTTACTCCGTGTCCAGTGAACGGAGTCTTTGTCATCTTTCCTTTGAGACAGGATTGACAAGTGGCATACGATTGATATTCGAACGGATTCAAATATCCTTCTGTATGTAACTTCGTCAACCTTCTCTCATTGATGTGACCTAGTCTACAATGCCATAAGAAAGTCTGATTTATTTCCGGAGACTTTCTTTTGTGTGTATACTGGACATTGAAAATCTGTGGTTAGTTTAATACGTATATCCCATTGCTCAATGTACCTGACCCAATCAAAACTTGATTAAGGTGAATGTTTACAACATTACTTACAAACGCAAATTCATAACCTTCTTTAGAAACTAAAGATACAGAAATGATATTACAAGTTGCGTTGGGTACAAAAAAGAAATTACGCAAAACCAAAACATGTCCATCTGACATTCCCAGGTGATAGTCCCCCACGGCCTTAGCATCCATGCTAGCTCCGTTCGCAACTCTGAGGGTCATGTCACCTGCCTTCAAAACCCTACGGTTTCTCAACGCCTGCAAAGAATTACAGATATGAGATCCTGATCCGGTATCCAATACCCAGGAAGTAGAGTTTATTGAAAGACAGTTTTCAATAACATACACACCTGAAGCTGAAGTTGCAACCTGCTTCAATTCCTGTGTTCTGGCCTTCCAGGCCCTGCAATCATTCTTCCAGTGTCCTTTCTTATGACAATAGAAGCATTCTTCCTTATCCACAAGCTTCCCCGCTTTCTTTGTTGCTTTAGCTTTTCCCTTCGTATCCACTTTACTAACACCGCCCCTTGGTTTGGCGGGGGCTTTCTTCTTCTTTCCCTTGGCTTTCGCCTTGGACCTAGAAGAAGATGATCCTCCTGCAAACAAAGTGAATGTTTCCCTACCTTTCTGTAGGGTGCCCTCTGCGCTCCTCAGCATGTTGAGGAGCTCTGAAAGTTCAACTTCTTTTTCTTGCAAGTTGAAGTTCAGTATAAACTGGGCGTAAGTGGAAGGAAGGGACTGAAGAACTAAGTCCGTATAGAGCTCACTCTCCAATGTGGTCCCTAGGTCCGCGAGCTCCTCAATGTAGCCGATCATCTTAAGCACGTGTTCTGCTACTGATGATCCGACGGCCATCCTTGCCGAAAATAACTTTTTCAACGCTTCGTATCTTGCGATACGAGACTGCTCTCCATACAGTTCTTTTGTATGAAGAAATATGGATTCCAGGTCCATATTCTCGTGCCTCCTCTGATGTTCATTGTCCATAGAGGCAAGCACAAGGCATTTGGCCTTCGCGCTATCAATCTCCCAAGTCTTACGGATTTCCTTATCCGCGACGCTGGAAGTGGGACCAGGGACAGGGGGAGCTTTGGTGGTAAGAAGATACCCCAGCTTGTCGTAAGTGATTGCCATTTTGACATTCCTGAGCCAATCTTTGTAGTTTGGCCATGTCAGTATGTTTTTATCTAGAAGTAACTTAAGTCTAGTCATGTCGATTGGTCGCTGCAATTAGGAGAGAGAAGAAGAAACACTCAGCATGATGCTCTTGCAAGTTTAGAGTGGTTTTTAGTTTGTCTAAACAGGATGGCTCCCACTGTTTCTCGAATCCCTCCTCAAACCAAAAAGGAAGAATTAGTCAGGATCAATCTCACCGTACAATACTTGCTTAACCGTTCAGCCAGGCCAGTGTCGGTACTTCGAGGGAGGTTTTCCAACGCTTTCGCGAAGTTCCTTAATTTAAGAACCTCTTTTCCCTGGGAGCGTAGCCCCGCTAACACCTTTCTAGACACCTACTTGGTTTATAGCATTGATCGTTAAGTGAGAAATTTCCCGAGGAGTAGCATATACTCACAGTAGGATCGGGACCCAAATATCATCGCGTGACGAAACTGAAGGAATCCTACCAGAATCATCACACTCCAAATGGTATGCAACGCTAGCAAGTTTTAGTACTTATGAAACTCCCGATGTGGATTTTTGCCCCATGCTCTTATGACCTTGACTTTGGCCAACAAATCATAAGTCACATGTCAAGTTCTACCCGTCGTTCTCCAGGTTAATTTGAATCCACCCGCACCTACCCTTGACTTTGGCCAACAAGGCAGTACGACTGTTCCAAACCAACGCATCTATCTATGCTGCACATGAATACCCAATAGCTACCAATCACTATGCCTTGACTTTGGCCAACAAACACAGCTTGAATACTATTGACTATTCATGTGAAACGACGGAGGGCTACGAATGGTTTTGGCGAAACCGTGAACGTAGAGAACTTGATATAATCGATGGAACGAGATAGCTTTTAAAAGGAGTGGCTCAAACTCCGCATTTAAAAGTTAGTTTTGAAAAGAACCGAGTGGTTTTTCGAAAGTGTTCCAACGACTTTTACTTGGTTTATTTTCTTGCATTAGTTCTTTTAATGCGTGATATTCTTGCATTAGTTCTTTTAATGCGTCCCATCATTTAATCCTACCATTGCAGAAAACAACCAAAATATGACGTACGCTTATGCCATTCGCATTCGCCACGGGGCCCCGTCATTACCCGTTAGGTTACTTAACTAACGACAGAGCGGGGGCTGGGCTAGCGCGGCTGTAAAGCATAAGCAACGCCTAAATAATATCATATATAGATATATTGCAATGATAGACATTTCAGATCACAGATGAATACATTGGATATACTAGGAATCCGCAATTCGTACGAGCCTGTAACGAAAAGCAGATTACACGGTCGCGGTGAATAGCCAATACCCCACCCAAGACCCCTACGGGTGCGGCAAACTACCCGCCAAGTACCCGAAGCGAAGCAACCTCCCTCATCCCCGTGAGTAGGCCACTCGGCACTTCGGCATACCCGGTAGTTTGTGCACCCCCTCCATGGGTCTATCTTAGGAGCAAAAACAGTAAAAAGAAATTATACAATGACGGCTACAACCCCGACCCGGTTGTGCGGCCATACAAATAATTATTACATCCATTTACAAATTTACAAGAATTGAAAGAAAAGAAAACTCTCGTCTCACAACCCCCGGCTATTCACCCGCGAAAATCCAATGAATTCATATACACATTCCAGCAACATTACAGATCACAGATTTGTATAACCCCCACTAATCGACATATAGCGATTAGTAGACGTTCAATACAAATATCACATCACAGAAAAACCCGTCAGCTTAAGTCTTTTAGAAGTTCGATCAAAAATACGGATTTATAGGCCCCAAACACAAAATTTTCGATCTGGAAAATCTGGGCAGAAAATACATATTCCAAAAATCCCAAAACAACCCCAGAAATACACTGCACCAAAGATGGACCCCGGCCAAGTCAACTCGGCCGCGGAACCGCGGCGGGAGCGTGCTCCCGCCGCGTTTCCGCGGCGCTTTGAATCGATCGTGGGAACAAATTTGGTGGTTATCCAAATAAAAGCCTGAGCCGATTTTTAAGATGAAAATTATCAACTTTTGAACAGAATAAAAATCGGCAGAAACTTGACTTTTTTGGGTTCGTTTTGCGACTTTTCTTTGATCGATCTTCTAGCTACTTTGCTAACATGTTAGATAGAGTTTAACTAGGCTCTGATACCACTGTAAGTCCATGCTACCTCTCCCGGTACTTTCGGGCATGCGGAATTTGATAAAAAACGATTTTCTTAGAGGTGGTAACATGGACTTAAAACCCGGATCTTTGTTAAACATCTAACTAACAACCTAACTACGAGTTGCTAACTACTCGGTTAGGGGGTTATACCTTTCTTTTTCTCGAACTCCTTCATCTTCAAGCTTCGATGGTCGTCCGAATCGGCTTCTCCCCGTCGTCTCCTTGCGCCGAAGATAGATCCACCTGAAAGCTTCAACCTTTGGCTCCTTCTTCGAACTTTGAAGAAACTAGTTCACTCGGTTTGCTAAACCTTGTGAACTAGAGTGAGTAGAGAAGAGTTTGTATGGGATTTTATCTATGGTTCTTGGTTCTCAACTCATGAGACAAGTGAACCATAGAGTCAAGAGAGGGAGAGCAAGAGGAGGAGATGAGAGCTCAAGAACAAGAGAGAGAATGAGCATGAAAGAAAATGAGAGAAGACTTTTTTTTCATTTGGCTCTCATAATCCAAAACAATCATAACACATCATATCAATCAAGTATTATGTGATGGTTTAAGCAACCATAGCCATATCATTTCATGCACTCATTTTGCACAAAAGAGCAAGCAAGCAAAAGTCTTTGCCATGAAATGATAGCTATGGTTATCATGATGGTCAACTAGTCAAGCCTAGTCAACCGGTCAACAAAGTCAACAAGTCAACAAAGTCAACAAAGTCAACCCCTCAACAACCATGTCACCATAATACTTAATTAATATAATTGTTAATCACATATCATATTCTCATTAGGGTTGAGCAAAAAGTCAATAGTCAACGGTCAACTGTCAACAACCCTAATGAGAATCCTCTACCTCTGTCTCTCCGTCAACTGTGCATACACACCCGCATCCGCGTTCCGAGGAACACGAATGCATACTGGATAAATCCAATCCCAAAAGGTACACTAGGATCTGGCTTAAACCAAAGCCCGCTAGTGTAAACTGTCCGGACACTGTACGTGCACAAGTGCACGGATGCGACCGAACCCTGTCGCAAAACCATGCGACCTGTCGCAAAACCATGCGACCTCTACTCTTTTGCCTAAAGGCGAATAGCTTTCTGTGTGGGACTCTAAAGACTCGACACTACGCTGGCAGTGGGTTTAACCACAGACCGCAAGCGGCACTAGCTGTGCGTAACGGTCCCCAGATAGATGCCGACAAGAAGACTGACGAGGTGAAACCCATCTGAACTCCTACTGAGCCTGAATGTGACATTCTCCGTACAGTCCGGTCTGTTCGTTTAATACATCGCATGGCGGGCCTATGGGGCGGTAAACGTCATGTTAGTGTTTATGCCCTAGAAGGCCATTACTGTATCATACTAGCTTGTATATTACTTAATGGAAGCTTGGGATATTCACATATATATAACAGTCTTGCTAAACATGGTAGTATGCTACTTGGTTTTTCTATCTTAATATGTGAGTGTACGTATTGATAGAGCTCTTAGGATCTTGCTTGGCTACCGGCGTTGTGATGGCAGTCACACTAGTGGGGGCTGGGTAGTCTACAAGCACATCCTTATTCAGGTCCCTGGTCGTTGGATTATCGAGACAGAGCATCGATACTCCGGAGTAGACTAGTGTGTACGCTTCTCATCCCAGTTGGGGAGATGGTCTGTCCCACAGCCATCAGTACGTCGTACTGGAGATAGTATACAGGTGCTCGTTAGGTTACGGGTACACCGGACAGGACTCACAGGGAACTGTTGGTTGGTTTGATACCAGTCGTCAGTGAACAGTTCCCAGGTGACATGAGTACAGCGTAGTCCGCAGACTTGACACTGCTACTTCGCCTTGAGTGTGTCCCACTGTTCTTAGATTGCTACCCTACCACGGCTCTATGGAGTCGTGCAAACAGGTAGCAGTTGGGTGCAGTCCCGAGCACTTGGAGGCAGTGGCGGTTAGACAGGATTCGTCCCTCCCGGTATTGGGAGTAGATATCGTGCTGTGTCAGAGAGCCATTACGCAAAGTCCCTGGCCAGGGCAAGCGAGATTTGCTGGTAGGTTCCAGCAGTTTCTCAGGGTGTAATGGGCTTCGCTCCGACACGACTTATACCGCTATTAGGGGACTGACGCTTGCCGCCCCCCTAGGCCCGATATGCGATAGTCATGGACGAACGGACCGGACTGTATGGAGATTGTCACATCAGACTCAGTAGGAGTTCGGATGGGTTTACTCATCGGCCTTCTTATCGACAACTACCTGGGGACCGTTACGTACAGCTAGTGCCGCTTGCGGTCTGTGGTTAAACCCACTGCCAGCGTAGTAGTCGAGTCTCTAGAGTCCCACACAGAGAGTTTCCTACTCCAGGCGAAACGATATAGAGGTTGCATGGTTTTGCGACAAAGGGTTCGGACGCATACGTGCGTTTACGCGCGTACGACTTTCGGACAGTTTTTACCAGTCGGCTTTGGTTTAAGCCAGTTACTGGTATCCGGTTATTGGATTTTTACAGTCTAAAGTTTTTCCGTATTTTTACGGATCGGAGGGGCGTTCTCGTAATTGCTCGAGAAGCTTCTAGAAGATGTGACTAAGGAGGTTTGTTTTGGAAAGAGAGTGAGTCATAGTGGTGATTCATTCATCTCATTAATGCACATTTATTGCTTAATGACTCATGTTAATGAATCATCACAAGATATTTTGAAGCATGCTTATTCATTTCATTTTATTCATTTGTTGAAAATAAGAATGCTTCACATAATATTATGATACACTCTCTCTCTTCTCTCATTATCATATTACACATTCTCTCTCCTCAAGCTCTCATCTTCAAGATACTAACCTTAATCCTCATGTGTTGAGATCAAAGGTTTAGTTAGACTAAACAATCCATAACCTTCACTCTTTATCATTCTATCATCTTTGATTAGCAATCAAAGTTGGTTAGTTACCTCAAGTTAGAGGTTAAGCTTGGAGTTTCGCTCTCGAGTGGATCGTCTACTACCTAGAGAAGGCCAAGGAGAACCAAGGAGGACATAAAGAAGAAGGACCGGTTCATTAGGTATAATCCCTAATCACTTATGTAATGAAACTCATAAGAATACGGTTTTTAGGGTTTAGCTTCGATTCAAGCGGTTAGTCGATGTTTGTTGTTTAAACTTGATAAGTTTTTGTTAATTCCGCCTCCCCATAAGCACTGGGGTGTACTACATCGACTTACAGTGGTGTCAGAGCCTCGCTAAACACTAAATAACTTAATCGCAAATTTGTACGAATTTCGAACGAAAAAACGATCCCGGAAAACCCTAGTTCTGTATAGTTTCTGTCGAACTTAAAATCAAGTCCTAAAATTTTTTTGGAGTGTTCAGAGAGCTAGAAAGGGGTCCAGCAGAACACCCAAGAAATTCGAGACCATGAATCGGCAACTCGGCCGCGAAAGCGCGGCGGATCGGTGGGATCTGCCGCGCAACCGCGGCGCTTTGGCCGAGTCATGGACTCGTTTTTCTTGTGTGGGTCCCCTGTGAAATTTGGGGTTTTCTGGAATATTTAATTATTGCTCAGGTTACTGTTTAACAGAGCAGATTTTGGAGCAATTTTGAAGTTGTTTATTCGATCGAAAAATACAGTATTTGCGTATTGGATTATATCTGTGATTGTTTGATGTGTTCGTAAACCTCCCCCAACTGCTAGTATGTCGGTTGGCAGGGGGTTGCACATTTCTGAAATGGTTATATCTGTTTGTGCATATAAACTGTATTGGACTGTTGTGGTGTATAGCCGGGTTAACAATGGTTTATTGATTTATTCATTTGTTGGAAATGTAATTTGTTGTAATATTATTTTCGCGGGGCACTTCCAGGTTGCGGTTGTAGCCACCGTTGTATTATTTCATTTTACTGTTTTTGCTCCTAGGACTGACCCAAGGTGGGGTACACAGACTGCCGGGTGGGTAGTTTGCCGTACCCGTAGGGGTCGAGGGTGGGGTAAACGGCTATTCATCACAACTGTGTAATCTGTCTTTTCTTGCAGGCTCAAAAGAAATACAGATTGCTTGCAAATCCAATATTGTTTATCTGTGTTCTGGAATGAATATCATTGCGTCAGACGAATGTAAAATATCTATATTTACTATAGCTATTTAGACGTCACTTATGTTTTACACCCGCGCTAGCCCAGCCCCCGCTCTGTCGTTAGTTAAGTAACCTAACGGGTGATGACGGGACCCCGTGGCGAATGCGGATGGCATAAGAGGACGTTATATTTTCGTTGTTTTCTGCAATGATAGGTTAATGATGGGACGCATTATCTATAATGCAAAGTAAAACAAACCAAAGTTTAAATCGTTGGAACAATTTAAAAGAAACCACTCGGTTATTTTTAAAACAGATATTTTTAAATGCGGAGCTTTAACCACTCCTTTTAAAAGCTATCAGGTTCCTTCGGTTATATCAAGTTCACTACGTTTACGGTTTCGCCAAAACCAGTCGTAGCCCTCCGTCATTTCATTTGGGTATTCAGTAGTATTCAAGCTATGCATTTTGGCCAAAGTCAAGGCATAGTGTTTGGTAGCTACTGGGTTTTCATTTGTTGCATAAGATAGATGAGTTGGTTTGGGACAGTCGTATTACCATTTGACCAAAGTCAGGGGTATATACGGATGGGTTCAAATTGACAAGATAATGACGGGTAGAACTTGACATGTGACTTATGACATTTTGACCAAAGCCAAGGTCATAAGAGCATGGGGCAAAAACTTATATCGGGAATTTCTAAAGAAACTGAAATTTGCAAAGAGATGCATACCATTTGGAGTTTGATGAATGTTGGTAGCATTCCTTCAACATTATCATACGATGATATTTGGATCCCGATCCTACTGTGAGTATTTGCTACTTATCAGGATATTCGTCGCTTAACGATCAATGCTATAAACCTAGTAGGTGTCCAGAAAAGTGTCAGCGGGGTTACGCCCCCAGAGAAAAGAGGTTCTTTAATTAAGGAACTTCGCGAAAGCGTTGGAAAACCTCCCTCGAAGTATCGACACCAGCCTGGCTGAACGGTTAAGCAAGTATTGTACGGTGAGAATAGTCTTGGCTAATTCTTCTTTTATGGTTTGAGGAAGGATTCGAGAAACAGTGGGAGCCATCCAGTTTAGATAAACTAAAAACCACTCTAAACTTGCAAGAGCATCATGCTAAAGAGTTTTCTTCTCTCTCTCCTAATTGCAGCGACCCTGAAAATGACTGGACTTAAGTTACTTTTAGAGAAAAATATACTGACAGGGCCAAACTATAAAGATTGGCTGCGGAATGTCAAGATGGCTTTGACCTATGACAAACTGGGGTACGTCCTCACCGCTACAGCACCTGCTGCCCTTGGTCCCAAATCCAGCAATGCGGATAAGGAAATCCGTAAAACCTGGGATTTAGATTGCGCGAGAGCCAAGTGCATCGTGCTTGCCTCGATGAATAATGAACATCAGAGGAGGCACGAGGATATGTCTCTAGATGGCATATTTCTCCATACAAAGGAACTTTATGGAGAGCAATCTCGTATAGCAAGATACGAGACCTCGAAGAAACTGTTTCGAGCGAGGTTGGCTGTCGGGTCATCGGTAGGTGAACATGTCCTACAGATGATCGGCTATATTGAAGAGCTCGCGGACCTTGGAACGACTTTGGATAATGAGCTCTATACAGATCTTGTTCTCCAGTCCCTTCCTCCCACCTACGCCCAGTTTATCCTCAACTTCAATCTTCAAGGAAAAGAAGTTGAACTTGCGGAACTCCTGAACATGTTAAGGAGTGCAGAGGGCACCTTGCAGAAGGCAAGGGAAACACCCGCTATGTTTGTTGGCGGTTCATCTTCTTCAGGGTCCAAGGCTAGGGCCAAAGGAAGGAAGAAGAAGGCCGCACCCAGACCTAGAGGAGGTGTTAGTAAGGTGGGAAAGAAGGGAAAGAAAAAGTTTACAGCACCGGTAGTTGGCCTGGATGAGTGCTTCCATTGTCACAGGAAAGGGCACTGGAAGAAGGATTGCAAGGCGTGGAACGCCAAGAACCAGGAACCGAAGCAAGCTGTGGCTTCGACTTCAGGTGTGTTTGTAATTGAGAATTGTCTGTCGATCAACTCTACTTCCTGGGTATTGGATACCGGGTCAGGATCTCATATTTGCAATTCTTTGCAGGCACTGAGAAACCGTAGAGTGCTGAAGGAAGGTGATATGATCCTCAGGGTTGCTAACGGAGCTAGCGTGGGAGCTGCGTCCGTCGGGGATTATCACCTAGGATTGACGAGTGGACACATTTTGGTTTTACATAACTGTTATTTTGTACCCAGCTTAACGTGTAATATCATATCAGTTTCCTTGTTATCAAATAAAGGTTATGATTTCACGTTTGTAAGAGATGTTGTCAACATCCACCTTAATCATGGTTTGATTGGGTCCGGTACTCTAAATAACGGCATATATGTGTTAAACCAACTCCAAATTTTCAATGTCCAGAACACACTAAAAAGAAAGTCTCCAGATTTAAATAAAGCTTTCTTATGGCATTGTAGACTGGGTCACATCAATGAGAGAAGGTTGACTAAGTTGCATAGAGAAGGATATTTGGACACGTTCGAATATCAAACTTATGACACTTGTCAATCTTGTCTCAAAGGAAAGATGACAAAGACTCCATTCACTGGACAAGGAGTAAGAGCGAGCGAGCTCTTAGGACTCATACACAGCGATGTATGCGGTCCATTGTCTACACATGCGAGAGGTGGTTTTTCCTATTTCATTACTTTCACGGATGATTACTCAAGATACGGATTCATTTATCTGATGAAACATAAATCCGAGGCTTTTGAGAAATTCCAAGAGTATAAGAATGAAGTAGAAAACCAAACCGGCAAAAGTATAAAGACACTTAGATCTGATCGAGGTGGAGAATACTTGAGTGCCGAGTTCCTAGGTTACCTAAAAGAGAAAGGAATTCTCTCTCAGCTTACTCCTCCATACACTCCACAGCATAACGGTGTATCGGAGAGACGGAATCGAACCCTATTGGATATGGTACGATCCATGATGAGTAATACTGAGTTACCGCGATCTTTCTGGGGTTATGCGCTTGAATCAGCGGCATATCTTCTGAACAGAGCTCCTACCAAGACTGTGCCTACCACTCCATATCAGATGTGGACTGGGAAGAAACCCCATCTTCAGCATATGAAGATTTGGGGATGTCCAGCTTTTGTTAAAAAGCAGCATGTGGACAAGCTCGAGGCACGATCAGTAAAATGTATGTTTGTGGGATATCCAAAGAACTCCAAGGGATATTATTTCTATTACGCAGAGGAACAAAAGGTTTTTGTTTCTCGTAATGCCCATTTTCTGGAAAATCAGTTTTTAGAAAAGGAAATAAGTGGGAGCGAAATAGAACTGGAAGAAATTCCAGAACCACAAACTGCTACTGAAAGTTTGGTAGAACCAGAGGTTCAAGAAGAACAGAACATTCCCGCACCCCTCCGCAGGAGTAGTAGGCCGTCTCGTCCGCCTGAGAGATACTACGGTTTTCTCATAGATGGGGATAGAGAGGATTGCATCATAGATGATGATGAACCTACTGACTTCAGGCAGGCCATCCAGAGCGGCGACTCGGTACGATGGCTAGATGCAATGCGGACCGAAATGGAGTCCATGTACACCAACAAAGTATGGACTTTGGACTTTGCTCCAGATGGGGTAAAACCCATAGGATGCAAATGGATCTTCAAGAAAAAGATTGGTGTAGATGGACAGGTGGAAACCTATAAGGCTAGACTTGTTGCAAAGGGTTTTCGTCAAAGACCTGGTTTGGACTATGACGAAACTTTTTCTCCAGTGGCTATGCTCAAATCCATTCGGGTCCTTCTTGCTATTGCTGCCTTCCATGATTATGAAATCTGGCAGATGGACGTAAAGACGGCTTTTCTGAATGGAAATTTAGAAGAGAGCGTCTATATGGATCAGCCAGAGGGTTTCAATCAGAGTGGGAGCAGCGGGAAAGTATGCAAGCTGCTTAAATCCATTTATGGACTAAAGCAGGCATCGCGGAGTTGGAACATCTGTTTTGATGAGACAGTCAAAGAATATGACTTTATCAAAAATCCAGATGAACCGTGCATATATAGTAAAGTTGTGGCCAGAAGTGTCGTATTCCTCGTCTTGTACGTGGATGACATTCTATTGATAGGAAATGACATTCCTATGCTACAATCTGTCAAAGGATTCTTGTCACACAGGTTCTCCATGAAAGACCTGGGTGATGCCTCTTACATTCTGGGGATCCGGATCTATCGTGATAGATCCAAGAGGATGTTGGGACTTTCGCAGTCCAGGTATATCGACACTGTACTGAAAAGATTCAGTATGGAAGATTCAAAGCGCGGTAATCTACCGGCTTGTCACGGAATCACCCTCTCCAAAGAGATGTCTCCCAAGACTGATTTGGAAAGGGAACGCATGTCTATTATACCCTACGCTTCTGCGGTAGGCTCTATAATGTATGCGATGTTGTGTACCAGACCAGATGTAGCTTACGCACTGAGCGTGGTAAGCCGGTATCAGTCAGACCCAGGGGAGAAGCACTGGATAGCAGTAAAGAACATTCTCAAGTACCTGAGGAGGACTAAGGAGATGTTCTTGGTTTACGGCGGAAAAGACCTCAGGTTGGAGGCCTTTGCTGATTCCGGCTTCCAGAGTGATAAGGACGATTCCAAGTCCATGTCGGGTTATGTCTTTACCCTCAATGGAGGGGCGGTGTGCTGGAAGAGCTCCAAGCAGGACACCGTTGCTGACTCGACGATGGAAGCGGAGTATATAGCTGCTTGCGATGCCGCAAAAGAAGCAGTCTGGATGAAGAAGTTCCTAACAGAACTTCAGGTGGTTCCTACCATAGTTGATCCAATACCTCTGTATTGCGACAACAACGGAGCTATAGCTTTAGCGAAGGAACCAAGGTCCCATCAGAAGTCCAGACACATCTTGAGGCGGTATCACCTGATCAGGGAGATCATTGATCGTCAGGAGATCGAGGTTCGGAGAGTTGCTTCAGAAGAGAACATTGCTGATCCATTCACGAAGGCCCTTCCTCAGATTCAGTTCGAGAGGCTACTCGAGATCATTGGTCTGCGATATGCCAGTACATGGCCCTAGTGCAAGTGGGAGATTGTTAGTGTTTATGCCCTAGAAGGCCATTACTGTATCATACTAGCTTGTATATTACTTAATGGAAGCTTGGGATATTCACATATATATAACAGTCTTGCTAAACATGGTAGTATGCTACTTGGTTTTTCTATCTTAATATGTGAGTGTACGTATTGATAGAGCTCTTAGGATCTTGCTTGGCTACCGGCGTTGTGATGGCAGTCACACTAGTGGGGGCTGGGTAGTCTACAAGCACATCCTTATTCAGGTCCCTGGTCGTTGGATTATCGAGACAGAGCATCGATACTCCGGAGTAGACTAGTGTGTACGCTTCTCATCCCAGTTGGGGAGATGGTCTGTCCCACAGCCATCAGTACGTCGTACTGGAGATAGTATACAGGTGCTCGTTAGGTTACGGGTACACCGGACAGGACTCACAGGGAACTGTTGGTTGGTTTGATACCAGTCGTCAGTGAACAGTTCCCAGGTGACATGAGTACAGCGTAGTCCGCAGACTTGACACTGCTACTTCGCCTTGAGTGTGTCCCACTGTTCTTAGATTGCTACCCTACCACGGCTCTATGGAGTCGTGCAAACAGGTAGCAGTTGGGTGCAGTCCCGAGCACTTGGAGGCAGTGGCGGTTAGACAGGATTCGTCCCTCCCGGTATTGGGAGTAGATATCGTGCTGTGTCAGAGAGCCATTACGCAAAGTCCCTGGCCAGGGCAAGCGAGATTTGCTGGTAGGTTCCAGCAGTTTCTCAGGGTGTAATGGGCTTCGCTCCGACACGACTTATACCGCTATTAGGGGACTGACGCTTGCCGCCCCCCTAGGCCCGATATGCGATAGTCATGGACGAACGGACCGGACTGTATGGAGATTGTCACATCAGACTCAGTAGGAGTTCGGATGGGTTTACTCATCGGCCTTCTTATCGACAACTACCTGGGGACCGTTACGTACAGCTAGTGCCGCTTGCGGTCTGTGGTTAAACCCACTGCCAGCGTAGTAGTCGAGTCTCTAGAGTCCCACACAGAGAGTTTCCTACTCCAGGCGAAACGATATAGAGGTTGCATGGTTTTGCGACAAAGGGTTCGGACGCATACGTGCGTTTACGCGCGTACGACTTTCGGACAGTTTTTACCAGTCGGCTTTGGTTTAAGCCAGTTACTGGTATCCGGTTATTGGATTTTTACAGTCTAAAGTTTTTCCGTATTTTTACGGATCGGAGGGGCGTTCTCGTAATTGCTCGAGAAGCTTCTAGAAGATGTGACTAAGGAGGTTTGTTTTGGAAAGAGAGTGAGTCATAGTGGTGATTCATTCATCTCATTAATGCACATTTATTGCTTAATGACTCATGTTAATGAATCATCACAAGATATTTTGAAGCATGCTTATTCATTTCATTTTATTCATTTGTTGAAAATAAGAATGCTTCACATAATATTATGATACACTCTCTCTCTTCTCTCATTATCATATTACACATTCTCTCTCCTCAAGCTCTCATCTTCAAGATACTAACCTTAATCCTCATGTGTTGAGATCAAAGGTTTAGTTAGACTAAACAATCCATAACCTTCACTCTTTATCATTCTATCATCTTTGATTAGCAATCAAAGTTGGTTAGTTACCTCAAGTTAGAGGTTAAGCTTGGAGTTTCGCTCTCGAGTGGATCGTCTACTACCTAGAGAAGGCCAAGGAGAACCAAGGAGGACATAAAGAAGAAGGACCGGTTCATTAGGTATAATCCCTAATCACTTATGTAATGAAACTCATAAGAATACGGTTTTTAGGGTTTAGCTTCGATTCAAGCGGTTAGTCGATGTTTGTTGTTTAAACTTGATAAGTTTTTGTTAATTCCGCCTCCCCATAAGCACTGGGGTGTACTACATCGACTTACACGTCAGTCCCCCAATAGCGGTACAAGTCGTGTCGGAGTGAAGCCCAAAACACCCTGAGATAACACTGGAAGCCTACCAGTATATCTCGTTTGCCCTGGCCAGGGACTACTCGTGTAATGGCTCTCCTAGACACAGCGCGATGTCAACCCCCAATACCGGGAGAGACAAATCCTGTCTAACCGTCACTACCTCCAAGTGCCTCGGGACTGCACCCAACTACTACCTGTTTGCACGACTCCTTTGAGCCGTGGTAGGGTAGTAATCAAAGTGCAGTGGGAACACACTCGAGGCGAAGTGACAGTGTCAAGTCAGCGGACTTAGCTGTACTCATGTCACCTGGGAACTGATAACTGACGATAGGCATAATACCAACTAGTCAGTTCCCGACGAGTCCTGTCCAGTGTACCCGTAACCTAACGAGCACCCGCATACTATCTCAAGTACGACGTACTGACAGCTGTGGGACAGACCGTCTCCCACACTGGGATGAGAAGCGCATGCGCTAGTCTACTCCGGAGTATCGATGCCCTGTCTCGATAGTCCTGCGACTAGGGACCTACATAAGGATGTGCTTATAGATTACCCAGCCCCACTAGTGTGACTGCCATCACATCGCCGGTAATCAAGCAAAGATCCTAAGGGCTCCACTAATGTGTATAGATGATATACTAAAATAAACACATGTACACATTTGAAGTAGAAACAAACCAAGTAGCATACTACTATTTTGAGCAAGATTGTACAAACAAGGTGAATATCCCAAGCCTCCATTAAGTAATATACAAACTAGTATGATACAGTAATGGCCTCTAGGGCATATACACTAACATACAGACTAATCTGTACCAGTGTCACCTGAGAACTGCTATCCGACGATAGATATAATACCACATAGGAGTTCTCTATGAGTCCGTTCAGTGTACCCAGTCTCCACTGAGCACCCGCATACAATCTTTGGTGTCAGCACACCAGATGGATGTGGGATCATCCATCGCCCATCATATGGGACAAGAATGGTATACGCTAGTCTACTCTGGAATATCGATGCCCTGTCTCGATACACCTACGACTAGGAACAGTTCAAGGATATGCTTATAAACTATATGTGCCCTACTAGTATGATCCGCATCATAGTCACATTAGTCAAGCAAATATCCTGATGGCTTTATCAACATGTGCAAATGAATAAAAGCATGATCAAATCAACATGTCAAATAAAGTAAACCAGATAGCATACTATCATGTCGAGCAAGAAAGTAATATATACAAATATATAAATATATACATGTCCAAGCATCCACTATACATATAATGGCCTTTAGGGCATACATATATCCAACAATCTCCCACTTGCACTAAGGCCAGTTATTGGCGTATCTCATACCCAACATCTCAAAAAGTCGCTCATGCTGCGGCTGTGGAAGGGCCTTGGTGAGTGGACCCGCTGTGTTATTCTTTGTATCTACTCTCCGAATCTCGATCTCGTGGCGATCTACTATCTCCCGGATCAAATGATATCGCCTGAGGATGTGTCTGGACTTCTGATGGGACCTTGGTTCTTTGGCTAACGCCTTAGCCCCATTATTATCATAATACAATGGTATTGGATCAACAATTGTTGGAACTACTCCTAGTTCCGTGATGAACTTCTTCATCCAGACGGCTTCCTTGGCAGCATCATGTGCAGCAATATACTCAACTTCCATCGTGGAGTCTGCAACGGTATCCTGTTTGGAACTCTTCCAACTAATCGCCCCTCCATTGAGGGTAAATACAAACCCTGAGATAGATTTGTTGTCATCCTTATCACTTTGGAAGCTGGAATCGGTAAAGGCCTCCATTTGGAGATCCACATTACCATACACCAAGAATAGTTCTTTAGTCCTTCGCAAGTACTTAAGAATGTTCTTCACTGCTATCCAATATTTCTCCCCTGGGTTGGATTGATACCTGCTTACTACAGCTAGTGCATAAGCTACATCAGGGCGTGTACATAACATCGCATACATTATAGATCCTACGGCTGAAGCGTAGGGTATAATGCTCATGCGAGCTCTCTCTTCATTAGTCTTCGGACAGAAGTCTTTGGAGAGAGTGATTCCATGACAAGCAGGTAAGGCACCACGCTTGGAATCTTCCATACTAAACCTTTTTAGGATGGTGTCAATGTACTTTGATTGGGACAATCCCAATAACCTCTTGGATCTATCTCTATAGATCCTAATGCCCAAAATGCACGAGGCATCACCCAGGTCATTCATGGAGAACCTCTGTGATAAGAATAGTTTGACCGATTGTAGTATAGGAATATCATTTCCTATCAGGAGAATGTCATCCACGTACAATACGAGGAATGTGACAGTACTCCCTACAATCTTCTTATAAATGCATGGCTCATCTATATTTTTGATAAAATCAAACTCTTTGATTGTATCATCAAAGCAGATGTTCCAGCTCCGTGAGGCCTGGTTTAATCCATAAATGGATTTAAGCAATCTACATGCTTTCCCGCTGCTCCCACTGTCAATGAAGCCCTCTGGCTGATCCATAAAAACGCATTCTTCTAAATCACCATTCAAAAATGTAGTTTTAACGTCCATCTGCAAGATTTCATAATCATAGTTAGCAGCAATAGCAAGTAGGATCCGAATGGATTTAAGCATTGCTACCGGAGAGAAAGTTTCATCATAGTCCAGTCCTGGTCTTTGACGAAAACCTTTTGCTACAAGCCTTGCTTTAAAGGTATCTACCTGTCCATCTACACCAATCTTTCTCTTAAAGATCCATTTGCACCCAATGGGTTTTATCCCAGGAGGTGCAACGTCCAAAGTCCATACTTTGTTGGTGTACATGGACTCCATTTCGGATCTCATGACTTCCAGCCTCTTCACTGAATCACCACTCGTGATAGCTTGCTGAAAACTAGTAGGGTCATCATCATCCATGATGCAGTCTTCTCTATCACCATCAATGAGAAACCCATAGTATCTCTCTGGTGGGCGAGAAGTTCTACTAGATATCCGGAGCGGTTGAGGTTCTTGAAGTACTACTGCAACATCAGTTTCAACCAATTTGTCATGAGTAATTTGTGTCTCTAGAACCTCTTCTAGTTCTACCGCATTGCCATCAGTACTATCCGTAAAGATTTCATTTTCCAAAAATGTGGCATGCTGAGCAACAAACACCTTTTGTTCCTCCTTGTGGTAGAATAGATATCCATACGAATGTTTTGGATATCCCACAAATTTACACATGACCGATCGTGTCTCGAGTTTATCCGGATTCTTCTTTTTGACATAAGCTGGACAACCCCATATCCTAACTCTTTTAAGAGATTCTCATATGGAGTGGTAGACACGGTCTTGGTTGGAACCCTGTTTAACAGATACATTGCTGTCTCCAATGCATTCCCCCAAAAGGAAAGCGGTAACTCAGCATCACACATTATGGATCGTACCATATCTAATAGGGTACGATTCCTCCGTTCTGACACACCGTTGTGCTGTGGTGTGTAAGGAGGAGTGAGCTGAGAGAGAATCTCATTCTCTTTTAAGAAGTCTGAAAACTCTGTACTTAAGTACTCTCCACCTCAATCCGATCGAAGTTTCTTGATGCTTAAGCCTGTTTGTTTTTCTACTTCAAGTTTGTACTCCTTGAATTTCTCGAAAGCTTCGAATTTGTGCTTTATCAAAAACATGTGTCCGAATCTTGAGAAATCATCAGTAAAAGTAATGAAGTATGAAAAACCGCCTCTAGCATGTGTAGACATTGGTCCGCATACATCACTATGTATGAGGCCTAAGAGTTCCACGGCTCTTTCTCCGTGTCCAGTAAACAGAGTTTTGGTCATTTTACCTTTGATACAGGACTGGCAAGTCGCATAAGATTTATATTCAAAAGGATTTAAATATCCATCTTTATATAGCTTGCTTAGTCTTGTTTCATTAATATGACCAAATCTACAATGCCAAAGAAAAGCTTCATTTATATCTGAAAATTTTCTTTTATTAGTATGTTGTATGTTGAAAACTGTATGTTGGTTCAGGACGTAAATACTGTTATTTAGTGTACCATACCCAATCAACTCTTGATTCAAGTTAATGTTCATAACATTATTTTGCAACACAAAATGATATCCTTCATTGTCCAACAAAGAAACGGATATTATATTAGATAGCATACTTGGTACAAAATAACACGGGTTTAAAACCAATATACAGCCCGAAGGCAAACCCAGATGATACTCTCCTACGGATACCGCATGTACATTGGAACCATTTCCAACCCGCAGAGTATGGTCTCCAGTCTTCAAAACTCTACTGTTTCTCAACCCCTGCACACAATTGCAGATGTGAGAACCAGAACCGGTATCTAATACCCAAGATGCAGAGTTAATTGAAAAACAGTTCTCAGTTACAAACACACCTGAAGCGGAAGCATCACCATGCTTCTTATTCTTGAGATCAGCAAGATACACAGCACAGTTGCGTTTCCAATGTCCTGACTTGTGGCAGTAAAAACATTCTCCTTTTCCACTTCCCGCGGCCCTAGATATGTCTTTCCCCTTCGCCTTTTTAACTCCACCTTTCTGTTTGATATGTTTCTTCTTCTTCTTTCCCATGTCCTTGGCTTTTGGGACGGAAGAGAAAGATGGCCCAGCAATCAGAGCAGGAGTCTTCGCTGTTTTCAGTGTGCTCTCTGCACTTCTCAACATATTGAGAAGTTCAGGCAATGATTTCTCCAAATCGTTCATATTGAAATTCACTATGAACGGAGCAAAAGCGGGGGAGAGAGACTGCAGAACAACATCTGTATATTGCTCATTGTTCCCTGATAAAATATCAGGAAATACCTCAATGAAGCATCACGTGCTTACACGTGACCAAGGGTCACGTGTTGACACGTGATAGGTTCCTGTAATCTTTACTTTATAAAATTAAATTCTAGTAAAACCAAAATATAACAAAACAGCTCAGGAAATACCTCAATGAGGCATCACGTGCTTACACGTGACCAAGGGTCACGTGTTGACACGTGATAGGTTCCTGTAATCTTTACTTTATAAAATTAAATTCTAGTCAAACCAAAATATAAGAAAACAGCTAAGGAAAAAACCTCAATGAGGCATCACGTGCTTACACGTGACCAAGGGTCACGTGTTGACACATGATGATTCTTAGCTCTGTTAAAGACATAATTAAATTTTGAATAAAAGAGGGTCACGTGTCAACACGTGACAGGTCCCTCAGCTCTTTAATTGATAGAATTAAATTCTATTTCAATGATCAAACATTGGTATCACGTGCCAACACGTGATGGGCTTTAAAAAACCTTCTGAGCCAATAGAATTAAATTCTAATTAAGGGAAATCGAAGACCCTAACTGGGAAAGTATTTCTTTAAATCTTTCCAAACCAAAAAAGATTATGCTCTGTAAAGTGGAGCACCGTTGGATTAAAAATCACCAATTTATGGAAAGATTTTATACAAGGAAAGATTTCCCTAAAATTCACCAAGAATAACAAACAAAATATCTTTTGGATTAAAAATCCAATGGTGAATAAAATTCACTGAGATCATGTTAGTTACAAAAACAAACAAAATCTTTCAATGAAAGATTCACTAAACAAATTGATTATTTTCCTTCTCCTATAAATAGGAGCCAAGAAGAGAAGAGGGAGGATTGATTTTTTGGATCTTGGAACTTTCTGAAGAAAAATAGCAGAGAGAAAAGAAAGGAGAATTTAATTCTCAAGAAAAGAAACCCTATATGAGAAAGGGGAAAGGGATCAAAGGTCCATAAAACAAAAAAGAGAATTTAATTCTCAATCTAAGAGTTTAACTCTTCTGAAAAAGAACTTAGTTCTTTCTCTGGTTGAAGATCTGCAGAAGCAAATCTACCCACAAGTCGAGAATTTAATTCTCATCGGGGAGATTCTGCCATACGGATCCAAAATTTAGAGGGAGAATTGAGCCTTGAGAATTTAATTCTCCCAAAAATAAAAATAGGGTTTAACCCTATATGAGAATTTAATTCTCTCAAATTCACAGGAATTTAATTCCTCCCAAACAAAACTAGGGTTTAACCCTATATGAGAATTTAATTCTTCCAAATTCATAGGAATTTAATTCCTCCAAGACAGACAGAACTAGGGTTTAACCCTATATAAGAATTTAATTCTTCCACATGCATAGGAATTTAATTCCTCTAAAACATAATTAGGGTTTAACCCTACAGATAATTTAATTCTTAAAACAAGAGACTTGAAGCTCTCCATGCATGTAAACCTGATCACGTGGTAACACGTGACCCCCATCCTCAATGATCAGAAAAGAAAGAACAAAACTAGGTCACGTGTTCCCACGTGACCCCTAAAAAAAAAAGATCCCTCAAAATGAGAAAGGAAAACTTAAAGGCAATGACTCACGTGTTTCCACGTGACTCTCAAAATAAAAGGAACAAAGCCAAAGGCAGAATCTATTTTGGGCGCCCTCACGTGTCCCCACGTGACCCCTAATAAACACTTTAATAAATCAATGTATGGGTGCCCATCACGTGCCTACACGTAATGGTTGTGAAGACTTAAGTGTTTGACACCTTTGAATACTCTGAGAACAAGACAAAGGAAGACTGGTCCCCACCATCAGAGGCCTCACATGGCCCTACGTGACCAATCTAATTTTAGTGTTTAACACTATTTTTGAGTGTTTTGTCTTTAGTGTTTAACATTATGTTTTGATGCATCACGTGGGAGCACGTGATAGCAGAATATATGTTAGTGTTTAACACTATATTCAAATCAATCCTAGCCTAAATTGGCTAAGTCCTTCTGAGGCAAGACTTCTCTTTTTACTGAGTCTCGAGTACATCCTTGCCTTCCAAAATTGATCATCCTATATGGCATATGAGTGCTCAACACTCAACAAAAGATAAAATGTTGTCAGAACTCTTGTTTAGCATTGCTCAATAATGAGGGGCTAAACTCAGACAAATGTTTAATGGTCTAACAAGGGGATAACTTTTCAAATTTAATTGGACTTAGCCCAAATTGGCCATAAGTCCTTAATTCAGATTTAACTAAGCCAATGTGCTCATAATCTAATTAATCGATCTTAGTTCAAAATTGGACAACAGATTTCCCAATCAACTTCGGTTCAAGGGTACATCTCTGAACCCCTCTGATATATGTCGTTGTAATCCATCAGCGTCTTCAGAGAGGTGACGGGTCCTGACAACCAAACATTTCATGGACTGTGGGGTCCTTAAACTCATGGACTATGATGTCCTTAACCTTGACTGTGATGTCTTTAAACTCACGGACTATGATGTCCTTAACCTTGGACCACCATGTCCTTAAACTGGTAATGGACCACCATGTCCTTAAACTGGTAATCGACCGCAATGTTCCTAAACTAAACAATAGAGCCCAAATGCTCTCTTGTTGGATCTAAATGGTCCCGTTAAGTTAATCTTAGTCTAAAATTAGACTAACGTATCCTTAACAAGAATTTAAGTTGATCTTAGTCTTAAATGAGACTAACGTATCCTTAAACCCAACCCCCAAACCCAAATCTAAGAAAATACGGATTTGGACTAATCCATACCCTACGGGCGACAACATAAATTAGTCTCCGTATACAATCCACGGGCAACCAAAAATAAAACAAACACACACGACACGAAGTGACGATCTGGAGAAGGAGAAAGTTGTTACCGCGATGCGGTAGCGTAATTAACTGCATGTGCTTGTGCCTGCAGGGAAGAGCGTCCCCACAATCAAAAACCCTTCAACGAGGGGGAATCTGACGAAGTCTGCTACATCGGCCGCATCCGTTTAAACCTTCGATACACGGTGCCATAAATCAACTTGGCATCTTCGGAGAGGTGGACGGATAGAACCAAATAGCATCTGCCCTCGAATTTCAGACAAGACATCAGTCTTTCCCGGCTTTCGGCGGAGAACAGATTCTGGCACGCCCGGTGGGACCCTTCCTCTTTCCACTCCACACTTCGTGTGTCGTGTTCACAAACGAATCGCGGTTTTATATGGTTGCCCTTGGGGTTCTAGGTACTAAGATTTGATGTCTTGCTCGGTGCAGAAAACAGAAGATCAATGGCTTCAACCTGCACTAACTGCAACTGCAACTCTCGCTCCGTCCCATCCGGAGGAGTGACTTACGGGCCCCAAGCGGCCTCCATCTTCGCTATGCCGGTGGAACGAGTCACTTGGACCATCACTGGATTGTTCTTCGGGACCATGCTCCCGCCAACGAGCTTCATCACTCCTACACCATTACAAGAAGCTCCGAAGAAGTCGGTCTTTGATCGGCTTGCAACTGCTGCAGCCCCTCTCAGCGGGTCGCCCAAACCAAATGCTTCAGTCTTTACCAGATTAGGCCAAAGTTCATATGGACTCATGAAGAAGCCTGCAATTCCAGAAGGTGTTATCCCGAAGCGGATAGCCATCCCTGCTCCCGAAGTCGTCACGGCGGCTTCTCCTGCCAAAGGGTCGGTCTTCACAAGACTGACTACTTCAGCTCCCATTCCAGGCGAAATCATCAAGGTTGCTTCCCCTACTCGGAAGTCTGCTTTTGATAGGTTGGCCGTCCCCACTCAACGGACGTCGGTCTTTAAGAGGCTGATACCAGCAACTTCTGACCAACACATGGGGGCATGAGGAGGTCACCCCTACAGCTGAACCAACTCCAAATGCATAACATGCTCACCGTCGTCACTGGCGCCGAGTAAGGAAGGCTGGGGGCAGCTCCCCTTCTGGACTAACTCCGCCAGCTCCCGTGGTGGAAATCAATGCTGCTGTTCCAACTAGGAACAGCTTTGAACCGCTTAGGAGGGTTCGCAAGAACGCTCCGACCGCCGTGTTGAAGAGATCTCGTCCACCTATGGAGATTACTACAGAAAAGAAGCCGAAGCAGCCCCTCAGCGGCTGTCCTCCAAAATTTACAAAGTATGGCGACAGGTTCAGGACTCAGTAATTGATCAAGATTACTCTCGCCGACAGAAAAAGATAAAAGTTCGGCAAGAAAAAGACCATCCTGTCAAGCCACAAAAGGCGACAGCTACCTGGGTGCCCGCTGCAACGGCTCCCTCGACTTCAACTGCTCACAAGAGAAGGAGGCCAGAAAAAGCCCCTGTGACTGCGGCGAACCACAGAGACGCCGAATCTAAATGCTCCAAGTCTGGGGGCATGGTAATACATACCGTTTATATGGCTTCCGGAAAAGAAGAAAGCCGTGCTTCTATGGGTCATCGACCGCTTACCCGATCGATAACGAAGGCTCAGGAACAACAGCAGCAGAAACTTCAGGAGATGCTGATTGCAATGGCCACACTTACTGGGCCAAAAGAAAATCCAGAAACCTCGGAGCAGCGTCGGGAACAAGAAACTGATACCGAGTTCCTCCGAAGAATGCTCGAGAGGAAAGAAAAAGAGGCGGTGGAACAGGCAGCCAATATAAAACGAATGGCTCTCTTGTTCCAAGATATGGCCTGGATGATGTTACAGCCGGAACCTCCAGCTGAAGACCCCCCGATCATCATTGAAGACGACAGAGGGAAGACATCGAACCCTCCTCCGGCTCTTTCAGCAGCCAAAGAGGAAACCATCTCCAAGGCCGCTCTGGATGACTACATTGCTCAGCAAATACGAGCTCATCAGGCGAATGAAGCAGCCGGCCAAATTGTTAAAACTGGACGACCATATCCAGGCTGGTATGACCAAATAAAGTACCCGCCGGGATATACGATCCCTAAATTTCATGTGTATAAAGGGACGGGAAATCCGCATCAGCACGTCGCTCAATTCAGAGCCTTGTGCGGCAACACCGGAGGTGATGATAAACTTCTACTCCGCCAGTTTGTTGGTAGCTTGTCAGAGACAGCATTCGAGTGGTATTCTGAACTTCCAAACGACTCCGTCAAAACATTTACGGAAATGGAACTGCTGTTTACACAGAGATTCGTGAGCGCTAGCGAGCGTACCCCGATTACCGCATTAATTAACACCAGGGTGAAGCCAGGTGAAACTTGGGTACAATACGCAATATGGTGGCGAAATTTATGGTCAAAATGTGAGCAGCGCATCGAAGAAGCGCCGGCGGTGGGCATGTTCGTGGGCACTCTAAATCCTCAGGCAACTATTTCCCAATTCATGATGTTCTTCAAGCCGACCACGTTCCAGGCCTTGATTTGAAAAACTGGCCCAAATGGACCAGATGGGTCATAAACCATCTCCTCCAAAGCCGGAGACGCGAAACGAAAAGGGTAAAGGGAAGGTGACCTTCGTCGCAAATACTCAACAGCAGCCCAGTGCCCCAAAACTAACGGATCAACTAGAAGAGAGACGGCGATACTATAATGAGAAAATGAAGCGTCCTTATTCGTTCCCTCGGGACAAAATGAAGAGACTGTTCGAACTGGCGATGCGCAATAGGCTCATCAATCTGCCGAATCCAAAATGACCACTGCAACCCGGCGAGGCTAATAATCCCAATTATTGCCCCTATCACCAAGCGATAGGCCATCCAATTGAAGATTGCTTCGTTTTCAAGGGCTGGATTGAAGATCAATACCAACAGGGAAAATTTGCCCTGTCCGAGAATTGGAAAGTGAACCCGCCTCAACCTCACGCTCCCAAGAAGACGAACACACCGGGGGCATCATGTTCTTTCATAGAAGAAGCTCCATGGGAAGTCATTCTTTCAGCCAAGACTAAAAGAATGATGAAGGATCTCTAAACGTGTCCAGCAATCAGGTGGAAGAATCCGCTAGAACCCGAGATTATCGAGGGAATGCTGAAGCCGCGCCCAATTTCAAAAATTGGTGGTGATAGTCAAAGCGCCCACACCCAATCGTCAAAGTCTTCGAAGAAGAAGAAGAAGACCAAAAAGCCCATGAAGCTTGGTGACAAACGCACGGATTTGCAAAAGCATATCGACGCGCTGGAAGAATATAATCAGAAGGCGTGAACTCCAGTCACACTCCAAGAATTCCTCAACCACATCCTCGAAGATGGAGATGGCGACGAAGACGAGGGAGAAGACTCAGCAAACGAAACTGAAAGTTACGTAGCAAGATGCCATATGATCTCTCAATCATTGATAAACGGTGAAGAAGCTCCGGATGCAAAGGAACTGGGCGCAGATCCCAAACCTGAACTCCTATGGCCGTCTGATGAGATGATCGACGCATTCCTAAATGAGGCCCGTCTGAAAAGCAAAACTGATCGAGAGCGCGAACTGGCCATATTTGAAAAAGCCAGACGCCGGCGATTAGACGAAAGCGTGAAGACACTTCCGCGAAATCAAAGTACTTCTGCTGTCAGCAAAAGTAGAGTCAAGACGAGAAAAAGGTTCGCTAGAGCCCTGTCAATGGAGATGAAACTGCCAGCATTCAAAGGGGATACTCACGGCAGGATACACCATGATGAAGCAGACATACATCCTAACTTTTGCTTATATCATCAGAAGATCGCACACCCTACTGAAGAGTGCAATGCCTTTAAGAACTGGTGGCAAGGATATGTTGCCTACCGACAACACGTCCAGCGAATAAAGCGCAAGGCTCGTCGGGAGCAGAAAAACGTGGCAGATGAGCGCAAAAGAACTACCGGCAACTGTCATATGGTTGACTACGAAGTGTCGCAAGTTCTCACCTTCGGGAGTGACTCTGACAAAGAAATGACTCTCGGCCCTCTCTTCAAAGAATCCACCTCAGGAAAAGAGGAAGAACCGAAGAGCTGCGAGAACATTCAGCTGCGCAATCGTACGCTCCCTGAAAAGAATCATGGACCCGCCAACCGTGGATCAGATAGAAAAGATAAAGGGAAAGAAAAAGTCCCTGAAGATATCGCCCTAGATGATTAAGTCATCAAAGAGCTTGCAACCAAGGACCCGCCAAAGAAAAGTAAGGTAAATTACAATGTTCTTGCACACCTGAGGAAGATACCTTCACAGCTCAGCATTCTCGACGCCCTTCTGCTATCTAAAGAAGCGAGAGATTCGCTGATCAAGGCATTACAAGAACCTGAACAATTCCAAGCTTTCCTCGCCGAAGAAAAGATGAAAGACGAACTGTAAGAAGTACACACGGCCGATATCACCTTCGGCGATGTAGATCTCCTCCTCGGGACATGCGAACATAACCGTCCCCTCTATGTCTCTAGATACTGTCACGATATCAAGATAGGTAAAATCCTGGTTGACAATGGGTCCTCCGTCAATCTCCTCAATGTAAGAGTGTTGAAGGAAATCTGCATGAGCGTTCAGCATCTCGCTCGTGATAAAATCACCATTTTCGGGTTTGACTCCCAGTCATCACGGACGCTTGGGTCTGTAATATTGACACTATGCTTTGGGCTGCTCGTCACGGACATCAAGTTACACGTCATTGACGCTAAGACCTGCTATAACGCTTTGCTCGGCCGGCCTTGGTTACACGAGTACAACATCATCCCTTCTGCACAACATCAGTGTATGAAGTATTTCAAGGATGGTCTCGAGTATACTGTGACAGGAGAGCTTAACCCGTTCTCCGTAAATAAAGTTCGCAAATATGAGGATGCCAAATACTTCCTGCCTGATTTCGAAGACACGGAAATATGTCGCAAACCGGAGGACAAGAACAAAGCTATCGCCACTATTCCGGTCTTCGGGAGTGATACCGAGGAGGAAGAAGAAATAGTTTATTCAGGGCTGCTCCAACGCAACAACTCGGGACCGTCCATCCCTATGCTGATCTTCGGCAGCGACTCGGAAGATGAGGTCAACGCTGTATTTTCCGCTCGGCCGTCAATACAAGCCTTCGCTGATGATGATCGGAGTTTGCAAATTACCATGGTTCCACAAGAGCATTACAAAGAGCTCGATGCGCTTGGTACCTATAGTGTGCAAGAACTGCAAACATTCTATGTCCCTCCCAGACGAAGAGATGAAAAGGCGATCCTATTCTACCGATCCGGGGAAACCAAAGTGGAGAAAGAAATCTGGCATGGCGCCGATTCTACGCTCGACAGGCTCCAGCCCATCCGTCTGCCTAGATATTACACGGAAGGCTTGAAAAGGCTATTGAAGCGCCAAGGGGTACCCTTCAGACAGACTACTCGACAAGCTCGATTCTACAACAGGATTTGGGACGTCCCTGGAACTCAGCGAAAGTTTCCCAATAGGAAAATGGAAACGGCCGGGCTTGGATATGTCCAATCCAAGAAACGGGAACGAGTCCATGGTAGCTACGTAATACATGACTTCGATAAAGAAGGAGACGCCCTGTTAGAAGACGCTGACCCTGAACCAAAACGAGATCATGCCATCAAAATGCCGAGTCCGTCGTTTGAAGAACGGATGGACAAGCTAATAAGGGAAGCGGGTCTGAAAGTCCGGGATGACCATAACCGTGAAATGGTCATTTACGAGAAAACCAGGACGCAGCGCTTCCTTCAACAGGCCGCGGAGAATGACAATGCTCTTCCTTATCAACCCGTCATACAAAAGGCCCGACGCAGAGGCAAAAATAAATCAAAGAACGGGAAAGGCGTTCAACAGCAGCCTAGCGGGTCTAAGAAGCCACGCAAGCAAGAGTCGAGCAGCCGGGATCCGTCCCTTATAAAGAAGATAAGCCGGGAATATTCTTTTCCCCAAGACAAGACAAAGAAGATATTCGATCTTGTCATAAAGCATCAGATGATGACACTCCCGGAGTCCAAACACCCCGAGAAAGCAGATGAGGTCTCTCCCCCAGACTATTGCTCTTACCACCAAGCAATAGGGCATCCTCTCGAAGATTGCTTCACCTTCAAGAACTGGGTTGAAGACCAATATCAACAAGGCAGGTTCGCTCTATCCAGCAGCTGGAGGGTAAGCCCGCCACAAAAGCATGAATAGAAAGTGACGTGTATAGCAAGAGTAGAACCAGATCAATATCGGTCTTGGAAACGATCCCGTACCTGTCATGTGATAACGCTGTCAGAAGAAGAGCCCGAGAATATGGATGACCTCCCCTGGTGCTTCGAAAACGATGATGACGAGGTGATCTCAGAATTTCCACCGGTGCCAAAAGAGCTAGAAGATAGGATACATAGTACTGCAGATGACCTTAAGAAAATTGATTTGGGCACGGCAAGTGACCCGCGGCCGACATTCGTCAGTGAGCTGTTGTCTGAAGAAAAAGTGGCTACACTCAAAGACGTACCCATGCAGTATAAAGACTGTTTTGTATGGAACTATTCCGAGATGCCGGGACTAGATCCAGAGATTGTTGTGCATAAATTGGCGATATCTCCGAACGTCAAGCCGATCAAACAAGCACCGAGAAGAATGCGGCTCGAGCTTGAGATGAGCATCAACGCCGAGGTCAAGAAGCTAATCGACTCCGGCTTCATTCAAGAGGTTCAGTATCCTGACTGGATCGCCAACATCGTCCCCGTGATGAAGAAAAATAGGACAGTGCGCATCTGTGTGGACTTTCGGGATCTCAATAAAGCCTGCCCGAAGGACGACTTCCCAGTACCAGTTACTGAGCTGATGATAGATAACACGTCCACTCACGAAGTTTTCTCCTTCATGGATGACTCGTCAGGATACAATCAGATAAAGATGCATCCCGAGGACCAGAAGAATACCGCTTTCCAGACCCCTTTGGGCATATTCTGCTATAAGGTGATGCCTTTCGGTCTGAAGAACGCTGGTGCCACCTATCAGAGGGCCATGACGAAGATCTTCGATGACCTCATACATGAAATCATCGAATGCTATATCGACGACCTCGTAGTTAAAAGCAAATCATATGAGGAACATCTAGAGCATCTGAAGATCGTATTTCAACGCCTTCGGCAATACGACTTGAAGATGAACCCTCTCAAATGCGCATTTGGAGTTTCCTCGGGCAAATTCCTAGGATTCATCGTCCGACACCGAGGCATCGAGATAGATCCGTCAAAGATCAAGGCGATTATGGAAATGCCTCCGCCAAAGACTCTCAAGCAACTGCGGTCTCTCCAAGGGAAGCTCGCGTATATCCGGCGATTTATAGCCAATCTCTCCGGCAAGTGCCGCCCCTACAGTCACATAATGAAGAAAGGAACCCCTTTCGTCTGGGATAGCAAATGCCAAAGCGCACTGGACGAAATCAAGCAATACCTGCAGAATCCGCCAGTACTGGCCGCTTCCGTTAAAGGAAAACCTCTCGTCCTGTATACAACAGCTCTCGAAGGTTCGCTAGGCGCATTATGGGCGCAAGAGAACGACCAAGGGAAAGAGAGAGCCCTTTATTATCTAAGTCGAGTTCTCCTGGGGGGGCAGAAAGCAATTACTCTCCCATTGAAAAATACTGCCTGGCGTTGATCTTTGCGATAACGAAGCTCAGACACTATGCATTGGCACATGAGGTCCATCTCATATCAAAGGTGGATCCTCTCAAGTATATGATGTCGAAAGCCATATTAACGGGACGTCTCGCTAAATGGACCCTACTCTTAATGGAAATCTTGGTAACTTATCGACACCCTAAGGCAGAGAAAGGCCAGGCCATCGCCGACTTCCTCGCCGAGCACCCGATACCCGCCGATTCTCCTTTGAACTGCGAATTGCCAGACGAACATGCGATTGACACGAGCGATGAAGAGAGAAGAGAAAATGATACCCGATGGGAACTCTATTTCGATGGGGCATCTTCCATGAAGAAGCGCAAACAAAGCACCCCTATAATCAAATCCGGGGTAGGCCTCATCTTCGTGACTCCATAAGGAGGGATAATGCGCTTTGCCTTCTCCTTAACAGAGCCGAGGACAAACAATGAAGCCAAATATGAAGCTTTGATAGCAGGTCTCGAGATCGCTATCGACATGGGAATTGAAAACCTCCTCATATACGGAGACTCCCAACTGGTCGTTAGTCAAGTAAACGGCGACTATCAAACGTGCAAGCCAGAGTTAGTGAAATATGGCCAGAGAGTGGTGTAGTTGCTGACTCAAGTTCCCTCTTACATTCTGGAGAGCATATCGCGTGCGGAAAATAGTAAAGCAGATGCGTTAGCCAAGCTCGCTAAAGAACTGGCCGACGAGAACCTCGATGACGTAAGGATCGTTGTGCAAAGCCGTCGGGTTCTTGCACCAGCAAAAATATCTCTGGGGTCGTCCGAAGAAAAGGGAGCGACCGAGCAAATGGCTCTGCAAATAAAAGACCAAGAAAAGGCTATGGATTGGAGAGAAGTCTTTATAAACTACTTCAAATCCCATCAAACACTCGAAGATGCATCCTCGAGACATCAGCTCATGAAACGAGCTCTATCTTTCGCCTTCGTCAATGATACTCTGTATAAGAGATCATTCGATTCTTTATGGCTAAGATGCCTGGGACCTGAAGAGGCAAAGAAGGTCGTCCAAGAAATTCACGACGGACTCTACGGTTCTCATCAAGCCGGGCCAATGATGAAACTAAAGATCAAAAGGATGGGCTATTATTGGCCCACGATGATCCAGGACTGTCTCAAATACGCGAAGCAGTGCCACTCGTGCCAGATTCACGGGGACTTTATCCACCAACATCCAAATCCGCTACATCCAACGGTGGCTAGCTGGCCGTTCGAAATGTCGGGAACTGACATAATCGGCCCCATCGAACCAGCGTCGTCCAGAGGACACCGGTTCATATTGGCGACGAACGATTACTTTTCTAAGTGGGCAGAAGCCATACTGCTAAGGGAAGTGAAGACGGAGAATATCCTCCATTTCTTCAAGACACATGTCATTTACCGGTTCGGCACTCCGCGACGGATTATCTCCGATAACGGGTCGGCCTACAGAAGTCATAAGATTAGCTGCTTTGCACAGCAGCATAATATAGACTGGAGATACTCTTCAGTCTATAATCCCCGAGCTAACAGTCTAGCTGAGGTTTTCAACGAAACCTTGACGAAGATCGTGAAAAAGACGGTGTCCAAAAATAAGAAGGACTGGCACGAAAGACTGCATGAAGCTCTTTGGGCGTATCGAACTACGTTCAAAACGGCCACAAATACAACGCCGTATGCACTGGTATTCGGCATAGAGGCGGTACTCCCCCTCGAGATAGAGTTACCCTCTCTACGAGTGGCGGTGCACTACGAGCTAACAGACGAAGAAAATGCTCACCTTCGGCTTGAGGAGTTCGATGCCCTTGATGAAACCCGGCTCATAGCGCAACAAAATCTGGAGGCTTATAAAGCAAAGATGATGCGCTCATATGAAAAATTGACTAGGCCGAGAACATTCCACCAAGGCGAACTCGTGCTAGTGGTCAAAAGACCTATGATCCCCAATCGCGCCAAGTGGGGGAAATTCGAGCCGAACTATGAAGGCCCGTATATCATAGACAAAGTATATCAGGGTGGAGCCTATCTATTCATGGACATGCATGGTGAAAGACCTTTCAGGCCAATAAACGGTCGCTTCCTAAAGAAATACTACGCCTGATAAGTCACAGCTTAGGTCAACGATAGATGACGACGACTATGTCCGCTCGCTATCTTCCTAAGCCCAAACTCTGTAAGTAGTAGCCGGCTTTCGGACCGAAATTTTCTTAAACTAACGATGGATCACTATGTCCTAAAACTGGCTGTTGACCGAAATGTCGATAAACTTCTACGGACCGCAGCATCCTAAGGCTGACACAAAAAAAATGGTATGTCCATAAGCAAAATGGGCACGGATGAAAACCCGAAAGGGCTCCGTGAGTAAAAATGGCAGGGCTACCGGCGAGTTTTGTGAAAACCCGAAAGGGCGCAATCTCGTTAAAAGACAGTTGTAAGGTCCTCTCGACCTTGTGAGGAGAAACCACCTGCGTGAGATCCTTACGACTCACAAGGGAACAACACACTTAGGGATCCCCACGATTCCTAACGAGAAATTACACTTGCGAGATCCTCACGACTCGTAAGGAGAACCCTCCTATGGGACCCTCACGGCTCATACGATTCAAAAGCCTTAAGCTACAGGGATCTAAACCTGTTCTTAAGCTATCCTAACCTCCGATGCTGCCCTACAAGCGTCTCGACCCTTGTATACAATCCACAGGCGCGAATAAACATTTCCCTAACAAAGTCCCATCCGTGACTAGGGATATGCTCGTACAGCAAACAACACTTGTATGTCCTCTCGACTTATAAGGAGAAAACACTCTTGTAAGATCCTTACGACTTATAAGAGAACACACACTTAGGAATCCTCACGATTCCTAGGGAGAAAACACACCTACGAGATCCTCATGACTTGTAGGGAGAAATACCTTTATGAGACCCTTACGGCTCATGAAGTCAAAAGCCTTAGTCGACAGGATCTGAACCATGTTTGCTAAGCCACCTTTGTTCGACATCGACAGAGGCAAATGATGATTCGCTCCTGGCAACATCCCAGTTGTAGCGGTGCTGATGCCGAAATCGGTATCTAGTTCCAAGCTTGCAAAAAAAAACCAGCGAGCCACACATGCATACGAAATAGCCGAAATGATGGGGCAACTTGCAAACAAAATCAGCAGGTAAAAATGTATGCATGCAAAATAGCCAAAATGATTGGGCAACTCGCAATAAAAAGCAGTGAGTAAAAATAAAACAAATAGCCGAAATGATTGGGCAATCGCGACTTTCGCGATATAAAAAGTTGAAATGATAGAGCATCGCAGAAAGAAAAATATATAAAGTGAAACCTTTTGTCCTACAGGTGATATCACATCAATCCCTGTATACAATCCATGGGCGCAAACAAAGAGGGAATCACACCTTTCCTCCCCAGGCTTCATCAAAAGAAGAAGCCAAATCTCAACGGTTCACAGATAGCCTGGAGATCATCTCAACATCCGTCTCGTTACAACAGACACAACATCAAGCAAAGCGGAACCGCGGCAACTCCCAGTTCCATGACTCGGCGGTGCACAGATGACCGAGAGTCAAACCCCGACTCCGTGAAATGCGGATAAAGTCAACCCTTCCTGGTCACGTGGAACGCGGCTTATGTCAATCCTGACCCCATGGGAAATGTCCAGAGCGGATCCTGGTCCTCGCAGAACACGGCTATGATCCCGTGGGAAGCATCCAGAGCGGAGCCTGGTCCTCGCAGAACACGGCTATGACCCCATGGGAAGCATCCAGAGCAAAATTCCTGGTCAGGTGGACCACGGCTTATGTCAATCTCGACCCCGTGGGAAACGTCCAGAGAGGATCCTGGTCCTCGCAGAACATGGCTATGACCCCGTGGGAAGCATCCAGAGCGGAGCCTGGTCCTCGCAGAACATGGCTATGACCCCATGGGAATCATCCAGAGCAAAATTCCTGGTCACGTGGAACACGGCCTATGTCAATCTCGACCCCGTGGGAAACATCCAGAGCGGATCCTGGTCCTCGCAGAACACGGCTATGACCCCGTGGGAAGCATCCAGAGCGGAGCTTGGTCCTCGCAGAACACGGCTATGACCCCGTGGGAAGAATCCAAAGCAAAATTCCTGGTTACATGGAACGCGGATTATGTCAATCCTGACCCCGTGGGAAACATCCAGAGCGGAGCCTGGTCTTCGCAGAACACGGCTATGACCCCGTGGAAAGCATCCAGAGCAAAATTCCTGGTTATGTGGAACGCAGCTTATGTCAATCCTGACCCCGTGGGAAACGTCCAGAGCGGAGCCTGGTCCTCGCAGAACACGGCTATGACCCTGTGGGAAGCATCCAGAGCAAAATTCCTGGTCACGTGGAACGCGGCTTATGTCAATCCTGACCCCATGGGAAACGTCCAGAGTGGATCCTGGTCCTCATAGAACACGGCTATGACCCCATGGGAAGCATCCAGAGCGGAGCCTGGTCCTCGCAAAACACGGCTATGACCCCGTGGGAAGCATCCAGAGCAAAATTCCTGGTCACGTGGAACGCGGCATATGTCAATCCTGACCCCGTGGGAAACGTCCAGAGCCGATCCTGGTCTTCGCAGAACACGGCCTAAAGTCAATCCTGACCCCGTGGGAAGCATCCAGAGCAAATCATGGTCCCATAGAACACGGCTAAAGTTAATCTTGACCCCGTAGGAAATGGCCAGAGCAACCCCTAACTCCGTGAAATACGGACAATGTCAACCTCGTCCATCACTTACAGGTCCTCACGACTTGTAAGGGAGAAAACTCTTTTGTGAGATCCTTACGACTCTCAGAAGAAAATGCACTTAGGAATCTTCACGATTCCTAAGGAGAAATTACACTTACGAGATGCTCACGACTCGTAAGGAGAAATACCTTTATGAGACCCACATGGCTCATAAAGTTGAAAAGTCTTAGGAGGCAGATCTTAACCCTGAATCCTAAGCCATCGCTGTCCTACAGAGAAATCAAAACAGATTATCCACAAGATGCATTTACTAAAAAGGACACACCATCATGAAGCAAAATTTGTCTTTTATTCATGAATCAAAAATGAATACAAAGTACAATTTATGAAAGAACGAAAAGAATATATACTCTCATTCAGGAGTATGTACAAAAGAAAAAAAATTAAAAAAACATATATACAATTCTTCAAGCCGGCGGACGATTTAATAGATGTGCCAGTTCATCCTTCTTCCGTTGGGTCTCGGCTTCATGATTCATTATTATTAGAAGACGGGCCTCCGCTTGAGCCTGTTGGGCCTAGTATGAGGCATGCCGACCTTCAAGCTCTTTTTCAGTAACCTTATGGGCTTCGACCATTTCACGAGTAAAAACGGCGGCTTTATCAATAGCTACCACCTCCTTGATAGCCTTTGAAGCACCCACCAAAGTTCATATGCCCTAGTGGTCTTGGCCGTAAGATTGGCTTGAAGCTCCCTCAGCGCTTTGGAAGCTAGCTCCCTCTCCGAAAACTTGCGGCTAAGCCTCTTCTCGCATGATATCATGTTCGCAGCGCACCGCTCAATCAGCCCCCGTATGCTCGCCTTCGCGGCCACAACCTCCGAAGGAAGGCGTGTACATTCAAGAACATGCAAGCAAGCCTCCACCTGCCGACAAAACTCAACCCAGACTTGCACCAATGTTTCACTATGGTAGGTGGCAAGAAAGGGAAGAGAGCCATTGGCTTTAGCAGTAAACACTTCGACCATGATCAGACTGCTAGTGCGAAGATCCTCAATTAGGGCTGACAAGGAGTGGAGGCTTAGCTTTGCCATCCGTTCCGAGGTGCGCAGAGCATAGGGGCCGGGTGGCATGATGATGCGAGACTCCAGCATGGTAAGAACTGGCAAAGTTGTTCAGATTTATAAACAGTCAGCGAGACTTGTAAGCAAAGAGCAGATGGAACAACATTGAGACTTTACTTACCCACAGTCATGCAAGAGGGAGCTGAAGGCTCCTCAGGCCCGTCAAGAATCTCAACCTCGTCATCAGCTTTCAGAACTGTAGAAGACATCAATATCATTATATGAAATAATGATAATGCTGTGAGGAGAGGGCGAACGACACTAACCTTGCCCGGAAGAGAGGACGGTGCGTTGAGGAGATATCGCCTGCGGAGCGGCCATCTCCAACAGGCGCTGAAAAGACTTCCTGGGAGACAGATCGGCAATAGACGTCGCCAATCCACGCAATTCTGAAAAGACAGAAGGGTTCAGATAATGGAGAGGTCATTAATGTAAAATATAGAAGGCTACCTTCGATGCTTCTCCCATTATGGGCTGGAGGCATAACGGCTTCGGCAGCCTCCTCCGTGCCCCCACGCACATCATCGGGGACGTGGGCCAGTGTAACGACTTCCGAGCGAGGAGCAGTGGCCGCCACTGCAGGCTCCAGCGGAAGAACGGTAGCCTCGACTACCTGTCCTCTAATTTCCAGGTCGCCCCCAGAAAGATCCATCGGATCGGCGACCAATAAAGATGCTTCTCCCGGGGGAGCAAGCGCTTGGGGAACGGGAGTCACCAAGGGAGGCTCCATTGCAGGAGCAACGGTTGCATCGACCCCCTCCACACTGATTAGTGTTTCGTTGGGGATATTAGCGGAGTCTACAGTCAAAGCACGACTCGAATTTAGATCCTCCGCCATCGCCGAAATCCCTGCAAAGTTTATACGAAGATAAGGATGTATATATATATATATATATATATATATATATATATGTATGTATACGAGTAATACAAAATATTACAAGGAGATACATGAACATACCGATGCGCAAGGGAGCCTCTAATATGGCTTGTTCAAGCCGGCGTTCCTTCTTGAGGAGATATGCTCGCCGAGGTTCGACAGTAGACTCGTGACCACCGGTCCACAATGAAAGTGCGTCCTCGGCATCGGCCGAAACAGCCTTCTTAAGGGCCCTCTCACCCCATTCTTCCAACGGGCCTATGAATAGCCGCCGTATCGATGGAGGGTCTTCATAAAAAATGACGGCAGGGTAAGGCCTCTTTGGAATCCTTACATTCTCGGATTCATCTTGCGAACGTCTTATAGCCTCAGCCAATTGTGCGGCTTCCTCGGCAGATGAACCCGGAAAAAGTAGGCCACCATCCGATTCTTGCATGGCTAGTGGTTCATCTTGAAGAATAGGCTCGGACTCTATTAAAGAGTCGAGTAGATTGGTAACCGTCTTCCTTCACCTCTTGGGCCCAGAACTAACCGCCGAAGACGATCGTTTCCTTCCCCGTGGAGCTTTGGTATGGCGTTGACCCACTTCGCCTTCAATGTCCTCGCTCGGCGGTGCTACCGATGACGACACGGCCATTGTTGACGCCGCGGCCGATGACACTGCTACTGGCGCCCTATTAGGCCTTGATTGAGCCCGAGTACACAGTGGCATACCAGCTGTGGGAGTTAAGTCCACTTCCGCCGCCTCCGGAATAAGCACGATACTGGTATCCCTCAAGGGAGGGCTAACCGTTGCACGCGGTTGCGGCGAAACTCCCGTGGCTTGAATCGGAATGGGAGCCCTATATCCAAGAAGCACCCTCCTCTCCTCAGCAATAATTGGACTGACCCGGTGGACGTACCAGCCCGTGAAAGACCCCACACATCGAGGAATATGATCAGCTTCAGGAATCATGAAGCGGGAACCAGTGTTCAGCCGCATGAAGTGGTGAGCGGCGTCACGAACAACTTCTGGCAATGGGCTACGCGCCACTGTAAATGCCTCGAAGGGGACGCCTTGGTCATATCCAAGTTGCCGAGCAAAGCGGTGTGGGTTGTACCTCATAAAAAAGGCCGCACCGTTCTGAAGAAATACCATATAACCTGGTCTAATCGAATACAGGTGCATGGCTTCCCTGGGCTTCAGAGAAGGTACCCCCTCTTTCGACAAGTCGCAGAGCTGTTGAACCGGTCCTGAGGGAGCAGAAAGAACGCGGTCGTTGAATACCATCCCGCCTGTATTGGCATAGGGATTGACCAGCACGCGAATAGCCCCAGACTGAGTCGGGTCAGGAGCAGAATTGTCCACCAGCTGCATGAGTCGCGGAAAAGTGTAAGCGTTATAAAATTTGGGTCTTTGGTGCGCAGCAAATGCCCCCAGCACGTGCATCTCAATCCAGGACGTAAAGTAATGAAGAGAGAAATTTACCACATCTACGCCTGGAGTTGAGGTATTGGCCGTGGCGTCTAACCCATGATATAGATGCGCTAGCCCTGCAATGCCCACAGCTAGTCGCGTTCCCTCAGCAATGCGATAAGCAGGGTAGATAACTGAGGCTCTCATGAAACGGCGATGCATGAGAATGGCGAACCAGCTAAGCCAAACACTAATGAAGCCCACAAAGAAAGTCTCCTCATCCATGCCAGGAGCTGCAATCGACTTGAAAGATACCGCTGACATGATGGGAATGTAGTACTGCGGCAAGTCTTCTTCTTTAGTCGGCCGCTTATTTAAACCGAACCCAAAGGGGTCGTTAATGTTCGCGAACTTCGGAGCCGTCTTTGATAGGACATCGTCGTGAAGGAAGCAAGCGATAAAGCTTTTAAAAGTGACGCCCTGCTCCTCTGACTCTGTGAACAGTTTGTCAAAAATACTCAGGGTCCTGATCAAACTTGAGCGCTTGTGGCGGACGGCATTCTCGGTCGACAGGCCGTCAAGCATGGCAGGCTCGGTCTCGAAGACATACTCATCGGGAGGCAGTAATTCTTCATAAAGTGTCCCCCTGACCGGCAACCCTGAGATCTCGTGAAATTCTTCCAGAGAAATTGAAACTTCGCGGTTACCTAGAAGGAAGGTGTTGGTGGGAAGGTTCCATTGATTCAAAAAGGCCTTAACCCACCAGACATGGGGAGATTGATAGTGGAAAAGAGAAGCATATATCTCCTGATAGAGTCCTACCCTCTGCAGTCGCGCGCGATGGGCAGACAGCATGTAACGGGCCCATAGAAGGTAGCCCGTAGGATGTCGAGGGGTAAGCCCTATCTTGTAAATCTGTCCCCATGGCTGGGCTTCGCCCTGGAAAATGCGGCGCCCTAAAATGTCTATAGCCGGCACCGGATGGTTCGGAATACCGGTTGTTGAAGGCTTAAGCTGCCCCATAGGGATCCAGTCCAGCATCTCCACAGCAAAGGCGGTCTGTGGAGGATCCATCGACAGAAACGGACAGGTAGGCTCCGTCGGTATCTCGCAAAGAAAACTGCGGCGACCGCGAATGATGTGACCGTACCAGGTCCCCCATAAAAGTAAATTGGTGCGATTCGGGTCATGAGCCCTGATCATCGCCATCACTTCCTCGTCAGACGGTGACTGAGGAAAGGCAGCCTCCGAGCGAGTGAAAGGGAAGTATGGAACAGAAGTCATTGTGCCTGAAATAAAAGAAGGGGAAACTGTTAAGCGAAGCCAACACGCGTGTGTGTGTGTGTGTGTATGTTTGTAAATGCATATATAAAAAGACAGTGGAAGAAAGCGACAGAGGACTTATTTTATGGGACCATTGGTTACAAAACACATGGGTCCTACAAAATCAAGATGGTGGCATACTAATGATGAAGCAAAGCAATCACTATGAGAACAAAAGGAAGATTCTCAATAAATAAACAGTGGATTTCAAATAACCCTACACATTCCCCAAAAAGAAATCTATCTTGGACTCTGCAAAAATCAAGCAGAACAAGGGAATTAAATTCCCAGAAAACCCTACTGCAAATCCTTTCTTTTGTTGCAAAGAACAACTCAGGCAGAAAAATCTTAAGAGATCTTCTGTTAAAGAACTAAGTTCTTTGGAGGAATTAAATTCCTTTTGAACAGGGGAATTAAATTCCCAGAAATATTTTTTAGAACCAAAGCTCTTTGGAATGGAATTAAATTCCAATAAAAAAAGACAAGCATGGCCATCGATCTCTGAGATCAAAGGAGCCTTAACAAAAGGGATTTATGGTTTAAAGATTGAGCGGTTTTCTTTTTAAAGAACTTGAAAAAATGGGTTCTTGTTAAAGGGAAAAACCCTTGGTATGGATTTAAAATCCAACGAAGATTTCTACAAAAAGTTCTTCAGCCGTTCAAGATCATTACCTGAGAAAAGGGAATCTTTTGTTAACAGAGTTAAACTCTGGAAATTTTCGAAACAGAGAACTAAGCTCTGGGAAAGAGAATTAAATTCTCAGAGGAAAAAGCAAGCAAGGAAGAAGATGGACAAAGTGGAGGCGCTTCTGAAGGGACTCTGGCATTTATAGGATGTGATGGGAAACGGTTCATCTCCCCTATTCCCTAGACAGATCCAACGGTCACAAAGGTGACAGTATTGTACTCACGTGCAGACACGTGAGAACAACGCTGTGGGAGCATTTGTTCAGTGATAAAATATCAGGAAATACCTCAATGAGGCATCACGTGCTTACACGTGACCAAGGGTCACGTGTAAGCACGTGATAGGTTCCTGTAATCTTTACTTTATAAAATTAAATTCTAGTCAAACCAAAATATAACAAAACAGCTCAGGAAATACCTCAATGAGGCATCACGTGCTTACACATGACCAAGGGTCACGTGTTGACACGTGATAGGTTCCTATAATCTTTACTTTATAAAATTAAATTCTAGTCAAACCAAAATATAACAAAACAGCTAAGGAAAAAACCTCAATGAGGCATCACGTGCTTACATGTGACCAAGGGTCACGTGTTGACACGTGATGATTCTTAGCTCCGTCAAAGACAGAATTAAATTCTGAATAAAAGAGGGTCATGTGTCAACACGTGACAGGTCTCTCGGCTCTTTAATTGATAGAATTAAATTATATTTCAATAATCAAACATTGGGATCACGTGCCAACACGTGATGGACTCTAAAAAGCCTTCTGAGCCAATAGAATTAAATTCTAATTAAGGGAAATCGAAGACCCTAAATAGGAAAGTATTTCTTTAAATCTTTCCAAACCAAAAAAGGATTATGCTCTGTAAAGTGGAGCACCGGTTGATTAAAAATCACCAATTTATGGAAAGATTTTATACAAGGAAAGATTTCCCTAAAATTCACCAAGAATAACAAACAGAATATCTTTTGGATTAAAAATCCAATGGTGAATAAAATTCACTGAGATCATGTTAGTTACAAAAACAAACAAAATCTTTCAATGAAAGATTCACTAAACAAATTGATTCATTTCCTTCTCCTATAAATAGGAGCCAAGAAGAGAAGAGGGAGGATTGATTTTTTGGATCTTAGAACTTTCTGAAGAAAAATAGCAGAGAGAAAAGAAAGGAGAATTTAATTCTCAAGAAAAGAAACCCTATGTGAGAAAGGGGAAAGAGATCAAAGCTCCATAAAACAAAAAAGAGAATTTAATTCCCAATCTAAGAGTTTAACTCTTCTGAAAAAGAACTTAGTTCTTCCTCTAGTTGATGATCTGCAGAAGCAAATCTCCCCACAAGTTGAGAATTTAATTCTCATCGGGGAGATTCTGCCAAACAGATCCAAAACTTAGAGGGAGAATTGAGACTTGAGAATTTAATTCTCCCAAAAATAAAACTAGGGTTTAACCCTATATGAGAATTTAATTCTCTCAAATTCACAGAAATTTAATTCCTCCCAAACAAAACTAAGGTTTAACCCTATATGAGAATTTAATACTCCCAAATTCATAGGAATTTAATTCCTCCAAGATAGACAGAACTAGGGTTTAACCCTATATAAGAATTTAATTCTTCCACATGCATAGGAATTTAATTCCTCTAAAACATAATTAGGGTTTAACCCTACAGAGAATTTAATTCTTAAAACAAGAGACTTAAAGCTCTCCATGCACGTAAACCTGATCACGTGGTAACACGTGACCCCCATCCTCAATAATCAGAAAAGAAAGAACAAAACTAGGTCACGTGTTCCCACGTGACCCCTAAAAAAAAAGAAGATCCCTCAAAATGAGAATGGAAAACTTGGAGGCAATGCCTCACGTGTTCCCATGTGACTCTCAAAATAAAGGGAACAAAGCCAAAGGCAGAATCTATTTTGGGCGCCCTCACGTGTCCCCACGTGACCCCTAATAAACACTTTAATAAATCAATGCATGGGTGCCCATCACGTGCCCACACGTGATGGCTGTGAAGACTTAAGTGTTTGACACCTTTGAATACTCTGAGAACAAGACAAAGGAAGACTGGTCCCCACCTTCAGAGGCCTCACATGGCCCCACGTGACCAATTTAATTTTAGTGTTTAACACTATTTTTGAGTGTTTTGTCTTTAGTGTTTAACACTATGTTTTGATGCATCACGTGGGAGCACGTGATAGCAGAATATATGTTAGTGTTTAACACTATATTCAAATCAATCCTAGCCTAAATTGGCTAAGTCCTTCTGAGGCAAGACTTCTCTTTTTACTGAGTCTCGAGTACATCCTTGCCTTCCAAAATTAATCATCCTATATGGCATATGAGTGCTCAACACTCAACAAAAGGTAAAATGTTGTCAGAACTCTTGTTTAGCATTGCTCAATAATGAGGGGCTGAACTCATACAAATGTTTAATGGTCTAACAAGGGGCCAACATTTCAAATTTAATTGGACTTAGCCTAAATTGGCCATAAGTCCTCAATTCAGATTTAACTAAGCCAATGTGCTCATAATCTAATTAATCGATCTTAGTTCCAAATTGGACTACAGATTTCCCAATCAACTTCGGTTCAAGGGTACATCTCTAAACCCCTCAGATATATGTCGTTGTAATCCTTCAGCGTTTTCAGAGAGGTGACGGGTCCTGACAACCAAACATTCCATGGACTGTGGGGTCCTTAAACTCATGGACTATGATGTCCTTAACCTTGACTGTGATGTCTTTAAACTCACTGACTATGGTGTCCTTAACCTTGGACCACCATGTCCTTAAACTGGCAATGGACCACCATGTCCTTAAACTGGTAATCGACCGCAATGTCCTTAAACTAAACAATACAGCCCAAATACTCTCTTGTTGGATCTAAACGATCCCGTTAAGTTGATCTTAGTCTAAAATTAGACTAACGTATCCTTAACAAGCATTTAAGTTGATCTTAGTCTCAAATGAGACTAACGTATTCTTAAACCCAACCCCCAAACCCAAATCTAAGAAAATACGGATTTGGACTAATCCACGCCCTACGGGCGACAACATAAATTAGTCTCCGTATGCAATCCACGGGCAACCAAAAATAAAACAAACACACACGACACGAAGTGATGATCTGGAGAAGGAGAAAGTTGTTACCACGATGCGGTAGCGTAATTAATTGCAGGGGCTTGCGCCTGTAGGTAAGAGCGTCCCCACAATCAAAAACCCCTCAACGAGGGGGAATCTGACGAAGTCTGCTGCCGCATCCGTTTAAACTTTCGATACACGGTGCCATAAATCAACTTGGCATCTTCGGAGAGGTGGACGGATAGCACCATATAGCATCTGCCCTCAAATTTCAGGCAAGACATCAGTCTTTCCCGGCTTTCGGCGAAGAACACTCATTATCCATTGTCCATCCCAGTTCCTCAAGTTCTTCTATAAGACCAATCATCTTCAGGACATGCTCTCCTATTGATGCACCGGGGGCTATCCGCATCTGAAACAGCTTCCGAGATGCCTCGTATCTCAAAGTACGAGATTGCTCTTCATACAACTCCTTTGTATGAAGAAAGATGGATTGCACATCCATCTTCTCATGTTGTTTCTGATGGATGTTGTCCATAGAAGCAAGCGCGAGGCACTTGGCCGTGTTGCAGTCAATATCCCATGTTTTTCGAATCTCCCTATCCGAAACAGATGATTCAGGTCCTGGGACGGGTGGGGATTTGGTAGTGAGGACATATGATACTTTATTATATGTGAGTGCAATGTTCAAGTTCCTCAACCATTCTTTATAGTTCGGTCCTGTCAGTTTGTTTTTCTCTAGTAGAAGCTTAAGTCCCGTCATCGGTATCTGCCATTAGGAGAGAGAAAAGAATACACTCAGCGAAATGCTCTTGCAAAGAATTAGATTGGTTATTATCTTATCTAATCAATGTCTTCCACTGCTTTTATCAAATTTTCTTTCAAAACCTGAAAAGAAAACTAGCCAGGATTAATTACATTCTACAGTTTCGCTAACCGGTCAGCCAGGCCAGTGTCGGTACTTTGAGAGAGGTTCCCCGTGCTTTCGCACGGACATAATTAAAATAAACCTCGTTCTCCCAAAGGTCAAACCCCGTTGACACCTTTCTAGACACCTACCGGATTAGCTAATTGCAAAATGCAAAACTCTCCTAGGAGTAACTCTTACTCACAGTGGGATCGGGATCCAACTATCATATAGATGGTATGCAATCTCATTGCAAATTTCAACTCTTGAAACTCCCGATATAGTTTTTACCCCTAATTACTTATGACCATGGTTATGGTCAACATATCATAAGTACTAGTCAAGTTCTACCCGTCATTTCGAGATTAACTAGACCCACCCATATGACCCTTGACTATAATCAACATAATCGCATGAATGTCCTAACTGATTGCATCATATGCTTTGTAGGAAGACATCACTTAGCTACTGTACACTACGCCTTGACTATGATCAAAATACGTAGCACGAATACTAAGTACTCTGCTTCCTAAAATGACGGAGGGTTGCGGATGGTTTTTATGAAAACCTTTAACGCTTTGAACTTGATCTCGTTGTAGAATCAAAACGGTTTAGAAAAGGAGTGGCTTAAGCTCCGCATCCTTTTGAAACTTGCATTTTTCATATAAAAAAAGGCCGAGTGGGTTTCAAATCCGATTCTACAACATCTTTTAGGTTTCTTTTTCTTTACATTAATCTTATTAACGTAGTCCCATCATTTAAGTTCCTAAGCCATCACAGAAAAGAAACGAAAATAGAACATATACTTATACCATCCGCATTCGCCACAGTGTCCCGTTATGCACCGTTAGGTTACTTAACTAACGGCATAGTGGGGCGGGACTAGCGCGGGTGTAAAATATAAGCGGTGTTTATTATATATCATATATATAATAATAATCCATTCGTCTCAGATACTAAGTAATCACATTACAGAATATCAACAGCAGCAGAAGCACATATGAAAATAAAAAGGATATCTAGGAGGTCCGTATTTTGTATTCAGCCAGCAATAGAAAATACGGATTCCACGGTCGCGATAAATAGCCAAGCTGTAAGTGTACGGCGGCGCCCCGGCAGTCAATCCGACGGCCAAACGCGGAAACGGTGATAAACTTTAATTTTTGCGGACTTAGCAAACCGGCACCCCCGCGCACTAAACATCCGGATCGTAACCATTAATAAGTCTAAGCTAACTACAAGACGGGTTAGAGATATACCGAGTGATCCGAGTCCTCCGGTCTTCTCCTCGTCGTCCCGATCTCCTGCGGAAAATCCGGTCGTCGCCTCCTCGCCGGAAGGGCACCACATCGCCTGTATCTTTTACGGGCTCCCACCTCAATGCCGAGGCAACTCGGGCACGAAGCTGGCTAGTCGACGTGCCCAAGATATGCTGTAGAATGTGTAGTGAGCTATTGTCTCTATTGGGGTTGAAGGAGTTGCCATGATGGAGAAACTTATGCACAAGGATTTTCAATTGATGGATGCTTAAGAGAAAATGTGCATGCACTCTGAAAATGAGCTCGGCCAGAATCCCATTGTTGGAGCTCACTGGAAAAATTAAAATGAATGCAAGCACTAAAAAATTAATCCTCATCTCCCTTCTATTTCACTCCAGCACTCTTAAATATTTAACCCCCTGCCATCATATAAAATATATTAATTTATCAAGACATCCTTATCAAAAGAAACCAGCACACTCCATTAAATAATCCATCACCTCAAGAATTCTCCTGCACACTCATCAACGTCCAACAGTGGCCGGCCATCACTCCACTCAAAACACAAACCATACTCTATCAAATCCTAATTAATGCAAGAATAGAAAAGAGGATTTCATAATCAAACTTTTGCAAGAAACCCCCTCCACTAAATATTATTTGCAAACTGCAAATAACACCCTCCATCGGAAAAGTCCGGCCGGGAAAGAACAAAGGAAAACCGGCCGGAACGGAATGCAAACTGGCAACTCCAGAAAACTGGTCCCGTAATAAATTACAGGAAAACCCCGATACTGTGCATACACACCCGCATTTGTATTTCGACCGAAATACAAATGTAAAGAGACAAAACTACACTGTACTATACTAGGATCCGGCTTAAGCCAAAGCCGGCTAGTAAAAACCGTCCGATCACGATCCGTGCAATACCGCACGTATCTGATCGAACCCTACCATATCTCCATACGGTCTCTACAGCGTTTCGCCCGAAAGCTTGAGTAACTAAAAGTGTGGTGGACTCTAAAGACTCGTCAATACTATGGCTGTGGATTTAACCACTAGCACGTCAGAGGTATTAGCCATACGTGACGGGCCACCAGCTATTGACCAAAAGGGACGTCGATGAGCGAACTCATCCTGACACCCTACTGAGCCTGTCAGTGACAATATCCGTACAGTCCGGTCCGTTCGTCTATGAGCATCGCATGTCGGGCCTAGGGGGTTGGTAAAAGTCAGACCCCCAAAAGCGGTACAAGTCGTGTCGGAGTGTAGCCCAGAACACCCTGAGATACTACTGGAATACCTACCAGTAAATCTCCTGCCTTGGCCAAGGTCTTCGTGTAATGGCTCTCCTAGACACAGCGCGGCCTCACCCCCAATACCGGGAGAGACGAACTCCTGAAGATCCACTCACTGCCTCCATGTGGCTCGGGACTGTACCCAACTAAAACCTGTTTGCACGACTCCTTTGAGCCATGGTAGGGTAGTAATCAAAGTACAGTGGGAACTCACACGAGACAAATGACGATCCCCAGGTCGATGAACTAACCTGTACACATGTCACCAGGGAACTGCTATCTGACGTCAGGTATAAGACCAACTAGCATGTTCCCGGCGAGTCCTGTCCGGTGTACTCATAACCCAATGAGCACCTGTATACATCTTAGGTGAACCAACTGACACCAGTAGCTTGTGAGACCGGCCACCGCCCCTTGTCGGGGTCTCGACTGTATACACTAGTCTACTCTGGAGTATCGATGCCCTGTCTCGAAACTCCTACGACTAGGGACCTTTTAAGGATGTGCTTACAGACTCCAGCTCTCACTTATATGATCGCCCTCATACTGCTGGTAGTCAAGCAAGAATCCTAGGGGCTCTATCAACGTGCAATAGCGACATGTCATGTCACCTAAAGCAGTACACGATGATAAAGGTAAACCAGATAGCATACTATCATCTCGAGTAAGACTGTCGCACCGGGATAGGTCCTCCCTCAATCATTGCAATCACGTGCCTGTGACCCAATAATTGACTCTGAGGGCACTATCTCCAACAATCTCCCACTAGCACTCAAGGCTAATTATTGCGATGTCGCATACTCACAGCCTGTGTGATACCGAACACCCAACTCCCCTACTAGTCAGTCTCACAAAAACCGTTTGTGAAACTATTGCGTTCGAGGAATAGCCTCAGTGAGTGGATCCGCCTTGATGTATCTTTCTATGTTTCTCCCTATATCTCAAGTTCGCGGAGAAAGCCATCTCCCGAAATGAGCAATACCTGTCTTAGAATGTCTGGATGTCTGATGGGACCGAGCTCATAAATGAACTCCAAATCCAAACTTCTTAGACTGTATCGTCAACTGAACTTAATCAGTATCCTGCGCCATGCCACCCTCAGTATTGCCTTGGACCACCTGTCCAAAATACTGCCCCTCGTCAGAGGGAAAAACTATAACTCTGACAACCTCCTTGTCGTCCATGTCACCTTGGAAGCCTGGAATGATAACTGTCTCTCGAATGAGGCTGTCGTTATCATATCCCTAGAACATACACTTATGTTCTAAAACTGCTTCCGACTGTTTCTCCAGGATTGGATCAATGTCAACTTATTGCATCTAGCGCAAGAACAACATCTGGTGTGGTACTTGACATCTCATGATTGACTCAATTGCCTAAGCAAGTGATCTGCCAATCATGCGTATCCCTCTCCCCTTTAGTCTGTAAGACACCTTTAGAGAGGGTGACTCCATTACCTGCAGGTACACTACCATGCCAGGAGTCGTCCATTCTAAATACTCTTAGAATGCTGTCTAAGTACCCAGATTGGGAAACCACCCAAATCTAGATCTAAAACCATAGATCTAGTAACCAGTATGTCTGATATAGAATCCATTTCCTTTGTGGAGAAACAACTGTGTGACGACCAAAGTATAACCTGTAGGGTGTTTTTCGTCACCCCATTGAGATGGGAATACGCGCGCGCTTGTCAGGCGTACTACAGATTCCCCCTGCCTAGGGTAGGCCGGGGTTTATTGATTGTGGGGATCCGAATCTCCGGCAGCCGCGGACTAAGCTGCCGTTAATTACCCCTCGTCTTTGGGGCGGGGGAACCTCCGATTAACGGGTTAAACTGGTCATGCGAACTCAATGTGCAGTGTGCGTGTGTTGTGTTTTGAAAGGGGGGTTTGGATATATCGGGAGCCACGCAGAGTTTTTACGGGGGTCCCGCTACCCGGATAGCGGGCTGGGGGTCAAGGGGGCTAGCAGCCCCCTTGCGGGGTTCGGGGCAGCGCCCCGGCCCGAAAATTTTTTGGAGGGGGAGAATGTTGCGGAGTATGTGTATGTGTACATTTGTATACATATGTATGTGTATATGTATGTACATAAAAAGAGAGGGAAAAGGCATCCAAGGGATGCGTGGGCCAGCGCCTAGAGCGCTGTGCGCTAAGGTGCTGTGCGCTCAGGCGCACGCGCGCCACGTGTCGGCACGTGGGCGTTTTGCGCAAGAGCGCCGCGCGCAGGTGCGCAAGCGCGCGCGCGCCACGTGTCGGCACGCGGGCGCTTTGCGCACTTGCGCAAGCGCGCCACGTGTCGTCACGCGGGCGCTTTGCGCAAGCGCGCAGGTGCGCAAGCGCGCACGCCACGTGTCGGCACGCGGGCGCTTTGCGCACTTGCGCAAGCGCGCCACGTGTCGTCACGCGGGCGCTTTGCGCACGTGCGCAAGCGCGCAGGTGCGCAAGCGCGCGCGCCACGTGTCGGCACGCAGGCGCTTTGCGCATTTGCGCAAGCGCGCCACGTGTCGGCACGCGGGCGCTTTGCGCACTTGTGCAAGCGCGCAGGTGCGCAAGCGCGCGCCACGTGTCGGCACGCGGGCGCTTTGCGCACTTGCGCTGCGCGCCGGAGAGGACAAGAGGCTTTTAGCCTAAAAAGATTTCTCTGAAGAGAAATCAAAGAGGAGTTGGACTCCTGTTCTTTCTTTGGGGTTTTGTGAAAGATGTTCTTCTTCTTCCTCCTGTTGTTTGGCCGGATCTTGAAGATCGAGTGATGTGAGATATCAAAATCTCTCCTTTTTGAGATCTGATGGCAGATCTGGGTTCCCCTTAATGGGTTTTGTGGTGGAAAACTATTTAGTTTTGAAAAAGGAAGAGTAAAACTCTTGATTTAATTCAAGAGAAAGAAGAAGGTTTTGGAACCTTGAAGAAGAAGGAGGCACAAAAAGATCTCAGATCTAAATTTTTGGAGAGAATGAAAAGTATCACTTTTTTATTCATCATGTTGCCTTTTATAGGCTTACATATTTACATATAGCCCCTTGGGCTTTACAAAATGGCATTTTGCCTATCCCATGGCTCACGTGCCATTTCATTTTTGTACATAAGCCATGGGCTTACAAAATATTGGCTTTATGCCCATTTTACATACATTCATGTATATAAAAAAAAATTACATAATAATTATTTATTTTATGATTTTGTCGTTTCCATGGGGAGGCTGGCCGTGGGCTTGACTTGGGCATGGGCCCGCTTGACCTGGGCTTGGGCCCACCTGGCTTGGGGTTGACCTTGACTTTGACTCGGTCAACGGGGGTGTAAATTTTTACCCCAACATAACCGATCGTAGTATAGGAATATCACTTCCTACTACCTTCTCAACAGATCCATCCCCTATTCTGATGAAGTCAAACCTATGACTGTCACATCAGAAATAGATGATCTATCTCTGCAATATCTGCTTTAGTCTATAAATAGACATAAGCCTGATGTCCACCAATGCTTCCGCTGCTCCCACTGACTACGACAACCCTCTGGCAGAGTCATATAGACTTTCACTGCTATACTCATCCTCCTGCCGGGTCTCGCAGCCTGGAACAACAACAATGCCAAGTGTGGGTAAACAAGAACTTCCCTGTCACCGTCCTTGAGACTACCGGAGTACCTCTCGGGTGCCTGAAGTTACCCACCTTATCTGCGGAGTGGCCAATGGAATGTCAAACCAGGTTGAATCTTTAGGTTCCTTATCAAATCTTCAGTAATCGTTTGCGGTTCTGGAATCACTTCCAGTTCTACCATACTCCCACTACTGTTTTCTGGAAAAAAAATCCATTTCTTTTAAAACTGTGGCGAGTCTAGAACAATATTTCTATTGATCTTCCAGATGGTAGAAAGTCAACCCTCGTCATAGCCTGGGTCAACCCACAAACAGCCATTACAGAAACGTGCCTTGAGTTATCCAGAGTCTGATTTTAATCATAAGCCGGACAACTCCCCGTACCTTAACAGCGTTAAGATATGAACTGTTCTACATCCAATATAGAACCAGAGGCACTGATTTAATTTAACCAGATTCAAATCATGCAGCTGTCTCCAGTGCATGTCAACTAAATGGAAGGAGGCCGATCAGCGTTACTCAACTTAGGAATGCTTCCAATTATGAGTAACCTGAAAGAGAAGCAATTTCTCTTTATCATTACTATCAACTGAATACCATACACAAGTATCTACATCTTCGATCACTTTGAAGAATCCCGATACTTGCAATACCTGGTTCTCTACTTTATTCAAATACCTATAACTCCTCAAAACTTAGACCCTGTGTTTCTACGAAACACATGTCTAAGAACTAGAGAAGTTAAAAGTAAACAAAATATAGTATGAGGACCAACCCCTCTGTCCCAATGGACACTGGACAACATACAATACTCTGTATAAGTCCGCTGAGTCTAACGACTCTTTCACTGTGTGTCGTAGGTTGAAAACTGTACTTATGGTTAAGAAGAATTACACCGCTGTTTAATGCTCCTTACCTAACCATCCACTGATATAGGTAAATGTCATCGACATAATATCAAAAGGTATATCTCACTCTATGAAAATAGACGTACAGATATATCAATTTGAAATTGGTGCACAACAGCGGATATTCAAAACCAAATATTTGCCGACCGGCAAACAGCCCAGGTGATCTCCTCAAATATCACCGATTACAACGAATCCCGATATAATGAGGATGATCACCCAATTCCCAATAACTTACTCCCACTCATCATCTGTAAAACCATACAGATGTGAGAATCATACCTGGTAAATACATACCCTGGAGCAAGTGTCTAATCGGGAAATCAGTTTTCTTTTAACAGTACACAGTTGAACTGAAACATTGAAATGTTCCGATGGGGTATCCTGGTATTCCTAGCAATGCCTCTACCATTATCCAGATTCACAACTATGACCGTATAATTCTTTGCCACCTCTCCAAATCCCTTTATATGTCTTTAGTCATTACCTTCTGCACACCCCTTAGGCCAAATGGTTTTCTTCCTTCCCTACCGTTCGGCACCAGCCTATGGTTTGGAAGAAGACTATCCAAAAGGTATAAAAGGGTGTACTATCCTAATCCTAGGAGCACTCGCAACGCGAGAGAAGGTGAAGATAAAAGACACCTGAATGTACTTTATTCCTATTTCTCCTGGACCAGAATCCATCCCCGAACTGGAACAAGTTCCTTTCGAGTTCGTATATAACCATACGATGGAGTATCCAATAAACTGTGGAACTTCGTAGTGATACGGAGTGTCCTGGAGAAATACAAAGGTGATTTAGGATTGGCGAAGAAATACTTGGTTTGGTCGTGAATATCAGTCGCAATTTACTTTGCCCTCTTACTAATCCCTTGCTTTGTCTTAATCTTAATACCTTCTGTACACCGTTTAGGCTAACTGGTTTTCTTCATTCCCTACCAGTCGGCACCAGCCTATGGTTTGGAAGAAGACTATCCAATTTGCGTAATAGGTGTACTACTCCTAAACCAAGGAGTACTCGCAACATGAGAGAGGGTGAAAAGAAAAGACAACTGAATAATCCTATCCGTTTTCTCCAGAACCGGAAACCATCCTCGAATAAATTCCTTCGAGTTCGTATATAACCATACGATGGTTTTGTCTAATGGAAGTGGACGTTCGCAGTAATACGGGGTGTCCTGGAGAAAAGGGTAAAAGTAGGAGTGGCAATGAAGTCTGCAACTCTGACAATCCAAAAGCCAGTGTTAAGAAGGTTCGGTCAACTTGGTCACTGAGTCATGGTCTTAGGGTCGGGTCAATGGTCGCTGCCAGAGAGAGAGAGAAAAGAAACACTCAGCGTGCACTCTATCCTAGATCAGAATGGTTATCACTTTATCTAATCTGGAAACCTCCCACTGTACCTCAAATTCTCCTCCAAACCTCAAAGAAGAATTAGTCGGGGTCACCCGAGGAGTAAACTAACTCATCAGTGGGAATCGGGATCCAACTATCATCGCATGATAACGTGACGGAATCCGCTCACGGTATCACACTCCAGAAGGTATGCGCATATCTGGCAAGTTTCAGTTCTTTTGAAACTCCCGATGTGATTTTTGCCCCATGCTCTTATGACCTTGACTAAGGCCAACAAATCATAAGTCACATGTCAAGTTCTACCCGTCATTGTCCAGGTTGATTTGAACCCACCCGTACAAGCCCTTGACTAAGGCCAACAAGGCTATACGACTGTCCCAAACCAACACATCTATCTATGCAGCATATGAATACCCAATAACTACCAAACACTGTGCCTTGACTAAGGCCAACAAACACAGCTTGAATACTATTGACTACCCATATGAAACGACGGAGGGCTACGAATGGTTTCTAGCGAAAACCTTTAACGTAGTGAACTTGATATCGTTGAAGGAACGGATAGCTTTTTAGAAAATATAGTGACGAAAACCTTTACTAAAGAGGTCACTCCCGGTGAAGGGATCTCGGCTCTTTCCCCGTAGAATGGGGTGCAGGATATTCCAACTGAATACCACGGTGCAAAGCAAAAGTAATCGGCTATAGTGAAGGTATTACCCTGACGCAAACTTCTGTCCAAGGGGTCATCCCGGTGAAGGGATCTCGGCCCTTGCCTCGTCGACTGAGGAGCAGGATATTCCAAATGAATACCACGATGCAAAACAAAAGTGAACGTCCTTGCAATAACAGCTTTTTGAAAAGTGTTCCAACAACATCAGAATAGGTTTGTTTAACTTGCATTGATCCGAATCAATGCAGTCCCATCAATTGATCACACTAAAAAGAACGAAAATATACTGACGTACGTATATGCCATCCGCATTCGCCACTGGGTCCCGTCATCACCCGTTAGGTTAGCTTACTAACGGCAGAGCGGGGACTGGACTAGCGCGGGTGAAAAACATATACAACATCTACTAATATATATACCAATATATTATATTTCGCTCAAGGCGTGAAAAGAAATGCAACATCACAGAAATGTACAGCATCACAGAACAATACAGATATCTGGGATCCCCGGGTTTCACAGATCCACTACTGAAACCCGACGTTCCCCTGGTCGTGTGGATAGCCTGTGCAATGAAATCCTAGACCCCTACGGGCGCGGCAAGTTACCCGCCAAAACCTGAAGCGAGGCAGCCCCCTTCAGCACCGTGAATGGACCACCCAGCACTTCACGGAATCCGGCAACTTGGGCACCCCTCCTGGGTCAACCTGTACCCACTACGAGTGCGGCGAATAGCCTGCCAATCCTAGAGTGAAGCCCCCTCCGTCTCAATGCCATGAGATGCGGGCTTGTTGCCCTCCAGAACCCGGCTATCCGTGCACCCCACCGCGGGGTAATCCTAGTACAGAAAGTAAAATATACATACACCGGGTACATCGACCGCAACCAGGTCGTGCCCCAAAAGAATAATACAATCAGGCAGTGACGGCAGTCCACATGTCGGACGCTCGCCCCGCAATATCAAATGTACATAATACAACAATACAGTACTAGCATTGCATCCAGGCTATCCCCCACGACCGATCCGCAACATCACAGCAAATACATAGAACATCAACGTGAAAGTCACGTTCGCAAATCCGTCTAACCGGGCTATAGCAGTCAGACCGGATTTACCGATCGAGTGACATTCACGGTCGCAGATATAATGTAAATACTGTGAAAAATGTGTTTAAAATATCCGATCAATCAAAAATTAACAAGTGGGCCCCGATGCAATACTGTAGCACTCACAGAAATAATTGGCCCAATTTTAATATTCCAAAACACCCAAAATAAGCCCAGAAGCCCACTGGAAAACTTCGAAGCAGTGAGCCCACCAACCTGCGGCGGAAGCGCGGCAACAAGGTGGTTTCTGCCGCTCTTCCGCGCTCTGGTTGAGGGGTCACTGTCTCGAATTTTCTCAGAGTTCTTAGAACTCCCTGCACATCAATCTGAGATCACCTGAAAAATTTTTAGACACCAAAAAATTTCGACAGAAACTGATGTGAAGGAAAAATACGGTTTTGGAATTTCGGTCGATCGGAACTGAAAAACACATTACACAAAGCTAGACTAAGTTAATGGCGAGGCTCTGATACCACTGTAAGTGTACGGCGGCGCCCCGGCCGTCAATCCGACGGCCAAACGCGGAAACGGTGATAAATTTTAATTTTTGCGGACTTAGCAAACCGGCACCCCCGCGCACTAAACATCCAGATCGTAACCATTAACAGGTCTAAGCTAACTACAAGACGGGTTAGAGATATACCGAGTGATCCGAGTCCTCCGGTCTTCTCCTCGTCGTCCCGATCTCCTGCGGAAAATCCGGTCGTCGCCTCCTCGCCGGAAGGGCACCACATCGCCTGTATCTTTTACGGGCTCCCACCTCAATGCCGAGGCAACTCGGGCACGAAGCTGGCTAGTCGACGTGCCCAAGATATGCTGTAGAATGTGTAGTGAGCTATTGTCTCTATTGGGGTTGAAGGAGTTGCCATGATGGAGAAACTTATGCACAAGGATTTTCAATTGATGGATGCTTAAGAGAAAATGAGCATGCACTCTGAAAATGAGCTCGGCCAGAATCCCATTGTTGGAGCTCACTGGAAAAATTAAAATGAATGCAAGCACTAAAAAATTAATCCTCATCTCCCTTCTATTTCACTCCAGCACTCTCAAATATTTAACCCCCTGCCATCATATAAAATATATTAATTTATCAAGACATCCTTATCAAAAGAAACCAGCACACTCCATTAAATAATCCATCACCTCAAGAATTCTCCTGCACACTCATCAACGTCCAACAGTGGCCGGCCATCACTCCACTCAAAACACAAACCATACTCTATCAAATCCTAATTAATGCAAGAATAGAAAAGAGGATTTCATAATCAAACTTTTGCAAGAAACCCCCTCCACTAAATATTATTTGCAAACTGCAAATAACACCCTCCATCGGAAAAGTCCGGCCGGGAAAGAACAAAGGAAAACCGGCCGGAACGGAATGCAAACTGGCAACTCCAGAAAACTGGTCCCGTAATAAATTACAGGAAAACCCCGATACTGTGCATACACACCCGCATTTGTATTTCGACCGAAATACAAATGTAAAGAGACAAAACTACACTGTACTATACTAGGATCCGGCTTAAGCCAAAGCCGGCTAGTAAAAACCGTCCGATCACGATCCGTGCAATACCGCACGTATCTGATCGAACCCTGCCATATCTCCATACGGCCTCTACAGCGTTTCGCCCGAAAGCTTGAGTAACTAAAAGTGTGGTGGACTCTAAAGACTCGTCAATACTATGGCTGTGGATTTAACCACTAGCACGTCAGAGGTATTAGCCATACGTGACGGGCCACCAGCTATTGACCAAAAGGGACGTCGATGAGCGAACTCATCCTGACACCCTACTGAGCCTGTCAGTGACAATATCTGTACAGTCCGGTCCGTTCGTCTATGAGCATCGCATGTCGGGCCTAGGGGGTTGGTAAAAGTCAGACCCCCAAAAGCGGTACAAGTCGTGTCGGAGTGTAGCCCAGAACACCCTGAGATACTACTGGAATACCTACCAGTAAATCTCCTGCCTTGGCCAAGGTCTTCGTGTAATGGCTCTCCTAGACACAGCGCGACCTCACCCCCAATACCGGGAGAGACGAACCCCTGAAGATCCACTCACTGCCTCCATGTGGCTCGGGACTGTACCCAACTAAAACCTGTTTGCACGACTCCTTTGAGCCGTGGTAGGGTAGTAATCAAAGTACAGTGGGAATTCACACGAGACAAATGAAGATCCCCAGGTCGATGAACTAACCTGTACACATGTCACCAGGGAACTGCTATCTGACGTCAGGTATAAGACCAACTAGCATGTTCCCGGCGAGTCCTGTCCGGTGTACTCATAACCCAATGAGCACCTGTATACATCTTAGGTGAACCAACTGACACCAGTGGCTTGTGAGACCGGCCACCGCCCCTTGTCGGGGTCTCGACTGTATACACTAGTCTACTCTGGAGTATCGATGCCCTGTCTCGAAACTCCTACGACTAGGGACCTTTTAAGGATGTGCTTACAGACTCCAGCTCTCACTTATATGATCGCCCTCATACTGCTGGTAGTCAAGCAAGAATCCTAGGGGCTCTATCAACGTGCAATAGCGACATGTCAGGTCACCTAAAGCAGTACACGATGATAAAGGTAAACCAGATAGCATACTATCATCTCGAGTAAGACTGTCGCACCGGGATAGGTCCTCCCTCAATCATTGCAATCACGTGCCTGTGACCCAATAATTGACTCTGAGGGCACTATCTCCAACACAAGCCCACACCCCTAGACCCCTACGAGAGCGGCAAGTGATCCTGCCAATTCTAGAGTTTAGGAGACCCGGTCTCGACTCCTCGAGATGGCCTCCCACTGAATCCTAGAACCCGATCACTTGTGCCCCCTTCCTTGGGTCTATCATAATGCGGAAAAGTAAATAATATACAATAATGGTGATATCATCCTCAACCCGGAAGTGCCCCAAATAAAAGAATATTACATGCAATTGATATTTACATGAATGAAAATAAACACTCTCATCTCACATAAATCCCCCGGATATTCGATCGCGACAATCCTGTAAATCATATCTCAGTAATACATAATATCTCATATCATCAACGTAAGCAAGTATGTGTATCCCGATTGTCGTTGATGTATAGCAACGAAACCGGAAATACACCACATACTACACTTACGGTCGCAGAAAAGAAAGTGAAAAACAACAATTGCAATTATCACCATCTTATATATCAAGACGATGTTTAACGTTTCGATCGAATCAACATACACCCACATTTTACCCCAAGAGCTCAACACTTAAGAAAAGTTACAAATACTCAAAAACACGCCACAGTGTCTATGGTCCAGCCGTAGAAGGAGTTAACCAACGCCTCACCTATGACACCACGAAACTACGGCAAATCCGAAGGTTCGATCGCGGTTCCGTGGGCATAGAATCGAGTTAAGGTTATTATGGTCTTCTAGAGGGTCCATAGGATACTTGCACGACTATTGAATATAAAGTTAAATTACAACACTTGGAAATTTCAGCGGGGTCAAAAAGTGGGGTTTTGAAGTTCGTTCGAACTGCTAAACATTGTCAAGGTTACCTATACAGTGTTAGAATTTACGACTACGAAGCACTACGAATTAGCCCCAGGTCTAAACAATCATCACATGAAAATTAGGCTAAACAAATAATACTAGAAACCCTAACTTGCAAACACCAGAGCACAGATGAAACAAGGGGTGCAGTGGGGGTAGGGGGGCCGGCGACGCCGGAATCTGGGGAGGAGTGCTCGGCCAAAATCTGAGCACGAGCCCCCGTATTTCATCTGTGTTCTTATGTTTGCCTATACTCCATTCTGTACCTGTTTGAAAAATTTTTAGACGACCTTTTTAAAAATTTCTAAAGAGCATTATAGGGTTCCATAATACCGTATTTTTTGGAGTCGATTTCGTTTTCGTATTAGTTCTAATACTGTGTCCAGAATTCTAGCTTGGCTCTGATACCATTGTTGGGGTTCCCTAGCACCTACTATAGAGTATGGAAACATCACACATGCCACTTTAAAAAATTAGAGGTGCTAAGCAAACAAAGCAAGGATCTTTAACTAGAATACTAGGGTAACAACACATGTAACTCATACAAAAACCATTCTATCACTAAGTGAAAGGAATACAACTTTTGTAGTTCTCTTGCTATGACTCCAAGGATCGTTGAGAGGTTGGAAAGGCTTGCTAGTGAGCTCCCTTGTCCACGATGATCCACCCGAAGTTCACTTGGTCCAAGCTTCTAGCTTCACTTGATGCAAGAAGAAGATGAAGCTAAACACTCTAAACTAATTGGCTAGATTAGAGTAGAATGATGAGCTGGTGTGTTTTCTTTTGTCAAAACCCTTTCTTTGTAACTCTCTCTCACTTTGGAAAAATCAAGAGAGCTTAGACGAAGAAAAAGATGAAGGCAAAAGCTTTTGTCCAAAAAGAAATGATAAAACTTGAATGAGAAAATAGAAAAGATAGTATATATATTTTCCATCTCTCATTGCAAACCATGGTTCGATAATATCTAGATATTTAGTAAGTGAGTTAAAACCCAAAAGAAAAGATTAATCCAAGGTTAAAAGGTTAGTGAAGTGTGCTCAACTTTAAGAAGAGTGTAGAAAGATAACCATGGATTAATATTTTCTTTTATTTTATTTTAAAACAAATACATATAAATATCCATATATTATAGTTCTATGTGAGTCTTATATTGCCTTCAAAGATGTATCATCAACCATGATACATTTGCATGTATGTATCCATGCACATCAACATGTGCATACATGCATGCATTCTTCCTCTTTAATAAAAAGGGTTTGAATAAAGAATAAGAATAAAACTAAAAGTCAAAATGTTAAATCAACAATTGATTTAACAATCCGGTCATATCACATACGACCCGACCAATAGAAAAACGCTCGATTAACATACGGTATCACATAGTCGTATTCAATCGGGTCCCCGCGCATATCTCATATGCACACCACATCTTTTCGTCTGGGCTAGGGAACTTCTGTGTGGGACTCTAAGACTCGTCAATACGCCGGCAGTGGGTGATGATCATATCAAACACCCATAAGCCGCAAGCGATCAGCTAAACGTAACGGCCACCCGGATATTGAACGATCAGAAGAAAACCAGCAAAGCTGTCAAAACTCTCGTCGAGCCATCTAGCAACACTTACTGTACAGTCCGGTCTCCTTGTCAGATATGTTGCATATCGAGTCTAGGGATGGTATCGTCGACCCCAATAACTCAATAAGTCATGCCGGTGTATAGCTAATAACAGATCGAGAAACTACTGATAACGCTTATCAGTAAATCTCAGTAGCCCTGGCCAGGGACTTCCTGTTATAGCCAATCAAGCATAGCACAACATCAACCCCCAATACCGGGAGAGACGAAACCCCTCCTATCGCTCATCGCCTCCATGTGCCTCGGGACTGTACCCAAAGACCACCTGTTTGCACGACTCAGTAGAGCCGTGGTAGGGTGGAGATCAAAGTACAGTGGGAGGACACACAAGACTCTATGAAGATCTCGGGTCTACATACTAACCTGTACCAGTGTCACCTGAGAACTGCTGTCCGACGATAGATATAATACCACATAGGAGTTCTCTGTGAGTCCGTTCAGTGTACCCAGTCTCCACTGAGCACCCGCATACAATCTTTGGTGTCAGCACACCAGATGGATATGGGATCATCCATCGCCCATCATATGGGACAAGAATGGTATACGCTAGTCTACTCTGGAATATCGATGCCCTGTCTCGATACACCTACGACTAGGAACTGTTCAAGGATATGCTTCTAAACTATACATGCCCCACTAGTATGATCTGCATCATAGTCACAGTAGTCAAGCAAATATCCTGAGGGCTTTATCAATATGTGCAAATGAATAAAAGTATGATTAAATCAACATGTCAGATAAAGTAAACCAGATAGCATACTATCATGTCTAGTAAGAAAGTAATATATATATATATATATATATATACATGTCCAAGCATCCACTATACATATAATGGCCTCTACGGCATACATATATCCAACAGTAGGCCCCTGATCGCACGCCAAAAGCGTGTCGGATATTTAAGAGTTCTAAAGTTTAACCGCGATCAGGACGGTGTCGCTTTGCAGCTAGCCGCGATGAGCACGGGTCGATCCACAGGGAGATGGTAAGTTTTTAGGCTTGTTCTAACGAGTTAACACGCGTGGCGTATTTGTTTGTCATCTAACCTATGTGTTATATTCAAGTATAAGGCTTGTTAGGAAACGATAGGATAGTGTAAGTTAATAGATTCCGTATTCAAGTACTTTGAGCCGAACTCAACCAATGAAGCTAGAACAATTGGCAACAACGTGGATTAGGGGACTTAAGCATGGTATTCATGGAATCTGGCTTATTGACCCTTGTCCGTACGTTCTTGTCTCTTGCTTTCGCCTCCGGCCAAACCGAATGCAACCGGTCACGGTTAGGAATCACCTTTACCTTGGTAGGGTAGGGTGCCTAACGGAGCGCTTGCGTAAGGTTTGGGCAGAGTTTCAAATGGAAAAGACGGGAAAAGGAAATGAAAAACGAAACGTTAACTTACAAAATCTTTCTCTTTTCCTAACAACAATATTCACACCAACATTCACAAAACAACAAAGAGGAAAAAAGAAAAGCTACAAAGAAAAGAAAAGACTACAATCAAGTAATTAAATGACATGGTAATAAATTGCAAGTAATAAAAGACAAGAATGAAAATGCATGTAAGTAAAAGAGCGAGTAAGAAAGACTAAGAACCATAGAACCCAAAATAAGATATGGGTTCAATAACCAAATCTTAAACTTGCAAGCTCAATGAAGAGGTTGCAAGATCAAGAAGAGGCAAAGAACTCATGGTGAATGAAGCACAAAAGAACACTTTATTAAACTTCAAGAATGATACAACCCCTTGAGATCAATAACCAACCCTTAACCTTTCAAGCTCAATGAAGAGGTTGAAGGATCAAGAGAAGGTTAAGACTTTAAGGGGACTAATCTATTTACAAGAAAAGAGAAAAGAAAACTTGGACAAAGAATGACAATCCAAGACTTAAGAATGAATAAAGAATGACCTTTGAACCTTTGCCCACTGCCTGCTTTTATAGGCTCCAAAGAATGGAGGGAAATTCAAAATTTTAAATCAACACAAAATCTTTAGCATTGAATGCTCATTACTTCATGTCCATTTGTGCCTTGATTCTTGTCTTCCCCATCATGGTCCATGCTGATTTGTCTATTTGAATTTGATTTGCACTCAGTTTTGGAAGGAAATTTGAATACAATTCAACACATGATCTTCAGCATTAAATACTCATTACTCCATTCCCACATGTGGCTTGATTCATGGCTGCTCCATTATGGCTCATACTGATTTGTTTAATTGACTTTGATTTGATTTCAATTTTGGAAGGAAAAAATCAACACATGATGTTTAGCCTTCATTGCATATAATATTTTGCCTTGAATGCATATCCACATGTGCCTACAAGTATTGTGTACACATTTGTTGTGTTGGACCATTTAGATAGAAAAATGTGTACACAAACTTGTTGCAAAAAGGGACTCCTGAAGTATCGGTCGGATTGCGGTTCTGGTTGCAGTGTCGGCTCTCAATTGATATATCCATGCTTTTAAATGTATTTCCAGTATTTTATCACGGATACCTGTAATCTGTATTACTGAGCAGACACTGGTTAATAGTATCGATAAATACAACAAATAGATAATGAATGGGCGGTATTAGAATGCAGTTTTCTGATATGAACAAATACCCCCAAACTTATCTTTTGTTCGTCCTGAGCAAAACAATTTATTCACAAAAGAAAATCCTAACCGCACTTTCGCAGGGAACGCGATTGCACTGAGCGTGTGCAACAAGCCGTTAAACCTCTAGGTGTCCCTAGTAGGAGGAGTGTTGTCTCCTGAGGGTTTTCAGCGGATACTACCCACAAAATCCCGTCAAGCTAGTTTTGCGAAATAACTATGATTCAAACCCTATGGTTTTGTTTAAAAGATAGCAATTCTATTATCCTAAATTTAGAACTATCGAACCTTTATTTTTCACAACTCGCTTCTCATTTAACTTAAGATTTTATATGTCTTTACGTGCAGTGCAAATAGTGTCGTTAAGTTTCAAAAGGATCGATTAAAGTCGTCATGTCACAAAATAAAGCCCAGATAAAAATTTAAAAAGGATCACATAAGTTTTATAAAGAGTTAAGTTTTTCTCAAGTTTCGTTTTCCAGTAAGGTTTCAAATTCAGAATTTCTATCTTCCTTAACAGGAAACTAGGTCTTATTTTTCACTCCATCTTTTTCTTGTTTTCATTTCATACACACCTTTGTGAACGTGCAATAGTCTTTATCATAGAATGAAACCTTCATATCTCCGCTAGAAATACTTTTTTATAAAAATCTGTCTTTTGTCAAGATTATTCTCACACAAAGAACCGTTAGGAATTTTAACTCGGAGAGAACACTTGCTTGACTTTGTTTTAATTTGGACTTTCTAGGCTTCTTAGCGAGTTTTGGGCCAATGCTCCCAAACCAGTTGGTTTTAGGGCATTAGGTGTAGAGACACCCCAGCGGACTTAATTACTCAAGTTACCTAGGCCTAAAAACAAAAGACAATGATGATTTAATGCAAACGGAAATATAACCAGTAGTTCAATTATTTTTTTGGATATAAGACGTTTTTAGTGGGTTAGGTGTGTAATAATTCCAATCAAGATTCAGATGGGTTATTTTTCAGAATTAGTTCTAATTAAGGCATCAATAATATCCCTTCATATCCACCTCTCTTTATAAACTAGTCTTAATATTACTTATTTCAGAACAAACCTATTTGATCCTCAGAAAATAGTTTATCAAAAAAGTTTTCAGACATAATATACTTGTCATCTAATTTTCAAAACTCACGACACGTGTAGTGTAATGTAAAGACGTATATTACCTATAGTTAACTTCAAAGGAGGGTTATCTTTCAGGTTTTCAAAATCTAAAAATAAGATTTAGTTATTCCTATCTTATCAAACAAAACAGTCGAAATATTGACTCTAAGTTCTCCCACTAGCTAACTTGACGACAAAGTTTTTATGTTTTTAGAAAATTTTCTGATTTTTATGGGTTTTTTAAATAAGTATGCAGATGCAGAATATACATATGAATCCGAAGGTAGAAAGCTTACCGAGCACACCCCCAAACTTAAACTTGACAGTGCCCTCACTGTCAGGCTACACTAAGAGGGTCAAAATTGTCGGTGCCTCCCCAAAAACAATTTATATACAAAAATAAAGACCAAAAAATATGTACACCAAAAGGTTCCCCCCAAACTTAAGTGAAACAGTGTTTCCACTGTTTAAGCGGTGAAGTTCAGGATTGGGAGGGAAAGAGAACAGTATCAAGCTATACAAGGCCTTACACAGGCCAAAAGTGAGCACCAACCATTCAAAAATTCTATCATGATAATATGCGGGTTGGTGAAAGAATGTGAAGAGAAAAGAAATGGAGAATACGCAAGACCGTATGGAGATAGAAGCGGGATACGGTCTCGGTATATGAGAGGAAGAATGGCGGAAGGGAAAAAGAAATGGTGTACGAACTTGAGGGTGAAAATGGAGTGAATAAATTAGCGCAATTTTTAATGACCGATGTGTGAAAAGCGATTGTGCTAATTTATTAACCCGTCGAGAAATGGGGTCAAATCCCTCAAGATTCGTGAGAAATGGGTATGCCGAACTCGGTAAACCAGACATAGGAAATGAAAGTGATACAGTTTCGTGCAAGGTCGGAACGATGGAAGGGACGAAGGGGAGTGATTTAGGGATAGTCTTATTCTCACCTAAGTAAACTGTCTCGAACTCGAAAGATTCCATCAATGGTTCGAATTGACTGTGAGCAACCGAGTTTGATGGTTCAACTAACTCATCTGAAAATTTGAAGGACTCAAACTCGGGTGGTGAGCCTTCAACATCGTCCGAAAAAGTGAAACACTCGTAATCGTTATCGGCTGTGAGAAGAGTGTCATATTCAAGGAGGAACGCACTAGTGGCGTCAAATGTGCTGTGATTGAACAGAAATTTTTCAAACTCACAGTCCTCCTGCATGATCTTTTGCGTGGTCGGAACGATGGAAAGGATGGAGGGTGATTTAGGAAGTATAACAGTTAATGGTTCAGGAGGATGAATTGAAAAATCAGACACATCAAACAAAAATGGTTCATCCTCAAAACTATCCTCAATACTCTCCTCAATACTATCCTCATAATTCTCCTCGAAAATTATCTCATCCATGCAAATCTCATCAAAATCAAGACGCATATGAAGTTCGGGAGAAACATTTAATGACTCGGGATGATGAATTGGAGAGAAAATTTCAGTCAAATCTACATGTTCATCATCTAAAATACTCCCTGCGTCAATATCCTCAATCAAGTGAAAATTAAGATTCTCAGACTCCTCATCAAAAGCATAGATTTCAATCGATTCTGGTTCTTAGATGGAAGTGTAGAGGTCAAAAGGTTTAGGATTGGTTTCACTTGGAATGGACCCTTCACAATCAGATAAATCAAACACTGCAAAATCGCACAACTCATTAAACGTTCTATCTTTAATCGGTAAATCTTTTGGGACACTAGATACACATTCAAAACTGGAGTTGTATGATTCAAGTTGAAACGGGTAGGTTCGATTTGGAAGGGTATACAACTCACTCTCTCCACTCAAATTCTCAACCTGTCCAACCGCCTCTTCATACATTTGAAAATTTGGAGCTAGTTGGAAACTAGCTACCGGGTCACTAGGTTGTATGAGGGCGGCCATGGACGCATTCAAATCTATCATCTGTTGGCATGACGCTACCCTAAAGTCTTCCAACATTTGTTCCAAACTAGACATGGGTTGGGAAGGGGTTTCAGTAAAAGATTCAAAGTTGTTTGGATACTGGAAACTCCCAAAAGGTTGTTCAGAAGCAATGTCTAGGGCAGGTGCAAAAGTTGGGTAGGACTGGTAAGAATTTAATGATTGGACAGGGGTAGGATCAACATACGAATAAGAAGGTGGATGGAATTGTTGATCCAAAGACTTTGTAGTGGTGAAAGGAGTGAAAGATCGGCTGCGTGATTGTTCAATATGTTCAGCGATGGATAAAAGACGACTTGCAAAAGAGGTATCAACATAAGAGGGAGGTGAGGGTTGAAACGGTTGATACAAAGTGGATTGCGGAGTGCAAGTGTTTTTCCTAGATGCGTCTATGCGATCTTTCAATGAAACTTTTGGCATGGATGGATCATTCGAAGTTCGACCAAAACAAGAACTGTAGGAAGTTATGTCTGGTTGTGGGTACCAAAGTTCGGCAAGAGTTTTTCGAGGTGGGGTACCCATGATATGAAGAGAGAAGAAAAATAAGAGAAAAGGAGGGGAAAAGAATGTGGGTTTTTTTTAAATTTTTTTTTTTAAAGTTAGTTATTAACAAAAGAATGAAATATACACACAAAAAGAATCTGGACCAAAAATAATCATAACACAAAAATACCACACACCTAATCTTTCTAGGGTTCACCTAGGTCAACTAGACCTGCTCAAGAACTTGATTGGCAAGGTAAAACTGTGTCGATAAACAGGCTCAAGATACACTGATCACGAGGCCAGGTAAGTGCAGAGATAAGGGGAGGTTTTCCGACGCTTTCGCGAAGGTCCTTAATTAAATAACCCTTTCTCTTTTGGCGGTTTCGCCGTGAACACTTTCCTAGACACCCCGTAAACAATATACCGTTAAGCGGTGTTCTAAACACAATTAACCTCTCCTAGTGAGCGCGAAGTCCTTAAGGCTTAAAGTCTAATTTCTTTTAAAATTTGTGCGGGTAAACGTTTATGCACAGTTTCATGATTTGTGGGCCACGGAAAAGGTGATGAAATCCTTTACCGTATGTTGTGGGGTTCGCTTGCCCTTAAGTCCGTATTAATGTATGCAATGCACAATTCAATGAAAAAATTTGTTCAAAATTTCAAACAATCTTTTTTTTTACTTTAAGCACAGCACTGCAACAAATACGGGTTAGTCAATTTTTGGCGTTTGCTAGCGAACTTGCAAAGAATCCTGCAAAAATATTATATTGGAAGCGTCGGATTTGAGAAGAAGGTGTTTGTGAAATATGTACCGTTAAGTTTTTGGGTTAGGAAACCCCCGTTGAATCAAATCCGGTAAGCTTGAAAATTTCGCTTGCGCGGGTAAAACTACCCGGATCTTTGGCACTGTTCTTCGTAACCACCTTGATTTTGAATGTGCACTTTGCTCCCCACGCCCGCTGTTCGCAAATCCGCAAAATCTGAAATGTCGGAAAAAATGGATATTAGTGTGGAAAAACGATACGAATGCCCAAATACCTGCACACTAAAAATTATAAAAAACAAACAATACAAATAGGACAAAAATAGAACACTGGAGCTCAGAGGAGAAATTGGAGGCAAGAGGTGGTGAAAGGGCCGGCGTCGCCGGATTTGGTGATGATGTCGCCGGCCAACTTGATGACGTAGGGATCCAAATTTCAACAGTAGTCTCAGTGTTCCACTAATGCCACACTGGTATTGTTTTTCTTTTTATTTTAGTTACAGAGTGCAAGCAGGTATAAAATCAAGAGAACAAAATGGTTAGATTGTGTTAATTTTTTGTTTGGTTTTGAAATTTTGAATTTTTTTAGTTTGTTTCAGAAAATAGGGTTAGATGGATATTAACAAGATTAACCCGAAATAACAAAAACAAAAACGTTACAGTCTCCCCGGCAACGGCGCCATTTGATCGCACGCCAAAAGCGTGTCGGATATTTAAGAGTTCTAAAGTTTAACCGCGATCAGGACGGTGTCGCTTTGCAGCTAGCCGCGATGAGCACGGGTCGATCCACAGGGAGATGGTAAGTTTTTAGGCTTGTTCTAACGAGTTAACACGCGTGGCGTATTTGTTTGTCATCTAACTTATGTGTTATATTCAAGTATAAGGCTTGTTAGGAAACGATAGGATAGTGTAAGTTAATAGATTCCGTATTCAAGTACTTTGAGCCGAACTCAACCAATGAAGCTAGAACAATTGGCAACAACGTGGATTAGGGGACTTAAGCATGGTATTCATGGAATCTGGCTTATTGACCCTTGTCCGTACGTTCTTGTCTCTTGCTTTCGCCTCCGGCCAAACCGAATGCAACCGGTCACGGTTAGGAATCACCTTTACCTTGGTAGGGTAGGGTGCCTAACGGAGCGCTTGCGTAAGGTTTGGGCAGAGTTTCAAATGGAAAAGACGGGAAAAGGAAATGAAAAACGAAACGTTAACTTACAAAATCTTTCTCTTTTCCTAACAACAATATTCACACCAACATTCACAAAACAACAAAGAGGAAAAAAGAAAAGCTACAAAGAAAAGAAAAGACTACAATCAAGTAATTAAATGACATGGTAATAAATTGCAAGTAATAAAAGACAAGAATGAAAATGCATGTAAGTAAAAGAGCGAGTAAGAAAGACTAAGAACCATAGAACCCAAAATAAGATATGGGTTCAATAACCAAATCTTAAACTTGCAAGCTCAATGAAGAGGTTGCAAGATCAAGAAGAGGCAAAGAACTCATGGTGAATGAAGCACAAAAGAACACTTTATTAAACTTCAAGAATGATACAACCCCTTGAGATCAATAACCAACCCTTAACCTTTCAAGCTCAATGAAGAGGTTGAAGGATCAAGAGAAGGTTAAGACTTTAAGGGGACTAATCTATTTACAAGAAAAGAGAAAAGAAAACTTGGACAAAGAATGACAATCCAAGACTTAAGAATGAATAAAGAATGACCTTTGAACCTTTGCCCACTGCCTGCTTTTATAGGCTCCAAAGAATGGAGGGAAATTCAAAATTTTAAATCAACACAAAATCTTTAGCATTGAATGCTCATTACTTCATGTCCATTTGTGCCTTGATTCTTGTCTTCCCCATCATGGTCCATGCTGATTTGTCTATTTGAATTTGATTTGCACTCAGTTTTGGAAGGAAATTTGAATACAATTCAACACATGATCTTCAGCATTAAATACTCATTACTCCATTCCCACATGTGGCTTGATTCATGGCTGCTCCATTATGGCTCATACTGATTTGTTTAATTGACTTTGATTTGATTTCAATTTTGGAAGGAAAAAATCAACACATGATGTTTAGCCTTCATTGCATATAATATTTTGCCTTGAATGCATATCCACATGTGCCTACAAGTATTGTGTACACATTTGTTGTGTTGGACCATTTAGATAGAAAAATGTGTACACAAACTTGTTGCAAAAAGGGACTCCTGAAGTATCGGTCGGATTGCGGTTCTGGTTGCAGTGTCGGCTCTCAATTGATATATCCATGCTTTTAAATGTATTTCCAGTATTTTATCACGGATACCTGTAATCTGTATTACTGAGCAGACACTGGTTAATAGTATCGATAAATACAACAAATAGATAATGAATGGGCGGTATTAGAATGCAGTTTTCTGATATGAACAGCCCCTTACGGCCCCTCCCGCGCTAAGGATCAAATCCCTCACCAAGAGGTAACCGGGACCGCACTTGCTCGGTTATCCCCGGCCGGTAATTCGTTATCCCAAAACGCCAGGTATCTAAGCCCTCGCCAAGAGGCAACTGAGCAGCTTCACTGCTCGGTCCATCCTTAGCAGGCCTCCCACGGCCCCTCCAGCGCCAAGGATCTAAGCCCTCACTAAGAGGCAGCCGAGCGGCTACCCCGCTCGGTTATCCCTGGCTGGTAGCTTCCCTACCCCACAATGCCAGGGATCAAAGCCCTCACCAAGAGGCAGCCGAGCGGCTACCCGGCTCGGCTATCCCTGGTCGGTAGCTCCCTACCCCAACACACTAGGGATCAAAGCCCTCTCCAAGAGGCAGCCGATCGGCTACCCTGCTCGGCTATCCCTGGCTGGTAGCTCCCTACCCCACAACGCCAGGGATCAAAGCCCTCGCCAAGAGGCACCGGGCAGCAACCCTGCTCGGCCATCCTTAAGGATCAAAATCCCTCGCCAAGAGGCACCGGGAAGTAACCCTGCTCGGCCCATCCTTAGTAGGCCACTTACGGCCCCTCCCGTGCTAAGGATCAAAAGCCCTCGCAAGAGGCAACCGGACCCGTCCTTGCTCGGTTATCCTTGGATGGTAGCTCCCTACCCCAACACACCAGGGATCAAAGCCCTCGCCAAGAGGCACCGGGCAGCAACCCAGCCCGGCTCGTCTTTAAGGATCAAAAGCCCTCGCAAAAGGCAACCGGGCCCGCCCTTGCTCGGTTATCCCTGGCTGGTATCTCCATACCCCAACACACCAGGGATCAAAGCCCTCGCCAAGAGGCACCGGGCAGCAACCCTGCCCAACTCGTCCTTAAGGATCAAAAGCCCTCGCAAAAGGCAACCGGGCCCGCCCTTGCTCGGTTATCCCTGGCCGGTAGCTCTATACCCCAACACACCAGGGATCAAAGCCCTCACCAAGAGGCACCAGGCAGTAAACCTGCTCGGCCCATCCTTAGTAGGCCCCTTACGACCCCTCCCGCGCTAAGGATCAAAGCCCTCACCAAGAGGCAACTGGCCCGCCCTTTCTCGGTTATCCCTGGCTGGTAGCTCCCTACCCCACAATGCCAGGGATATAAGCCCTCACCATGAGACGACCGAGCAGCTACCCTACTCGGCCAATCCTTAGTAGGCCTCTTACGGCCCCTCCAACAACTAAGGAACAAAAGCCCTCACCAAGAGGCATCCGGTCTATCTGCGTCTGAGCGATCTCCACCTTGACTTCGGGGCCATGGAGATACCGTCTTTCCGCCGGTCTTTGCACACTTGGCAAGTGAATAGACTCAACTCGACGCATAATCGCTAGACGAAGAACCGACATTACACAAAGGCAGTACTGTGCAAATACAAGTGCTTACCGACAAAGGAAAATACGCGTGCAAATATGACTGCAAAAAGTCTTTATTCACAAAGTCAAAGCTTTTATAAGGGTATTGTGGGCTCCCCAGCCTTACAAAATGCCCGGAGGCCAACAAAATTCCCGATGCAACAAGAAAAAAAAGAAGAAACAAGAAGACAAGGTGCTTCAGGCCTCAGGGCCAGGCGCAACCCCAGGAAGCTCAAACATCAACCACGGCTCGGGCGGCGTCGGGGCCTCAGCGCCCATCACATCGACCTCGGCGTCGCCCTTACCAGGAATATCTTCCCCGGCGTCTCCCCCGGGGTCGTCCCCCTGCTCGTCATCCCCAAGAGGGTATTCGGCTCGGAGCTCTTCGTCAGCGAACTCCGGCATCCGAGCCTTGACGGCGTCGAGGGCCTTATGCCAGATGGCGGTAGTGGCCGAGGCTAAGACGGTGTAAAAATGTTCCGACTTCTGGTAGTTCTCCACCGCCTTCGCTGCTCTGAGGTCTGCTCGCTTCGCCCCCTCTACCGCCGCCTCCAGCTCCTTCCGGAAGGTGCTCGCCGACTTCTTCATGGTGCCAACGAGCACCTTAGAGTCCTGAAGCTTGGCCTCGGCGGCCTCGCGGAACCTGGCAACCTCCTGCTTCGCGGCCGCCACCTCCTGCTTTCCGGCCACCACCTTGCCCTCAAGGGCAGCGACCCTCGCCATCACCGCCTCCAACTCCCGCTTTGAGCTCTCCTCCAGCGAGGAAAGCTCGCCCGCGGCTCGCATCGCCGAGGTTATTTCCTCCTCTTCCATCTGGACGACGAGGGCGACGTGCTGGAGGACCTGAAGAAATCAGAGGGGGGTCAGAAAGAAAAATGGGGCACCAAATCTCGCGAGTGATGAGACGCTGAGTGAGAAATTAAGTGAGGTGCGAGCACTAACCTGCACAGCCTCTTGGGCGATGGACGCCATTTGCGCCTTCAGAGTCCCTCGAGGGACCTTGCCCCAGGCCGACCTCTCCATGTCGGCCAGCAAGCTGTCAACGACGGAGAGCCCCGAAGGCACCTCAAAGCGGAGCTCCCTCTCATCCACCAAGATCGGGGAGGCCGGGGTCCGCAGAACTGCCCGGGGGAACCTCTTGAGAGACGGCCCCGGGGAGTCGATCTCTATGTCTGAAGCCTAGGCCTCCGGTTCCCGAGCCCGCTTTCGGCTGGGCTCCAGGGCCCGGCCCGCACCCGAACGCCGGGGTGGGGCGGTTGCCGGGGCCGACGTCGGACGGGAGGAGCTGGCACCTCCAGCCTTCGATCCCTTCTTCGGCTTGCACATGGCCGCTCGAAGTTCGCTCAGGTCCATGTGTTCTGCACAAGACAAGGTACACTAGAGTCAGCAACATAAGTAAAATGAAAATAAACAACTAAGGGCCAGCTCAACTAACTTACCGGCGAACTGGGCAGGGCTGAGCCCAGCCCAACTAAGGGCCCGCTCAGAAAGCAGCACGTCGGCCCGGGGAATGGGCACCCACTCCGCCACCTTTGTCGCGTCGGGATCATTGGACTGACCTCCCCCCCGGCACCTACACCTAGACCACTGGGTGGACACAGGCCAGTCCTCACCCTTCGGCGGCCCAACAAAGAAAAACTTCTTCTTCCAATCATGGATGGAAGAAGGCACGACGACGACTCCCGAACCGGGAGCACTCCCCCGTTGTTTCCTGAAGGAGAGGTAAACCCACCACGGATCGCCCGCGCTAGTGCTGGGGTGACGTTTGTAGAGGAGAGAAGAGGCAAGGGTAGACAGCCTGAAAGGGATCAACTGCAACTTCAAACGGACCAGGAACCCGAGGAGAATCCTCCGGGAGTTCGGCACTAGCTGGCCCGGGGCTAACCCGAAGTATTCAGCGCTCTAACAACCTCGGGGGAGAAGGGCAGGCGCATTCCGGCCCAAAAGGCTTCCAAGTATAGGGCAATCTCCTTCCCCCCGTACCTGATCTGCCCTCTCCCCCTCCCCGGCCAAACGCAACGTGTAGCCGGGAGGAATATGGAAACGAGTCCGAGCATTGGCGAGCTCTTCCTCGTACCTCACCGCAGACGACGCGCCAGACGCATCCGCGACCTCCATTCAGGGAACCGCCCCGTCGCGTGACCCTAAGAAGAAGACCTAACCCTAACTCCCCGGGAGGACTCCGATCCAGAAGAAGAAGAAGAAGAGGAAGAAAAGGAAGACTCTACATAGGGCTCTCCAGACTCTACACCAACTACATCTACAGACTCCTCAGAGGAAGACATCTAACCTGATGAAGAGGAATTCTCGGAAAAGCGAACGCGGAAATCCCGACCTAAAGAGGAGAACGCCGAGCTAACAACGCCAAAGAAGAGATTATAAAGAAGAATGGGCCCTCATGTGGGCCCCACCTCTATTCATAGCCACCGGCGTATCCATCCAACGATGGCGATCATCTCCCGCCGAAACGAAGCTTCGCCCTCAACGGCCACCAACGCTCCACCTGTCACGCGCACATTGGCCATGCCCCATCGAGCACAGGAAACCTGCAACCCGTCGCATCAGCCAATCAGCGCCCGACACGTGGGCAGTCGCTTCGGTGACCGTACGCACGATCCGGCGCACCCTCTTTAATGCAAAGATCTGATCCCTGATTCGCTGACGCGACCAAGAGAATACGACCGATTGCCTGGGAACACGCCACGATATCTTCGAAAAGGAGCTCACCTCGGATGACCTGGCAGACTACTCTCGACCCGACCTATGATCTGGTCGGGACGAGAGTGGGGGGCTAATGATGATGCTAGATATCGGTGATCTCCCGGATCATGACACATGGCAGATGACGTGTCCCAGAGCATGCGAGAAAGGAACTACAGTAGCCAACCAGACCACTCTTATGCCCGTCCTACAAGTAAACAACCATTGGCTCACATCCGAGCCCCCTGCACAATTGGCCTTCTCGGCCCTATCAGCTCGTCTCCGAGCTACCACAGAACCAAGATACCTCGGCTCTCCCGCTCGTCCGCGAGCTCTCCCGCCGAGGTCATCTTCCTCGGTCTCATCGACCGACCAACGACACCACTCACAAGCGCAACCGCCATCCCGCGAATCTCGCCATGCGCGAGATATCCGGCGGCCACATCCCACGTTCCACGCTATTACGATTCCCCATTAACGAGCCTGTCTCGCCATTAATGGGAGATCCCACTCATTACACGGGGGTGACGTCGGGAGCGTAACGGCCGGCGTGATTCTCACGCCTGCCCTTCCTGCTGCCACCGCTATATAAACCCCTTCTTCAGATGGTTCAAGTAAGCCTTTTTTACTCCACTAAGCCGTTACTCTGCTCGGATTTCCTCTATAACTTGACCGTCGGAGGGTCCTCGGTGGTACAACCTGTAAGTCCACGTTGCCCACCCCGGTGCTTGCGGGGAGGCGGAAACGATATAAAAATCGGATTTTTATCGAACTAGGCAACATAGACTATTAAAAGGAGGATCTTTGCTAAAAAAAAACTAACTACAAGCTAACTAGTTTTAGCTACATGGAAGAAAGGTTATACCTTGGGCTTTATGTCCTTCTCTCCTTGCTCCTTGGAGTGAATGGAAGTGATCTCCTTGTCGTCTTCTCTAGTCGAAGAAGGATCCACCCGAGAGCCTCAACCTTTGGCTTCAACTTCAAGCTAGAAGTAACTAAGATGCTAGAAGTGCTAATCCTAGAACCTTAGAAGAGAGTAGAGATTATTTTAGAGAGGTTTATCTCAAGCTCAAGTGTTTCTCAACTCATGAGAGGGGAGAGCTAGAGAGAGAGGAAGAGGAGGAGAGAGAATCTATATGATAGAATGAGAGGAATAATGAACCATTCTCTCATATATGTGTGAATTATGAAAATAGATAATTAGCAAGATAATTGTCATGGTTAATCAAGACTTGACCATTATCATTTCACATTAAATGCAAATTGCAAGAATCAAAGAGCATCTTTTATATGGAATGATGATGGTCAACATGTCAACCTAAGTCAACAAGTCAAGATAGTCAACAACCCTAACCATGCACAATTATATTTAACTAATATCAATTAATCATAATACACACATAAGTATTAGGGTTAAGAAAATGACAATGGTCATCAACCCTAATCAAAGTCCTCCCCCTCTGTCTCAGTCAACTGTGCATACGCACCCGTATTCGTGATCCGAGAAACACGAATACAATGAGATAAAACCAATCCCAAATTATATACTAGGATCCGGCTTAAACCAAAGCCCGCTAGTATAAGCTGTCCGGACAGCAAACGTGCACAAGTGCGCGGATGTGAACGAACCCTGTTGCAAAACCATGCGACCTCTACTCATTTTGCCTAAAGGCGAATAACTCTCTGTGTGGGACTCTAAAGACTCGACACTACGCTGGCAGTGGGTTTAACCACAGACCGCAAGCGGCACTAGCTGTACGTAACGGTCCCCAGGTAGATGCCGATAAGAAGACTGACGAGGTGAACCCATCTGAACTCCTACTGAGCCTGAATGTGACAGTCTCCGTACAGTCCGTTCTGTTCGTCTGATACATCGCATGGCGGGCCTAGGGGGGCGGTAAACGTCAGTCCCCTAATAGCGGTATAAGTCGTGTCGGAGTGTAGCCCAGAACACCCTGAGACAACACTGGAAACCTACCAGTATATCTCGCTTGCCCTGGCCAGGGACTACTTGTGTAATGGCTCTCCTAGACACAGCGCGATGTCAACCCCCAATACCGGGAGAGACGAATCCTGTCTAACCGTCACTGCCTCTAAGTGCTTCGGGACTGCACCCAACTACTACCTGTTTGCACGACTCCTTTGAGCCGTGGTAGGGTAGTAATCAAAGTACAGTGGGAACACACTCGAGGCGAAGTGACAGTGTCAAGTCAGCAGACTAAGCTGTACTCATGTCACCTGGGAACTAATAACTGACAATAGGTATAATACCAACCAACAGTTCCCGACGAGTCCTGTCCAGTGTACTCGTAACCTAACGAGCACCCGCATACTATCTCAAGTACGACGTACTGACGGCTGTGGGACAGACCGTCTCCCACGCTGGGATGAGAAGCGCATACGCTAGTCTACTCCGGAGTATCGATGCCCTGTCTCGATAGTCCTACGACTAGGGACCTGTATAAGGATGTGCTTATGGATTATCCAGCCCCCACGAGTGTGACTGCCATCACAACGCTGGTAATCAAGCAAAGATCCTAAGGGCTCCACTAATGCGTATAGGTGATATAATAAAAGAAACACATGTACACATTAAAGCAGAGACAAACCAAGTAGCATACTACCATTTCGAGCAAGATTGTATATACAACTGTGAATATCCCAAGCTTCCATCAAGTAATATACATACTAGTATGATACAGTAATGGCCTCTAGGGCATATACACTAACAATCTCCCACTTGCACTAAGGCCATGTACTGGCGTATCGAAGACCTATCATCTCGATCAGCTGCTCGAACTGAGTCTGGGGTAAGGCCTTCGTGAATGGATCTGCAGTGTTATCTTCTGAAGCAACCCTCCGAACCTCGATCTCCTGGCGATCCACGATCTCCCTGATCAGGTGATACCGCCTCAAGATGTGTCTGGATTTCTGATGGGACCTGGGTTCCTTCACTAAAGCTATAGCCCCGTTGTTGTCACAATACAGAGGTATTGGATCAACAATGGACGGAACCACCTGAAGTTCTTTCAAAAACTTCCACATCCAGACAGCTTCTTTTGCGACATCAGATGCAGCGATGTATTCCGCTTCCATAGTCGAGTCAGCAACGGTTTCCTGTTTGGAACTCTTCCAACACACCGCCCCTCCATTGAGGGTAAAGACAAAACCCGACATGGACTTGGAATCATCTTTGTCATTCTGGAAGCTGGAGTCAGCAAAGGCCTCAATCTGGAGGTCTTTTCCGCCATACACCAAGAACATCTTCTTAGTCCTTCTCAGGTACTTGAGAATGTTCTTTACCGCTATCCAATGTTTCTCCCCAGGGTTTGACTGATACCTGCTTACCACACTCAGTGCATAAGCCACATCTGGTCTGGTACATAATATCACATACATTATAGAGCCTACCGCAGAGGCGTAGGATATAATAGACATGCGATCCCTCTCCAAATCAGTCTTGGGAGACATCTCTTTGGAGAGGGTGATCCCGTGACAAGCCGGTAGATTACCGCGCTTAGAATCTTCCATGCTGAATCTTTTCAGTATGGTGTCGATGTACCTGGACTTTGAGAGTCCTAAAATCCTCTTGGATCTATCACGGTAGATCCGGATCCCCAGAATGTATGAGGCATCACCCAGGTCTTTCATGGAGAACCTGTGTAACAAGAACCCTTTGACAGATTGTAGCATAGGAATGTCATTTCCTATTAAGAGAATGTCATCCACGTATAAAACGAGGAATACTACAGTTCTCGCTACAAATCTACAATAGATACATGGTTCATCTGGATTTTTGATAAAGCCAAATTCCTTGACCGTCTCATCAAAACAGATGTTCCAACTCCGCGATGCCTGCTTTAGTCCATAAATGGACTTAAGCAACTTGCACACCTTTCCGCTGCTCCCACTCTGAATGAAACCCTCTGGCTGGTCCATATAGACACACTCCTCTAAATTTCCATTTAGAAAAGCGGTCTTTACGTCCATCTGCCAAATCTCATAATCGTGGAAGGCAGCAATGGCAAGAAAGATCCGAATGGATTTCAGCATAGCTACTGGAGAAAAGGTTTCGTCATAGTCCAAACCAGGTCGCTGACGAAAACCCTTTGCAACCAGTCTAGCTTTATAGGTCTCAACCTGTCCATCTACACCAATCTTCCTTTTGAAGATCCACTTGCATCCTACGGGTTTTACCCCATCTGGAGCAATGTCCAACGACCATACTTTGTTGGTGTACATGGACTCCATTTCGGTCCGCATTGCATCCAGCCATTTTACCGAGTCAACGCTCTGAATGGCTTGCTGGAAGCTAGTAGGCTCATCACAATCTATGATGCAATCTTCTCTATCCCCGTCTATGAGAAAACCGTAGTATCTCTCGGACGGATGAGACTGCCTACTACTCCTGCGGAGTGGCGTAGGAATATCCTGATCTTTCGAACCCTCTGGTTCCACTAAGCTTTCAGTAATAGCTGGTGGTTCTGGAATTTCTTCCAGTTCTATTGCGCTCCCACTAAATTCCTTTTCCAAGAACTGATGTTCCAGAAAGTGGGCATTACGAGAAACAAGGACTTTTTGTTCCTCTGCGTAATAGAAAAGATACCCCCTGAAGTTCTTTGGGTATCCCACAAACTTGCACAGTACTGAGCATGCCTCGAGTTTGTCCGCATGCTGCTTTTTGACAAAAGCTGGACATCCCCAAATCTGCAGGTATTGAAGATAGGGTTTCTTCCCACTCTATAACTCATATGGTGTGGTAGGCACAGTCTTAGTGGGAACTCGGTTCAAAAGGTATGCGGCTGATTCTAGCGCATATCCCCAGAATGATCGCGGTAACTCAGTGTTACTCATCATGGACCGTACCATATCCAATAAGGTTCGGTTCCGTCTCTCCGATATACCGTTATGTTGCGGAGTGTATGGATGAGTAAGCTGAGAGAGAATTCCATTCTCTTTTAAGTAACCCAGGAACTCGGCACTGAAGTATTCACCACCTCGATCAGATCTCAGTGCCTTGATACTTTTGCCTGTTTGTTTTTCTACTTCATTCTTGTATTCCTGGAATTTTTCAAAAGCCTCGGATTTATGTTTCATTAAGAAGACATATCCGTACCTTGAAAAGTCATCTGTAAAAGTAATGAAGTAAGAATAACCGCTTCGTGCATGCGTAGACATTGGACCGCACACGTCGCTGTGTACGAGTCCCAAGAGCTCGCTCGCTCTTACTCCGTGTCCAGTGAACGGAGTCTTTGTCATCTTTCCTTTGAGACAGGATTGACAAGTTGCATACGATTGATATTCGAACGGGTCCAAATATCCTTCTGTATGTAACTTCGTCAACCTTCTCTCATTAATGTGACCGAGTCTACAATGCCATAAGAAAGTTTTATTGATTTGTGGAGACTTTCTTTTGTGTGTATTCTGGACATTGAAAATCTGTGGTTGGTTTAATACGTATATACCGTTGTCTAATATACCTGACCCAATCAAAACTTGATTAAGGTGAATGTTCACAACATTACTTACAAATGCAAATTCATAACCTTCTTTAGACAATAAAGATACAGAAATGATATTACAAGTTGCATTTGGTACAAAATAACAACTACGCAAAACCAAAAAGTGTCCATCTGACAATCCCAGGTGATAGTCCCCCACGGCCTCAGCATCCATGCTAGCTCCGTTTGCAACTCTGAGGGTCATATCACCTGCCTTCAAAACCCTACGCTTTCTCAACGCCTGCAAAGAATTACAGATATGAGATCCTGATCCGGTATCCAATACCCAGGAAGTAGAGTTTATTGATAGACAATTTTCAATAACATACACACCTGAAGCTGAAGCCACAACTCGCTTCAGATCCTGGGTTCTGGCCTTCCAAGCCTTGCAATCCTGTTTCCAGTGTCCACTTTTGTGACAGTAGAAGCATTCTTCCTTCCCCACAAGCTTTCCCGCTACCTTTGTTGCCTTTCCCTTTCCCTTCGTATCCACTTTACTGACACCGCCCCTTGGTTTGGCGGGGGCTTTCTTCTTCTTTCCCTTGGCTTTCGCCCTGGACCTAGAAGAGGAAGATCCTCCTACAAATAAAGTGGATGTCTCCCTACCTTTCTGTAGGGTGCCCTCAGCACTTCTCAACATGTTCAGAAGTTCGGAAAGTTCAACCTCCTTTCCTTGCATGTTGAAGTTAAGGATAAACTGGGCGTAAGTGGAAGGAAGGGACTGGAGAATCAAGTCAGTGTAGAGTTCATTCTCCAACGTGGTCCTAAGGTCTGCGAGCTCCTCTATGTAGCCAATCATCTTAAGCACGTGTTCCGCTACCGATGATCTGACGGCCAATCTTGCCGAAAATAACTTTTTCGACACTTCGTATCTGGTGATATGAGACTGCTCTCCATACAGATCTTTTGTATGGAGAAATTTGGACTCTAGGTCCATATTCTCGTGCCTCCTCTGATGTTCATTGTCCATCGAGGCAAGCACGAGGCATTTGTCCTTCGCGCAATCGATCTCCCATGTCTTACGGATTTCTACATCCGCGACGCTGGAGGTAGGACCTGGGACGGGGGGAGCTTTGGTGGTAAGGATATACCCCAACTTGTCGTAAGTGATTGCCATCTTGACATTCCTGAGCCAATCTTTGTAGTTTGGCCATGTCAGTATGTTTTTATCTAGTAATAACTTAAGTTCGGTCATGTTGAATGGTCGCTGCAATTAGGAGAGAGAAAAGAAACACACTTTAGCATAATGCTCTTGCAAGTTTAGAGTGGTTTTTAGTTTGTCTAAACAGGATGGCTCCCACTGTCTCTCGAATCCCTCCTCAAACCATAAAGGAAGAATTAGTCGGGATCAATCTCACCGTACAATACTTGCTTAACCGTTCAGCCAGGCTAGTGTCGGTACTTCGAGGGAGGTTTTCCAACGCTTTCGCGAAGTTCCTTAATTAAGTAACCTCTTTTCCCTGGGGGCGTAGCCCCGCTAACACCTTTCTAGACACCTACTAGGTTTATAGCATTGATCGTTAAGTGAGAGATTTCCCGAGGAGTAGCATATACTCACAGTAGGATCGGGATCCAAATATCATCGCGTGATAAAACCGAAGGAATCCTACCAGAATCATCACACTCCAAATGGTATGTAGCGCTAGCAAGTTTCAGTACTTATGAAACTCCCGATGTGGATTTTTGCCCCCATGCTCTTATGACCTTGGCGTGAGGTCAAAATGTCATAAGTCACATGTCAAGTTCTTCCCATCATTATCCAGGTTAATTTGAACCCACCCGTACCTACCCTTGACGTAGGCCAAAATGGCAGTACGACTGTCTTAAACCAACGCATTCTATCTATGCAACAGATAAATATCCGGCAGCTACCAATCACTATGCCTTGGCGTGAGGTCAAAATACATAGCTTGAATACTACCGAATATTTAACTGAAATGATGGAGGGCTACGAATGGTTTTGGCGAAACCGTGAACGTAGTGAACTTGATATAATCGATGGAACGAGATAGCTTTTAAAAGGAGTGGTTCAAGCTCCGCATTTAAAAGTTTAGTTTTGAAAAGAACCGAGTGGTTTTCAAAGTGTTCTTATCGACTTTTACTTGGTTTATTTTCTTGCATTAATTTTAATGCATCCCATCTTTTAATACTACCATTGCAGAAAACAACCAAAATATGGTGTACGCTTATGCCATCCGCATTCGTCACGGGGCCCCGTCATCACCCGTTAGCTTACTTAACTAACGACAGAGCGGGGGCTGGACTAGCGCGGATGCAAAACATAAGCAACACCTAAATAGTTATCATATATAGATATATAGCAATGATAGCCATTACAGATCACAGATGAACACTTTGGATATACCAGGAATCCGCGATTCGTTCGAGCCTGCAATGAAAAGCGGATTACACGGTCGCGATGAATAGCCAATACCCCACCCAAGACCCCTACGGGTGCGGCAAACTACCCGCCAAGTACCCGAAGCGAAGCAACCTCCCTCAACGACGTGAGTAGGCCACTCGGCACTTCGAGATACCCGGTAGTTTGTGCACCCCTCCATGGGTCTATCCTAGGAGCAAAAACAGTAAAAAGAAATTATACAATGACGGCTACAACCCCGACCCGGTTGTGCGGCCAAATAAATAATATTATATCAATTTACATAAACCCCGGCTATTCATCCGCGACAATCCACCGAGTTCATATACACAAACCAATAAGTATTACAGATCACAGATATGTATAACCCCCACTAATCGACGTATAGCGATTAGCAGACGTTAAATACATATAAACATCACAGATATAACCCAATAGTCAAAGTATAGTGAAGTTCGATCAAAAATACAGATTTATAGCCACCCCAAATACAAATTTCTATTCTGGAAAATCTGGGCAGAAATAAAATATCTTAAAAATCCCAAAACCATGAAATAGGAACACTGCAAGAGAAACGAGCCGCGGCCGAGTCAACTCGGCCGCGGAACCGCGGTGAGTTGGTCGGTTCACTGGTTCGTTTTCTTGGGTGTACTGTAAAAACCCTGAGCCGATTTTTAAGGTTTTAGAGCAGATTTAAAAAATCGGCAGAAGCTAGGGTTTTTGGAAAATAAGTTTTGTGATTTTTACCGATCGAACTTCTATACACTTTACTAACTAGCTAGTTTATGTTTAGTTAGGCTCTGATACCACTTTTAAGTCCACGTTGCCCACCCCGGTGTTTGCGGGGAGGCGGAAACGGTATAAAAATCGGATTTTTATCGAACTAGGCAACATGGACTATTAAAAGGAGGATCTTTGCTAAACAAAAACTAACTACAAGCTAACTAGTTTTAGCTACATGGAAGAAAGGTTATACCTTGGGCTTTATGTCCTTCTCTCCTTGCTCCTTGGAGTGAACGGAAGTGATCTTCTTGTCGTCTTCTCTAGTCGAAGAAGGATCCACCCGAGAGCCTCAACCTTTGGCTTCAACTTCAAGCTAGAAGTAACTAAGATGCTAGAAGTGCTAATCCTAGAACCTTAGAAGAGAGTAGAGATTATTTTAGAGAGGTTTATCTCAAGCTCAAGTGTTTCTCAACTCATGAGAGGGGAGAGCTAGAGAGAGGGGAAGAGGAGGAGAGAGAATCTATATGATAGAATGAGAGGAATAATGAACCATTCTCTCATATATGTGTGAATTATGAAAATAGATAATTAGCAAGATAATTGTCATGGTTAATCAAGACTTGACCATTATCATTTCACATTAAATGCAAATTGCAAGGATCAAAGAGCATCTTTTATATGGAATGATGATGGTCAACATGTCAACCTAAGTCAACAAGTCAAGATAGTCAAATGGTCAACAACCCTAACCATGCACAATTATATTTAACTAATATCAATTAATCATAATACACACATAAGCATTAGGGTTAAGAAAATGATAATGGTCATCAACCCTAATCAAAGTCCTCTCCCTCTGTCTCAGTCAACTGTGCATACGCACCCGTATTCGTGATTCGAGGAACACGAATACAATGAGATAAAACCAATCCCAAATCATATACTAGGATCCGGCTTAAACAAAGCCCGCTAGTATAAGCTGTCCGGACAGCAAACGTGCACAAGTGCGCGGATGTGAACGAACCCTGTCGCAAAACCATGCGACCTCTACTCATTTTGCCTAAAGGCGAATAACAATCTGTGTGGGACTCTAAAGACTCGACACTACGCTGGCAGTGGGTTTAACCACAGACCGCAAGCGGCACTAGCTGTACGTAACGGTCCCCAGGTAGATGCCGATAAGAAGACTGACGAGATGAACCCATCTGAACTCCTACTGAGCCTGAATGTGACAGTCTCCGTACAGTCCGGTCTGTTCGTCTGATACATCGCATGGCGGGCCTAGGGGGCGGTAAACGTCAGTCCCCTAATAGCGGTACAAGTCGTGTCGGAGTGTAGCCCAGAACACCCTGAGACAACACTGGAAACCTACCAGTATATCTCGCTTGCCCTGGCCAGGGACTACTTGTGTAATGGCTCTCCTAGACACAGCGCGATGTCAACCCCCAATACCGGGAGAGACGAATCCTGTCTAACCGTCACTGCGTCCAAGTGCTTCGGGACTGCACCCAACTACTACCTGTTTGCACGACTCCTTTGAGCTGTGGTAGGGTAGTAATCAAAGTACAGTGGGAACACACTCGAGGCGAAGTGACAGTGTCAAGTCGGCGGACTAAGCTGTACTCATGTCACCTGGGAACTGATAACTGACGATAGGTATAATACCAACCAACAGTTCCCGACGAGTCCTGTCTAGTGTACTCGTAACCTAACGAGCACCCGCATACTATCTCAAGTACGGCGTACTGACGGCTGTGGGACAGACCGTCTCCCACGCTGGGATGAGAAGCGCATACGCTAGTCTACTCCGGAGTATCGATGCCCTGTCTCGATAGTCCTACGACTAGGGACCTGTATAAGGATGTGCTTATGGATTACCTAGCCCCCACGAGTGTGACTGCCATCACAACGCTGATAATCAAGCAAAGATCCTAAGGGCTCCACTAATGCGTATAGGTGATATAATAAAAGAAACACGTGTACACATTAAAGCAGAGACAAACCAAGTAGCATACTACCATTTTGAGCAAGATTGTATATACAACTGTGAATATCCCAAGCTTCCATCAAGTAATATACATACTAGTATGATACAGTAATGGCCTCTAGGGCATATACACTAACACAACCACCCCGGGACTTCCTTGCAGATAGTTCGACCCAACCAACCTCAAACCCATTGAGATCCACACGCTTCAAGAGCCTGCCTCCAGATCCAATCTCAGCCGTCTATCGCCGCCATCAGCAGATCAACGGAAGGTAATATCTTGGCGTGATCCATGTCACGTCAATAGGCTTGCTCATAATCAACAAAGAAAAAGATCGGATTTTTCCTTCTCTATTATAATAAATTCTTTTTGGAACTGACCCGTAAGTCTAACCCAAACGCACAACACATCCATGCATCCAACACAGAAGCACACAACACACGAGGGACCATGAATTGCCCCGAAAGCATTAAATTGTGGCTGTTTCCTCTACTGTGGATCGAACCATGTGCACTCCCCACTAGGGGAAGTGCTATACCAATTGAGTAATCGCTTTTCTATTTTAATAATAGAAAATATCATGATGCACACAAGCACGATTTCAACACACACACGGGGGATCCTGGATTTGCCCTGAAAACATTAAATTATGGTCACTTTCCCTTCTAAGGATCGAACCCTGCACGCTCCCCATTAGAGGAAGTGTCATACCAATTGAGGAATTGCTTTTCTATTTTAATAATAGAGAATACCATGGTGGCATCTGTCTATTCTATTTTTCATTCAAGAAAAAATTAATTGATATAGAAGGTATATTTATTCGAGAGCAGAATATAACTGAACACATATAACTTGTACATTTATTTTTAGCCTCAAGAATTATTACAATAAGCTAATCTTGTTTTCCTCATTTAGGACTGGACACATGTTACAAGCACATAACTGTTTTTCCCCCACGTAAACACTAAATGAATGGTAATACATGAAAGCATAGGATAAGAAATGCGTTTATTCGTAATACGTGAAAGTCGCTCTCGTAAAGAATAAGACGTGAGAGAACTGATTGAGATAGTTTGGATATGTTCAACGAAAACCAACTATCCTCCGTAGGACATCAAATAACGTTTCATCTCATGAGGCAGCTAAAGTAAAAATATGTTTGAAGGGCTTAATTGATTTAACCGAGAAAAAGATCTTTTTAAACAGTCCTGTACGGAAGAAAACTAGGGTACCTGTTTTAGCATCACATCGTCCCATGTTAAAATCGAATTATTCCAACATGAATAGTCGAAGTCTCACCCACTAACAGACAACTAACGGCGCCTTAGCTCGGTCAGCTGACGGGTCGCGCAAACCGGCTAACCCCAAAAGCGACGCATCTCCTTTGGGGTCCAATCTGCCGACGTCGCTATCATCCTTCGTCACCGTTAGCTTTGACGGCGAGCCCGCCGTCCCCAACAGCTCATCGCGTCAATAGTCGCCCCTTTTCTCCATTCATTTATTTTATTTTATTTTTATTTAAATTTCACAGACATAGCTGTACTCACCCCCACTTTTTCAAATACCAAAACAATTAATTAATAAATCATCAATCTCTCTCTCTCCCCCCTCTCTCTCTCTCTCGCATCGCCCGAAGAATTCATGTCGGTAAGTCTCGATTCCTCTTTGATTCGAATGAGTTGATTTGGATTATGCTAGGGTTTCTGTTTGATTCGATTGGATTGGATTCGAGATTAGTTTCGATATTTTTCTAGGGTTTAGGCGATCGATTCCCTTGGATTGGGCTTATAGGATTGGGATTTTATGCTTATTTGTTCGATTTCGGCTTCTTTGTGTGATTTAGGGTTTATTGGGCTAATTTTTTTGGTGCGATTTTGTTTTGATTTTAGTAGCGTTAGTTGGTGATTGATGATTTGATGGCGTTTGTGTGATGGATGTTGCGTGTAATTTCATTCTATGTGTGATCTACTGTAATAATGCAATTCAATAGAATTTTTGTGGAATGTTTAGAGCATGACGTGTTCTGACCTTTTTCACATGTGATGAAAGTTATAGCTTAGAACGTGTAATTCTTCAAATCTTGCACTGAATGATGAGTCTCATTGCCCTTGGACGATCTTTGAAGCATTTTTTGGATACTTGAGCATTGCAGAATGATTTGCAAGAAAAGTGCTTATTAGAAATGATTTTTTAGGTTAGTAACATGCTAAAATTTAAAGTGAACTCCCAAATTGAGTTTAGCTTGTAAGAAGAGGCTTCTTTGTATTGTTCATTGATTGCTAGATTTTAAGCAACATGTCTCGTCACGGAACAACATTGAGCTGTTGGCTTTTGTTCATCACCCTTCCTGGGAGCTTGAGTTATTGTTCTTATCACGATTATTGTATAAAATGCATTCTTTGTTGTCCATCCCACATGGTATTATAACTTTTGTTAGCCTTCCTAGGCCGCTATCTTGACATTATTATTGCTGGATGTGGAATGTTAGCTTGTTCTCACTGAAGAGTTGGTTCATAAAGTTTGAATGTTAACCAGTTGTAGTAACCTTAGTTCTTACGTAGGGAAGATGGATGTTTCCATGGCACTCTTAGATAGGATACCTGTTTACGGCAGCGCTGCTTATAACCCTCATCATACATGCTATTGCTGCCGACAATGACTTTACGTGCATTGTATGTTAACATGTTCTCTCAAATCAATCTGTGAGAGACATATTCGAACATGAAGGAAGATAAAAATGGATTTCAATAGTGATTTAAGTAGCATGAATTTGGATATGAGATATTCTACAAGTCTATTTCACAATTTTCTAATTGTAGGATATGATTCGTGGGATACATTTATCTTTTATATCTACACACATATAAGAAAATATTATTATTCTTAGAAAATCTAAACCAAATATACAATTAATTTCTCTACTTTAATAATGCTATTCCTAGATACTTTCCCCGTCTTCTAGTCTTATCCTTAGATAAGTAGAATTTTGCGGGTACTAACCGGACATTTTATTTAAGTAAAACAATAGTCACTCAAAGAATCATTATTTTTTCTTTTATATTTAAATTATCCTTTATTTTTTTGGTCTGTTTCCTCGGTGGTGTATAATATCGGCCGATATCGGTCAATTTCGGCCAATATTTGGCCGATGCCGGTCGGTACCGACCGATACTAAGTTTTTAAGGCTGTTTTTGGATTGGCTCCTACCGAAACCGGTCCGCTACGGCCGAAACCTCGAACCATGGTTGTATGTTAATTGTTTCCTTGTGTCATAGTTTCACTTTGATCTTTCTCATCTCATTTCATCTCTTATGTGGCGTGTATGGACAATCGATTGCATCGAAGAAGATTAGAATGTTAAATGCCAGATAGACAAATGCTAGGATATAACATAGTTGTATGACCCTAAGATGGCCAAAAACTGGAGGGGTGCATATTGGGTGGGACACATTGTGAGGTAATTGTCATTCTGCTGGGAACTAATATGAAATAAAGTATTTGTCAGGGACTTTAATCACATAGAATCTGTTATTAGATTTGTTGCTCTACCATTAAGATCATTTTTGGTTAAGCAAAGAACTTAGTTTTTTTTTTGGTTAGTGATTGGCTAGTATTACTGAAATGGACTGCGGCCAACCCCCAAATTAGGTCCTATAGGTTGTGAAGTTCATTGTTTGTTCTGACCAGAAACTTATGTATGCTGTGAAATTTTCATCCCTTTGTCATGTTTTTTCCATCAACCTCTCTTTTCCAAGTCTCGATTGTTGCAACCTCACTTTTATGGCAGTTAGCATCTGATTTTAGAGTCTAAGCAATACTGGTTAATAGTTGGTTGTTTCATGCATAAATTCTTCTGATAGCTGAAGAATATAACATATATGCGGAGTTGAAATCTAAAAGTTCAATATACGCACATTTTGTACAGAAGAAAGTTTACTTGCTTTTTGTAGCCTCCTATGTTACCCTAACTATTAAGGCGATTGACAGATGGTGTGTTTTTGTCTTGTCATCTCATTGCTGGTATTTCCTTTTTTATTGATATAATGAGGGTCCATCAGTTTTTCAAAAAAAATTGCTCCCCTGACCTTCCAGACATGTGATCTGGATTTTTGGAGATGGCTAGCTCATTATTGGTCAAAATTAGATTAATCCTTCCCCAGTGTCAAAATAACTTCTTTTGTTCCTACTTATTAATACTCGGAAAATAAATTGCGCCAATTGCTCTTTCTGAGCATTTCTTTGCCTGAAATTTTCATCTAGTTAGCACCATCCTTTTTATGGTGGTCGTGATGTTGGGGTTCCTAGCCCCCCTGGCCGCCAACCGCTGCCGTTGCGGAATGAAAAGCTTTGATTTTTAAAAAACTTGGCGCTAGAAACCACACCCTAGAATCTAACCAAATATTAAACTAGCAAACTAAAAAGATCTAGCTACTGTGACAGAGAGTTATACCGAAAGATTCGAGTCCTTCGGTCTTCTACCCTCTTCCTTAGCTTCATGGGGTCTCCGTGATCGAGCTTGATCTCCGGTCTTCCTCCGTCGAAAATGATACACCCGAGAAATGTGGTCCATGACTCTAACTCCACTCAAAAATCTAGTGGAGCAATTAAAGACTTCAGGTTGCTAATCTAGAGTGTCTAGTGATGTAGTGTGTGGTTCTAGTATTTTTTTCTACCTCGCTTTACCCATAATTCTCAACTCATGAAAGTGTAGGGTGAAGAGAAAGAAGGAATTCTCAACTCATGAGAGTGTAGGGTGAAGAGAAAGAAGGAGCTCTAGGAATGGAGATAGAAAGAGAATGGTGAAAAAAAATCTCATCACAACAACAAAATGCAAGCATGGTTTTATCAAAATGGATTTTGCAAATATAAAATCCAACTATACTTGAATAATGTAGACAAATGAACCCTATTCAACCATGCTTCACACCATTCTCCTTTTCACCTCACTCCACCTCATTTCAATTTTCAAGAAAAGAAAAACCATGGAAATAAGGTGTCCTCCTTGTAGAGTGTTTTCTGTATAAATTCGGAATACGCTCTACCATATATACATACCCGCATTCGTATCAAAATACGAATACCCAAAGAGGTAGAATAATACACAAGACATAATACTAGAATATACATATCGAAATATGTATATATAAATTATTAAATCAACACCTGATTTAATAATCCGGCTAATTCTAAGCCGGCTAGTATTATCAACCGTCCGATAGAAAACCTGAATAACACTAGAATATACATATCAAAATATGTATATGTAAATTATTAAATCAATACCTGATTTAATAATCCGGCTTAATTCTAAGCCGGCTAGTATTATCATTCAAACCCTACACGTATTAAAATACGGCTACTACATCATTTCGTCTGAACCAGAAAAACTCTCTATGTGGGACTCTAAAGACTCGACAGTCGTTGGCAGTGGGTTTAACCACAAGCACGTTAGCGGCACTAGCTGTACGTAACAGCTACCCAGATACCTGTAGAAAAGGAAGGCCAACGAGCAAGCTCATCTGGACCCTGAGCCTATCCATGATAATCTTCGTACTGTCCGGTCTCTTCGTCTAAGAGATCGCATAGCGGGTCTAGAGGTGGTAAACGTCAGACCCCTAATAACCTGATAAGTCGTGTCGATTTGGCTCAGGACCGATCCGAGAAACTACTGATCAAACCATCAGTAAATCTCAACTGCATTGGCCAAGGTCTTATGGTTCTGGCCAACCGGACACAGTGCGATATCGAATCCCAATATTGGGAGAGACGAATCCCTGACAATCACTCACTGCATCTATGTGGCTTTGGACTGTACCCAACCAAAACCTGTTTGCACGATTCAGTAGAGCCGTGGTAGGGTAGTGATTAAAATACGATGGGAACTCACACGAGACAAATGATGATCTCAGGTCTAAAGACTAACATGTACTCATGTCACCTGAGAACCGCTATCTGACGATAGGTATAATACTATCTAGAGGTTCTCGGCGAGTCCGTCCAATGTACTCACCCCCAGTGTGCACCTGTATACAATTTTAGGTGATCACACCAATGACTGTGGGACCAACCACCACCCATAGTCGAGTCCTAGAAACGTATACACAAGTCTACTCTGGAATATCGATACCTGGTTTCGATACTCCTGTGATTTGGGACCTTTAAGAATGTGCTTAAGGACTACCCAGCTCTCACAAGTATAGTCGCCATCATAACGCTGGTAGTCAAGCAAAATCCTACGGACTTTATCAATATGTACCAACCATATGTGATATCGAGTATAACATATGCACATGTTAAGATAAAGACAAACCAAAATAGTATACTACTGTAACGAGTCTTTATCAACATGTATAATCAATATAAAGCAGTAAGAAGAACAAATACATATATTCAGATAAAGACAACTCAAATAATATACTATATAAGTGAACAAGATTGCCTTGTACATACATATCCCAAGCATTCTATACCATACAGGACTCTATGGCATACATATCCAACACGTGATCATCGTCATCTAGGATATTTATTTTATCCTTTTCTGTCTGAATACGTTTTTTTCCTAGGGGTGGGGTGGAGAGAGGAAAAACACTCCACTTAACTAAGACTCTTTGGGTTAATTGTAGAATAATGCCCAATGTTTCACGTATGATGCACTTGAATCTCCTTTTTCTTGCTACATTCTTAGATACTTTGTTAGGGTATTCAAATCTTGCCAATTGTACCTTCCATTATTCTTAAGTTCTCTTTACAGGATAATTTAATGACAAATCAACATTAACCGGGAACTAATGATAAACTTGTCCCTTTCTTACTTCATCCCTTTTTCTTTGATCATTAACTCCTCTTTGCGAGGACAGAATATAAGTGCACGGCGGCGCCCCGGCCGTCAATCCGACGGCCAAATGCGGAAGCGGTGATAAACTTTAATTTTACTTGAACTGGCAAACCGCCGCGCACTAATACCCGGATCGAACCACTAACTAGTCCTAGCTAACTACAAGAAAGGGAAGAGAGATATACCGATAGATCCGAGTCCTCCGGTCTTCTCGTCGTCGTCCCGATCTCCTGCGGAATGTCCCGTCTCCTCCTCGTCGCCGGAAGTGCACCACATCGCCTACTTCTTTTACGGGCTCCCACCTCAATGCCGAGGCAACTCGGGTACGAAGCTGGCTAGTCGACGTGCCCAAGGTTTGCTGTAGAATGCGCAGTACTCAAGTCTCACTTTGGGGTAGTGGAGGTTGCCTTTTGGTGGAGGGATGATACAAGGAGTTTTTCTTAGGAATTTTGGTGAAGAAAATGATATGATATCAACCAAAATCACCCCATCAAAAATTGGGACAGCCCCCCCTCTCAAAAGAATGGCCGGCCATGGCAAGTGTGTGGAGAGTGAGAGTGAGGGAAGTGACCAAAAAAATGGATGGTAAACTCTATCATGCAAGAGAGAGGAAAAAGAAATCATGAAAAGCAATGATCACAAAATCAAACCCATACTCCAAAAGCCCACCTACTACAACCATGATTGCTCACAAAGTCAAGCAATCATGATAGAAGAAGTCAAGGTCAAAAGAATGGGGCACCATCATGATACAAGGAAATATGCAAAGACCCCCTCCATAAACACTTATTTGCAACAATGCAAATAAGCCCTCCTCCACCAAACTTCGGCCAATGAACGGAACAATGGAAATCGGCCGAAACAGAAAGTAAACTGGCAACTCCAGAAAACTGGTCCCGTAATAAATTACAGGAAAACCCCGATACTGTGCATACACACCCGCATTTGTATTCCGACCGAAATACAAATGCAATGAGACAAAATCTCCACTGTACTATACTAGGATCCGGCTTAAAACAAAGCCAGCCAGTAATATCTGTTCGATCCTGATCCGTGCAATACCGCACGTATCTGATCGAATCCTGCCATATATCCATACGGCCTATAGTACAAACTGTCCGATCCTGACCCGTGCAATACCGCACGTATCTGATCGGACCTTGCCATATCTCCATACGGCCTCTACAACCTTTCGCCCGAAAGCTGAGTAACTGAATGTGGGGGACTCTAAAGACTCGTCAACACCTTGGTTGTGGATTTAACCACTAGCACGTCAGAGGTATAAGCCAATACGTAACGGGCTACCGGGTATTGACTAAAAAGGGACGTCTGTGAGCGAACTCAGCCTGACAACCCTACTGAGCCTGTCAGTGACAATATCCGTACAGTCCGGTCCGTTCGTCTATGAGTATCGCATGGCGGGCCTAGGGGGTTGGTAAAAGTCAGACCCCCAAAAGCGGTACAAGTCGTGTCGGAGTGTAGCCCAGAACACCCTGAGATACTACTGGAATACCTACCAGTAAATCTCCTTGCCTTGGCCAAGGACTTCGTGTAATGGCTCTCCTAGACACAGCACGACCTCACCCCCAATACCGGGAGAGACGAACCCCTGAAGATACGCTCACTGCCTCCATGTGGCTCGGGACTGTACTCAACTAAAACCTGTTTGCACGACTCCTTTGAGCCGTGGTAGGGTAGTAATCAAAGTACAGTGGGAACTCACACGAGACAAATGACGATCCCCAGGTCGATGAACTAACCTGCACACATGTCACCGGGGAACTGCCATCTGACGTCTGGTATATGACCAACTAGCATGTTCCCGGCGAGTCCTGTCCGGTGTACTCATAACCCAATGAGCACCTGTATACATCTTAGGTGAACCAACTGACACCAGTGGCTTGTGAGACCGGCCACCGCCCCTCGTCGGGGTCTCAACTGTATACACTAGTCTACTCTGGAGTGTCGATGCCCTGTCTCGAAACTCACACGACTAGGGACCATTTAAGGATATGCTTATAGACCCCAGCTCCCACTTATATGATCGCCCTCATACTGCTGGTGGTCAAACAAGAATCCTACGGGCTCTATCAACGTGTAATAGCAACTTGTCAGGTCACCTAAAGCAGTACACGATGATAAAGGTAAACCAGATAGCATACTATCATCTCGAGTAAGACTGTCCTACCCGGATAGGTCCTCCATCAATCATTGCAATCACGTACCTGTGACCTAATAATTGACTCTGAGGGCACTATCTCCAACAATCTCCCACTTGCACTCAAGGCTAATTATTGCGATGTCGCATACTCACAGCCCGTGTGATACCGAACACCCAACTCCTCTACTAGTCAGTCTCACAAAGCTCGTTTGCGAAACTATTGCGTTCGAGGAACAGCCTCAGTGAGTGGATCCGCTTTGTTTTTTTCTTTCTATGTCTCTCTATGTCTCAAGTTCGCGGAGAAACCCATCTCCCGAAATGAGCAATACCTGTCTTAGAATGTGTCTGGATGTCTGATGGGACATAGCTCATAAATGAACTCCAAATCCAAACTTCTTAGACTGTATCGACAACTGAACTTAATCAGTATCCTGCGCCATGCCTCCCTCAGTATTGCCTTGGATCACCTGTCCAAATACTGCCCCTCGTCAGAAGGAAAAACTATAACTCTGACAACCTCCTTGTCGTCCAGGTCACCTTGGAAGCCTGGATTGATAACTGTCTCCCGAATGAGGCTGTCGTTATCATATCCCTAGAACATCCACTTATGTTCTAAAACTGCTTCCGACCGTTTCTCCAGGATTGGATTAATGTTAACTTATTGCATCTAGTGCAAGAACAACATCTGGTGTGGTACTTGACATCTCATGATTGACTCAATTGCCTGAGCAAGTGATCTGCCAATCATGCACGTCCCTCTCCCCTTTAGTCTGTAAGACACCTTTAGAGAGGGTGACTCCATTACCTGCAGGTACACTACCGTGCCATGAGTCGTCCATTCTAAATACTCTTAGAATGCTGTCAAAGTACCCTGATTGGGAAACCACCCAAATCTAGATCTAAAGCCATAGATCTAGTAACCAATACGTCTGATACAAAATCCATTTCCTTTGGGGAGAAACCACTGTGTGACGACCAAAGTATGACCGATTGTAGTATAGGAGTTTCCTTTCCTACTCTGTGTATGTCATCCAAATACCAGGATATCACACCTTACTACCTTCTCAACAGATCTATCCCCTATTCTGATGAAGTCAAACCCATGACTGTCACGTCAGAAATAGATGATCTATCTCCGCTACATCTGCTTTAGTCTATAAATAGACATAAGCTACCTGTCCACCAATACTTCCGCTGCTCCCACTGACTACGACAACCCTCTGGCAGAGTCATATAGACGTACACTTCTAAAACGAGTTCAGAACGACGCTATACTCATCCTCCTGCCGGGTCTCACAGTCTGGAACAACAACAATGGTAAGTGTGGGTAAACAAGAACTTCCCTGTCACCGTCCTTGAGGCTACCGTAGTACCTCTCGGGTGCCTGAAGTTACCCACCTTATCTGCGGAGTGGCCAATGGAATATCAATCCAGATTGAATCTTTAGGTTCCTTATCAAATCTTCAGTAATCGTTTGTGGTTCTGGAATTACTTCCAGTTCTACCATACTCCCACTACTGTTTTCTGAAAAAATCCATTTTTAATAAAACTGTGGCGAGTCTAGAACAATACTGCTATTGTTCATCCAGATGGTAGAAAGTCAACCCTCGTCATAGCCTGGGTCCCACAAACAGCCATTACAGAAACGTGCCTTGAGTTATCCAGAGTCTGGTTTTAATCATAAGCTGGACAACTCCCCGTACCTTAACAACGTTAAGATACGAACTGTTCTATATCCCATATAGGACCAGAGGCACTGATTTAACTGAACCAGATCCAAATCATGCATCTGTCTCCAGTGCATGTCATCTAAATGGAAGAAGGCCGATCATCGCTACTCAACTTAGGAATGCTTCCAATTATGAGCAACCTGAAAGAGAAGCAAGATCTCTTTATCATTACTATCAACTGAATACCATACACAAGTATCTACATCTTCGATTGCTTTGAAGAATCCCGATACTTGCTACACCTGGTTCTCTACTCTATTCAAATACCTATAACTTCTCAAAATTCGGACCCTGTGTTTCCACGAAACACCTGTCTAAAAACTAGAGAAGTCATAAGTAAACGGGATATAGTACGAGTACCAACCCCTCTGTCCTGATGGACCCTGGACAACATACAATACTCTGTAAAAGTCCCTTGAGTCTGATAACTCATTCACTGTGTGTCGTAGGTTGAAAACTGTACTTATGGTTAAGAAGAATTACACCGCTGTTTAATGCTCCTTACCTAACCATCCACTGATATAGGTAAATGTCACAGACATAATTTCAGAAAGGTATATCTCACTCTATGAAAATAGACGTACAGATATATCGATTTGAAATTGGTGCACAACAGCGGATATTCAAAACCAAAAATTTGCCGTTCGGCAAACAACCCAGGTGATTTCCTCAAATATCACCGATTTCAACGAATCCCGATATAATGAGGATGATCACCCAATTCCCAATAACTTACTCCCACTCATCATCTGTAAAACCATACAGATGTGAGAATCATACCTGGTAAATACATACCCTGGAGTAAGTATCTAATCGGGAAATCAGTTTTCCTTTAACTGTACACAGTGAAACTGAAACATTGAAATGTTTTGATGGGGTATCCTGGTATTCCTAGTAATGCCTCTTCCATTATCCAGATTCACAACTATAACCATATAATTCTTTGCCACCTCTCCAAATCCCTTTATATGTCTTTAGTCATTACCTTCTGTACACCCCTTTAAGCCAAATGGTTTTCTTCCTTCCCTACCGTTCGGCACCAGCCTATGGTTTGGAAGAAGACTATCCAAAAAGCATAAAGGGTGTACTGTCCTAATCCTAGGAGCACTCGCAACGCGAGAGAAGGTGAAGATAAAAGACACCTGAATGTACTTTATTCCTATTTCTCCTGAACCAGGATCCATCCCCGAACTGGAACAAGTTCCTTTCGAGTTCGTATATAACCATACGATGGATTATCCAATAAAATGGGATCTTCGTAGTGATACGGAGTGTCCTGGAGAAATACAAAGGTGATTTGGGATTGGCGAAGAAATACTTGGTTTGGTCGTGAATAGCAGTCGCAATTTACTTTGCCCTCTTACTAATCCCTTGCTTTGTCTGAACTTAATACCTTCTGCACACCATCGTTATGCTAATTGGTTTTCCTCATTCCCTACCGGTCGGCACCAGCCTAAGGTTTGGAAGAAGACAATCCAATTTGCGTAATAGGTGTACTACCCCTAAACCAAGGAGTACTCGTAACCTGAGAGAAGGTAAAAGGAAAAGACAACTGAATAATCCTATCCGTTTTCTCCAGAACCGGAAACCATCCTCGAATAAATCCCTTCGAGTTCGTATCTAACCATACGATGGTTTTGTCCAATGGAAGTGGACGTTCGTAGTAATACGGGGTGTCCTGGAGAAAAGGGTAAAAGTAGGAGTGGCAATGAGGTTTGCAATTCTGATAATCCAAAAGCCAGTGTTTAAGAAGGCTCGGTTAATTTGGTCACTGAGTCATAGTCTTAGGGTCGGGTCAATGGTCGCTGCCAAAGAGAGAGAGAAAAGAAACACTCAGCGTGCACTCTAACCTAGATCAGAATGGTTACCAATTTATCTAATCTGGAAACCTTCCACTGTACCGTCAAATTCTCCTCCAAATCTGAAAGAAGAATTAGTCGGGGTCACCCGAGGAGTAAACTAACTCATCAGTGGGAATCGGGATCCAACTATCATTACATGATAACGTGACGGAATCCGCTCACGGTATCACACTCCAGAAGGTATGCGCATATCTGGCAAGTTTCAGTTCTTTTGAAACTCCCGATGTGATTTCTGCCCCATGCTCTTATGACCTTGGCGTGAGGTCAAAATATCATAAGTCACATGTCAAGTTCTGCCCGTCATTATCCAGGTTAATTTGAACCCACCCGTACATACCCTTGACGTAGGCCAAAATAGTAGTACGACTGTCCCAAACCAACGCATCTATCTATGCAACAGATAAATACCCGGCAGCTACCAATCACTATGCCTTGGCGTGAGGTCAAAATACACAGCTTGAATACTACCGAATATTTAACTGAAATGACAGAGGGCTACGAATGGTTTCTGGCGAAAACCTTTAACGTAATGAACTTGATATCGTCGAAGGAACGGATAGCTTTTTAAAAATATAGTGACGAAAACCGTTGCTAAAGAGGTCACTCCCGGTGAAGGGATCTCGGCTCTTTCCCCGTAGAATGAGGTACAGGATATTCCAAATGAATACCGCGATGCAAAGCAAAAGTAATCGGCTATAGTGAAGTTAATGCCCTGACGCAAACTTCTGTCCAAGGGGTCAATCCCGGTGAAGGGATCACGGCCCTTGCCTCGTCGACTGAGGAGCAGGATATTCCAACTGAATACCACGATGCAAAACAAAAGTAAACGTCCTTGCAATAACAGCTTTTTGAAAAGTGTTCCAACAACATCAGATTAGGTTTGTTTTTAACTTGCATTGATCCGAATCAATGCAGTCCCATCAATTGATCACACCAAAAAGAACGAAAATATACTGATGTACGTATATGCCATTCGCATTCGCCACTGGGTCCCGTCATTATCCGTTAGGTTAGCTAACTAACGACAGAGCGGGGACTGGACTAGAGCGGATGCAAAACATATACAACATCTACTAATATATATACCAATATATTATATTTCGCTCAAGGCGTGAAAGAAATGCAACATCACAGAAAATGTACAGCATCACAGAAACAATACAGATATCTGGGATCCCCGGGTTTCACAGAGCCACTACTGAAACCCGACGTTCCCCTGGTCGTGTGGATAGCCTGCGCAATGTAATCTAGACCCCTACGGGCGCGGCAAGTTACCCGCCAAAACCTGAAGCGAGGCAGCCCCCTTCAGCACCGTGAATGGACCACCTAGCACTTCACGGAATCCGGTAACTTGGGCATCCCTCCTGGGTCAACCTGTACCCCCTACGAGTGCGGCGAACAGCCCGCCAATCCTAGAGTAAAGCCCCCTACGTCTCAATGCCATGAGATGCGGGCTTGTTGTCCTCTAGAACCCGGCTATCCGTGCACCCCTCCGCGGGGTAATCCTAGTACAGAAAGTAAAATATACATACAACGGGTACATCGACCGCAACCAGGTCGTGCCCCAAAAGAATAATACAATCAGGCAGTGACGGCAGTCCACATGTCGGACGCTCGCCCCGCAAAATTAAATGTACATAATACAACCACAACTGTACTAGCATTGCATCCAGGCTATCCCCCACGACCAATCCGCAACATCACAGCAAAAACAGAACATCAACGTGAAAGTCACGTTCGCAAATCCGTCTAACCGGGCTATAGCAGTTAGACCAGATTTACCGATCGAGTGACATTCACGGTCGCAGATATAATGTAAATACTGTGAAATAATGTGTTTAAAATATCCGATCGATCAAACTTTAACAAGTTGGCCCCCAAACAATACTGTAGCACTCACAGAAATTATGGGCCCAAAATTAATATTCCAAAACCCATATTTTAAGCCCAGAAAGCCTCTGTAAAAAATTGGTGCAGGGATCCCCACAGTGTGCGGCGGAACAGCGGCGGGAATGGGTATTTGCGGCGGTTCCGCGCTCCCACTGTGGATTCACTTCATCGAATTTTTACAGAGCTCTTAGATTTTCCAGTACATCAATATTTTACAACCTGAAAAATTTTTCGAGACCAAAAAATTTCAACAGAAACTGATGCTAACAAAAATGTAGATTTTGGAGTTTTGGTCGATCGGAAATGCAAAACACATTAAACCAAGCTAGACTAAGTTAATGGCGAGGCTCTGATACCACTGTAAGTGCACGGCGGCGCCCCGGCCGTCAATCCGACGGCCAAATGCGGAAGCGGTGATAAACTTTAATTTTACTTGAACTGGCAAACCGCCGCGCACTAATACCCGGATCGAACCACTAACTAGTCCTAGCTAACTACAAGAAAGGGAAGAGAGATATACCGATAGATCCGAGTCCTCCGGTCTTCTCGTCGTCGTTCCGATCTCCTGCGGAATGTCCCGTCTCCTCCTCGTCGCCGGAAGTGCACCACATCGCCTACTTCTTTTACGGGCTCCCACCTCAATGCCGAGGCAACTCGGGCACGAAGCTGGCTAGTCGACGTGCCCAAGGTTTGCTGTAGAATGCGTAGTACTCAAGTCTCACTTTGGGGTAGTGGAGGTTGCCTTTTGGTGGAGGGATGATACAAGGAGTTTTTCTTGGGAATTTTGGTGAAGAAAATGATATGATATCAACCAAAATCACCCTATCAAAAATTGGGACAGCCCCCCCTCTCAAAAGAATGGCCGGCCATGGCAAGTGTGTGGAGAGTGAGAGTGAGGGAAGTGACCAAAAAAATGGATGGTAAACTCTATCATGCAAGAGAGAGGAAAAAGAAATCATGAAAAGCAATGATCACAAAATCAAACCCATACTCCAAAAGCCCACCTACTACAACCATGATTGCTCACAAAGTCAAGCAATCATGATAGAAGAAGTCAAGGTCAAAAGAATGGGGCACCATCATGATACAAGGAAATATGCAAAGACCCCTTCCATAAACACTTATTTGCAACAATGCAAATAAGCCCTCCTCCACCAAACTTCGGCCAATGAACGGAACAATGGAAATCGGCCGAAACGGAAAGTAAACTGGCAACTCCAGAAAACTGGTCCCGTAATAAATTACAGGAAAACCCCGATACTGTGCATACACACCCGCATTTGTATTCCGACCGAAATACAAATGCAATGAGACAAAATCTCCACTGTACTATACTAGGATCCGGCTTAAAACAAAGCCAGCCAGTAATATCTGTTCGATCCTGATCCGTGCAATACCGCACGTATCTGATCGAACCCTGCCATATATCCATACGGCCTATAGTACAAACTGTCCGATCCTGACCCGTGCAATACCGCACGTATCTGATCGGACTTTGTCATATCTCCATACGGCCTCTACAACCTTTCGCCCGAAAGCTGAGTAACTGAATGTGGGGGACTCTAAAGACTCGTCAACACCTTGGTTGTGGATTTAACCACTAGCACATCAGAGGTATAAGCCAATACGTAACGGGCTACCGGGTATTGACTAAAAAGGGACGTCTGTGAGCGAACTCAGCCTGACAACCCTACTGAGCCTGTCGGTGACAATATCCGTACAGTCCGGTCCGTTCGTCTATGAGTATCGCATGACGGGTCTAGGGGGTTGGTAAAAGTCAGACCCCCAAAAGCGGTACAAGTCATGTCGGAGTGTAGCCCAGAACACCCTGAGATACTACTGGAATACCTACCAGTAAATCTCCTTGCCTTGGCCAAGGACTTCGTGTAATGGCTCTCCTAGACACAGCACGACCTCACCCCCAATACCGGGAGAGACGAACCCCTGAAGATACGCTCACTGCCTCCATGTGGCTCGGGACTGTACCCAACTAAAATCTGTTTGCACGACTCCTTTGAGCCGTGGTAGGGTAGTAATCAAAGTACAGTGGGAACTCACACGAGACAAATGACGATCCCCAGGTCGATGAACTAACCTGCACACATGTCACCGGGGAACTGCCATCTGACGTCTGGTATATGACCAACTAGCATGTTCCCGGCGAGTTTTGTCCGGTGTACTCATAACCCAATGAGCACCTGTATACATCTTAGGTGAACCAACTGACACCAGTGGCTTGTGAGACCGGCCACCGCCCCTCGTCGGGGTCTCGACTGTATACACTAGTCTACTCTGGAGTATCGATGCCCTGTCTCGAAACTCACACGACTAGGGACCATTTAAGGATATGCTTATAGACCCCAGCTCCCACTTATATGATCGCCCTCATACTGCTGGTGGTCAAGCAAGAATCCTACGGGCTCTATCAACGTGTAATAGCAACTTGTCAGGTCACCTAAAGCAGTACACGATGATAAAGGTAAACCAGATAGCATACTATCATCTCGAGTAAGACTGTCCTACCCGGATAGGTCCTCCATCAATCATTGCAATCACGTACATGTGACCTAATAATTGACTCTGAGGGCACTATCTCCAACACAGAAAGACCAGGTTAGTTATAGTAACTAATGCCCTCTCGTCTTGGGCTAGTATAGGAGGCACAAGAAGAGGTATTAGCAATCACCGGAACTTTGAAAGCCATCCTGCCTGCAGGAAGAAATAAGTACTATTCACACCCTTCGAAACTCCCTTTCCAGTACCACTTCTTTCTTTTTTTGTGTCCAGTCCGTTGTGTGTCTTTGTTGTTAGGCTTATCTTATCCAGGGGTTCTGGGACAGAAAATGCTTATTTTTACATGACTTTTTGCTGCAGATCTCAATCTTGGTGTGATCTTTTTCACTTGTTCAGGGTCGATCTTCCTCCGACTCCGAGGAATCGGTCAAGCGAAGCGGGAGGCTACCCTTGCCTCGACTCACCTCTCTCTATGAAAACCCCTCCACTGAACTGAGGAGAGCAGAAGCTCCAGGATGAATATGTCCTGGATTCCCGGATTCATTCTCGTCCTGATCCACCATTGACATTTCGGAATCTACAAAAACATTAAAGGCCTTAACTTAATAATAAAATCTTCTCAAAGATCACAAGGTGCTGAAGTGGCTGGAGGGGGGGAGGGGGGATCCATAGGTTTTTGTGAAATGGATGCTCTTATCTTCCGCTTCTTTCTATGTCTATGGAGAGCATGAAAGGCCATAACGTCGGCATGCCCCTATATAGTCAGTAAACTTTCGCAGGACAACGGAGTTTGGGATCTCCTGATGGCTAGGGGGGATAAGTCCCACCTAAGACGAATCATGTTAAAGGGTGATCGCTCAACCCATCGCAAGCATTACACCTGCTTATCGCATCATAATTCTAGTCCTATCTAATCTGATCATTCTTAAAAATCTAATTCCCTTTCTAACTTTAACATTATCTCTCTATGCTCTGAATGAGCTGTGCTATGATTGAATGGGAAATGGCCATCAATTTTTTTATTCTTTGATCATGGATATGACCAGATGGTTTATCTATTGCTTTGAAAACTGGATTATATTTACCAAAATTTAAAATAAAAAATGAGAAATGGTAGTAGTAAATTTTGAAAGAGAACGACTTTTGGACTATTTCCTATTTCCATTTCCTTCAATTAACACATCCCTACACAATCAACTCCTTAATTCAAAATTAACTATGGACAAAGTTAATAACATCTTGCAATCAACACTTAGCCTTTTCAAGGACTTGTATTCTCTTTTATCATGCACTTGGGTCATTTGTAAAATATTTAATTTCTCTTATTTCATCATGGTTAAGTTAACTATGGATTATAAATGGTGCATTTTACACTTGTATCCTAAATCACTCTCTGAATCCCCAGTATCTAATGACCTAAATAAATGATATGATTTCTCCATTAAATTATGTTGAAGAGTTCTTTTTTTTTTCAGGGGGAAAAATGAAAATTCTATCCATTGTAGTTTGATTGTTTGTTTGAGATGGCAAGCTACTGACTTAGATAAATTAACATTTAACTATTTACAGAGAGATTGTTATATATTTTGAACAATGAGTTGGTTATCGTTTGATATATTTGCTCATCAAGAAGTAGTTGCAACCAATATGACTCTTAGGCTGCTAGGCAAGAAACAACTACTTGCTGCTTTAGTATGACTTGGGCAGTGTTATTATAGTAGTCAATTTTCCCTTGCTCCTAGTTGTTGGCCTACTAAATGGAGTGAAGTTGTGCAGTGCCAACTGTTTAAGTCAATGGATTAGTTATGCCCAGTCCTAGTGGTCCATTTCTGGTATCATCTGATGATGTTTTGTATGAGCACTTAAAAATGATGCTGTATAAACAATTCTGCCATATTTATTGACCATTTGAAATCATCAATTAATTGTATTGTGTTCTTGCACCTTATCCACATCCTAATGATTTTATCTAAGCATTGTTTAAAGTTTTCATCCTGTCAATCAAACCATGATTCTTGCACTACCGGCATCATAATGACCATTAGAAATCACTGAATCAGCTGAATCATGACACTGCACTTAGAAATCACTGGATCAGCTGAATCATGATGTTGCACTTATTGCCACAATAATGATTTTATCTAGTCATTAAATGATGACTCCTTTATGTTTCTTAACCATAATTTTAGCAAATAAATTATTTCTCGGATGCCAGTATGATTGGTACTTTGTTTGTAGAAAAAATCTATGATGTTGGTTCATGAAAAAAGGGCAACTATAGACTTCTTGTATTCTTTAGTCGATTTAATATGCATAATCTGAGATGATGAATCATTGGAAACTGTTGGCATAATGATAACAGCACGCCTTACAATAAAAGACTTGACTCAAAGCTTATGTATTCCCAACCCCCATCAAATCTTAGACGGAGGCTCTATCAGGCTGCTTAACTGGCCACGGTAATGGGACATCATGTTTCAGCTCTCTTCCATATAAACAATATTCATGCATGTGTATGCCTGCGCGTTTCATGATTGTATTCTATAAAGGAAACTGAAATTTACATGCTTCTGTTTTATGGGTGATGGATTATGTTTTGATATAGTACTGTGCTGTAAGCAGTTTCATAGTCATTTGTCATGTTTAGCCTATTTGTTTGTTGAGTATGTTATAAGACGGGAACCATATATTTTTGCTCATTGCCTTTTTGTTTTTCCTGTTTGGATTTTCTTATTTCCGCAGATGGACAAGCCATTGCCAAAATTTGGAGAATGGGATGTCAATGATCCTGCTTCAGCTGAGGGGTTTACTGTGATTTTCAACAAAGCCAGAGATGAGAGAAAGACAGGTGGCAACACTCCAAGGCCAGACTCTCCATCTAAAGACGGAACTTCCTTTAAGCATGGATCCTATGCTACAAAGCTCACTTCTGTGAGTTCTCTCTCTCTCTCTCTCTCCATCTACCTCCCTCCCTCCCTCCCTCCCTGTGTGCGCGTGCGCACGCGCGTTACAAACTCACAGTTGAATGTATGGTTTAATCAGAATTCCGGACTTAAGGGCATGTTTGGTTAGTGTTAGAGTTTTTTTTTATTTTAAAGTTGAGGGTGGAGATTATATATTTTATTTATATCAGTGTATACGAGCTTTTGATATAAGTGGGTTCCAACAATAAAACTCAAGTCTTGTTGAGTTTTGGCTCATCTTATATCCATGTACTTCTCATACTTTTTCCAATATTAGACTATTTTAATCCACGCATCTCAACACTCCTCACGTGCAACCATCATTTTTTTTGGTGTGGTTGTCACGTGAAAAGTACGACACTTGTAGAGCTAGGTCTCTCGGAGGTATTTTTTTTGTGCTTGTAGTCTGCTTCTCTCAGAGGTATTATCAAGATTTTGGATCGAGATATTGGCTCTGATACCATGTTAGGGTTTTTTTAAAATTATTTTAAAGTTGATAGGGGCGATTATATATTTTATTTATATCAGTGTACACGGGCTTTTGTTATAAGTGGGTTCCAACAATAAGGGCCCGTTTGGATAAACGGAAGTACCGGAAGTATCGGAAGTAATTTTGAAGTTACTTCAAAAAGAAGTTCATGGAAGTAGTAATTTCATGCACTTCTTTTGTTTGTTTTGGTTATAAAAGTAGTTCTATTGAAGTAATAAATGCAATTATTTTATATTAACTTTTATCTAGAAAAGCATGAGAGAGAATGAAAGAAACTTAAAATTAATTAATGTTATGAATAAAATAGTATTTTTCTTCCACTTTCCTTGTGCTCCATGCCGCTTCCAAGCCCAAGAGGTCATGAAGAGAAATTTTGAAGTAGGGACTCCACATAGGATCCACATTATCATATGGAAGTATCTTCAAATGTTATTTCTTGTCAAAACAGACACTTGAAGTATCGGAAGTAGGTATTTCCGATACTTCCTGACAAACAAACATGACTCGAGCCTTGTTAAGGTTTGTCCCATCTTATATCTTATACTCATGTACTTCTCATACTTTTTCCAATGTGAGACTATTTTAATCCACGCATCTCAACAATTAGCAACAAAAAAGAATTGCAACATTTGTTGCACAAAAGGCCCAAATTCATTGTTTGGTTATTTTCAGGTTTTGTAATTAGATTTCCAAATCTAAACCATTTTTTGTGTTTGGTTGAACAAAAAACTAAAGGAAATGCAACATTTGTTGCAAATTTGCATATGTGGCATATGCAAAACTTACGAGACACCCCATAATAATTACTATGCTCACCATTCCCAAAGTTGCGACTCTTGTTACAACCAAAATGAGGCCCGTTTGTTTGCACGAAAGTAACATGGAAGTATTAGAAGTAAGCTTACTTTCGGTACTTCATATGTTTGTTTTGACAGAAGCAGATGTTGGAAGTTACTTCATGATGATGAGTTGGATCCTATATGGCATATCTACTTCCAAGATTTTTTTCCCTTCATTTTGGATGGGAAGTAACAATAGAGTACAAGGAACAAGAAAAAGTATTAATTATTTAATTTTTCCCTTTATTACTTCCATAAAGTATTGATATATTACTATTAAAAAAATACTTTTTTGTTTGTTTTTCTCGTGAATGAAACATAGGAAATTGCTTTATATTTTTACTTCAAAAAATATATAAACAAGCACTAAAAGTAAAATTTACGTCTACTTCCATGTCAACTTTTTTGGAAGCTATTTCAGTACTACTTCCGGTACTTCCGGACAACCAAACAGACCCTGAGTGCAACAAATGTTGCAAGAATTTGATGCTTTTTGCATCTTCATTTCATTTCATTTCCATTTCCAACTCAACTTTGTTGCTAACCCAACATAGGAAACGGAGATTTTTTGCAACAAATGTTGCATGCATCTCCATTTCCTAGCTGCCAAACAGCCCCAAATGTGGTTAAATTTGACTAAAATACCATGTTGTTGCAATGTCTTTCGGATAGTGCTTTATAAACTGCAAATAAATACCATGAACTTATTGTTCGTTATGAGCTTTTGGCATTTTAAGTTTAATGTATACTGATTCATACACCATTTTCTGTTAAACAATCAAATACTGGCAAGTATATGATATTTATTTGTGACTTAAAAATCATGTGGTATTTATACGACATTCACTGATTCGGTCATTGGTAGTTAAATGAAATTTAGCCTTCAATTTTGGAAAGAGTACTCTCTTGTTCCTTATGACCCTTGTTATGAATGTGCAGAAAAAATGGTTTTGCTGCATGCAGGCAAGCCAAGCTGAATCCTGAGGTGTATCGGGAAACAATCTTTATGAAGTAATGTTTGTGGGATTTATGTCGTTATTAAAGGGGAAAACATGATTTCTTCTGTGGGCCCAGACGCTGTGGCAAAATGTTGGGTCAGATTTTACCTTTTCTTTTCTTTTCTTTTGTGTGATAAGAGGTGTGCAGTGAGAGAGAGACGGGGAGGTAGAGGTGGGGGGTGATGATGATGAAAGGCAAGTGATTGGTTTCTCTCTAAATCATATGTATATGTATGTAATACTCAAGGATATAGTTATAGCCTAAAACTTGTTTGCTTATTACTCCTTTTTCCCCCACCCTTTTGGGTTCACTCCACTGGTCTGTTATGATTGTTGAAGCTTTTATCTTAATTTATCAATTCATCTGTCCTAACTGTCTATTTCTTTGAGTTATCTGATATATTTAAGTTGACAACTATTTCAAGCGGACACTTCTTTTGGCTGAGTTAAAGATTTTCTTGGAAGTGTAGAATTTGGTTGCTGCTGCGAACTGATCGGTGTAGGATGGGCATGTTGTCTAAATTTTTGACGATACAAAACCAAAGGTTGTCAGAATTGTGAATATTATTAGACTCCGCTGTACCCAAAGGCACCTGTGTTGACAGCTGTTATCAAATGCCTAGGCTAATTAATTAGAGCGTTTTGATATTCTGGGTACAATTTGTTCTTCATGGTATAAGCCACATGACAATGCCTGATCGATATGATCGAGGCTGGCAATGGTCGTTTCATCTTTTCAACTGCAATACAAGCATGGTCATGGCCCTTCCATAGACAAAAGTTAATAATAATAATTGCATTGCAACACATTTCATATTCAAAGTAATCAAGAATCGCCAATCTGTAAAATCAGGCGAATCTTTCACCACAAACCATTAAGAATTTTGACTCTGCAGAAGAGAGAACTAATATCAAGAAGGCCTTAAGGCCTGATTAACATTCATAGTAATCTTGCTTCGGTTTTGAATGGGTTTTAGATAGCCAATGAATGGTTTGATTTTAGAATATTATAAGATGATCATTGATACCATTCTTCTTAGCTTTTATGAGCATGAGCGCAAAAATGAATAATCCATTCCTTCCCCCCCGCCCCCCCCCCCCCCCCCCCCCCAGCAGCTTTTATTTCGTGCTCATTTTCGAGCACAATTTCCTCTTATTCAACTATATCCAATGCTACTGAACGATTGCAAGTAACGCAAGAGCTTGAGCATTTCAATAGCATATAAACAACAGCAAAGTGATTTATGATCTCTCGCTTGTAGGAAATCCTAAAGAAATATCAATAATTTTGTCTAAAGAAGTGTGCTCATATTCAAAGTAACCATCAGCTTCCCAGTTGTAAGAAAAATGGTGATAAGTTGCAGACAATTTGAACTCATCTCACTTTTAAAGTAATGTAACACTACATACTACTGACAACACTATAATTCCAATTGCAGATCTTGAAGGTAATCAACCTGATTAGGCCATGAAAATACGAAGATGTTGGGCTTAACATGATAGTACACAACTGTAGAACATCGGCCTAAACTCGTGAGGTGCCAAGTTTTCTCTCAAAAAGGCGACGCAAGAGGAAAACTTGGAGAACGCTAGCTCCAACAAGTGCTACCGATTCAAAGAGTGCCTTGTGGACTGCTCTCCTGCTCATACCCTTGTTAACTGTCATAAATCATATGTCGAATGTTGAGATTAATGTTATGATATCAATATATTCTATCTTCACTTTGTTGGATTTTACATACATAGCGAAAAACAATAAGAAAATATTTACAGCTCGATAAATACAGCCCATATTCATAGCGCATCAGCCAGCTTACGTATCTTTTCTTTGACAAATATGAGACAAATACGAACATCAGTTATCTGAATATCGCAAGAGTCTACATGATGCCATATGCATCAGCAGTCATATTGTATTCAATAATAGATCATTATATATTCAACAGATATGTGTGTATCATTTGAGATTTAGTATTTAAGAGTCCACTGCTTATTTCATTTTTTATTTTAGAGCTGATAAAGCAACCCCTTCTATTCGGATAAAAAATTCACGTTATCATAAAGCTTTTAAATTATTTTTTTTTAAAAGGTGTTGTGTGGGTGGGGGTCCAACCAATGGCCATTATTGCCCTATTTTATTTTGGATGACTATTAAATTTTAATGATTGACTATTGATTTTCTCATGAAAGAAGGGAAAAAAGAAAACTCCGATTGTTGCTTTTGGCTTCCATTTGGACCATGCAAACAAGAAGCTTAAATGGTCAAAGGTAACAAACAAAAGTTTTAACAGAATCATGATGACAATTCGCGAATATAATAGTTCACATAGTGGATAAGGCAGCTTCTACTTGTAAGTAGTGAAATCATAGACACAGCAATAATTTTTGTAGTTGCCCTATGATTAAGAAACATACCCAATAGACACAGAATAATCATAGGCACGGAAATAACTATTGTGTGGGTATAAGATTGAGAAACATACCCAGTGCTTGACGATCCGTCTGAGCCTCGAGCCAGTGCTGCTCAAACTGAATGTTGTAAAGAGCATCTTCTAACTTTCCAATTTGTTCCAATAAAGGGTTTAAATGCTCTACAGGAAATTTGATATCAGTGCAGGTCCTTATTTCCCACCATGCATCTTTTTTAAGGCATATTTCTATGGCTAAACTGCAAGAAAGCTCCCTCGTATAGCAGGAAACCTCCCTCTCATTTTAAAACCTGCATTTCCCCCTCCAATTTAACAGAAAAAATTTTCTGCTATAATCAAAATTTGATTCTCAAAATACTCGAGCTTTTTCCATTTTTTCTGTCATTGCCTCAATAATGGTTCATAATTAATACTATGAGTAAGTGATATTTTGGGAATATTTTCTTTTTAGTAACAGAAAAAGTTAATAGATGTTAAATAAGGAGGTAAAGTCAAGGTTTAACAAAGAGATGGAGGTTACTCTTTATACCGGCAAAGGTGAGGGAATTTTCTTCCTTTCTTTTTCCTTTACTTTTCCTTTCTTTTCTTTCCTATTTTTCTTTTTGCATTTAGTATAGACTGTATAGTTACATATATCGAAAGCACAACTCTCACCATCTTTTGCATGCTCGTCAAAGTAGGAAAAATGACCAATGTGCACATCAAAGTCAACGGTTTCATGATAAGGGGATTTATTTGTGAAGCAGAAGCGGTGGACCCCTTTCTTCTGAACTACAAATTCAAACTTATCGCTCGTTTTATCACGTATATCATAAATCTGATCCCCAGATGGGCCCTTTACCTAGTATACCAAAACTATAATATGGTCAATGTAATAGCAAACAGAAAATACCGAGCAACTGCATCCAGCAAAAATATCATCTCAAAAAAATGTGATGAACACCATTAGCTTTCTTTAGCATTCACTAATTAGTCGATTCAAATTGTAGTCCAATAAGTGATTGTATAAAGTTGAACATTATAAACTATACAAAGCGGCCAATATAAAGAAAGGATGTACACAAAGTAATAGAAGTGTTCCTCTCGAGATTCTTTCTTCTTGGGGTGGATTTGAAATTCTTTATTTGCTACATGTTGTAGAAGAAGATAAAAGCTATGACACGTTATTTGTCCACTCTAGAAACTGTCGTGTCCATCTAAATTGTACATCATGCACATGCCCATTCCTCCCATTTAAATATTACTATGAACAATACAATTTTACACAACACACACCCGTCAATGGAACACTTTATGGAAAATAATAATAATTGTAGCACCTTTATTCACTTAAACAATGTGCATAAATGCAATGATATGCCTTCCAGAGCAAATTAAAAGATCATATTGCGTTCTGTTAATTATTTTCAGCCAATTTTTTCTTCCATATGAAATTACAGAACTCAAGATATATTTTGGTTGTGCCATGTGTGTGTGATTATAAATAAATAAGTACATTATATATATACATAACAATACAAGTGTGTGCATGCATGCACGCATGCATGAACATGTTGACAAAATCCTAAATATTTCAGATTCGCTAGGAACAGAAACAAAACAACAGAGACAGAACAGAGATGGGGGGAAATTCCAGTGGGTGGGAGGGTTGGGAGGCCATGAGAATTGTAACAAGGTGGTCACAAATTCAAGGGCATGCAAGTAACAAGAGAGGGCACCAAACCAATTTTAGGGGATGGGCAAATATGGGGGGAAATTGCAATGGGGTGGGGGGTGGGAGGCCATGAGAATTGTAACAAGGTGGTCACAAATTCAAGGGCATGCAAGCAACAAGAGAGGACACCAAACCTATTTTAGGGGATGGTGGGTAATCATATAATTATGACCCAAAGCATATTGACTTGCTCCATTAAGAGAAGCCCAACATGTCAGAAAGGTCTTGATAAAAGAATTTAAAACACACCAATGAATGCTTAGATCATAAAATAAGACTTACCTACCAAAAGTCAAATCAATAAAATTTATTCTAATGTAGAACAGTAAGACAATTTATCTCCTAAATAATTGTGAATATCAATCCAAAGTTGTTCCCAAAGTTAGCAGTAGCAGTAGTAATAGAAGTGTGGAATTTTTTGTTATGGGAAAGGTACAATAAGGATAGTATTCACTATATTTCACGAGTTTTTCTTTCTCTGCCTCCATTCATTATCCCCTCTCCCCCCCCTCACACACACACACACACACACACACACAAAAACATATAAAATAAAATAAAACTTTTTTCTTTTTTTGCCTATTTTTCTGTGGGGTGGTAATACGGCTTACTTGCAAGCCACTTCAAATGGGTTCCAGATTTTTTTGGTTGCACCGGAAACTTTTTCCGCCATAAATCTCTATATTGATAACGAACTTTGGTCTTTTCACCTCCAGCAATATTTGAATACCACCTCAATTATTAAATAAAAACTATCATCGGCATAACATCCACATTATTGGTCAAATATTCCAACTATATCAGTTTTTTAATTTTTCTTATTTTCTATTTTCGGAGAAAAAGAGACATCGGATGCTCTTGCATACTTTTCAAATTGTTTGGCATCTTACTATTCCTTCGATACCAGATACTTGGAGGCTATATTTCTATGCTTCTACATTTTTAATGTGTGATCTCATTCTTAAATGACCTATTTCCCCCTCGACAACCACATTAATATTCCATTAGTGAAATAAATTGAGGAAACGGGGTCTACAGGGACCATGCATGCCCAAACTGATGTGGCCTCTCACATGGGCCGGTGGAGACTACTGGCTATTTTGCAATTAAGCAACTGGACCCCACTGGTCCATGTGAGGCCACTGCAGTTTTGAGCCGGCAGGGTCCCTGCAGGCCCTATTTTTTCAAATAAATTATATTCAAATATATCTAACTAATTACCATCCACACTGTATATCACAGCATGGGGGGCCTTGTAGAATCAAATGGTATATGTTTAGCTGTGTATGCACCTCATCATCGAATAGAGCGGGGGGCATTTAGGCATGAATTATAGTATCAGTAGCCTCAAATGCAAAACGGGGACACCCTTAACATGTGGCAAAAAAGATTCAACAAATAAAAAAAATTGCTTGATCACATACCACAAGGTCAACACCATCATCACCATAATGCCAGGGTGTATCAGCTTTGATCACGACAAATGAAACATGAACTTTATCGCCTTCATATGGAACAGAATGGGAGAAGCATTCATCTCTGTCTATGACAAATCTTATCCCAACTGTGGATTGCAAGACAGATAGAAAGCCTAGTAATGTAAGTACAAGCTTCAGAGAAAACCCCTCCATCTGTACACATTGGTAACAGGAGGATAAGTATCTAAAATTAAACTAATCTATTTTGGTGGAGTAGAATTCTATAGAGAATTAATGCTCCCAATTAATAATATATGGAATCCCTTAGAGAAAAGTTGGTAACAAAAATTGCCATATTAAGTAGGTGTCAATAAAGATCCAAGTAATTAAAGAACTAGTTCACATGGAAAAAATAGAAATGCATCTTAGAGCCGATATGTAGTAAACCTTTATTGTATTATGGAACCCTACACCTACAAACTATGTTGATTCAGACTTAGCGGAGGTTTAGAGGAAAGATATAGGAGTTATAGGAACCCAACTAGCCTACAAGAAGAAATAATGGACAGAAAATGAAAAGATAACCAAGAAATCAGATAAATCAGAATTCTTTTATGACCCCTTAATTATATTTCTTCAAATCAGATGATTCAACAAGGATTGGTGATATGGAACCATCTGTCCTGCGCCAATTTGCAGTGACAATTCAATATTTATATGATCTTTCACTACATAGAGAAAAGGGGGAAATGCCTAGGAATCAAGCTAATTGGATGCTTTCTTATAATTCTTTAAAAATCCATTAATTCAAGAAACTGTTTATTCCCCTGGTAATCCAAGGTTCATGAATTTCTACACTGTACAACCGTATGATCTCCGCTATAACTCAAAAAAATAAAAATAAAACTATCCTCAAGATATACTATTGATCAAGACTTTTGCCAAGTAAGTGATATGTGAAGGGGAAAATATTCCAAATTGACCACAGTGAACGATAGTAGAATTCAAATATATTTGCTGAGATTGGATAAAGCCCAGTTCCTTACTTGGGCCAAATTTCTCGAATATGTCTTGCTAGAATATGTAGCAAACTTGCTCTTTAAATGGTATAAGTGTCCATGCACCAAATATATTGTATTTTTAAACGAGGGGGAAAGCATAAGGTTCGGGTAAACATATATTTCATTCACCATCTCAAGGACATAAAAGAAAACTAATTATAGGTCATGCAATTCCATTTACAGTTGGTTTTGAGAAGTTAAGGACTACTCACATCACAAAATTTATAAGTTCTACTGACGTAACATACTTTAAGATCATATTTACTACTTGAAAACTTTATTGGTAAACTCTAAATGATAGAATATAATTGAGAAGATTCATATGACTTGGAGATAACTCTCATATAGGATGAAATGAGAGAGATCAGAGTGGGATGGTAAGAACATGGACAACGGAGCCAATATATGTGCCAACTAGAAGAAGTAAGAACTTTGTAATCGATTGTACATCACCGTTCAAATGGATGGAGATAGACCAAAAACACTGAAACTTATATGTTAATTGTCAATTTAATTGAGAACATAGATAACGGGAGAAAAAAATATTTGCAGGAAACCTTAAGCTTTGGGATAGGTTTTATGCTATAGGTTCCTAAACTGTTAGAGACATAACGGGCGCCATTGCGCTATTATGATTTGGATAGCGGCGCTATTGCGTTTTGGGTTTGGGTTGGGGATTTTAAATCTGACCCGTTTACCTAATAAAGCTAACCTTAGCATATCCCTCTTCTCTCATTCACCCGATAAGATTCGGGCGCGAGGAAATTTTTTTGGGGGCGATTCTAGGGCTGCTCGACAGAGATCGAGACCTCAACGACGGCTCGCAGCGGCTCAAGTAAGGCCATCCCATAATGGAAACTTATGTGAAATGTCATTTAATCTAATTCTATAATGAACTTCGTTCCATAACACTTGTAGAGCCATTTATATATAAAGGCCGCTATCCGATATCCGCTATGAAACCCCCGACCGCCATGGACCGCCATACACGATTTAAAACCTTGATTATAGATTTATAATCATCCCCTTATAGTCAAGAACTAAGCTTTACTCTCAACTTTTCCATGAGAACTCTTTCCAAATTGTTTACCCATTGCCCGAAACCGTGATTGATAAAATCAAAACTATTAGAAATTAAATCAATTTAGGCAATCATGTTTCTCATAATTCTCTACGACGATCAAAGAAATCCATAGAACATCTTCGTAGAAAGGATGGAAAAGATAAATTTTGCATCTTTTAAAGGTTATAACAACAAATTTGATCGGTGCCCAAGAATTATTATAAAAAAACCGATCACGGAGAAACTTAGCATCGATCTAAGTCAATGGCAGTTGAGATCAGTGCTCTTGCAAAAATTGACTTAGATCTTCAACCAAAACCCTAAAAATCTATTTTTTATAACAAATAAGAGAATAAATCAATCGATTATACGGATAAATCGTAGAGGGATAGGTAAATTACCTATTGATTATTTTCTCTTCGATGATCGAACGAGAGAGACAGCAAGCCAAATTGAGCCCGGACAGAATCAGCGTTATGAAAGCATCAAACGGCAAGAAAATTATAATTTATGGGTCCAAAACGTAAAACATGTATTTAGCTATTTTTACTCGAAAATTTTGACATTCTCACAGGGGCTTGAAAGTCGGGTTGGGTTTGACCCGAACCCGACCCGACCCGACCCGATTTTTCAAGGATTTTTGGACATTTTATACCCTCCCGAACCCAATTGGACGGGTTGAAGAATATATTTAAAAAAATTCCGATTGGGTATGGATTTAGTGTTAAATCCGTCCGTCCGAACCCTAAACCCGGCGTGAACCAAACCCTCCTCCTATATTCTATCCAAAGGAATATATTACATAAAAAATTTATTCTAAATATTATAAACTACGTATTATGATTTATTGTAGATATATTGTCGGTGCAATTTTCAAGTGTTGTTTATAAGTCTATCAGATATTATTTATATATTTTTACCAAAGCATAAATTTTATGCATATATATTTCGTAGAACATACTCAAGTATTGTACTTTTAATTTTTTTGATAAATTATAAAAGGCAAAGTCCGAAAAGTCGCAAAACCCGACCCATCCGCATAAGCCCGAAACTCGCCCAGTCCCGCCCGAAACCTGAAGTTACGGATTCGGGTTTAGCGTATTATAAACTCGTCGGGTTCGGACGGGTTTTGGGATTAGGTTTTATTTTCCGGGTCGGGTAAAAAAATTATCAAAAGCCCGGCCAGGTTTCACCCGTAATTCTAACTTTAGGCCCTAATTTGAGGAGGTTCTTTTATATTTATTTTGTTCACCAAATTCTTTGATATTTTCAAAAAACACACACCAAATACTTGATATTTATAAAAATAAGACTTAACTTATTTAAACATATCTAAAATACCCATATCCGTTAAGTTGAATTTAATGTCATGGATTATTAGGTTAAGTTAATGTTACTGTAATTAAGATTTAATCAATTAGGGGCGAAAATAACCTTCTTTCTTTCCCATCTCACTCAAAATCTTTAAACTTATTAATCAACATTTTCATATTCTTAATTTCCCAAACTTTTCTCAAATCCCCAAACCTCTCACTTCATTTTTCTTAAACTGTTTCTCACCCCTCTTTAATATTCGATGGTGTTAATGGGGATGCCTTGGGTGTGCATTTTATGAAATATTTCATGGAGGTTCAAGAGGTCTTATGGTTGGTAAGATCTTGGCTGTGCATTTCATGAAAGATTTCATGGAGGTTTGATGTATCTTTGGGTTAAGGATAATGGGTTTTTTCTTAAGTGGTCATAGGGAGGATGAGTCCTCACGGGAGGGTGATGGAGAACATAAAAATTAGGTAAGATGAGATGAGAACGAGGGGACGAGAGTTCGGGTAGGAGGAGGGAGGGAGTGTTTCCATCTAAAAAGTTGCGTCAATGGTTGGCGCATGCGCAAGCCCCCAACCAAATTGGTTGTGCGCAGCCCACTTGCAATGCGCGAGGCGCAAGCGCCAATTAGTCGAATCAAGCGTCCATGCCAAACGTGCAACGCACGTGGCGGATGCGCATTTATATGATGAAGCGCATGCTTCAATCAGAGCTTAAACTCTATTATGGAAAATATTTTCCTTTTATCTTTTTAAAACAAAAAGATAATCTGTTAAAATCAGAAAATCTCTTGAATCAAAGACCCAGCGGTGTTTAAGAACCCTGGTTGATCATAAGATCAATTGAGATCTCTCAAATGAAAGATTCTCTCAATTTTCTCAACCATTCTCCTCTTCTATAAATAGGAGCGTAGAAAATTAATTTCCATATACACAGAGCCCCCCATAAGTTTAAAATCGAGACTTAAGCCTTTGCAAGAAGAAACATCTTCTTCCTAAAAAATCATAGGTAAAGAATAGAGAAAAATCTCTTCTTTACCTCTTTTTTTTTTATCTATCTACGAAGTTTAAGCTTCTCGAAAACCCTAGCCTCTTCCTTTGGATCAAGGATCCATGAGATTAAATCTCTTCTTGTCAAGAGCTTAAGCTCTCATGAAAGATATAATCTCAAGATCTAAGATTTCGGAGGAAGAACGTTGATATTCCTTCACCACAAGTTAAAAGATCATCAAGAACAAAGAAAAGCCGAAGCTTTGGCTTCATGAAGCCCAAGTCTTCATCAAGAACATACACCATCGTTTAGATCACAACCAAGAAAATAGAACCCAAGTTCTAAAGATCATGAAAATTATGATCTTTATGAATTTTAATAACCAAAAATCATTTTACAGAAAGATTAAGTCTTGAAAACCTAAGCCTTGATACTTAGAAAGGTTAACCTTTCTATTTCAAGGAGAAGATGGAGCTTAAGCTCCCAAAACCCTAGCGCTGCGCCAGCGCCAATAGTATTTCTGTCAGGTTGCGCCAGAGCTTAAGCTCTCAATGTTGCGCTGCGCTCACGGGCGATGTACGAGCGCCGGCGCCAACTATCACCATGTCTCATCAAATGCCATGCGTTGGATATAGTGACATCAAGGCAATTATTGTAATTGCAGGCAGACGATTATGATAATTGAAAGAAGACCTATACGGGTAGAACAGTCTTACTCGAGATGATAGTATACTATCTGATTTGACTTTTTCATATACAGGTATTATGTGGTACTACGGATCACTATTATATATTGATAGAGCCATTAAGATTCTTGCTTGACTACCAGGATTATGATGGCGATCATACAAGTGAGGCCTGGGTAGTACATAAGTAAATTCTTAAATGTTCCTAGTCGTGGGAGTATCTGTTGGATATGTATGCCATAAAGACCATTATTGTATATGTGTATATAGTGGATGCTTGGACATATGTATTGCTCGATATGATAGTATGCTATTTGGTTTGTCTTTATCTTAACATGTGTATATGTTATACTTGTTATTATTGTTGGATATGTATGCCCTAGAGGCCATTATTGTATATGTTTACATGTGGATTCTTGGACATATGTATGTACAGGACAATCTTGCTCGATATGATAGTATCCTATTTGGTTTGTATTTATCTTAACATGTGCATATGTTTTACTTGTTATTACGTATCATTTATACATGTTGATAAAGCCCGCTGGATCATTGCTTGACTACCTGCGTTGTGATGGTGATCATACTTGTGGGAGCTGGGTAGTCGATAAGCACATTCTTAAAGTGTCCTTTGTCGTGGGAGTGTCGAGACTGGGCATCGATATTCCGGAGTAGACTAGTGTATACGTTTCTAGACCCCGACGAGGGGCGATGGTTGGTCCTACTACCATTGGTCTTTCGCACCTAAGATCGTATACAGGTGCTCACTGGGGTTTAGTACACAAGACAGACTAGCCAAGAACTTCTAGATGGTACTATACCTATCGTCAGATAGTAGTTCTCAGGTGGCATGAGTACATGTTACTCTTCAGACCTGAGATCGTCATTTGTCTCGTATGAGTTCCCACTGTACTTTGATTACTACCCTACCACAGCTCTACTGAGTCATGCAAACAGGTTTTAGTTGGGTACAGTCCCGAGCCACATGGAGGCAGTGAGCGATTGTTGAGGATTCGTCTCTCCCGGTATAGGGAGTCGATATCGTACTGTGTTCGATTGGCCGGGACAATAAGATCTTGGCCAAGACAGTTGGGATTTACTGATAGGTAGATCAGTAGTTTCCCGGATTGGTCCTGAGCCACATTGGCATGAATTATCGGGTTATCAGGGTCTGACGTTTACCACCCCTAGACCCGGTATGTGATAATCTCAGACGAAGAGACCGGATTGTACGGAGATTGTCACAGATAGGCTCAGTAGGGATCCGGATGAGTTTGCTCGCCGGCCTTCCTTTTCGACATGTACCCGGGTAGCCGTTACGTACAGCTAGTGCCGCTGACGTGCTTGTGGTTATGGATTTATCCAGTAACTCACTGCCAGCGTATTGTCGAGTCTTTAGAGTCCCACACAGAGAATTTTCCTGGTTCAGGAAAAATGATGTATTAGCCGTATTGGATACGTGCAGGATTCCGATCGAATGATTGTACTAGTTACCCAGACTTTCGATCGGACATTTGATAATACTAGCCGGCTCGGGATTAAGCCGGATTATTAAATCAAGTATTGATTTAATAATTTACGTATATGTATTTCGATATGTATATTCTAGTATTATGTTCTTTGTGTTATTCTATCTTTTTGGGTATTCGTATTTTGATACGAATACGGGTATATATATACAGTAGAGTGTAATCCGTATTTATACGGAAAACATTCTAGAAGGCGGACAACTCATTTTAGATTTATCCATTTATCTTTAAATGGAAAATGTGGTGTAAAGGTAGTGAGGGGAGTATGGTAAGAACCATGCTTCAATAGTGTTGACAAATAAATTTTCAATTCATTTATGCAAACTATTCAAGCATGGTTGAGTTTATTATATTGAAAAAAGGTTTTTACAAAACCATGGTTGATCTTTTTCTCTTTCGTGAGATTTCATTTCTCACCATATTTTCTTTGCTTCACTCTCCTCACTATCTTTCTTGAGCTCCTCTACCTCCTTCTTGAACCTCCTCTCTACAATCTCATATGTTGATAATCAAGAGAGGATGCGAGATAGATACACACTTAGAACCTTTCACTACATCCTAAACACTTTAGATTAGCACTCTAAAGTCTCTAGTTGCTCCACTAAACTCTTAGTGTGGAACTAGAGCCATGGACTACATCCCTTGGGTGGATCATCTTCAATGGAAGAAGACCGGCGATCAAGCTCGATCCAAGAGATCTCAAGAAGCAAGGAAAGGTGATTAAGCTCGTTCAAGGAGATCCCTAGGAGCAAACGAAGAGGATAGAAGAACGAAGGACACGGATCTTTTGGTGAGACACTTCTATCATAGTAGTTAGATCTCATCTTTGTTAGCTAGTTTAGGTTTATGGTAGATTCTAGGACGGGTTCTTCTAGCGCCAGTTTTCAAAACCCCAAAAAAATTTGTTTCCGCAACGACCACGGTAGATGATCAGGGTGCTATGAAATCCCAATATGGTATCAGAGCCATCCCATAAACCTTTACTTGCTAGTTTAAACAAGTTTAAAATATCCATCGACGAAAATTTTCAAATCACAATTTCATTTGACATGCTTGCTGTCGATTTTAAAACTTGTTCAAAAAATTATTTAGAGTACCTTAAAAATATGTGCAGGCGATTTTAGAATGCCTGAAGAAATTTGGGCACATAAGCCTATCAAACGGCCGCGGAACCGCCGCATAACATGCATGTTGGCGGCGGTTCCGCGGTCGAAATGGGGCCGTTGTGCACCAAATTTCTTCTGGCACTCTATTATTTGGAAATGTGATTTTTGGGATGTATGATTTTGGTCCAGATTTTTTTGAGTACTGTTTAGCACTTGGGGCTAATACGGAAAAGTTTTAGTCGATCGAAATTTTAAATAAGTGTTTATCAGTGCATGTGTTAGTATCTGCGACCGTGAATATCATTGAGCGGTATAACCCGACTAATTTCTATATGTTCAGTTAGACGAGTTTGCGAACATGATATTCACGTTGATGTTCTGTATTGTGCTGATATTGTGGATGGATTGTCGTGGTAGATAGCCTATGGTGCAATGGTAATAGTACAGTTCAGATTTATTTGTGTGTTCATTATTGCAGGGTGAGCGTCCGACATGTGGACATCTGTTTCTGCCGGATTGTATATTATTTTATTGGGGCCTGACTCGGTTGAGGTCGATGTCACCATTGTACATATATTTTTCTTTTCTGTACTAGGATTACCCCGCGGTGGAGTGCTTAAATAGCCGGGTTCTAGAGGGCAACGGGCCCGCATCTCATGGCGTTGAGACGGAGGGGGACCTTACTCTAGAATTGGCGTGCTATTCGCCGCACTCGTAGGGGGTATAAATTGATCCACGGAGGGGTGCTCAAGTTACCGGATTTCGTGAAGTGCTGGGTGGCCCATTCACTTTGTTGATTGGGGTTGCCTCACTTCTAGGATTGGCGGGTGTTTACCGCCGAAAACGGGAGACGGAACCGCGTAAGTCGTCTTGCCTGAATTTGGGGGCAGATGCTATTTGGTTTTATCCGTTCACCTCTCCGAAGATGCCAAGTTGATTTATGGCACCGTGTTTCGGAGGTTTGGAAGGATGCGGCCATTGTAGCAGACTTTGTCAGATTCCCCCTCGTTGTGATGGGTTTTTGATTGTGGGGATGCTCTTCCTTGTAGGCGCAATCTCCTGCAGTTAATTACGTTACCACATCGCGATAACCACTTTCTCCTGCTCCAGAGGTTCACTTCGTGTCGTATGTGTTTGTTTTATTTTTGGTTTCCCGTAGATTGTATACAGAGACTAATTTATGTTGTCGCCCGTAGGGCATGGATTAGTCCAAATCCGTATATTCTTAGATTTGGGTTTGGTTTGATTTAAGGATCGTTAATCTCGTTTGAGATTAAGATCAACTTAAATATTTTTTAAGGATACGTTAGTCTAAATTTAGACTAAGATCTACTCAACAGGATTTTGGGATCATTCAGACCCAACAAAAGAGCATTTGGGCTCCATTGTTTTAGTTTAAGGACATTACGGTCCGTTGTTAGTTTAAGGACGTTTCGGTCCATAGCTAGTTCAAGAATGTTGCGGTCCGTAGCTAGTTTAAGGACATTGTGGTTCGTTGGGATGAGCTCATCGGTTTGGGAGTGCACCAAAGAGTTGTTGGTTGTCGGGACCCTCCACCTCTCTAAAAACGTTGAAGAATTACAACGACATGTATCAGAGGTATGGAGAGATGTACCCTTGAATAAAATTCTAGATTGAGGGGAGAGATCATGGTGGACCATATAAGAATCATTAGTCATTTTTGGGAGACTAAGATTGACTTAGGAGATATGGGATGGACATCGTTTTGGTCATCATCCATTGAGGAAAATTATGAGCATAGAGACTGTGTCTATTTGGAGATCCAAAATATTTTAATCTCAGGAATACTTAGCCAATTTGGAGCTGAAGTTGGTCTCTTATAGTGTTAAACACTAATATATGCTCGGTGCTCACGTGCTCTTACGTGAGTCTCTAAAGCAGTGTTAAACATTGAAATTTGGGACGCCCACGTGTGACACGTGAGGCACCTGAAAGTTGGTATTGTGCTCTTGAGTTCAAATCCCCGTCTATATATACAAGTGTTAAACACTTAAGTCTTGTGGCCATCACGTGTGGATACGTGAGGCGCCCCAGAGTTGGGCACTGATTCTTTGGGTGTATTCCCTCTTCTTTTTATAAGTGCTAAGCACTTAACTCATATAATGCTCACGTGCAAACACGTGAGGTGCTTAAAATGTGAGCGCTGTCTTTGGAATTTTCCCCTTTTCTATATAAGTGTTAGGCAACTGTTTGGGGGTCACGTGGAAACACGTGAGGCACCCCAAAATGTGAACTGTCTTTGGATTTATTCCCTTTTTCCATGTAAGTGTTAGGCAACTGTTTGGGGGTCACGTGGGAACACGTGAGGCGCCCTAAAATGGGATCTGTCTTTGGATTTATTCCTTTTTTCATATAATTGCTGAGCGCACGTTTTAAGGGGTCACGTGGGAACACGTGATTTTGTCTCAGTCCTTCTTTTTTGTTCCTCAAGGTGCTCACGTGGGAACACGTGGCTAGTCTTTTCTTTTATATGCATAGAGATTTTGATATGAGTTTTAAGAATTTCAGGTCCCTTATTTTATAAGAATTAAATTCTTTTACAGAGTTAAACCCTAGTTTTATCAGTGGAATTAAATTCCTATATCCTTTTGGAAGAAATAAATTCTTTGAACTTAGTTCTTTCCCTTAAGTTTTGAATCTGCATAACAGAATCTCCCCGATGAGAATTAAATTCTCAACTTGTGGGGAGATCTGCTTCTGCAGACCTCAACCAGAGGAAGAACTAAGTTCTTTTGAGATGAGTTAAATTCTTGGTTTGAGAATTAAATTCTCTTTTGTTTTGTGGGAGGTTTTGGGAGGCTTCTGTATATTTTTTTAGAAGCTTATGGGGTGGTCTCCTCTCTCTTTAGAGAATTAAATTCTCTCTCTATTTTTCTTCCCCTCTCCCCCTGTGTGTCTTTCCTCCTCTTCTTGCTCCTATTTATACGAGAAGAACAAGAATCAATTTGTTAAGAGAATCCCTCATTGATAGATCGTGATTGATTCCACGATCTTTTAGATCAATCGGTGAATTTTCTTCACTGTTGGATTTTTAATCCAAAGGCTCTCTGTTTAACAGAGGGGATTATGAATATCTTGTTAGTTTTAAAAAGATCAGAAATATATTTTCTTAATATAGAATTTAATTCTATCATATCTTTTTAGTTTAACAAGATTAGAAATATATATTTTTTATATAGAATTTAATTCTATCATATGGATATCTCGTTAGTTTAACATAGAATTTTATTCTTATCATATGAATATCTTGTTAGTTTAACATAGAATTTTATTCTTATCATATGAATATCTTGTTAGTTTAACAAGATTAGGAAAATATTTTCCTATGATAGAATTTTATTCTACCAGATGATCACCGTTGGATCTTTGATCCAAAGGTCCTCTGTTTAATAGAGAATATCTTTCTAGTTTGAGGAAGATCATGAAAATATTTTCCAAATAGAATTTAATTCTATCAGATGATTTAATTGGTGATATTTTATCACCATCGGATTTTAAATCCAGGATTCTCTGTTAGAGAAAGATCTTTCCATATTAGAAAGATCAAGGAAAATATTTCACAAATAGGATTTAATTTTATCACATAGAATTTAATGGGAATATTTTAAATTGGGGCACTTACATGCTTTGCATGTGAGAGGCAAGAGGACTCACGTGTTTTAACACGTGACCCCTACTGTGGGTTTTAGCCTGTTTATGTTCAGCGCTCATATGCTTTGCATATGAGCGCTCACGTGTTTTACATGTGAGGCCTGTTTGGCCATTGGTGATTTATGTTCAGCGCTCATATGCTTTGCATATGAGCGCTCACGTGTTTTACACGTGAGGCATGTTTGGCCATTGGTGATTTATGTTCAGCGCTCATAAATTGTAGGTTATGATGGCTATATTGAGAAATCTAAGAACGAGATGGTTACTGACAAAGGAGAAAATCCGTGTATATGCTTTGTGTGTGCGTTTGTCGTTGAAAAAAATAAATTATCGATAATCAAAGTTAGATTTGAGGATACCCATGTATGAGTTGTATTCTATATATGTGTGTTTCAATTTATGATTTCGCTTAAGTGTAGGGTTGTTAGTGTGTATGTGCTGTGTGTGCGTTTATTGTGTATTCGTGTTGTATGTGTGTGTTTCGGCTGTCGGGGGAAAGGCTTCTATCCCATTAAGAATGTATAGAGCAGACACCCATTCGCTTGTGCTTTCAACCGTTTCGAGAAAATTTCGGCAGCACCTCCCCGCTGTTCTCCGAGTACACTGTAATAGAATAGATAATCATTTCAAAGCTGTGAAACAACGTTGAAATGAACATCTAATCTATCTTTGTACACGGAGAACCAGCGGAAAAGTACCGATATTTAACAACCTTCGTATAGTTCTATGTCACGACGAACATCGAACGTATGTTAACCGATAGACGGGGACTAAATGGCGCTTTGAGTTTCATATATGAGTATCGATGAGAATATGAAAGTTTCATATTATCATCGAGTATCATATATTGGTTTTAACTTGAACATCTTGAATCACTCTCTAATGATGCGTTTGTTGTGTATTCTGTGTTGCTTATTGCTGATTCTGTGATGTTGCTTACATCATGCCTGGGACGAATGTTATATATATATATATATATTTATATATACTAGTAGATGTTGTATATGTTTTGCACCCGCGTTAGTCCAGGCCCCGCTCTGCCGTTAGTTAAGTATCCTAACGGTGCATGACGGGGCTCCGTGGCGAATATGGATGTCATATACGTATATTGTATTTTTGTTCTTTTCTGGTGTGATAGGGATTAATTGATGGGACCTTATTAATTTTGATTAATGCACGAAAAGAAACCTAAAAGATATTGTTGGAACAAATTTCAAAAAACTATAGTCATATTCTTTCGCTTTGCATAGTGGTATTCGGTCAGGAATATTTAGCACCTCATTCGAGGAGGCAAGAGCCTAGATCCCTTCGCGGGGAGTTACCTCTTGAGCAAAAGTTTATACTGTAGATTACTCGGTTTTCTTCTAAACCACAAGTTTTCAAAAGCGGAGCCTAAACCACTCCTTTTCAAAACTACTTGGTTCCTTCAACGATATCAAGTTCATTACGTTAAAGGTTTTTCGCCAAATTCAACCGTAGCCCTCTGTCATTTCAGATTAGTATTGCTTAGTATTCATGCTACGTATGTCGTGCTCAGCCGAGGCGTAGTGTTCGGTAGCTATGTAGTACTTTCCTGTAGTGTTAGATGCGATTGGTTAGGACAGTCGTACGGTCATTTTGGTTCAGTCAAGGACTCGTACGGGTGGGTTTAATGCAATCAAGATAATAACGGGTTGAACTTGACTAGGATCCTTTGATATGTTGGCTCGGTCAAGGTCACTTGGGTCTTAAGGGCAAAAACCACATTGGGAGTTTCAAATATACAGGAAACTTGTTAGTGTTGCATACCTTCTGGAGTGTGGTAACTCGAGTGGCTTCCATCTAGTTTATCACCCAATGATAGTTGGATCCCGATCCCACTGATGAGTAGGATTACTCTTGGGAGATATTTTTCATTTCACAATTAGCTCACCTATTAGGTGTCTAGAAAGGTGTTAACGGGGCCACGCCTCTGAGGAAACGAGGTTTATTTTAATTAGGTCTGTGCGAGAGTACGGGGAACCTCCTTCGGAGTACCAACACCGACCTGGCCGAACGATTAGCGAACATATAAGGTGTTAATGATCCCAGCTAGTTCTCCTTTTAAGGTTTGAAAGAGAATTCGAGGAAACAGTGGGAGCCATCCTGATTTGATAAACTAATAACCAATCTAATCTTATAAGAGCGCACGCTGAGTGTTTCTTTTCTCTCTCTCCAGGTAGCAACCAATTCATTCCTTAATCAATATAATAAAATGTATCGCTTGACCGATCCGAATTCTTATTCGGGGCTGGAGAACGTTGGTTCGGCTCTAACTTATGACAACAGTCATGAGAATGAGCAAGAGAAAGAGGATTGCATGAATTCCTTGATTACCCCAATGAAGAAGAAATATACTATTGCGTCTCCTTCAGGTGTTCTTGTTATTGAGAACTGTTTTTTGGTCAGTCCTACCCCTGAGTACTAGATACCGGATCAAGATCTCATATCTGTAATTTATTGCGGGGACTGAAAAAAAGTAGGATGGTTGGACCTGGTGATATGTCCCTCAGAGTAGGGAACAGAACACAAGTTGATGCTGCTGCCATCGGTGAATATCACCGAGTGTTGCCAAATGGCAATACTATGATTTTGAAAAATTGCTACTATGTACCTTCCATGGTTTGCAACATCATATCAGTTTCTTTACTTGATAAAGATGGATATAATTTTGTTCTAAATAGAAATATCATGAGCATTTACCTTGATAAGGTATTGGTTGCAGAAGGTACACTGTGTAATGGTATCTATGTTCTAAATCAAAACACAATTTTCAATGTACAAAACACACGCAAGAGGAAGAGTTCAGAAGTGAACGAATCCTACTTGTGGCATTGTAGACTTGTTCATATCGGAGAGAAAATACTAAGTAAATTGCATAAAGATGGATATTTGAATACGTTCGAGTTTTTATCTTATGAAACTTGTCAGTCTTGTCTCAAGGGAAAGATGACCAAATCTCCATTCACCGGACACGGAGAAAGAGCAACAGAGCTCTTGGGACTCATACGCAGTGTCACGACCCAAATGAGTGGAACGTGACTGACATTTAGATCACGCAACGTCTAGAGGTGTAATGTAATCTAAGTAAGCCAAAGCCCAGAAATCTAAACCGTTTAAAGAAGTAGAGTGAAGGAAAAACTTGTTTAAAAGTTAAGTTAAACATAGAAAAGTTACTTTGAAAATCTTTATAAGAAGCTCAAGTTTTATAAAAATTTCGGCAGAGTTTCCTTTGTAAAAACTGGCCCCAAACGGATACAACACATGAATATACTTAAGCAATGAATAAAGGCATCCCCAAGCGGGAGCTAGCTCTTCGCCGAATGGCGGAACACAACCACGTGCAAGATATGCCATAATAATGCGGAATAAGTACTTAAAGCAAGAAAACAGAAACAAAGTATAAAGTCGGCTCACACAAGCTCGACACCAGAAATCAGAATATATATACAGGTCCCACTGTCCAGTCTCTAGGTCACATATACAGGATGGTAGAGGGAGTATGTTAGATACAAAGTAAACATACACAGTGGGAAACAAAAGAATATCCTCACAAACCCACCAACAAGCAAACCGCAAATCGATGCAAAGGTAGCAGAAGAAGAAACACGCCCGCCGCTACTATGCTGACAGGTCTGACCTGCAAGACACTGTGGCACAACGGGGGTGGGTTGCCAACTCGTGAGTAGTAAGTAACATATAAAAGGCTATCGTAAGCATGTACGCAAATGCGTCACAACCTACATATACAATGATGATGCGATGCACTAGTATGAATGCGACATGAATGAATAATCAATCGCGAAATCTGGATATATCTGGTATGAGAAAATCTGTGTTCTTATCTTAGTAAAACTTTTGTATAATAAAATTGGAGTATCATCAGTGAAATCAACAGAAAATCTGTGTCAAGTATCGACACAATATATGTATCTCAATAGCCGTCTCTCAGATCAGCCCTCAAATCTGTCACATCCCACGACTCCGATCGGTATCCTCCGGATAACCGCCGAGCCAATAATAACCGATAGGTCATACTCCCCTTCCAGGATCATTGTCTACAACTCGAGCTTCTTGCCCCGGGGTACCTTACCGGGTCTACCATGTACCCGAGACGGTTCATCCCACTTCTCGAATCGGGTCTCGAAAACCAACTCCAATCAGGAAAACTCATGGTGGACGCCATACATATCACGTCACGAGAAAACCGCAGCTTGCATTTTAAAAATGATAATAAGTTTATATAATTCTTGTGGTTTTCCCCCAAATCCAGAAATCTCATAAGTACTGAAATCTCTAAGAAGAATCACAATATATGAATATGTCGGTAATGATGGATGTCTATGATATCAATAATATACAATGCGATGTATGACTAGAGGGCTATGTATGAATGATGATGCAATGAGGTATATGACTAGCAAACCTACGTATCCATCCCGATGAAATGAATATACAACTACAAGTTTACATATCATATATGATGCAAATGCACAGATACCGATTTTAAGTAAGTTCTATAGTGTTCGTGATATAGCAATTACCAATGGCGTGTGTGTTCGCATAAAATAGTGCACGTATGGCATGAACCAATGGTAATGGTGCAAGCGTCCAAGGTAATAATGTCATATGTAAGAAGATGCAATGCCATGATATGAATGATTGGGAGACTACACATATGAATACAAGAACTACTAATAATCCTAACTATCAGACGCCTTGTGCCATCCAAACGATTCGCCCATAGATGTGTACATCTATTCACCGGAACGCCTCGGCTAATCTGACCCAATCACAGCCTTTCCTTTCCTTGCCGCATCCGACGTCTCCGCAACCGATCCTAGAATCGCACAATGCAAACACATAAGGCTAGATATTCTGTAAAACGCGATATCAAGACCATACGAGAAAACTAGCGCCCACAAGCTAAACACGTGTGCACTTGGAGCACAAAACGTGAGCGTTAAGGTCTGCAACCACCCCGATTGGCTGTGATACATAGCAAACGTCAAAACTAGACTTGAATCGTACGTATCGTATATTAACAAAACGTCGGTTTTAAGGTAAAACGGTTTCAGATTTTGATACGAGTGAAATTAGAAAAAGTTGCATGCACCAGAGACCTAAACTATATAGAAGACACTAACCACACAAACCCCGACACCCAAATCCTACATCTGGCCGCAAATTGCGGCCAGAATCACAAAAATGGCAGCCTTAGAATGGAGGTTAGGGCTCGGGCTTCGATGGTGTAATCTATGTCCTATAAGCATCTCACAGTAATTGCAACTTTATTCTGTAACTGTAACAACCTTAAACTTTCTGTACAATTTTTTTTTCAAAAATACAGAAAGGAACACCTGAGCCTGAGCATAAGTTATAAATTTGATTTGCTTTTGAACAGCAAGAAAGCACTTGTAGCTCACTGGTAAAGCCTTGCACTGCTATGACGTAGCCCCTGTGATCGAATACCCCCAGTCACATATATTTTTAATTGATTTTTCTTTTAATCTTTTAGAAGCCCAAAGGTTTACACGTGCACATCACGTAAAATGAAGAGTCACAGATTAAGCAAACACGTGCACTGGAGTATACTAAGCGACCCTGACACGTGGCAAACATCTAGAGCCCCTCAACCTCTTGTTGGCCGGCGAGATTGCCATTGTGGCCGGTACCACCGGGGCCCCCATAGGGGATGGTCCCCAAATTCTTGTTAGATATGTATGCCCTAGAGGCCATTATTGTATAATACTAGTTTGTATATTACATTTTGGAAGTTTGGGATATATACACGGATTGACGACAGTCTTGCTCGATATAGTAGTATGCTACTTGGTTTGTATCTATCTTAATATGTGTATATGTTTCTTTTAACATATCGCTAATACATATTGATGGAGCCCTTAGGATCTTTGCTTGACTTCCAGCGTTGTGATGGCGGTCACACTAGTGGGGGCTGGGTAGTCTATAAGCACATCCTTATACAGGTCCCTAGTCGTAAGATTATCGAGACATGGCATCGATACTCTAGAGTAGACTAGTGTATACGCTTCTCATCCCAGCAGGGGAGATGGTCTGTCCCACAGCCATTAGTACGTCGTATTGGAGATAGTATGCAGGTGCTTGTTAGGTTACGAGTACACTGGACAGGACTCGTCGGGAACTGTTGGTTGGTATTATACCTTTCATCAGGTAGCAGTTCCCAAGTGACATTAGTACAGCTTAGTCCGTTGACTTGACACTGCTACTTCGCCTCAAGTGTGTTCCCACCGTTCTTTGATTGCTATCCTACCACGGCTCTATTGAGTCGTGCAAACAGGTAGTAGTTGGGTGCAGTCCCGAAGCACTTGGAGGCAGTGGCGGTTAGATAGGATTCGTCTCTCCCGGTATTGGGGGTTGATATCGCGCTGTGTTTGGAGAGCCATTACACAAAGTCCCTGGCCAGGGCAAGTGAGATTTACTGGTAGGTGTTCCAGTAGTTTCTCAGGGTGTTCTGGGCTACACTCCGACATGACTTATACCGCTATTAGGGGTCTGATGTTTACCACCCCCTAGGCCCGATATGCGATACTCTTAGACGAACATACCAGACTGTACAAAGATTGTCACAGATAGGCTCAGTAGGAGTTTGGATGATCTTGCCCGTCGACCTTCTTATCGACAGATACCTGGGTAGCCGTTACGCACAGCTAGTGCCGCTGACGTGCTTGTGGTTAAACCCACTGCCAGAGTATTGTCGAGTCTTTAAATTCCCACTCAGAGGGTTTCCCAGCTTCGGGAGAAACGAGTAGAGGTCGTATGGTTTTACAACAGGGTTCGATCATATACGTGTAGTTGTGCGCATGTGGTGTTCGAGTGGATAATACTAGTGGGCTTTGGTTTAAGCCGGATCCTAGTATTTGATTATTGGATTAGCTTCGTCTCATAGTATTCGTGTTTCTCGGAACACGGATGCGTGTGTGTATATACGGATGAGAGGGGGTATAGAAGGAGACATCTCATTAGGGTTTTGACCATTGACTTGGTCAAAACAAATATGAGAAAAGGAAAAGTATTTGTTATTTTTGATAAATGATTTTTTGTGGCATGGCTACTTATGTTGACCACTTGACTTGGATTGACTTGTTGGCCTTAGATATTTTGTGAGATATTTTTTACCTTAGATATTTTGTGATATATTTTGGTGAGATATTTTCTATGTCATGTGGTCATATATAAGTTAGCCATTCTATTATTTATAATGATTATCACAAATACATTCTCTCTCCTCAAGCTTGCTCTCTTCTTCTTCCTCTCTAAACCCTAGTGTCTCATGTGTTGAGAATCAAGGGTTTAGTGAGACTAAGCTACTCTAAATCATACTCTACTCACTCTAGTCTACTTAGATTAGCAAGCTAAGTATTCTAGTTACCTCAAGTTAGAGATTTAGCTCAAGGTTGGATCTCTCGGGTGGATCATCGTTGACACAAGGAGGCCGAAGTTCAAGCACGATCCATACTTCCATCGAGGAGCTTAAGGAGAGGATCGAAGACCCGAAGGACTTGTTTTCTTTAGGTATACTTTCTATCATAGTAGATAGAACCCTCACATGCTAGTTAGGTTTATGGTTTAAGATTCGGTTTAGGTTTATTCTAGCGCCAAGTTTATGATCGTAGTAAAAATTTTGTTCCGCATTTGGCCACGGAAGTTGGCCGCGGCGCTAGAGTAACCCTTCATGGTATCAGAGCCAGCTCATAAACCCTAGACTAGCAAGTTTAAACAATGTTAAAACAACGAAACCGAAATGACTCCATAACATCAAAACCAAACTGCAGTTTCTGTCGAATTTTTTAAGGCTTCAATTTTTTTTTAAACAACTGCAGAGTGATCCTTAGACTGTGAGATGTATCCAGAACAAAAACGATGCAATTCTACCATCATTTGGCCGGCCACAACCTCACAAAAACCGGCCTCCTCAGTTTTATGGTGGTGAAATGCATCGAGTTTTGTTCCGAGTTCTTATCTCAAGGAGTTTGGTTGTCTGGTGTTGTTTGTTTTTTGCCCAAGTTTGATTCTCTGTTGTTTTCTGTAAGAGGCAATTTGGAGTGTTTCGAAATCGTTATATTTGACACTGTTTAATAGTTTACAGTACATTCACTTTTATCTGCGACCGTGAATGCCATTTGATCGGTAAACTCGTCTGATTGCTATATGTTCCTTTAGACGGGTTTGCGAACGTGACATTCTCGTTGATGTTTTGTGCTTGTGCTGTGATTGTGGTTGGATAGTAGTGATGGATAGCATGTGGTGCAATGTTAGCAGTACAGTTTATATTCATTTGTACATTTGATATTGCGGGGCGAGCGTCCGACATGTGGATTGCCGTTTTTGCCGGGTTGTATATTATTTGATTGGGGTACGACCGGGTTGAGGTCGATGTCACCATTTGTACATATTATTTTCTTTTTCTGTACTAGGATTACCCCACGGTGGAGTGCACGGATAGCCGGGTTCTAGAAGGCAACAAGCCCGCATCTCATGGCGTTGAGACGGAGGGGGTTTCGTTCTAGAATTGGCGGGCTATTCGCTGCACTCGTAGGGGGTATAGTTTGACCCACGGAGGGGCGCCCAAGTTACCAGATTCCGTGAAGTGCTGGGTGGCCCATTCACTTTGTTGAAGGGGGATGCCTCACTTCTGCGATTGGCGGGTAACTTGCCGCGCTCGTAGGGGTCCAGGTTTTCATTGCACAGGCTATCCACACGACCGGGAATGTCAGGTTTCATTTGCGGCTCAAATGAAACCCGGGGCTCCAAGATTATCCACCATTCTGTATTTCTGGTTGAGATTCTGAGATGTTGATTATTATCATGCTTAGTACGAATGTTGTATATACTTATATATATATTAGTAGATGTTGTATATGTTTTGCACCCGCGCTAGTCCAGCCCCCGCTCTGTCGTTAGTTAAGTAACCTAACGGGTGATGACAGGGCCCAGTGGCGAATGCGGATGGCATATACGTACATTGTATTTTCGTTCTTTTCTGGTGTGATAGGTTAATTGATGGGACCACATTAATTTTGATTAATGCAAGAAAATAGACCTAAAAGATGTTGTTGGAACAAATTTCGAAAAACTACAGTTATATTCTTTCGCTTTGCATAGTGGTATTCGGTCATGAATATCCAGTACCTCATTCTACAAGGCAAGAGCCGAGATCTCTTCGCGGGGAGTGACCTCTTGAGCTAAAGTCTATACTGTAGATTACTCGGTTTTTTCAAAAACCAGAAATTTTCAAAAGGCGGAGCTTAAAACCACTCCTTTTCAAAATTGCTCAGGTTCCTTCAACGATAGCAAGTTCATTACGTTAACGGATTTTTCGCTAAAAACCCAGCCGTAGCCCTCCGTCATTTCGGATTGGTATTGCTTAGTATTCATGCTACGTATTTCGTGCTCAACCGAGGCGTAGTGTTCGGTAGCTATGTAATATTTTTCTGTAGCACATAAAGCGATTAGTTTGGACAGTCGTGCGGTCATTTTGGCTCAGTCAAGGACTCATACGGGTGGGTCTAATGCAATTAAGATAATGACGGATTGAACTTGACTAGGATCCTTTGATATGTTGGCCCAGTCAAGGTCACTTGGGTCCTAGGGGCAAAAACCACATCGGGAGTTTCAAATATACAGGAAACATGTAGTTTTAGCATACCTTCTGGAGTGTAGTGACTAGAGTGGATTCCATCTAGGTCATCACACAATGATAGTTGGATCCCGATCCCACTGATAAGTTGGATTACTCTCGGGAGATTATTTCACTTAACAATCAATGCTATAAACCAAGTAGGTGTCTAGAACAGTGTTAGCGGGGCTACGCCTCCAGGGAAAAGAGGTTATATAATTAAGGAACTTCGCGAAAGCGTTGGAAAACCTCCCTCGAAGTACCAACACTAGACTGACTGAAAGGTTAAGCAAGTATTGTGACGTGCGATTAAATCCTGACTAGTTCTTCTTTTATGGTTTGAAGAAGAATTTGAGGAAACAGTGGGAGCCATCCTGGTTAGATAAATTAATAACCAATCTAATCTTGCAAGAGCGCACGCTGAGTGTTTCTTTTTCTCTCTCTCCAGGTAGCAATCATTTCACGCCCTAATCAAGATAATAAAATGTATCGCTTGACCGATCCGAATTCTTATTCGGGGCTGGGGAACGTCGGTTCGGCTCTAACTTACGACAACAGTCATAAGTGTGAGCAAGGGAAAGAGGATTGTATGGATTCCAAGAAGACCCTAATGAAGAAGAAGCATACTATTGCATGTACTTCAGGTGTTCTTGTAGTTGAGAACTGCTTTTCGGTCAGTCCTACCTCCTGGGTACTAGATACCGGATCAGGATCTCATATCTGTAATTTATTGCAGGGACTGAGAAAAAGTAGGATAGTTGGACCTGGTGATATGTCCCTCAGGGTAGGGAACGGAGCACAAGTTAATGCTTCAGCCGTCGGTCAATATCACCTAGTGTTGCCAAATGGCAATACTATGATTTTGAACAATTGCTACCATGTACCTTCTATGGTTTGCAACATCATATCAGTTTCTTTACTTGATAAAGATGGATATAACTTTGTTCTTGATAGAAATATCATGAACATTTACCTTGATAAGGTACTAGTTGCAGAAGGTACACTGTGTAATGGTATCTATGTTTTAAATCAGAATACAATTCTCAATGTATAAAACACACGCAAGAGGAAGAGTTCAGATACGAACGAATCCTACTTGTGGCATTGTAAACTTGGTCATATCGGAGAGAAAAGACTTAGTAAGTTACATAAAGATGGACTCTTGAATACGTTCGAATTTTCATCTTATGAAATTTGTCAGTCTTGTCTCAAAGGAAAGATGACAAAATCTCCGTTCACCGGACATGGAGAAAGAGCAGCATAGCTTTTGGGACTCATACACAGTGATGTGTGTGGTCCGATGTCTATACATGTAAGGGGTGGGTTCTCGTACTTCATCACATTCACTGACGATCTCTCTAGATTCGGATATGTGTATCTTATGAAACACAAATCTGAAGCTTTTGAGAAATTCAAAGAATTCAGAAACGAAGTAGAGAACCAGGTTGGCAAAAGTATCAAGATCCTCCGGTCTGATAGGGGAGGGGAGTACTTAAGCACGGAATTCCTAGATTACTTAAAAGAGAATGGAATTCTCTCCCAGCTTACTCCTCCTTACACACCACAGCACAACGGTGTATCGGAGTGGAGGAATCGTACCCTATTGGATATGGTTCGCTCCATGATGAGTAGTGCTGAGTTGCCTCTTTCATTTTGGGGACATGCGCTTTTGACAACGGAATATCTGTTGAATGATGTTCCGTCCAAATCCGTGCCTAAGACACCATTCAAGCTATGGAATGGTAAAAGGCCGTATCTTAAACGTATTAAGATATGGGGTTGTCCGGCCTATGTAAAAGTACAAAATCCGGACAAATTGCAGGCACGTTCAGTTTTATGTAAATATGTGGGATATCCTAAAAATTCAATAGGATATCTGTTCTACCACACCGAGGAACAGAAGGTGTTTGTATCTCGCCACGACACCTTTTTAGAGTGGCAATTTCTTGCAAAAGAAATTAGTGGGAGCACGGTAGAACTGGAAGAAATTCAGCGACCACAAACTGAAACTGAAGATTTGACAGAACCTCAAGATTCAATAATCCAGACGAACCTCAGCCACTCTGCAGATCTGGTAGGATTTCTCATCCGCCCGAGAGATACTACGGTTTTCTCATAGACGGGGATCGAGAGGATTGCATCTTGGAAGAAGATGACCCTACCAGTTTCAGGCAGGCCATTATCAGTTGGACTCTGATAAGTGGCTGGATGCTATGCGATCCGAAATGGAGTCCATGTACACCAATAAAGTGTGGACCTTGGATATTTCTCCACCTGGGGTAAAACCCGTTGGATGCAATGGATCTACAAAAGGAAACTTGGTGTAGATGGGCAGGTGGAAACCTATAAGGCTAGACTCATTGCAAAAGGTTTTCATCAAAGACCTGGTGTGGACTATGACGAAATCTTTTCTCCAGTGGCTATGATCAAATCCATTTGGATCCTACTTGCCATTGCTGCCTTCTATGAGATGAGATCTGGCAGATGGACGTAAAAACGGCTTTTCTAAATGGCAGTTTGGAAGAGTGCGTTTATATGGATCAGCCAGAAGGTTTTGTAGACAGTGGGAGCAGCGGGAAGGTGTGCAAATTGCTTAAATCCATTTATGGATTAAAGCAGGCATCGCGGAGCTGGAACATCTGTTTTGATGAAACAGTCAAAGAATTTGACTTCATCAAGAACGAAGATGAGCCATGCATATATAAGAAGATTGTAGGACGAACTGTCATATTCCTACTCTTGTACGTGGACGACATTCTTTTGATAGGAAATAATATTCCTATGCTACAATCGGTCAAGCTATTCTTGTCACAACGGTTCTCCATGAAAGACCTGGGTGATGCCTCGTGCATTCCAGGGATCAAGATCTACAGAGATAGATCTAAGAGATTACTGGGAATTTCGCAGTCCAGGTACATAGAGACCATACTAAAGAGATTTAGTATGGAAGATTCCAAGCGCGGTAATATACCCGCATTGTACGGAATCACCCTCTCCAAGAAGATGTCTCCCAAGACTGACGAGGAGAGGGTTCGCATGAGAACTATACCCTATGCTTCGGCGGTAGGATCTATAATGTATGTGATGCTATGTACAAGACCAAATGTAGCTTATGCACTAAGTGTGGTGAGTTGATATCAGTCAGACCCAGGTGAGAACCACTGGACAGCAGTGAAGAACATTCTCAAGTACCTAAGAAGGACTAAGGAGATGTTCCTGGTACGGTAAAGGAGACCTCAGGGTCGAGTCCTTTACTGATTCAAGCTTCCAGAGTGACAAGGACGACAGCAAGTCTGTCTCGGGTTTTGTGTTTACCTTTAATGGAGGGGCGGTATGTTGGAAGAGCTCCAAACAGGATACCATCGCAGACTCGATGAAGGAGGCTGAATACATTGCTGCAAGCGATGCCGCAAAAGAGGCGGTCTAGATAAAAAAGTTCATTAGTGAACTTCAGGTAGTTCCGTCCATTGTTGACCTAAAACCTTTGTATTGCGATAACAATGGGACTATAGCTTTAGCGAAGGAACCACGGTCCCATCAGAAATTCAGGCATATCTTAAGGCGGTATCACCTGATCAGGGAGATCATTGATTGCCAGGAGATCGAGGTACGGAAAGTGGACACTAAAGATAACACAGCGGATCCATTCACAAAGGCCCTCCCTCAAGCACAGTTCGAGCGACTTTTTGAGCTATTGGGTATGCGGTACGCTAGCAGCTGGCCTTAGTGCAGACGTTGGGTATGCGATACACCAATTACTAGCCTTTAGTGCAAGTAGGATATTGTTGGATATGTATGCCCTAGAGGCCATTATTGTATAATACTAGTTTGTATATTACATTTTGGAAGCTTGGGATATATACACGGATTGACGACAGTCTTGCTCGATATAGTAGTATTTTACTTGGTTTGTATCTATCTTAATATGTGTATATGTTTCTTTTAACATATCGCTAATACATATTGATGGAGCCCTTAGGATCTTTGCTTGACTACCAGCGTTGTGATAGCGGTCACACTACTGGGGGCTGGTAGTCTATAAGCACATCCTTATACAGGTCCATAGTCGTAGGATTATCGAGACTGGGTATCGATACTCCAGAGTAGACTAGTGTATACGCTTCTCATCCCAGCAGGGGAGATGGTCTGTCCCACAGCCATTAGTACGTCGTACTGGAGATAGTATGCAGGTGCTCGTTAGGTTACGAGTACACTGGACATGACTCGTCGGGAACTGTTGGTTGGTATTATACCTTTCGTCAGGTAGCAGTTCCCAAGTGACATTAGTACATCTTAGTCCGTTGACTTGACACCGCTACTTCGCCTCAAGTGTGTTCCTACTGTTCTTTGATTGCTACCCTACCACGGCTCTATTGAGTCGTGCAAACAGGTAGTAGTTGGGTGCAGTCCCGAAGCACTTGGAGGCAGTGGCGGTTAGATATGATTCGTCTCTCCTGGTATTGGGGGTTGATACCGCACTGTGTTTGGAGAGCCATTACAAAAAGTCCCTGGCCAGGGCAAGTGAGATTTACTGGTAGGTGTTCCAGTAGTTTCTCAGGGTGTTCTGGGCTACACTCCGACACGACTTATACCGCTATTAGGGGTCTGACGTGTAGGGTTGCTAGGCACTGCCACAAGGGTCTACGAGGCATCAACCATGCCCGATTTAAAAATTAGCCGTGCCGAACAACCCAAAGCCGGATCTTTAAACTAGAGATTAGGCGAAAACGAACATGTTAAACACTTTAACACTAAGTGAGAGGGATTACAACCATTGTAGATCCGGTCCTTCACTTCTTAAGCTCCGTGTTGAAGTCTCCTCGCTGCGATCATCGTGTTCCGAACTCTCGAGAGGCTCCACGAAGAGAAATATGCGGTCTTGCTTCCGATCTTCGATAACATAGATGATCTACCTTGAAGTTTCATTAACACAAGCTAACACTCACTAAATGAAGTGAACACTCTCATCTAAAGGAAAAAGATAGATGAGGATGATGAAGTAGAATTTTTTCTCTCTTTTATTTTCTATTTCTCACTCATTTTCATCACAAAGATCAAAGCTATAAAGCTTTGCAAGCAAAGAAGAAGAAGGAAGAAGATGAACAAAGAATCATTAAAATCCTTTTGTGATGAATAATGAAAAGATAAATATGATGAATAATGCAACCATGGTCAACTTAACCTATGTAGAGAATTAACTAGGGCTAGGGTTTGGGTTGGGTTAAAAGTGAGTCACTTGAAAATATCAAGCAAAATATCTTTTTCAAGACAAAAGAAAAGCTTCTAGAATCAACTAGAAGTCTTAATCCTAATCCAAAACCTAATCATGTTTAAACTCCACTAAACATGTTGCATTAGTTATCATATCATGTTACAATATTATATATCACATATGTTGGAGATAGTGCCCTCAGAGTCAATTATTGGATCACAGGCACGTGATTGCAATGATTGAGGGAGGACCTATACCGGTAGGACAGTCTTACTCAAGATGATAGTATGCTATCTAGTTTATCTTTATCATCGTGTACTGCTTTAGGTGACCTTACAGGTCACTATTGCGCGTTGATAGAGCCCCTAGGATTCTTGCTTGACTGCCAGCAGTATGAGGGCGATCATATACGTGGGAGCTGGTAGTCTATAAGCACATCCTTAAAAGGTCCCTAGTCGTGGGAGTTTCGAGACAGGGCATCGATACTCCAGAGTAGACTAGTGTATACAGTCGAGACCCCGACGAGGGGCGGTGGCCGGTCTCACAAGCCACTGGTGTCAGTTGGTTCACCTAAGATGTATACAGGTGCTCATTGGGTTATGAGTACACCGGACATGACTCGCCGGGAACATGCTAGTTGGTCTTATACCTGACGTCAGATAGCAGTTCCCTGGTGACATGTGTACAGGTTAGTTCATCGACCTGAGATAGTCATTTGTCTCGTATGAGTTCCCACTGTGCTTTGATTACTACCCTACCACGCTCAAAGGAGACGTACAAACAGGTTTTAGTTGGGTACAGTCCCGACCCACATGGAGGCAGTGAGCGGATCTGCAGGGGTTCGTCTCTCCCGGTATTGGGGGTGAGGTCGCGCTGTGTCTAGGAGAGCCATTACACGAAGTCCTTGGCCAAGGCAGGAGATTTACTGGTAGGATTCCAGTAGTATCTCAGGGTGTTATGGGCTACACTCCGACACGACTTGTACCGCTTTTGGGGGTCTGACTTTTACCAACCCCCTAGGCCCGCCATGCGATGCTTATAGACGAACGGACCGGACTGTACGGATATTGTCACTGACAGGCTCAGTAGGGTGTCAGGATGAGTTCGCTCATCGACGTCCCTTTTGGTCAATACCTGATAGCCCGTCACGTATGGCTAATACCTCTGACGTGCTAGTGGTTAAATCCACAACCAAGGTGTTGACGAGTCTTTAGAGTCTCCCACATACCGTTTTCTCAAGTTTCGGGCGAAACGCTGTAGAGGCCGTATGGAGATATGGCAGGGTTCGATCTTATCCGTGCGGTATTGCACGGATCATGATCGGACAGATAATACTAGCGGGCTTTGGTTTAAGCCGGATCCTAGTATTGTACAGTGTAGATTTTGTCTCTTTGCATTTGTATTCAGTGGGAATACAAATGCGGGTATGTATATACAGTCGCGGGGTTTTCCTGTAATTTATTACGGGATCAGTTTTCTGAAGTTGCCAGTTTGCATTCCGTTTCGGCCAGTTTTCCTTTGTTCCTTCCCGGCCGGATTTTTATGATGGAGGGGTTAATTTGCATATTTGCAGATTAACAATTGTGGAGGGTTTATTTGGATATGGAAAGATTATGATAGCATCTTTTCTTTTCATGCATCATTTCATAGCTTTATGAGATTAGAGTTGATCTTGATTTGGATGTGACCTTTATTCCTCATTATCTTCACATGGCTTATGGTTACCATTTGTTATCCCTACACTCACCTCCCTTGTGTTGATCCCCCCGATTCATATTTGGCCGGCTACATTTTGAAAAATGAGAGAGGTTCATTTGTATGAGGGAAAATTTATCATCTCATTCCATGCTTGAAAAATGAGAGAGCTCCATTCTTTTTCAAAGATCATTTCTTCTTTCCTCCATCAAATGGCAACTTCATAACCCCATGAGACAAAGTGATCCACACTTCATCTACAGCATTTCTTGGGCACGTCGGCTTGCCAACTTCGTTCGCGAGTTGCCTCGGTCCAGAGGTGGGAGCCCGTAAAAGAACCTGGCGATGTAGTGCCCGTTCTGACGAGGAGATGAAGACCGGAGATTCCGCGAGGAGATCGGAGTGGAGGCGAAAGACCAAAGGACACGGATCGCCTCGGTATAGCTCTCTACTCTTTCTATAGTTTGCTAGGATTAGGTTAATGGACCGATCCGGGTTTTATAGTGCGCGGTGGTGCCGGTTTCTAAGTTCTAGAAAAGTTTTCGTTTCCGCATTCCGGCGTCGGATTGACGGCCGGGGTGCCGCCGTGCACTTACATTGGTATTAGAGCCACGCCATTAACCTAGTCTAGCTTGCTCTAACGTGTTTACAAGTTCGATCGATCGGATTTTCCAAAAACCACATTTCCATGTCGCACTTTCTGTCGAATTTTTCCTTGCTCTAAAATTTTTTTTGTACATTGGAAAATTACGTGCAGGGTTTTTTATGAATTCTGTGAAAATTTGGTACGCTGATGTTACTGTAGCGCGGCGGTTTAGCGGCCAAAACCACGTTTTGACCGCGGAACGGCCGCCGTTTTGTGGCCAAACCGTACCAAATTTCTACAGTGGTTTAATGATATGGAAATAGGGTTTCTGGTATATTCGTTTTAGGCCCAGATGTTTTTGAGTGCTACAGTTGTGCTTGGGGCCCGCTTCGGTAAATTTGATCGATCGAAAATTTTAAACATGTTAGTTCACAGTATTTACATTATATCCGCGACCGTGAATGTCACTCGATCGGTAAATCCAGTCTATCTGCTATAGCCCTTTTAGACGGATTTGCGAGCGTGACATTCACGTTGATGTTCTGTGTTGTGCTGTGATGTTGCGGATTGGTCGTGGGGGATAGCCTGGATGCAATGGTAGTACAGTTTGGTTATTTATGTACATTTGATTTTGCGGGGCGAGCGTCCGACATGTGGACTGCCGTCACTGCCTGTTTGTATATTATTCTTTTGGGGCACGACCGGGCTGAGGTCGATGTACCCGTTGTATGTATATTTTACTTTCTGTACTAGGATTACCCCGCGGAGGGGTGCACGGATAGCCGGGTTCTAGAGGGCAACGAGTCCGCATCTCATGGCTTTGAGACAGAGTGGGCTTCACTCTAGAATTGGCGGGCTATTCGCCGCACTCGTAGGGGGTACAGGTTGACCCAGGAGGGGTGCCCAAGTTACCGGATTCCGTGAAGTGCTGGGTGGTCCATTCACGTTGCTGAAGGGGGCTGCCTCTCTTCAGGTTTTGGCGGGTAACTTGGTGCGCCCGTAGGGGTCTAGGATTTCATTGCACAGGCTATCCACACGACCAGGAGAACGTCGGGTTTCAGTAGCGGCTCTATGAAACCCGGGGATCCCAGATATCTGTATTGTTCTGTGATTCTTATTACATTTCTGTGATGTTGCATTTTATCACGCCTTGAGCGAATATTGTATATTGATATGTATACTAGTAGATGTTGTATATGTTTTGCATCCGTGCTAGTCCAGTCCCCGCTCTGTCGTTAGTTAAGTAACCTAACGGGTGATGACGGGACCCAGTGGTGAATGCAGATGGCATATACGTACATCATTATTTTCGTTCTTTATTGGTGTGATCAATTGATGGGACTGCGTTGATTCGGATCAATGCAAGCTAAACAAACCTATTCTGATGTTGTTGGAACATTTTTCAAAAAGCTGTTATTGTAAGGGCGTTCTCTTTTGTTTTGCACAGTGGTATTCAGTTGGAATATCCTGCACCTCAGTCGACGAGGCAAGGGCCGAGATCCCTTCACCGGGAGTGACCCCTTGGACAGAAGTTTGCGTCAGGGTAATAACTTCACTATATTCGTTTACTTTTGCTTTGCATCGTGGTATTCAGTTGGAATATCCTGCACCTCATTCTACGGGGAAAGAGCCGAGATCCCTTCACCGGGAGTGACCTCTTTAGCAAAGGTTTTCGTCACTATAGTTTTAAAAAGCTATCCGGTTCCTTCAACGATATCAAGTTCATTACGTTAAAGGTTTTCGCCAGAAACCATTCGTAGCCCTCCGTCGTTTCATATGGATAGTCAATAGTATTCAAGCTGTGTTTGTTGGCCAAAGTCAAGGCACAGTGATTGGTAGCTGTTGGGTATTCATATGAAGCATAGATAGATGCGTTGGTTTGGGACAGTCGTACTGCCTTGTTGGCCAAAGTCAAGGGTAGGTACGGGTGGATTCAAATTAACCTGGATAATGACGGGTAGAACTTGACATGCGACTTATGATTTGTTGGCCAAAGTCAAGGTCATAAGAGCATGGGGTAAAAATCACATCGGGAGTTTCTAAAGAAACTGAAACTTGCCAGATACGCGCATACCTTCTGGAGTGTGATAATGTGAGCGGATTCCGTCACGTTATCATGCGATGATAGTTGGATCCCGATTCCCACTGATGAGTTGGTTTACTCCTCGGGTGATCCCGACTAATTCTTCTTTCAGGTTTGGAGAAGAATTTGACGTTACAGTGGGAGGTTTCCTGATTAGATAAAGTGATAACCATTCTGATCTAGGTTAGAGTGCACGCTGAGTGTTTCTTTTCTCTCTCTCTTTGGCAGCGACCATGACCCGACCTTTGACTATGACTCAGTGACCAAAATTAACCGAACCTTCTTATAAGACTGGCTTTTGGATTGTCAGAGTTGCAAACCTCATTGCCACTCCTACTTTTAGCCTTTTCTCCAGGACACCCCGTATTACTACGAACGTCCACTTCCATTGGACAAAACCATCGTATGGTTATATATGAACTCGAAGGAATTTATTCGAGGATGGTTTCCGGTTCTGGAGAAAACGAATAAGACTATTCAGTTGTCTTTTCCTTTTACCTTCTCTCAGGTTGCAAGTGCTCCTTGGATTAGGACGGTACACCTATTACGCAAATTGGATAGTCTTCTTCCTAACCATAGGCTGGTGCCGAACGGTAGGGAATAAAGAAAACCAATTAGCCTAACTAAGGTGTACAGAAGGTATTAAGTAAAGACAAATAAAGGGATTAGAAGTAGGGCAAAGTAAATTGCGACTGCTATTCACGACCAAACCAAGTATTTCATTACCACTCCCACTTCACCTTTGTATTTCTCCAGGACACTCCGTATCACTACGAAGATCCACAGTTTATTTGGATACTCCATCGTATGGTTATATACGAACTCGAAAGGAACTTGTTCCAGTTCTGGGATGGATTCTGGTTCAGGAGAAATAGGAATAAGGTTTATTCGGTTGTCTTTTATCTTCACCTTCTCTCGCATTGCGAGTGCTCCTAGGATTAGGACAGTACGCCCATTATGCTTATTGGATAGTCTTCTTCCAAACCATAGGCTGGTGCCGAACGGTAGGGAAGGAAGAAAACCATTTAGCCTAAGAGGGTGTACAGAAAGTAATAACTAAAGACATATAAAGGGATTTGGAAAGATGGCAAAGAATTATACGGTTACAGTTATGAATCTGGATAATGGAAGAGGCATTACTAGGAATACCCGGATACCCCATAGAAACATTTTAATGTTTCAGTTTCACTGTGTACTGTGAAAAGAAAACTGATTTCCCAATTTGACACTTGCTCCAGGGTATGTATTTACCAGGTATGATTCTCACATCTGTATTGTTTTACAGATAATGAGTGGGAGTAAGTTATTGGGAATTAGGTGATCATCCTCATTATATCGGGATTCGTTGTAATCGGTGATATTTGAGGAAGTCACCTGGGTTGTTTGCCGGACGACAAATATTTGGTTTTGAATATCCGCTGTTATGCACCAATTTCAAATTGATACATCTGTACGTCTATTTTTATAGAGTGAGATATACCTTTTTGAAATTATGTCTATGACATTTACCTATATCAGCGGATGGTTAGGTAAGGAGCATTAAACAACGGTGTAATCCTTTATAACCATAGTACAGTTTTCAACCTACGACACATAAGGATTGAGTTATCAGACTCAAGGGAGTTATACAGAGTATTGTATGTTGTCCAGTGTCCATTAGGACAGAGGGGTTGGTCCTTGTACTATATTCGGTTTACTTTTGACTTCTCTAGTTTTTAGACAAGTGTTTCGTAGAAATGCAAGGTCCGAATTTTGAGAAGTTATAGGTACAAGAATAGAGTAGAGAACCAGGTATTGCAAGTATCAGGATTCTTCAAGGTGATCGAAGATGTAGATACTTGTGTGTGGTATTCAGTTGATAGTAATGATTAAGAGAACTTCCTTCTCTTTCGGGTTACTCATATCTGGATGCATTCCTAAGTTGAGTAATGCTGATCGGCCTCTTTCCATTTAGTTAACATGCACTGGAGACAGTCGCATGATTTGAATCTGGTTCAATTAAATTAGTGCCTCTGTTTCTGTATTGCATATAGAACAGTTCATATCTTGACATTGTTAAGGTACGGGGAGTTGTCCGGCTTATGCTTAAAACCAGACTCTGGATAACTCAAGGCACGTTTCTGTAATGGCTGTTTGTGGGTTGACCCAAGCTATGACGAGGGTTGACTTTCTACCATCTGGAAGATCAATAGTGATATTGTTCTTGACTCGCCACAGTTTTAACAAAAATGGATTTTTTCAGAAAACAGTAGTGGGAGTATGGTAGAACTGGATGTGATTCCAGAACCGCAGACGATTACTGAAAATTTGATAAGAACCTAAAGATTCAATTTGGTTTGACATTTTATTGGCCACTCCGCAGATATGGTGGGTAACCTCGGGCGCTCGAGAGGTACTTCGGTATGCTCAAGGACGGTGGCAGGGAGGTTCTTGTTTACCCAGACTTGCCAATGCTGTTGTTCCAGACTGTGAGACCCGGCAGGAGGATGAGTATAGCGTCGTTCTAAACTAGCTTTAGAAGTGTACGTCTATATGACTCTGCCAGAGGGTTGTCGTAGTCAGTGGGAGCATCGGAAGCATTGGTGGACATGTGGCTTATGTCTATTTATAGACTAAAGTGGATATAGCGGGGATAGATCATCTATTTCTGATGTGACAGTCATAGGTTTGACGTCATCAGAATAGGGGATAAATCTGTTAAGAAGGTAGTAGGGTGTAGTGTCCTGGTATTTGGATGACATACACAGAGTAGGAAGTGAAATTCCTATACTACGGTCGGTTATACTTTGGTTGTCACACATAGGTTTCTCCACATAGGACTTGGATATTATATAGACATTCTGGTTACTAGATCTATGGTTTTAGATCTAGATTTGGGAAGTGTCCTAATCAGGGTACTTAGACAACATTCTAAAGGTGTTTTAGAATGGACGACTCCTGGCATGGTGGTGTACCTGTAGGTGATGGAGTCACCCTCTCTTAAGGTGTCTTATAGACTAAAGTGGAGAGGGATATGCAAGATTGGCAGATCACTTGCTTAGGCAATTGAGTCAATCATGAGATGTCAAGTACCACAGCAGATGTTGTTTTTACAGTAGATGCAATAAGTTGATATTGATCTAATCCTGGAGAAACATTCGGAAGCAGTTTTAGAACATAAGTGGATGTTCTAGGGATTTGATAACGGCAGCCTCCTTTAGGAGACGGTTATCATTCTAGGCTTCCAAGGTGACCTGGATGATAGAGTGGCTGTCAGAGTTATAGTTTTCCTTCTGACGAAGGGCAGTATTTTGGACAGGAGGTCCAGGCGGATACTGAGGGAGGCATGGCGCAGGATACTGATTAAGTTCAGATGACGATACAGTCTAAGAAGTTTGGATTTGGAGTTCACTTGTGAACTAGGTCCCATCAGACATCCAAACATATTCTAAGACAGGTATTGCTCATTTCGGGAGATGGGTTTCTCCGCGAACTTGAGATAAAAAGAGACATAGAAAGAAACATCACAGCGGATCCACTCACTGAGGCTAATCCTCGAATGCTATAGTTTCGCAAACGAGCTTTGTAAGACTGACTAGTAGAGGAGTTGGGTGTTCGGTATCACACGGGATGTGAGTATGCGACATCGCAATAATTAGCCTTGAGTGCAAGTGGGAGATTGTTGGAGATAGTGCCCTCAGAGTCAATTATTGGATCACAGGCACGTGATTGCAATGATTGAGGGAGGACCTATACCGGTAGGACAGTCTTACTCAAGATGATAGTATGCTATCTGGTTTATCTTTATCATCGTGTACTGCTTTAGGTGACCTTACAGGTCACTATTGCGCGTTGATAGAGCCCCTAGGATTCTTGCTTAACTGCCAGCAGTATGAGGGCGATCATATACGTGGGAGCTGGTAGTCTATAAGCACATCCTTAAAAGGTCCTTAGTCATGGGAGTTTCGAGACAGGGCATCGATACTCCAGAGTAGACTAGTGTATACAGTCGAGACCCCGACGAGGGGCGGTGGCCGGTCTCACAAGCCACTGGTGTCAGTTGGTTCACCTAAGATGTATACAGGTGCTCATTAGGTTATGAGTACACCGGACATGACTCGCCGGGAACATGCTAGTTGGTCTTATACCTGACGTCAGATAGCAGTTCCCTGGTGACATGTGTACAGGTTAGTTCATCGACCTGAGATCGTCATTTGTCTCGTGTGAGTTCCCACTGTGCTTTGATTACTATCCTACCACGCTCAAAGGAGATGTGCAAACAGGTTTTAGTTGGGTACAGTCCCGAGCCACATGGAGGCAGTGAGCGGATCTGCAGGGGTTCGTCTCTCCCGGTATTGGGGGTGAGGTCGCGCTGTGTCTAGGAGAGCCATTACACGAAGTCCTTGGCCAAGGCAGGAGATTTACTGGTAGGTATTCCAGTAGTATCTCAGGGTGTTATGGGCTACACTCCGACACGACTTGTACCGCTTTTGGGGGTCTGACTTTTACCAACCCCCTAGGCCCGCCATGCGATGCTCATAGACGAACGGACCGGACTGTACGGATATTGTCACTGACAGGCTCAGTAGGGTGTCAGGATGAGTTCGCTCATCGACGTCCCTTTTGGTCAATACCTGGTAGCCCGTCACGTATGGCTAATACCTCTGACGTGCTAGTGGTTAAATCCACAACCAAGGTGTTGACGAGTCTTTAGAGTCCCCCACATACCGTTTTCTCAAGTTTCGGGCGAAACGCTGTAGAGGCCGTATGGAGATATGGCAGGGTTTGATCTTATCCGTGCGGTATTGCACGGATCATGATCGGACGGATAATACTAGCGGGCTTTGGTTTAAGTCGGATCCTAGTATTGTACAGTGTAGATTTTGTCTCTTTGCATTTGTATTCAGTGGGAATACAAATGCGGGTATGTATATACAGTCGCGGGGTTTTCCTGTAATTTATTACGGGATCAGTTTTCTGAAGTTGCCAGTTTGCATTCCGTTTCGGCCAGTTTTCCTTTGTTCCTTCCCGGCCGGATTTTTATGATGGAGGGGTTAATTTGCATATTTGCAGATTAACAATTGTGGAGGGTTTATTTGGATATGGAAAGATTATGATAGCATCTTTTCTTTTCATGCATCATTTCATAGCTTTATGAGATTAGAGTTGATCTTGATTTGGATGTGACCTTTATTCCTCATTATCTTCACATGGCTTATGGTTACCATTTGTTATCCCTACACTCACCTCCCTTGTGTTGATCCCCCCGATTCATATTTGGCCGGCCACATTTTGAAAAATGAGAGAGGTTCATTTGTATGAGGGAAAATTTATCATCTCATTCCATGCTTGAAAAATGAGAGAGCTCCATTCTTTTTCAAAGATCATTTCTTCTCTCCTCCATCAAATGGCAACTTCATAACCTCATGAGACAAAGTGATCCACACTTCATCTACAGCATTTCTTGGGCACGTCGGCTTGCCAACTTCGTGCACGAGTTGCCTCGGTCCAGAGGTGGGAGCCCGTAAATGAACCTGGCGATGTGGTGCCCGTTCTGACGAGGAGATGAAGACCGGAGATTCCGCGAGGAGATCGGAGTGGAGGCCAAAGACCAAAGGACACGGATCGCCTCGGTATAGCTCTCTACTCTTTCTATAGTTTGCTAGGATTAGGTTAATGGACCGATCCGGGTTTTATAGTGCGCGGTGGTGCCGGTTTCTAAGTTCTAGAAAAGTTTTCGTTTCTGCATTCCGGCGTCGGATTGACGGCCGGGGCACCGCCGTGCACTTACAACATATATAATATTTATCGTAACAAAATAAAATAATACATTTAACATATATCGCATATATATCAATGTATTACCCGAGTGAGAAAAAGAATCTTTTAGTGAGCTAATATTAGTTAATTTAATTTAATATATCATATATATTATTAAACATTAAATTATCGAATCAACACTTGATCCGACAATCCGGCTATATCGCATATAACCGACTAATACGATGACCCGGCTATATCACATATACCCGGCCGATATCTCATATCGCGAGAATCCAATACGGTATCACATACCGCATTATCCTCGGTCCCGAATATATCACATATGTGCTCCTACTCCGTTTTGCCTGAGTCAAGAAATCTCTGTGTAGGACTCTAAAGAATCGTCAATATGCCGGCAGTAGGTGATGATCATATCAAACACCCACAAGTTGCAAGCGGTCAGCTAAACATAACAGCTACCAAGGTATTGACGCTCAGAAGATCAACAAGCAAGCCAGTACATTCTCCTGTGAATCCAATCAGTAACACTCCCGTACAGTCCGGTCTCGTCATCTGATATGTCGCATATCTCGCCTAGGGGTAGTAAACGTCAGACCCCAGTAGCTCGATAAGTCGTGTCGATATGAGGTCTATAACAGTTCGAGAAACTACTGATAGCACTTACCAGTAAATCTCAGCAACCCTGGCCAGGGATTTCTGGTTATAGCCAATCGAACACAGCACAACATCAACTCCCTATACCGGGAGAGATGAATCCCCTCCTATCGCTCATTGCCTCCATGTGATTCGGGACTGTACCCAAAAGCAACCTTTTTGCACGCCCTCTTGGACGTGGTATGATGGAAATCAAAGCACAGTGGAAATCACACAAGACTCTATGACGATCTCGGGTCAACAGACTACTCTGTACCAGTGTCACCGGAGAACTGCCATCTGACGTAAGGTATAGTACCATCTGGGAGTTCTCGGCGAGTCCGTCCAGTGTACCCAGTCTCCACTGAGCACCCGTACACCATCCTTGATGTCAAACACCGATGGATATAGGATCATCCATCGCCCATCATATGGGTCAAGATGCGTATACGCTAGTCTACTCTGGTGTATCGATGCCCTGTCTCGATACACCCTCGACTAGGAACAATTATAGGATGTACTCGTCGACTACTGTGGCCCCACTAGTATGATCTCATCATAGTCCCAGTAGTCGAGTACATATCCTAAGGGCTTTATCAACATGTGACATAGAGACAATCAGAATACATGTTAAGATAAAGAACAACCAGATAGCGTACTATCATGTCGAGCAAGAAAGTCCTCCCTATATATGTCCAAGCATCCATTACAATATACATCATATGTACAGTAATGGCCTCTAGGTCATACATATAACTAACATGACGTTTACCACCCCCTAGGCCCGATATACGATACTCTTAGACGAACAGACCGGAATGTACGGAGATTGTCACAGATAGGCTCAGTAGGAGTTTGGATGAGCTTGCTCATTGACCTTCTTATCGACAGATACCTGGGTAGCCGTTACGCACAGCTAGTGCCGCTGACGTGCTTGTGGTTAAACCCACTGCAAGAGTACTGTCGAGTCTTTAGAGTCCCACACAGAGGGTTTCCCTGCTTCGGGCGAAACGAGTAGAGGTCGTATGGTTTTACGACAGGGTTCAATCACATACGTGTACTTGTGCGCGTATGGTGTTCGAGCGGATAATACTAGTAGGCTTTGGCTTAAGCCGGATCCTAGTATTTGATTATTGGATTAGCTTCGTCTTATAGTATTCATGTTTCTCGGAACACGGATGCGGGTATGTATATACGGATGAGAGGGGGTATAGAAGGAGACATCTCATTAGGGTTTTGACCATTGACTTGGTCAAAACAAATATGAGAAAAGGAAAAGTATTTGTTATTTTTGATAAATGATTTTTTGTGGCATGGCTACTTATGTTGACCACTTGACTTGGATTGACTTTAGATATTTTGTGAGATATTTTTTTACCTTAGATATTTTGTGAGATATTTTGGTGAGATATTTTCCATGTCATGTGGTCATATATAAGTTAGCCATTCTATTATTTATACTGATTATCACAAATACATTATCTCTCATCAAGCTTGCTCTCTTCTTCTTCCTCTCTAAACCCTAGTGTCTCATGTGTTGAGAATCAAGGGTTTAGTGAGACTAAGCTACTCTAAGTCATACTCTACTCACTTTAGTATACTTAGATTAGCAAGCTAAGTATTCTAGTTACCTCAAGTTGGAGGTTTAGCTCAAGGTTGGAGCTCTCGGGTGGATCATCGTTGACACAAGGAGGCCGAAGTTCAAGCACGATCCATACTTCCATCGAGGATCTTAAGGAGAGGATCGAAGACCCGAAGGACTTGTTTTCTTTAGGTATACTTTCTATCATAGTAGATAGAACCCTCACATGCTAGTTAGGTTTATGGTTAAAGATCCGGTTTAGGTTTATTCTAGCGCCAAGTTTATGACCGTAGTAAAATTTTTGTTCCGCATTTGGCCACGGAAGTTGGCCGGGACGCTAGCGTAACCCTTCAATTCTTCCCCTGGCACCCTTTGGCCTACCCCACTTCCCTCATATTGTTTGATTTTTCTGCACATTACAGAGGGATTAAAATCACATCTTTAATCCATTTTAATTCTCAAAATTCATTACCCAAAACCCTAATTTTCCTTATAAATACCACACCACATTTCACACTTCCTCATTCAGAATTTCATTACAAAAACTCTTAAAAATTTCCAAGTCCCAAGTTGTGCAAGTGGAGTTAGCAAGAAGCGGAGTTCCGACGACGTTTCGAGAAGATTCCGGCGACGAAACGACGCCCCGACGGTTCCTAAAGTTTCCTCCTCCTCTCTTCCTTCTTAATATCTTGTAATTCCCCTCTCTCCTTCTCTTTTGCTATACTAAAACTTCTCCTTTTCAAAACTCGTCGGAAGCGGAGTTATTCCGACTTCCGATTCTTTTTTCTTTAAAAACTCCACTTTTCTTAAACAATAAAATACCATATTCTTATATAATGGTAACAAACATAAATAAACATATTAGAATAAGTTTCATCTCAAAATAATTCATGTTGCAATTTCTATTTCACTTTTACAGTAAAATACCATCATGTTTACAAACGATAATCTTATCCACTTTTAACTGTATTACCTTTAGAAAACTCACGAGGTAATGACCTACCTCATCACAACACACATTTTTGACGTAGCACGATGAAATTTGGGATTCTAGATTATGGGAAAATACGCTTTTACGAGTAAATACCTTAAACAATTAAAAACCGTTTTCTTTAAAAAGAGTGTTAATTAATTCCTTACAAATACGCCTCTACTGTAGGGATTCTTTAGCACCATGCTTAGGGTTTGGGTTGCATCATACATGCTATAATAAAACTTTAGGGGGTTCAAAACATTACCAAGCATGAATCAAACTAGAAATCTAGGGTAACAAGCAACTAATATCACATACTAGAAGTATTTTAACACTAAGAGGTGAGTAATACAACCTTTATAGACCTCCCTCCTTGACTCCTTGGATCAACTAGGGTTTGAAACGGTTTGCTTGAATCCTTCCAAGTCCACGACGATCCACCACGAAGTCTCTTTGCTCAAGCTCCTAGCTTCACTTGATCTTTGAAGAAGTGGAGCAAACAATCTACACAAGTGGGCTAGACTAATATAGATTGGTAATGTGGGTTTGGATCTCACTAAAAAAACCTTTCCTTTTTGTTTCCTTCACTCACTTGAAAATGGTAGAAAGCATAAAGGAGGAAGAAGAAGGAGATGGCTAAGCTTGAGCTCTTTTGTTTGTGATAATTCTCAAATAAAAATGAGAAATGAAAATACTTATATGAGAGTCACACTCACATATAACCATGGTCAATAAATATCTAGATATTTTAGTTAGTGAGTTAAAGAACAAATGAAATTAAACCATGGTTGTAAACAAGGTTAAGCAAAGAAGAGAGTATAAACTTTCAACCATGATTTAATCCATTTTCTTTTTCTCAATAACAAATACACACACACACACACACACACACACACAAACCATGTGAGTCTTGCATTGCCATCTCCAATTTATCAACAACCATGACACATGTATGCATGTATGTGTACATTCATATCAACATGTAAATATACATACATACATTCATGCACACATCCAAATAGAAATGGTTTAAATAAATGAGCTAAAAGTCAATATTAAATCAACACTTGATTTAATAAACCGGTCATATCACATACGAACCGACCAATAGTAAACGTCCGATTAAAATACGGTATCATATATTTAATCGAGCTCCCACACATATCTCATATGCACCCCACATCATTTCGCCTGAGCTAAGAAACCCCTCTGTGGGTCTCTAAGACTCGTCAATACTCTAACAGTAGGCAGTGATCATATTACATACCTACAAACCGTTAGCGACACTAGCTGTACGTAACGGCTTTCAGGTATTGAGCGATCAGAAGAAAAACAAGTGAACCTGTCAAAACTCCCGTCGAGCCAACTGGAAACACTTACCGTACAGTCCGGTCTCTTCATCAGATATGCTGCATATCGTGTCTAGGGATGGTATCGTCTCCCCCAATAACTTAATAAGTCATGCCGGTATATGGCTCATAACAGATCGAGAAACTACTGATAATACTTATCAGTAAATCTCATCAGCCCTGGCCAGGGACTTCCTGGTATAGCCAATCGAGCATAGCGCAACATCAACCCCCAATACCGGGAGAGACGAAACCCCTCCTATCGCTCATTGCCTCCATGTGCCTCGGGACTGTACCCAAAATCCACCTGTTTGCACGACTCAGTTGAGCTGTGGTAGGGTGGAGATCAAAGTACAGTGGGAGGACACACAAGACTCTATGACGATCTCGGGTCTACAGACTAACCTATACTAGTGTCACCTGAGAACTGCTATCCGGCGATAGATATAATACCACATAGGAGTTCTCGGCGAGTCCGTTCAGTGTACCCATCTCCACTGAGCATCCGTATACAATCTTTGGTGTCACCACACCAATGGATATGGGATCATCCATCGCCCATCATATGGGACAAGAACCGTATACGCTAGTCTACTCTGGAATTTCAATGCCCCGTCTCGATACACCTACGACTAGGAACATTTCAAGGATATGCTTATAAACTACACATGTCCCACTAGTATGATCTGCATTATTGTCCCAGTAGTCAAGCAAATATCTTAAGGGCTTTATCAACATGTACCAAAAGAGTAAGATGCATGATCAAATGAACATGTCAAGATAAAGTACAACCAGATAGCATACTATCATGTCGAGCAAGAATGTCCTCTGAATATATATATACACATACCGATACATCCACTATCATATAATGGCCTCTAGGGCATACATATATCTAACAATCTCCCATTTGCACTAAGGCCAATTATTGGCGTATCTCATACCCAACATCTCAAAAAGTCGCTCATGCTGCGGCAGAGGGAGGGCCTTGGTGAGTGGATCCGCGTTGTTATTCTTTGTATCTACTCTTCGAATCTCGATCTCGTGGCGATCAACTATCTCCCGGATCAGAGGATATCGCCTCAGGATGTGTCTGGATCGCTGATGGGACCTGGGCTCTTTGGCCAACGTCATACCCCATTATTATCACAATACAATGGTATTGGATCAATAATGGTTGGAACTACTCCTAGCTCCGAGATGAACTTCCTCATCCAGACGGCTTCCTTGGCAGCATCATTTGCAGCAATATACTCAGCTTCCATCATGGAGTCTGCAACGGTATCATGTTTGGAACTCTTCCAACATACCGCCCCTCCATTGAGGGTAAATACAAACCCTGAGATAGATTTGTTGTCATCCTTATAACTCTGGAAGCTCGAATCAGTAAAGGCCTCTATTTGGAGATCCCTGTTACCATATACCAAGAACATTTCTTTAGTCCTTCGCAAGTACTTAAGAATGTTCTTCACAGCTGTCCAGTGATTCTCCCCTGGGTTGGATTGATACCTTCTTACTACACCCATTGCATAAGCTACATCAGGGCGTGTACATAACATCGCATACATTATAGATCCTACGGCTGAAGCGTAGGGTATAATGCTCATGCGAGCTCTCTCTTCATCAGTCTTTGGGCAAAAGTCCTTGGAGAGAGTGACTCCATGACAAGCGGGTAAGGCACCCCGCTTGGAGTCTTCCATACTAAACCTCTTTAGGATGGTGTTAATGTACCTGTTCTGGGACAATCCCAATAACCTTTTAGGTCTATCCCTATAGATCTTCATGCCGAGTATGTATGAGGCATCACCCAGGTCCTTCATGGAGAACCTTTGTGATAAGAATAGTTTGACCGATTGTAGCATAGGAACATTGTTTCCTATCAGAAGAATGTCATCCACGTACAATACGAGGAATGTGACAGTACTCCCTAAATCTTCTTATAAACACAAGGTTCATCTGGATTTTTGACGAAATCAAACTCTTTGATGACATCATCAAAACAGATGTTCCAACTCCATGATGCCTGATTTAATCCATAAATGGATTTAAGCAACCTATATGCTTTCCCGCTGCTCCCACTGTCAATGAAGCCCTCTGGCTGATCCATATAAACGCATTCTTCTAAATCACCATTTAGAAAAGCCGTTTTAATGTCCATCTGCCAGATTTCATAGTCGTAGTGAGCAGCAATAGCAAGTAGGATCCGAATGGATTTAAGCATGGCTACAGGAGAAAAAGTTTCGTCATAGTCCAGACATGGTCTTTGACGAAATCGTTTCGCCACAGGCCTTGCCTTATAGGTCTCCACCTGCCCATCTATACCGATCTTTCTCTTAAAAATCCATTTGCACCCTACGGGTTTTACCCCAGAGGGTACAACATCCAAAGTCCATACTTTGTTGGTGTACATAGACTCCATTTCGGATCTCATGGCATCCGGCCACTTCACAGAGTGACCACTCGTGATAGCTTGCTGAAAACTGGTAGGGCCATCATCATCCATGATGCAATCTTCTCTATCACCATCAATGAGAAAACCATAGTATCTCTCCGGTGGGCGAGAAGTCCTACCAGATCTACGGAGTGGCTGAGGTTTATAAGATTCTGTTGCAACATCAGGTTCAACCAAGTCGTCATTTGTAACTTGTGTCTCTAGAACCTCTTCTAGATCTACCACATTGCCATCAGTATCATTTGGAAAAATCTCATTTTATAAAAATGTGGTATGTTGAGAAACAAAAACCTTTTGTTCCTCCTTGTGGTAGAAAAGATATCCAAATGAATATTTTGGATATCCCATAAATATACATTTGACCGATCGTGTCTTGAGTTTGTCTGGATTCTGCTTTTTGACAAAAGCCGGACATCCCCAAATCTTAACTCGTTTAAGAGATGGTCTCTTCCTATACCATATCTCATATGGAGTGGTAGACACAGTCTTGGTTGGAACTTTGTTCAACAGAAAAGCTGCAGTCTCCAATGCATGCCCCCAAAAAGAGAGAGGTAACTCAGTATCACTCATCATGGATCGTACCATATCTAATAGGGTACGATTCTGCCGCTCTCACACACCGTTGTGCTATGGCGGGTAAGGGGGAGTGAGCTGAGAGAGAATCCCATTATCTTTTAGGAAGTTCGAAAACTCTGTACTAAGATACTCTCCACCTCGATCTGATCGAGGTATTTTGATGCTCATTCCTGTTTCTTTTTCTACTTTAAGTTTGTACTCTTTGAATTTCTCGAAAGCTTCAGACTTATGCTTTAATAAAAACACATGACCGAATCTTGAGAAATCATCAGTAAAAGTTATGAAGTAAGAAAAACCGCCTCTCGCATGTGTAGACATTGGCCCACATACATCACTATGTATGAGGCCCAAGAGCTCTATAGCTCTTTCTCCGGGTCCAGTAAACGGAGTTTTGGTCATTTTCCCTTTGATACAAGACTGACAAGTCGCATAAGATTTATACTCAAAAGGATTTAAATATCCATCTTTATGAAACTTGTTTAGTCTTGTTTCATTAATATGACCAAGTCTACAATGATAAAGAAAAGCTTTATTTATATCTGAAAATTTTCTTTTATTTGTATGTTGTATGTTGAAAACCGTGTGTTGATTAAGGACGTATATCCCGTTATTAAGTGTACCATAACCAATCAACTCTTGATTCAGTTTAATGTTCATAACATTGTGCTGCAATACAAAATGATATCCTTCATTGTCTAACAAAGAAACATATATTATATTACAAAGCATGCTTGGTACAAAATAACATGGGTTCAAAACCAATATACAACCCGACGACAACCTTAGGTGATACTCTCCCACTGAAACTACATGTACATTGGAACCATTTCCAACTCGGAGAGTGTGATCACCGGTCTTCAAAACTCTGCTATTTCTCAAGCCCTGTACAGAATTGCAGATATGAGAACCCGGACCGATATCCAATACCCAGGAAGTAGAGTTTATAGAAAAACAGTTTTCAGTTACGAACACACCTGAAGCTGAAGCATCACCATGCTTCCTTTTCTTGAGATCAAGGTATTCCATATAGTTCCGCTTCCAGTGCCCCGTCTTCTTGCAGTGAAAACATTCTCCTTTTCCTGACTTCTCAACCTTGGATTTGTCTCTCCCTTGTGCCTTCTTGATTCCACCTCTCGGTTTGGTGGATTTCTTCTTATTCCTTCCCTTGGCCTTGGCCTTTGGGACGGAAGAGGAAGATTGTCCAACAATCAGAGAGGGAGACTTCGCCTTAAGCGTGCTCTCCGCACTTCTCAACATATTGAGAAGTTCGGGTAGTGACTTCTCCATGTTATGCATGTTGAAGTTCACTATGAATTGAGCAAAGGCAGGGGGAAGAGACTGAAGAACAATATCAATATACTGTTCGTTCTCCATTGTCCATCCGAGGTCCTCAAGCTCTTCAATAAGATCTATCATCTTCAAAACGTGATCGCCTACTGGTGTGCCAGGAGCCATCCGCATCTGAAACAACTTTCGAGATGCTTCGTATCTCAGGGTCCGAGATTGCTCCCCATACAACTCTTTTGTATGGAGAAAGATGGATTGAACATCCACCTGCTCGTGCTGCTTTTGATGTGTAATGTCCATCGATGCAAGCGCAAGGTATTTGGCAGTAGCATAGTCAATATCCTACATTTTGCGGATCTCCTTATCCGCAACAGAAGATTCAGGGCCTGGGCTGGGTGGGGCTGAGGTAGTGAGGACATATGATACTTTATCATATGTGAGAGCAATGTTAATGTTCCTCAGCCAGTCTTTATAGTTCGGCCCAGTTAGCTTATTTTTCTCTAACAGTAACTGAAGTCCAGTCATGGTAATCTGCCATTAGGAGAGAGAAAAGAATACACTCAGCGAAAGCTCTTGCAAAGATCAGATTGGTTATTATTTTATCTAATCGATGTCTCCCACTACTTTTATCAAATTTTCCTTCAAACCTTAAAATGAAAATTAGCCAGGATTAATTACATTCTACAACTTCGCTAACCGTTCAGCCAGGCCAGTGCCAGTACTTTGAGGGAGGTTCCCCGTGCTTTCGCACGGACCTAATTAGAATAAATCTCGTTTTCCCAGAGACATAGCCCCGTTGACACCTTTCTAGACACCTAATGGGTTAGCTAAGTGTAAAGTACAAAACTCTTCAGGGAGTAACTCTTGTTCACAGTAGGATCGGGATCCTACTATCACAAGAAGGTATGCAATCTCATTGCAAATTTCAACTCTTGAAACTCCTGATATGGTTTTTACCCCTAGCACTCATGACCTTGGCTATGGTCAACATATCATAAGCACTAGTCAAGTTCCACCCGTCATTTCATGATTAATTAGACCCACCCACATGACCCTTGGTTATGGTCAACATAATCATGTGACTGTCCTAATTAATCGCATCATATGCTGTGTAGAAAGACATCACTTAGTGATTGATCATTTCTTTGTGTGTCTGTTTAGAAACTAGAATTCACAATCAAAGAATTATTTTGACCGCAATCAATAACGGTGTCGGATGTAGCGCGTTAGTAAGTGCGGATCGTCCACAGGGATTGTGCGATTCGTTCGTATTTTGATTTGTTTGAATCGAAACTTTAATGAAAAGAAAACAAACAATTCATGATTTATAGTTGAAGTTCAAGAATTAGAAAATCTAGATCTAATAACAAGAAAACGATAGAATCAAGAATTGAGAGTTTGATGATTTTTCCAACCAAATATCAAGAATCTAAATGAGGCTCGTAGGAATTGATCGGATCTATAGATGTGATGTAATCTTACGAAGACGTATTCTTATCCATCGATGAATTGATACTAGATCGATGATGATCGACGAGAATTAGGGATTTCTAGTGAAACTAGGGTTTCATCATTTATCCCTTGTTCCTTCGTTGATATCATTCATATTCTAGCCTCTAGTAAATTCAAGAAACGATCGTAGATCCCTAATTTCGAGCGATCACAATCAAGAAAGTATCGCAACGAAACTAGGTCATTGATTCTTCAACTTGCTAGGGTTTACAAAACTCGTAGGACTTAAGAATCGTTTTAAGATTTGTTACATCATCATTCTATTGATCGTCTCGACTCCTTTACGAGCGGAGTTTTACTCGAACATCACAACAAGAACTATAATTACAAATTGAGATCGAATCATGATGCAAGAATTTAAAGAAAGCGAGATTAACGAATTTCACCTTTTATTTATATCAACAATTCCGTTACAATCACTCAAGAACTAAAAGAGGAAGAACTCGATCGTCGATTTGGCTTCGCTCGGCTCCTTGAGTCGCGGATCGGCTTGGATCACTTGCTCGATTGAAGATCGGCTCCGCTCCTAAAAGGTTGAAGGCTTCTCGCTTGATTTGGTACTCGGGATCTTGAATTTGGATTGGAATTAGGGTTAGGGTTTCGCACAAGTCGTGTCACTCAACTTGTGGAAGAAAATTGGGGAAGATGAAGATCGGTGGAAATTAGAGATTAAGGAAAAAGATTGAACCACTAAGTATTGAAGAAGAAGTTTAACCCTAGATCTAGGCTCCTATTTATAGACTTCCCAAAACCCTAGATCTAGGATTTGAATTTTGAATTTCCCTCCAAAAGTTAGTTAGAGGGAGAAGCTTCTAGATGAAGTTTGTTAAGCCGAGCCTTCTAGATGTTCCACGTGGAGAATCTACAATGTTCTGGAAGCTTGGGCCGTTAGCTGAGACACGTGTAGGAAATCTGGGCGTCTGAAGCCATCATAGCGCCGCAGTTCCGCGGCTTAAGCCAGCTCCCGCCGCGGAACCGCGGCGGCTTTGAAGCTTTAGTGCTTGATCTTTCATTGGTAATTACTGGTCTGACTTATGGGCCTTTATAAAATATGTTAAATCTTATTTGGCTTTCTGTATCACTGCCAGATCTCAGATCTTTGAGTTGATGTATCTTTTATCAGCACTTTGACAATTTTGGCCTGTCTCCTGGAATTTCCGCACAGACTTCGAAACAAGTGTTTGCACAATATAGGGATGATGCGATGCCATGATAAACAGTCAATTTCCTTCATAAATGTCGGTTTTAGAGTATAACACATGCAATCTGGTATTTCAGCACTGTTTTGCTAATATGTGCAATATGAATACCGAACACTTCTGGATGAGTGTAAATGTTAGGGAAATTGCCGTGTTAAAAATGCAGTATTTTCGACTGATCAAATTCCCCCAAACTTATTTTCGATCGTCTCGAGCGAACTTTTTATTAAAAAGAAAGGAGAAAATAAAGAAAGGGAAAAAACTAACTAGCACACTTTCATAGGCAACACGATTGCACTGAGCACGTGCAACAAGCCTTTAAACCTCTAGGTGTCCCTAGTAGGAGGAGTGTTGTCTCCTGAGGGTTTTCAGCGGATTGCACACACAAAATCCAATAATAAAAGGAAGATCATGAATATTACATTTAAAGAAAAGAATTGTAAAAGAAAAGCCTTGAAAATTAGGGTTTCCAACTATGTTACCTTTTCATTTGTCATGAGCCCTATCTTAATAGTCATGAAAAGATGTCAGAAATCCCATCCTCCCTCAATAAAACATCGTCTTTATTCTTCATTCCTATCTTTTATCCAAACATCGATCATAGAACCCTGCGTGTGTGTAAAGACATCCCAACACCCGGAGAATTCAATTCAAGCTATCATACTCTTGCCCATCAGCCTTAGTACTTTTTAATTAATGAATATTTAGCTGAAATTGCTCACACACTTTCATGCGACCGTTAATACTTCTTGAGGTACTAACCGACCGATTACTCATGCGCTTGCTTATTTGGTGTTTTTCCTCATCTTGCACCACCTAAGGCTTAGCAGTGCCTCCCAGACCAGTTGGCCTTAGAGCACTAGGTGAAGAGGCACCCTCGCTATATTTTTTTATTGCTGCCTTGGCGATAACAAAACCAGTGTTCATTTTTCTCACCATTTTATATTTTCTTCATTCTTTTATTTCCTTCATACTTTGGCTTTTAGACAAGAGCATTTCAAGGTATCCTCTACTATCCCGAGCTTCAAGACGTGTGTAAGTGCGAATAGCAGGGTATCAACGTTCAAAATGTTTGGTTTCCAGAATAGAAACTATTTTTCAGACTTATTTTTATCCTCAGATTAGTGACGTCTTTCATCTTACTAACCCTTGGGACAACGGCTCATAACTACTTATTACTAGTTCGTTTAAGAAACCTTCTAATTTTCTTGGTTTTCTTAAATTTTTCTAATCTCATGGATGTAATTTTTCACTATCTAAACTTTTATTATCTTATTTATGTACAAAAAATATTTTTTATTTTTTTGAAATTTTTTAAATTTTTATAGGTTTTGAAAAATGTTTTGTGCTTATGCAAAGTATGATGCAAATGATGCGAAAATAAGCACAAACCTCCCCCAAACTTGTTTTCAACAGTGTCCTCACTGTTGCCATCCGCTAAATCTCGAAAAACCTGTAAGCCTGGGAGGAAATTTATTAATGGGGGCAAAATATATAAGTGAAGATCCTCCCCCAAACTTATTTTTGGCTCATCATTTTGTAAAAATTTTCTTTTCAAGAGCCAGAAAAAATGCCCCCCAAACTTGAGTTATGCAATGTTAATCTTTTGAAAATCACATGAGGGGGTCAAGAATCATTGGTCGATGCCAAGCTTTGCAAAGACCGAAGGTTAACACCAACCATTCAAATTTTTTATCAATGCAGTGCTCTGGTTGGTGGAAGAAGAAGTGGGGAAAGGGTAAGTGGTGGAATAGAATGTGTGTGCGTCTCATTTTGGAGAGACGATGCAGTGAATGTGATGGATTGCTCGCATTCTTTTTACAGTTCAGAAGAAGGGGTGGAGGTTCAATTTCAATGATTGGGAGATGATTTATCTCAACACCCGTGTCATTCAAAAATGCGAGTTCATCAGCGAAGATTTCCTCAAAAGTTCCATCAATACCCCGATGAATAGTGTCATCACAAAGTGCGGGGTGATCTTCAGACTCCAAAAATGGTTCATAATCAGTGTTAGTTGTTGACCCGGACTTCTCGGTGGAAGAGTCCGTATGTGTATGATACATAGTTGGGTCAAACAATAACGTATGAAAAGAGTCACGATCGGTATCATGATGATCGTCAAATTTGCTGCTGTCGACATCCATTAAGTCGACAGAACAGACCTGAGCAGTAGGTTCGGAGGGTACACTTCCCAACTTGTAAATGTTCAGCTCTATTGACCTATTCCCGAAGGATAGGGTCATAGAACCATTACGACAGTTGATGATAGCGTTGGAAGTGGCCAAAAAGGGGCGACCTAAAATCACCGGAATTTGATTCCGTAGGTTCGCTACAGGCTGTGTATCAATTACAATAAAGTCCACAGGGAAGATAAATTCCCCGATTTTTATTAACACATCCTCCAGTTCACCCCTAGGTTTGGTGATTGATCGGTCAGCCATCTGGAGAGTGCAATGGGCTGGTTTCAACTCTCCGATTCCTAGTTGCTCATAAACCGAGTATGGAAGCAATTTAACACTAGCGCCAAGGTCTAGTAGAGCACGGTTGATGTGTTTTTCCCCAATAGAAATGGAAATAGTAGGACAACCAGAGTCCTTACGTTTCCGTGGTACTTGTTGGGGGAAAACCGTGTCTACAGTCTTTGCCATGTATATCTTCTTGGGCACTTGAGTCTTCCTCTTCCTAGTGCACAAGTTCTTAAGAGTTTTCGCATAGGACGGAACTTATTGGATGGCATCTAGGAGAGGGATGTTGATGTTAACTTGCTTAAACATGTCCATAATCTTCTCCATATGTGGACTCGATGTGTTAGCCCTTAACCGATTAGGATAAGATGCTTTAGCAATTAGCTCTGGGTCCATCATAGGAGAAGGAAGTGTGTGTGGAACCGATCCCAAAATAGAAGTGGGGATCGTCGGTGGTAGACTAGAAGAGATGGGCTGAGGTGGCGGGCCTTGTGGGAAACGAAGAATAGGCTCGCAAGAAGGTGGTGGGGTAGAAGAACTGGGGTCAGAATTAGAAGTAGAAGTGGAAGGAAAGGTCTCAGCCGGGGTGTTATTGATTGATTTATCAGTATCATCAAACTCTTCCCCAACGTGATTGTCAAGCACTTTTCTAGATCTCAACGTGATTGCATTCACAAGATGTGAATAGCCAGGATTGGGTAAAGGTTGAGCTGGAAGTTTCCCTTTCTCTCTTGCACTCATTTCGGCTTTTAGTTATGCAATTTGTGCTTCCATCGATTTGATATTCTCATTTTGAGAGACAATGATCTTCATCACATTCTCGACGGAAGATTGTAAACTTGCCGTCCCTTGGATGGATTGTTTCATGAAGGTATCCAAGGTTTGTGCTAGTGCAGAGGTATTATCAGTACCGGTCAATTGCAAAGAGTTTTCATGTGGTGCAAAAGTGTTGGCCGGATTTTGGAAGTTTTGTGATTGGAAGGGGTGCTGACTCAATTGAAGTGGTTGCTGTTGTGGTGGAGGGACCCTTTGGAAATTGTTTTGGGTTGGAACAGTGTTTTGAGATTGTGATTGGTTCCAAGCAAAATTAGGGTGATTCCTCCAACCCTGATTATATGTGGAAGAAAATGGATCGTTCCTAGGTCTTTGAAATGCGGCATTGGTATGCTCATGACCTTGAAACAGAGAATTTCGTGGACATTCTTCCGTCAAATGAGAAGGATCAGAACAACATCCACATACAGTTTTGGAGAGTGACATTTGATTTAGGGCTGCAGCTAAAAATTTGTTTTCCATATTCTCGAGTTTCTTGTGTATAGCTGAAATGTCAGCTCTAACTCCTATGGAAATATCATTGCCATCCCTAATCGATTGACTCACACCCTCCCACTGTAAAGATTTTTCAGCGAAATCTTCTAGAAATTTCCAGGCTTCCCCATCATCTTTGGTCATGAAGTTGCCTTGACACATGGATTCAAGGGTCTGTCTTGTGTTAGGATTAATGCCCTCATAAATGATTCTACACAGTTCCCATCTAGGGATTCCATGATGTGGACATTGGACTAACAAATCCTTGAAGCGTTCAAGACATTTTGAAAATGGTTCATTTGGAAGCTGGGTGAATTAATTTATTTCGTTACGGACTCGAGCTGTCTTATGATGTGGGTAGAATTTCTTAAGGAATGCTTTGACGAATTCTTCCCAATTTGAAATGAAATGTGCGGTAGTGTTATACAGCCACTTTTCGGCTATATCGCACAAGGTAAATGGGAGAAGACGTAGACGCATAGCATCCATAGAAAGCTGTGAGGTACCCATCATTGCGCATACATTTTCAAATTTGGTGATAAATGCATATGCGTCTTCAGACTCGAGACTGTGAAATTTTGGTAGAAGGTTGATGTATTGGGGTTTTATTTCAAAATTTTCCCCGTTGGCTGGTGGAATGGAAAGACAGGTGGAAAGGGGACCTCGTGTAGGATAGCACCTCTCTTGGAGAGAGATGCGAGGTGGATTCTGCGCACTAACGGACGGCAGCAGAGTAGTGGAAAAGAAGTTCGATGGAGACGGATCCATCGATGTGGGTGTGGTGGTGGGTAAAAGAAAGGGTAAATGTAGAAATACCGACTTTTGGGTCGATAAGAGGAAACGCAGACTAAACGGGCACTAGAATCCCGTGTCCAGCCTATCTTGCACTAAAAAGGGTTAGTACAAGTGGCAGCGTGAATTTATAATTAGGGGAATGATGAATGAATGTGATGTTTGTTTTGAAAAATGATACGGATTTTTGAAAAAAATGATGCGATCACAAAATGCAACAAGCAAAACCCTAATTCTAGTGGTCACCTAGGTCAAACTCTAGACCGCTCCTAACTGCCAAAAGACAAGACGCAGGATAAATCCTCCACTGCCTCTTTGTCTCTCCTGTGGCCAGGTAAGTGCCAGGTAAGTGGGAGGTTCTCCACTACGTAAGTAGTGGGCCTAATTAAGTAACCACTAGCCTTCGACACACTTGCCTTAGACACCACAAAAGAAACGCGGATAAGCAATGAATTACCCACGGCCTTCTTCTGTCCTAAGTGAGTGCGACGGTCCTTAGAGTCATCTCTAGATATTTTTTAGTTAATTGGGTTAATGCGGATGCAAGTTTGTGATTTTTGGGGCTTAGGAAGGGTAATGAACTCCCCACCTAATCTGGATTTGGTCTTTGCCCCTTAATGTCCGTATTAATTATGCAAACAACCATAAAAATCAAAACACGCACAATTTAATTTTGCTTTTTGCACGCTGCGATTTATTTGCAAAGAAACCTGCACAAAATATTAATTGGAGCAGATTTAGGAGGAGATAAGAAAGTTAGGGATCACCTGAGAGCAAAATTGTACAGAGAGGCTTTCACCTAGCCGTGGAACCGCCGCAAATGCTTGCTAGGACCGCGGAATCGCGCCTGTAGGTACTGTTCCAGAGAAATTTTTTTGCACAGAGATGCTTCTTCCCAGGCGCGGAACCGCCACAGATGTCGCTTAATGCCGCTCTTCCGCGGTCGTAGGTAATGATCAATGCACAAAAATTTTCCAGAGAGGCTCTGTATACTCCCTCAGCTCTCTGGTATATTCTGAAAAATTATTCAATTGCTCCACAGCTTCCAGAATTCCTCGCAATCAAATCACAACAACTCGTATTAGTGTTTGCGCGAATTTTGATCTAAAAATTATAATGGAATAAATCTTTCAATTCAAATTTCAATATAAAACGAATTAGCGCTCGATCCCCGGCAACGGCGCCATTTGATTGATCGTTTCTTTGTGTGTCAGTTTAGAAACTAGAATTCACAATCAAAGAATTATTTTGACCGCAATCAATAACGGTGTCGGATGTAGCGCGTTAGTAAGTGCGGATCGTCCACAGGGATTGCGTGATTCGTTCGTATTTTGATTTGTTTGAATCGAAACTTTAATGAAAAGAAAACAAACAATTCATCATTTATAGTTGAAGTTCAAGAATTAGAAAATCTAGATCTAATAACAAGAAAACGATAGAATCAAGAATTGAGAGTTTGATGATTTTTCTAACCAAATATCAAGAATCTAAGTGAGGCTCGTAGGAATTGATCGGATCTATAGATGTGATGTAATCTTACGATGACGTATTCTTATCCATCGATGAATTGATACTAGATCGATGATGATCGATGTGAATTAGGGATTTCTAGTGAAACTAGGGTTTCATCATTTATCCCTTGTTCCTTCATCGATATCATTCACATTCTAGCCTCTAGTAAATTCAAGAAACGATCGTAGATCCCTAATTTCGAGCGATCACAATCAAGAAAGTATCGCAACGAAACTAGGTTATTGATTCTTCAGCTTGCTAGGGTTTACAAAACTCGTAGGACTTAAGAATCGTTTTAAGATTTGTTACATCATCATTCTATTGATCGTCTCGACTCCTTTATGAGCAGAGTTTTACTCGAACATCACAACAAGAACTACAATTACAAATTGAGATCGAATCATGATGCAAGAATTTAAAGAAAGCGAGATTAATGAATTTCACCTTTTATTTATATCAACAATTCCGTTACAATCACTCAAGAACTACAAGTGGAAGAACTCGATCGTCGATTTGGCTTCGCTCGGCTCCTTGAGTCGCGGATCGGCTTGGATCACTTGCTCGATTAAAGATCGGCTCCGCTCCTAAAAGGTTGAAGGCTTCTCGCTTGATTTGGTACTCGGGATCTTGAATTTGGATTGGAATTAGGGTTAGGGTTTCGCATAAGTCGTGTCACTCAACTTGTGGAAGAAAATTGGGGAAGATGAAGATCGGTGGAAATTAAAGATTAAGGAAAAAGGTTGAACCACTAAGTATTGAAGAAGAAGTTTAACCCTAGATCTAGGCTCCTATTTATAGACTTCCCAAAACCCTAGATCTAGGATTTGAATTTTGAATTTCCCTCCAAAAGTTAGTTAGAGGGAGAAGCTTCTAGATGAAGTTTGTTAAGCCGAGCCTTCTAGATGTGCCACGTGGAGAATCTACAATGTTCTGGAAGCTTGGGCCGTTAGCTGAGACAAGTATAGGAAATCTGGGCGTCTGAAGCCATCATAGCGCCGCGGTTCCGCGGCTTAAGCCAGCTCCCGCCGCGGAACCGCGGCGGCTTTGAAGCTTTAGTGCTTGATCTTTCATTGGTAATTACTGGTCTGATTTATGGGCCTTTATAAAATATGTTAAATCTTATTTGGCTTTCTGTATCACTGCCAGATCTCAGATCTTTGAGTTGATGTATCTTTTATCAGCACTTTGACAATTTTGGCCTGTCTCCTGGAATTTCCGCACAGACTTCGAAACAAGTGTTTGCACAATATAGGGATGATGCGATGCCATGATAAACTGTCAATTTCCTTCATAAATGTCGGTTTTAGAGTATAACACATGCAATCTGGTATTTCAGGACTGTTTTGCTAATATGTGCAATATGAATACCGAACACTTCTGGATGAGTGCAAATGTTAGGGAAATTGCCGTGTTAAAAATACAGTATTTTCGACTGATCAAATTTCCCCAAACTTATTTTCGATCGTCTCGAGAGAACTTTTTATTAAAAAGAAAGGAGAAAATAAAGAAAGAGAAAAAACTAACTAGCACACTTTCGTAGGCAACACGATTGCACCGAGCACGTGCAACAAGCCTTTAAACCTCTAGGTGTCCCTAGTAGGAGGAGTGTTGTCTCCTGAGGGTTTTCAGCGGATTGCACACACAAAATCCAATAATAAAAGGAAGATCATGAATATTACATTTAAAGAAAAGAATTGTAAAAGAAAAGCCTTGAAAATTAGGGTTTCCAACTATGCTACCTTTTAATTTGTCATGAGCCCTATCTTAATAGTCATGAAAAGATGTCAGAAATCCCATCCTCCCTCAATAAAACATCGTCTTTATTCTTCATTCCTATCTTTTTTCCAAACATCGATCATATAACCCTGCGTGTGTGTAAAGACATCCCTACACCCGGAGAATTCAATTCAAGCTATCATACTCTTGCCCATCAGCCTCAGTACTTTTTAATTAATGAATATTTAGCTGAAATTGCTCACACACTTTCATGCGACTGTTAATACTTCTTGAGGTACTAACCGACCGATTACTCATGCGCTTGCTTATTTGGTGTTTTTCCTCATCTTGCACCACCTAAGGCTTAGCAGTGACTCCCAGACCAGTTGGCCTTAGAGCACTAGGTGAAGAGGCACCCTCGCTATATTTTTTTATTGCTGCCTTGGCGATAACAAAACCAGTGTTCATTTTTCTCACCATTTTATATTTTCTTCATTCTTTTATTTCCTTCATACTTTGGCTTTTAGACAAGAGCATTTCAAGGTATCCTCTACTATCCCGAGCTTCAAGACGTGTGTAAGTACGAATAGCAGGGTATCAACGTTCAAAATGTTTGGTTTCCAGAATAGAAACTATTTTTCAGACTTATTTTTATCCTCAGATTAGTGACGTCTTTCATCTTACTAACCCTTGGGACAACGGCTCATAACTACTTATTACTAGTTCGTTTAAGAAACCTTCTAATTTTCTTGGTTTTCTTAAATTTTTCTAATCTCATGGATATAATTTTTCACTATCTAAAATTTTATTATCTTATTTATGTACAAAAAATATTTTTTATTTTTTTGAAAATTTTTAAATTTTTAAATTTTTATAGGTTTTGAAAAATGTTTTGTGCTTATGCAAAGTATGATGCAAATGATGCGAAAATAAGCACAAACCTCCCCCAAACTTGTTTTCAACAGTGTCCTCACTGTTGCCATCCGCTAAATCTCGAAAAACCTGTAAGCCTGGGAGGAAATTTATTAATGGGGGCAAAATATATAAGTGAAGATCCTCCCCCAAACTTATTTTTGGCTCATCATTTTGTAAAAATTTTCTTTTCAAGAGCCAGAAAAAATGCCCCCCAAACTTGAGTTATGCAATGTTAATCTTTTGAAAATCACATGAGGGGGTCAAGAATCATTGGTCGATGCCAAGCTTTGCAAAGACCGAAGGTTAACACCAACCATTCAAATTTTTTATCAATGCAGTGCTCTGGTTGGTGGAAGAAGAAGTGGGGAAAGGGTAAGTGGTGGAATAGAATGTGTGTGCGTCTTATTTTGGAGAGACGATGCAGTGAATGTGATGGATTGCTCGCATTCTTTTTACAGTTCAGAAGAAGGGGTGGAGGTTCAATTTCAATGATTGGGAGATGATTCATCTCAACACCCGTGTCATTCAAAAATTCGAGTTCATCAGCGAAGATTTCCTCAAAAGTTCCATCAATACCCCGATGAATAGTGTCATCACAAAGTGCGGGGTGATCTTCAGACTCCAAAAATGGTTCATAATCAGTGTTAGTTGTTGACCCGGACTTCTCGGTGGAAGAGTCCGTATGTGTATGATACATAGTTGGGTCAAACAATAACGTATGAAAAGAGTCACGATCGGTATCATGATGATCGTCAAATTTGCTGCTGTCGACATCCATTAAGTCGACAGAACAGACCTGAGCAGTAGGTTCGGAGGGTACACTTCCCAACTTGTAAATGTTCAGCTCTATTGACCTATTCCCGAAGGATAGGGTCATAGAACCATTACGACAGTTGATGATAGCGTTGGAAGTGGCCAAAAAGGGGCGACCTAAAATCACTGGAATTTGATTCCGTGGGTTCGCTACAGGCTGTGTATCAATTACAATAAAGTCCACAGGGAAGATAAATTCCCCGATTTTTATTAACACATCCTCCAGTTCACCCCTAGGTTTGGTGATTGATCGGTCAGCCATCTGGAGAGTGCAATGGGCTGGTTTCAACTCTCCGATTCCTAGTTGCTCATAAACCGAGTATGGAAGCAAGTTAACACTAGCGCCAAGGTCTAGTAGAGAACGGTTGATGTGTTTTTCCCCAATAGAAATGGAAATAGTAGGACAACCAGAGTCCTTACGTTTCCGTGGTACTTGTTGGGGGAAAACCGTGTCTACAGTCTTTGCCATGTATATCTTCTTGGGCACTTGAGTCTTCCTCTTCCTAGTGCACAAGTTCTTAAGAGTTTTCGCATAGGACGGAACTTATTGGATGGCATCTAGGAGAGGGATGTTGATGTTAACTTGCTTAAACATGTCCATAATCTTCTCCATATGTGGACTCGATGTGTTAGCCCTTAACCGATTAGGATAAGATGCTTTAGCAATTAGCTCTGGGTCCATCATAGGAGAAGGAAGTGTGTGTGGACCCGATCCCAAAATAGAAGTGGGGATCGTCGGTGGTAGACTAGAAGAGATGGGCTGAGGTAGCAGGCCTTGTGGGAAACGAAGAATAGGCTCGCAAGAAGGTGGTGGGGTAGAAGAACTGGGGTCAGAATTAGAAGTAGATGTGGAAGGAAAGGTCTCAGCCGGGGTGTTATTGATTGATTTATCAGTATCATCAAACTCTTCCCCAACGTGATTGTCAAGCACTCTTCTAGATCTCAACGTGATTGCATTCACAAGATGTGAATAGCCAGGATTGGGTAAAGGTTGAGCTGGAAGTTTCCTTTTCTCTCTTGCACTCATTTCGGCTTTTAGTTGTGCAATTTGTGCTTCCATCGATTTGATATTCTCATTTTGAGAGACAATGATCTTCATCACATTCTCGACGGAAGATTGCAAACTTGCCGTCCCTTGGATGGATTGTTTCATGAAGGTATCCAAGGTTTGTGCTAGTGCAGAGGTATTATCAGTACCGGTCAATTGCAAAGAGTTTTCATGTGGTGCAAAAGTGTTGGCCGGATTTTGGAAATTTTGTGATTGGAAGGGGTGCTGACTCAATTGAAGTGGTTGCTGTTGTGGTGGAGGGACCCTTTGGAAATTGTTTTGGGTTGGAACCGTGTTTTGAGATTGTGATTGGTTCCAAGCAAAGTTAGGGTGATTCCTCCAACCCTGATTATATGTGGAAGAAAATGGATCGTTCCTAGGTCTTTGAAATGCGGCATTGGTATGCTCATGACCTTGAAACAGAGATTTTTGTGGACATTCTTCCGTCAAATGAGAAGGATCAGAACAGCATCCACATACAGTTTTGGAGAGTGACATTTGATTTAGGGCGGCAGCTAAAAATTTGTTTTCCATATTCTCGAGTTTCTTGTGTATAGCTGAAATGTCAGCTCTAACTCCTATGGAAATATCTTTGCCATCCCTAATCGATTGACTCACACCCTCCCACTGTAAAGATTTTTCAGCGAAATCTTCTAGAAATTTCCAGGCTTCCCCATCATCTTTGGTCATGAAGTTGCCTTGACACATGGATTCAAGGGTCTGTCTTGTGTTAGGATTAATGCCCTCATAAATGATTCTACACAGTTCCCATCTAGGGATTCCATGATGTGGACATTGGACTAACAAATCCTTGAAGCGTTCAAGACATTTTGAAAATGGTTCATTTGGAAGCTGGGTGAATTAATTTATTTCGTTACGGACTCGAGCTGTCTTATGATGTGGGTAGAATTTCTTAAGGAATGCTTTGACGAATTCTTCCCAATTTGAAATGAAATGTGCGGTAGTGTTATACAGCCACTTTTCGGCTATATCGCACAAGGTAAATGGGAGAAGACGTAGACGCATAGCATCCATAGAAAGCTGTGAGGTACCCATCATTGCGCATACATTTTCAAATTTGGTGATAAATGCATATGCGTCTTCAGACTCGAGACCGTGAAATTTTGGTAGAAGGTTGATGTATTGGGGTTTTATTTCAAAATTTTCCCCGTTGGCTGGTGGAATGGAAAGACAGGTGGAAAGGGGATCTCGTGTAGGATAGCACCTCTCTTGGAGAGAGATACGAGGTGGATTCTGCGCACTAACGGACGGCAGCAGAGTAGTGGAAAAGAAGTTCGATGGAGACGGATCCATCGATGTGGGTGTGGTGGTGGGTAAAAGAAAGGGTAAATGTAGAAATACCGACTTTTGGGTCGATAAGAGGAAACGCGGACTAAACGGGCACTAGAATCCCGTGTCCAGCCTATCTTGCACTAAAAATGGTTAGTACAAGTGGCAGCGTGAATTTATAATTAGGGGAATGATGAATGAATGTGATGTTTGATTTGAAAAATGATACGGATTTTTGAAAAAAATGATGCGATCACAAAATGCAACAAGCAAAACCCTAATTCTAGTGGTCACCTAGGTCAAACTCTAGACCGCTCCTAACTGCCAAAAGACAAGACGCAGGATAAATCCTCCACTGCCTCTTTGTCTCTCCTGTGGCCAGGTGAGTGCCAGGTAAGTGGGAGGTTCTCCACTACGTAAGTAGTGGGCCTAATTAAGTAACCACTAGCCTTCGACACACTTGCCTTAGACACCACAAAAGAAACGCGGATAAGCAATGAATTACCCATGGCCTTCTTCTGTCCTAAGTGAGTGCGACGGTCCTTAGAGTCATCTCTAGATATTTTTTAGTTAATTGGGTTAATGCGGATGCAAGTTTGTGATTTTTGGGGCTTAGGAAGGGTAATGAACTCCCCACCTAATCTGGATTTGGTCTTTGCCCCTTAATGTCCGTATTAATTATGCAAACAACCACAAAAATCAAAACACGCACAATTTAATTTTGCTTTTTGCGCGCTGCGATTTATTTGCAAAGAAACCTGCACAAAATGTTAATTGGAGCAGATTTAGGAGGAGATAAGAAAGTTAGGGATCACCTGAGAGCAAAATTGTACAGAGAGGCTTTCACCTAGCCGTGGAACCGCCGCAAATGCTTGCTAGGACCGCGGAATCGCGCCTGTAGGTACTGTTCTAGAGAAATTTTTTTGCACAGAGATGCTTCTTCCCAGGCGCGGAACCGCCGCAGATGTCGCTTAATGCCGCTCTTCCGCGGTCGTAGGTAATGATCAATGCACAAAATTTTTCCAGAGAGGCTCTGTATACTCCCTCAGCTCTCTGGTATATTCTGAAAAATTATTCAATTGCTCCACAGCTTCCAGAATTCCTCGCAATCAAATCACAACAACTCGTATTAGTGTTTGCGCGAATTTTGATCTAAAAATTATAATGGAATAAATCTTTCAATTCAAATTTCAATATAAAACGAATTAGCGCTCGATCCCCGGCAACGGCGCCATTTGATTGATCGTTTCTTTGTGTGTCAGTTTAGAAACTAGAATTCACAATCAAAGAATTATTTTGACCGCAATCAATAACGGTGTCAGATGTAGCGCGTTAGTAAGTGCGGATCGTCCACAAGGATTGCGTGATTCGTTCGTATTTTGATTTGTTTGAATCGAAACTTTAATGAAAAGAAAACAAACAATTCATGATTTATAGTTGAAGTTCAAGAATTAGAAAATCTAGATCTAATAACAAGAAAACGATAGAATCAAGAATTGAGAGTTTGATGATTTTTCTAACCAAATATCAAGAATCTAAATGAGGCTCGTAGGAATTGATCGGATCTATAGATGTGATGTAATCTTACGATGACGTATTCTTATCCATCGATGAATTGATACTAGATCGATGATGATCGACGTGAATTAGGGATTTCTAGTGAAACTAGGGTTTCATCATTTATCCCTTGTTCCTTCGTCGATATCATTCACATTCTAGCCTCTAGTAAATTCAAGAAACGATCGTAGATCCCTAATTTCGAGCGATCACAATCAAGAAAGTATCGCAACGAAACTAGGTCATTGATTCTTCAACTTGCTAGGGTTTACAAAACTCGTAGGACTTAAGAATCGTTTTAAGATTTGTTACATCATCATTCTATTGATCGTCTCGACTCCTTTACGAGCGGAGTTTTACTCGAACATCACAACAAGAACTACAATTACAAATTGAGATCGAATCATGATGCAAGAATTTAAAGAAAGCGAGATTAACGAATTTCACCTTTTATTTATATCAACAATTCCGTTACAATCACTCAAGAACTACAAGTGGAAGAACTCGATCGTCGATTTGGCTTCGCTCGGCTCCTTGAGTCGCGGATCGGCTTGGATCACTTGCTCGATTGAAGATCGGCTCCGCTCCTAAGAGGTTGAAGGCTTCTCGCTTGATTTGGTACTCGGGATCTTGAATTTGGATTGGAATTAGGTTTAGGGTTTCGCACAAGTCGTGTCACTCAACTTGTGGAAGAAAATTGGGGAAGATGAAGATCGGTGGAAATTAGAGATTAAGGAAAAAGATTGAACCACTAAGGATTGAAGAAGAAGTTTAACCCTAGATCTAGGCTCCTATTTATAGACTTCCCAAAACCCTAGATCTAGGATTTGAATTTTGAATTTCCCTCCAAAAGTTAGTTAGAGGGAGAAGCTTCTAGATGAAGTTTGTTAAGCCGAGCCTTCTAGATGTGCCACGTGGAGAATCTACAATGTTCTGGAAGCTTGGGCCGTTAGCTGAGACACGTATAGGAAATCTGGGCGTCTGAAGCCATCATAGCGCCGCGGTTCCGCGGCTTAAGCCAGCTCCCTCCGCGGAACCGCGGCGGCTTTGAAGCTTTAGTGCTTGATCTTTCATTGGTAATTACTGGTCTGATTTATGGGCCTTTATAAAATATGTTAAATCTTATTTGGCTTTCTGTATCACAGCCAGATCTCAGATCTTTGAGTTGATGTATCTTTTATCAGCACTTTGACAATTTTGGCCTGTCTCCTGGAATTTCCGCACAGACTTCGAAACAAGTGTTTGCACAATATAGGGATGATGCGATGCCATGATAAACTGTCAATTTCCTTCATAAATGTCGGTTTTAGAGTATAACACATGCAATCTGGTATTTCAGGACTGTTTTGCTAATATGTGCAATATGAATACCGAACACTTCTGGATGAGTGCAAATGTTAGGGAAATTGCCGTGTTAAAAATGCAGTATTTTGGACCGATCACTTAGCTACCGTACACTACGCCTTGGATATAGTCAACATACATAGCACGAATACTAAGTACTCTACTTCCTAAAATGACGGAGGGCTGCGAATAGTTTTTAAGAAAACCTTTAACGCTTTGAACTTGATATCGTTGTAGAATCTAATGGTTTTAAATGGAGTGGCTTAAGCTCCGCACTTTGAAAACTTGCTTTTTCATAAAAAGCCGAGTAGGTTTCAAATCCGATTCGACAACATCTTTTAGGTTCATTTTTCTTTACATTAATCTCATTAGTGTAGTCCCATCATTTAAGTCCTTAAGCCATCACAGAAAAGAAAAGAAAATAGAACGTACACTTATGCCATCCGCATTCGCCACAATGTCCCGTTATGTACCGTTAAGTTACTTAACTAATGGCATAGCGGGGTGGGACTAGTGCGGATGCAAAACATAAGCAACGTTTATTATATATCATATATATAATACACCATTCGCCTCAGCATATAAAGTGATCACATCACAGAATATCAACAGCAGAAGCACATATATGAAAATATAGGATATACTAGGAGGTCCGTATTTTGTATTTAGCCAACAATAGAAAATACGGATTCCACGGTCGCGATGAATAGCCAAGCCCACACCCCTAGACCCCTACGAGAGCGGTAAGTGACCCTACCAATTTTAGAGTTCAGGAGACCCGGTCTCGACTCCTCGAGATGGCCTCCCACTGAACCCTAGAACCCGGTCACTTGTGCTCTCCTCCTTGGGTCTATCCTAATGCGGAAAAGTAAATAATATACAACAATGGTGACATCATCCTCAACCCGGAAGTGCCCCAATTAAAAGAATATTACATACAATGAATTTTACAAGAATGAAAATAAAAACTCTCATCTCACATAAAACCCCCGGCCATTCATTCACGACGATCCTGTACATTATAACTCAGCAACACATAACATCATATGTCATCAATATAAGTAAGTATGCGTACCCCAATTGTCGTTGATGTATAGCAACGAAACCAGCGATACACCACATACTACACTTACGGTCGCAGAAAAGAAAGTGAAAGACTACAACAATTGGAATCATCACTTTCACAGATATCTAGACGATGTTAAAAGTTTCGATTGAATCAACAAACACCCACAAATTACCCCGAGAGCTCAACACTCAAGCAAAGTTAAATACCCAAAACTTGCCACAGTGCCTATAGACCAACCGTAGAAGGGTTAACCCTTGCCTCACTTATGGCGCCACGGAGCTACGGCAAACCCTAAAGTTTAGCCGCGGTTCCATTGTCATAGAATCGAGTTAGGGTTACGTTCTTCTAGAAGGTCCATAGGGTTACTTGCATTATCTTTTGAATATATTTAACTTGGAAAATTCCAACACTTGGAAAATTTCCAGCGAGAGTAATGAGGTGGTGATTCATGTTCGTTCGAACTGTTAAACGTCGTCTAAGTTACCAAAAACAATGTTAAAATTACGACTACGAAATATTCTGAATTAGCCCCTAAAAAAAATAAACATCACATGAAATTTTGGGCTAAACAAACAATACCTGAAACCCTAAAATATACAGACCAGAGCACCCAAGAAAAACGAGACGAAATGGGGTGAAAAGGGCCGGCCAGGCCGGAATTTTAGGCAATGTCACCGGGTCCAAACCGGTGGATGGCCCTCGTTTTTCTCCAGTGTTCTCAGTGCATCACATGCAAGCTTCTGCAGTTGCTAAAATAATTTTCAGAGGCCATTTAAAAATCGACAGAAAGCAAGATTTAAGGTTTCAGATTATCGTATTTTCGGAGTTGTTTCGGTTTCGTAATATTTATAACATCGTCTAAGTTTCTAGCTTGGCTCTGATACCACTGTAGAGATTCTTTAGGACCATGCCTAAGGTTTGGGTTGCATCACACATGCTATAATAAAAATTTAGGGGGTGCTAAACAATATCAACCATGAATCGAACTAGAAATCTAGGGTAACAAGCAACTAATATCACATACTACAAGTATTTTAACACTAAGAGGTGAGTAATACAACCTTTGTATACCTCCCTCCTTGACTCCTTGGATCAACTAGGGTTTGAAACGGTTTGCTTGAATCCTTCCAAGTCCACGACGATCCACCACGAAATCCCTTTGCTCAAGCTCCTAACTTCACTTGATCTTTGAAGAAGTGGAGCAAACAATCTACACAAGTGAGATAGACTAATATAGATTGGTGATGTTGGTTTGGATCTCACTAAAAAACCATTCCTTTTTATTTCCTTTGTTCACTTGAAAATGGTAGAGAGCATGAAGGAGGAAGAAGAAGGAGATGGCTAAGCTTGAGCTCTTTTGTTTGTGATAATTCTCAAATAAAAATGAGAAAAGAAAATACTTATATGAGAGTCACACTCATATATAACCATGGTCAATAAATATCTAGATATTTTAGTTAGTGAGTTAAAGAACAAATGAAATTAAACCATGGTTGTAAACAAGGTTAAGCAAAGAAGAGTGTAGAAACTTTCAACCATGATTTAATCCTTTTTCTTTTTCTCAATAACAATATATATATATATATATATATATATATATATATATATATATATATATATATATATATATATATATATATATATATATATATATATATATATATGCACCATGTGAGTCTTGCATGGCCATCTCCAATATATCAACAACCATGACACATGTATGCATGTATGTGTGCATTCATATCAACATGTAAATATACATACATACATTCATGCACACATCCAAATAGAAAAGGTTTAAATAAATGAGCTAAAATTCAATATTAAATTAACACTTGATTTAATAAACCGGTCATATCACATACGACCCGACCAATAGTAAACGCCCGATTAAAATACGGTATAATATACACGCATTTAATCGAGCTCCCGCGTATATCTCATATGCACCCCACTTCATTTCGCCTGAGCTAGGAAACCCTTCTGTGGGACTCTAAGACTCGTCATTACGCTAGCAGTAGGCAGTGATCATATTACATACCCACAAACCGTCAGCGACATTAGCTGTACGTAACGACTCCAAGGTATTGAGCGATCAGAAGAAAAACAAGCGAACCTGTCAAAACTCCCGTCGAGCCAACTGGCAACACTTACCGTACAGTCCGGTTTCTTCGTCAGATATGCAGCATATCGAGTCTAGGGATGGTATCGTCAACCCCAATAACTCAACAAGTCATGCCGGTATATGGCTCATAATAGATCGAGAAACTACTGATAACACTTATCAGTAAATCTCATCAGCCCTGGCCAGGGACTTCTTGTTATAGCCAATCGAGCATAGCGCAACATCAACCCCCAATATCGGGAGAGACGAAACCCCTCCTATCGCTCATTGCCTCCATGTGTCTCGGGACTGTACCCAAAATCCACCTGTTTGCACGACTCAGTAGAGCCGTGGTAGGGTGGAGATCAAAGTACAGTAGGAGGACACACAAGACTCTATAACGATCTCGGGTCTAAAGACTAACCTGTACCAGTGTCACCTGAGAACTGCTATCCGGCGATAGATATAATACCACATAGGAGTTCTCGGCGAGTCCGTCCAGTGTACCCAGTCTCCACTGAGCACCCGTATACAATCTTTGGTGTCACCATACCAATGGATATGGGATCATCCATCGCCCATCATATGGGACAAGAACCGTATACACTAGTCTACTCTGGAATTTCGATGCCCCGTCTCTATACACCTACGACTAGGAACATTTTAAGGATATGCTTATAAACTACACATGTCCCACTAGTATGATCTGCATCATAGTCCCAGTAGTCAAGCAAATATCCTAAGGGCTTTATCAACATGTACCAAAAGAGTAAGATACATGATCAAATGAACATGTCAAGATAAAGTACAACCAGATAGCATACTATCATATCGAGCAAGAATGTCCTCTGAATATATATATATACACATACCGATACATCCACTATCATATAATGGCCTCTAGGGCATACATATATCCAACATCTACAACCCATTTTGGGGAACCCCGATCGGGATGGTGCGGGTTATCGCACATCCTCGGGCCTAGTAGAGCGGGATGCAGACCTCCTAACGGAGCATTCGATCTCGATGGAATTTTTAATCCAATTTTTAAGAAAATGAGATTTCTACAAAAATAAATAAAATTTATTTTTATTAAATATATATATTTATAACTTTTATCAAAATATCTATTTTAAAATATATTATAAATATTCCATGTTTTCTAAATCAAAGGAATCACAATCTCATTAAACTACCATTACAATCCAATACAAATTCTAATATTTCATTAAAATACCATATACAATGAAAACTAGGTTCTACTCACTAGAAAATTTCACTTTTATAAAATATACATCTATGAAAACCCTAAAGACGATAATTAAATACTTGAGGTGTATTTTGAAAATATATCAAAACTATTCGTACATAAAACTCCCTAAAGTTATATCAATTTACAATAAGGACCCTAGTAAATATAGGTTTAAGCGGGACCAATTCTCTTGAGCCTCGGGGAGCCGGAGAATGTGGGTGCTTGCCTATCTAAGGTAGACAATCTAATAATGGTGTTATCACACGATAATTGTCTTGGAAAAAGACACAAATCCTGCCGTCCATGTGCAGCAGTTACCGATAACTCCAAAAAGATCATGATTTCAATTCTGTTTAAAAGTCTGACTCAGTTCGAGTCAAGATCAAATCTGGAAATAATCTGACTTGAATTCAATTCAAGTATAACTGCAATACAACATGAATTCATGAATGCCAGAATACAATCCATATCAACATGAACATGACTGAACCAAACCATGGATATACTCTGATTACATGACTATCTATTTATATCCATTCCGTTTACTGATATCATAGTTTCGACAAGTCTTCCATTTACTACAAGACAATATAATACAATTAATACAATCAATACAATAAACATTACGGGGTTTAAAAAGGGGCAGACTGGTACGGAACATAAAGGTGGCACGAAGTGGTCACTAAAACGTAATTACATCCATGCCGTTGTTCCGTGGTATTTTCGACGGAGCCTTGTACTACGGGTTACCAAAGTCCATGGTGTAAGTTGGACTCCTCTCATATACACTGGCATATTCTGTACCAAGCTACAAACACTACGTTAACATAACAATCAAACATTATACTAGATATACTCTCTTTTCTGTCTATTCTACTTCTTCTTTCTTTGGGACTTACCGAGCGATTGTTCGCTGACGACATTTCTATTTCTTTTATTCTTTGGAATTTTGTCAGGAGGACTCGACTCTGAGGAGCTCGAGACCAGCCAGGAGCACTTGGAGCAGTTCACAGAAGACCCTGAGCATTAGACTTTACTTGTACATACTTTTTATTTCAGTTATGCCTTTGTTTAGGCATTGCATTCCATCCTTGTATTTACATTTCCAGTTGTACCTGTAAAAGAATATTTAATAAATAAAGTTGGTGTTCTTTTATATTCATGTCTCTTGTGTACTTTTTACTTATATTGCTTAGATACGCTTAGCGTGTTTCCTTTAGAGTAAATACGCGGCAGCCTTGTCGCGCCACCTTACCGTACACTGGGAAGCGAGGCGTGACAGGTTTTGTTGGCGGCCCATGCATGTCAGTTCTTCATGGACATGCGGGTCAATTCTGCATGAAGTCCTGAGCAATATAACATAAGAATCAGCAACTAAAAATATTCTTTACAATTTATATTCTTTGAATCTTATAATTTTATATACTTTGAATCTGTCCTAACCCTAATTTTCTTTCAAGGTTATGGATTCTCCAAACAACACCAGCACCAAATTCAACAACACTCTACCACCTCTACCGCTTACACCTACCGTCGCTGCTCCGATCAATGAGCAGACGGTACTGCTTGAGGCGATCCGAAGCCTTCTGGAAGGACAGCAGCAGCAGACTGCTATCTTACTGAACCGTCCAGAAGTGGAAGCGCCCGGAGTGAAGCAATTCCGGGCATTGCACCCAAAACAATTTTCGGGAAAAGAGAGCCCTCTGAAAGCTGAAGAATGGGCTCAGAGTGTCGAGGATGATCTGGCAGCAGCACAAGTGCCAGAGATCGCTTGGGTTCGAGTTGCGAAGCTGCAACTTACCGACAACGCCCGAGTTTGGTGGAAGGCGGAAGAAAGCCGTCTTGACCAACCTATCGAATGGAGGACTTTTCGCAACATGTTCGACGTGAAATACTTCCCAGAGACTGTCCGATTTGACATGGAGCAGCAATTTATCCATCTACAACAGGGTTCGATGTGGACCAAATCAGTGGATGAGTATGATGCTGAGTTTACCATGCTTAGTAGGTAAGATATGTCTCAATATTTGATTTTCGAAATATCACATACTACACAGCTAACACAAGACCGTAACAGGTTTGCGGCACACTTGATACCGACTGCTGAGATCAGGTCTAGACGATTTCAGCAAGGGTTAGATTCGGATCCAAGCTGCCTTAGCTACAGGGGATTTCCCAACCCACGACATGGCTTTGAAAGCTGCCTGTCCATATGAGGCAGTGGTGAAGAAGAAGGGCAGACCCCAATCTGCCGGAGTGAAACGCCCTTCCACTCAGATGGCAGGAGGAGCCTCTTCAAGGCCAACTTTTGAACCTAGGAGACCGGAAGAAACAAATAACCAGCAAAGTCCAGATTTTTGCTTCTACTGCAAGATGAATGGTCACCTGTGGAAGGACTGTAGGGGCGCAAAAGGCTTGTGCTTAGCTTGTGGCGCATCCAATCATGGAATTGGAACATGTCCTTATAGGCGCAACACAGTTCCAACTCACAACACTTATCCGCAGCGTCCAGCTATTCAGGCTCCTGCACCTCGTCTTGCACTCCCAGCTCCACCTCCACGTAGACCTCCTGCATAGCCTAATTGCCAATTCCACCAGTCACCGAGGAACATGCCTCGAGGGCAGAGGAACATGCCCCAAGGACAGAGGAATGTGCCTCCAGTTAGGAGGAATGTACCCCGGCGTCAGGCTTTCACATTAGCGGCCGTAGAAGCCGAGACTGTAGACCAAGGTAACCCTGGTAATTCCCTCACATATGTCCAAAACTTTTGCATTCTTTCGTTCTTCCAAATATTTTTCATGCACTATCAATAGTTCCATCACCAAATTGCTTTGATCTGTTACACTTTCCTTCTACAAATTTCGAGAACAAAATTTTTATAAGGAGGGTAGAATGTAACAACCCTAAACTTTCTGTACAGAATTTTTTTCAAAAATACAGAAAGGAACACCTGAGCCTGAGCATAAGTTATAAATTTGATTTGCTTTTGAACATCAAGAAAGCACTTGTAGCTCATTGGTAAAGCCTTGCACTGCTGTGACGTAGGCCCTGTGATCGAATCCCCACAGTCACATATATTTTTAATTTATTTTTCTTTTAATATTTTAGAAGCCCAAAGGTTTACATGTGCACTACACGTAAAATGAAGAGCCACAGATTAAACAAACACGTGCACTGGAGTATACCAAGCGACCCTGACACATGGCAAAATCTAGAGACCCTCACCCTCTTGTTGGCCGGTGAGATTGCCGTTGTGGCCGGTACCACCGGGCCCCTCGTAGGGGATGGTCCCCAAATTCTTCCCCTAGCACCCCTTGGCCTACCCCACTTCCCTCATATTGTTTGATTTTTCTGCACATTTACAGAGGGATTAAAATCACCTCTTTAATCCATTTTAATGCACATTTTAATTCTCAAAATTTGTTACCCTAAACCCTAATTTCCCCTATAAATACCACACCACATTTCACACCTCCTCATTCATAATTTCATTACAAAAACTCTCAAAAATTTCCAAGTCCCAAGTTGTGCAAGTGGAGTTAGCAAGAGGCGGAGTTCCGACGACGTTTTGAGGAGATTCCGGCGATGAAACGACGCCCCGACGGTTCCTAAAGTTTCTTCCTCCTCTCTTCTTTCTTAATAGCTTGTAAGTCCCCTCTCCCCTTCTCTTTTTCTATACTAAAACTTCTCTTTTTCAAAACTCGTCGGAAGCGGAGTTATTCCGACTTCCGATTCGTTTTTCTTTAAAAACTCCACTTTTCTTATACAATAAAATACCATATTCTCATATAATGTTTAATGAAAATAAATAAACATATTAGAACAAGTTTCATCTCAAAATAATTTATGCTGCAATTTCTATTGCACTTTTACAGTAAAATATCATCATGTTTACAAACGATATTGTTATCCACTTTTAACCGTATTACCTTTAGAAAACTCACGAGGTAATGACCTACCTCATCACAACACACATTTTTGACATAGCACGATGAATTTTGGGATTCTAGATTATGGGAAAATACGCTTTTACGAGTAAATACCTTAAACAATTAAAAACCGTTTTCTTTAAAAACAGTGTTAATTAATTCCTTGCAAATACGCCTCTACAACCCATTTTGGGGAACCCCGATCGGGATAGTGCGGGTTATCGCACGTCCTCGGGCCTAGTAGAGCGAGGTGCAGACCTCCTAACGGAGCATTCGATCTCGATGGAATTTTTAATGCAATTTTTAAGAAAATGAGATTTCTACAAAAATAAATAAAATTTATTTTTATTAAATATATATATTTATAACTTTTATCAAAATATCTATTTTAAAATATATTATAAATATTCCATGTTTTCTAAATCAAAGGAATCACAATCTCATGAAGCTACTATTACAATCCAATACAAATTCCAATATTTCATTAAAATACCATATACAATGAAAACTAAGTTCTACTCACTAGAAAATTTCACTTTTATAAAATATACATCTGTGAAAACCCTAAAGACGATAATTAAATACTTGTGGTGTATTTTGAAAATATATCAAAACTATTCATACATAAAACCCCATCAAGTTATATCAATTTACAATAAGGACCCTAGTAATATAGGTTTAAGCGGGACCAATTCTCTTGAGCCTCAGAGAGCCGGAGAATGTGGGTGCTTTCCTATCTAAGGTAGACAATCTAATAACGGTGTTATCACACGGTAATTGTCTTGGAAAAAGACACAAATCCTGCCGTCCATGTGTAGCAGTTACCGATAACTCCAAAACAATCAGGATTTCAATTCTGTTTAAAGGTCTGACTCGATTCGCGTCAAGGTCAAATCTGGAAATAATCTGACTTGAATTCAATTCAAGTATAACTGCAATACAATATGAATCCATGAATGCCAGAATACAATCCATATCAACATGAACATGACCGAACCAAACCATGGATATACTCCGATTACATGACTATCCATTTATATCCATTCCGTTTACTGATATCATGGTTTTGGCAAGTCTTCCATTTACTACAAGATAATACAATACAATCAATACAATAAACATTACGGGGTTTAAAAAGGGGTAGACTGGTACGGAACATGAAAGTGGCATGAGATGGTCACTAAAAGACGTAATTACATCCATACCGTTGTTCCGTGGTATTTTCGACGGAGCCTTGTACTACGGGTTACCAAAGTCCACGGTGTAAGTTGGACTCCTCTCGTATACACTGGCATATTCTGTACCAAGCTACAAACACTACGTTAACATAACAATCAAACATTATACTAGATATACTCTTTTTTCTGTCTATTTTACTTCTTCTTTCTTTGGGACTTACCGAGCGATTGTTCGCTGACGACATTCCTATTTCTCTTCTTCTTTGGAATGTTGTCAGGAGGACCCGACTCTGAGGAGCTCGAGACCAGCTAGGAGCACTTGGAGAAGTTCACAGAAAACCCTGAGCATTAGACTTTACTTGTACATACTTTTCATTTTAGTTATGCCATTTTTTAGGCATTGCATTCCATCCTTGTATTTACATTTCCAGTTGTACCTGTAAAAGAATGTTTAATAAATAAAGTTGCTATTCTTTTATATTCATGTCTCCTGTGTACTTTTTACTTATATTGCTTAGATACGCTTAGCGTGTTACTTCGGAGTAAATACGCAGCGGCCTCGTCGCGTCTCCTTACCGTACACTGGGAAGCAGGGCGTGACAGTAACCATGGGCTCAAGAGCAGATCACAAAAGAACACTAATTTAAACTAAAAACGGTAATTAGACACTAATTTAAACATTATGGTATTTTAGTGAAATCTATTAGATTAATAAGGTTATAAGGTGATAAACTGCACTTAATTACCCTAATGAGTCATCAAAACCCCAAACTTATTCAAACCCTCTCATTGAAACCCTAAACTTATACTAAACATTACCCTAACACCTAATTAAGAATAATTAGGGCAAGGATTAGCAAAACAAGAAGTAGACTTAAGTCATACCTCAAGAAGATTAGAAGAGAACCCAAACTTGAGAAGATAGCCTCACCAAAGAAAGACTTGCTTCAACAAAACCTTTAAAGAGGTTTGAAAGTAAGAATTGAAGTGATTAGAGGAGGTTTTTGTGTTGTGATTTGTGATGATTATGTAGGGTTTAATTGAGGTAGAGAAAGGTTTCGTGATGAGGAAGGAAGAAGAAAGAGATAAGAAATGAGAGAGAGGGGGGAAGAGTCTAGAGAAAATGGGAAATATCCAAGCCATGGCTCTCACCCTCTCTCTTAATAAATGCACCATGCCTAAATTGTTGATTTATTTTATTTTTCATTTTCATTTTACACAAATTCTAGAACCCTCTTTCATTATGAGCCATGAACGTGTTACAAAAATATTGTTAAGTTGTCATGGTTGCATAAGACTTGATCAACATATTGTTAACCTAGGGCTAACACAAGATTAGTGTGTGTGTGCTTGTTAAAATAATTTTAATAATTAATAATTAAGGAAAATAATTAAGTGAACCAAATATTAAATAAAAGATAATAAATACCAAATAAATAAGCAATTTCCTAATTAAAATAGTTATATTTATGTCTATAAGGAAAAATAATTACAATTAGGTTTTACGGAAAAACATGTATTATGCTACTAATTATCACATAATTAACCTAAACGATTTTCTAAAGTGTTACAATCTTCCCCCTTAAAGAAATTCGGTCCCTGAATTTAAAATCTAATTACGTGTACCTTCGAAGAGATGGGGACATTTCTTCCGCATCTCGTCCTCGGCTTCCCACGTGACCTCTTCACTGTTCGGGCCACGCCAAAGAACCTTTACGGACGGTAAGACCTTTGGTCTCAGTTTCTTCACCTGCCGATTCAGAATGACTATCGGCTACTCGGTGAAAGAAAGGTCGCGCTCCAACTAGATCATTTGATACTGAATTGCGTGAGAGGGGTCATGAAGGTACTTGCGGAGCATCGATATATGAAACACGGGGTGAACATCTGGAAAACTGGGTGGAAGAGCCAGACGATAAGCAACTGTACCGATTCGCTCGAGAATCTCGAAGGGACCCACATATCTGGGACTAAGCTTCCTTTTCTTTCCGAATCTCATCACGCCCTTCATTGGAGAAACCCGCAAGAAAACATGATCACCCATGGCGAACTCGAGTCTGCCCCGACGTCGATCAGCATAAGATTTCAACCTGCTCTGGGCCGCTTTCATCCTATCCCGAATCAACTGGATCTTCTCTGTCGTCTCCTGCACAAGCTGCGGTCCCAAAACACTACTCTCACTGAGCTTTGTCCAACAAATTGGTGATCCACATCTCCTCCCATATAATGCCTCGAAAGGTGCTATATGAATCGTCTCCTGAAAGCTGTTATTGTAGGAGAACTCTATTAAGGGCAAATGATGATCCCAACTGCCATCGAAGTCTAGAACGCAAGCTCGGAGCATGTCCTCAAGAGTCTGTATGGTCCGCTCTGACTGACCGTCGGTCTGTGGATGGAAAGCTGTACTGAAACTCAATCGGGTGCCCAAAGCCTCCTGAAGTTTCTGCCAAAGGCGACTGGTGAACCGAGTGCCTCTGTCGGACACAATGCAAGTCGGAACGCCGTATAGTCGCACAATCTCATCAATGTAAATCTGAGCATACTGAGCAAATCCGAAAGTGGTATTTACTGGCAGAAAGTGAGCCGCTTTCTTCAATCGGTATACGATCACCCAAATAGAGTCATACCCTCGACTGGTCTTAGGTAGACCCACGATGAAATCCATAGAGATCTGTTCCCACTTCCACTCCGGAATGGGGAAAGGCTGTAACTCTCCTGCCGGCCTCTGATGCTCGGCCTTAACTTGCTGGAAAGTCCAACATCTCGAAACTAAATCTATGACATCTCTCTTCATCCCGTCCCACCTGTAGACATCTCTCCAGTTATGGTACATCTTGGTGGAACCCGGATGAACACTATATGCTGACTGATGCGCCTCCTCTAAAATCTTAGGTCTCATCCCCTCAGAATCTGGCACACATAGCCGAGTCCCAAATCGCAGCACTCCCTGGTCATCGATCACGAACTTTGAATCCCTGCCCTGTCGAACCTGCTCCATGATGTCTGACAAATGAGCATCGCCGGACTGTGCTTCACGGATACGTTCATGTAAAAGTGGCCGCGCACGGACATGGGCAAGATGTCCCCCGGTCGAAGTAAACTCGAACTGTACTCGACTTTCGCATAGAATCTTCCAATCTGCGGAAGACTGTCTCTGGACTGCGCTCACATAGGACAAGCTACCTCCGGGCCTCTGACTCAAAGCATCTGCCACAACATTCACCTTGCCCGGATGATAAAGAATCTTGCAGTCTTAGTCCTTCACAAGATCCATCCAACGACGCTGTCTCAAATTCAGATCTCGCTGCTGAAAGATGTACTTTAAGCTTTTGTGGTCTGTGAATATCTGGCACGACTCGCCGTATAAGTAGTGTCTCCAGATCTTGAGTGCAAAAACCACCGCAGCCATCTCTAATTCATGAGTGGGATAATTTTGCTCGTGCTTCTTCAACTGCCGAGAAGCATAAGCGACGACCCTGCTGATCAGTCGAAAATATTGTATATTTTAGCCGGCAATTTCCTTAACATTTGCATACACTTAGAAGTGTTCGGCATTCATATTCTACATATTAACAAATCTGTCACAAAATATGAGATTGCATGTACTAGACTTTTTAACCGACACTTTAAAGGAAATTAACCGCATTTCATGGCATCGCATCATTTCTGTATTTGCGCAACACTTGTCTTGAGTATGTGCAGGAAATACGGAAGGAAAACCAAAGAGCTGATCAACATTACGCCAGCTAAATCATTTCAGATCTGGTAGCATTTCAGAGGGAGAAATACAATTCTATATATCAAACAGAGGCCCATACATCAGGCCCAGCAACCCACAGAAAGTACAAGCCCAAAAGCCCCAAGAGCGCCGCGCTTGCGCGGCAGGAGCTTGCATGCGCCGCGCAAGCGCGGCGGTTCTGCCACGTCAGCTGTCAATGTTTTGGCATAATTCTTAGCTCTGGTCCCACACCTCATTCTGACACTTAAAAGTCCAGAACTATCTCGAAGCTGCTGCTAGATCAGAAAAGAAGATTAGGAAAGCTAATCCTAATTAAGTTCCTAATTAATCCTATTCTAGAAGCTCCTCCTAACTAATTACATCTAGAACCTTCTCCCCTAACTAACTTTTGGAGGGAAATTTGAATTTCCTCAACAAACTTTAGGAGGGAAACTTAGAATTTGAAATCCTAGATCTAGGGTTAGTTATCTATAAATAGGAGCCTAAATCTAAGGGTTAAGGTTGTTCATCATTAGATAGTTCATTAATCATTAGTTAGTTTTCTCTCATCATCCTCTTTCTTCATCTTCTTCCACAAGTCTAGTGACAAGGCTTGTGCGAAACCCTAACCCTAATTCCACTCCAAATCCAAGATCTTGAGTACCAAATCAAGCGAGAAGTCTTCAACCTTTTAGGAGCCGAGCCGATCTTCAATCGGGCAAGTGATCCAAGCCGATCCGCGATCCACGGAGACGAGCGAAGCCAAATCGACGATCAAGTTCTTCCTCTTGTAGTTCTTGAGCGAATGTAACTAAATTGTTGATATCAATAAAAGGTGAAATTCATTAATCTTGCTTTCTTTTAATTCTTGCATCATGATTAGATCTCAATTTGTAATTGTTGTTCTTGTTGTGATGTGTGAATAAAACTCCGCTCGTTAAGGAGTCGAGACGATTGTAGAATGATGATGTAACAAATTCTAATACTATTTTTAAGTCCTACGAGTTTTGTAAACCCTAGCAAGTTTAAGAATCGATGACCTAGTTTCGTAGCGATGCTTTCTTGATTGTGATCGCTCGAAATTAGGGATCTACGATCGTTTCTTGAATTTACTAGAGGCTAGAATGTGAATGACATCGACGAAAGAACAAGGGATAAGATGAAACCCTAGTTTCACAAGAAATCCCTAATTCTCATCGATGATCATCGATCTAGTATCAATTCATCGAAGGATAAGAATACGTAATTGTAAGATTACATCACATCTATAGATCCGATCGATTCCTACGAGCCTCATTTCGATTCTTGAGATTTGGTTTGGAAAAATCATCAATCGATCAATTCTTGATTCTATCTTTTAATGCTTTCTTAGATCTAGATTTTTCTCTTTCTTGAACTTCAACTATAAATATTGAATTGTTATGTTTTCTTTCTTTAAAGTTTCAATTCATCTAATTCAAAAGACGAACGATTACACTTTCCCTGTGGACGATCCGCACTCACATACAAACTACAATCCGACACCGTAGTTGATTGCGGTCAAATAATTTTTGGTTGTGATTTCTTTACAATTTCATATACACAATCCGAGATCTATTACAATCAAATGGCGCCGTTGCCGGGGACTATTTGATTCGATACTTTTACATCCAATCACAGAAATTATAACAATCAAATGGCGCCGTTGCCGGGGACTATTTGATTCGATTTATTACAATCACAAGAAATTATCATCAATCAAATGGCGCCGTTGCCGGGGATAGTGCGCTAATAGTTCGTATTTTTTTGAAATTTGAGTTGAACAATTTATTTCATCATAATTTTTAGATCTAAATTCGTGCAAACACTAATACGTGTGTTGTGATTTGTTGCGAGAAAATCTGGAATCATTGGAGCTGGAGAAATTTTTTTCTGAATATTCCAGAAAGCTCAAGAAGTGAATAGAAGTTCACTGTAGAATTTTTGTGCACTGATCCAAAATTTCCGCGGCGGAAGTGCGGCAATAGGCAGCATTTGCGGCGGAAGAGCCGCAGTTCCAGCTCTTCTCTGTGCCAATTTTTCTCTGTGAGACACTTACTTTCTTATCTCCTTCTTTCTCTACTCCAACTAATATTTTGTGCAGGATTCTTTGCAAATAAATCGCAGCGCCGCAAAAGCTAAATAAATTTGTGCGTGTTTTTGATTCTTGTGGTTATTGCATATTAATACGGAAATTTAAGGGGCACGACCAAATCCAAATTAGGTGGGGATTTCATTACCCTTCCTAGGCCCCGAAAATCGCAAAACTTGCATCCGCATTTGACCCTCATTAATTAAAAGAAATCTAGAGATGACTCTAAGGACCGTCGCGCTCAATTAGGACAAGAGAAGGCCGTGGGTAATTCATTGTTTATCTGCGTTTTTCTGTGGTGCCTAAGGCGAGTGTGTCTAAGGCTAGTGGTTATTAATTAGGCCCACTGTAGTGGTGGTTCCTTCCCACTTACCTGGCACTTATCCGGCCACAGGGGGACAAAGAGGCAGTGGAGGATTTATCCTGCGACTTGTCTTTTGGCAGTTAGGAGCGGTCTAGAGTTTGACCTAGGTGACCACTAGATTTTAGGGTTTTGTGTGTTGCATTTGTTTTGTTGCATCATATTTTCAAAAAATCCGTATCTTTTTCAAAACAAACACCACATTCATATCATTTCCCCTAATTATAAATTCACGCTGCCACTTGTACTAACCCTTTTTAGTGCAAGATAGGCTGGACACGGGTGTCTAGTGCCCGTTAGTCCGCGTTTCCTTTTATCGACCCTAAAGTCGGTATTTCTACACTTACCTTTTCTTTTACCCACCACCACACCCACATCGATGGATCCACCTCCATCGAACTTCTTTTTCACTACTCTGCCGCCGTCCGTTGGTGCGCAGAATCCACCTCGCATCTCTCTCCACGAGAGATGTTATCCTACACGAGGCCCACTTTCCACCTGTCTTTCCACACCTCCAGCCAACGGGGAAAATTTTCAAATAAAACCCCAATACATCAACCTTCTACCAAAATTCCACGGTCTCGAGTCTGAAGACGCATACGTGTTTATCACGAAATTTGAAAATGTATGCGCAATGATGGGTACTTCACAGCTTTCTGTGGATGCTTTACGTCTTCGTCTTCTCCCATTTACCTTGTGCGATTTAGCCGAGAAGTGGCTATATAACACTACCGCACATTCCATTTCAAATTGGGACGAATTCGTCAAAGCATTCCTTAAGAAATTCTACCCACATCAAAAGACAGCTCGAATCCGTAGCGAAATCTACCAATTCACCCAGCTTCCAAATGAAACATTTTCAAAATGTCTTGACCGTTTCAAGGATTTGTTAGTCCAATGTCCACATCACGGCATCCCGAGATGGGAATTGTGCAGAATCATTTATGAGGGCATTACTCCTTACACAAGACAGACCCTTGAATCCATGTGTCAAGGCAATTTTATGACCAAAGATGATAGGGAAGCATGGAACTTTCTAGAAGATTTCGCTGAAAAATCTTTACAGTGGGAGGGTGTGAGTCAATCGTCTAGGGATGGCAATGATATTTCCATAGGAATTAGAGCTGAAATTTCAGCTTTACACAAGAAATTTGACGCTATGGAAAATAAATTTTTAGCTGCCGCCCTAAGTCAAATATCACTCTCCAAAACTGTATGTGGATGTTGTTCTGATCCGTCTCACTTGACGGAAGAATGTCCTTTTCAAGGTCATGAGCATACCAATGCATCATTTCAAAGACCTAGAAACGATCCATCTTCCTCCACATATGATCAGGGTTGGAGGAATCACCCTAACTTTGCTTGGAACCAATCCCAATTTCAAAACACGGTTCCAATTCAAAACAATTTCCAAGGGGTCCCTCCACCACAACAGCACCCACAACTTCAATTGAGTCAGCACCCCTTCCAAGCACAAAATTTCCAAAATCCGGCCAACATTTTTTCACCACATGAAATTTTTTTACAATTGACCGGTACAGATAATACCTCTGCACTAGCACAAACCTTGGATACTTTCATGAAACAATCCATCCAAGGGACGGCAAGTTTGCAATCTTCCGTCGAGAATGTAATGAAGATCATTATATCTCAAAATGAGAACATCAAATCGATGGAAGAACAAATTGCACAACTAAAAGCCGAAATGAGTGCACGAGAGAAAGGGAAACTTCCAGCTCAACCTTTACCTAATTCTAGCTATTCACATGATGTGGATGCAATCATGTTGAGATCTGGAAGAGTGCTTGACCATCACCTTGGGGAAGAGTTTGATGATACTGATAAATCATTCAATGATACCCCGGCTGAGATCTTTCCACACACACACACTTCTTACCCCAGTTCTTCTACCCCACCATCTTCTTCCGAGCCTATTCTCCATTTCCCAAAAGGCTCGCCATTACAGCCCACCTCTTTTACTCCTCCACGGACGATCCCCACTTCTATTCCGGGATCGGTTCCACACCCACTTCCTTCTCCTATGATGGACCCAGCATTTATTGCTAAAGCACCTTATCCTAATCGGTTAAGGGCTAATACACCGAGTCCACATATGGAGAAGATTATGAACATTTTTAAGCAAGTAAATACCAACATCCCTCTCCTAGATGCCATCTAACAAGTTCCGTCCTATGCAAAAACTCTTAAGAACTTGTGCACTAGGAAGAGGAAGAATCCAGTGCCTAAGAAGATTTTCATGGAAAAGACAATAGACACGGCTTTCCCCCAACAATTACCGAGGAAACGTAAGGATCCTGGATATCCTACTATTTCCGTTTCTATTGGGGAAAAACACATTAACCGTGCTCTATTAGACCTTGGCGCTAGTGTTAACTTGCTTCCATATTCTGTTTATGAGCAATTAGGGATCGGAGAGTTGAAGCCAACCAATTGCACTCTACAGATGGCCGACCGATCAATCACCAAACCTAGGGGTGAACTGGAGGATGTGTTAATAAAAATCGGAGAATTTATATTCCCGGTAGATTTTATTGTAATTGATACACAGCCTGTAGCGAACCCACGGAATCAAATTCTGGTGATTTTAGGTCGCCCCTTTTTGGCCACTTCCAATGCAATTATCAACTGTCGTAATGGTTCTATGACCCTATCCTTCGGGAATAGGTCAATTGAACTGAACATTTACAAGTTGGGAAGTGTACCCTCCGAACCTATTGCTCAGATATGTTCTGTCGACTTAATGGATGTCGACAGCAGCGAATTTGATGATCCTCCTGATATCGATCTAGACTCTTTTCATATGTTATTGTTTGACCCAACTATGTATCATACACATACGGACTCTTCCACTGAGATGTCCGGGTCAACAATTAACACGGATTATGAATTGTTTTTAGAGTCTGAAGATCACCCCGTACTTTGTGATGACATTATTCATCGGGGTATAGATGGAACTTTTGAGGAAATCTTCGCTGATGAACTCGCATTTTTGAATAACACGGGTGTTGAGATGAATCATCTTCCAATCAATGAAATTGAACCTCCACCCCTTCTTTTGACTTGTAAAAAGAATGTGAGTTATCCATCACATACACTGCATTGTCTCTCCAAAATGAGACGCACACACACTCTCTCCCACCACTTACCCTTTCCCCACTTCTTCTTCCACCAACCCGAGCACTGCATTGATAAAATTTTTGAATGGTTGGTGTTAACTTTCGATCTTTGCAAGGCTTGGCATCGACCATTGATTTTTGACCCCCACTTATGATTTTAAAAGATTAACATTGCATAACTCAAGTTTGGGGGGTATGTTTTTCTGGCTCTTAAAAAGAAAAGTTTTACAAATTTGTGAGCCAAAAATAAGTTTGAGGGAGGATCTTCACTTAAATATTTTGCCCCCACTAATAAATTCCTCCCAAGCTTACAGGTTTTTTCGAGATTTAGCTGATGGCAACAGTGAGGACACTGTTGAAAACAAGTTTGGGGGAGGTTTGTGCTTATTTTCGCATCATATGCATATCATTTGCATAAGCACAAAACATTTCTTTAAAAACCCATAAAAATTTAAAATTTTTCAAAATTACAAAAATATCTTTGTACATAAATAAGATAATAAAAGTTTAGATAGTGAACATTTACATCCATGAGATTAGAAAAATTTAAGAAAACTAAGAAAATTAGAAGTTTTTTTATACGAACTAGTAATAAGTAGTTATGAGCCGTTGTCCCAAGGGTTAGTAAGATGAAGGACGTCACTAATCTGAGGATAAAAATAAGTCTGAAAAATAGTTTCTATTCTGGAAGCCAAACATTTTGAACGTTGCTACCCTGCTATTCGCACTTACACACATCTTAAAGCCTGGGATAGTAGAGGATACCTAGAAATGCTCTTGTCTTAAAGCCAAAAGTATGAAAATAAAAATATATGGTGAGAAAAATGGATACTGGTTTTGTTATCACCGAGGGCAATAAAAATATATAGCAAAAGGGTGCTTCTTCACCTAGTGCCCCAAGGTCAACTGGTCTGGGAGTCACTGCTATGCCTAAGGTGGTGCAAGACGAGGAAAATACACCAAGTAAGCAAGCACATTAGTAATCGGTCGGTTAGTACCTCAAGAAGTATTAACGGTCGCATGAAAGTGTGTAAGCAATCTCGTTTATCAAGAAGTACTGAGGCCGATGGGCAAGAGTATGATAGCTTGAATTGAATTCTCCGGGTGTAGGGATGTCTTTACACACACGCAGGGTGATATGATCGATGTTTGGATGAAAGATAGGAATGAAAAATAAGACGATGTTTTATTGAGGGAGGACGTGATTTCTGACATCTTTTCATGACCATTAAGATAGGGCTCATGACAACCGAAAAACTAGCTTAGTTGGAAACCCTAATTTTCAAAGTCTTTCTTTTACAATTCTCTTCTTTAAATGTAATATTCATGATCTTTCTTTTATTATTGGATTTTGTGGGTGCAATCCGCTGAAAACCCTCAGGAGACAACACTCCTCCTACTAGGGACACCTAGAGGTTTAAAGGCTTGTTGCACATGCTCAGTGCAATCGTGTTGCCTACGAAAGTGTGCTAGTTAGTTTTTCTCTTTCTTTATTTTCTCCTTCTCTTTTTAATAAAACATTCGTTCGAGACGATCGAAATTAAGTTTGGGGGTATTTGATCAGTCGAAAATATTGTATATTTTAGCCGGCAATTTCCTTAACATTTGCATACACTTAGAAGTGTTCGGCATTCATATTCTACATATTAACAAATCTGTCACAAAATATGAGATTGCATGTACTAGACTTTTTAACCGACACTTTAAAGGAAATTAACCGCATTTCATGGCATCGCATCATTTCTGTATTTGCGCAACACTTGTCTTGAGTATGTGCAGGAAATACGGAAGGAAAACCAAAGAGCTGATCAACATTACGCCAGCTAAATCATTTCAGATCTGGTAGCATTTCAGAGGGAGAAATACAATTCTATATATCAAACAGAGGCCCATACATCAGGCCCAGCAACCCACAGAAAGTACAAGCCCAAAAGCCCCAAGAGCGCCGCGCTTGCGCGGCAGGAGCTTGCATGCGCCGCGCAAGCGCGGCGGTTCTGCCACGTCAGCTGTCAATGTTTTGGCATAATTCTCAGCTCTGGTCCCACACCTCATTCTGACACTTAAAAGTCCAGAACTATCTCGAAGCTGCTGCCAGATCAGAAAAGAAGATTAGGAAAGCTAATCCTAATTAAGCTCCTAATTAATCCTATTCTAGAAGCTCCTTCTAACTAATTACATCTAGAACCTTCTCCCCTAACTAACTTTTGGAGGGAAATTTGAATTTCCTCAACAAACTTTAGGAGGGAAACTTAGAATTTGAAATCCTAGATCTAGGGTTAGTTATCTATAAATAGGAGCCTAAATCTAAGGGTTAAGGTTGTTCATCATTAGATAGTTCATTAATCATTAGTTAGTTTTCTCTCATCATCCTCTTTCTTCATCTTCTTCCACAAGTCTAGTGACAAGGCTTGTGCGAAACCCTAACCCTAATTCCACTCCAAATCCAAGATCTTGAGTACCAAATCAAGCGAGAAGTCTTCAACCTTTTAGGAGCCGAGCCGATCTTCAATCGGGCAAGTGATCCAAGCCGATCCGCGATCCACGGAGACGAGCGAAGCCAAATCGACGATCAAGTTCTTCCTCTTGTAGTTCTTGAGCGAATGTAACTAAATTGTTGATATCAATAAAAGGTGAAATTCATTAATCTTGCTTTCTTTTAATTCTTGCATCATGATTAGATCTCAATTTGTAATTGTTGCTCTTGTTGTGATGTTTGAGTAAAACTCCGCTCGTTAAGGAGTCGAGACGATTGTAGAATGATGATGTAACAAATTGTAATACTATTTTTAAGTCCTACGAGTTTTGTAAACCCTAGCTAGTTCAAGAATCGATGACCTAGTTTCGTAGCGATGCTTTCTTGATTGTGATCGCTCGAAATTAGGGATCTACGATCGTTTCTTGAATTTACTAGAGGCTAGAATGTGAATGACATCGACGAAAGAACAAGGGATAAGATGAAATCCTAGTTTCACAAGAAATCCCTAATTCTCATCGATGATCATCGATCTAGTATCAATTCATCGAAGGATAAGAATACGTAATTGTAAGATTACATCACATCTATAGATCCGATCGATTCCTACGAGCCTCATTTCGATTCTTGAGATTTAGTTTGGAAAAATCAACAAACGATCAATTCTTGATTCTATCTTTTAATGCTTTCTTAGATCTAGTTTTTCTAATTCTTGAACTTCAAATATAAATCTTGAATTGTTTTGTTTTCTTTCTTTAAAGATTCAATTCATATAATTCGAAAGACGAACGATTACACTTTCCCTGTGGACGATCCGCACTCACATACTAACTACAATCCGACACCGTAGTTGATTGCGGTCAAATAATTTTTGGTTGTGATTTCTTTACAATTCCATACTACACATCGAGAATTCTTTTCAATCAAATGGCGCCGTTGCCAGGGACTATTTGATTCGATATTATACAATCACAGAAATTATAACAATCACCTGCCGTACTACATCAACACACAACCTATCCCCACTCGAGAAGCATCGCAATAGACAACAAAACCGCCCGGTCCTTAAGGCAAAGATAATACTGGTGCAGTCGTCAAACGAGTCTTCAACTGCTGAAAGCTCTGCTCGCATGCCTCGATACAAAGAAAAGGAACTCCCTTCTGGGTCAACCCGGTCAGCGGTGCAGCAATACGAGAAAAATCCTGAACAAAGCATCGGTAGTAACCGGCCAAACCCAAAAAGCTATGAACCTCCATCACTGATACAGGTCTGGGCCAGTATTGAACGACCTCGACCTTCTTCGGGTCCATACGTATGCCATCTCTCGTAACCACGTGACCCAAGAAATCGACGCTATCAAGCCAGAAGGCGCACTTGAAGAATTTAGCGAACATCTGATACTCCCTCAAAGTCTGCAATGTGATCCTCAAATGTTGTTCATGCTCCTCTCGACTCCGGGAGTATACTAAAATTGTTAGGAATATGTATGCCCTAAAGGCCATTATTGATGATATAGTGGATGCTTGGACATATATATAGAGGACTTTCTTGCTCGACATGATAGTATGCTATCAGGTTACCTTTATCTTAACATGTAGACTGGTATTTATACTGTCTGTCTCTTACATGTTGATAAAGCCCTTAGGATATATACTTGACTACCAGGATTATGATGAGATCATACAAGTGGGGCCAGGGTAGTCCAAAAGTACATCCTTTAATCAGTTCCTAGTCGAGGGAATATCGAGACTAGAGAATCGATATTGCAGAGTAGACTAGAGTGTACGTTTCTTGTCCCTTAGAGGGCGATGGTTGATTCCACAACCATTGGTGTGTGGCATCAAATATTGTACACAGGTGCTCATTGGAGAATGGGTACACCGAACAGGACTAACCGAGGACTCCTATGTGGCAGTATACTTATCGTCAGATAGGAGTCCTCTGGTGACACTGGTACAGTTTAGCCTGTAGACCCAAGATCGTCATAGAGTCTTGTGTGGCTCCCACTATGCTTTGATTTCCTCCCTACCACGCTCAAGAGGAGTTATGCAAACAGGTGGATTTTGGGTACAGCCCCGAGTCACATGGAGGCAATGAGCGATAGGAGGGGTTTAGTCTCTCCCAGTATTGGGGGTTGATATTGCGCTATGCTCGATAGGCTATAACTGGAAGTCCCAGGCCAGGGCCACTGCCGAGATTTACTGATAAGTGTTATCAGTAGTTTCTCTAACCGTTATAGGCCAGACATCGGCATGACTTATCACGTTACTGGGGTCTGACGTTTACCACCCCTAAACATGATATGCGACATATCAGATGAAGAGACCGGACTGTACGGTAGTGTTACTGATAGGCTTCATGGAGACTACGGACGAGCTTGCTTGTTGATCTTCATATCGCTTAATACCCGGATAGCCGTTACGTCCAGCTAGTACCACTGACGGCTTATGGGTGACTGAAGTGATCATCACCTACTGCTGGTTTATTGACTAGTCTTTAGAGTCCCACATAGAAGTTCCCTGGTTCAAGCGAAACGAAGTAGGACACATATGTGATATGTGTGTGGGCCTGATTAAATACGTGTATGTGATACCGTATTGTAATCTGGTAGTTATCTGTTATCGGTTCGGTTATATGTGATATAACTAGATTGTCGAATCAAGTGTTGATTTGATAATGTGATATACATATAAATGATATTAGTCGGTCATATGTGATATAACCGGATTATTAAATCAAGTGTTGATTTAATAATGTGATATATATTATATGTGATATAATTATATCTTAACTAATATCATTAGCTCACTAAATATTTTCTTATATGTATTAATATATATATGATATATATATATATATATATATATATATATATGTAGCATGGCATGATTTCTATTTTTGAGAAAAATAGAAATGAGGTGGAAAATGAGAGCATGGTTGCAAGCATGGGCTTTATATTTATTTATTCATCTTGACTCACTATTGAAGCATGGTTGCAATTTTATATTGCAAAATTCCATGCTTGAATGAGTGGGGGTCAAGAGTTGCCATTCATTCTTAGCTCATTCTCAACACTTGGTCATTTTCTTTAGTTGCTCCCATGGTTGCTCTCTAGCTTCTTCATCTTCCTCATTTTCCATGGTTCAAGCTTCAACCCTCACATGTGATGTGAACCATGAAGCTTGAACACAATCTTGTGAGCAAAATCATATCCCCTACTTCACCATCCTACACTTGACTAGCGATTGAGTGCAGCGTGTTTCCTATGCTAAAGAGTTTAGTGTAGAGGTAGCTTGAGTTGGAAGGACTTCGCTTGGATCATCTTCGGCACGAAGGTCATCAGAGGAAGCTCGTCCAAAGCCTCAAGTGGAGCCTACTGGAGTCGCGGGACTACTACACGGAGCATGTGAAATGAAGGACTCGATCTACGAGGGTATAACCTTCTTTCCTTTCTCTAGTATTTCATATCATCATAGCAATCCCTAATATTCTAGCAAAGATCTTATATAGTCTAACTTAGCACCTAATAAAAATTAAAATTTGGCATGCTTGATGCTACTAAAACCTCATGGTGGTGCTAGGGTCGACTTTCATGGTATCAGAGACAAGCTAGAACATTAGGGTAGACTATCATAGCTTGTAGCGACGTTAGAAATCCACCGTTTTTGTCACACAAAAACTGCCGATAAAAACAGTTTCCAAAATTATGTTTTGAGTTGTTTGCACACCCCGCGAGCTCACGGTTTGAACCGAGAAGCCGCGGGGTGAAGCGTGCACATCTCGGAGACACCCCAGGGGGACCAGAGGTCGGACCCACACCCAAGACCACCACAAGGTGTCCTTGGGGGTGGGTGACCCGAGAGCACCCCAACTGGGTACTCTCGGGTCTGCCTACCCCTAGGGGCCACTTTGAGGTGTCCCCTGGGGGTGGGTACCCCCTAAGGCCCCCTATTTGATAGTTAATTTTGGGATCTTCGCCTCCGGGAAGATTCGGGCGGGTTTCGAGTACGTTTCGACTCCCGGATTGGCTTAAAACGATCGGTTTTGGAACTTTAGCTCACTGGATTTTTCATGTCTTGGAAAAATTGGTTTAGTTTGCTAATTGCGTGCGGAATTCTAATGTTGCGGTTACTTTACAAGATTTATGATGTGTGATACAATTATTAGAATCCGGATTAATTAGTTTTATGAAAACTAGTTAGTATATTGTAAACCCAGCCGTTTAGTCTCAATTGATCGATTGCCACGAAGTTTTGATTCGGATCAAAACTCCGTCGCAATTGCGTATTGTACGCGATCACTAAGTTGGGAATCTTGTTGAATTATCCGACAACCAATTGAAAAGTGTTTTCAATTTGAGACTAAAATGCAAGTTTTATAAGTTAGGCATGAAATTCGGAATATGAGATATTCCGGGTTTATGATGTCTAAGGATATTACAGATTCTAATTATTGTAGTTTTTCAATTTCTTTTCTGCGACCGTACATGTAATATGTGGGGTATCCCGATCTGGTTGCTATATGTCAATGAGTTTCGGGATACGCGTATTTACTTACATTGATGACATGAGATGTTATGTGCTGCTGGTGATATGATTTATTAGATCGTCGTGAATGAATAGCCCCGGGGTTTTATGTGAGATGAGAGTTTTTATTTTCATTCATGTAAAATTTGTATGCAATATTCTTTTATTGGGGAACTTCTGGGTTGAGGATGATGTCACCACTGTTGTATATTATTTATTTTTCCGCATTAGGATAGACCCAAGGCGGGGAGCACAAGTAACCGGGTTCTAGAGTCCAGTGGGAGACCATCTCAAGGAGTTGAGACCGGGTCTCCTAACTCTAGAATTGGCAGGATTACTTGCCGCTCTCGTAGGGGTCTAGGGATGTGGGTTTGGCTATTCATCACGACCGTGGAATCCGTGTTTTACATTACTAGCTAAATTTAAAACACAGACATCCTAGTATATCCAATATTTCATATGTTGCTTCTGCTGCTTGATTCTGTGATGTTGATCATATAACTGCGTGAGACGAATGTAACATTATATATATGATATATAATAAACGTTGCTTATGTTTTGCACCTGCGCTAGTCCAGCCCCCGCTCTGCCGGTAGTTAAGTAACCTAACGGTGCATGACGGGGTCCCATGGTGAATGAGGATGACATAAGCGTACGTTCTATTTTCGTTTCATTTTTCTGTAATGTTTAGGAAATATTAATTGATGTGACTTTATTAATGTGATTAATGAAAAGAAAGAAACCTAAAGATGTTGTAGAATCAAATTTTCAAAAAGGGCAGCTCTAGTTTTTGCTTTGCATAGTGGTATTCCTTGATGAATATCCAGCACCTCATTCGATGAGGAAAGAGCCGAGATCCCTTCACCGGGAGTGACCTCTTTAGCGAAACTAGCAAATGCTACAACCCACTCGGTTTTGTCTTTTGATTGCTTCTCTAGTTCTTACTTTGCATAGTGGTATTCATGAATATCCTGCACCTCATTCGATGAGGAAAGAGCCGAGATCCCTTCACCGGGAGTGACCTCTTTAGCAAAACTAGCAAAAGCCTCAAAAACACTCCTTTTCAAAAACATTAGATTCTACAACGATATCAAGTTCATTACGCTCATTGTTTTCTTAAAAACCTGTGTAGCCCTCCGTCATTTCAGATAAGTACTATTTAGTATTCGTACTACGTTTGTTGACCTTAGACAAGGCGTAGTGTGCGGTAGCTAATTAGTGCTTTTCTGCGGCATGTGATGCGATTGGGTTAGGGTAGTGTGCGGCCTTGTTGACCCTGTCAAGGGTTGTGCGGATGGGTTTAATTCAATCAAGAAATGACGGGTATAACTTGACTAGCGCTTATGATTTGTTGACCTTGTCAAGGTCATAAGTGGCCAGGGGTAAAAACCATTATTGGGAATTTCAAGTGTTGAAATTTGCAATGAGATTGCATACCTTCTATGTGATAGTTGGATCCCGATACCCACTTCGAGTAAGAGTTACTCCTGGGAGAATTTTGCACTTTACAATTAGCTAATCCAGTAGGTGTCTAGAAAGGTGTCAACGGGGTTATGCCTATAGGGAAACGAAGTTTATTTTAATTAGGTCCGTGCGAAAGCACGGGGAACCTCCCTCAGAGCACCGATACCTGCCTAGCCAAACGATTGGCGAACCTGTAGGGTGTAATTAATCCTGGCTAATATTACTTTTTAGGGTTTGAAGGAAGATTTGATAAAACTAGTGGGAGCCATCCTAATTAGATAAAATAACCAATCTAATCTTGTAAAGAGCGCACGCAAAGTGATTACCCTTCTCTCTCTCCTGGTAGCGACCAATGAAATGCTTTAATCAAGATAGTAATATGGATGTTTTGACCGAACCTACTTATTATACTGGGCTAGGTTCCGCTCTATCTTATGACTGTCATAAGTCTGATCAAGGAATACGGGAATATACAGATTCCCACGCCACCCAAATGAAGAATAAGCATGTTGATGCATTGTCTTCGGGTGTGTTCGTAACCAAGAACTGTTTCTCAGTTACGTCTACGTCCTGGGTATTGGATACTGGATCAGGATCCCACACATGTAATTTGTTACATGGGATATAGACAGGTGGAGAACTGGGAAAGGGTGATATGTCTCTAGTAGTAGAGAATGGTGCAATTGTTGCAGCTAAAGCAGTTGGCAGATATCACCTGGTGTTACCAACTGGTAATACATTGATTCTTAGCGACTGTTATTTCGTACCAATAAATATTGTGAATATTTTCCTAAATCAAGTGTTGATTGGGTAAGATATGTTGTATAACAGTGTACACGTTCTGAATCAAACTATAGTTCTAAACGTACAGAACACACACAAGAGAAACAGTTCAGAAATGAACGATGTCTTCTTGAGGCATTGTAGACTAGGTCATGTCGATAAGACAAGACTAGCTGAAGTTCCACATGGATGCATATTTGAATCCGTTCGAATTTATATCGTATGAAACTTGCCAGTCATGTCTCAAAGACTAGGTAACCAAATCTTCGTTTACTGGAAATGGAGAAAGAGCTACTAAACTCTTGGACAGATACATGGTGATGTATGCGGTCCTATGTCTACTCATGCCAGGGATGGTTCCACGTACTTTATTACATTCACCGATGTTCTCCAAAGATACAGACATGTGTTCTTGTTGAAACAAAAATATGAATCTTTTGAGAATTTCAAAGAATATAAGTACGAAGTTGAGAACCAGATGGGTAAAAGTATTCAAATCCTTAGATATGATCAGGGAGGAGAATACTTGAGCACGGAATTCCGGGATTATTTAAAAGAGAATGAGATTCTCCCTCAGCTTACTCCTACGTACACACCACAGCACAACGGTATATCGAGGTGGAGGAATCGCACCCTATGAGATATGGTGCGATCTATGATGAGTACTGCTGAGTTACCTATTTCCTTTTGGGGATATGCACTTGAGAGAGCTGCATACCTATTGAATAGAGTTGTTTCCCCCAATCATAGCAAAGCTCTGTTTGAATTTCAAAAATTCAAAAAATTGAAGCAACGCTTCAGATTCCTTACGCTGCGCGCAACGCGCCACGTGTCAAAAGCAGATACGCCAACGCTGCGCCCAAGACAGCGCACCCAATCAGAGCAAGGCTCTGTTTTAAAATAAAAATAAAGGAAGCAACGCTTCAGATGACTTGCGCTCTGCGCTGCGCGACACGAGTCAGCGCGGTTGCGCTAGCGCGCTGCGCTGTGCGACACGTGTCAGCACGGTTGCGCTAGCGCAGTTGCGCTGCGTGACACGTGTCAAGCGCAGGTGCGCTTGCGCCAGCTGTGCCAGCATTTAAACAGAAAAATTCTGGAAGGATCTTTCCAATCTTGTTAAAACAAGAAGATTATCTTCTGTAAAACAGAAGCCCTAGGATCAAAGATCCAGCGGTGGGAAAACATCCCTAAATCAATCAGAGAAAGATCTCTTTAACTGATTTAACAAATCAATTGGCACTATATAAAGGCCCGTAGACTCCAAGTCTAATACATACAGAGAGAGAGAGAGATACAGAGAGCTATTCTAAAAACTTTGAGAAGAATTCAGAGTGAAAGAAAAAAGGTAAAACCTTTGAAAAAAAGAAGAATTTCTTCTAAAAAGATCAATGATCTAAGAACAAGATCAAGATCTTTAAAAAATAATAATAAAGAAGTAATCTACTTCTTGACTAGATCTTTTGATCTATATAAAGGCATTGCCTTTTGATGAACCACTGGTTCTTGAAATATTGAGGTAGAACCTCTCTGGAACAAGAAAAACTTGTTTTCTTTGATCTAAATTTGATCAAGATATAAAACAGTGCCTTGCACTTTTGAAATTTGCACTGTTGCACTCCTTGGATTGGCGTAAACCACCAGAGAGCGCCACGTGTCAATCACAGAACAACTGCGCCTTGCGCTTCTAAAAACAGAGCACTGCTCTCTTGGTTTGGCACAAGTCACCAGAGCGCGCCACGTGTCAGCAGCGCACTAGCGCAGCGCACTGGCGCAGCGCACTGCACTAACAGACTTGCGCTCACCAGCGCGTGACACGTGTCACCTCCACATGAATTTGAGCCTTGCGCTCCTCAATCGGCGCAAAGCGCCTGACAAGCCACATGGGGCATTGTCAGAACATTTAATGCAGTGCATTATTAAAAGGGCAGAGCCCAATTAAAAGGTCTATCAGACCAAATAAAAATGCAAAGCATTATTAAAAAAGGGCAGAGCCCAATTAAAAGGTCTATCAGAACAAATAAAAAATGCAGTGCATTATTAAAAAGGGCAGAGCCCAAATAAAGGCCTGACAGGCCAAACACAAATAAAATGTTAAACATTTTCAAATGGACTTAACCCAATTCTAGCCGTAAGTCCTCAAATTAATTGAACTGAGCACAACTGCTCTCTCAAATCAATTTACATCCGGTTCAAGGGTACATCTCCGAACTCCTCTGATATTTGTCGTTGTAATCCTTCAACGTCGTCAGAGAGGTGACGGGTCTCGACAACCACATATTGCTATGGACTGTGGGGTCCTTAACTCATGGACTAATGCGTCCTTAAACCAATATTCGTCCCCAAAATGGGAATGTTGGACCACCATGTCCCTAAACTGGTAATACGGACTGTGGGGTCCTTAAACTCATGGACTAATGCGTCCTTAAACCAATATTCGTCCCCAAAATGGGAATGTTGGACCACCATGTCCCTAAACTGGCAATGGACCACCATGTCCCTAAACTGGTAATACGGACTGTGGGGTCCTTAAACTCATGGACTTATGCGTCCTTAAACCAATATTCGTCCCCAAAATGGGAATGTTGGACCACCATGTCTCTAAACTGGCAATGAAGTACTATGTCCCTAAACTAGAACAATAGAGCCCAAATGCTCTTTTGTCGGATCACGATCCCGTTAAGTTGATCTTAGTCTCAAATTAGACTAACGTATCCTTAACAAACGTTTGAGTTGATCTTAGCTTCAAATATGGCTAACGTATCCTCAAACCAAAACCCCAAACCCAAATTTAAGAAAATACGGATTTGGACTAATCCACGTCCTACGGGCGAAGACATAAATTAGTCTCCGTATACAATCCACGGGCAACCACAAACAAAACAAACACCCACGACACGAAGTGAACATCTGGAGAAGGAGAAAGTTGTTACCGCGACGCGGTAGTGTAATTAACTGCAGGGGCTTGCGCCTGCAGGGAAGAGCGTCCCCACAATTAAAAACCCCTCAAGCGAGGGGGAATCTGACGAAGTCTGCTACATCGGCCGCATCCGTCTAAACCTTCGATACACGGTGCCATAAATCAACTTGGCATATTCGGAGAGGTGGACGGATAGCACCAAATAGCATCTGCCCCGAATCTCAGGCAAGACGTCTCCACGTCGCGCCGTCTTTCGGAGGGGAACAGATTCTGGCACGCCCGGTGGGACCTTTTCCTCTTTCCACTCCACACTTCGTGCGTCGTATCCGCGAACGAATCGCGGTTTGTTAATGGTTGCCCTCGGGTTTCAGGTTACTAAGATTTGGTCTCCTTCTTGGCGCAGAAATCAAACAGCAATGGCATTCAACTGCTCGAACTGCTCCAACTGCAAGTGCAACCGACGCTCCGCCTCACATGGAGGTGTAGCCTATGGACCGCAAGCGGCATCACTATTCATGATGCCGGTGGAACAAATTACCCAAGCTACTACCGGTCTGTTTTTCGGGACCATGCTCCCGCCAGCGAGCTTCACCATCCCTGTACCCGTATCGGAAGCTTCAAAGAAGCCGGTCTTCGATCGACTTGCTACTCCCACGGCCCCTCTCAACGGGTCGTCCAATTCCTCAGTCTTCACCAGGCTGAACTCGGGCTCCAAAGGGCCTACCAAGAAGCCCATAATACCTGAAGTGGCCATCCCAAAGAAGATAGCTTCTCCTGAAGTCGTCAAGGCGTCTTATCCTCCCAGAGGGTCGGTCTTTGCGAGACTGACTGCTCCCGTTCCCGCTTCCGCTCAGAAATCAGTGTTTGACCGGTTGGACACGGCTTCTCAACGGACGTCAGTCTTCAAGAGGCTGACACCGGCAATAACTCCTCACCTGAACACGGGGCAAGATAAAGCCGCCGCTGAACCAATCCCAACAACCCGTCACGCCCGACGTCGCCACTGGTGCCGGATAAGGAAGGCTGGGGGCAACTCCCCTCTAGGCTAACTCCGCCAGCTCTAACGGTGGAAATTGATGCTGCTGTTCCAACCGGGAACAACTTTGAGCTGTTGAACAGGGTACGCAGGAATTCGCCAACTGCTGTGCTCAAAAGGTCTCCTCTACCGGTAGAGACCGTCGTAGAAACAAAACTGGAGCAGTCTCCTCAACGGCTGTCTTCCAAAGTCTACAAGACTTGGCGACGAGTCCGAGAATCGGTGATTGATCCGAATTTCTCCCATCATCATAAGAAGTCGAAAGTCCGACATGAAGAAAACCGCCCTGTTAAGCAACGGAAGACGACGGCCACCTGGGTGCCCACAGCAACAGCCCCCTCAACTTCGATGGACCACAAGAGAAGAAGTCCAGAGAAAATCCCCACGCCTGCGGCAAATGTCAAAGGCAGTGAACCCAAACGCCCTAAGTCAGGGGGCATGGTGGTACACACCGTCTACATGGCGTCCGGGAAAGAGGACAGCCGTATATCCACAGGTCACCGACCGCTCACTCGATCTGTGACCAAAGCTCAGGAGCAACAACAGAAGCTTCAGGAAATGATGACTGCAATGGCCGCACTTACCGGGCCAAAAGAAAGCCCGGAGGCATCATCAGAGCAGCATCACGAACAAGAAACCGATGCTGACTTCTTACGCAGAGTCCTCGAAAAGAAGGACAAAGAAGCCGCAGAGCAAGCGGCTAACATAAAACAAATGGCGCTCCTCTTCCAAGATATGGTAGGGATGATGTTACAGCCGGACCCTGTTAGGTTTACCTAGCACCTTATGAAGGGTTTGGAAGCATCACATGTACCAAAGATTAAATTTTTAGGATGCTAAGTGAACACACAAAGAATCATTCCTAGAAAATTAGGGTTTCAAAAACAACACATCATCACAAGTCGGTAAAGCTAGGGTTTTGAGAGTACAACCTTTGTAGCTCCCTACGCTAGACTCCTCGGCTACTTGGGGTTTGGAAAAGGTCCGCTTGTACTCCTCTAGGTCGACGATGATCCACCCGGAGTCCGCTTTGTCCAAGCTTGCAACTTTACAAAATCAAGAAAGAAAAAAGAAGCTAACACTCTCCACTAATGGGCAAGACTAGTGTAGAATGGTGTTGTGGTTCTTTTTCTCACTTCAAAATCCTATCTTGTTGAGTATTTGCTCACTTGAGAGATCTAGAGAGCAAAAGAGCAAGGAAGAAGAAGATGATGGCTTTTGAAGAAGAAGAGAAATGATAATCACTAATGAAAAAATAGAAAATATATGTATATATACTTTCCACTCTTCATCTCAAACCATGGTTATATTATATGGATATTATTTCACTTGAGTTAAAACATAAAAGAAATATTAACACATGGTTAAAAGTAGGTGAGCATGGTTAGTTGAAGAAGAGTGTAGAAACCATGTATTAATCTTTATCTTTTCTTTTGTTTTTAAAACAAATACAAATAATAATCTATATGTAAAACCATGGTGTGAGTCTTATATTGCCACCATTTTCTATGTATATACAACCATGAAGGATGATGTATGTATGTATGTGTGCATGCACATCCATATGTGCATGAAAAAGAAAGAATGCATACATCATGCATACATCCATAAATACAAGAAATGATTTCTAGTGAGAAAATAATGGTCAAATGATAAATCAACGCTTGATTTAGTAATGCGGTCATATCACATACGACCTGACCAAAAGCAAGCTGCCCGATTAATATACGGTATCTTATACGCGCATTTTAACCGGGTCCTTGCGCATATCGCATACGCGCACCACAACGTTTCGCCTGGACTAGGTAACTCCTTTGTGGAACTCTAAGACTCGTCAATATGCCAACAGTGGGTGATGATCATATCAAGCACCCCCAAGACGCAAGCGGTCAGCTAAACGTAACGGCCACCCGGGTATTGAGCGATCAGAAGAAAACAAGCGAACCTGCTATAACTCCCGTCGAGCCAACCGGCAACACTACCGTACAGTCCGGTCTCTTCGTCAGATATGCTGCATATCGAGTCTAGGGATGGTAACGTCGACCCCAATAACTCAATAAGTCGTGCCGATGAATGGTCTATAACAGATCGAGAAACTACTGATAACACTTATCAGTAAATCTCTGCAGCCCTGGCTAGGGACTTACTGATATAACCAGTCGATCATAGCACAGCATCAACTCCCTATACCGGGAGAGACGAAACCCCTCCTATCGCTCATTGCCTTCGTGTGTCTCAGGACTTTACCCAACGGCCACCTGTTTGCACGACTCAGTAGAGCCTTGGTAGGGTGGTAATCAAAGTACAGTGGGAGAACACACAAGACTCTATGACGATCTCGGGTCTACAGACTAACCTGCACCAGTGTCACCTGAGAACTGCTATCCGACGATAGATATAATTCCATATAGGAGTTCTCGGCGAGTCCGTCCAGTGTACCCAGTCACCACTGAGCACCCGTATACGATCTTGATGTCAAACATCGATGAATGTAGGAACATCCATCGCCCATCATATGGGTCCAGTGTCATATACGCTAGTCTACTCTAGTATGTCGATGCCCCGTCTCGATACACCTACGACTAGGGACATTATAGGATATGCTTATAAACTACTGATGTCCCACTAGTATGATCTCTATCATAATCACAGTAGTCAAGTCAATATCCTCAGGGCTTTATCAACATGTATGAATGAATAAAAGCATGGTTAAATCAACATGTCTGATAAAGAATAACCAGATAGCATACTATCATGTCGAGCAAGAATGTACACTGAATATATATATATATATATATATATATATACACACACACACACAGACACACATGTATAAATACATCCACTATCACATAATGGCCTCCAGGGCATACATATATCCAACAATCTCCCACTTGCACTAAGGCCAGTTATTGGTGTATCTCATACCCAACATCTCAAAAAGTCGCTCATGCCGCGGCTGAGGGAGGGCCTTGGTGAGTGGATCCGCGGCGTTATTCTTTGTTTCTACTCTCTTAATCTCGATCTCGCGGTGATCTACAATCTCCCGGATCAAATGAAAGCGCCTCAGGATGTGTCTGGACCGCTGATGGGACCCGGGCTCCTTGGCTAATGCCATAGCCCTATTATTATCACAATACAATGGTATTGGATCAATAATGGTTGGAACTACTCCTAGCTCCGAGACGAACTTCCTCATCCAGACGGCTTCCTTGGCGGCATCATTTGCAGCAATGTACTCAGCCTCCATCGTAGAGTCTGCAACGGTATCCTGTTTGGAACTCTTCCAACTTACCGCCCCTCTATTGAGGGTAAATACAAACCCTGAGATAGATTTGCTGTCGTCCTTATCGCTCTGGAAGCTCGAATCGGTAAAGGCCTCCATTTGGAGATCTCCATTACCATACACCAAGAACAATTCTTTAGTCCTTCGCAAGTACTTAAGAATGTTCTTCACAGCTATCCAGTGATTTTCCCCTGGGTTGGATTGATACCTGCTTACAACACTAAGTGCATAAGCTACATCTGGGCGTGTACATAGCATCGCATACATTATAGATCCTACTGCCGAAGCATAGGGTATAATGCTCATGCGAGCTCTCTCTTCATCGGTCTTTGGACAAGAATCCTAGGAGAGAGTGACCCCATGGCAGGCGGGTAAGGCACCCCGCTTGGAGTTTTCCATACTAAACCTTTTTAGGATGGTGTTGATGTACTTGGTTTGGGACAATCCTAATAACCTCTTGGATCTATCCCTATAGATCCTTATGCCTAGAATGTACGTGGCATCACCCAGGTCCTTCATGGAGAACCTTAGTGATAAGAAAGATTTGACCGACTGCAGCATAGGAATGTCATTTCCTATCAGAAGAATGTCATCCACGTACAATACGAGGAATGTGACAGCTCTCCCTACAGCCTTCTTATAAACACAAGGTTCATCTGGATTTTTGATGAAATCAAACTCTTTGATAACATCATCGAAACAGATGTTCCAACTCCGTGATGCCTGCTTTAACCCATATATGGATTTAAGCAATTTACATGCCTTCCCGCTGCTCCCACTGTCAATGAAGCCCTCCGGATGATCCATATAAACGCATTCTTCTAAATCCACATTTAGAAATGCCGTTTTAACGTCCATCTGCCAGATTTCATAGTCATAGTGAGCAGCAATAGCAAGTAGGATCCGAATGGATTTAAGCATGGCTACGGGCGAAAAAGTCTCGTCATAGTCCAAACCTGGTCTTTGACGAAAACCCTTCGCCACAAGTCTTGTCTTGTAGGTCTCTACCTGCCCATCTACACCAATCTTTCTTTTAAAGATCCATTTGCATCCTACAGGTTTTACCCCATGGGGTACAACGTCCAAAGTCCAAACTTTGTTGGTGTACATAAACTCCATTTCGGATCTCATGGCATCCAGGCACTTCACAGAGTCACCACTCGTGATAGCTTGTTGAAAACTGGTAGGATCATCATCCTCTATGATGCAGTCTTCTCTGTCACCATCAATGAGGAAACCGTAGTACCTCTCCGGTGGGCGAGAAGTCCTACCAGACCTACGGAGTGGCTGAGGTTCCTCAGTTTGTGTTGCAACAGCTGGTTCAACCAAGTCGTCATTTCTAGTTTGTGTCTCTAGAACCTCTTCTAGATCCACCACTTTGCCATCATCTTTATCTGTGAAAAACTCTTTTTCTAAGAATGTGGCATACTGAGAAACAAACACCTTTTGTTCCTCCTTGTGGTAGAATAGATATCCATAAGAGTTCTTTGGATATCCCACAAAGTTACACATGACCGACCGTGTCTCGAGTTTGTCCGGATTCTGCTTTTTAACATAGGCCGGGCAACCCTAAATCTTAATTCTCTTAAGAGATGGTCTCTTCCCATGCCATATCTCATATGGAGTGGTAGATACGGTTTTGGTTGGAACCCTGTTCAAAAGAAACGCTGCAGTCTCCAATGCATGCCCCCAAAATGAGACAGGTAACTCAGCATCACTCATCATGGATCGGACCATATCTAATAGGGTCCTATTCCGTCGTTCATACACACCGTTGTGCTGTGGTGTGTAAGGAGGAGTGAGCTAAGAGAGAATCCCTTTCTTTTTTAGGAAGTTTGCAAATTCTGTACTGAGGTATTCCCCACCTCGATCTGATCGAAGCATTTGATACTCAAGCCGGTTTGTTTTTCTACTTCTTGTTTATATTCAGTGAATTTCACGAAAGCTTCGGATTTGTGCTTTAATAAAATTACATGACCGAATCTCGAGAAATTGTCAGTGAAAGTAATGAAGTAAGAAAAACCGCCTCTAGCCTGTGTAGACATTGGCCCACATACATCACTATGTATGAGTCCTAGGAGCTCGGTAGCTCTTTCTCCGTGTCCGAAAAACGGAGTTTTGGTCATTTTACCCTTGATACAAGACTGGCAAGTCGCATAAGATTTATATTCAAAAGGGTTTAAATATCCATCTTTGTGTAACTTGTTTAGTCTTGTTTCGTTAATATGACCAAGTCTACAGTGCCAAAGAAAAGCATCATTTATTTCTGAAAGTTTTCTTTTATTAGTGTGTTGTATGTTGAAAACTGTGTGTTGATTTAGGACGTATATCCCGTTATTAAGTGTACCATATGATTGAAAGATTTTCCGATTGTGTATGTAAAAGTATCGATTCAAATAGTCCCCGATTTCGGTGCTATTTGATTGATCATAAAATGCGAGACTGAGTAAGTAAATCAAATCGATAAGAGTCTCTTTGAGTCGGTAATTAGAAAATTGAATAAAGTTCACAATCAAAAAATTATATTTGATCGCAATCAACTACGGTGTCAGTTGTAGATCGTAAGCGAGTGCGGATCGTCCACAGGGATTGTGCGATTCGTTTTTATATTTGCTTTGTTTGAATCGAAAAGTTAATCGAAAAGAAAAGAAAACATGATTCAAGAATTTATCAATTGATTCAGGTGTCACGAGTTTAATCAAGAATCAAGAAACTGATAAACAATCAAGAATTGGGTTTCGATAATATTTCCAACCAAAATGCCAAGAATCTAAATGAGGCTCGTAGGAATCGATCGGATCTATAGATGTGATGTAACCTCAAGATTTCGTGTTCTTGTCCTTCGAAGGATTGATACTAGATCGATGATGGTCGACGAGAGTTAGGGCTTTCTTGATGAAACTAGGGTTTCATCGTTTAACCCTTGTTCTTTCGTTGATTTCATTCATATTCTAGCCTCTAGCAATTTCAAGAAACGATCGTAACTCCCCAATCTCGAGCGATATCAATCAAGAAAGCATCGCAACAAAATGGGTTGTCGGTTCTTGAATTTGCTAGGGTTTACAAAACTCGTAGGAATCAAGAATCGAATTAAGATATATTACATCATCATTCTGTTGATCGTCTCGACTCCTCGACGAGCGGGGTATTACTCAAACATCACAACAAGAATTATAACTAGAAATTTAGATTGACTCATGATGCAAGAATTTAAAGAAAACAAGATAAAAGAATTTCACCTTTTATTTATATCAACAATTTGATTACAGTCGCTCAAGAACTACAAGAGGAAGAACTAAATTGTCGACTTGGCTTCGCTCGGCTTCGTGAGTCGCGAATCGGCTTGGACCACTTGCTCCGTTGAAGACCGGCTCGGCTCCTAAAAGGTTGCAAGGCTTCTTGCTTGAATGGGTACTCGGGATCTTGGCTTTTGAATGGAATTAGGATTAGGGTTTCACACAAGTCCTCTCACTAGACTTGTGGAAGAAGAAGATGAAGAAAGAGATAGAATGGCTCTAAATTGGCTAAAGATGATTAGATTCCAAGATGAATAATAAGTGAGCCTAGGGTCTTATTTATAGAACACCCAAACCCTAAACCTTTGAGTTCCCTCCAACAGTTTGTTGAAAGACTTCTAGAAAGAGTTCGTTAGGCTTAGCTTAGGGTTTAAGCTAGGGTTTAAGAAGAAGGTTCTAGAATACAAGGCTTAGTTTAGTGTAGGAACAAGGGTTTGCTGATCTGGCAGAAGTCTCTGGAGTCTTCTGGAATTTGTTCTGTCTTTATGAAGTGTGGGCCCTGAGAGAAGAGTTTTGATGCAAATACGAAGTGGTGAAGTCATCAAGTAGCCGCGGAACCGCGGCGCAAGCAGGCTCCGGCCGCGGTTCCGCGGCCATGTTGAAGTCTTGGGCTTTGGTCTTTTTGCAGAGGTCTTGGGCTGCTATTTGGGCCTTTCTTTGATATGTTGATTTGTATTTTGCCTTTTGGATTGCTTCCAGAACTGAAATCATTGAGTTGGCGTCAAGTTTGATCGGTACCATGTACATTTTTGGCCTTTCTTCTGGATTTTCCTGCACAGATCTCAAAACAAGTGTTGCGCAAATGTAGGGATGATGCGATGCCATGAAATGAGTCAATTTCCTTTATAGTGTCGGTTTTAGAGTCTAATACATGTAATCTGATATTTTGCGACAGTTTTGCTAATATGTAAAATATGAATGCCGAACACTTCTATATGAATGCAAATGATGAGGAAATTGCCGGCTAAAATATACAATATTTTCGACTAATCAAATTCCCCCAAACTTAATTTCGATCGTCTCGAGCGAACTGTTTTATTAAAAAGAGAAGGAGAAAATAAAGAAAGAGGAAAACTAACTAGCACACTTTCGTAGGCAACACGATTGCACTGAGCACGTGCAACAAGCTTTTAAACCTCTAGGTGTCCCTAGTAGGAGGAGTGTTGTCTCCTGAGGGTTTTCAGCGGATTGCACCCACAAAATCCAATAATAAAAGAAAGATCATGAATATTACATTTAAAGAAAAGAATTGTAAAAGAAAAACTTTGAAAATTAGGGTTTCCAACTAAGCTAGCTTTTCGGTTGTCATGAGCCCTATCTTAATGGTCATGAAAAGATGTTAGAAATCACGTCCCCCCTCAATAAAACATCGTCTTATTCTTCATTCCTATCATTTTTTCCAAACATCGATCATATAACCCTGCGTGTGTGTAAAGGACATCCCTACACCCGGAGAATTCAATTCAAGCTATCATACTTTTGCCCATCAGCCTCAGTACATTTTAATTAATGAATATTTAGATGAGATTGCTCACACACTTTCATGCGACCATTAATACTTCTTGAGGTACTAACCGACCGATTACTCCTGTGCTTGCTTACTTGGTGTATTTTCCTCGTCTTGCACCACCTCAGGCATAGCAGCGACTCCCAGACCAGTTGGCCTTAGGGCACTAGGTGAAGAAGCACCCTCGCTATATATTTTTTATTGCCCTTGGTGATAACAAAAACCAGTGTCCATTTTTCTCACCACTTTATATTTTCTTTATTCATTTTTTTATTTCCTTCATACTTTTGGCTTTAAGACAAGAGCATTTTAAGGTATCCTCTACTATCCCAGGCTTCAAGACGTGTGTAAGTGCGAATAGCAGGGTATCAACGTTCAAAATGTTTGGCTTCCAGAATAGAAACTATTTTTCAGACTTATTTTTATCCTCAGATTAGTGACGTCCTTCATCTTACTAACCCTTGGGACAACGGCTCATAACTACTTATTACTAGTTCGTATAAGAAAACTTCTAATTTTCTTAGTTTTCTAAAATTTTTCTAATCTCCTGGATGTAATTGTTCACTATCTAAACTTTCATTATCTTATTTATATACAAAAAAGTGTAAATATTAAAATTATTTTTATACTTGAAAATTTTTAAATTTTTATGGGTTTTGAAAATTTTTCAATTTTTATAGATTTTTAAAAGAAATGTTTTGTGCTTATGCAAATGATATGCAAATGATGTAAAAATAAGCACAAACCTCCCCCAAACTTGTTTTCAACAGTGTCCTCACTGTTGCCAACAGCTATATCTGAAAAACCTGTAAATCTGGGAGGAATTATTAGTGGGGGCAAAATATATAAGTGAAGAACTTCCCCCAAACTTATTCTTTTCACTCACCTCTATTCAAAAGATGATGCAATGATATACTGGATATGAAGGTGAGACGGAGGAATTTTAATCCAAATAAACTGGCTCTTGTAAGAACATGAGCTCCTCCGTGGGGTCAGTGGAAAAATACGGCTTTAGTCTATGACCATTTACTTTGAAAACGTTGCCGTTTTTAACATTTTCTACTTCTACTGCCCCGTGCGGATATACAGACCGCACAACAAAAGGTCCCTTCCATCGAGATCGAAGCTTACCCGCGTGAAGGTGTAATCTTGAATCATAAAGAAGGACTTGTTGACCAGGTGAAAATGTTTTCCTCAAAATGTTTTTATCGTGAAAAACCTTAGTCCTATTCTTTGTGATTACAGCGTTATCATAAGCTTCATCGCGGAGTTCGCTTAGCTCATTAAGTTGCAGCTTCCGAAAGTTGCAAGCAAGGTTTAGATCAAAATTTATTTCTTTAATAGCCCACAATGCTTTATGCTCTATCTCGACGGGTAAATGCCATGCTTTTCCAAACACTATCCTATATGGAGACATCCCTAGTGTTAGTGTATATGCCCTAGAGGCCATTACTGTATCATACTAGTATGTATATTACTTGATGGAAGCTTGGGATATTCACAGTTGTACAGACAATCTTGCTCAAAATAGTAGTATGCTACTTGGTTTGTCTCTGCTTCAATGTGTACATGTGTGTTTATTATATCACCTATACGCATTAGTAGAGCCCTTAGGATCTTTGCTTGATTACCGGCGTTGTGATGGCGATCACACTCGTGGGGGCTGGGTAATCTACAAGCACATCCTTTTACACGTCCCTAGTCGTGGGAGTACCGAGATAGGGCATCGATACTCCGGAGTAGACTAGCGTATGCGCTTCTCATCCCAGCACGGGAGACGGTCTGTCCCACAGCCGTCGGTACGTCGTACTTGAGATAGTATGCGGGTGCTCGTTAGGTTACGAGTACACTGGACATGACTCGTTGGGAACTGATGGTTGGTATTATACCTATCGTCAGTTATCAGTTCCTAGGTGACATGAGTACAGCTTAGTCCGCTGACTTGACACTGTCACTTCGCCTCGAGTGTGTTCCCACTGTTCTTTGATTACTACCCTACCACGGCTCTGCTGAGTCGTGCAAACAGGTAGTAGTTGGGAGCAGTCCCGAAGCACTTGGAGGCAGTGACGGTTAGACAGGATTCGTCTCTCCCGGTATTGGGGGTTGACATCGCGCTGTGTCTAGGAGAGCCATTACACGAGTAGTCCCTGGCCAGGGCAAGCGAGATATGCTGGTAGGTTCCAGTGTTATCTCAGGGTGTTCTGGGCTTCACTCCGACACGACTTGTACCGCTATTAGGGGTCTGACGTTTACCGCCCCCCTAGGCCCGCCATGCGATGTATCAGACGAACAGACCGGACTGTACGGAGATTGTCACATACAGACTCAGTAGGAGTTCGGATGGGTTTACCTCATCGGCCTTCTTATCGACATCTACCTGGGGACCGTTACGTACAGCTAGTGCCGCTTGCGGTCTGTGGTTAAACCCACTGCCAGCGTAGTGTCGAGTCTTTAGAGTCCCACACAGAGAGTTTCCCTGCACTGAGCGAAACGTGTAGAGGCCGTATGGTTTTACGGCAGGGCTGCGATCACTTACTTACACTAGTGTGCGTATGATGTTCGGGCAGGCAGTACTAGTGGGCTTTGGTTTAAGCCAGATCCTAGTATTGCACGGATGGATGTGTTTTGTCTTCTGCGCATCCGTATTCTACGGAATACGGATGCAGGTGTGTATGCACAGTTTTCTGGAGCGATGAAGGAGGAGGTGCCTCATTAGGGTTTTGGCAGATGGTTCGGCCAAAACCGCTATGTGGCAGGCTCATTAGGGTTTTGACAGTTGATTCGGTCAAAACCATATTGAGGCGGACTCATTAGGGTTTCGACAGTTCGTTTGGTCAAAACCATAATGAGCCGGGGACATTATTTACTAATCCTTTCCTTGATAATTTTGTTATGGCTAATTACATTGACCATTTGACCATCTTGACTTTGTTGACCATTTGACCAAAGTTGACTTGGACCTTCTTAGAAGTTCTAAAGTATTCTTTGGTTTTCTTTTTCTTTTGTTATGATAATGGTCATGTCATTTGTAGCCATCACCTTTATCTTGATGGGATTAGTAATCATGATGTTTATGCATTATTGCAACCATGGTTAGTTTTTCTTTTGGTTAAGCATTTCATTTGCTCATTCTCATTCTCTCTCTTGAAATGAGAAGCTCCATGGTTGCTAGATAATCTCCTTCTTCTTCCTCCTCTTGATCTTCCCCTTTGATCTCATGTGTTGAGAGAAAAAGGATTCTACTTGACAAACACATCCATACATCCTCTCTACACAACCTAGGGCTTCTAGATTAGCAATCTCCTTGCCCTAGTTACCTCGGCTTGAGGTGGAGCTCGGCGTACATCTCTCGGGTGGATCGTCTTCGACTCAAGGAGGCCGCGGAGGTGACCGAAGTCCGGATCAACCTTTGAGCAAGCCATGAAAAGAACAACAAGAAGAGAAGAACATCAAAGAAGAACAACAACAAGAAGTGAAGGAGTTCAAGTTGAGGTATAACCACTTTGCCGAGTAGTTAATTCTTCTTTGCAAGTTTGCTAGTTTAGTTTAGCAAAGATCCGGCTTTTACGGTCCATGTTACAAAGTTTAGAAAAATTTTGATTTACCGTTTCCGCAACCCCGAAAGTACCGGGAGAGGTAACGTGGACCTAACAGTGGTATCAGAGCCTAACTAAACTTAAACTAGCTTGGTAGTGAAGTGTAACGAAGTTCGGAACCGTAAAAAACCCAAAAACCGTATTTTTTCAAAACCTGAGTTTCTGTTGAAATTTTTTTGGCTCAAAATGAAAAACTTTATACTTGTAAAATCGTCTCAGGGTTTTCTAAGAACACCCATGAAAAACGATCCACTGTTGAGCTCAAAGCGCCGCCCTTCCGCCGCGCGAGGTGGGCTCGTGCCGCGCAACCGCCGCGCTTTGTCCTCTTCTCTGCATCGTTTTTCGTGCAGTGTGTGTAGGTGTTGGTTTTGGGATTTTTGAAATATATTATATGTGCCCAGATTTTCCAGAAAAGAAATTTCCTTTTGGGGTCCTATAATTCCGTATTTTTTCCGAACTTCACTGCACTTTGACTATGATGGTTATATCTGTGATGTTTGCATGTATTGAACGTCGGCTAATCGCTATAAGACGATTAGTCGGGGTTATACATGATCTGTAATGTGCTGGAATGTGTATATGAATGTGTTGGACTGTCGCGGGTGAATAGCCGGGGTGGATGTGAGATGAGCTTTTGTTTTTCCTTTCATTCATTGTAAATGTAAATTGATGTAATAATATTATTTGTTTGGCCGCACAACCGGGTCGGGGTTGTAGCCGTCATTGTATAATTCTTTTTACTGTTTTTGCTCCTAGGATAGACCCATGGAGGGGTGCACGAACTACCGGGTATGCCGAAGTGTCGAGTGGCCTACTCATGGAGATGAGGGAGGTTGCTACGCTTCGGGTACTTGGCGGGTAGTTTGCCGCACCCGTAGGGGTCTTGGGTGGGGTATTTGGCTATTCACCGCGACCGTGTTATCCGCTTTTCGTTCCAGGCTCAAAAGAATTGCGGATTGCTAGTATATCCAATGTATTCATCTGTGATCTGTAATGTCTATCATTGCTTTCTATTTAGGCGTTGCTTATGTTTTACAGCCGCGCTAGCCCAGCCCCCGCTCTGTCGTTAGTTAAGTAACCTAACGGGTGATGACGGGGCCCCGTGGCGAATGCGAATGGCATAAGCGTACGTCATATTTTGGTTGTTTTCTGCAATGGTAGGATTAAAATGATGGGACGCATTAAAAGAACTAATGCAAGAAAATAAACCTAAAAGACGTTGTTGGAACAATTTTTCAAAAAAAGCTGTTATTGCAAGGACGTTCATTTTTGTTTTGCATAGCGGTATTCGGTTGTGAATGCCCAGCACCTCAGTCGACGAGGCAAGGGCCGAGATCCCTTCATCGGGAGTGACCCCTTGGACAAAAGTTTGCGTCAGGGTAATAACTTCACTATAGTCGATTATTCTTGCTTTGCATCGAGGTATTCATTTGGAATATCCTGCACCTCATTCGACGAGGAAAGAGCCGAGATCCCTTTGCAGGGAGTGACCTCTTTAGCAAAAAGTTTTCGCCACTATATTTTCAAAGACCTGTATCATGTTCCTTCAACGATATCAAGTTCATTACGTTAACGGGTTTTTCGCCAAAAACCCAGCCGTAGCCCTCCGTCGTTTCTTATAAGTTATACTTAGTATTCGTGCTGCGTTTGTTGACTGTGTCAAGGCGCAGTGAACGGTAGCTAAGTGTTGCTTATTTGCTGGATACAATGTGATTGGTCAGGACGCTTGTGTAACCTTGTTGACTGTGTCAAGGGTTATGCAGGTGGGTTTAATGCAATCAAGACAACGACGGGATGAACTTGACTAGGACTTTTTGATTTGTTGACTGTGTCAAGATCACTTGGGTCCTAGGGGCAAAAACCACATCGGGAGTTTCAAAAGAACTGAAACTTGCAGATTTAGCATACCTTCTGGAGTGTGGTGACTAGAGTGGATTCCATCTAGGTTATCACACAATGACAGTTGGATCCCGATCCCACTGATGAGTCGGTTTACTCTCGGGAAATTATTTCACTTAACAATCAGTGCTATAAACCTAGTAGGTGTCTAGAAAGGTGTTAGCGGGGTTACGCCCCCAGGGAAAAGAGGTTCTTTAATTAAGGAACTTCGCGAAAGCGTTGGAAAACCTCCCTCGAAGTACCGACACTAGCCTGGCTGAAAGGTTAAGCAAGTATTGTGACGTGAATTAAAACCCGGCTAGTTCTTCTTTTAAAAAGGTTTTAAGAAGAATTTGAGGAAACAGTGGGAGACATCCTGGTTAGATAAATCAATAAACCAATCTAATCTTGCAAGAGCATACGCTGAGTGTTTCTTTTCTCTCTCTCCAGGCAGCAACCTTTTCACGCCCTAATCAAGATAATAAAATGTATCGCTTGACCGAACCGAATTCTTATTCGGGACTGGGGAAAGTTGGTTCAGCTCTAACTCGTGACAACAGTCATGAGTATGAGAATGGGAGAGAGGAAAGTATGGATTTCCAGGATACCCAGTTGAAGAAGAAGCATGGTTTTGCATCTACTTCAGGTGTTCTTGTAATTGAGAACTGTTTTACGGTCAGCCCTACCTCCTGGGTACTTGATACCGGATCAGGATCTCATATCTGTAATTTATTGCAAGGACTGAGAAAAAGTAGGAAAGTTGCACCGGGTGATATGTCGCTCAGAGTAGCGAACGGAGCACAAGTTAATGCGGCAGCCGTCGGTGAATATCACCTAGTATTGCCGAATGGCAAGACTATGATTTTGAACGATTGCTACTATGTACCCTCCATGGTTTGCAACATCATATCAGTTTCTTTACTTGATAAAGATAGATATAAGTTTGTTCTTGAAAAGAATATCATGAACATTTACCTTGATGAGGTGATGGTTGCAGAGGGTACACTGTTTAATGGTATCTACGTTCTAAATCAGAATACAGTTCTCAATATACAAAACACACGCAAGAGGAAGAATTCAGATACGAATAAATCCTACTTGTGGCATTGTAGACTTGGTCATATCGGAGAGAAAAGACTGAGTAAGTTGCATAAAGATGGACTCTTGGATGCGTTCGAGTTTTCATCTTATGAAACTTGTCAGTCTTGTCTCAAAGGGAAGATGACCAAATCTCCGTTCACCGGACATGGAGAAAGAGCAGCAGAGCTCTTGGGACTCGTACATAGTGATGTATGTGGTCCGATGTCTATACATGCAAGGGATGGGTTCTCGTACTTCATCACATTCACTGACGATCTCTCTAGGTTCGGATATGTGTATCTGATGAAACACAAATCTGAAGCTTTTGAGAAATTCAAGGAATTCAGAAAGGAAGTAGAGAACCAGACAGGCAAAAGTATCAAGATCCTCCGGTCTGACAGGGGAGGGGAGTACTTAAGCACGGAATTCCTAGATTACTTAAAAGAGAATGGTATTCTCTCTCAGCTTACTCCTCCTTATACACCACAGCACAATGGTGTATCGGAGCGGAGGAATCGTACCCTATTGGATATGGTTCGCTCCATGATGAGTAGTGCTGAGTTACCTCTTTCATTCTGGGGATATGCACTTCAAACTGCAGCACATCTATTGAATCAAGTTCCATCCAAATCCGTGCCTAAGACTCCGTATGAAATATGGAGTGGTAAGAGTTTGTATCTTAAACGTATTAAGATTTGGGGTTGCCCAGCTTATGTCAAAAAGCAAAACCCAGACAAACTTGAGGCACGGGCAGTTTTGTGTAAGTTTGTGGGATACCCAAAAGATTCAAGTGGGTATCTGTTCTACCATGCAGAGGAACAGAAGATAATTATTTCAAGAAATGCCACTTTTTTAGAAAAAGAATTTCTTGTTAAAAACCTTAGTGGCAGCACGGTAGAACTGGATGAAATTCCAGAAACACAAACTTTAACAAAAGATTTGGAGGAACCGCTAGATTCAATAACCCCAAAAGAACCTCAGCCACTCCGCAGATCTGGTAGGATTTCTCATCCGCCCGAGAGATACTACGGTTTTCTCATTGACGGGGATCGAGAGGATTGCATCTTGGAAGAAGATGACCCTACCAGTTTCAGGCAGGCCATTATCAGTAGGGACTCTGATAAGTGGCAGGAAGCAATGCAATCCGAAATGGAGTCCATGTACGCCAATAAAGTGTGGACCTTGGATATTGCTCCACCTGGGGTAAAACCCGTTGGATGCAAATGGATCTACAAAAGAAAACTTGGTGTAGATGGGCAGGTGGAAACCTATAAAGCTAGACTCGTTGCAAAAGGTTTTCGTCAAAGACCTGGTTTGGACTATGACGAGACTTTTTCTCCGGTGGCTATGCTCAAATCCATTCGGATCTTACTTGCCATTGCTGCCTTCCATGACTATGAAATCTGGCAGATGGATGTTAAGACGGCTTTCCTAAACGGTTGTTTGGAAGAGTGCGTTTACATGGATCAACCAGAAGGTTTCGTAGACAGTGGGAGCAGCGGAAAGGTGTGCAAGTTGCTTAAATCCATTTATGGATTAAAGCAGGCATCGCGGAGCTGGAACATCTGTTTTGATGAGGCAATCAAGGAATTTGATTTCATCAAGAACGAAGATGAACCCTGTGTTTATAAGAAGATTGTAGGACGAACTGTCGTGTTCCTAGTCTTGTACGTGGACGACATTCTTTTGATAGGAAATGATATTCCTATGCTACAGTCGGTCAAGCTGTTTTTGTCACAAAGGTTCTCCATGAACGACCTGGGTGATGCCTCGTACATTCTGGGGATCAAGATCTATAGAGATAGATCCAAGAAACTGTTGGGACTTTCACAGTCCAGGTACATAGAGACCGTACTAAAGAGATTTAGTATGGAGGGTTCCAAGCGCGGTAACATACCCGCATTGCACGGAATTACCCTCTCCAAGAAGATGTCTCCTAAGACTGACGAGGAGAGGGTTCGCATGAGCACTATACCCTATGCTTCGGCGGTAGGATCTATAATGTATGCGATGCTATGTACAAGACCAGATGTAGCTTACGCGTTGAGCGCGGTGAGCCGGTATCAGTCAGACCCAGGGGAGGACCACTGGACAGCAGTGAAGAACATTCTCAAGTACCTGAGAAGGACTAAGGAGATGTTCCTGGTTTACGGTAATGGAGACCTCAGGGTCGAGTCCTTTACCGATTCAAGCTTCCAGAGTGACAAAGATGACAGCAAGTCTGTCTCGGGTTTTGTGTTTACCCTCAACGGAGGGGCGGTATGTTGGAGGAGTTCCAAGCAGGATACCGTCGCAGACTCGACGATGGAGGCTGAATACATTGCTGCAAGCGATGCCGCAAAAGAGGCGGTCTGGATAAAGAAGTTCATTAGTGAACTTCAGGTGGTTCCGTCCATTGTTGACCCAATACCTCTGTATTGCGATAACAATGGGGCTATAGCTTTAGCAAAGGAACCAAGGTCCCATCAGAAATCCAGGCACATCTTAAGGCGGTATCACCTGATCAGGGAGATCATTGATCGACAGGAGATCGAGGTGCGGAGAGTGGACACAAAGGACAACACTGCGGACCCATTCACAAAGGCTTTACCCCAGACTCAGTTCGAGCGGCTGATCGAGATGATAGGTCTTCGATACGCCAGTACATGGCCTTAGTGCAAGTGGGAGATTGTTAGTGTATATGCCCTAGAGGCCATTACTGTATCATACTAGTATGTATATTACTTGATGGAAGCTTAGGATATTCACAGTTGTACAGACAATCTTGCTCAAAATAGTAGTATGCTACTTGGTTTGTCTCTGCTTCAATGTGTACATGTGTGTTTATTATATCACCTATACGCATTAGTAGAGCCCTTAGGATCTTTGCTTGATTACCGGCGTTGTGATGGCGATCACACTCGTGGGGGCTGGGTAATCTACAAGCACATCCTTTTACACGTCCCTAGTCGTGGGAGTACCGAGATAGGGCATCGATACTCCGGAGTAGACTAGCGTATGCGCTTCTCATCCCAGCACGGGAGACGGTCTGTCCCACAGCCGTCGGTACGTCGTACTTGAGATAGTATGCGGGTGCTCGTTAGGTTACGAGTACACTGGACAGGACTCGTCGGGAACTGATGGTTGGTATTATACCTATCGTCAGTTATCAGTTCCCAGGTGACATGAGTACAGCTTAGTCCGCTGACTTGACACTGTCACTTCGCCTCGAGTGTGTTCCCACTGTTCTTTGATTACTACCCTACCACGGCTCTGCTGAGTCGTGCAAACAGGTAGTAGTTGGGAGCAGTCCCGAAGCACTTGGAGGCAGTGACGGTTAGACAGGATTCGTCTCTCCCGGTATTGGGGGTTGACATCGCGCTGTGTCTAGGAGAGCCATTACACGAGTAGTCCCTGGCCAGGGCAAGCGAGATATGCTGGTAGGTTCCAGTGTTATCTCAGGGTGTTCTGGGCTTCACTCCGACACGACTTGTACCGCTATTAGGGGTCTGACGTTTACCGCCCCCCTAGGCCCGCCATGCGATGTATCAGACGAACAGACCGGACTGTACGGAGATTGTCACATACAGACTCAGTAGGAGTTCGGATGGGTTTACCTCATCGGCCTTCTTATCGACATCTACCTGGGGACCGTTACGTACAGCTAGTGCCGCTTGCGGTCTGTGGTTAAACCCACTGCCAGCGTAGTGTCGAGTCTTTAGAGTCCCACACAGAGAGTTTCCCTGCACTGAGCGAAACGTGTAGAGGCCGTATGGTTTTACGGCAGGGCTGCGATCACTTACTTACACTAGTGTGCGTATGATGTTCGGGCAGGCAGTACTAGTGGGCTTTGGTTTAAGCCAGATCCTAGTATTGCACGGATGGATGTGTTTTGTCTTCTGCGCATCCGCATTCTACGGAATACGGATGCAGGTGTGTATGCATAGTTTTCTGGAGCGATGAAGGAGGAGGTGCCTCATTAGGGTTTTGGCAGATGGTTCGGCCAAAACCGCTATGTGGCAGGCTCATTAGGGTTTTGACAGTTGATTCGGTCAAAACCATATTGAGGCGGACTCATTAGGGTTTCGACAGTTCGTTTGGTCAAAACCATAATGAGCCGGGGACATTATTTACTAATCCTTTCCTTGATAATTTTGTTATGGCTAATTACATTGACCATTTGACCATCTTGACTTTGTTGACCATTTGACCAAAGTTGACTTGGACCTTCTTAGAAGTTCTAAAGTATTCTTTGGTTTTCTTTTTCTTTTGTTATGATAATGGTCATGTCATTTGTAGCCATCACCTTTATCTTGATGGGATTAGTAATCATGATGTTTATGCATTATTGCAACCATGGTTAGTTTTTCTTTTGGTTAAGCATTTCATTTGCTCATTCTCATTCTCTCTCTTGAAATGAGAAGCTCCATGGTTGCTAGATAATCTCCTTCTTCTTCCTCCTCTTGATCTTCCCCTTTGATCTCATGTGTTGAGAGAAAAAGGATTCTACTTGACAAACACATCCATACATCCTCTCTACACAACCTAGGGCTTCTAGATTAGCAATCTCCTTGCCCTAGTTACCTCGGCTTGAGGTGGAGCTCGGCGTACATCTCTCGGGTGGATCGTCTTCGACTCAAGGAGGCCGCGGAGGTGACCGAAGTCCGGATCAACCTTTGAGCAAGCCATGAAAAGAACAACAAGAAGAGAAGAACATCAAAGAAGAACAACAACAAGAAGTGAAGGAGTTCAAGTTGAGGTATAACCACTTTGCCGAGTAGTTAATTCTTCTTTGCAAGTTTGCTAGTTTAGTTTAGCAAAGATCCGGCTTTTACGGTCCATGTTACAAAGTTTAGAAAAATTTTGATTTACCGTTTCCGCAACCCCGAAAGTACCGGGAGAGGTAACGTGGACCTAACACCTAGGTCGGTCTTATATGCAGTTCGGAATGCCTAAAGAGCATCCGTCAGTTTGGTCGACCAGTCTTTTCTATTTTTAGCAACAGTTTTCTCCAGGATAAGTTTGATTTGTCTGTTTGAGATTTCAGCCTGCCCGCTTGTTTGGGGGTGATAGGGTGTAGAAAGTCGGTGGTTGATTGAGTATTTCCGCATCAGAGTCTCGAAAGACCTGTTGCAGAAGTGTGTCCCATTATCGCTAATAATAGCGCGTGTGTGTCCAAATCGCGAGAAGATATTCTCTTTTAAGAACTTAATGACAACTTTCTTGTCATTAGTGCGACATGGAATGGCTTCTACCCACTTTGAGACATAATCAACCGCCAGCAGTATGTACAAATTCCCAAAGGAGTTGGGAAAAGGACCCATAAAATCTATGCCCCAAACATCGAATATTTCAACAACCAAGATGGGTTGCTGAGGCATTTCATTCCTCTGGGAAATTCTACCCGTATACTGACATTGTGTACAGGTTTTGCAATGCTCAAATGCATCCTTGAATAAGGTCAGCCAATAAAATCCACATTGCAAAACCTTTTCCGCTGTCTTTCTAGGACCAAAGTGACCCCCACAGGCCTGATCATGACAAAAAGAAAGAACACTCTTGAACTCTTCATTCGGGACGCACCGGCGAATGATCTGATCAGGACTATATTTAAACAAATAGGGCTCGTCCCAGTAATAGTGTTTTACTTGGGATAGAAAACCGTATTTATCCTGTTTTGACCAATCACTGGGTATCAGTCCCGTGGCATGATAGTTCACAATATCCCTGAACCATGGTTCATTGGATACGCTCAAGAGTTGTTCGTCAAGGAACGAATCATTGATCGGCAGGGTCACAGGGGAAGAAGAGATGCATGAAAGATGGTCAGCTACTACGTTTCACATCCTTTCTTATCTTTGATAACAAGATCAAATTCTTGTAACAGTAGGATCCAACGTATTAGTCGACCTTTTGCATCTTTCTTCGCCAGAAGATGTTTTAAAGCGGAATGGTCAATATACACAACTATAGGTGAGCCAATTAAGTAAGGCCTGAATTTTTCTAATGCAAATACAACCGCTAAAAGTTCTTTTTCTGTGGTTGTATAATTGATTTCCGCATCATTCAGGGTCTTACTTGCATAGTAAATCACGTGTGGCATCTTTTCGATGTGCTGTCCTAAGACTGCACCTACTGCAAAATCAGATGCGTCACACATCAGCTCAAAGGGGTAATCCCAGTTTGGTGATGATAAAACGGGGGCTGAAGTGAGTGAGTGTTTAAGTGAGTCGAAAGCTGTCTCGCAATCCGAGTCAAAATGGAAGGTCGTATCCTTGGCCAGGAGAAGAGTTAAAGGTCTAGCTATTTTGCTAAAATCCTTAATGAATCTCCTATAAAAACCCGCGTGGCCAAGGAAAGAGCGAATATCTTTGACGCTTTTGGGATGAGGGAGGTTTTGAATGACATTTATCTTAGCTCTGTCAACCTCCATGCCTTTCTGTGAAATGACATGTCCAAGGACAATTCCTTCTTGGACCATAAAGTGGCATTTTTCCCAGTTTAAAGTCAAGTTCTTCTCTTTGCAACGAGTAAGAACAGCGTCAAGATTCGCTAGGCAATCGGAAAAAGAGTCTCCAAAAATCGAGAAGTCGTCCATAAAAATCTCCAGAAAATTCTCTACCATATCAGAGAATATCCCCATCATAGACCGCTGAAAGGTAGCGGGAGCATTGCATAACCCAAAGGGCATGCGACTGTAAGCAAAGGTACCAAAAGGACAAGTAAAAGTGGTTTTATCTTGATCCTTTTTGGCGATGGGGACCTGATTATAACCTGATTATAACCTGAGTATCCGTCCATAAAACAATAATACTCTCGTCCCGCTAAGCGTTCCAGCATCTGATCAATGAATGGTAGAGGAAAGTGGTCTTTCCTCGTGGCAGCATTGAGTTTTCTATAATCGATACATACACGCCATCCAGTTTGGGTGCGTGTCTGAATCAACTCATTTGCCTCATTGGTTATAACAGTGATGCCGGATTTCTTAGGAACGACATGTATAGGACTTACCCATTGGCTATCGGAGATGGGGTATATAATACCATTATCTAAGCATTTGACGATCTCTTTCATGACCGCTTCCTTCATGACGGGATTCAACCGTCTCTGTGGTTCTCGGGTTGGTCTGGCATCATCCATCACATGTATATGATGTTCAACTATCAAGGGACTAATCCATTTGATGTCCGCCATACTCCAACCAAACGCCTCTTTGTTAGATCTCAATACCGATAAAAGTGCATTCTCTTGCTCTAATGCTAGAGAAGCGGAAATTATAACCGGTAAAGACTCCTTCTCACCTAAATAAGCATATTTCAGATGAGAGGGTAAAATTTTTAGATCTAATTCGGGCGGAGAAATGATAGAAGGAGGGATCATTGAGTGATTTTTGGATTTACAAAGAAGCTCAGAGCCTGTGAAAGATACAGACTCGGGTGGAGAAAAGTCAGAAGTGCAGGACTCAAGTGCAGGTAAAGTGTCCTCACTAAGATCTTGTGTAAAGTCAAACAGAGATGTGGTAATGTCATCGAGATCAGTAAAGCAAAGTTCCTCAGCTTCACAACTATCGGGAGCGATCTCATGGACAGAGCACACATCTAAAATATGAGCAGAGGGTTCTGATGGCTGACTTCCAACTTTGTAGATATTTGGTTCAATGGTCATATTTCCAAATGATAAGTTCATTGAACCATTTCTACAGTTTATAACAGCGTTGGACGTGGCAAGGAAAGGACGACCTAGAATCACCGGAATTTGGCCCCGGGGGTTTGCTACAGGATGTGTGTCGAGTACAATGAAGTCTACAGGGAAAACAAATTCCCCGACTTTTATCAATACATCCTCTAATTCACCCCTTGGTTTGGTGATAGATCGGTCTGTCATCTGGAGAGTGCAGTGAGCAGGTTTCAGCTCTCCAATCCCTAATTGCTCATAGACAGAATAAGGGAGCAGGTTAACACTTGCGCCAAGGTCTAAAAGAGCACGATTTATGTTTTTACCCCCAATCGAAATTGATATTGTAGGACATCCTGGGTCCTTTCGTTTCTTTGGTAGCTGGGGAATAAAAGTAGTGCTGATATTATTAGACATAAAGACCTTCTTCGGCACTTGAGTCTTCCTCTTCCTAGTGCACAAGTCCTTAAGAATTTTCGCATAAGCAGGGACTTGTTGAATCGCATCTAGGAGAGGGATATTGATGTTAACCTGTTTGAACATTTCCATAATTTTCTCCATATGAGGACTCGTTCTATTACCCCTTAACCGGTTCGGATAAGGAGCTTTCGCAATAAGTGCAGGGTCCATCATAGGAGAAGGAAGAGGGGGTAGACGAGATCCCAAAAGAGGTGTGGGGACCGTCTGTGGAGAACTATAAGGGTTGGGAGAAGGTGTCGAGCCTAGTGGGAAATGGAGAATAGGCTCGCGAGAAGGTGGTATGGTAGAAGAAGAAGGATCAGAAGGAGAAGTGTGTGTGTGTGGAGAGATCTCAGCCGGGGTGTTGATATGATTTTCAGTATCATCAATACCTTCCCCGACATGATTGTTCAGCACTTTTCCCGATCTCAACGTTGTGATGGCATTTACATTGTAATGCCCAGGATTCTGTAAGGGTTGAGAGGGAAGTTTCCCTTTTTCTCTCGCAGTCATTTCGGCTTTTAGGCGTGCGATTTCAGCTTCCATCGATCTGATACTCTCAGCTTGGGACGCTGAGTTTTTCTTTATCTCACTGACAGAAGATCTAACCTCAGTCGAAACCTCTATGAAATTTGATAAAAGTGATTTCATGGTTTGAGTGAATTGAGAGAATTCGTCAGAACAGGACAACTGCATAGGATTAGACTGTGCAGGAGTGTTGCCCTGGTTTTGGAAATTTTGTGACTGATAGGGGTGCTGAGTGAGTTGGAGGGGTTGCTGTTGTGGTAGAGGAAGAGCCCTTTGAAAATTATTCATGTTTGGAACCGTGTTTTGAGATTGGTTTTGGTTCCAAGAGAAATTAGGGTGATTCCTCCAACCCTGATTGTACGTGGAAGAACATGGATCGTTTCGAGGTCTTTGAAATGCGGCATTAGAATGCTCGTGACCTTGAAACGCAGAGTTTAATGGACATTCTTCCGTTAAATGAGACGGATCAGAACAGCACCCACAAACAGTTTTGGGGAGCGACATTGGGTTTAGGGAGGCTGCAGAAAATTTGTGTTCCATAGCGTCGAGCTTCTTTTGCATTGCTGCCATCTCAGCTCGAACACCTATGGACACATCTATTTGGTGTACGCCATCCCTATTCAATGGTTGGGTTCCACTCTCCCACTGTAGTGATTTTTCAGCGAACTCTTCTAAGTACTTCTAAGCTTCCCCATCATCCTTGGTCATAAATGTACCTTGACACATGTTTTCAAGGCTCTGTTTAGTGCTTGGGTTAATGCCCTCATAAATGATTCGGCAAAGCTCCCATCTCGGGATGCCGTGATGAGGACACTGAACCAATAGATCCTTGAAACGTTCAAAGCATTTTGAAAATGGTTCAGCAGGGAGCTGGGCAAATTGATTCAGTTCGCTACGGATTCGAGCTGTCTTTTGTATTGGGTAAAATTTCTTAAGGAATGCAGCGACGAATTCTTCCCAATTTGTAATAGAGTGTGCGGTAGTGTTATATAGCCACTTCTCGGCTATATCGCACAATGTAAATGGAAGAAGTCGTAGACGCATCGCATCCACTGAAAGTTGTGACGTACCCATCATTGTGCATACGTTTTCAAATTTGGTAATGAAAACGTAAGCGTCCTCAGTCTCGAGTCCGTGGAATTTGGGTAAAAGATTGATATACTGGGGCTTAATCTCAAAGTTATCCCTATTGGCTGGTGGTGTGGATAAGCAGGTCGAAAGAGGACCTCTAAGTGGATAGCATCTCTCCTGGAGAGAGATGCGGGGTGGATTCTGCACACCAATGGACGACGGCAGATTAGGGTTAAAGAAGTTTGATGGATTCGGATCCATCGGTGTGGGTGTGGTAGTGGGTAAAGGAAAGGTAAATGGAGAAATATCGACTTCGGAGTCGATAAAAGGTACGCGGACTAAACGGGCACTAGAATCCCGTGTCCAGCCTATCTTGTACTAAAAAGGGTTAGTACAAGTGGCAGCGTTGGCTTATAATTAGGGGTAAATGAATGCGGTGTTTGCTTTGAAAAAGGGATGGATTTTTGAAAGAAATGATGCGACACAACAAATGCAGCACACAAACCCTAGAATCTAGTGGTCACCTAGGTCCGGCTCTAGACCGCTCCTAACTGCCAAAAGACAAGTCGCAGGATAGAATCCTCCACTGCCTCTTTGTTCCCCTGTGGCCAGGTAAGTGCCAGGTAAGTGGGAAGGTACTCCATTACGTAAGTAGTGGGCCTAATTAATAACCACTAGCCTTCGACACACTTTCCTAGGCACCACAAGAAAACGCGGATAAGCAATGAATTACCCACGGCCTTCTTCTGTCCTAATTGAGCGCGACAGTCCTTAGGGTCATCTCTAGATTTCTTTTAGTTAATGTGGGTCAATGCGGATGCAAGTTTGTGGTTTTCGGGGTCTAGGAAGGGTAATGAAATCCCCACCTAATTTGGATTTGGCCGTGCCCCTTAATATCCGTATTTATAATGCAAACAACCAAGAAACAAAATCACGCACAAATTTAATTTTGCAATTTGCGAGCTGCTATTCTTTGCAAAGAATCCTGCAGAAAATTGTCAGTTGGAGCTAAAAAGAGGAGAGAGAAGAAGGTAAGAATTCACCTGAAGCAATTTGGCACAGAGATCCCTTCAGCTAGCCGCGGAACCGCCGCAATTGGGCACTCCCACCGCGGAATCGCGGTCGTATGATGCGATCACTGAACCAAAATTCACCAGGGAGCTTCTGTAGACTCCCTCTGCTCTCTGGTATATTCCAAATTTTTTTCCAAGTTTCCAGCAAGCTCCAAATCTCCTTGCAATGAAACACAACAAATTGTTTAGGGTTTGCACGAATTTTGATCTCAAAAATCACAATGAAATAAATCTTTCAATTCAAACTTTAAAATGAAAACGAATTAGCGCGCGATCCCCGGCAACGACGCCATTTTGATTGAAAGATTTTCCGATTGTGTATGTAAAAGTATCGATTCAAATAGTCCCCGATTTCGGTGCTATTTGATTGATCATAAAATGCGAGACTGAGTAAGTAAATCAAATCGATAAGAGTCTCTTTGAGTCGGTAATTAGAAAATTGAATAAAGTTCACAATCAAAAAATTATATTTGACCGCAATCAACTACGGTGTCAGTTGTAGATCGTAAGCGAGTGCGGATCGTCCACAGGGATTGTGCGATTCGTTTTTATATTTGCTTTGTTTGAATCGAAAAGTTAATCGAAAAGAAAAGAAAACATGATTCAAGAATTTATCAATTGATTCAGGTGTCACGAGTTTAATCAAGAATCAAGAAACTGATAAACAATCAAGAATTGGGTTTCGATAATATTTCCAACCAAAATGCCAAGAATCTAAATGAGGCTCGTAGGAATCGATCGGATCTATAGATGTGATGTAACCTCAAGATTTCGTGTTCTTGTCCTTCGAAGGATTGATACTAGATCGATGATGGTCGACGAGAGTTAGGGCTTTCTTGATGAAACTAGGGTTTCATCGTTTAACCCTTGTTCTTTCGTTGATTTCATTCACATTCTAGCCTCTAGCAATTTCAAGAAATGATCGTAACTCCCCAATCTCGAGCGATATTAATCAAGAAAGCATCGCAACGAAATGGGTCGTCGGTTCTTGAATTTGCTAGGGTTTACAAAACTCGTAGGAATCAAGAATCGAATTAAGATATATTACATCATCATTCTATTGATCGTCTCGACTCCTCGACGAGCGGAGTATTACTCAAACATCACAACAAGAATTATAACTAGAAATTTAGATTGACTCATGATGCAAGAATTTAAAGAAAACAAGATAAAAGAATTTCACCTTTTATTTATATCAACAATTTGATTACAGTCGCTCAAGAACTACAAGAGGAAGAACTAAATTGTCGACTTGGCTTCGCTCGGCTTCGTGAGTCGCGAATCGGCTTGGACCACTTGCTCCGTTGAAGACCGGCTCGACTCCTAAAAGGTTGCAAGGCTTCTTGCTTGAATGGGTACTCGGGATCTTGGCTTTTGAATGGAATTAGGGTTAGGGTTTCACACAAGTCCTCTCACTAGACTTGTGGAAGAAGAAGATGAAGAAAGAGATAGAATGGCTCTAAATTGGCTAAAGATGATTAGATTCCAAGATGAATAATAAGTGAGCCTAGGGTCTTATTTATAGAACACCCAAACCCTAAGCCTTTGAGTTCCCTCCAAAAGTTTGTTGAAAGACTTCTAGAAAGAGTTTGTTAGGCTTAGCTTAGGGTTTAAGCTAGGGTTTAAGAAGAAGGTTCTAGAATACAAGGCTTAGTTTAGTGTAGGAACAAGGGTTTGCTGATCTGGCAGAAGTCTCTGGAGTCTTCTGGAATTTGTTGTGTCTTTATGAAGTGTGGGCCCTGAGAGAAGAGTTTTGATGCAAATACGAAGTGGTGAAGTCATCAAGTAGCCGCGGAACCGCGGCGCAAGCAGGCTCCGGCCGCGGTTCCGCGGCCATGTTGAAGTCTTGGGCTTTGGTCTTTTTGCAGAGGTCTTGGGCTGCTATTTGGGCCTTTCTTTGATATGTTGATTTGTATTTTGCCTTTTGGATTGCTTCCAGAACTGAAATCATTGAGTTGGCGTCAAGTTTGATCAGTACCATGTACATTTTTGGCCTTTCTTCTGGATTTTCCTGCACAGATCTCAAAATAAGTGTTGCGCAAATGTAGGGATGATGCGATGCCATGAAATATAGTCAATTTCCTTTATAATGTCGGTTTTAGAGTCTAATACATGTAATCTGATATTTTGCGACAGTTTTGCTAATATGTAAAATATGAATGCCGACCACTTCTATATGAATGCAAATGATGAGGAAATTGCCGGCTAAAATATACAATATTTTCGACTAATCACCATACCCTACCAACATTTGATTCGGGTGAATGTTCATAACATTGTTCTGCCATACAAAATTATATCCTTCATTGTCTAACAAAGAAACAGATATTATATTACAAAGTATACTTGGTACAAAATAACATGGGTTCAAAACCAATATACACCCAGATGGCAACCCCAAGTGATACTCTCCCACTGCGACCGTATGTACATTGGAACCATTTCCAACGCGGAGAGTATGGTCACCTGTCAAAACTTTGCTATTTCTCAGCCCTTGCATAGAATTGCAAATGTGAGAACCTGAACCGGTATCTAATACTCAGGAAGCAGAGTTTATTGAAAAACAGTTTTCTGTCACAAACACACCTGAAGCGGAAGCATCCCCATGCTTCTTCTTGAGATTCAAGTACTCCGTACAGTTGCGCTTCCAATGTCCTGCTTTGTGGCAATGAAAACATTCACCTTTCCCCAAGTCTCCAGCTTTGGACTTTTCCTTTCCCTTCACCTTTTTAACTCCACTCTTAGGATTGGTGGGCTTCTTCTTTTTCTTTCCTTTGGCCTTAGCCTTTGGGCGAGAAGAGGAAGATTGTCCAACAGTCATAACGGGAGTTTTCATTGATTTCAGTGTGCTCTCTGCACTCCTTAACATTTTAAGGAGTTCAGGTAGTTCCCTCTCCATGTTGTGCATGTTGAAGTTAACTATGAACTGAGCAAAGGTGGAGGGGAGGGACTGCAGAATGATATCGGTATATTGTTCATTGTCCATCGTCCATCCAAGGTCCTCAAGCTCTTCTATGAGAGCTATCATCTTCAGAACATGGTTTCCTACTGATGTGCCAGGGGCTATTCGCATCTGAAACAATTTCTTTGATGCTTCGTATCGTAATACGCGGGATTGCTCTCCATACAACTCCTTTGTATGGAGGAATATGTCATGAATGTCCATATTCTCGTGCTGCTTTTTATGTGTATTGTCCATCGATGCAAGCGCGAGGCATTTGTCCGTGGCACAGTCAGCGTCCCATGTCTTGCGGACTTCAATGTCCGCAACTGAGGATTTTGGACCTGGGGTGGGCGGGGCTGAAGCCGTGAGGACATATGATACTTTATCATAAGTCAAGGCTATTTTCAGATTCCTCAGCCAGTCTTTATAATTGGTCCCATTCAGTTTGTTTTTATCTAGTAGAAGCTTGAGTCCAGTCATTGGTATCTGCCATTAAGAGAGAGAAAAGAATACACTTAGCGAAATCTCTTGCATAGATCAGATTGGTTATTATCTTATCTAATCGATGTCTCCTACTTCTTTAATCAAGTTTTTCTTTCAAACCTTAAAAAGAAAACTAGCCAGGATTAATTACAGTCTACAACTTCGCTAACCGTTCAGCCAGGCCAGTGTCGGTACTTGAGGGAGGTTCCTCGTGCTTTCGCACGGACCTAATTAAAGTAAACCTCATTTTCCAAGAGGCGTAGCCCCGTTAACACCTTTCTAGACACCCAATGAGTTAGCTAATTGTAAACTGCAAAACTCTCCTAGGAGCAACTATTGCCCACAGTGGGATCGGGATCCAACCATCATATGGAAGGTATGCAATCTCATTGCAAATCTCAACACTTGAAATTCCCGATGTGATTTTTACCCCTAGTACTTATGACCTTAACTATGGTCAACAAATCATAAGTACCAGTCAAGTTCTACCCGTCATTTCTTGATCAATTAGACCCACCCATATGACCCTTAACTATGGTCAACAAAGTCGCATGAATGTCCTAATTAATCTGCATCATATGCAGTGTAGGAAGACATCACTTAGCTACCGTACACTACGCCTTAACTAAAGTCAACAAACGTAACATGAATACTAAGTACTCTACTTCCTAAAATGACAGAGGGTTGCGGATAATTTTTAATAAAATCTTTAACGCTTTGAACTTGATATCGTCGTAGAATCAAATGGTTTTCAAAAGGAGTGGCTTGTGCTCCGCAGTTTTGAAATATAGCTTTTTCATAAAGAGCCGAGTGGTTTTGAAATCCGATTCTACAACATCTTTTTAGGTTTATTTTCTTTACATTAATCATATTAATGTAGTCCCATCATTTAATTCCTTAAGCCAATCACAGAAAAAAAACGAAAATAACACGTACGCTTATGCCATCCGCATTCGCCGCAATGTTCCGTTATGCACCGTTAGGTTACTTAACTAACGGCATACCGGGACGGGACTAGCGCGGGTGTAAAACATAAGCAACGTCTACTATATATCTCATATATAATATATCATTCGTCTCAGATATCACAGAACACAGGCAGCAGAAACATATATATAATGTGGGATATACTAGGACGTCCGTATTTAGTATTTAGCCAACAATAGAAAATACGGATTCCACAGTCGCGATGAATAGCCAAGCCCACACCCCTAGACCCCTACGAGAGCGGCAAGCGACCCTACCAATCCTGGAGTTTAGGAGACCCGGTTTCGACTCCTTGAGATGGCCTCCTACTGAACCCCAGAACCCGGTCACTTGTGCTCCCCTCCTTCGGTCTATCCTAATACGGAAAAGTAAATAATATACAACACTGGTGACATCAACCTCAAACCGGAAGTACCTCAAATAAAAGAATATTACATTACATTTGAATTTTACATGAATGAAAAATAAAACTCTCATCTCACATAAAACCCCCGGCTATTCGATCGCGACAATCCTGCACATCATATCTCAGCAATACATAATATCATATATCATCAACGTAAGTAAGTATGCGTACCCCGATTGTCGTTGATGTATAGCAAAGAAACCGGCGATACCAACATACTACACTTACGGCCACAGAAAAGAAAGTGTAAAACTACAATATTTGGAATCCGCATTCTCTTTAGACATCGTAAATCCGAGATATCACATATCTCGCATTTCATGCCTAACTATATGAATTCCACATACTGTATCACATTCCAGATAAATAGTCAGTATTAAACTTTTCGATCGAATAATCAAATACCCAAAAATTCCCTAAAGCTCAACACTTGAGCGGAGTTCAAAAAACCCGGAATGCGACACAGTAGTAGCGGTCCAGCCGTAGAAGGGTCAAGCCAACGCCTCACATGTGGCACGCCGTATTGCCTCAAACCCTAAGGTTCAAAAGGCAGTTCAAGACGGTCACATAATCGAGTTAATATTTGTTGTCTTCTAGAGGGTCCACCACAAAACTTGCACGTATTTCCGAAAGATTTAAACCCCGTGAAAAAGTGAGTAAATGATACTTGTTCTAACAATTCAATACTTTCTAAATTACCCGGAAAAAGCATGAAATTAAAATTCCGATCGAATCATTGAACCCAAACCAATCTCCAGAACAAATATCACTGAAATCAGATTAAAAATACCTAAAAACATCTACAAGCAGGTAAGCAGAACAGTGTATAAAAATGAGGCCTTAATGGCTCTGTACGGCCGCGGAGCCGCGGCCTAAGCATGCTTTGGCCGCGGTTCTGTGGTGGGATTATCTCATTAGGGCTTCGTTTTTCACAGTGTTTCTTAGAATTCCCTGCTGAATTTTTTTACATATTTTTAATTCTGAAAAATCCCAGTTTCAAAAAAATGTCCAGAGAGTGTCCCAAAAATCCGTATTTTGATTCGATCGGAGTTCTAACTTCGCTAAAGTGTCTCCTAAAGTTCTAGGTCGGCTCTGATACCAATGTTAGGTTTACCTAGCACCTTATGAAGGGTTTGGAAGCATCACATGTACCAAAGATTAAATTTTTAGGGTGCTAAGTGAACACACAAAGAATCATTCCTAGAAAATTAGGGTTTCAAAAACAACACATCATCACAAGTAGGTAAAGCTAGGGTTTTGAGAGTACAACATTTGTAGCTCCCTACGCTAGACTCCTCGGCTACTTGGGGTTTGGAAAAGGTCCGCTTGTACTCCTCTAGGTCGACAATGATCCACCCGGAGTCCGCTTTGTCCAAGCTTGCAACTTTACAAGATCAAGAAAGAAAAAGGAAGCTAACACTCTCCACTAATGGGCAAGACTAGTGTAGAATGGTGTTGTGGTTCTTTTTCTCACTTCAAAATCTTATCATGTTGAGTATTTTGCTTACTTGAGAGATCTAGAGAGCAAAAGAGCAAGGAAGAAGAAGATGATGGCTTTTGAAGAAGAAGAGAAATGATAATCACTAATGAAAAAATAGAAAATATATGTATATATATTTTCCACTCTTCTTCTCAAACCATGGTTATATTATATGGATATTATTTCACTTGAGTTAAAACATAAAAGAAATATTAACACATGGTTAAAAGTAGGTGAGCATGGTTAGTTGAAGAAGAGTGTAGAAACCATGTATTAATCTTTATCTTTTCTTTTGTTTTTAAAACAAATACAAATAATAATCTATATGTAAAACCATGGTGTGAGTCTTATATTGCCACCATTTTCTATGTATATACAACCATGAAGGATGATGTATGTATGTATGTGTGCATGCACATTCATATGTGCATGAAAAAGAAAGAATGCATACATCATGCATACATCCATAAATACAAGAAATGATTTCTAGTGAGAAAATAATGGTCAAATGATAAATCAACGCTTGATTTAGTAATGCGGTCATATCACATACGACCTGACCAAAAGCAAGCCACCCGATTAATATACGGTATCTTATACGCGCATTTTAACCGGGTCCTTGCGCATATCGCATACGCGCACCACAACGTTTCGCCTGGACTAGGTAACTCCTTTGTGGAACTCTAAGACTCGTCAATACGCCGGCAGTGGGTGATGATCATATCAAGCACCCCCAAGCCGCAAGCGGTCAGCTAAACGTAACGGCCATCCGGGTATTGAGCGATCAGAAGAAAACAAGCGAACCTGCTATAACTCCCGTCGAGCCAACCGGCAACACTACCGTACAGTCCGGTCTCTTCGTCAGATATGCTGCATATCGAGTCTAGGGATGGTAACGTCGACCCCAATAACTCAATAAGTCGTGCCGATGAACGGTCTATAACAGATCGAGAAACTACTGATAACACTTATCAGTAAATCTCTGCAGCCCTGGCCAGGGACTTACTGATATAACCAGTCGATCACAGCACAACATCAACTACCTATACCGGGAGAGACGAAACCCCTCCTATCGCTCATCGCCTTCGTGTGTCTCGGGACTGTACCCAACGGCCACCTGTTTGCATGAATCAGTAGAGCCGTGGTAGGGTGGTAATCAAAGTACAGTGGGAGAACACACAAGACTCTATGATGATCTCGGGTCTACAGACTAACCTGCACCAGTGTCACCTGAGAACTGCTATCCGACGATAGATATAATTCCATATAGGAGTTCTCGGCGAGTCCGTCCAGTGTACCCAGTCACCACTGAGCACCCGTATACGATCTTGATGTCAAACATCGATGAATGTGGGAACATCCATCGCCCATCATATGGGTCCAGTGTCATATACGCTAGTCTACTCTGGTATATCGATGCCCCGTCTCGATACACCTGCGACTAGGGACATTCTAGGATATGCTTATAAACTACAGATGTCCCACTAGTATGATCTCTATCATAATCACAGTAGTCAAGTCAATATCCTCAGGGCTTTATCAACATGTATGAATGAATAAAAGCATGGTCAAATCAACATGTCTGATAAAGAATAACCAGATAGCATACTATCATGTCGAGCAAGAATGTACACTGAATATATATATATACACGTATAAATACATCCACTATCACATAATGTCCTCTAGGGTATACATATATCCAACAGACCCTCCAGCTGAAGACCCTCCAATCATTGTCGGAGACGATAGAGGGGAGACATCTAATCCTCCTCCGGCTCATTCAGCAGCCAAGGAGGAAACCATTTCCAAAACTGCACTAGATGACTATATAGCTCAGCAGATACGAGTTCATCAGGCGAATGAAGCGGCTGGGCAAATTGTTAGAACCGGACGACCCTATCCGGGATGGTATGACCAAATCAGTTACCCGCCGGGATATACGATCCCTAAGTTTCATGTATATAAAGGGACAGAGAATCCACATCAGCATGTCGCTCAATTCAGAGCCTTATGTGGCAACACTGGAGGCGATGATAAATTGTTGCTTCGCCAATTCGTCGGCAGCTTAGCGGAAACGGCCTTTGAATGGTATTCGGAGCTACCTAACGACTCCGTCAAAATTTTCACGGAAATGGAGTTGTTGTTCACCCAGCGATTCGCAAGCGCTAGTGAACGCACCCCGATAACGGCACTGATTAATGCCAGGGTGAAGCCGGGCGAGACGTGGATTCAGTACGAAATCCGATGGCGAAATCTATGGTCGAAGTGCGAGCAGCTCATCGAAGAAGCACCAGCGGTAGGCATGTTCGTGGGCACTCTTGATCCGCAAGCAACCATCTCGCAATTCATGATGTTCTTCAAGCCGACCACCTTCCAGACTTTAATTGATAGGCTAGCCCAGATGGATCAAATGGGTCACAGACCGTCTCCTCCGAAGCCGGAACCCCGAAACGACAAGGGTAAAGGGAAGGCGACCTTCGTTGTGAACACCCAACAGCAGCTCAGTGCCCTAAAGCTAGCGGGTCAACTGGAAGAGAGACGGCGGTATTATAATGAGAAAATGAAGCGCCCTTACTCATTCCCGCGGGATAAAACGAAGAGGCTATTCGAGCTGGCGATGCGTAATAGGCTTATCAATCTCCCGAATCCAAGGAGACCACCGCAACCCAGCGAGATGAATAATCCCAATTATTGCCCTTACCACCAAACGGTAAGTCACCCGATCGAGGATTGCTTCATCTTTAAGGGATGGATCGAGGATCAGTACCTACAAGGCAAGTTTGCACTGTCTGAAAAGTGGAAAGTAAACCCACCACAGCCGCACACTCCAAAGAAGACGGGCACGCCGGGGGCAACTTGTTCTTTTGTTGAAGAAGCTCCATGGGAGGCCGTGCTTTCCGCCAAAACCAAAAAGATGCTGAATGATCTCCAGAAATGCCCGGCAATGTTCACACCATAATATTGTATTATTATATTCCCCATTCTTATTCGTTTTATAATTAAACAGGTGCTTTTGACGCATGTCTACTACATATTACAGGTTACAAGTTCTTGGACAGAAAACAGTGAAAACGATGAAAAGACGATGCAAAAGTGGACTTTGACCAACAAACAGAAGACTCTTGATCAAGCCTACATCAAAGATAAAATTCATAAAGTACAAGGCAATGCAAGATCCAAGATTACAAAGCGAACGGTTAAAAGTCCACCGCAATTATTCACTAGAGATCTGGATGAAACATAGAAGCTATTTTAATAAAAGAACCAAATAATAAGGAAGCCCAAAGATAGAAGAGCCAACAAAGGAAATTTCAAGGCCCAATACTTCCTTTTAAAGAGACAGAGACATAAAATTTTACCAAAGCTTGGAGTCTACTTTGACTAGGTCTTCCTAAGGATATTTTGGTAAATGTAGACGTGCGAATCAATTGTAACCTAGGGTTTCCTATCCTCTATAAATAGGAACTCTAAATCATTGTAAAGGCTATGCCTCCCTATGCCTCTTTTTATCAATAAAATTTAGATTTCTTTTGGAGAGTATCGATGCCTCTTTTCATTTCAGAAATTCAGATCTGACAAGTCTTGTGTTGATGTTTGGAGAGAGCCATCTGTAAAGTAAGTAGGTAATTTCAATTCTTGCCCTAGGTAATTTTTCATTCTCTGCCCTAAATTAAATTTAATTCCTTGCCCTAGTTAGATAGTTAGATCTTTAATTCAATTGCCCTAGATTAATTTAGTTTTTTAGATTTAATTAATCCATTCACACCGTTTGGAATTAACTCGTAAGAGCGATTAGGAAATTCACAACATCCCTGTGGACCGACCCGTATTCACCGGCTAGCTGCAAAACGACGCCGTTCTTGATTGCGGTAATATATAGTTTTTGAGATCAATCAAATGGCGCCGTTGCCGGGGATGGCGTGTTATTTTCTTTTTGCAATTTCGTGTTAATATAAATTAAAAAATCATAAAAATCTGAAAAATAAAAAAAAATAAAATAAAAATATATCATTTGTTATTTTTGGAAAGGGTATTTTTGTGAGAATTTTGCAGGATCTACGAACCAATTTGGATCTGGAAATCTACAGAGGTCTAAACAGAAAATAAACGATCCTAACAACAGAAGATTACAACAACCAAGGAACAGAGAAAATTCCGAGATATGAACCCTTCATCAGACCGCTGAAACGCCGCCGCAACAAGCCTCCCACCGCGGAAACGCGACAAGGGGGTCTGATCGTCTTCTGCAAAAATTTCTCAGGATCCGAGCCGTTAAGGAGACCGCGGAAACGCGGTGGGACCCCCCTTCGGCCACGGAAAGGCTGCGGTTTGGTGGCGACACCTGTCTAAATTTGCACTATAAGCTCCTCTGTTTCTTCTCTGTAAATCTTGATATATCTTCTATAAATTTGCCTGCAGGATTTCTTTGCGCTTAAAAATCTTCCCCCTTCCAAATAACAAATCTTGTGTAGGATTCTTTGCGCGCGTTTAAAATAAAAATTGATTGCAAGAAATCTTTTCTGGTTTGCATATCTTTTCTCAAATTGCTATAACAAAAAAAGATTTGATTGCAAGTGATTTACTGTTTTGCATATCTTTAATCGGATTTTAAGGGGCTTTTGACCAATTCAGATTGGGTGGGGATTTTATCACTCTTCCCAGGACCCCAGAAATCACATAAGGAATTTGCATTGACCATTCTTAATTAAAAAATACTAGATTCAGCCCTAAGGATTTCGAGCTCAATAGGACAGAGGACTAGTTATAGGCATCGGCCGTTTATCCTAACCTGACTTTGCGGTGTCTAGGAAAGTGGTTACTTAATTATGACCGCTACTTGTAGCGGGGAGCCTCCCACTTACTTAGCACTTACCTGGCCACAATTGGCGGTGAAGAGGCGGTTTGAGGTCCTATTTCTAGCCCTTTGGAACAGTTAGGAGCTGTCTAGCTGACCTAGGTGAGCCTAGATCTAGGCCTGTTTGTGCATTTGTGGTTGATCGCATTTGTGTCAAAGTCTCTTTTCAAAAAAAATCTTTTTGCAAACAGTTCTAAATAAAGAGAAAAAGGAAAAAAGAAAAAAAATTAAAATAAAAAAAGACTTGCAACTTTTGTCGCTAAGAAATCCTTGCACCACCCAACCTTCTTTCTTTTCCCCTTTCTTACATCATGGGTACCCCACCTCATAAATCTCTTGCCGAACTTTGGTATCCCGAACCTAAGTTTGCCTCGTACGTCAATTGTTTCGGTCGATTTAAGGAAGATCCCTCCGTGCCCAAAATTTCTTTGAAAGATCAAATAGAAGCGTCTAAGAGAAACAGTTTGACTTCACAACCCACTTTGTGTCAACCATGTCAACCTTCAATACCTTCGTACGTTGATACCACTTTTCCAAGTCCTGCTGTAACTCCTAAACCGATGTCTATTGCTGAGCATATTGCTCAATCTCGTAGCCGATCTTTCACCCCTCTCCCCTCATCTAGTTCTAGGAATCAACAAGTCCATCCACCTTTTCATCCACATGTTGATCCTAATCCTGTCCAACCATCTACTTCCTACCAGCCCTACCTGACTTTCCCACCTTCACTAGACCCTGTTTCTACACAGCCTTTTGGGAGTTTCACGTATCCAAACAATTTCGAATCTTTTACCGAAACCCCTTCAACACCCATGTCTAGTTTGGAACAGTCGTTGGAAGCTTATATTGCAACAACAAACAAAATGACTAGGAATGTGGATGTTCCCCTCCGAATGGCGGCCGAGACATGGGCGTCTTGCCTGAAATTCGGGACAGATGCTAATTGGTGCTATCCGTCCACCTCTCCGAAGATGCCAAGTTGATTTATGGCACCATGTATCGAAGGTTTAGACGGATGCGACCGATGTAGCAAACTTCGTCAGATTCCCCCTCGCTTAAGGGGTTTTTGATTGTGGGGACGCTCTTCCCTGCAGGCGCAAGCCCCTGCAGTTAATTACGCTACCGCATTGCGGTAACAACTTTCTCCTTCTCCAGATGGTCACTTCGTGTCGTGTGTGTTTGTTTTGTGTTTTGTTGCCCGTGGATTGTATACGGAGACTGAGTTATGTCGTCGCCCGTAGGGCGTGGACTAGTCCAAATCCGTATTATCTTAGATTTGGGTTGGGGGTTTGGGTTTAAGGATACGTTAGCCTCATTTGAGCCTAAGATCGACTTAAACGTTAGTTAAGGATACGTTAGTCTAGTTTTTAGACTAAGATCGACTTAACGGGATCGTTTGGATCCGACAAGAGAGCAATAAAAGGGGGCTCTGTTTTTTAGTTTAGTGACGTTGCGGTCGGTAGGTAGTTTAAGGACATTGCGGTCCATGGGTAGTTTAAGGACATTGCGGTCCATGGGTAGTTTAAGGACATTGCGGTCCATGGGTAGTTTAAGGACATTGCGGTCCAATGGGTAGTTTAATGACATTGCGGTCCAATGTTAGTTTTAAGACATTGCGGTCAAGGTTAAGGACCTCATAGTCCATGGGTTTAAGGACCCCACAGTCCGTTGTTAGTTTTAAGACATCTCGGTCAAGGTTAAGGACGTCATAGTCCATGGGTTTAAGGACCCCATAGTCCGTTGTTAGTTTTAAGACATCTCGGTCAAGGTTAAGGACGTCATAGTCCATGGGTTTAAGGACCCCACAGTCCGTTGTTAGTTTTAAGACATCTCGGTCAAGGTTAAGGACGTCATAGTCCATGGGTTTAAGGACCCCACAGTCCGTTGTTAGTTTTAAGACATCTCGGTCAAGGTTAAGGACGTCATAGTCCATGGGTTTAAGGACCCCACAGTCCGTTGTTAGTTTTAAGACATCTCGGTCAAGGTTAAGGACCTCATAGTCCATGGGTTTAAGGACCCCACAATCCGTATCAATGTGTGGTCATCGGGACCCGTCACCTCTTTGAAGACGTTGAGGGATTACAACGCCAAGTATCAAAGGAGTGAAGAGATGTACCCTTGAACCGGGGTGGGTTAAATAGTCGTTGGCCCAATTTGGGATCAAGACCAATTAATTATGTTATGAGCCCATTAGCCCAGTTAAGTCTGAATTGAGGACTTATGGCCATCTTGGGCTAAGTCCAATCATGTTTGGAATATTGGCTTCCTGTTGGTCCATTGAAGAAGAGGCTTTGCCTCTGGCCATTTAGCCAATTGGGCTAACGTTAATTCAACAATGTTGAACACTGGGATCAAGTTATTGTTTTAACACTAAAAGACAGTTGGTGTTAAACACCAGCAACAGGGGGTCCAAATTAGTGTTAAACACTAGAGCAAATCAGTGTCAAACACTAGCAGCAGAGGCTTCAAATTAGTGTTGAACACTAAGAAATTCAGTGTTAAACACTGCAAATAAAGTTCTTTGATTAGTGTTGAACACTAAGGCCAAACAGTGTTTTAACACTGGATTCAGGGGTTCCAATTTAGTGTTAAACACTAAGGCAAGAGGGGTCACGTGGTAACACGTGAGGACGCCCTCCCTTCATTTGTTCTGCTGAGAATATCGTATCTTTTGGAGCATCACGTGCCATCACATGACGGGCATTTAAATGCTTGTATGTTAAAGCCTCTGCCAAGGGTCACGTGGGTCACGTGAGGCACTGCCTCAAAAGGGCCTTTTCTGTGGATCTTTTCGGGGGTCACGTGGTGACACGTGACCCTGCCTCTATGTATGTTTCTTTTTTTAGAAGATCTGTTAATTCCTTTCAAGAATTAAATTCTTCGTAGGGTTGAATCCTGACAATAATTTTAGAGGAATAAAATTCCTATTTCCTTTTGAAGATTTATATTCTGAGATAGAGTTGAACTCTGAATTTTCTGCAGGAATTAAATTCCTCATATATGTGAAGAACTGAATTCTGTCATAGGGTTAAACCCTAATAAAAGCTTTAAGGAATTAAATTCCCACTCTCTTTTTAGAGAATTATTCTGAGGAATGAGATTCTGTCATAGGGTGAAACCCTAATTTCTCCTTTATTAAAGGAATTAAATTCCTGTTATTTTAACAGAACTAAGTTCTTAACTAGGGTTAAACCCTGATTCTGTTTATTCTGAAGGAATTAAATTCCCATAACATAGGGTCAAACCCTAATTTTATTTTAAAGGAATTAAATTCCTATAGTTCTGTGAGAATTAAATTCTCAAGCTTCCATTCCCTCTCTATGCTTTGGATCTGCTTGGCAGGATCTCAACCCATTGAGAATTAAATTCTCAACTCAAGGGGAGATGTGCACTTTACAGATCCTCCACCAAAGAGAGAACTATGTTCTTCTGTTTTATATCAGAGTTAAACTCTGTTGAGAATTAAATTATCTTTTCCTTTCAAAAAGCCTTCCCTTTCTTATCTAGGGTTTTCTTTTGCAGAAGATCCAAATTTCTCCAAAGTATCAAGGCTCTCCTCTTTTTTTATGTATCGATTCCTTTCTGCCTCTATATATCTCTCTGTGTGTCACTTGGCTCCTATTTATAGGAAAAGCAACAGAATCAATTAGTTTTTGATGAATCTTTTATTGAGAGATTTGATTTGTATTCACTATTCGTTTGGACCTTTGGATTATTAGGTGAATTTTATTCACCATTGGATTTTAAATCCAGAGATTTTCCTTTGTTATTTCGGTTAGATTCTAAGGGGAAATCTTTCCAAATTCGAGATTTTTCCATAGATAGATGATATTTAATCACCTTTAAATCTTCAATTCAATCGGTTCCTTTGGAAAGATTTGAGAGGACTTTTCTCAGAATTTAATTCTGTTAACAGACAGGCTTTGAAAGCCGGTCACGTGTGGCCACGTGACCCTTGGTCACGTGTGGGCACGTGACCCCCTTGGAACGAGCCCTCTTCTTTCTTTTTGCGCCCTGCCTTCTGGTCGCTGCTTAGCCGTCACGTGCCACCACGTGACCCCTGGTCACGTGTGAGCACGTGACCCTCGTCTGGAGCCTTTTTCTTGATTTAATCAGAGAACTGTTGTGCCCTTGCCGCTGCTTTTAAATGTCTCGTGCCGACACGTGACCCTGGTCACGTGGGAGCATGTGACCCTTTCTGAAGCCCTTTTCTTTAATGTAGTCGGGAAACTGGATCTGCCTTGCCGATGCTTTTAGATGTCACGTGCCAACACGTGATTGCTGGTCACGTGTGAGCACGTGACCCTTTTCTGAAGCCTCTTCCGTAGGCTTTCCTGATTTTAAATTAGGAAACAAATGCCCCCACAGCGTTGTTCTCACATGTCTGCACGTGAGTGCAACGCTGTCACCTTTTGTGGCCGTTGGATTCCTCTAGGGATTTGGGGAGATGAAACGTTTCTATCACCTCCTATAAATATTGGGGTCATTTCAGAGACGCCTCCACTTTGTTCATCTTCTGCCTTGCAAAATTTCTTCTTTTGAGAATTTAATTCTCTTCTTTCAGAGCTTAGCTCTCTGCCTTGAAAATCTTCCAGAGTTTAACTTTGTTCGAAGAGGCTTTTTCTTTAGGTAATGCTCTCGAATGAACGATGAACTCTCACATTCCTCTGGATTTTAAATCCAAAACAAGGGTTTTTACCCTTTTTTAACAAAGAACCCATTTTTCTTCAAGCTTTTTAACCGAAGTATGAAACCATTTTAGCCTTCAAAAGTAGATCTCTTAGGGTTTAGATGATCTTTAGGGAAATAATGGTGATAATCCATGGAGCTTAACCCCGTTCACAGAAAAAAGTGCTTTTGGGAATTTAATTCCCTTTTTCTTAATAAGGAATTTAATTCCTATGAAGAACTCAATTTCTTCACATGGAGGCTTCTTGGGGTCTCTAGACCCGAGGTTGTCCCTCTGCAATTAATGAAACAGGAGCTTTATAATGATTCTCATGACCTTTATTTCAGGTATCATGGATGCCCAACTGTATGGTCTTGACGAGATCATTTCCTATGGGAATATTCGTGCACTGGGCCGCAGTCAGAACCAGGAGTTCACCGATGCTCAGTGTGCCGAGATCATGAGCTGCTTTGACGAGTACAACCATCGGCTACTCCCCCGTCGCTCTTCTCTTCTGAGGCTGATCGTGCTAGCGATCCGGGAGGCACTTCCTCTCTTTTGCACCGGCATACCGCTCAGGGCTTTGGACACTGCTGAGGATAACGTACATTTGGTGTACCTGATGGGCTTGATCTCAAAGAGGAGGCGAGATCACCTCATTGATCTCTTGCACCAAGCTTTTCAGCAGTCAGCCATACTTGCCGCCTATCGGAGGGTGGAGGATATTCGTGAGGACCCCGACGCTTGCGACCGCGAGAGGAAGCATACCAGGATGGTTCGAAACGCCTGGAAGATCTTGGACAAAGTTACCTTCGATTTCTTCAATCCATGTCCTGCGTCTGAGGTCTTACCGTTGTAGTTGTGTCCTCTTTATTTTGTATGAACTTCTCAAAGTATGAATGATAAGTTTTATTATGTTTTTCCCTGTTTGCATGCCTTTCTCTGGGATTTCATCATTTTGCTACTGTTGTTGTTGATGCTTTTAATATGCAGGGTGCTACTCCATCCATTTTTTAGTGCACATCAAGTTTGGGCCTCACGTGTTCTGCACGTAGGGTCCCTTGATGGGGCTGTTCACAAAATTTTCCCATGCCATATTTTCAGTGCACAATATCAGATGCAGAAAAAGGGCCTTGGAAATAGTTCCATCTCCCTGATTTTCGATGCCTTTCCTTTTTTTTGGGCCTTGGAAATAGCTTCATCATGCAAGATTTTCCGCGCACAGCACTTAATGCACCCCTTTATATCTGAGGCAATGGCTTTCCTTTTCTCTTCACAGAGAACTTTCATTCCCATTTTAGCGCGATTTAATTCGAGAACAACTAAGTGCCATGGCCTGCAACCGTCCACACGCTCGTCGACAGCCATGGGAAGTTCCTATCGAGGAGATGACCCCCGCTTTGTCGCCCGGTTAGTGGATCCACTCCTTACCGATGATGAATGCGACTCGGCGATGTATGAACTCTCGATCCGTAGGGGGTCTCCCCTCCCAATGGGTTCCCTCTGGCTCCGGATGATCCTCACGACTGTGCTTGCCCACATTCCTCCTCACCCGGCAGAGATGACCCTGACGATGCTTGATGCGGCTGAAGAGAAGATCGAGGGCTTTCACGAATCGTGCCTGATTACTCAGGCTTTGAAGGACTGCTCGATTCACCTGCTGAGCCAAATAAGGGCCCGGCGAGCTATTATGTTTGCTTTCGTGGACGAGCATGGCACCAATCGATGGGGAGCGACTCCTCGCGAGAACCGTCACTTTGATGTGCTGGAGAGAGCGGAGAGAGAGATGGAGAATTTTGTTCTTTGCTTTGTTAACCCTTGTGCTACCGATCCCGTGTTTGGTGACCTTTTCCCGCTAGCGTAGAATATTTAAATTAGTCCCTTTTTTGTATGCTTTATGCTGAACCTCCATGTAGGCTTGGTACTCGTATGTATGTTTTCACTTGCATGAATAAACTTTGTGTTCTTCTTATGAAGACTTTATTTAGTCACCAATATTATCATCACGTCGCATGCACATCGGAGCTTCGCATATTATTTCATTTTTTTTTATAATTGCGAACGCATGCTTGACAGGATAGCGTCAAAATTTTTCCTATTGCTTCCCATACCCGATGATGTACGTGTGTTTTAGCTCGACTGCTGCTATCAACCGGAGCTTATTTATACAGTCCAGAGCGTTCCTATCCTGTCTCAGAGGCTGCGGTCGTGACAGTGGGCTTAAATGGCCGGACAAGGCGACACGTGGCGAACACATTGTTGTGCGAGGAAAGGGTTCGGTCGTAAATTCTCGGAGATGGAATTGGCTTCTAAGGCGCTGAGCGAGCTTCAAGCTAATCTCACCGCCAAGGCCAACAAAGCGTATGAACTCTGGCGGGTGCTTCAGGAGTCCATCAGAGAGGTGGTGGCTCTCGAAAAAGCTGCCGCGTTCACTCTTGAGAGGGTCGAGGCTCATAAGGTCACCGAGAAAGAGCTTGAAGGCCGGCTCGCTTCGTATCAGGCCCAGCAGGCGCAGGCGCAGGCGCAGGCGCAGGCCTGTCTTTTGGCGATCTTAAATCATGAGGCCGTGGCCCAACAAAAGTAGGATGAGCTGACCAAGCTGCTAAATCGCCCACCGGCTTGAAACATTTGTATCTTTTCCTTCCTCCTTGTATATACTCATAGATGAGAGTATCTTTTTTTTTGTTTCTTTCATGAATTGTACTTTGTATCCATTTTGGTTTATGAATAAAAGATACGTTTTTCTTCTCAATGACGTGTCTCTTTTCATTGAATGCGTTTGCGGACAATTTATCTTGATCTCCTTGCAGGACAGCGATGGCTTAGGATTCAGGGTTAAGATCTGTTTCCTAAGACTTTTGCATTTTATGAGCCACGAGGGTCTCATAAAGAGTTTTTCTCCCTACAGGTCGAGAGGATCCCATAGGTGTAAGTTCTTCTTAAGAATCGTGAGGATTCTTAAGCGGGTTTTCCCTTGAGAGTCATAAGGATCTCACAAGAGAGTTTTTCTTCCTTACAGGTCGTGAGGACCTGCAAGTGTTGGATGTGGTCACCCTTATCCGTGTTTCACGGGGTCAGGGGCTGCTCCAGGTATCGTAGTTTAAAGACGTCGCGGTCAAGGTTAAGGACCTCATAGTCCGTGGATTTATGGACTCCACAGTCCGATGTTAGTTTTAAGACATCACGGTCAAGGTTAAGGACCTCATAGTCCGTGGATTTAGGGACTCCATAGTCCGATGTTAGTTTTAAGACATCACGGTCAAGGTTAAGGACCTCATAGTCCATGAGTTTAAGGACCCCACAGTCCGTTGTTAGTTTTAAGACATCTCGGTCAAGGTTAAGGACCTCATAGTCCGTGGATTTAGGGACTCCACAGTCCGATGTTAGTTTTAAGACATCACGGTCAAGGTTAAGGACCTCATAGTCCGTGGATTTAGGGACTCCACAGTCCGATGTTTGGTTGCAGGGACCCGTCACCTCTTTGAAGACGTTAAGGAATTACAACGTCAGGCATCAAAGGAGTGAAGAGATGTGCCCTTAAACCAAAGTAGACTCAGTACAAAATCAGGGTGGTTGATTGTTAGTTTTAAGACATTGCGGTCGAGGTTAAGGACATCATAGTCCGTGGATTTTAGGGACTCCACAGTCCGGTGTTTGCTCTGGATGCTTCACACGGGTTCACGGCCGTGCTTGGTGAGGACCAGGCTCCACTTTGGATGCTTCGCACGGGTTCACTGCCATGCTCCGCGAGGACCAGGATCCGCTCTGGACGTTTTCCACGGGGTCAAAGAGTGACGTTATCCGCGTTCCATGTAACCAAGAATTTTGCACTAGATGCTTCACACGGGTTCACTGCCGTACTCGGCGAGGACTAGGCTCCGCTCTGGATGCTTCACACGGGTTCACTGCCGTGCTCCGCGAGGACCAGGATCCGCTCTGGACGTTTTCCACGGGGTCAAAGAGTGACGTTATCCGCGTTCCACGTAACCAGGAATTTTTGCACTAGATGCTTCACACGGGTTCACTGCCGTGCTCGGCAAGGACTAGGCTCCGCTCTGGATGCTTCACACGGGTTCACTGCCGTGCTCCGCGAGGACCAGGATCCGCTCTGGACGTTTTCCACGGGGTCAAAGAGTGACGTTATCCACGTTCCACGTAACCAGGAATATTGCACTAGATGCTTCACACGGGTTCACTGCCGTGTTCGGCGAGGACTAGGCTCCGCTCTGGATGCTTCACACGGGTTCACTGCCGTGCTCCGCGAGGACCAGGATCCGCTCTGGACGTTTTCCACGGGGTCAAAGAGTGACGTTATCCGCGTTCCACATAACCAGGAATTTTGCTGATTGTATCCGCGTTTCACGGGACGGAGGTTTGACTGTTGGCGATATGTATACCATGGAACTGGGAGTTGCCGCTGTTCCGCTTAGCTTAGAGTTGTGTTCGTTGTTACGAGACGAGTGTTGAAACGATCTCCAGGTCTCCTTTGGCCCGTCGAGACTTGGCTTCTTCTTCTGATGAAACCTGGGGGAGAAGTATGATCCCTTTTTGTTTACACCCTTGGATTGTGTACAGGGTGTGATGGAACATCACCTGTAGGGCATAAATTGAAACTTTTTTTTTATTTATATTTTATTTCTTTTTCCGCGATGCTCTATCATTTCAACTTTTATATCGCGGAGGTCACGATTGCCCTATCATTTCGGCGATTTTTCGCGGTGCCCAATCATTTCGGCTATTTATTTCATTTTCACTCGCTGTTTTTTATTGCGAGTTGCCCCATCATTTCGGCTATTTCGTATGCATGTGTGGCTTGTTACCTTTTTCGCCGCAAGCTTGGATTTTAGACACCGATTTCGGCATCAGCACCGCTGCAACTGGGATGTTGCCAGGAGCGAATCATCATTTGCCTCTGTCGATGTTGAACAAAGGTGGCTTAGTAAACAGGGTTAAGGGTCCTGTCGACCAAGGCTTTTGACTTCATGAGCCGTAAGGGTCTCACAAAGGTATTTCTCCCTACAAGTCATGAGGATCTTGTAGGTGTATTTTCTCCCTAGGGATCGTGAGGATTCCTAAGTGTATGTTCCTCTGTAAGTCGTAAGGATCCTACAAGAGGGTTTTCTCCTTATAAGTCGAGAGGAATTATAAGGGTTGTTCACCATATGGACATGTCCCTAGTCACGGGTGTGACTTTGCTGGGGAAATGTTTATTCGCGCCCGTGGATTGTATACAAGGGTCAGTATTGAGCCACTTGTAGGGCAGCATCGAAGGTTGTGGGGGATTTGCTTAAGAACATGTTTAGGTTTCTGTAACTTAAGACTTTCAAATCTCATGAGCCGTGAGGGTCCCATAAGAGAATTCTCCTTACGAGTCGTAAGGATCTCGCAAGTGTATTTTCTCCTTAGGAATCGTGAGGATCCCTAAGTGTGTTGCTCCTTTGTGAGTCGTAAGGATCTCACGCGAGTGGTTTCTCCTTACAGGGTCGAGAGGACCCTGTAAGTGTCTTTTAACGAGGTTGCGCCCTTTCAGGTTTTCACAAACACTCGCCGGTAGTCCTGCTGTTTTTACTCACGGTGCCCTTTCGGGTTTTCATCCGTGCCCCTTTTGCTTATGGACATACTGTTTTTTTATTCTTTTTCTCTTTTTTTTTTCTTTACAAGGTCGCGCCCTTTCGGGTTTTCACGAACACTCGCCGGTAGCCCTGCTGTTTTTACTCACGGAGCCCTTTCGGGTTTTCATCCGTGCCCATTTTGCTTATGGACATACCGTTTTTTTTGTTTTATTTATTTATATATATAATTTTCTTTTTCTCCTCTTTTTTTTTATTCATCTCGTCAGCTTAAGGATGCTGCGGTAGTAGTTTAGGGACGTTTCGGTCCGTCGTTAGTTTAAGGACGTTTCGGTCCGTCGTTAGTTTAAGGACGTTTCGGTCCATCGTTAGTTTAAGGACGTTTCGGTCCGTCGATAGTTTAAGGACGTTTCGGTCCTGTAACATTCAAAAAAAATAAAATATTATTTTTGGGAATTTTCATAATTTTTAATGAATATTTTAATAGTCGGTGTAATTAAATACCGATAAATGGTGAAAATTCCGGAGAAAATTTTAGAAATTCTAAAATAGGGTATTTTGTGGAAGTATGTCATTTTTAAGCTTTTATGGTTACGTATATGTTATTTTGGTGTAAATCGCGATTGACAATCGCTAAGTGGATTTTTGGCTTTTTGTGCAAGAATGTGCACATGACATTTTCTACACCTGTTTCTTGTTTTGGTCATGGTAGCCTAGGGTTGGGCCATGTTTAGGTGACCATGGTGGGTTGAACCATTTGATTAGAGCTGGGGTTATGTCGACTGTGTAGGGAGAAGTGAGCCATGGTGGCTTGGTGTCTTGTGAGCATTGTTTTGGAGAAAGAGAGAGATGGTTAGGATGTGCCATGATCCATCCCATATCATTATTCCTTGTGTTCTTTACCCCCTCTCACACAGCAGTCCCAAATTCTCCAAATTCAGCCCCATAGCAACACATCAGCTGCTACATCAGCCAATATCAGCAGCTGAAACAATAATTCAGCCACCCTACGAGCATCCCACATCAGCTACACCAGCCCCTAACCCCCTTAGTCCAACACCTAAATCATCACTTCAGCCTACCCTCAACATTTTCAGCCCACCATAGCTGACTTGCACACACCATCATGATGTTTCAGCTCCCATTGCTGACTTACACACTCATTTCAGCCATGATTTCAGCTGAAATAAATCTATCAGCCCCCTAGCTACTGCTACAAGCTATCACATCAGCCACCTACACACTCTCACCAATCCCTACAATAGCTACGACAGCTGCAGCCACCCCCTAGCACCATAGCCCCATACATATGCACCCCTTGTCAATACTTTCAGCCACAATAGCTGAAAATCAGCCAACTCTACACCTACACCATCATTTCAGCCCCTGTGCATCAGCTGCTGCTCAGCAGTAACATCAACACCATCCCATCAACAACTTCAACACAACATCTTATACTTCAAATTCACCACATATACCACCCCCTTCACTGCTGCAGCTGCTCCTGCAAAAACAATGAAACAAAAGAAAATGAAAAAAAGAAGTTGCAAGCAGCAGCTGAAGAAACAGCATCAGCATCAACTACTTCAGCATCTTCTGGAGCAAATGGAGAAGCTTCCCAGCAGCAACAGCCCTTCCACCTTATCTTCCTTCCCTTCTCCTTCCTCCTAGGACCTCGAGGTATAATCTCGCAATCCAAACTCTTTTCTTGCCAAGTTATAATTGTTTAGCGGAAATATCGTGTTACTATGTGATATTGTGCTAGTTTAGGCAATTTTGAGTGAAACTTGACCTAGTATTGGTATTGATCGTTAGTATAACCATATTAGATGTTTTTGAGACCATTGTAACCAATATTACTCTAGAATCCAAGTATTTACCAGAGTTATTCGACTTGGCGTATTTTACCGTTTTTGTCGATTTTGAGACCTTTCTGATATCTGCTTTCACCTGGGGCCTCCTAGAGAAAAGTAGACATGTCAGTGAGCTGTGCAGGCGCCCTGGAACCCCTACCAAAAGCCCTAGCCACCATCTCCAAACCCCGGCCGCAAATTTCATCATTCTGGCCGCAATTTGCGGCCGGACCAGCATAAAACTGCCTCGTTTTGCGTGCACATGCCCTTTTTCATGTAAAATTGACCCCCGGCATGTCTAGTTTTGACTGGTTCCTGTTAGGATAAAATCTGGGTTCATTTTCGTGAGTTGGCGTATGATTTACGACCTGTTTTCGTATGGATTTTGATATTCGATGATTCGTATCTGTCGGGTGGCGTTCGGACGTCGACGACAGAGGATATTGGCTGTTTTTGCACACAAGGTCACAGGTTTTTACCTATGGGCGTAGTGTGTACCATTTTGGTTTCCGATGTGATTTTTATGAGTTTTAGCATGTGATATCCTTGTAGGTACTCACGTGACGTCGAAGCGTTGGAGATGCAAATGGCGACATCGGCACCGGAACACATAACTAGGTGAGTAGATTTATATCTACGGGGAGAAGTCGGGTGGATGGCGTATAGCACCCCCGCAGTCCGAGGTGGTGTATATGGATGCGTATACACACCTATAAATATTATTGTTATTGGGATTATTATTGATGATTTAAAATGGATATTGGTGAACTTGGATGATTTTGGTTACGAAACCATAGGGTAGTGGGTGCACTACACATTCATGCACACATATACATACTTGCATACATCCTCACTTCATAGATGCTTATGGGATTCGTTATGGACATGTGTTCACTTGGGTATGAGGCTATATGTTTATTACGGATTTGAGGATGATACAGGGGATTGATATGAGTCGATGAGTTGACCTGAGATTATGATATCGGCGATATAACCTGTTATGATGGTAAAATTCATGATTTAGATACACTTGATACTTTAGAGGATTTTGGGGATGATGATGCCATAGTAATGGCGACATATATATTATGTGATCGACATGTGATATGATATGACAGGATATTTATAATAAGCCGCCTTGGGCGGGGTATACTCCTTGAGATGATATGTGCTGATGATATCGATTTATACGGGATTTGTCGACCGGTAGTTAGATCTTGATAATAGTAATGATGTTAGAATTGTACCAGACATAGGTCAGTACCCCGATGATGATATTGATAAAGAGAATACTTGATGATTAATATGACAAATGTGATATTGACCCGTACCCAGATTGGGGATGCCGTACGACGGATTTACGTACGAGCTATAATTTGATGTTTTGATCCGCACTCTTAACTTGGGAATAACTGATTTTAGAGATATGATATCGGATGTGATATTATCGAGGCGGGATCACCGACTATATATATATTTATATGTATCGAATCAGAGGTTAGGCGGTTTCCCTTACCTGCAGTTAGCTTATTAGCTCAGCCTTATTGTTGGCATAGCTGTACGACCTTTTTGACATTAGATGCAGTTTAGCGATTATGGTGTTCAGTATTTCAGCTCCCGCATATTATTATTGTTGCTCTGCATCACATACTGTTATGATTCATATTCTATTATTGATATCATGCTGCTAGGACACCAGCACCATTACCGATGATGCGTATGTTCCACATACACTTACTTGCCAGTTCACACACATCTTCATCGGTAATTGCCATGTCACTACACATTAGTATTATTGCATCAGGATACGACCCTTGAATGTGCATACTATTATTCCATGTTGCAGGACATACAGTTACACTTGCATTCTATTTATATGTCGCATACATCATGCTTCCTGATTATACGCATTGAGATATGTTGTTTCTATGTTATTCTGGATTTGGGAACCGTGGGTATTTCAAAGAGATTATGTAAATGTTTTAAAAACCCGGTTACCCTTGATATGATATTTCAGTGCGTTCACCATGTGTTTTCTCGGTGCTGAGAGTGACATGTGAAACCCGAATCGAGGAGGCGGATGAGACCGATTGCGGGTATATGGTGGACCCGGTGCGGTACCCCGGGGCAAGAAGATCGCAGATGATGGCGTTGAGCCTGTGCAGGGGAGCACTACCTACCGGTGATATTACCCGACACGTCGGATATCCGGAGGATACCGTCGTAGTCATGAGATGGATGGTAGGGGCCGATCTGGACTGACGGCGCCCTAGATTTTGTGATTGACACATTGAGATTTCGAGATATTGAGGTACAGAGATTGTGATACAGAGGTATCGAGATACTGAGACTTATGTTTTGTGCCGATGCTAGGCACTGTTTATGCTGATTTCATTTATGATACCTCATTTTTAAAATTACAGAAATCTCACAAAGTTACAAAAGCAGTTTTCTTCAGTACATGCATTCTGTTTCATGCATTCATACATCATTCATATGATATATTGCCACCTGATGCACCGGCACAAACATATGGGATTACACTTGGGTTAGATATTTAAATTAGCCATGGTTAGAGATTACTGGTTATATATTTGAGGATTATATATATTATGATCGTATGACCTAGGTTGCGTCATACATGCGATTTTCTGTTCGTAGATCTTTTTCTACTCACGAGTTGGCAACTCACCCCCGTTGTGCCCCAGTTTCTTGCAGGTGTTGCCGTACGGATTTCATTACGGCTTTGTGGGCACATCTTCTTCAGGTGACTTGCTAGTAGGTGGGTTATTTGTATCATAACCATCAGTATACATTGTATATTATATTTCAGTTGTATCTAGAAGTTCCATCAACCAAAACATGTACTTATTTGAGATAGAGACCAGTGATGTTTATTCTTTCGACCTTAGAGTCGCGGGTTATATTTCGATGAGTTCTTGCTGGTTGAGTTCATTTCTGCTGTGATCCTCGCCTTTAGGCGTTGTATATTATGATGCATACAGGTTGATTTGATTTGGTTCTTCCTATTCTCTACTACTTCTCTTGGTTTGGATTTCTGGGCTTCGGCTTACTTATTTTACGGACGCCTTGAGACGTTCGTAACTTAAGTGCCGGTCATGTTCTGTAATTTCGGGTCGTGACAAAGTTGGTATCAGAGCGTTAGGTTTTACCTTCGGAGTATAGGATGACCCTTGGTTGATGGAATAGGTAACTAAAGTAGAGTGACGTACCGTGGTATGTCCGCGGCATATTTACGATGCGCCACTCCACTTAAGAAGCCTTAGGATGTACATTTCCTTGTTCAGTATCATATTCCTTCCTGATCTAGCCTCATCGGTACCAGTTTTGGTTTTGCTGCCACGATTACTGGCAGGGAGAGCTACGGCTAGAGTTGCGGTCAGCTTGAGCTCGTCACGAACGAGGACTGACCGGGGCGTGATTCGGGCGACACACGATTGTAGAGATGTGTCTTTTGATTGTGCCTTGTGCCACGAGCGATGGATGGATCGCTGTATGAGATTACTCGGACATGCAGATCAGCACCAGAGGTTTGGGCCACTGACAGAGGCCGGCCAGATTTTGATGACCGTTGCTGTATTGCTCATTCATGATGATTGAGGCACAGCGCAGCGTGCAGACGAGCGAGCTAGTTTTGCTGCAAACGACAGGATATCGCCCAGATGTTGGAGCTATTGCAGTACGAGATCGTACTAAGAGATGATAGAAGGTCGTTAGTCACCGATGGTGAATGACTAGGACATGTGGATCATTCGCTACCCCGATGCGAGATCATCAGATAGATTGATTCCAGCTAGAGACGACTTCACGCGGAGACGTTGAGAGTCGACAGAGACGATCGAATGATAGTAACCTATTATTCCAAGTTTAAAGTATTTGGAAAGACATGCATGCAATTCTATGGACCCTCTAGAAGAATGAAACCCTAACTCGACATAATGACCGTGTGAAAGCCTTTTGACCTTAGGGTTTGCCGCAGTTCTGCGACGCCATTAGTGAGGCTTGGGTTTGCCCTTCTACGGCTGGACCACCGATGCTGTGGTATGTACGCGATACTATTATACTATACCCAAGATGTTGAGTTCTTGGGGGATTATGAGGTTTTAACGACTGGATCAGATGGCTCGATTTAATTCGGATGCTAGATGGTGAGATGCATTTCTTGGGAGACTTCAGATATGAGGATAGCCATTGGAGTTCAGTCCATGCAGCCACGACGAGACGAATCCGAAGCAGTCGACATTAGAGAAAAATAGAGTAAGAGGTACGCGCAAGGTCTGGATGAGACGACGTTCCACTCCGCCGACATCAGAAATGCGATGCGCATACTGAGGCATTGTAACTGGATATACCTTCTAGAAGGAGTTGCGATGAGTATGCAGCCGTTCCGGAATAAGAAGCAGATATAGAAAAGGACGATGATTTCCGGACAGTTGGCAGAGATGAGACTGGAAGAGACCTTGGGTAGGATTCCTCCCAGGACACTGCTGCAATGATACTTGCACCCAGGATCAGACGTGTTACGTACATTCAGAGAGCCAGAGGTCGACGCCAGTGACATGTTTCTTTACGAGTGAACGCGATGACTGACTGAGAAATGACCAGAGAGTGCCAGAACGGAATCGACCCCGTTAACACACCTGACAGGGCCGATGAGCCGATGGATCGTGAGATTTGGTAATCCACAGAGAATAATTGGATCCAGGAGTGGTCGTATTACGCACACCAGCAGGCCAGAGTTCAGGATCGTCGACGAGTTATGCTACGAGTAACCAAGACAATTGGCCCGAGATTCTTGGAGGATGCGCTTGAGCGGAACTATTCCGCCATACTTGATTTCGGTATTGTTGGGCTATTTATTCGCATGATTTGATTTTGATGATTGAGTATTTACGATTTTCGCAAAGTCGTTGCACTTGATATCGTCTTCGTGCCTTGGTTTCACATGTTTGTGATTTTATGGGTCTTAGACATTTGAGTTGATTTTGTGCGTATACACGCACACGATTTGGTTCCTGCACTCTGTATAGTTTACATACGCTTGCAGTGCAGTGACATATATTTTGTGCACTTGTATGCACTGGACTTCTATTTCGATGGTGATGCTCGATATTTGTTTCGTGCATGATGGATGCACCAGATTTAGATTTTTAGCGCATGTTGGGCGCATGTTATGAGATGCGATTTGGTGCACACCAGATGCACTAAACCGAGATTCTTCGTGCATGTCAGATGCACCTGTTTGTGCTGTCAGGCACACCTGTTGCCTTGACAGATGATTCGTGCACACCCGATGCACTTAGATATTGTTTTTGTGCGCATGTATGGCACATTCATGGATTTTGATTTCCGTGCGCACCAGACGCACAGGGTTTTTATATGCACATTTTTAGAATTGATTTATTAGGGAGCAGTACATTTCTATGATATTGCGATTGATTTTCATACTGAGCAGGACTGGTCAGATGACAGTGTCTGGGTATATTTTGCATGCACTGATAGATTTCAAAGGGATTTCCTAAAGCGAGCTATAGACTCATTATTTACATGTAAAAAATTCCGATTTCTAGCATATCGGTTTTGCTTTGGATTTGGCAGTCGTGTTTTCATCTTGACTCCGATGATTACGAGACGCTTGACGGAGTTTTGACTTCGAGTTATCTGCTTGTTACTCATGCGCATGTATTGCGCTATGATGCCTTTTATATACTGATGATTTCGGAGCCCCATTGGTTTAGACATTTTATTGAAATGTTTTTAGAATTGGGAGGTTTAAATTTAAATTCGGGGACCGAATTTCTTTAAGGGGGGAAGATTGTAACATTCAAAAAAAATAAAATATTATTTTTAGGAATTTTCATAATTTTTAATGAATATTTTAATAGTCGGTGTAATTAAATACCGATAAATGGTGAAAATTCCGGAGAAAATTGTAGAAATTCTAAAATAGGGTATTTTGTGGAAGTATGTCATTTTTAAGCTTTTATGGTTACGTATATGTTATTTTGGTGTAAATCGCGATTGACAATCGCTAAGTGGATTTTTGGCTTTTTGTGCAAGAATGTGCACATGACATTTTCTACACCTGTTTCTTGTTTTGGTCATGGTAGCCTAGGGTTGGGCCATGTTTAGGTGACCATGGTGGGTTGAACCATTTGATTAGAGCTGGGGTTATGTCGACTGTGTAGGGAGAAGTGAGCCATGGTGGCTTGGTGTCTTGTGAGCATTGTTTTGGAGAAAGAGAGAGATGGTTAGGATGTGCCATGATCCATCCCATATCATTATTCCTTGTGTTCTTTACCCCCTCTCACACAGCAGCCCCAAATTCTCCAAATTCAGCCCCATAGCAACACATCAGCTGCTACATCAGCCAACATCAGCAGCTGAAACAATAATTCAGCCACCCTACGAGCATCCCACATCAGCTACACCAGCCCCTAACCTCCTTAGTCCAACACCTAAATCATCACTTCAGCCTACCCTCAACATTTTCAGCCCACCATAGCTGACTTGCACACACCATCATGATGTTTCAGCTCCCATTGCTGACTTACACACTCATTTCAGCCATGATTTCAGCTGAAATAAATCTATCAGCCCCCTAGCTACTGCTACAAGCTATCACATCAGCCACCTACACACTCTCACCAATCCCTACAATAGCTACGACAGCTGCAGCCACCCCCTAGCACCATAGCCCCATACATATGCACCCCTTGTCAATACTTTCAGCCACAATAGCTGAAAATCAGCCAACTCTACACCTACACCATCATTTCAGCCCCTGTGCATCAGCTGCTGCTCAGCAGTAACATCAACACCATCCCATCAACAACTTCAACACAACATCTTATACTTCAAATTCACCACATATACCACCCCCTTCACTACTGCAGCTGCTCCTGCAAAAACAATGAAACAAAAGAAAATGAAAAAAAGAAGTTGCAAGCAGCAGCTGAAGAAACAGCATCAGCATCAACTACTTCAGCATCTTCTGGAGCAAATGGAGAAGCTCCCCAGCAGCAACAGCCCTTCCACCTTATCTTCCTTCCCTTCTCCTTCCTCCTAGGACCCCCTCGAGGTATAATCTCGCAATCCAAACTCTTTTCTTGCCAAGTTATAGTTGTTTAGCGGAAATATCGTGTTACTATGTGATATTGTGCTAGTTTAGGCAATTTTGAGTGAAATTTGACATAGTATTGGTATTGATCGTTAGTATAACCATATTAGATGTTTTTGAGACCATTGTAACCAATATTACTCTAGAATCCAAGTATTTACCAGAGTTATTCGACTTGGCGTATTTTACCGTTTTTGTCGATTTTAAGACCTTTCTGATATCTGCTTTCACCCGGGGCCTCCTAGAGAAAAGTAGACATGTCAGTGAGCTGTACAGGCGCCTTGGAACCCCTACTAAAAGCCCTAGCCACCATCTCCAAACCCCGGCCGCAAATTTCATCATTCTGGCCGCAATTTGCGGCCAGACCAGCATAAAACTGCCTCGTTTTGCGTGCACAGGCCTTTTTTCATGTAAAATTGACCCCCGGCATGTCTAGTTTTGACTGGTTCCTGTTAGGATAAAATCTGGGTTCATTTTCGTGAGTTGGCGTATGATTTACGACGTGTTTTCGTATGGATTTTGATATTCGATGATTCGTATCTGTCGGGTGGCGTTCGGACGTCGACGACAGAGGATATTGGCTGTTTTTGCACACAAGGTCACAGGTTTTTACCTATGGGCGTAGTGTGTACCATTTTGGTTTCCGATGTGATTTTTATGAGTTTTAGCATGTGATATCCTTGTAGGTACTCATGTGACGTCGAAGCGTTGGAGATGCAAATGGCGACATCGGCACCGGAACACATAACTAGGTGAGTAGATTTATATCTACGGGGAGAAGTCGGGTGGATGGCGTATAGCACCCCCGCAGTCCGAGGTTGTGTATACGGATGCGTATACACACCTATAAATATTATTGTTATTGGGATTATTATTGATGATTTAAAATGGATATTGGTGAACTTGGATGATTTTGGTTACGAAACCATAAGGTAGTGGGTGCACTACACATTCATGCATACATATACATACTTGCATACATCCTCACTTCATAGATGCTTATGGGATTCGTTATGGACATGTGTTCACTTGGGTATGAGGCTATATGTTTATTACAGACTTGAGGATGATACAGGGGATTGATATGAGTCGATGAGTTGACCTGAGATTATGATATCGACGATATAACCTGTTATGATGGTAAAATTCATGATTTAGATACACTTGATACTTTAGAGGATTTTGGGGATGATGATGCCATAGTAATGGCGACATATATATTATGTGATCGACATGTGATATGATATGACAGGATATTTATAATAAGCCGCCTTGGGCGGGGTATACTCCTTGAGATGATATGTGCTGATGATATCGATTTATACGGGATTTGTCGACCGGTAGTTAGATCTTGATAATAGTAATGATGTTAGAATTGTACCAGACATAGGTCAGTACCCCGATGATGATATTGATAAAGAGAATACTTGATGATTAATATGACAAATGTGATATTGACCCGTACCCAGATTGGGGATGCCGTACGACGGATTTACGTACGAGCTATAATTTGATGTTTTGATCTGCACTCTTAACTTGGGAATAACTGATTTTAGAGATATGATATTGGATGTGATATTATCGAGGCGGGATCACCGACTATATATATATTTATATGTATCGACTCAGAGGTTAGGCGTTTTCCCTTACCTGCAGTTAGCTTATTAGCTCACCCTTATTGTTGGCATGGCTGTACGACCTTTATGACATTAGATGCAGTTTAGCGATTATGGTGTTCAGTATTTCAGCTCCCGCATATTATTATTGTTGCTCTGCATCACATACTGTTATGATTCATATTCTATTATTGATATCATGCTGCTAGGACACCAGCACCATTACCGATGATGCGTATGTTCCACATACCCTTACTTGCCAGTTCACACACATCTTCATCGGTAATTGCCATGTCACTGCACAGTAGTATTATTGCATCAGGATACGACCCTTGAATGTGCATACTATTATTCCATGTTGCAGGACATACAGTTACACTTGCATTCTATTTATATGTCGCATACATCATGCTTCCTGATTATACGCATTGAGATATGTTGTTTCTATGTTATTCTGGATTTGGGAACCGTGGGTATTTCAAAGAGATTATGTAAATGTTTTAAAAACCCGGTTACCCTTGATATGATATTTCAGTGCGTTCACCATGTGTTTTCTCGGTGCTGAGAGTGACATGTGAAACCCGAATCGAGGAGGCGGATGAGACCGATTGCGGGTATATGGTGGACCCGGTGCGGTACCCCGGGGCAAGAAGATCGCAGATGATGGCGTTGAGCCTGTGCAGGGGAGCACTACCTACCGGTGATATTACCCGACACGTCGGATATCCGGAGGATACCGTCGTAGTCATGAGATGGATGGTAGGGGCCGATCTGGACTGACGGCGCCCTAGATTTTGTGATTGACACATTGAGATTTCGAGATATTGAGGTACAGAGATTGTGATACAGAGGTATCGAGATACTGAGACTTATGTTTTGTGCCGATGCTAGGCACTGTTTATGCTGATTTCATTTATGATACCTCATTTTTAAAATTACAGAAATCTCACAAAGTTACAAAAGCAGTTTTCTTCAGTACATGCATTCTGTTTCATGCATTCATACATCATTCATATGATATATTGCCACCTGATGCACTGGCACAGACATATGGGATTACACTTAGGTTAGATATTTACATTAGCCATGGTTAGAGATTACTGGTTATATATTTGAGGATTATATATATTATGATCGTATGACCTAGGTTGCGTCATACATGCGATTTTCTGTTCGTAGATCTTTTTCTACTCACGAGTTGGCAACTCACCCCCGTTGTGCCCCAGTTTCTTGCAGGTGTTGCCGTACGGATTTCATTACGGCTTTGTGGGCACATCTTCTTCAGGTGACTTGCTAGTAGGTGGGTTATTTGTATCATAACCATCAGTATACATTGTATATTATATTTCAGTTGTATCTAGAAGTTCCATCAACCAAAACATGTACTTATTTGAGATAGAGACCAGTGATGTTTATTCTTTCGACCTTAGAGTCGCGGGTTATATTTCGATGAGTTCTTGCTGGTTGAGTTCATTTCTGCTGTGATCCTCGCCTTTAGGCGTTGTATATTATGATGCATACAGGTTGATTTGATTTGGTTCTTCCTATTCTCTACTACTTCTCTTGGTTTGGATTTCTGGGCTTCGGCTTACTTATTTTACGGACGCCTTGAGACGTTCGTAACTTAAGTGCCGGTCATGTTCCGTAATTTCGGGTCGTGACTGGTCCGTTATTAGTTTAAGGACATTTCGGTCCGTCCAGGAGAGGGCCAGCTACTACTCATAGAGCTTTGAGCTTTAGGAAGATAGCGAGCGGACATAGTCGTCGTCATCTATCATTGACCTAGGCTGTGGCTCATTAAGCGCAGTATTTCTTTAGGAAGCGGCCGTTTATTGGCCTGAAAGGCCTTTCACCGTGCATGTCCATGAGTAGATAGGCCCCACCCTGGTAGACCTTATCTATGATGTACGGGCCTTCATAGTTTGGCTCGAATTTTCCCCGCTTGGCGCGATTGGGGATCATAGGCCTTTTGACAACTAGCACGAGTTCGCCTTGGCGGAATGTCCTCGGCCTGGTCAATCTTTCATACGAGCGCGTCATTTTCTCTTTATAAGCTTCTAGATTTTGTTACGCTATGAGCCGTGTTTCTTCAAGAGCATCAAGCTCCTCGAGCCGGAGGTTAGCATTTTCTTCGTTCGTCAGTTCGTAGTGGACTGCCATTCGTAGAGAGGGTAGCTCTATTTCGAGGGGGAGTACCGCTTCCGTACCGAATACCAGTGCGTACGGCGTTGTGTTTGTGGCCGTCTTGAACGTAGTTCGATAGGCCCAAAGGGCCTCTTGCAGCCTCTCGTGCCAGTCCTTCTTATTTCGGGACACCGTTTTCTTTATGATTTTTGTCAAGGTCTTGTTGAAGGCCTTGGCGAGACCGTTAGCTCGCGGATTATAAACCGAGGAATACCTCCAGTCTATATTATGCTGTTGCGCAAAGCGGCTGATCTTGTGACTTCTGTAGGCTGGCCCGTTATCAGAAATAATCCGTCGCGGAGTTCCAAACCGATAAATGACGTGCGTCTTGAAGAAATGAAGAATATTTTCTACCTTCACTTCCCTTAACGGTACTGCTTCCGCCCATTTAGAGAAGTAATCAGTCGTTGCCAGGATAAAACGATGTCCCCTGGATGACGCTGGTTCGATGGGGCCGATTATGTCAGTTCCCCACATTTCGAATGGCCAGCTAGACACTGTTGGATGTAGTGGATTTGGATGTTGGTGGATAAAGTCCCCATGAATCTGGCACGAGTGGCATTGCTTCGCATACTCGAGGCAGTCCTGGATCATCGTGGGCCAATAATAACCCATTCGTTTGATCTTCAATTTCATCTTCGGGCCTGCTTGGTGAGAACCGCAGTGTCCGTCGTGAACTTCCTGAACGACTCTTTCTGCTTCGTCAGGTCTTAAGCATCTCAGCCACAGAGAATCAAACGATCTCTTGTATAGAGTATCGTTGACGAAAGCGAAAGATAGAGCTCGTTTCATGAGCTGATATCTTGAGGACGCTTCTTCGGGCATTCGGTGGGACTTAAAGTAGTCTATGAAGACTTCCCTCCAGTCCTCAGCCTTCTCACGGTCTTTTATTTGTAGGGTCGTCTGCTCAGTCGCTCCCTTTTCTTCGTATGATTCCGGAGATATTTCTGCCGGGGCGAGCACTCGACGGCTTTGTACCACGATTCTGACATCATCGAGGTTCTCGTCAGCCAGTTCTTTAGCGAACTTAGCTAACGCGTCTGCTTTGCTATTTTCTGCGCGTGGTATACTTTCCAAAGTATAGGAGGGAATTTGGGTCAACAGTTGTTGCACCTTTTCGTCGTATTTCACCAATTCTGGTTTGCATGTCTGGTAGTCGCCGTTTACTTGACTAACGACCAGTTGGGAGTCCCCATATACGAGGAGATTTTCAATTCCCATGTCGATGGTGATCTCGAGGCCTGCTATCAGAGCTTCGTATTCGGCTTCATTGTTTGTCCTCGGCTCTATTAAGGAGAAGGCGAAGCGCATTATCCCTCCTTGTGGAGTTACGAAGATGAGGCCTACCCCCGATTTGATCATTGGGATACCTTGTTTGCGCTTCTTTACGGAGGACGCTCCATTGAAATAGAGTTCCCATCGGGTACTACCGCCGTCGATCGCATCAAATGCATGCTCGTCCGGCAGATCGCAGTTCAGAGGAGAACCGGCAGGTACTGGATGCTCAGCAAGGAAGTCGGCAATGGCCTGGCCTTTCACTGCCTTAAGAGGTCGATACGTTATCGAGAACTCCATCAGGAGTAGAGCCCATTTAGCGAGTCGACCCGTCAATATAGCCTTTGACATCAAATATTTAAGAGGGTCCACCTTCGAGATGAGACGGACTTCGTGCGCCAACGCATAGTGCCTGAGCTTTGTTATCGCGAAGATCAACGCCAAGCAGTGTTTTTCAATGGGAGAGTAGTTGCTTTCTGCCCCGAGCAGAACTCGACTTAAGTAGTAGAGTGCTCTCTCTTTTCCTTGATCGTTCTCTTATGCCCATAATGCGCCTAAGGAACCTTCGAGGGCGGTTGTATAAAGAATGAGGGGTTTTCCCTTGACCGGCGTAGCCAACACCGGAGGGTTCTGCAGGTACTGCTTGATCTCCTCTAGTGCACCTTGGCATTTGTGATCCCAAATAAATGGAGTTCCCTTCTTCATCAGGTGGCTGTAAGGACGGCACTTGCCTGAAAGATTGGCGATAAATCGCCGGATGTATGCGAGCTTCCCTTGGAGAGACCGCAACTGTTTGAGGGTTCTTGGCGGAGGCATTTCCATGATCACCTTGATCTTAGATGGATCTACTTCGATACCTTGGTGTTGGATGATGAATCCCAGAAATTTAACCGAGGAGACTCCGAACGCGCATTTGAGGGGATTCATCTTCAAATTATATTGCCGAAAGCGTTGAAATACAGTCTCCAGATGCTTTAAATGCTCTTCGTATGACGTGCTCTTCACTACGAGGTCATCGATATAGCACTCGACGATGTCATGTATGAGTTCGTCGAAGATCTTTGTCATGGCCCTTTGATAGGTAGCGCCGGCGTTCTTTAGACCAAAGGGCATAACCTTGTAGCAGAATATACCCAAAGGGGTCTGGAAAGCGGTGTGCTTCTGGTCTTCGGGATGCATCTTTATCTGATTGTACCCTGATGAACCGTCCATAAAGGAGAAAACCTCGTGAGTGGACGTGTTATCTATCATTAGCTCGGTTACCGGTACTGGGAAATCGTCCTTCGGGCAAGCTTTATTGAGATCCCTGAAATCCACGCATATGCGTACCGTCCCATTTTTCTTCATTACCGGGATGATGTTGGCGATCCAGTCAGGATATTGGACTTCTTGGATAAATCCAGAATCGATCAGCTTCTTGACTTCGGCGTTGATGCTCATCTCAAGCTCGAGCCGCATCCTTCTCGGCGCCTGCTTGACTGGCTTGATATCCGGGGATATTGCTAATTTATGCACAACAATCTCCGGATCTAATCCTGGCATCTCGGAATAGTTCCATGCGAAGCAGTCTTTATGCTGTAGAAGCACGTTCTTTAACTCAGCCACCCTTTCTTCAGATAGCAGCTCGCTGACAAATGTCGGTCGCGGATCATCTGCCGATCCCAACTCAATCTTCTTGAGGTTATCTGCAGTAGTATGTATGCCATCTTCCAGTTCTTTTGGAGCTGGCGGACATTCTGAGATCACCTCATCATTGCTGTTCTTAAAGCACCAGGGAAGGTCATCCATGTTCTTGGGCTCTTCTTTTAATATCGTAATCGTGTAACAGGTGCGAATCCGCTTCCAGGACTGAGGTGGCTCTGGTTCTGCTTTTGCGGCTTTGGGTTCGTGCTTTTGTGGCGGCGTTACCCTCCAGCTGTTGGATAAAGCGAATCTGCCCTGTTGGTACTGGTCCTCGACCCAGTTCTTGAAGGTGAAGCAATCTTCGGTAGGATGTCCTATGGCTCGGTGATAAGAGCAATAGCTCAGATGAGAAGCCTTGTTAGCTTGATCAGGGTGTCTAGACTCTGGAAGCGCAATCATTTGATGTTTTATAGCGAGCTCGAGTAACCTCTCCGTCTTGTCTCGAGGGAAGGAATACGCTCGACTCATCTTCTTCATGAGGGACAAATCCGGACCACGCAACGCCCGATCACATGACTCTCTAATCCTGCGTCGTTGTTGTCGGCTCCTCTTTCCGCTTCTTGATTTATTTCTGCCTCTGCGTCGGGCCTTTCGTACAACGGGTTGACAGGGATGATCATCTTTGTCTTTTGCAGCCTGTTGAAACAGACGTTGCGTCCTGGCCTTCTCGTAGATGGCCATCTCGCGGTTGTGGTCTTCCCGAACTTTTTGACCCACTTTCCTGATAAGCTTGTCCATTCGTTCTTCAAACGACGGACTCGGCCCTTCAATCGCGGGATCTAGTTTTGATGAGGGGTTGGCATTTCCTGACAGGGAGTCCTCTTCTTCATCAAGGGTATATATGGCGTAGCTACTGTGGGCCCGTTCCCGTTTTCCGGCTCTCACGTATCCAAGCCCAAGTGTTTCCATTTTCCCGTTGGGCAATTTGCGTTGAGTCCCAGGGACATCCCAAATCCTGTTGTAGAACCGAGCTTGTCGAACAGTCTGTTTTAAGGGTACCCCTTGGCGCTTCAATAGCCTCTTTAGTCCATTTGTGTAGTATCTGGGCAAACGGATGGGTTGGAGCCTGTCGAGTGTAGCATCCGCGCCATGCCAGATCTCTTTCTCTACTTTCAACTCTGAGGATCGGTAGAATAGGATTACCTTCTCACCCCTATGCCTGGGAGGGACGTAAAACGTTTGCAGGTCCTGCATATTGTAAGCTTGAAGTGTGTCGAGATCCTTGTAATGTTCTCGCGGCACCATGGTGATTCGCAAACTCTGATCATTGCTAGGGGGTGCTTGTATTGACGGCCGATTGGAGAACACAGCATTAACCTCATCTTCTGAGTCACTTCCGAAGACCAACATGGGGGCGGACGTCCCCGGGTTGTTGCGTTGAGATGGCCCAGCATAAACTATCTCTTCTTCTTCTTCGGTATCGCTCCCGAAAACAGGGATGGTGGCGGCGGCTTTGTTCTCCAGCTTGCAACACCTTTCTATATCCTCGAAATCTGGAAAAAAGTACTTCGCATCTTCGTATTTGCGGACTTCGTTCACAGAAAATGGGTTCAGCTCACCCGTTACGGTATACTCGAAACTATCCTTAAAGTACTTCATACACTGATGTTGTGTAGAAGGGATGATGTTGTACTCGTGTAACCAAGGGCGACCGAGCAAGGCGTTGTAGCAGGTCTTGGCATCAATGACATGGAATTTGATGTCCGTGACGAGCAGTCCGAAGCGTAATGTTAGTATTACAGATCCGAGAGTCCGTGACGATTGTGAATCGAAACCGGAGATGGTAATTTTATCACGAGCGAGGTGTTGCACACTCATGCAGATTTCCTTTAACACCCGAACGTTAAGGAGATTGACGGAGGATCCATTATCCACTAGGATCTTGCCTATCTTGATATCATGGCAGTATCCAAAGACATATAGGGGACGGTTGTGGTCGCACGTCCCGAGAAGGAGGTCTTCGTCACCGAAAGTGATATCGGCCATATGCACTTCTTCCAATTCATCCTTCATCCTTTCAGTGGCGAGGAAGGCTTGGAATTGCTCAGGTTCTCGTAACGCCTTAATTAGTGAATCTCGCGCTTCTTTTGATAATAGGAGGGCATCGAGAATGCTAAGCTGAGAAGGTAGCTTCCTTATGTAGGGTTCCTAGGCACACTAAGGAGTTGTCACAAGGCATCAACCATGCCAAATTAAAATTTTACATGTGCCGAAGAACTCTAATACGGATCGTTGACTAGAGTTTAGGCGAAACTAGAAGCTAGTTAACAACTTAACTAAAGAGTGAATGAAAATACAACCTTTGTAGTTTCGTTACTCCACCTCCAAAGCTTCATGACGATGTACCTTCACTTCGATCATCGGATCCCGGACTCCGGTGATGGTTTCGTCGGAGAAACAATCGGGCTAAGTCAAAGACTACGATGCCGAAGAAGATCTACGTCGAGGCAACTCAAACTCGAGCTCCGCCTTCACCAAGTCAAGAAACTTGTGAAGACAACATACTCTACTACAAGGCAAGTTGTAGAGAATGAAGAAAGAGGAGGAGGGTTGACTTTAGATTTATTTTTCTCACTCTTTTGATAAGGTTGCTATTGATGGATGAGAGCTTTTCTTCTTCTTGATGAAGAAGAAGAAGAAGCATGAAAGAATGAGTGTTATTTTTCAATAGGAAAAATAATATGATATCTATCATAATGGCAACCATAGTTAGATGTAGAGACGGAACCATGGTTTGGGTTGAATGGTTGGGTCAAGGTCAAGAGACAAAATGGTGCAAGCTTCAAAGCTTCATCAAATTTCATGACATAGAATTTCATGCAAGATTAAAAACTAGCCACCATTTTATTCTTGCCCCCCACTAAGAATAACAAATGAATAAATAGATAATGAAAAGAAAGCCCTAACCATTATACAACCATGGTTTGATCTTTACACAAACTTAAGTTAGCTTGTATCAACAAACATGATACAATCAAGTGCACATGAAAATATATCACATATACAATGTGCACATCAAGTGAGAAAATCCATCTTAAGTGAACCAATACTAGTTAATGTAAAGTAATATATCAAATATATAATTATACATTAAATCATTAAATCAACACTTGATTTAACGATCCGGTCATATCTCATATAACCGACTAATATCAACAGTAATAACTTATCGAATCAATACTTGATCCGATAACCCGGCTATATCGCATATAACCGATCAATGTTACAAATCGCGAAAATAGAATCCAGTATCTCATACTGGTATTATTCTCGTCCCCGTACATATCTCATATGCGCCCCTATTTCATTTTGCTCGAGCCAGGAAACCTCTATGTAGGACTCTAAAGACTCGTCAATACTCCGGTAGCAGGTGATGATCATATCAAACACCCACAAGCCGCAAGCGGTCTGCCAAACGTAACGGCCACCCGGGTATTGAGCGATCAGAAGATCGACGAGCTAGCCCGCTCACACTCCTGTGAATCCAACCAGTAACACTTACCATACAGTCCGGTCTGTTCGTCTGATATGTCGCATATCAAGTCTAGGGGTGGTAGGCGTCAGACCCCAATAACCGATAAGTCGTGCAGATGTAAGGCTCATAACGGGTCGAGAAACTACTGGTAACACTTACCAGCAAATCTCTAAATCAGCCCTGGCCAGGGACTTCCCTGCTACGGCCAATCAAGCACAGCGCAACATCAACCCCCAATACCGGGAGAGACGAAACCCCTCCTATCGCTCATTGCCTCCATGTGACTCGGGACTGCCCCCAAAGACCACCGTTTTGCACGCCCTCATGGACGTGGTAAGGTGGAGATCAAAGGACAGTGGGAGTCACACAAGGCTCTATGACGATCTCGGGTCTACAGACTAACCTGTACAAGTGTCACCTGAGAACTGCCATCCGACGTGAGGTATAATACCATCTGGGAGTTCTCAGCGAGTCCGTCCAGTGTACCCAGTCTCCACTGAGCATCCGTATACCATCTCTGATGTCAAACATCAATGGATATGGGATCATCCATCGCCCATCTCATGGGTCGAGAAGCGTATACGCTAGTCTACACTGGTATATCGATGCCCCGTCTCGATACACCCACGACTAGGGACCTTGAAGGATGTACTTATGGACTACCATGTCCCCACTAGTATGATCTACATCATAGTCTAGGTAGTCAAGTACACATCCTAAGGGCTTTACCAACATGTAACTATATAGACAGTTTAAAGAGACAAGTATACATGTTAAGATAAAGAGCAACCAGATAGCATACTATCATGTCGAGCAAGAAAGTCATCTCTATATATGACCAAGCATCCAATATAATATACATCATATGTACAATACTGGCCTCTAGGGCATACATACAACTAACAATCTCCCACTTGCACTAGGGCCAGCTGCTATAGTATCGCATACCAAGCATCCCAAAGAGTCTCTCAAACTGTATCTGGGGAATAGCCTTCGTGAGTGGATCCGCTGTGTTATTCTTCGTATCAACTCTCCTGACCTTGATCTTCCGGCGATCAACTATCTCCCGGATCAGGTGATACCGCCTCAGAATGTGCCTGGATCGCTGATGGGACCTGGGTTCCTTGGCCAAAGCCACCGCTCCATTGTTATCGCAATACAAAGGTATTGGATTCTCAATGGATGGAACCACTCCAAGTTCAATAATGAACTTCTTGATCCAGACAGCCTCTTTGGCAGCATCGTTGGCAGCGATGTATTCAGCCTCCATCGTCGAGTCTGCCATGGTTTCCTGCTTGGAACTCTTCCAGCTAACCGCCCCTCCGTAAAGGGTAAAGACAAATCCCGATTGCGACTTAGAGTCGTCCTTATCACTCTAGAAGCTCGAATCGGTAAAGGACTCCACCTGGAGTTCTCCGTTACCATACACCAAGAGCATCTCTTTAGTCCTTCGTAAGTACTTGAGAATGCTCTTCAAAGCTGTCCAGTGACTCTCTCCAGGATCAGCTTGATACCTGCTCACTACACTTAGTGAGTATGCTACATCGGGTCTGGTACATAGCATCGCGTACATGATAGAGCCTACAGCCGAAGCATAGGGTATCCCTTGCATGCGAGCTCTTTCCAAATCAGTCTTGGGAGACATCTCTTTGGAGAGAGTGACTCCAGAGATCGTGGGTAAGTTCCCACGCTTGGATTCTTCCATACTAAACCTCTTTAGTACGGTGTCAATGTACCTGGATTGGGACAATCCCAATATCCGTTTGGATCTATCTCTATAGATCCTCATTCCCAATATGCAGGAGGCATCACCAAGATCTTTCATTGAGAATCTTTGTGATAAGAAGAGCTTGACCGATTGCAGCATAGGAATATCATTTCCTATCAAGAGTATGTCGTCCACGTACAATACGAGGAAGACAACCTTACTCTCTGCCACCTTCTTGTGAATACAAGGTTCATCTGGGTTTTTGACGAAATCAAACTCTTTGATAACGACGTCAAAGCAGATGTTCCAACTCCGCGATGCTTGCTTTAATCCGTAAATGGATTTAAGCAGCTTGCACACCTTCCCGCTGCTCCCACTGTCTACGAAGCCCTCTGGCTGAGTCATGTACACGCACTCTTCTAAATCACCATTTAGAAAGGCGGTCTTAACATCCATTTGCCAGATTTCGTAATCATGATATGCAGCGATGGCAAGCATGATCCGGATGGATTTAAGCATAGCCACTGGAGAAAAGGTTTCGTCATAGTCCACACCTGGTCTTTGGCGAAAACCTTTTGCTACAAGTCTAGCTTTGAAAGTCTCCACTTTCCCATCTACACCAAGTTTCTTCTTGAAGATCCACTTGCTCCCAATGGGTTTTACCCCTTCAGGAGCAATTTCCAAAGTCCATACTTTGTTGGTGTACATGGATTCCATCTCGGACCGCATAGCATCCAGCCATTTCACTGAGTCCCTACTCGTGATGGCCTGCTCGAAACTAGTTGGGTCATCATCCTCCATGATGCAATCCTCGCTCCCACCATCCATGAGAAAACCGTAGTATCTCTCAGGTGGGTGAGGAACCCTGCTAGATCGGCGGAGAGGCTGAGGTTCGTCGGGAGCTACTGAATCCTCTGGTTCAACCAAATCTTCTGTTGTAGTCTGTATTGCTGGAACTTCTTCCAGTTCTACCTCCTTGCCACTAATCTCCTTTCCAAGAAATTCCTTTTCTAAAAAGGTGGCATGTCGAGAAACAAACACCTTTTGTTCCTCGGTGTGGTAGAAGATATACCCGCGCGAATGTTTGGGATATCCAATAAACTTACACAGAATGGACCTTGCCGCGAGTTTGTCCGGATTTTGCGTTTTTACATATGCCGGACAACCCCATATCTTAACATAATTAAGACATGGTCTCTTTCCTTTCCATATCTTATATGGAGTGGTTGGCACAGATTTGGTTGGGACCATATTCAATAGATGTATGGCTGTCTCAAGCGCATACCCCCAGAAGGAAATAGGTAACTCAGCTGTGCTCATCATAGAGCGCACCATATCTAATAGGGTGCGATTCCTCCGTTCTGATACACCATTGTGCTGTGGTGTATATGGAGGAGTCAGCTGAGAGAGAATCCTATTCTCTTTTAGGAAGTCCAGGAATTCATTGCTCAAGTATTCACCTCCTCGATCGGATCGAAGGATTTTAATACTTTTTCCGGTTTGGTTCTCGACTTCTTGTTTATATTCTCTAAATTTCTCAAAAGCTTCAGACTTGTGTCTTATCAAGTACACATGTCCGTATCTTGAGAGATCGTCAGTGAATGTAATGAAGTACGAAGAACCATCCCTGGCATGTGTAGACATTGGACCGCATACATCACTATGTATCAGTCCCAAGAGTTCAGCAACTCTTTCTCCGTGTCCCGTAAACGGAGTTTTGGTCATCTTGCCTTTGAGACATGACTGGCAAGTGTCATAAGATGAAAACTCGAATGGTTTCAAATATCCATCTTTATGCAACTTAGCTAGTCGTGTCGCATTGATGTGACCGAGTCTACAATGCCACAAGAAGGATTCGTTGAGTTCAGAACTCTTCCTCTTGTGTGTGTTTGTTATGCTCAGAACTGTTGATTGATTTAGAACATAAATGCCATTGCACAGCGTGCCTGATCCAACCAACTTTTGGTTACGGAAAATGTTCATAACATTGTCCTGTAATACAAAATTATATCCCTCTTTACTTAATAAAGAAACCGATATAATGTTGCATATCAGGTTCGGCATGTAATAGCATTCGTTCAGAACCAATGTATTACCAGTTGGTAATTCAAGGTGATATTCCCCGACAGTCTTAGCTGCAACAATTGCACCATTTCCAACTCTAATGTCTTTATCACCTTCTCCGAGTTCTCTACCTTTTCTAAGCCCATGTAAATGATTACATATATGGGATCCTGACCCGGTATCTAATACCCAGGACGTAGAGCAAATGGAGAAACAGTTCTCAGTAACGAACACACCCGAAGAAAATGCATCAACATGTACTTTCTTCAATCGGGTGGCTTGGGAATCCTGGTATTCCCCTATAACCTGTTCATTCCTATAACTCTTATAAGAATCAACGTTCCCCAGCACAGTATAACATGCGGGTTTGGTCAATACATCCATATTATTATCTTGATTAGGGCATAAAATGGTCGCTACCTGGAGAGAGAGAGGAGAAAACACTTTAGCGTATGCTCTTGCAAGATCAGATTGGTTTTTATCTTATCTAATCAGGATGGCTCCCACTGCTTTTTATCAAATCTTCCTTCAAACCCTAAAAGGAAAGACTAGCTGGGATTAATTACACACTACAAGTTCGCCAATCTTTCAGCCAGGCCAGTGTCGGTACTTTAAGGGAGGTCCCCCGTGCTTTCGCACGAACCTAATTAATGTAAACCTCGTTTTCCCAGAGGCGTAACCTCGTTAACACCTTTCTAGACACCTACTTGATCGGCTAATTGCAATGTGCAAAACTATCCCAGGAGTAACTCTTACTCGCAGTGGGTATCGGGATCCAACTATCTCATAGAAGGTATGCAATCTCATTGCAAATTTCAACACTTGAAATTCCCGATAATGTTTTTCCCCTAGCGTCCTATGACCTTGACGCAGGCCAACAAACCATAGTGCGCTAGTCAAGTTCAACCCGTCATTTCCTGATTGAATTAAACCCACCCGCACGACCCTTGACGCAGGCCAACAAAGTCGCACGACTACCCTAATCCAATCTGCATCATATGCATAAGCAGATAAATAATAGTTAGCTACCGCACACCACGCCTTGACACAGGACAACAAACGTAGCACGAATACTAACTACTACTTATCTGAAATGACGGAGGGCTACGACAGGTTTTTCTGAAAACCTATTACGTAATGAACTTGATATCGTTGTAGAATCAAATGAAGTTTTTAAAATGGAATGATTTTGAGGCTTTTCTAGTTTTGCTAAAGGGGTCACTCCCGGTGAAGGGATCGTCGGCCCTTTCCTCGTCGTATGAGGTGCGGGATATATCACATATATCACTGTGCAAAGCAAAAAACTCTTAAAAGCAATCAAAAACAAACCGAGTATGTAGCATCTGCCAGTTGTTGCTAAAGGAGTCACTCCCGGTGAAGGGATCTCGGTCCTTTCCTTATCGAATAAGGTGCAGGATATATCACATATACCGCTGTGCAAAGCAAGAACTGTAGCTACCTATTTTAATTTTGAAATTCGATTCCACAACATCTTTAGGTTTCTTTTCTTTCATTAATCACATTAATGAAGTCCCATCATTTAAATACCTAAACATCACAGATAGATATGACGTACACTTATGCCATCCGCATTCGCCTCGATGTCCCCTCGTGCACCGTTAGGTTAGGTGACTAACGACAGAGCAGGGCAGGGCTAGCGAGGGTGTAAAACATAAGTAACGTCTATATAATATATCATATATACTATATACTGTATCTATCACAGAACATCACATGATCACATCACAGATATCGCAGCAGAAGAATCAAATGAAATATTGGATATACTAGGACGTCCGTGTTTTCAATACGAGCCAGTACAAAACACGGATTCCACGGTCGTGATGAATAGCCAAACCCACACCCCTAGACCCCTACGAGAGCGGCAAGCAACCCTACCAATTCTAGAGTTAGGAGACCCGGACTCGACTCCTCGAGTTGGTCTCCCACTGGACTCCACAACCCGGTTACTTGTGCCCTCCTCCTTGGGTCTATCCTAGTGCGGAAAAGTAAATAATATACAATAGGTGACATCTTCCGCAACATAGAAGTGCCCCAATTAAAAGAATATTACATACAAGTTTTTACATGAATGAAAATGAAAAACACTCATCTCACATAAAAACCCCGGCTATTCAAACACGACGATCCAATATAACATATCCAGCAACACATAACATCACATGTCATCAACGTAAGTAAGTATGCATACCCCAATTGTCGTTGACGTATAGCAACGAAACCGGCGATATCGACATACTACACTTACGGTCACAGAAAAGAAAGTGTAAAACTACAACAGTTGGAATCCGCAACCTGTTTAGACATCTCATGCCTAATCAAATGAAATACTTAGACATCACATGCCTAACAATTATAAACCCCGCATTTTAGTCTCATTATCGAAAACACTTTTCAATATCAAGTCGGGCAATTCAACAAGATTCCCGAAAATCTGATCGAATGCTCGTCGCAAACTGTAGTAGGCAGCCGCACCCCCAATATCGTCGACAAAGTGCACCAAGGTGGAACACCGCTACCGGGAGCACCCGAACGGATGCTTTCGGCGACGGGGTTCTCCTACAGTCACTTAGTCGGGGCTATGGAGTGAGGCTGTCTATTAAGTTTACCCGGCGAGTATCCGCGTACACTACGTGATTGCGACGGACTTTTGATCGCATCAAAATTCCGTGGCAACCGATCAAGTGAGACTAAACTGCTATGTTTATAACATTCATTCGGTTATCTCATAACTCTTTGTGAATTCCAATTGTTGTATCCCATTCCAGATAAATAGAAAATGTTAAACTTTTCGATCGAACATTCGAACACCCAAGTTTTCCGAAACTGCTCAACACATGAAACAAGTTTAACAACATTCAGTTCGTGCCTCAGTACCAACGGTCCAGCCGTAGAAGGGTCAAGCCAACGCCTCACATGTGGCACGCCGTACTGCCCCAAACCCGAAGGTTCAAAGGGCAGTTCAAGACGGTCACATAATCGAGTTATGGTTTGTTGTCTTCTAGAGGGTCCATCGCGTTACTTGCACTACTTAGAACGTCGTTAAACCACGGAAAAATCCAACACTTGGAAATTTCCCAACAGGGGAAAAATTGGGTATTTATATCCGGTCGAACTTTTCAACATGTTCCAAAAATTATCCGGAAAACACATAGACAGAATTAGACTTTCCGATCGAAACTACGAGCCCCCAAAACAACTCAGAAAAACTCAACTCTTGAGTTCAGATTAAAATATTCCAGGAAAATCAGCACTGCGGATTAGGAGTTACTGTGCAAATTTGACACGTGTCACTTTCTTGTTGGCCGCGGAACCGCCGCACAAGCCATGCTTGTGCGGCGCTTCCGCCGCGCTTTTGATGAGTCAGGAGTTCAAATTTCACAGTAATTCTTAAAAAAACCTGCTTGTTTTTCTGGATATTTTTAATTCCCAAAACTCAACAGTTTTGAAAAAAGTACAGAGAGCGATTTTGCAATGGGATTTCGGTTCGATCGGATTTCTAACTCCGTCCACGGATCGCCTAAGGCTCTAGCTAGGCTCTGATACCACTGTAGGGTTCCTAGGCACACTAAGGAGTTGTCACAAGGCATCAACCATGCCAAATTAAAATTTTACATGTGCCGAAGAACTCTAATACGGATCGTTGACTAGAGTTTAGGCGAAACTAGAAGCTAGTTAACAACTTAACTAAAGAGTGAATGAAAATACAACCTTTGTAGTTTCGTTACTCCACCTCCAAAGCTTCATGACGATGTACCTTCGCTTCGATCGTCGGATCCCGGACTCCGGTGATGGTTTCGTCGGAGAAACAATCGGGCTAAGTCGAAGACTACGATGCTGAAGAAGATCTACGTCGAGGCAACTCAAACTCGAGCTCCGCCTTCACCAAGTCAAGAAACTTGTGAAGACAACATACTCTACTACAAGGCAAGTTGTAGAGAATGAAGAAAGAGGAGGAGGGTTGACTTTAGATTTATTTTTCTCACTCTTTTGATAAGGTTGCCATTGATGGATGAGAGCTTTTCTTCTTCTTGATGAAGAAGAAGAAGAAGCATGAAAGAATGAGTGTTATTTTTCAATAGGAAAAATAATATGATATCTATCATAATGGCAACCATAGTTAGATGTAGAGATGGAACCATAGTTTGGGTTGAATGGTTGGGTCAAGGTCAAGAGACAAAATGGTGCAAGCTTCAAAGCTTCATCAAATTTCATGACATAGAATTTCATGCAAGATTAAAAACTAGCCACCATTTTATTCTTGCCCCCCACTAAGAATAACAAATGAATAAATAGATAATGAAAAGAAAGCCCTAACCATTATACAACCATGGTTTGATCTTTACACAAACTTAAGTTAGCTTGTATCAACAAATATGATACAATCAAGTGCACATGAAAATATATCACATATACAATGTGCACATCAAGTGAGAAAATCCATCTTAAGTGAACCAATACTAGTTAATGTAAAGTAATATATCAAATATATAATTATACATTAAATCATTAAATCAACACTTGATTTAACGATCCGGTCATATCTCATATAACCGACTAATATCAACAGTAACAACTTATCGAATCAACACTTGATCCGATAACCCGGCTATAGCGCATATAACCGATCAATGTTACAAATCGCGAGAATAGAATCCAGTATCTCATACTGGTATTATTCTCGTCCCCGCACATATCTCATATGCACCCCTATTTCATTTTGCTCGAGCCAGGAAACCTCTATGTAGGACTCTAAAGACTCGTCAATACTCCGGTAGCAGGTGATGATCATATCAAACACCCACAAGCCGCAAGCGGTCTGCCAAACGTAACGGCCACCCGGGTATTGAGCGATCAGAAGATCGACGAGCTAGCCCGCTCACACTCCTGTGAATCCAACCAGTAACACTTACTATACAGTCCGGTCTGTTCGTCTGATATGTCGCATATCAAGTCTAGGGGTGGTAGGCGTCAGACCCCAATAACCGATAAGTCGTGCAGATGTGAGGCTCATAACGGGTCGAGAAACTACTGGTAACACTTACCAGCAAATCTCTAAATCAGCCCTGGCCAGGGACTTCCCTGCTACGGCCAATCAAGCACAGCGCAACATCAACCCCCAATACCGGGAGAGACGAAACCCCTCCTATCGCTCATTGCCTCCATGTGACTCGGGACTGCCCCCAAAGACCACCGTTTTGCACGCCCTCATGGACGTGGTAAGGTGGAGATCAAAGGACAGTGGGAGTCATACAAGGCTCTATGACGATCTCGGGTCTACAGACTAACCTGTACAAGTGTCACCTGAGAACTGCCATCCGACGTGAGGTATAATACCATCTGGGAGTTCTCAGCGAGTCCGTCCAGTGTACCCAGTCTCCACTGAGCACCCGTATACCATCTCTGATGTCAAACATCAATGGATATGGGATCATCCATCGCCCATCTCATGGGTCGAGAAGCGTATACGCTAGTCTACACTGGTATATCGATGCCCCGTCTCGATACACCCACGACTAGGGACCTTGAAGGATGTACTTATGGACTACCATGTCCCCACTAGTATGATCTACATCATAGTCTAGGTAGTCAAGTACACATCCTAAGGGCTTTACCAACATGTAACTATATAGACAGTTTAAAGAGACAAGTGTACATGTTAAGATAAAGAGCAACCAGATAGCATACTATCATGTCGAGCAAGAAAGTCATCTCTATATATGACCAAGCATCCAATATAATATACATCATATGTACAATACTGGCCTCTAGGGCATACATACAACTAACACCTTAGGTGCGCCAGGATATTGTAGTCCACCTTACCTTTCCTAGGAGGGTCTTTGGTAGTCAGCTCTTTCATGACTTGGCCATCTAAAGTGATATCCTCAGTGACCTTTTCCTTTCCCTTATCTTTTCTATTTGCGGGCCCGAGATTCTTTTCCGGGAGTGTGCGATTGCGCAGCTGAATGTTCTCGCAGGCCTCCGATTCCTCCTCTTTCCCTAAAACGGATTCTTTAAAGAGAGGGCCCAGATCCATTTCTTCATCAGAGTCGCTCCCAAAGGTGAGAACTTGTGACCCTCCGGCGTTAACCATGTAACAGTTGCCAGTGGTTCTGTTGTGCCCGTCGGCAGTACTTCTTCGTTCCCGACGAGTCTTGCGTTTCATGCGCTTAAAATGTTGCCGATGAGCAACATATCCTTGCCACCATATCCTAAAGGCGTCGCACTCCTCCGTGGGGTGTGAAATTTTCCGATGATATGCGCAATAATCAGGGTGCCTCTCCGCCCCATTGAGCGTGTTTTCTTCCGAGGGTGGTAGCTTCATTCCCATTGACATGGCTTTGGCAAACCTTTTCCTCGTCTTGAATATCTTCTTGTCTGCCTCGGATGCCTTTCGATCTGGCGGGAGTACTTCAACTCTTTCGATCAGTCGCCTGCATTTGGCTCCTTCCGATGCGGCCATCTCACGCTCCTGATCCGCTTTACTCTTTAGACGAATCTCGTCCAGAAAGGCGTCGATCATTTCATCTGTTGGCCACACACGCTCTGGTTCAGGCTCTGTCCCCAGTTTCTTAGTGCCAGGAGTTTTTTCATCGTCAGTAAACGAGTGAGAGATTACTTTACAACTCTCCACATATCCCTCGGATTCATCTGACGAGCTCTCTCCATCATCTTCCTCTTGAAAGATGTGGTTGAGGAACTCTTGCAGCGTGACAGGAGTTCGCGCCTTTTGATTGTACTCTTCCATCGCGTCGATTTTCTTCTGCAAGTTCATGCGCTTGTCTCCAGGCTTCACGGGCCTCTTGGATTTCTTCTTCTTTTTCTTCGAAGATTTTGACAGTTGGGCGTGAGTACTTGGGCCATCACCACCGCTTTTTGTAGTTGGGCGCGGCCTCAGCATTCCTTCAATGATTTGGGGTTCCAGCAGGTCCTTCCATTCGACTGCCGGGCACGCATGAAGGTCCTTCAGCATTCTTTTGGTTTTAGTTGACAGCACGACCTCCCATGGAGCATCCTCAATAAAGGAACAGGTTGCCCCCGGTGTATCTGCTTTATTAGGAGCATGCGGCTGTGGTGGGTTCACCTTCCACTTTTCGGACAGCGCATACTTCCCCTGGAGGTATTGGTCTTCAATCCATCCTTTGAAGACGAAGCAATCCTCAATCGGATGACATACCGTTTGATGGTAAGGGCAATAGTTAGGGTTATTCACATCAGTGGGTTGTGGCGGTCGCCTTAGATTTGGTAGGTTTATAAGTCTGTTGCGTACTGCCAGCTCGAATAACCGTTTCGTCTTGTCCCGTGGGAACGAGTAGGGACGCTTCATCTTCTTATTATAATACCGACGTCTTTCTTCCAATTGATCCGCCAGCTTCGGGGCATTGGGTTGCTGCTGGGCATTCGCGACGAAGGTTGCCCTTCCTTTACCCTTGTCATTCCGAGGTTCCGACTTCGGGGGAGGTGGTCTATGACCCATCTGGTCCATCTGAGCCAACTTGTCGATTAAAGCCTGGAATGTGGTTGGCTTAAAGAACATCATAAACTGGGAGATAGTTGCGTGAGGGTCTAGGGTTCCCACGAACATGCCCACCGCGGGCGCTTCCTCAATGCGTTGCTCGCATTTCGACCACAAATTCCGCCAGCGTATAGCATACTGGACCCAAGTTTCGCCTGGTTTTACCCTGGCGTTAATCAATGCCGTTATTGGAGTGCGTTCGCTGGCGCTTGCGAATCGCTGAGTGAATAGCAACTCCATTTCAGCGAACGTCTTGATAGAATCGTTCGGGAGTTCCGAATACCATTCGAACGCTGTTTCTGATAAGCTGCCCATGAACTGGCGAAGCAACAGTTTATCATCACCGCCGGTGTTACCGCAAAGGGCCCTGAACTGGGCGACATGTTGGTGGGGATTGCCGGTCCCCTTGTAAACATGGAACTTGGGAATTGTGTAACCCGGTGGGTACTTGATTTGGTCGTACTAGCTTGGATATGGCCGTCCCGTTTTTACGACTTGACCAGCTGCCTCAGTCGCATGATGAATCCGGATTTGCTGGGCTATATAGTCGACCAAATCAGCCTTAGAGATTGTCTCCTCTTTGGCCGTTGAGAGGGCCGGTGGTGGATTTGACGTTTCTCCCCTGTCGTCTTCAAGGACGATCAGGGGATCCTCAGCGGGTGGGTCCTGTTGGATCATCATTCCTATCATATCTTGGAAGAGAAGGCCCATACGCTGTATGTTGGCTGCTTGTTCAGCAGCCTCTTTGTCCTTCTTCTCCAATATTCGGCGAAGGAATTCGGCGTCGGTTTCTTCCTCCTGGCGTTCGTCCGAGGACGTTTCTGGGTTTTCTTTTTTCCCGGTGAGTGCGGCCATAGCATTCATCATTTCCTGGAGCTTTTGCTGTTGCTCCTGAGCTTTGGTCACCGACCGTGTAAGCGGTCTATGACCTGTAGACGCACGACTGTCTTCCTTTCCTGACGCCATGTATACGGTATGGACCATCATGCCCCCAGACTTAGGGTGTCTGGGCTTAGTGCCTTTAGCTGTCGTTGCAGGATGGGGGATCTTCTCTGGCTTCCTCCTTTTATGAGCAGTGGAAGTTGAGGGGGCCGTTGAGGCGGGCACCCAGACAGCCTTTCATGGTTTAACCTGGTGACTGGCTTCCTGCTGGACTTTCAGCTTCTTGTGCTGGCGGGAGAAGTTTGGATCGATCATCGAGTCTCAGGCCTGCCGCCAAACCTTATAGATTTTGGAAGACAGCCGTTGAGGGGATCGGGGCTGTTCTGGCTTTATTTCCGCAACCTTTTTTAGTGGAGGAGGAGACCTCTTTAGCACCGCAGTAGGAGAATTCCTTCGCACCTTATTTAGCATCTCGAAGCTGTTCCCAGTTGGAACGGCAGCATTAACTTCCACCGTTGGGGTTGGTGGAGTTAGCCCAGAGGGGGAGTTGCCCCCAGCCTTCCTTACTCGGCGCCAGTGGCGACGTCGAGCGTGTCGAGCGGACGGCGTTGGTTCAGCGGTGAGGATGGCTTCGTCTTGCCCCCTGTGTAGGTGGGGGGTCGCTGCTGGTGTTAGCCTGTCAAAGACCGATGTCCTTTGGGTAGCAGGAGCTGGAGCTGGAGCCGTCAATCTTGTAAAGACCGACTTTTTGGCAGGGGAAGCCGCCTTGACGACTTCAGGAGCAGGACCGGTCACTTTCTTAGAAGCAGCCTTCTCTGGGATTGTAGGCCCCATTATGGGTCCACAGGAGTCTTGGTCCAATCTAGAGAAGACTGAGGCGCTGGTGTTGTCGACCCGTTGAGAGGGGCCGCGGTAGGGGTAAGACGATCAAAGACCAACTTCTTGGGAGCTTCCTTTGTCAGCACCGGAGCGGTGAAGCTTGTCGGCGGGAGCATGGTCCCAAAAAACAATCCTGTGGTGGCTCGAGTGATTGGTTCTACGGGCATTATGAATAGCGAAGCAGCTTGGGGTCCGTAGGCTATACCTCCTGGCGAGGCAGAGCGTTGGTTGCAATTGCAGTCCGAGCAGTTGGAGCATTTCGCAGAAGTAGAAGCCATCGATTCTTTGCTTTCTGCAATAAGCAAAACGCCAAGTCTTAGTATCTTGAATCCCAAGGGCAACCATTAGCGAACCGCGATTGGTTCGCGAATCACGACACACGAAGTGTGGAGTGGAAAGAGGAAAAGGTCCCACCGGGCGTGCCAGAATCTGTTCCCCTCCGAATGGCGGCCGAGACATGGGCGTCTTGCCTGAAATTCGGGGCAGATGCTAATTGGTGCTATCCATCCACCTCTCCGAAGATGCCAAGTTGATTTATGGCACCATGTATCGAAGGTTTAGACGGATGCGGCCGATGTAGCAGACTTCGTCAGATACCCCCTCGCTTGAGGGGTTTTTGATTGTGGGGACGCTCTTCCCTGCAGGCGCAAGCCCCTGCAGTTAATTACGCTACCGCATTGCGGTAACAACTTTCTCCTTCTCCAGATGGTCACTTCGTGTCGTGTGTGTTTGTTTTGTGTTTTGTTGCCCGTGGATTGTATACGGAGACTGAGTTATGTCGTCGCCCGTAGGGCGTGGACTAGTCCAAATCCGTATTATCTTAGATTTGGGTTGGGGGTTTGGGTTTAAGGATACGTTAGCCTCATTTGAGCCTAAGATCGACTTAAACGTTTGTTAAGGATACGTTAGACTAGTTTTTAGACTAAGATCGACTTAACGGGATCGTTTGGATCCGACAAGAGAGCAATAAAAGAGGGCTCTGTTGTTTAGTTTAGTGACGTTGCGGTCGGTAGGTAGTTTAAGGACATTGCGGTCCATGGGTAGTTTAAGGACATTGCGGTCCATGGGTAGTTTAAAGACATTGCGGTCCATGGGTAGTTTAAGGACATTGCGGTCCAATGGGTAGTTTAAAGACATTGCGGTCCATGGGTAGTTTAAGGACATTGCGGTCCAATGGGTAGTTTAAGGACATTGCGGTCCAATGTTAGTTTTAAGACATTGCGGTCAAGGTTAAGGACCTCATAGTCCATGCGTTTAAGGACTCCACAGTCCGTTGTTAGTTTTAAGACATCTCGGTCAAGGTTAAGGACGTCATAGTCCATGGGTTTAAAGACCCCACAGTCCGTTGTTAGTTTTAAGACATCTCGGTCAAGGTTAAGGATGTCATAGTCCATGGGTTTAAGGACCCCACAGTCCGTTGTTAGTTTTAAGACATCTCGGTCAAGGTTAAGAAAGTCATAGTCCTTGGGTTTAAGGACCCCACAGTCCGTTGTTAGTTTTAAGACATCTCGGTCAAGGTTAAGGACGTCATAGTCCATGGGTTTAAGGACCTCACAGTCCGTTGTTAGTTTTAAGACATCTCGGTCAAGGTTAAGGACGTCATAGTCCATGGGTTTAAGGACCCCACAGTCCGTTGTTAGTTTTAAGACATCTCGGTCAAGGTTAAGGACCTCATAGTCCATGGGTTTAAGGACCCCACAATCCGTATCAATGTGTGGTCATCGGGACCCGTCACCTCTTTGAAGACGTTGAGGGATTACAACGCCAAGTATCAAAGGAGTGAAGAGATGTACCCTTGAACCGGGGTGGGTTAAATAGTCGTTGGCCCAATTTGGGATCAAGACCAATTAATTATGTTATGAGCCCATTAGCCCAGTTAAGTCTGAATTGAGGACTTATGGCCATCTTGGGCTAAGTCCAATCATGTTTGGAATATTGGCTTCCTGTTGGTCCATTGAAGAAGAGGCTTTGCCTCTGGCCATTTAGCCAATTGGGCTAACGTTAATTCAACAATGTTGAACACTGGGATCAAGTTATTGTTTTAACACTAAAAGACAGTTGGTGTTAAACACCAGCAACAGGGGGTCCAAATTAGTGTTAAACACTAGAGCAAATCAGTGTCAAACACTAGCAGCAGAGGCTTCAAATTAGTGTTGAACACTAAGAAATTCAGTGTTAAACACTGCAAATAAAGTTCTTTGATTATTGTTGAACACTAAGGCCAAACAGTGTTTTAACACTGGATTCAGGGGTTCCAATTTAGTGTTAAACACTAAGGCAAGAGGGGTCACGTGGTAACACGTGAGGGCGCCCTCCCTTCATTTGTTCTGCTGAGAATATCGCATCTTTTGGAGCATCACGTGCCATCACATGACGGGCATTTAAATGCTTGTATGTTAAAGCCTCTGCCAAGGGTCACGCGGGTCACGTGAGGCACTGCCTCAAAAGGGCCTTTTCTGTGGATCTTTTCGGGGGTCACGTGGTGACACGTGACCCTGCCTCTATGTATGTTTCTTTTTTTTAGAAGATCTGTTAATCCCTTTCAAGAATTAAATTCTTCGTAGGGTTGAACCCTGACAATAATTTTAGAGGAATAAAATTCCTATTTCCTTTTGAAGATTTATATTCTGAGATAGAGTTGAACTCTGAATTTTTTGCAGGAATTAAATTCCTCATATATGTGAAGAACTGAATTCTGTCATAGGGTTAAACCCTAATAAAAGCTTTAAGGAATTAAATTCCCACTCTCTTTTTAGAGAATTATTCTGAGGAATGAGATTCTGTCATAGGGTGAAACCCTAATTTCTCCTTTCTTAAGGGAATTAAATTCATGTTATTTTAACAGAACTAAGTTCTTAACTAGGGTTAAACCCTGATTTTGTTTATTCTGAAGGAATTAAATTCCCATAACATAGGGTCAAACCCTAATTTTATTTTAAAGGAATTAAATTCCTATAGTTCTGTGAGAATTAAATTCTCAAGCTTCCATTCCCTCTTTATGTTTTGGATCTGCATGGCAGGATCTCAACCCATTGAGAATTAAATTCTCAACTCAAGGGGAGATGTGCACTTTACAGATCCTCCACCAAAGAGAGAACTATGTTCTTCTGTTTTATATCAGAGTTAAACTCTGTTGAGAATTAAATTCTCTTTTCCTTTCAAAAAGCCTTCCCTTTCTTACCTAGGGTTTTCTTTTGCAGAAGATCCAAATTTCTCCAAAGTATCAAGGCTCTCCTCTTTTTTTTATGTATCGATTCCTTTCTGCCTCTATATATCTCTCTGTGTGTCTCTTGGCTCCTATTTATAGGAAAAGCAGCAGAATCAATTAGTTTTTGATGAATCTTTTATTGAGAGATTTGATTTGTATTCACTATTCGTTTGGACCTTTGGATTATTAGGTGAATTTTATTCACCATTGGATTTTAAATCCAGAGATTTTCCTTTGTTATTTCGGTTAGATTTTAAGGGGAAATCTTTCCAAATTCGAGATTTTTCCATAGATAGATGATATTTAATCACCTTTAAATCTTCAATTCAATCGGTTCCTTCGGAAAGATTTGAGAGGTCTTTTCTCAGAATTTAATTCTGTTAACAGACAGGCTTTGAAAGCCGGTCACGTATGGCCACGTGACCCTTGGTCACGTGTGGGCACGTGACCCCCTTGGAACGAGCCCTCTTCTTTCTTTTTGCGCCCTGCCTTCTGGTCGCTGCTTAGCCGTCACGTGCCACCACGTGACCCCTGGTCACGTGTGAGCACGTGACCCTCGTCTGGAGCCTTTTTCTTGATTTAATCAGAGAACTGTTGTGCCCTTGCCGCTGCTTTTAAATGTCACGTGCCGACACGTGACCCTGGTCACGTGGGAGCATGTGACCCTTTCTGAAGCCCTTTTCTTTAATGTAGTCGGGAAACTGGATCTGCCTTGCCGATGCTTTTAGATGTCACGTGCCAACACGTGATTGCTGGTCACGCGTGAGCACGTGACCCTTTTCTGAAGCCTCTTCCGTAGGCTTTCCCTGATTTTAAATCAGGAAACAGTGGAAGCGTCCATGGCCGCCCTTATGCAACCTAGTAAACCGGCAGCTAGTTTCCAACTAGCTCCAAATTTTCCAATGTATGAGGAGGCGGTTGGACAGAGTGAGAATTTGAGAGGAGTGAGTGAGTTCTACACATTTCCAAATCAAACCTACCCATACCCAATTCCAGCCCACCACTCCGGTTTTCCATCGATTGTCCAAAATAGTTCACCATTTGAAAATTAAAATGAGTTGTGTGAATTTGTAGTTCTTGATTTGCCAGATTGTGAAGAACCCCTTTCGAGTGAAACCACACTTAATCCTTTTGATCTTTACACCTCCACTCAAGAACCTAAATCGATAAATATCCATGTTTTTGATGAGGTGTCAGAAAAAATTGATTTTCACTTGATTGAGGATATAGAACGCAGGGAATATTTTAGATGATGAACCCGTAGATTTGATTGAAATGTTATGTCCAATTCATCATCCCGAGTCATTAGATGTTTCTCCCGAACTTCATATGCGTCTTGATTTTGATGATAATAGAATGGATGAGTTAAATATTGAGGAAACTTATGAGGATAATATTGAGGAGAATATTGAGGAAATTATTGAAGATGAACCAGTTTTAGTTGATGAGTCGGATTTCCCAATTCATAATGTCCCTTCCACTGATTGTGTACACCCTCCTAAACCTTTAACCGATACCCTTCCTCACTCACTTCCCTCCGTCCTCGTTCCGACCTTGCAAGAGACCGTTACGATTTCATCTCCCATACCAAGTTCGACGTACCCATGTTTGCTCACGAATCTTGAGGGATTTAATCTCATTTTTCCGCGGGTTGATAGGTTAGCACAATCACTTTTTACACATCGGTCATTACAAATTGTGCTAATTTATACACTCCATCCCCACCCTCAAGTTCGTATTCCCACTTTCTTTGGTTCTACTAGTCTTCCTTTAATGATGCCGAGTGTTGATGAATCACAATCCGATATTTTGAGTTCGATAATTTTCAATTGGACCTTCGATAACAGTTTCGATGATATTTTCGCCGACGAACTCGCATTCTTAAACGATACGAATTTTGTGATTAATCAACCTCCACTTGAAGAAGTAGAACCACTACCATTTCTTTTCCCCTTCCACCATTCTTCTCCTCCACCGAGACCGTATACTGCGTCTATCTCGACACGGTCTCGTGTGCTTCTCATCTCATTTTTCCACACCCCATTCTTTCACCAACTCTACCATTATCACGATAGAATTTTTGAATGGTTGGTTCTAACATTTGGCTTGTGTAAGGCCTTGCTTAAGTTTGGGGGGGGGGAACCTTGTTGTATATATGTATATTTTTGTTTTCTTTTTCTATATAAAAAAAAAATTCAAAACAAAAAAAAAAATACATAATTTTTTTTTTATAAATAAATAAACAGGGGAGTGCCTGCATTTTGACCCTCTTGGTGTAGCATGACAGTGAGGACACTGTCAAGTTTAAGTTTGGGGGTATGCTCGGTAAGTCTTCTTCCTTCGCATGTATATTTTTGCATTTGCATACTTATTTTTAAAACCCATAAAAATTGAAAAAATTCAAAATTATAAAAATTATTGTATTCAATTTTGGCTTATTTGACTAGAGTTTGACAGATAGGTTAACTAGCTAGAAACAACTAGATCTTAGACGTAGTAAATTAAAAACCCTAAAAATAACCTTTCTTAAAGTTTAACGGTAGAAAGTATATGTCTTTGTAGTTTATTTAGAAATAGGCAAAATTTTGGGTTCACTTTTTGGGCTAAGTCGAAACAAGGGAAAAGTATTGATATTTTTATTAGAGTATAAGTTTGAAAAATAATTCCTAGCTTAAGTCTAGATTCAGAAAATATATACCCTACAATTTGCACAAACACGCACCTTGAAACTTGGAATAGTAGAGGAGACCTTGAAATGCTCTTGTCTAAAGTCCTTAGTATGAAGAAAAATAAAAAAAATACAAGTGAAAAGAGAAAAAAATGAACACTGGTTTTTGTGATTACTTAAGGCTGCAAAAATAGAAAAATATTTAGCGAGGGTGCATCATCAGCAAGTGCCTTTGACCAACTGGTTTGGGAGTCACTGCTAAAAGCCTTGGGTGTTGCAAGACTAGGAATTACGCTTTAAAGTGCAAACATATCTTGTAATCGGTTGTTGGTGCCTCAAGAAGTATTAACGGTCGCATGAAGGATGTGTAAGCAAAATTCAATTAAAAATTCACCTACTAATAAGTACTTTGGACAACGGACAAGGGTATGATTGCTTGATTTGAATTTCCATGTGTAGGGGTGATTTATACACACACGTGGGGATATGTGATTGGAGTTTAGATGAGAGAAAAGAGTGAAGAATAGAACTTGTATCTTTAGTAGAGTTGATAGAAATTCCTAAGTGGAGAAGGAACCCTAGAAGGAAAACTTAAGATATGCCGAAAGCTAAGTAGGTCTGCATAACATATATAATCTTAAGTTAGATGATGAGGAAGTGTGAAGAATATGGGTGGATAATTTACGAGTTGACGATAATAGAATTCCTTGTTAGAAAACCTAATTGGAGAATTAAAGTCGAAAAGCCTAATTGATAGGATTTTGTGGGTAGTATCCGCTGAAAACCCTCAGGAGACAACACTCCTCCTACTAGGGACACCTAGAGGTTTAACGGCTTGTTGCACGAGCTCAGTGCAATCGCGTTTCCCTGCGAAAGTGCGGTTATGTTTTTGTAGAGAATAAAAAATAAGTTTGCTCGAGGACGAGCAAAAGATAAGTTTGGGGGTATTTGTTCACACCATAATATTGTATTATTATATTCCCCATTCTTATTCGTTTTATAAATAAACAGGTGCTTTTGACGCATGTATGATACATATTACAGGTTACAGGTTCTTGGACAGAAAACAGTGAAAACGATGAAAAGACGATGCAAAAGTGGACTTTGACCAACAAACAGAAGACTCTTGATCAAGCCTACATCAAAGATAAAATTCACAAAGTACAAGGCAATGCAAGGTCCAAGATTACAAAGCGAACGGTTAAAAGTCACCGCAATTATTCTCTGGAGATCTGGAAGAAACAAAGAAGCTATTTTAATAAAAGAACCAAATAATAAAGAAGCCCAAAGACAGAAGAGCCAACAAAGGAAATTTCAAGGCCCAATACTTCCTTTTAAAGAGACAGAGACATAAAATTTTACCAAAGCTTGGAGTCTACTTTGACTAGGTCTTCCTAAGGATATTTTGGTAAATGTAGACGTGCGAATCAATTATAACCTAGGGTTTCCTATCCTCTATAAATAGGAACTCTAAATCATTGTAAAGGCTATGCCTCCCTATGCCTCTTTTTATCAATAAAATTTAGATTTCTTTTGGAGAGCATCGATGCCTCTTTTCATTTCAGAAATTCAGATCTGACAAGTCTTGTGTTGATGTTTGGAGAGAGCCATCTGTAAAGTAAGTAGGTAATTTCAATTCTTGCCCTAGCTAATTTTTCATTCTCTGCCCTAGATTAAATTTAATTCCTTGCCCTAGTTAGATAGTTAGATCTTTAATTCAATTGCCCTAGATTAATTTAGATTTTTAGATTTAATTAATCCATTCACACAGTTTGGATTTAACTCGTAAGAGCGATTAGGAAATTCACAACATCCCTGTAGACCGACCCGTATTCACCGGCTAGCTGCAAAGCGACGCCGTTCTTGATTGCGGTAATAGATAGTTTTTGAGATCAATCAGGCAATCAGATGGAAGAACCCGTTGGAACCTGAGATCATCAAGGGGATGCTGAAGCCGCGCCCAACTCCAAATATTGGTGATAGTCAAAGCACTCACACTCAGCCATCAAAATCTTCGAAGAAGAAGGAAAAGAACCAAAAGCCCACAAAGTTTGATGACAAGCGCACAGATCTGCAAAAACATATTGACGCGTTGGAAGAATATAATCAGAAGACGCGGACCCCAGTCACACTCCAAGAATTTCTAAGCCACGTCCTTGAGGACGGAAATGATGACAATGGAGAAGACCCGTCGGATGAATCTGAAGATTATGTGGCAAGCTGCCATGTGATCTCTCACTCGTCAATAAATGACGAAGAAGCTCCTTACACAGAGAAGCTGGTGGCAGATCCTGAGCCAGAACTTCTAGGACCATCAGACGAAATGATTGATGCATTCCTGAACGAAGCCCGTCTTAAAAGCAAAGCTGATCGAGAGCGCGAGATGGCCATATTCGAGAAAGCCAAACGCCGATGACTAGATGAAAGGGTCGAAACACTCCCACCGAATCAAAGTACATCCGACGCAAATGAAAGCAGGATCAAGATAAGGAAACGATTCGCCAAAGCCATATCGATGGGGATGAAGCTTCCCTCTTTCAGAGAAAATTCTCCTGGCGGTATACATCTTGATGAAGCGGACGTACATCCTAACTTCTGCTTATATCATCAGAAGATCGCATATCCTACTGAAAACTGCAACTCCTTCAAGTGTTGGTGGCAAGGGTATGTCGCTCACAGGCAACACTTCAACAGGACAAAGCGTGAAGCTCGTAGACAGCGGAAAAATGCGACAGATGAGCGTAAAAGAATTGCCGGCAATTGTTATAGGGTTGATCCCGGGGGATCGCGAGTTCTCACTTTCGAGAGCGACTCCGACGAAAAAGTAGCCCACGGTCCTCTCTTCAAGGAATCCATCTCTGAAACGAAAGAATTGAGGAGTTGCGAGAACATTCAGCCGTGCAATCGCACGCTACCCGGAAAGAATCTCGGACCCGCAAACAAGGGATCGAACAGAAAGGATAAAGGGAAGGGAAGAACGACCTTCGTCGCCAACGCTCAACAACAATTGAGTAGCCCTAGACCGGTTGTTCGCCAAAGCAACAAGCAGCAACCCCTTTATGAGAAGTTGAAACGTCCTTACTAATTTCCCCGGGATGAAACAAGGAGGCTGTTCGAACTAGCAGTGCGCAACAGGCTTATCACTCTACCGGAGCCGAAACACCAGCTACAACTGAATGATGTCAACAATCCTAATTACTGCCCTTACCACCAAGTGTTGGGCCACCCGATCGAAAACTGCTATGTCTTCAAAAACTGGGTTGAAGACTAATACCAACAGGGCAAGTTCGCGTTATCCGAAAACTGGAAGGTGAGCCCGCCACAACCACATGCTCCGAGAAAGATGGATATGCCGGGGGCATCATGCTCATTCATAGGGAAAGCCCCATGGACCGAAAAGTCCGTAAACTAAAAATCCGCCTCAAATACGGCAAGGATGGACCGAAACGTCCTTAAACTAACGACGGACCGAAACGTCCTTAAACTAACAATGGACCGAAACGTCCTTAAACTAATGACGGACCACTACGTCCTAAAACTAGCTGTTGACCGAGATGTCGATAAACTATGGCGGATTGCAACATCCCAAAGCCGATAAAAAAAAAGAATAAAATAATAATAATAAAAAATAATAAAAACGGTATGTCCATAAGCAAAAAGGGCACGGATGAAAACCCGAAAGGGCTCCGTGAGTAAAAACAGCAGGGCTACCGGCGAGTGTTTGTGAAAACCCGAAAGGGCGCAACCTCGTTAAAAGACACTTACAGGATCCTCTCGACCTTGTAAGGAGAAACCACCTATGCGAGATCCTTACGACTCACAAAGGAGCAACACACTTAGGAATCCTCACGATCCCTAAGGAGAAATTACACTTGCGAGATCCTCACGACTCGTAAGGAGAACTCTCTTATGGGACCCTCACGGCTCATAAGATTTGAAAGTCTCAAGTTACAGAGACCTGAACCTGTTCTTAAGAAACTCCCACAACCTTCGATATTGTCCAACAAGTGGCTCAGTACTGACCCTTGTATACAATCCACGGGCGCGAATAAACATTTCCCTAACAAAGTCCCGTCCGTGACTGGGGATATGTCCATATGGTGAACAACCATTGTAAGTCCTCTCGACTTATAAGGAGAAAATCCTTTTGTAAGATCCTTACGACTTACAGAGGAACATGCACTTAGAAATCCCCACAATTCCTAAGGAGAAAACACACCTACGAGATCCTCATGACTTGTAGGGAGAAATACCTTTGTGAGACCCTTACGGCTCATGAAGTCGACAGGATCCTAATCCTGTTCACTAAGCCACCTTTGTTCGACATCGACAGAGGCAAATGATGATTCGCTCCTGGCAACATCCCAGTTGTAGCGGTGCTGATGCCGAAATCGGTGTCTAATCCCAAGCTTGCGGCGAAAAGACAGCAAGGCACACATGCATGCAAAATAGCCGAAATGATGGGGCGACTTGCAACAAAATCAGCAAGTAAAAATGTATGCATGCAAAATAGCCGAAATGATTGGGCAACTCGAAATAAAAAGCAGCGAGTAAAAGAAAAAAAAACAGCCGAAGTGATTGGGCAGCTCGCAATAAAAAGCAGCCAGTAAAAAGAAAAATAGCCGAAATAATTGGGCACCGCGAAAAATAGCCGAAATGATTGGGCAATCGCGACCTTCGCGATATAAAAGATGAAATGATAGAGCATCGCGGAAATAAAATAATAATAAAAAAAATGAATGAAACTTTTGCCTTACAGGTGAGATCACATCGATCCCTGTATACAATCCAGGGGCACAAACAAAGAGGGAACCATATCTTCCCAACAGGCTCCACCAGAAAGCGAAGCCAGATCTCGACGGTTCATAAACAACCCAGAGACAACCTCGACATTTGTCACAATATTGCAGACATAATGTCAACAGACGAAGCAAAAAGAGATCCCTAGATTCAGGGTCTCGACGTCGATATCGACAACTTAGAGATCACCAACGGCGTTTCTCCTCACTCCGGCAGGATGCAGATGCAACGTTAACGAAAGACCTCACGGTCAAAACAAGGCGAAGTGACGGCAAAATCCCAAATTCACCTCAACATTTGTCTCGATACAGCAGACAAGATGTCAACAATGGCGTTCCTTCGCAGTCCAGCAGGATGTAAATGCAACGTCAACAAAAGACCCCATGGTCAGTAAAGCGGAGCCACGGCAAAGTCCCTAGTTCCAGGTCCTAACGGTTCACAGGCAACCTAGGAACCACCTCGACGTTCGTCTCGATACAGCAGACGAGATGTTATACCAGCGTTCCTTCCTCCAACAGGATTCGGACACGACAAAGCAAACGAAGCAAAGGCCAAATTCCTAGCTTCAGGGTCCTGACGGTAACTCATATAAAACCGGAAAGACCATCGGAGATCATCTCACACCAGCGCGGAGTGGTCACCACCTCGACGTTCGACGAGATGTCACCACAGCGTTCTTCCACCAACAGGATTCGGACGTGACAAAGCAAACGATGCAAAGACCAAATTCCTAGCTTCAGGGTCTTAACGGCAAGTCATATAAAGCCTGAAAGACAATCGGAGATCATCTCGCACCAGTGCGGAGTGGTCACCACCGCGACGTTCGTCTCGACACAGCAGACACAACATCACCAAAAGGAGCCACGGCAAAATCCCTAGTTCCAAACCTCGACGGTTCACCAGTAACCTAGAGACAACCGCGACATTCGTCATAATACAGCAGACGCAATGCTAGCAAACGAAGCGAAGGCCAAATTACCATCTTCAGGGTCTTAACGGCAAGTCATATAAAGCCTGAAAGACAATCGGAGATCATCTCGCACCAGTGCGGAGTGGTCACCACCTCGACGTTCGTCTCGACACAGCAGACGCAATGCCATCAAACGAAGCAAAGGCCAAATTCCTAGCTTCAGGGTCTTAACGGGAAGTCATATAAAGCCTGAAAGACAATTGGAGATCATCTCGCACCAGTGCGGAGTGGTCACCACCTCGACATTCGTCTCGACACAGCAGACGCAACATCACCAAAAGGAGCCACGGCAAAATCCCTAGTTCCAAACCTCGACGGTTCACCAGCAACCTAGAGACAACCGCGACATTCGTCTCGATACAACAGACGCAATGCCAGCAAACGAAGCAAAGGCCAAATTCCTAGCATCAGGGTCATAACGGAAAGTCATATAAAGCCTGAAAGACTATCGGAGATCATCCCACACCAGTGCGGAGTGGTTATGACTCATCGGGGCTCTCTAAAATGAGCCTAACCTCAAGTAAAAAGCGGCAAAAGCAAAATTCCTAACGCTTGCTCTTCCGACGGTCAAACTGTCTAGGAGGATTGCTTGAAGATGTCTTGTCCAGCCCCCGAAGGGATCAGAGACACGACAGTCGCAAGGCTACTCGAACAGCAAGATCGCCTATCGAGGAATACATCAGCCAACGCGACGGTACGATGGACAAAACCCTAAGTACCACAGACCCTAACGGACCTCTGTCGTAAAGAGTATAGGTTAACTGTGACGTTAGGATATTCTTGCGAGAATTGCTCGATTCGTATCGACTCGTGAGGAAATTAGTTTCTTTGCGAGAACTTCTCGATTCGTCTCGACTCGTGAGGAAAAGCCTTAGGCTGCGGGGATTAAAAAACCTGTTTCCTAAGCACTGGGGTCCTACAAGTCGGTCTAAAACGGACTCTTGCATACTATTCACGGACCACACTCTCCAAGGTCGAATCTCGACAAGGAGGGAAACAACCGCTTACGAGTCCTCTCGACTTGTAAGAGGGAAAATTCTCTAGTGATATCCTTACGACTCTCAAGAGAAAACACACTTAGGAATCCTCACGATTCCTAAGAAGAAAATACACCTACGAGATCCTCTCGATCCATAGGGAGAAAAGTCTTTGTGAGACCCTCACGGCTCATAAAGTTGAAAAGTCTTAGGCAGCAGATCTGAACCTGCAGCTTAAGCCATCACTACCTCTTGAAGAAGCCAAGACAGGATGCTCGCTCTATCATCTATCGACCATGTTTACTAAGGTAATATGCTGATAATAAAAGAAGGGAGAAAGCGCAGAGATGACATGAGAAATTGCAAAAGAAAATGTGAGCATCTTTATTCATGAATTCAATTAAGTACAAGGCGAATCATATAAAAGAATAAAGAATGTATACATATTATTCAAAGATTATAAGTGTATAATTGATACAAAGGCAGCTACTGAGAAGGAAGCGTCTTAAATATCCCCATCAATTGCTCGCGCACTTCCTTCAATGCCTTCTCTTGATCGGCTGCCACCACCAATTCTGCTTCCACCTGAGTCCGCTCCTGCAGGAAGGATGAAAGCCGCTCCTCAACTGCCTGTTGGGCTGCCTCCTAATTTGGTGCATCCCGCTCGACGACGTCAAGTTGCTGCCTCAGTGTTAACCCGTCAGAGATGTATCGCAGAAGGCCTTCAAAGATAACCTTCAACCATGCAGCATTTGCATCCACCTGAGCATGCAGTCGAGCAGATTTGCTCGAAGTCTCTTCGCGCTCCTTACGCCTTAAAGCAACTTCTTGTTCAAGATGGAGGAAGTAAGAAGTGCTCTGCTCGATCCATGCCGCCCGTTGAGTGCTCGCGGTCAAGATCTCGGGGGCAGGACGCATAAGCTCCAGCTGGTGCAGGCGGGCCTCGATCTCCCTGCAGTGATTAACCCAAGACTCGACGACGCCTTCATTATGAAAATTTGCAAGCGTCGCCAGCATCGGATTAACTTCCGCAACGAAATCTGCGGCAGATGGGGGAGCTTCTGCGTCAAGCTCTTCGATGCATCCGCTCAGCATACTTAAACTCATCGCAGCACCCTTTGAGGATGGACGCCTGGAGAATAGGCCTGCCGGCATCGTGATGCGAGACTCGAAGGGGGACGGAATCGGAACGACAGCTGCAGAACAAAACACAATCAAATGACGATTCAAAGAAATATGAGAAAGTCATCAAAGATGGAGTCTACTATACCAGCCGCAGGAGGAGGCAAAGCCGGGAGGACCGCGTGGCACGGCCGATCTTACATCTCCTCCTTCGATCTGTAGCACTGCAATCAGGGCAAGGAAGAATCAGAAACGAGTTCATTATTGGAAAAAGAAAGAGTATTAATTGAAAACTATACTCACCAGCGCCACTGGAGGAAGCAAGCTCCGACGGAAAGGAGAAGTGCGGGTGCAGCACCTGGTAAAGGTGATAAAAAAGTACTCCTGCAAGGACGTAATAGTACAACATCAGTACATGAATTATACGGCTGAGAGATAAGACTAGTGGGTTACAAATCCATACCTTCCAACATTTGCGATGGTGCAATAGAAGGTAGAGAGGTGGCCACCGTCAAGGCAGTAACGGACGGTGCTCCCTCGAGCAATAGGGCATCAGCACTGGCCGCACCTGCGTTGAAAACAAGATAAGCACTGTCAGAAAAATTACAGAATAAAGAAAAGGACGGTAACCCAAAATTTACCTGATGAGTCTCCAGCCGAAACGGAGGCGTCTTCCTCCTCCATTGACACGGGTCCACCTCCCGTTGCTTCATTGCCAGACTCTACGGGAGCCGTCGTCGTGCTCGCGAGGCCAGGAGACGGCGGAGGACCGTAGACGGGGAGAGCAATGATCGGAGCATTGCCAGACTCTTGAGAAAGAGCGGCCGGCTCGTCCTCGTGAATCATGCCCGTCTCACCCGCTACTCCCTCGGGCTCAGCGGTCGCGGCCGTCACGTCCACCGTTGCCATGGAGTCGTCGGTCTCAGCCACTCCATCCGCTGCTACCCCAGGCTCGGTTATAGCAGCCTACCCATTGGCCGCTACCTCGGGCTCGGCGTCAGCAACCTTCTCGGGCATAGTAGGCGTGACTGTCTCGTCAACCACTAGCTCAGACCCAGCGACTACGACTGCACCGCCTACCGTCGCCTCGGTTTCGGCTGCTACCTTCTCCACCGTCCCCTCCGGCTCGACGGTCGCCGCCGCTCCTTCAGTTGGACTCGGCCCTGTAGGACAAGATGTGTAAGAACCGATAGTTTTATAACTTTTACAACAAAGCCTCGAAAAACACGTTACCTGAGTTGAATTGATCGTTTGTTTCTCGGGCTGCACGCACCACCCGTCTATGAGCAGTAGACAAGGCTACCGGTGGCTCCTCGGAAGGAGTAGCAGCGGGAGTAACGGCACTTGGGCCCACTCCAACGGCCAAAGCAGCGCTGCACTCTTTCACTGCTCGCCTCAAGCGCTTCTTCTCCTCCCGGGCCGTCACGACGGACCTCTTGGAAGCCTCCTTCAGTAAGGCATCGTCGTTCGCGTTCAGAGTTGCCTCCAGAGCCTTCAAGGCATCCATCATAGGCTTTTTGAGTTGGGTCTCTTGCGGCAATTCCGAAGAGGCCGGAACATCGGTAGCTGACCTGGAGAGAAGTCCCTCATCAGTTTGCGAGATAGGTCTTGTGGTCCCTGCGATAAGACAAAAAGGGGGTCAGATTACTCATAAGAAATGGAAGGAGAGACATAATGAACCGAAATGTACTAAGGCCTAGGGATGCTCTTAGTCGTTCCTTCTCCTGTAAAGTTTTGAGGGAAGCAGCGATAGCTTCTTCGGTAGAAATGCCTGTTAAAAAAAGGGGAGAAAAGCATTAGTCAAAGACAATGATAAAAGTACGATGCAATGACGGAAAAATACAACTAGTAATTATCCAATTATGCAAGTTTAGCCAACCATGCATCGCGCCTTGCCAATCGCTCAGAAGCTGCGATGGCGGCCGCCATATCAGTGTCGTCTGGCGGCGTAAATAGGCCCTCGTTCGTCCCATACTCACCCAAGCCCTCGCTATAAGGGGCATGGGGTTCTTGACCAAATGCAACGTCAGCAGCGAAGAGCGAATTCTTCTTCCTCTTCTGCACGTGAGCCCCGTGTGCACCCAAAATCAACTTGCGCTTCGTGGGCACCTTGGGACGGCGGGTCCCGATGTCCAAGCCCACGCCGGATTCAGGAGAAACCATATTCACCGTCTCCACCGGAGCACGGGGCTCTGGGGGTATGTCCACGGTATCACGGGGCAATCCACGCGGGGGGCTCAGCACACGCGGAGGCTCATCTCCAGCATTTCCTCTCAGCGGAGGAACAACATGGGTCCTTGGCCTTAGAGGGGCTTTGCGATCGCTGGCGGGGGGCGCACCCTTGCGATCAACCAGCAATCGCTTCTCTTCCCGGATGACAGCACCCATCGCATGCGCGTACCAAGCTACGTACACGTTGAGGGCCCGTGGGACGCAGCTCGGCTCGCTGATAAAGAAGTGGGAGCCCGTGTTCAGCCGCATAAAGTGATGAAGCACGCTCCGTATCCCCTCCCTGGTAGCCGCGGGCTCTTCCAAAAATGCCTCCAGTGACCCCCTGGTTATAGTTTAATTGTTGGGCGAACCGATGGGGGTTGTACCTCATGAAGAGAGCCATGTCATTTTGCCTGAACACCAAGAAGCCCGGCCAGATGGAGTATAAGTGAAGAATCTCCCGGGCTTTCAATATGGAGGTCCCGTCCTTGAAACCATCACGCAGCGCCAACACCGTCTTGGAGGTCTCCGGGCCGATGGTCACGACTTGTCCATAAAAGAAATCTTCGCTCCGACCATGTGCGGACGAAGAAGCAACCCCCTAGCCTCCCGTGGAGACGGATTCACAATCGAGGCGCCAATCACGAAGAAGCAACCCCCTAGCCGCATAACTCTTAGGAGTCTGCACTTCTCGAAAAACGAGGGGCTCTTATGAATGCCGAATACCCTGAGCACATGCATTTCCATCCACGAAGTGAAGTAGTGCATCGGGAAATTGGTAGGTTACACCCCGGGCTCATTTGCGTCTGCCGTCACGCTGAGTCCATGGTATAGGTGAGCCAGCCCGGCGGTCCCGATCGACAACTGTATGCCAGCCACCATCCGATGTGCTGGGTAGAAGACGGACGGCCTTATGAAGCGTGGGTGCATGGGGAGCGCGAACCAGCACAGCCATAATCCCAGAAACCCTAGAAAGAAGGTCTCTTCATCAATGCCCAGGGTGGCGATTTCTGATAAGGGCATGATGGCGGCATCAGGGAGATAGAAATCCTTTTGATCGTATTCCAATACTGGTCGACGATCTAAGCCTAAGCCGAAGCCGAAGGGGTCGTCGAGCTTGGCGAACTTTTCACTCCGCTGCGATAGAATCTCCGGTCGAAGAAAGTGGGTGATGAAATCTGCAAAACTGACTCCCCGGACTCCCGATTCCAAATAGAGACCTTCTTACATATTCAGCACCTTCACCAGGCTCGGAAACTGGTGCTGAATAGCATTCTCCGGTGTTAGGCCCATTACCAGCGGCTTGGTGGCGAAGACATACTCGTCAGGAGGAAGCGGCTCCTCATAATGCTCCCCCCTCACTGGCAGACCTGAAATCTCAGCAAACTCCTCCAGGGGGATGGAGACTTCCCTGTCCGATAGAAGGAAGGTATGGGTGGGGATGTTCCATTGTTCTATGAATGCCTTAACCCACCACGTCGGAGGAACAGGGTAATCGAACAATGAGACGTAGACTGCGGAGTACAGACCAATCTTCATCAAATGCGTCCTCTTCGCTGATAGGATGTACCTGGCCCACTGCAGATACCCGGCCGGTTGTCGAGGGGTCAATCCAATATTATAAGGTTTTTCCCAAGGGCGTGCCTCACCCTGGCATATGCGCCACCCCAAAATGTCCACGGCTGCCAGTGGCTGCACGGGAATGGCAGCAATCGAAGGTTGGAGAAGATCCTCCGAATTCCAGTTCACGACCTCCACGGCATACTTCACCGGGGGTGCATCCGCATATGGGATCGACGAGATAGGCTCTGACGGCGTCGCGCAACCGAAGCTTCGGCGACTCTTTATGATTTCACTGTACCACCTACCCCACAGGTGAAGGTTCTTACACTCGTGGTCATGATCCTTAATGAGAGCGAGAACCTCCCGGTCCATCGACGCCTTAGGGAATCCTCCTTCTGAGCGAACAAATGGGAAAGACAGATCAGCAGACATGATTGCCTGCAAAGAAACACGAAATTCAGCCGTCAGTATCATAATTTAATTTTAAAAGCCCAACACTTGGTACTTTAAAATTTATACCACACTTCAATGCAGTGGAAAGGGGACCAAAAGTGGACCCACAAAATCTGGATGACAATGCATCAGTTAATAATACAGCCCCATCATTGGATGAGACTGTCAATTAATGAGGAGATCCCCAAAAGAATATTCTCATTAAATAAGAAATCCCTAGAGACAAGGAGAAAATCTCTCCTTTCAGAGCAAAGCTCTATCACAGTGTGACACTTGTCAAACTCTGGTCATAAGGGAATAAAATTCCTTAAAAGAGCCTAGCTCTGTAATAATGATGGAAAAATCCATCAAAGGAAAAATTAACTCCTAAAAATGAAAGTGTGGGATCTTAAAGATCCATGAAAAACTCTTGAGAGTTCTTCATCAAAAGATCAAAAAGATCTATATTTTGTCCATGAGCAAAACTCTGTTCATGGGTTAAAAACCCTGAAACAAGATCTCTTTAGATCTAGGAATTCTTGAGAGCAAGGCTCTGTTGGTGAAATCCCAAAAGGGTCTTCTTTAGATCAATGATCTATGAGAGCAAGACTCTATCAATTAAAATTAATTTAATTTAAGTTAATTTTACCTAAAAAGTTTTCTAGAGTTTAACTCTTAAGATTCTTGAAAGCAAGAGCAAGGCTCTGAAGTTCTGAGAATAAGAATTTTTGAAGATGATAATCATCTGAGGAGGACCAAGGGTCCTATTTATAGGAGCTTGAGCGCCCTTTCAACTCCCGAGTTGATCCAACGGATCAGATCTTGCCACCGCTGCACTCACGTGAGCGACACGGTGGGGGGGCATTTGTTTCCCCCAATCAGAGCAAAGACCTGTTTGAATTTCAAAAATTCAAAAAATTGAAGCAACGCTTCAGATTCCTTGCGCTGCGCGCAACGCGCCACGTGTCAAAAGCAGATACGCCAGCGCTGCGCCAAAGACAGCGCACCCAATCAGAGCAAGGCTCTGTTTTAAAATAAAAATAAAGGAAGCAACGCTTCAGATGACTTGCGCTCTGCGCTGCGCGACACGTGTCAGCGCGGTTGCGCTGCGCGACACGTGTCAGCGCGGTTGCGCTAGCGCGGTTGCGTTGCGCGCTGCGCGACACGTGTCAACGCAGTTGCGCTAGTGCAGTTGCGCTGCGCGACACGTGTCAAGCGTAGGTGCGCTTGCGCCAGCTGTGCCAGCATTTAAACAGAAAAATTCTGGAAAGATCTTTCCAATCTTATTAAAACAAGAAGATTATCTTTTGTAAAACAGAAGCCCTAGGATCAAAGATCCAGCGGTGGGAAAACATCCCTAAATCAATCAGAGAAAGATCTCTTTAACTGATTTAACAAATCAATTGGCACTATATAAAGGCCCATAGACTCCAAGTCTAACACATACACAGAGAGAGAGAGAGAGAGATACAGAGAGCTCTTCTAAAAACTTTGAGAAGAATTCAGAGAGAGAAAAAAAGGTAAAACCTTTGAAAAAAAGAAGAATTTCTTCTAAAAAGATCAATGATCTAAGAACAAGATCAAGATCTTTAAAAAATAATAATAAAGAAGTAATCTACTTCATGACTAGATCTTTTGATTTATATAAAGGCATTGCCTTTTGATGAACCACTGGTTCTTGAAATATTGAGTTAGAACCTCTCTGGAACAAGAAAAACTTGTTTTCTTTGATCTAAATTTGATCAAGATATAAAACAGTACCTTGCACTTTTGAAATTTGCATTGTTGCGCTCCTTGGATTGGCGCAATCCACCAGAGAGCGCCACGTGTCAATCACAGAACAACTGCGCCTTGCGCTTCTAAAAACAGAGCACTGCTCTCTTGGTTTGGCGCAAGTCACCAGAGCGCGCCATGTGTCAGCAGCGCACTAGCGCAGCGCACTGGCGCAGCGCACTGCATTAACAGACTTGCGCTCACCAGCGCGTGACACGTGTCACCTCCACATGAATTTGCGCCTTGCGCTCCTCAATCGGCGCAAAGCGCCTGACAAGCCACGTGGGGCATTGTCAGAACATTTAATGCAGTGCATTATTAAAAAGGGTAGAGCCCAATTAAAAGGTCTATCAGACCAAATAAAAATGCAATGCATTATTAAAAAAGGGCAGAGCCCAATTAAAAGGTCTATCAGAACAAATAAAAAATGGAGTGCATTATTAAAAAGGGCAAAGCCTAAATAAAGGCCTGACAGGCCAAATACAAATAAAATGTTAAACATTTTCAAATGGACTTAACCCAATTCTGGCCGTATGTCCTCAAATTAAATTGAACTGAGCACAACTGCTTTCTCAAATCAATTTACATCCTGTTCAAGGGTACATCTCCGAACTCCTCTGATATTTGTCGTTGTAATCCTTCAACGTCGTCAGAGAGGTGACGGGTCCCGACAACCACATATTGCTACGGACTGTGGGGTCCTTAAACTCATGGACTAATGCGTCCTTAAACCAATATTCATCTCCAAAATGGGAATGTTGGACCACCATGTCCCTAAACTGGTAATACAGACTGTGGGGTCCTTAAACTCATGGACTAATGCGTCCTTAAACCAATATTCGTCCCCAAAATGGGAATGTTGGACCACCATGTCCCTAAACTGGTAATACAGACTGTGGGGTCCTTAAACTCATGGACTAATGCGTCCTTAAACCAATATTCGTCCCCAAAATGGGAATGTTGGACCACCATGTCCCTAAACTGGCAATGGACCACCATGTCCCTAAACTGGTAATACGGACAGTGGGGTCCTTAAACTCATGGACTTATGCGTCCTTAAACCAATATTCGTCCCCAAAATGGGAATGTTGGACCACCATGTCTCTAAACTGGCAATGGACCACTATGTCCCTAAACTAGAACAATAGAGCCCAAATGCTCTTTTGTCGGATCTGAACGATCCCGTTAAGTTGATCTTAGTCTCAAATTAGACTAACGTATCCTTAACAAACGTTTGAGTTGATCTTAGCTTCAAATATGGCTAACGTATTCTCAAACCAAAACCCAAACCCAAATCTAAGAAAATACGGATTTGGACTAATCTACGTCCTACGGGCGACAACATAAATTAGTCTCCATATACAATCTACGGGCAACCACAAACAAAACAAATACCCACGACACGAAGTGAACATCTGGAGAAGGAGAAAGTTGTTACCGCGACGCGGTACTGTAATTAACTGCAGGGGCTTGTGCCTGCAGGGAAGAGCGTCCCCACAATCAAAAACCCCTTAAGCGAGGGGGAATCTGACGAAGTCTGCTACATCGGCCACATCCGTCTAAACCTTCGATACACGGTGCCATAAATCAACTTGGCATCTTCGGAGAGGTGGACGGATAGCACCAAATAGCATCTGCCCCGAATCTCAGGCAAGACGTCTCCACGTCGCGCCGTCTTTCGGAGGGGAACAAGAGTTCCGACCAAATTCGTTGCCTACCACTCCATATGAGATATGGAATGGGAAGAGACCATCTCTTAAACGAGTTAAGATATGGGGTTGTCCGGCTTATGTTGAAAAGCAAAATCCGGACAAGCTTGAGGCAAGGTCACTTCTGTGCAAGTTTGTAGGATATCCCAAACATTCGCGAGGGTATATCTTCTACCATACTGAGGAACAAAAAGTGTTTTGTTTCTCAACATGCCACCTTTTTATAAAAGGAATTTCTTGTGGAAGAAATTAGTGGCGATAAGGTAGAACTGGAAGAAGTTCCAGCAAAGCAAACTATAACTGACGATTTGGTGGAACCGGAAGATTCAATAGTCCCCGACGAACCGCAACCACTCCGCAGATCTAGTTGGGTTCCTCATCCACCTGAGAGATACTACGGTTTTCTTGTAGACGGTGGGAGCAAGGACTGCATCATGGAGATGATGACCCAACTAGTTTCGAGCAGGCTATCACAAGTGGGGACTCTGTGAAATGGCTGGATGCTATGCGATCTGAGATGGAATCCAAGTACACCAACAAAGTGTTGACTTTGGATGTTGCTCCTGAAGGGGTAAAACCTAACAGGACCAAGAGGATCTTTGAGAAAGATAATTTGGTGTAGATGGAATAGTTGAGACTTTCAAAGCTATGCTTATGTCCATCAGGATCCTACTTGCCATTGCTGCATACCATGACTACGAAATCTGGTAGACTGCACGTCAAAACCTCTTTTCTAAATGGTGATTTAGAAGAGAGCGTGTATATGACGCTGCCAGAGGGCTTCGTAGACAGTGGGAGCAGCAGAAGCATGTGGAAGCTGCTTAAATCCATCTACGGGTTAAAGCAGGCTTCGCGGAGATGGAACATCTGTTTTGATAAAGCTGTCAAAGAGTTTGACTTTATAAAAAAGGTAGATGAACCATGTATAAATAAGAAGGTTGTAGAGAGTATGGTTGTCTTCCTCGTATTGTACGCGGATAACATACTCTTGATAGGAAAGGGTGTTCCTATGCTATACTCAGTCAAGCACCTCTTATCACACAGGTTCTCCATGAAAGATCTAACTGATGTCTCCTACATCCTGGTGATATAGATCTATAGAGATAGATCTAAATGGATTTGGGATTGTCCTAATCCAGGTACATATACACCATGCTAAAGAGGTTTAGTATGGATGATTCTAAGCATGGTAATATACCCGCTTGTTCAGGAATCACTCTCTCCAAAGAGATGTCTCTCGAGACTGATTTGGAGAGGGCTCGCATACAAGGGATACCCTATGCTTTAGCAGATGGGTCAATCATGTATGCGATGTTATGTATCAGACCAAATGTAGCTTACTCACTTGGTGTAGTGAATAAGTATCGAAAAGATCTTTGGGAAAACCACTGGATAGCTGAAGAACATTCTTAAGTGCTTGAGAAGGACTAAAGAGATGTTCTTGGTGTTGCAGGGTTACCTAGCATGACAGCAAGGTTTCGGGAGGCATCGTCCATGCCAATTTAAAAATTTTCCATACTAAAGAACCCTAACCCTAGAATTTTAACTAAAGAATTATATGAATCAAGCATGCAAACAACTTTACATACAAAGTGAATGAGGAATACAACCTTTGTAGACCGGTCCTTCACTTCTAAAGCTCCGTGTAGTAGTCCCTTCGCTCCAAGTAGTGAACACCTGAACTCTAGTAAGGGTTCACATGAAGAAATGAACAAGCTTGCTCGAAGTCTTCGAGGACGAAGATGATCTACGTCGAGGAGACTCAAGCTCATGTCACCTCTTCACAAATGGTAGATTAGTAAAGCAAACACCCTAAACTAAATGGCTAATATAGTAGAGGATGATGAAGTATGAATTGGGCTCACTTTAGATTAATTTTTTTCACAATATTTCATCACCTTGAGAAAAGCTAGAAAGCTTTCTCATGAGGAAGAAGAAGATGAAGTGGAGTTGAGAATGAAACTCACGAGGTGAGAATAGCAACCATGGGTGAGTTAGTGTCATACACTAACTCATGTAGAGACTAAACTATGGCTAAGGATAATGGTTAGGTAAATAAATATCTTAAGTAAAACAAATTAGTGGACTAAGTCAATGGACAAAACAAGCTTCTCCAAGCTTTTAGCCATGACATAATTCCACCAATTTGTGAATTACTAAAATAAATAAAAACCTATAATTATGAAGAGTATAGTGTAAGTCTCATACACCCATGAAGCATGTGGCATCAAGCATGACACAAATAAAATGTACATTAATATATATCACATATATACTATATGCACACAAGTGAGAAAAAGAAATGTTTATGGTTGCTAATATTAGTTAATGTAAATTAATATATCACATATATAATTCTACATTAAATTATTAAATCAACACTTGATTTAATAATCCGGCTATATCACATATAACCGACTAATATCATATGTATCAACTTATCGAATCAACACTTGATCCGATAACCCGGCTATACCTCATATAACCGACCGATATCACATATCGCGAGAATAGAATGTGGTATCATATACGAGCATTAATCTCGGTCCCGCACATATTGTAAGTCTACGGTAGCGCCCCGGCCGTCTTTCAAACGCCAAATGCGGAACAAAAACTTTTATAACTGGCGCTATCGTATACTATAACCCGGATCTGCCATTAACGCTAAACTAACAAACTAAAAAGAGGGTAGAAAGGTTATACCGAACGATCCGAGTCCTTCGTTCTTTAACCATCATCCCACGCTCCGTTACGGCTGCTCCGATCTCGTCGATCTCCGATCTTCTCGTTCAGGTGGCACCACGTCATCGGATCTTTAAATGGGCTCCCGCCTCTGACTTGAGGCAACTCGGTCATCAAATTTTATAAAAGAGATGACCAAGATTGATGTAGAGAATGAGTAGATCACTTTGCCTCGTTACGTCCAAAGCCATGGACGAACGGTTAATGAAGTTGCCATTTGAATCGGGTGATGGAATAATAGGAGCTATGAAATTTCCATACACAAATCTATCATCATTTTCCAATCAAGTGAGTGTGAATTTCTCTAGTGGGCATCCAAGAGGGGCCGGCCACTTATAGAGGTGGGGGGTTGAGTGTAGGAGAAAAAGGGGGTGACCACAAGGATAAAGATCCTGAAGAAATATCTTTAGCACAAACAAAATGCATTAATGCAATGAATGACTCATCTAAACCTAGTCACCATTCATTAATGCATACAATGAACCAAAATCAAGTCACCATATCTATAACCTTCTAGAATCACGACTCACCTCATGACTCACCCAAGAGAAGAAAAAATAAATCCGCATTTAACCGAATGTTAAATACGGGTGATAGAAAACAGGAAACTGGCAACTTCCAAAAGCGATCCCGAAACAAATTTCAGGATAACCCCGTAACTGTATAAATATACCCGCATTTGTATTACGACCGAATACAAATGCAACTGAGACAAAGATATTATATCTACAAAGTATAATACATGGATCCGGCTTAAACCAAAGCCCACCAGTATTATCTGCTCGAAATATGACACGTGCGTAAACGCACGTGCATTTTCCGAACCCTGCCATAAAACCATACGGCCTCTACAACGTTTCGCCCAAACTTGGGAAACCATCTGTGGGGGACTCTAATGACTCGTCAGTACCCTGGCAATGGGTTTAACTACAAGCCGTCAGCGGCACTAGCTGTGCGTAACGGCTGCCCATGTACTGACCTCAAGGGAGGCCGATGAGCGAACTCATCCGGAAACCCTACTGAGCCTAACAGTAACAATGTATATACAGTCCGGTCCATTCGTCTATGAGTATCGCATATCCGGCCTAGGGGCTAGAAACGTCAGACCCCCAATAGCGGTATAAGTCGTGTCGGAGACAAGCCCTGAACACCCTGAGAAACTACCGGAGTACCTACCAGTAATTCTCACCTGCCTTGGCCAAGGACTTGGTGTAATGGCTTTCCTAGACACAGCGCGATCTCCACCCCCAATACCGGGAGAGACGAATCCCCTGCCGATCTGCTCACGTGCCTCCATGTGGCTCGGGACTGTACCTAAAAACTACCTGTTTGCACAACTCCTTTGAGCCGTGGTAGGGCAGAAATCAAAGCACAGTGGGAACTCACACGAGACAAATGACGACCTCAGGTCGATGAACTAACCTGTACACATGTCACCAGGGAACTGCTATTTGACGATATGTATAATACCAACTAGCAGGTTCCCGGCGAGTCCTGTTCGGTGTACTCATAACCCAATGAGCACCTGTATACATCTTAGGTGATCCAACTGACACCAGTGGCTTGTGAGACCGGCCACCGCCCCTCGTCGGGGTCTCGACTGTATACACTAGTCTACTCCGGAGTATCGATGCCCTGTCTCGAAACTCCCACGACTAGGGACCACTATTAAGGATGTGCTTATGGACTACCCAACTATCACGTATATGATCGCCATCATACTGTTGGTAGTCTAGCAAGATCCTAAGGGCTCTATCAACGTGTAATCGTGATCAGTCACCTGAACCTATACATGACTGATAAAGGCAAACCAGATAGCATAATATCATCTCGAGTAAGACTGTCCTACCGGCATAGGTCCTCCTCAATCATTGCAATCACGTGCCTGCGATCCAATAATTGACTTTGAGGGCACTATATCCAACAATCTCCCATTTGCACTTAAGGCTAATTATTACGATGTCGCATACTCACAGCCCGTGTGATACCGAACATCCAATTCCTATACTAATCATTTTCACAAAGCCCGTTTATAAAACTCTTGTGTTCGAGAAATAGCCTCAGTGAGTGGATCCGCCCTGATGTTTATTTCATGTCTCTCTTAATCTCAAGTTCGCGGAGAAAGCCATCTCCCGAATCGAGTAATACCTGTCTTAGGATATGTCTGGATATCTGATGGGACCTTGTTCATAAATGAACTCCAAATCCAAACTTCTTAGACTGTATCGATAACTGAACCTAATCAGTATCCAGCACCATGCCTCCCACAGTATCCTCTTGGACCACCTGTCCATAATACTGTCCCTCGTCAGAGGGAAAACTATAACTCTGACAATCACTCTGTCATCCATGTCACCTTTGAAGCATGGAATGATAACCGTCTCCCGAAGGAGGCTGCCGTCATCAAATCCGTAGAATATTCACTTATGTTCTAAAACTGCTTCCTTATGTTTCTCCAGGATTGGATTAATACAAACTTATTGCATCTAGTGCAAAAACAACATCTGGTGTGGTACTTGACATCTCACGATTGACCCAATTGCCTAAGCAAGTGATATGCCAATCATGCACATCCCTCTCCCCTTTAGTCTGTAAGACACCTTTAGAGAGGGTGACTCCATCACCTGCAGGTACACCACCATGCCAGGAGTCATCTATTCTAAAAACCATTAGAATACTGTCAAAGTACCCACATTGGGAAACTACCCAAATCCAGATCTAAAACCATAGATCTAGAAACCAGAATGTCTGATATTATATCCATATCCTGTCTGGAGAAACAACTGTGTGACGACCACAGTACAACTGATCGTAGTATAGGAATTTTACTTCCTACTCTGTGTATGATATCCATAATACTGGGACATCACACCCTACTACCTTCTTAACTGATCCATCCCCTATTCTGATGAAGTCAAACCCATGACTGTCATATCAAAAAATTAGATGATCTATCTCCGCTATAACTGCTCTAGTCTATAAATAGACAAAAGCTACTTGCCCACTATACTTCCGCTGCTCCCACTGACCACAACAACCCTCTGGCAGAATAATATATACGTGCACTTCTAAAGCTAGTTTAGAACGACGCTATACTTAACCTCCTGCCGGGTCTCATAGTCTGGAACAACAGTAGTGTCAAGTCTGGGTAAGCAAGAACCTCTCTGTCACCGTCCTTGAGGCTACCAGAGTACCTCTCGGGTGTCTGAGGTTACCCACCATATCTGCGGAGTGGCTATTGGAATGTCTAACCTGATTGAATCTATAGGTCCTATTAAATTTTCCATAATCGTTTGCGGTTCTGGAATCACTTCCAGTTCTACCATACTCCCACTACTGTTTTCTGAAAAAATCCATTTTACTAAAATTGTGGCGAGTCAAGAACAATATCGCTATTGATCTTCCAGATGGTAGAAAAGCAACCCTCGACATAGCCCAGGTCAACCCACAAACTGCCATTACAGAAACGTGCCCTGAGTTATCCAGAATCTGGTTTTAAGCCTAAGCCGGACAACTCCCCGTACCTTAACATCGTTAAGATATGAACCATTCTATATCCAATATAGAAACTTTGGCACTTATTTAATTGGAATCAGATTCTAATCATGCAGCTGTCTCCAGTGCATATCAACTTAATGGAGAGAGGCTAATCAGCATTATTCAACTTAGGAATACATCCAATTATGAGTAACCTGAAAGAGAAACAAGTTTCTCAAAACTATTACTATCATCTGAATACCAATCACAAGTATCTACATCTTCGATCTCTTTGAAGAATCCCGATACTTGCGATACTTGGTTCTCTACTTTATTCTTATACCCACAACTTCTCAAAACTTAGACATTGTATTTCTACGAAACACTTGTCTAAAAACTAGAGAAGTCGTAAGTAAACAGAACATAGTACATGGACCAACCCCTTTGTCCTGATGGACACTGGACAGCATACAATACTCTGTATGAGTCCCTTGAGTTGAATAACTCAAAACCTATGCATCGTAGATTGAAAACTGTACTTATGGTTAAGAACTACTCCGTTGTTCAATGCTCCTTACCCAATCGCCAACTGATATAGGTAAATGTCATCGACATAATATCAAAAAGTTATATCTCACTTTATAAATATAAATGTACAGATATATCATTTTGAAATTGGTGCACAACAACGGATACTCAAAACCAAATACATGCCTGCCGGCAATAACCCAGGCGACTTCCTCAAATATCACCAATTACAATGAATTGCGATATAATGAGGATGATCACCTAATTCCAAATAACTTCCTCCCACTCATCATCTGTAAAACCATACAGATGTGAGAATGAAACCTGGTAAATACATACCCTGGAGTAAGTATCTAATCGGGAAAACAGTTTTCCATTAACAATGCACTGAAACATGAAAATGTTTCGTAGGGGTATCCTGGTATTCATAGTAATGCCTCTTCCATAATCCAATTCATGACTTTAACCGTATATTTCATTGCCATCTCTCCAAATCCCTTTATTTGTCTTTAGTCGTTACCTTCTGTACACCATCGTTAGGCTAAATGGTTTTCTTCCTTCCCTACCGTTCGGCACCAGCCTATGGTTTGGAAGAAGACTATCCAGTAAGCATAATAGGTGTACCCTCCTCAACCTAGGAGTACTCACATCTTGAGAGAAGGTGATGATAAAAGACAACTGAATAATACCTTATTCTTTTAAAGGTGAAATAGGAGTGGCGATGAAGTACGCGGTTTGGTCATGAATGATAACAGTCGCAATTTACTTTGCCCTCTTTCTAATCCCTTTATTTTGTCTTTACATATTACCTTCTGTACACCCTACTTAGGCTAATTGGTTTTCTTCATTCTCTACCTTTCGGCACCTGCCTATGGTTTGGAAGAAGACTATCCAATAAGCGTAATAGGTGTACTCTCCTAAATCAAGGAGCCCTCGCAACCTGAGAGAAGGTGATAATAAAAGACAACTGAATAAACCAATTCTATTTCTCCTGAACCTTGATCCATCCTCGAAGAAGTCCCTTCGAGTTCGTATATAACCATACGATGGATCTATCCAATGGAAGTGGATGTCCGTAGTAATACTGGGTGTTCTGAGAAATGCAAAGGGTAAAAGAAGGAGTGGCAATGACTTATGCAACTCAGACAATCAAAAAGCCAGCATTTTAAGAAGGTTCAGTCAACTTGGTCACTGAGTAATAGTCTAGGGTCGGTCAAAGATCGCTGCCAAAGAGAGAGAGAAAAGAAACACTCTGCGTGCACTCTAACCTAGATCAGAATGGTTATCACTTTATCTAATCCGGAAACCTCCCACTGTACTGTCAAATTCTCCTCCAAACCTAAAAGAAGAATCAATCGGGATCACCCGAAGAGTAAACCAACTCATCAGTAGGAATCGGGATCCAACTCTCATCGCATGATAACGTGACGGAATCCACTCACGTTATCACACTCCAGAAGGTATGCGTATGCCTGGCAAGTTTCAGTTTCTTTAGAAACTCCCGATATGATTTTTACCCCATGTTCTTATGACCTTGACGAAAACCAACAAATCATAAGTCACATGTCAAGTTATGCCCGTCATTATCTTGTTAATTCGAACCCACCCGTACATACCCTTGACGAAAGACAACAGGGTAATACGACTGTCCTAAACCAACTCATCTATCTATGCAACAAATGAATACCCCAGCAGCTACCAAACACTATGCCTTGACGAAGGCCAACAAACATAGCTTGAATACTACTGACCATCCATAAGAAATGACGGAGGGCTACGGCTGGTTTTTGGCGAAAAACCTTTAACGTAATGAACTTGATCTCGTTGAAGGAACCTGATAGCTTTTTATAAAAATATAGTGGCGAAAACCTTTGCTAAATAGGTCACTCCCGATGAAGGGATCTCGGCTCTTTCCTTGTGGAATGAGGTGCAGGATATTCCACTGAATACCGCGATGCAAAGCAACATGTAATCGACTATAGTGAAGTTATTACCCTGACGCAAACTTCTGCCCAAGGGGTTACTCCCGGTGAAGGGATATCGGCCCTTGCCCTGTCGAATGAGGTGCAGGATATTCCAACTGAATACCACTATGCATAACAAAAAGGAAACATCTTTGTAATAACACTTTTTAAATTTGTTCCAACAACATCCAAACATGTTTGTTTTCCTTTGCATTGATCAGAATCAACGCAGTCCCATCAATTAATCACACCAGAAAAGAACGAAAATAAAATGTATGTGTATGCCATCCGCATTCGTCTCTGGGTCCCGTCATCACCCGTTAGGTTACTTAACTAACGACAGAGCGGGGACTGAACTAGCGCGGGTGTAAAAAATATACAACATCTACTAGTATATATGCCAATATACAATAATCTCTCCAGGCGTGATAATATGCAACATTACAGAAAAGTAATAAGCATCACAGAATAAAACAGATAATCTGGGATCCTCGGGTTTCGCAGAGCCGCTGCTGAAACCCGACGTTCTCCTGGTCATGTGGATAGCCTGTGCAATGAAACCTAGACCCCTACAGGTGCGGCAAGTTACCCGCCAAAACCTGAAGCGAGGCAGCCCCCTACAGCATAGTGAATGGACCACCCTGCACTTCACGGAATCCGGTAACTTGAGCATCCCTCCTTGGGTCAACCTATACCCCCTACGAGTGCGGCGAATAGTCTGCCAATTCTAGAGTGAGGCCCCTCTGCCTCTCAAAGCCATGAGATGCGGACCCGTTGCCCTCCAGAACCCGGCTATCCGTGCACTGCGTCGCGGGGCAAACCTAGTACAGAAATGAAAAAAAAAGTACAACGGGTACATTGACCTCAGCTCGGTCATGCCCTAAAAGAATATTATACAAATAGGCAGTGACGACAGTCCACATGTTGGACGCTCGCCCCGCAATATCAAATGTATAAATAAATCCAAACTGCACTACCATTGCACACTGCTATCCACCACGACAAATCCGCAACATCACAGCACAACACAGAACATCAACGCGAATGTCACGTTCGCAAATCCGTCTAAAAGGACTATAGCAATTAGACGCAATTTACCGCTTGAATGACATTCACGGTCGGAGATATAATGTAAGTACTGTAAACTAACACGTTTAAATTTCGATCGACAAACCTTCCCGAAGTGGGCCCCACATACATCTGCTGTACAGTAACAAAATATGGGCCCAAAAGAAATATTCCAGAAGCCACAATTTTCAATGTAGAACCTACTGTAGAAAAATGGTTCACTGTAGCTCTAAAACGGCCGCGGAACCGCGGCCAAACTAGGGTTTGTGCGGCGGTCCCACGGCGCTTTGGAGTCAACAGTTGACCAAATTTCACCAGTATTCTTAGAAAAGCCTGCACGATTTTCTGAGATGCTCAAAATAATTTTTAGACCTGTTTAAAAATTCGACAGAAACTTTTCACAGAAAATTGCGATTTTTGAAATCCGTTCGATCGATATTTTAAACGCGTTAGCATAAGTTAGTAAAGCTTAATGGCAAGGCTCTGATACCACTGTAAGTCTACGGTAGCGCCCCGGTCGTCTTTCAGACGCCAAATGCGGAACAAAAACTTTTATAACTGGCGCTATCGCATACTATAACCCGGATCTGCCATTAACGCTAAACTAACAAACTACAAAGAGGGTAGAAAGGTTATACCGAACGATCTGAGTCCTTCGTTCTTTAACCATCATCCCATGTTCCGTTGCGGCTGCTCCGATCTCGTCGATCTCCGATCTTCTCGTCCAGGTGGCACCACGTCATCGGATCTTTAAACGGGCTCCCGCCTCTGACTTGAGGCAACTCGGTCATCAAATTTGCTAAAAGAGATGACCAAGATTGATGTAGAGAATGAGTAAATCACTTTATCTCGTTACGTCCAAAGCCATGGACGAACGGTTAATGAAGTTTCCATTTGCATCGGGTGATGGAATAATAGGATCTATGAAATTTCCATACACAAATCTATCATCATTTTCCAATCAAGTGAGTGTGAATTCCTCTAGTGGGCATCCAAGAGGGGCCGGCCACTTATAGAGGTGGGGGGGTGAGTGTAGGAGAAAAGGGGGTGACCACAAGGATAAAGATCCTGAAGAAATATCTTTAGCACAAACAAAATGCATTAATGCAATGAATGACTCATCTAAACCTAGTCACTATTCATTAATGCATACAATGAACCAAAATCAAGTCACCATATCTATAACCTTCTAGAATCACGACTCACCTCATGACTCACCCAAGAGAAGAAAAGATAAATCCGCATTTAACCGAATGTTAAATACGGGTGATAGAAAACAGGAAACTGGCAACTTCCAAAAGCGATCCCGAAACGAATTTCAGGATAACCCCGTAACTGTATAAATATACCCGCATTTGTATTACGACCGAATACAAATGCAACTGAGACAAAGATATTATATCTACAAAGTATAATACATGGATCCGGCTTAAACCAAAGCCCACCAGTATTATCTGCCCGAAATATGACACGTGCGTAAACGCACGTGAATTTTCCGAACCCTGCCATAAAACCATACGGCCTCTACAACGTTTCGCCCGAACTTGGGAAACCATCTGTGGGGGACTCTAATGACTCATCAGTACCCTGGCAGTGGGTTTAACCACAAGCCGTCAGCGGCACTAGCTGTGCGTAACGGCTGCCCATGTACTGACCTCAAGGGAGGCCGATGAGCGAACTCATCCGGAAACCCTACTGTGCCTAACAGTGACAATGTATATACAGTCCGGTCCGTTCGTCTATGAGTATCGCATATCCGGCCTAGGGGGCTAGTAACGTCAGACCCCCAATAGCGGTATAAGTCGTGTCGGAGACAAGCCCTGAACACCCTGAGAAACTACCGGAGTACCTACCAGTAATTCTCACCTGCCTTGGACAAGGACTTGGTGTAATGGCTTTCCTAGACACAACGCGATCTCCACCCCCAATACCAGGAGAGACGAATCCCCTGCCGATCCGCTCACGTGCCTCCATGTGGCTCGGGACTGTACCCAAAAACTACCAGTTTGCACGACTCCTTTGAGCCATGGTAGGGCAGAAATCAAAGCACAGTGGGAACTCACACGAGACAAATGACGACCTCAGGTCGATGAACTAACCTGTACACATGTCACCAAGGAACTGCTATCTGACGATATGTATAATACCAACTAGCAGGTTCCCGGTAAGTCCTGTCCGGTGTACTCATAACCCAATGAGCACCTGTATACATCTTAAGTGATCCAACTGACACCAGTGGCTTGTGAGATCGGCCACCGCCCCTCGTCGGGGTCTCGACTGTATATACTAGTCTACTCCGAAGTATCGATACCCTGTCTCGAAACTCCCACGACTAGGGACCACTATTAAGGATGTGCTTATGGACTACCCAACTCTCACGTATATGATTGCCATCATACTGTTGGTAGTCTAGCAAGATCCTAAGGGCTCTATCAACGTGTAATCGTGATCAGTCACCTGAACCTATACACGACTGATAAAGGCAAACCAGATAGCATACTATCATCTCGAGTAAGACTGTCCTACCGGCATAGGTCCTCCTCAATCATTGCAATCACGTGCCTGCGATCCAATAATTGACTTTGAGGGCACTATATCCAACACATATCACATATGTGCTCCTACTTCGTTTTTCATGAACCAGAAAACCTCTGTGTAGGACTCTAAAGACTCGTCAATACGGCGACAGTAGGTGATGATCATATCAAACACCCACAAGCCGCAAGCGGTCTGCTAAACGTAACGGCCACCCGGGTATTGAGCGATCATAAGATCAACAAGCAAGCCTGCTCATACTCCTGCGAATCCAATCAGTAACACTACCGTACAGTCCGGTCTCTTCGTCAGATATATCGCATATCACAGCCTGGGGGTGGTATAACGTCAGACCCCAATAGCCTGATAAGTCATGCCGAAGCAAGGTCCATAACGGTTCGAGAAACTACTGATAACACTTACCAGTAAATCTCAGCAACCCTGGCCAGGGATTTCCTGTTATGGCCAATCGAGCATAGCACAACATCAACCCCCAATATCGGGAGAGACGAAATCCCCTCCTATCGCTCATTGCCTCCATATGACTCGGGACTGTACCCAAAAACCACCGTTTTGCACGATCTCTTGAACGTGGTAAGGTGGAAATCAAAGCACAACGGGAATCACACAAGACTCTATGATGATCTCGGGTCGAAAGACTAACCTATACCAGTATCACCAGAGAACTGCTATCTGACGATAGGTATAATACCATCTAGGAGTTCTCGGCGAGTCCGTTCAGTGTACTCAGTCTCCACTGAGCACCCATATACCTTCTCTGATGTCAAACACCAATGGATGTGGGATCATCCATCGCCCATCATATGGGTCAAGAAACGCATACGCTTGTCTACTCTTGTAACATTTCAGAAAATATAAACTATTATTTTTGGAATTTAATAATAAAATAATATTTTTCCCGAAAACTGCCCGATTTGCGAAATTGGGGTTTTCGAAAAAGGGTATAAATATATACCGATAATTGTGAAATAAATGGAATTTAAAATGATTTATTCATTTAAAAATATATTTAAAGGATTTGGCATTTTTAAAATTTATTATATGCAGTTTGGATAAAACCCCGATTAGTACGCTGCTAATCGCAATTAAGCCAAATCCGCGTTTCTACAGTTTTCCATGGCTAGTGCACCATGTCATGTTACATTTGGTTTCATGTTGTTGCATTTGTGTTGTTTTATGGGTATTATATGATTTGGTTTTGAAATTTAAAAGAGAAAAGAAAAAGTAATGAAGAGGGTTAAAAGGTGAATGATTGGAGAGAGAGTGTGTGTGAGAATAAGTGAGAGAGAGGAGGGGGGCTGCTGCCATAACTTTCTCACCCATCATTTTCATCTCCTTCTTCATCCCCTCAAGCTCACTTCCCACCACTTATAAATAATCCCCAAAACCTTATATCCTTTCACAAAAATTAATCCCTATCTCTTCCTCTACACATTGGACCAAGCAAAGTGGGATTTTGATAACATTGAGCAGCTAGGGTTTTCTTGAGTGGCCTATATAAGGTATAATCCCTTCACTTAGTTTAGTTTCAAGTTTTCTAGCATTCTAGTTTAGATTGGAAATTGTTTACGAATGGGTTTGTGAACTTTGAAATTCTAGATTAGGGTTTGGGAAATTGATGATGTATAGGGGCTGTACAAGACCTTAGGGATTGAATTCAGAGGCTGGGATTTCGTATAGAAACCAAAATACGGATTTAGGAATTGATCCATGTCGGTTTTGTGAGGGTTAGCATGCCTACAGGGAATCTGGGATGACCCGGGGGATTTCTAAGACAACCAAACAATACCAGGGACCAAATTAGGGCACTAGGAGACCACCCTGACCAGAAGAAGCCTAATGGAGCCTAGGGGGACGAGCTCACTGGAATATGGGGCTATGTCGCCGGCCACATGGTGTGGGTTGGGTTCTAGGTTGGTCCAGTAACTCATACACTCCATGTACAGCACCCTATACCTGTTTGTTTAACTCCTTTTGGCCTGAGTCAAAATCTGGGACCACTTTGGTGTGATTTTGGCTATGTTTTCCGTATTTTGAAATGTTTGGTTTTGCTATTTGGATTTGTATTTAGTTGTTGGATGTTTGTACATCAACAACAAAGGTTGTTTGATTGTTTTTGCACGCGTAGGCCATAGGTTCTAACCTATGAGCGCGCCGTGTGCCGTATCGGTTTTCCGGATTCGATTTTAATAGCGATTGCGATTGTGTATTGTTGTAGGTACCTTTGCGTGGATTCCGAGGCGACGGATCATGGCGTCATCGACTTCGGCAAGTAAGGATCAAGGTGAGTAAATCTATATCTACGGGGGAAGTCGGGTGGATGGCGTATAACACCCCCGCACACTTTGTCACGACCCGAAATAGCCCGTGACTGGCACTTGAATCATATGAAGTCTATAGGACCCCATCTAATTCAAGTAAGCCAAAAGCCCAGTAATCTAAAACCATTTTTAAGTAATAAATAAAGGAAATAGTTTTAAAAAGTGAAGAAAACAAGTTTTTAAAACAAGTTTTTAAAACAAGGGTTTTAAAATAGGTAAGCCGAATATGCATTTTAAATCCTCCATATCTTTTCTAAAAATTTCGGCAGAGTTTCCTTTGTAAATACTGGCCCCGAACGGGGTACAACATGAATAATATATATATGCACAATAAAAGGCATCCCCAAGCGGGAGCTAGCTCTTCGTCAATCGACGGTCATAACCACGTAAGCAATATAATATACAACGCCAAAGGACGAGGATCAAAACTCAAAAGAAACTCAAACTCAAAATGAAAACCATAATACTACAACGCGCGACTCTAAGGTCGAAATAATACATAACTGGTTTTCTAAGTCTGAAACAATAAACAAGTTTTGGCTGATGGAATTACTAGATACAACTGAATAAAATAATAAAAGGGTGGTCACGATGCGAGTGAACCCACCTACCAATGCAATCACCCAGAAATGGAGCAGTGTGCCAGAAAAGCCGCAATGAAATCTGTACGGCAAAACGTGCAAGAACTGTGGCACAAAGGGGGTGAGTTGCCAACTCGTGAATAGAAAACATCACAGAGCAGAAATCGAATGTATGACACAATCCTAGGTCAATACGATCAGTAATAATATATCCTCAATATGAATAAGTCTGAAACATGATAAGGTGGCAATGTAACATCTATACATGAGTGTAGTGCCAAGTGCTCGTGCCAGTGCCTCAGATAATAACATATCATAAATATGAGGTATGATCAATGTCGACTGTATCATGAAGTCTATGAAAAAGTGGATATCATCCAACTATGTAATCAATGTCATCAATGTCAATATATGTATGTGGAAATCTTCCACGTGTCACCCAATGACAATAAGCATCATGCATGAAATATCATAAAGCATATGCATGGAAATATGAGGATATAAATCAACATGTGTCGCTCGCGACATATCAAATCATGGAACATGAGTGTCAAGCATCGACACTCGAAAACTGTAGGGTTCCTAGGCACTCTAATGGAGTCTTGCAAGTGATCAAACACGGCCAAATTAAATTTTACAAGTGCCTACAAACCCTAATACGGATCGTTAACTAGATATATAGGCTATGCGATGCAAGTAAAAGAATTTATCTAAGAGGAAATAGGCTACACCCTTTGTAGATCCGATCCACCACTCCCTAAGCTCCGCGATGATGTCCCTCCGCTGTCCAAACCGGATTCCGGACTCTAGCATCGGCTTCATCGAAGAAATGGGCGGGCATGGTCGTCGGTTCGATGCCGAAGATGATCTACGTCGAGGCATCGCTAGATCAAGCTCCAACTTCACCAAGTCAAGAAAACTTGTGAAGGAAACACCCTATACTACTTGGCAAGAGGTAGAGGATGAAGAAATAGGAAGTAGGTAGACTTTTGATTTGGATTTCTCACACTTTTTCATCAATCACCATTGATGTAGCAAGCTTCTTTTCATGGAAGAAGAAGATGAAGAAGAAGAAGATGATATGATAAGTTATTTTAAAAATGGATAATAAAATGAATACTTATCATTTCTTTAACCATGGTTTAGTGTAGAAATTTAACTAAGGTTAGATGAGTGGTTAGGGTTAGGCATGAGACAAGAATGGTGACTAAGTCAATGCTTCATGAATCTTCAACTAAAAACAAACATAGCCACCATTCATTTATCTTTATCATTTCCTTTTGCCAAAATAAACAAAAAGAATAAATAAATGAATAAGTAAATAAAATGAAACCCTAACCATTCATATAACCATGGTCAATTCTTTACACAAACCCAAGCTAGAATGTATCATCAAACATGATACAATCATGTGCACAAAATATATCACATATATAATGTGCACAAACCAAGTGACTAAATCCATTTAAAGTGAACCAATACCAGTTAATGCAAAGTAATATATCAAATATATAATTATACAATAAATCATTAAATTAACACTTGATTCAATGATCCGGTCATGTCGCATATAACCGGCTAGTATCCAATGTATCGGCTTATCGAATCAATCCTTGATTCGATAACTAGGTTATATCGTATATAACTAATCGATACATTCATCGCGAGAATGGAATACGGTATCACATACACGCATTATTCTCGGTCCCGCACATATCTCATATGCGCTCCTATTTCGTTTCGCTTGAGCCGGGAAACCTCTGTGTAGGACTCTAAAGACTCGTCAATACGCCGGCAGCAGGTGATGATCATATCAAACACCCACAAGCCGCAAGCGGTCTGCTAAACGTAACGGCCACCCGGGTATTGAGCGATCAGAAGATCAACAAGCAAGCCCACTCACACTCCTGTGAATCCAACCAGTAACACTTACCGTACAGTCCGGTCAGTTCGTTTGATATGTCGCATATCTCGCCTAGGGGTGGTAAACTTCAGACCCCAATAGCTCGATAAGTCATGCCGACGTAGGGTCCATAACATTCGTGAAACTACTGATAACTCTTACCAGTATATCACTGCAACCCTGGCCAGGGATTTCCTGTTATGGCCAGTCGAGCATAGCGCAACATCAACCCCCAATACCGGGAGAGACGAATCCCCTCCTATCGATCATTGCCTCCATGTGAATCGGGACTGTACCCAAAAACCACCTGTTTGCACAACTCAGTAGAGCCGTGGTAGGGTGTAAATCAAAGCACAGTGGGAGACACACAAGACTCTATGACGATCTCGGGTCAACAGACTAAGCTGTACCAGTATCACCAGAGAACTGCCATCTGACGTGAGGTATAATACCATCTGGGAGTTCTCGGCGAGTCCGTTCAGTGTACCCAGTCTACTCTGAGCACCCGCATACCATCTCTGATGTCAAACACCAATGGATATGGGATCATCCATCGCCCATCGCATGGGTCGAGAAGATATACGCTAGTCTACTCTGGAATATCGATGCCCCGTCTCGATATTCCCACGACTAGGAACATTGAAGGATGTACTCATGGACTATCCAGGCCCCACTAGTATGATCTGCATCACAGTCCTGGAAGTCGAGTATACATCCTAAGGGCTTTATCAACATGTAACAGAGAGACAGAAAGTATACACGTTAAGATAAAGAGCAACCAGATAGCGTACTATCATGTCGAGCAAGAAAGTCCTACCTTTATATGTCCCAGCATCCACTACAATATACATCTAATGTACAGTAATGGCCTCTAGGGCATACATATAACTAACAATCTCTCACTTGCACTAGGGCCATCTGTAGCAGTGGTTGCAGTATCACATACTCAACCATCCCCTAAAAGTCTCTCTTTGGGAAAAGGCCTTCGTGAGTGGATCCGCCGTGTTGTCCTCTGAGTCTACTCTCCTAACCTCGATCAACCTGGAGATCAACTATCTCCATGATCAGGTGATGCTGCCTCAGAATTTGTCTGGGTCACTGATGGGACCAGGGTTCCAGGGCCGAAGCCACACTTCCATTGTCATACAATGGCAGGAACCTAGTTCATCTTATGAACCAATATACACCCAAACTGCCTCTTTGGTAGTATCTTTAATAGCGATGTTACCAGCCTTTATCGTCTAGTTTGCCACGGTATCTAGCTTGGAACTCTTCCAACATACCGTCCCTTTACTGAGGGTAAAGACAATGCCTGTGACTGACATTCAGTCGTCTTTATCACCCTGGAACTCTTCCAGTGATTCTCCCCAGGATCAACTGATACTATCTCACTATATCTAGTGAGAATCCTAGCATCCAATTACATCTATCTCATAGATGAAAACTCAGGATTTAGGAGGTATCATTTTGATCCTATTTGGAGAATCCTTGTGATAATAGGAGATTGACCGATCGTAGTATAGGAAACTCTTTTCCTATCAAGAGTATGTTGTCTACGTACAATACGAAGATGACCACCTTACTCTCTACTACCCTTTTGTATATACAAGGTTCGTCTACCATTTTGATGAAGTCAACTTCTTTGACTAATCCATCAAAACAGATGTTCCAACTCCGCGATGCCTGCTTCATTATGTAAAGCAACTTGCACACGTTTCCGCTGCTCCCACTGTTTACGTAGACCTCTGGCTGTATTCTTATAGACGTTCTCTTCTAAATCAGTATTTAGAAAAGCAGTCAGGGCACCCAACCACCAGATATCATAGTCATGGTATGTAGCAATGTTAAGTAGGATCCGGATGGACTTAAGCATAGTCACTTGGAAAAGGTTTCATCATTATCCATGCCTGGTTGATGACTAAAACCTTTAATAAGCCTAGCTTTGAAAGTCTCAACTTTTCCATCTACACCAAGTAATCTTCTCAAGATATACTTGCTCCTGATGGGGATTTAACCCTTCAGATATAGCAGCCAAAGTCCATACTTTGCTGGTGTGCATGGATTCCATCTCAGATCACTAAGCATCCAGCCATTCTTACAGAGTCTTACTCCTGATGGCCAGCTCGAAGCTAGTTGGGTCATCATCTCATGATGCAATCCTCGCTCCCACTGTCATAGAGAAACCGAAGTATCTCTCAGGTGGATGAGGAACCCTACTAGATCGGCGGAGAGGCTGAGGTTTGTCGGGGACTATTGAATCCTTTGGTTCTGTCAAATCATCAGTTGCAGTTTGTATAGCTGGAACCTTTCCAGTTTTACAGAACTGACATTGCCTCGATCTTGTCCGGATTTTGCTTTTGACACAGGCCGGACAATCCCAAATCTTAACTTGCTTAAGACATGGGCTCTTCCCATACCATATCTGATATGGAGTGGTAGGCTGTGATCTGATTCGAACCTAATTCAATAGGTATGCAGCTTCTCAAGTGCATAACCCCCAAAAGGAAAAAGGTAACTCAGTAGTACTCATCATAGAGCACACCTTATCATATAGGGTGTGATTGCTCCGCCCCAATACACCAATGTGCTATGGTTATTCGGAGGAGTAATGCTGAGAGAGAATCTCATTCTCCTTTAGAATAATCCAGGAATTCCATGCACAAGTATTCTCCTCCTTGGTCTCATCAAAGGACATAATACTTATACCCGTATTTTGGTTCTCTACTTCCAACTTATATTCTGTGAATACCTCAAAAGCTTCGGACTTATGTTTCAACAGGAACATATGACTGAATCTTGAGAGATTATCAGAGAATATAATGAAGTATAAAGAACCAGTCCTAGCATGTGTAGACAGGAGACCTTACATACATCATAATGTATCAGTCCCAAGAGTTTACTAACTCTTTCTCTGTTTCCAGTAAACGGAGCTATGGTCATCTAATCTTTGTGACATGACTGGCAAGTTTCATAAGATGTAAATTCAAACTGATTTAAATATGCATCTAAAATGTAACTTCAGCCAGTCGGGTCGCATTGATGTGACCTAGTCTACAATGCCTCAAGAAGGATTCGTTCATTTCTGAACTCTTCCTCTTGTGTGTGTTCTGTATACTAGGAACTGTAGTTTGATTTAGAACGGCAATGCTTTTAGATAACGTGCCTGAACCGATCAACTTTTGATATAGGAAATGTTCAAAACATTATCCATCAATACAAAATTATATCCTTTCTTTACTAATAAAGAGACTGATATGATTTTGTATATCAGGTTCAGTATCTAATAGCATTTGTTCAGAATCAATGTATCGGTAATACAGGGTGACAGTGACCAACAGACTTGGCTGCAACACTTGCCCCGTTTTCTGTCTCATGAAACTTATCACCCGTTCTCAGTTTTTCTACCTCTCTGTAGCCCTATGTAACAGATTACATATCTGGGATCCTGATCCGGTATCAAATACCCAGAACGCAGAGGATACTGAGAAACAGTTCTTTGTAACGAACACACCCGAAGATGATGCATCATATGCACTTTCTTTGTTTGGGCGGCACGGGAATTCTGGTAATCCCCAATTTCCTGCTCTGTCTTATAACAATTATAAGTTGGAGCGGGACCAACGTTCCCCAGCTCAGTATAACAAGCAGGTTCGGTCAATTATCTATATTATTATCTTGATTAAGGCGTGATATGGTCGCTACCTGGAGAGAGAGAGAAGAAAACACTCAGCGTGCGCTCTTGCAAGATCAGATTGGTTATTTATTTTATCTAATCAGGATGGCTCCCACTGTTTTTATCAAATCTTCCTTCAAACCCTAAAAGGAAAGACTAGCCGGGATTAATTACACTCTACAAGTTCGCCAATCTTTCAGCCAGGCCAGTGTCGGTACTTTGAGGGAGGTTCCCCGTGTTTTCGCACGGACCTAATTACAGTAAACCTCGTTTTCCCAAAGGCGTAACCCCGTTGACACCTTTCTAGACACCTACTTGATCGGCTAATTGCAAAGTGCAAAACTCTCCCAGGAGTAACAATTACTCGCAGTGGGTATCGGGATCCAACTATCATATAGAAGGTATGCAATCTCATTGCAAGTTTCAACACTTGAAACTCCCGATAATGGTTTTTACCCCTAGCACTTATGACCTTAACTAAGGTCAACAAATCATAAGCACTAGTCAAGTTCTACCCGTTATTTCGTGATTAATTAGACCCACCCACATGACCCTTAACTAAGGTCAACAAAGTCACGCGACTGTCCTAACTAATCACATCATATGCGGTGTAGGAAGACATCACTTAGCTACTGTACACTGTGTCTTGACTATGGTCAACAAACACAGCACGAATACTAAGTACTCTACTTCCTAAAATGACGGAGGGTTGCGAATGGTTTTTGTGAAAACCTTTAACGCTTTGAACTTGATCTCGTTGCGGAATCAAATGGTTTTTTAAATGGAATGTTTTTGAAGCTTTTCTAGTTTTGCTAAAGGGGTCACTCCCGGTGAAGGGATCGTCGGCCCTTTCCTCGTCGAATGAGGTGCGGTATATATCATATATATCACTGTGCAAAGCAGAAACTATAGAAGCGATCAAAAGAAAAACCGAGGGTTGTAGCATCTGCCAGTTATTGCTAAAGGAGTCACTCCCGGTGAAGGGATCTCGGTCCTTTCCTTATCGAATAAGGTGCAGGATGTTCTACAAGGAACACCGCGATGCAAAGCAAGAACTGTAGCTACCTGTTTTATTTTGAAATTTGATTCCACAACATCAATTAGGTTTATTTTCTTTCATTAATCTCATTAATGAATATCCCATCATTTAAGTTACCTAAACATCACAGATAAATATGACGTACACTTATGTCATCCGCATTCGCCTCGATGTCCCGTCTGCACCGTTAGGTTAAGTAACTAACGGCAGAGCGGGGCAGGGCTAGCGCGGGTGTAAAACATAAGTAACGTCTATATAATATATCATATATACTATATATTATATCTATCACAGAACATCACATGATCACATCACAGATAACGCAGCAGAAAATATCATATGAAATATTGGATATACTAGGACGTCCGTGTTTTCAATACGAGCCTGTATAAAACACGGATTCCACAGTCGTGATGAATAGCCAATCCCACACCCCTAGACCCCTACGAGAGCGGCAAGAAACCCTACCAATTCTAGGGTTAGAAGACCCGGACTCGACTCCTCGAGTTGGTCTCCCACTGGACCCCAGAACCCGGTTACTTGTGCTCCCCTCCTTGGGTCTATCCTAATGCGGAAAAGTAAATAATATACAAACGGTGACATCTCCCGCAACCTGGAAGTGCCCCAATAAAAGAATATTACATACAAGTTTTTACATGAATGAAAATGAAAAACACTCATCTCACATAAAAAAACCCCGGCTATTCAAACACGACGATCCAATATAACATATCCAGCAACACATAACATCACATGTCATCAACGTAAGTAAATATGCGCATCCCAATTGTTGTTGACATATAGCAACGAAACCGGCGATATCACATATTACACTTACGGTCACAGAAAAGAAAGTGTAAAACTACAACAGTTGGAATCCGTAACCACCTCAGACATCGCATGCCTGACCAAATGAATTCTTTAGACATCGCATGCCTAACAATTATAAACCCCGCATTTTAGTCTCATTATCGAAAACACTTTTCAATACCAAGTCGGGCAATTCAACAGGATTCCCGACATTTTGATCGAATGCTCGTCGGAAACTTTAGTAGGCGGCCGCACCCCCGACGCCGTCGACGAAGTGCACCAAGGCAGAACACCGCTACCGCGAGCACCCGAACGGTTGCTTTCGGCGACGGGGTTCTCCTACAGTCACTTGGTCGGGGCAATGGAGTGAGGCTGTCTATTAAGTTTACCCGGCGAGTATCCGCGTACGCTACATGATTGCGACGGGCTTTTGATCACATCAAAATTCCGTGGCAACCGATCAAGTGAGACTAAACTGCTATGTTTATAACATTCATTCAGTTATCTCATAACTATTTGCGAATTCCAAGTATTGTATCACATTTCGGATAAATACAAAATGTTAAACTTTCCGATCGAACAATCGAACACCCAAGTTTTCCCGATATAGCTCAACACATGAAATAAGTCTAACAACATTCAGTTCGTGCCTCAGTACCAACGGTCCAGCCGTAGAAGGGTCAAGCCAACGCCTCACATGTGGCACGCCGTACTGCCCCAAACCCTAAGGTTCAAAGGGCAGTTCAAGACGGTCACATAATCGAGTTAAGGTTTGTTGTCTTCTAGAGGGTCCATCGCGTTACTTGCACTACTTAGAACGTCGTTAAACTACGGAAAAATCCAACACTTGGAAATTTCCCGACAGGGGAAAAAATTGGGTATTTATATCCGGTCGAACTTTTTAACATATTCTAAAATTTATCCGGAAAGCCATATAGACAAAATCTGATACTCCGATCGAAACACCGAATCCCCAAAACAACCCCAGAAAATTCAACTCTTGAATAAATATTAAAAATTCCCAGGAAAACCAGCAAAGAAAACTGAGAATTACTGTGAAAAATTAAATACACAAAACGACAAAACGGCCGCGGAACCGCCGCACGAGCCATGCTCGTGCCGCGGATCCGCGGCTATTTGATGGAATTAGTCCATCGAAATTCACAGTAACTCTTAGATTATCCTGCTGATTTTTCTGCATATTTTTAATGTGGAAAAATCCCCGAAATTAAAAAATGTACAGAGAGCATATTGTATTAGGGTTTCGGGTTCGTTCGGATTTCAAGCGTCGTCTAGGTTTCGCCAAAGGCTCTAGCTAGGCTCTGATACCACTGTAGGGTTCCTAGGCACTCTAATGGAGTCTTGCAAGTGATCAAACATGGCCAAATTAAATTTTACAAGTGCCTACAAACCCTAATACGGATCGTTAACTAGATATATAGGCTATGCGATGCAAGTAAAAGAATTTATCTAAGAGGAAAGGGGCTACAACATTTGTAGATCCGATCCACCACTCCCTAAGCTCCGCGATGATGTCCCTCCGCTGTCCAAACCGGATTCCGGACTCTAGCATCGGCTTCATCGAAGAAATGGGCGGGCTTGGTCGTCGGTTCGATGCCGAAGATGATCTACGTCGAGGCATCGCTAGATCAAGCTCCAACTTCACCAAGTCAAGAAAACTTGTGAAGGAAACACCCTATACTACTTGGCGAGAGGTAGAGGATGAAGAAATAGGAAGTGGGTAGACTTTAGATTTGGATTTCTCACACTTTTTCATCAATCACCATTGATGTAGCAAGCTTCTTTTCATGGAAGAAGAAGATGAAGAAGAAGAAGATGATATGATAAGTTATTTTAAAAATGGATAATAAAATGAATACTTATCATTTCTTCAACCATGGTTTAGTGTAGAAATTTAACTAAGGTTAGATGAGTGGTTAGGGTTAGGCATGAGACAAGAATGGTGACTAAGTCAATGCTTCATGAATCTTCAACTAAAAACAAACATAGCCACCATTCATTTATCTTTATCATTTCCTTTTGCCAAAATAAACAAAAAGAATAAATAAATGAATAAGTAAATAAAATGAAACCCTAACCATTCATATAACCATGGTCAATTCTTTACACAAACCCAAGCTAGAATGTATCATCAAACATGATACAATCATGTGCACAAAATATATCACATATATAATGTGCACAGACCAAGTGAGTAAATCCATTTAAAGTGAACCAATACTAGTTAATGCAAAGTAATATATCAAATATATAATTATACAATAAATCATTAAATCAACACTTGATTCAATGATCCGGTCATGTCGCATATAACCGGCTAGTATCCAATGTATCGGCTTATCGAATCAATTCTTGATTCGAAAACTAGGTTATATCGCATATAACTAATCGATACATTCATCGTGAGAATGGAATACGGTATCACATACACGCATTATTCTCGGTCCCGCACATATCTCATATGCGCTCCTATTTCGTTTCGCTTGAGCCAGGAAACCTCTGTGTAGGACTCTAAAGACTCGTCAATACGCCGGCAGCAGGTGATGATCATATCAAACACTCACAAGCCGCAAGCGGTCTGCTAAACGTAACGGCCACCCGGGTATTGAGCAATCAGAAGATCAACGAGCAAGCCCGCTCACACTCCTGTGAATCCAACCAGTAACACTTACCGTACAGTCCGGTCAGTTCGTCTGATATGTCGCATATCTCGCCTAGGGGTGGTAAACGTCAGACCCCAATAGCTCTATAAGTCATGCCGACGTAGGGTCCATAACATTCGTGAAACTACTGATAACTCTTACCAGTATATCACTGCAACCCTGGCCAGGGATTTCCTGTTATGGCCAGTCGAGTATAGCGCAACATCAACCCCCAATACCGGGAGAGACGAATCCCCTCCTATCGCTCATTGTCTCCATGTGAATCGGGACTGTACCCAAAAACCACCTGTTTGCACAACTCAGTAGAGCCGTGGTAGGGTGGAAATCAAAGCACAGTGGGAGACACACAAGACTCTATGACGATCTCGGGTCAACAGACTAAGCTGTACCAATGTCACCAGAGAACTGCCATCTGACGTGAGGTATAATACCATCTGGGAGTTCTCGGCGAGTCCGTTCAGTGTACCCAGTCTACTCTGAGCACCCGCATACCATCTCTGATGTCAAACACCAATGGATATTGGATCATCCATCGCCCATCGCATGGGTCGAGAAGATATACGCTAGTCTACTCTGGAATATCGATGCCCCGTCTCGATATTCCCACGACTAGGAACATTGAAGGATTACTCATGGACTATCCAGGCCCCACTAGTATGATCTGCATCACAGTCCTGGAAGTCGAGTACACATCCTAAGGGCTTTATCAACATGTAACAGAGAGACAGAAAGTATACACGTTAAGATAAAGAGCAACCAGATAGCGTACTATCATGTCGAGCAAGAAAGTCCTACCTATATATGTCCCAGCATCCACTACAATATACATCCAATGTACAGTAATGGCCTTTAGGGCATACATATAACTAACAAAAACATCATGAAACCTATGCCTATCATCGGCACGTAAATCCTCATATATCGGGCTCCGTCAGTCTGGATCGGCCCCTATCATCTCTTGACTCCGGTCGGTATCCTCCGGATATCCGCTGAGCCCAAATAATATCACCGGTAGGTAGTGGTCCCTCTGCCAGGCTCACCGTCTAGCTACACAGCTGATCCTTTCTCGCCCCGGGGTACCATACCGGGTCCACCATGTACCCGCAATCGGCCTCATCCGCCTCCTCGAATCGGGTTTCACATGTCGCTCTCAGCACCGAGAAAACACATGGTGGACGCACTGAAATATCATATTAAGGGTAACCGGGTTTTAAAAATAATTACATACTCTTTTTTGAAATATCCACGATTCCCAAATCCAGAAATATCATGGAAACAACATATCTCAATGCGTATAATCAAAAGCATGATGTATGCGACATGTAAAAGAAATATAAGCATATCAGTATATCATGCAGTATGGAATAGTAATATGCACACATTGAGGGAAACCGCTCTTTTAAAATGAACCAGTTTTAAAGAGTATCTTGCGGTTTCCAAATCTCTAATCAAGCCAGAATTATCTATGTATGTGCAAATACTTATGCATGATAAATATGGGTGTACAATGGGTATGTACACAAGTATGCCATGCAAGGATCATATCCTGAATGCAACAGTACTACAGTGTAGTGACATGGCAATTATCGATGATGAAGTGTGTGAGCCGGCATGCAAGTGTACGTGGAACATACGCATCATCGATAATGGTGCTGGTGTCCTAACAGCATGGGTTTAATATACAATAAACTCATTTACACATGCAATGCGATGCGAATAGCATGAATATGCGGAAATCGAATAATAAATGCAACAGTGACGTATCTACATCAATATAAAATGTCCTACAGTTTGCCTTTTGAAATAAGATGAATCGGGGTTTTTTTAGTAAAATAAGGGCTACGGTGTTTTTAAGAAAAGATGCGTCTTTTGAAAATATCCGTAGAATCATTTTGCCTATCATTGAAATACTCCCGATTCGTTAGTTTTGAAATAGGTATAACATCGACCTAGTCTAACATCTACTAAGCAACTACAGATCTAGCAAATATGCTAATCAGGAGGGGTATGGAAACCACCTACATTTGAGTCGATATATATATATATATATATATATATATATATATATATTAGTCGGTGATCCTACCTCAATAATATCACGTACGATACAGTATATCATATGACGTCCTCGACTCATGAGTGCGGATCCATCATCAATGTAAAGCTCGTACGGTAAATCATCGCACGACATCCCAATAGCTGGGTATGGGTCAATATCACATTCACCTCATCAATTATCTGGTATCCTTATCGTCATATCACATAATCTGTGGTACGGATCTAAGTCGAGTACAATCGATACCATCTATATAAATATGAATGCGTGTGTGAAATACACGTCAAAAGGCCCGCTAAAATCATATGTCGTACCCCAAATACGAATCGCATCATATCACCGATATCATGGCACTATGCCCAATCTCATCGACTCATCTCCAAATATCATATACTATCCTCGTCATCTAAGTATAAGTATAACGAATATGCATGTGTGTGCGTGTGGGTATAAGCCTATTCTAGGGCTCGCAACTAGGAACTATACTAGTTTACTTCTATGCCCTAATCTAATCATAGTACACCTAATCTCATCTTAAATATCCACGACACACCATAAGCTATCATAAAAAGTATATATATACTACTAAATATCGGACTGCGGGGGTGCTATACGCCATCCACCCGACTTCCCACGTAGATATAATCTACTCACCTTGCGTCTCGCTTCTTGTGTGCCGATGCCGATGTCGCCATCTTCATCTTCAACGTCTCGACATCACGTGAGGTACCTACAAATATAACGTATCGTATCGCGTTAAAATCAAATTCAAAGACGAAACGACACACGAAAACCAAAACGATACACTTAAAAGCCTATAGGTTAGAACCTATGGACTACTCTTTCAAAACCACCAAATAACACTTGATATAGATGTACAAACGTCAAGCGATCAAGTACAATACCAAATATCAAAACTTGAATTCATAAACAACACTAAATACAAGGCAGAAACCAAGAAAACATGCCCCAGATTTTAGTTCAGGTCCAAACTAGGTGCACAAACATACTGGGATGAAGTATAGGGTACATATGAGCTACTAGAACAACCTGGACACATCCAACCACTAAGTGGCCGGCCACTCCCTTTCCAAAACCGGCCTCCTCGGTTTTCCTGGGGATATGGGGTGTCGTCTGGTCAGGGTGGTCTCACATGGTCTCAAATTGGCCTCTGGACTTGTTTGTTTATCTCGTATTGGTCTCGGTTCACCTGCAAACTCCAATCACTCACAAACCGACATGAAAGTTCCGTAATTCCGTATTTTTTGGGTTTCAGTTTATGTATAAGTGTTTGGTATGGGTTTAAAATATTGTAAGGGGGGTTTAAGGTCACCAAACATACTCAAGTTCACCACACTACTCAATTTAAACCCTAACCCTCTTTAGTAATGTCCAAAGTGCACTAAACTACCCGACATCGATTTCAAACTTGAAATGAGGCTTAAGCACAAGAAATACTACACTAATTGTGAAGGAATTACCTCATTAGATACTCATGAATCCTCAACAGCGCCAAAATGAATACTTTCTTGGTCCAAATGGTTGCTTGAGTGCTTGTGCACATTTTTTGTGAAGAGGGAGTGGGGTTTTGAGTTTGTTTTGATGATGAAGTGGGGGTTTGAAGATAGGGAGGGATGAGGTGCTGCCATGAGCTGAAGAGAGAGAGAGAGGTTAGGGATGAAAATGGTGAATGAAACAAAGCCAAGGCCAAGGTTTGACCCCCCCTCACCTCACTTTCTCTCTCACCCATACCTTACACTATGCACCATTGTTTAATATTCTCATTTCTTTTAGTTCATCTTCTCATTCCTTTAAAAATTGAATAGGAAACCCAAATGAAACCATGGTAGAAAATGTAACACAAGTGTGAAATGATATGGTGCATGTTTTGCACAAAACCCGCTTAAAATCCGATTAGTGATTTTTAATCGCGATTAGCACAAAATTAGAGTCAAATTAATCATAAAACTTAAAATTTGCATAATTCACATAAAACATCCTCTTTTTTGTAATTTCTATAATTTTTCCAAATTTTTCCCCATTTATCGCTAATTAATTATATCGAAATATTAAAATATTCATTAAAAATAATATTAAATTATTAAAATTCCCAAAAATAATATTTTATTTTTTGAAATGTTACAATCTTCCCCCGTTAAAGAAATTCGGTCCCCGAATTTAAATTTAAACCCCTCTAATACTACAACATTTCAATAGAAGTCCAAGTCGTCGAGGCTCCGAAATCATTAATACCTAAAACGCATCATAGCGCAATGTATGCGCAAGAACAATGAGCAGATCACTAAAAAACAAAACTCCGTCAAGCATCCCGCAATCATCGGAGTTATGGTAAAGGCACAATTGCCAAATCCGAAACAAAACCAATATGATATAAATCCGAACTATACATGTAGACCTCAAATCTATACATGTAAATAGCTGAAGTAAATGCATGCCAAATCTTTTTAAGTCGCTGTGTGATGCGCATAACACTGCACAGTGGCGGACGTCTATTATAATAAAATAACCATATAGGTATATATCCTTTGTTTAAGATGTGCGTTTCGCCGTTTTGAAAACATTTTAGAAGGGTTTCCTTGTTTTAAACGTTTTGGTCATATCGGACACGTAGGTAAATACTGAGACTATAGCTCTCTTTTTGGAAATTCTTTCGATAACCATCAATGCATGAAAAGTATATCCAGGCACTGTCCTCTGACTAGTCATGCTCAGTACGAAAACAAATAGCATATATCATAAAAACGTACTGCTCCATAAGAAATCAATCCCAAAATGTGCATAAGAATATTGCGTGCGTCTGGTGCGCACGGAAATCAAAATCCATATATGTGCCATACATGTGCACAGAAACAACAGCTAGGTGCAACGAGTGTGCACGAAACATCTGCCATGGGCAACGTGCATGCCGGACAGCAAAATCAGGTGCATCTGACATGCACGAAGAATCTCGATTTAGCGCATCTGGTGTGCACCAAAATCGCATCTCATAACATGCGCCCAACATGCGCGAAAATCCAAATCGGTGCATCCATCATGCACGAAATCATGAAATCAACATCCAAATCAGAATCGAAATCGACGGTATACAATACAGCTCAATCCAAATCAGGTATACCGCGATATATAATCTCACAACCATGTGCATCAGCATGCACAAATCCAATCAAAACACTAAAAGCGCATGAAAACTATGCTGGAAGCGTAAATCAAATCACCGGCATAAAATAGGCATGAAATCACAATCAATACCTCAAGCGTAATAACTATGCGCAAAATATAAATACCCAGTAGGTGCAACCATGGTGCACGAAAACAGAAATCATGGAACTCAGCCATCAAGACCAAATCATGCGAATAGATCGCCCAAAAACACCGAAATCCAACGTGATGGATACGTGATAATCGAATCACAAAATCACAAATCATAAATACCGTCGTCGGTATATCCTCCTTCAAAGTCGAGAAGGTGTCGGTGCATCCAACGCTAGCAGCGCAAGATATCTACTTGCCTCCTGCTCACGGTATGACGTTCTTTGTCTCTGGGTACTTATCTTCTCTGCGGATTAACAATCTCGCAATCTATCGGCTTATCGGCCCTGTCGGGTGTGCTAACGGGGACGATTCCGTTCTGGTACTTCTTTGGTCAATCTGCGTCCTCAGCACAGCATTTCCTCGGAAACCGGTCGCATCCTAATGCCTCTTGTTGGAGATAGTGCCCTCAGAGTCAATTATTGGATCACAGGCACGTGATTGCAATGATTGAGGGAGGACCTATCCTGGTAGGACAGTCTTACTCAAGATGATAGTATGCTATCTGGTTTACCTTTATCATCGTGTACTGCTTTAGGTGACATGACAGGTCACTATTGCACGTTGATAGAGCCCCTAGGATTCTTGCTTGACTGCCGGCAGTATGAGGGCGATCATATAAGTGAGAGCTGGAGTCTATTAGCACATCCTTAAAAGGCCCCTAGTCGTAGGAGTTTCGAGACAGGGCATCGATTCTCCAGAGTAGACTAGTGTATACAGTCGAGACCCCGACGAGGGGCGGTGGCCGGTCTCACAAGCCACTGGTGTCAGTTGGATCACCTAAGATGTATACAGGTGCTCATTGGGTTATGAGTACACCGGACAGGACTCGCCGGGAACATGCTAGTTGGTCTTATACCTGACGTCAGATAGCAGTTCCCAGGTGACATGTGTACAGGTTAGTTCATCGACCTGGGGATCGTCATTTGTCTCGTGTGAGTTCCCACTGTGCTTTGATTACTACCCTACCACGGCTCAAAGGAGTCGTGCAAACAGGTTTTAGTTGGGTACAGTCCCGAGCCACATGGAGGCAGTGAGCGGATCTTCGGGGGTTTCGTCTCTCCCGGTATTGGGGGTGAGGTCGCGCTGTGTCTAGGAGAGCCATTACACGAAGACCTTGACCAAGGCAGGAGATTTACTGGTAGGTATTCCAGTAGTATCTCAGGGTGTTCTGGGCTACACTCCGACACGACTTGTACCGCTTTTGGGGGTCTGACTTTTACCAACCCCCTAGGCCCGACATGCGATGCTCATAGACGAATGGACCGGACTGTACGGATATTGTCACTGACAGGCTCAGTAGGGTGTAAGGATGAGTTCGCTCATCGACGTCCCTTTTTAGTCAATAGCTGGTGGCCCGTTACGTATTGGCATATACCTCTGACGTGCTAGTGTTTAAATCCACAGCCATAGTATTGACGAGTCTTTAGAGTCCACCACATTTTCAGTTACTCAAGCTTTCGGGCGAAACGCTGTAGAGGCCGTATGGAGATATGGCAGGGTCCGATCAGATACGTGCGGTATTGCATGGATCAGGATCGGACAGTTTTGTACTAGTGGCCGTATGGTTATATGGCATCGTTCGATCAAATACGTGCGGTATTGCACGGATCAGGATCGGACGGATATTACTAGCCGGCTTTGGTTTAAGCCGGATCCTAGTATAGTACAGTGTAGATTTTGTTTCATTGCATTTGTATCCGGACGGAATACAGATGCGGGTGTGTATGCACAGTATGGGGGTTTTCCTGTAATTTATTACGGGACCAGTTTTCTGGAGTTGCCAGTTTGCATTCCATTCCGGCCGGTTTTCCTTTGTTCTTTCCCGGCCGGACTTTTCCGATGGAGGGGGTTATTTGCAATTGTGCAAATAACTTTAGTGGAGGAGGTTTCTTGAAAAAGGATTTATTATGAGAGCATCTTTTCTTTTGCACCATTCTTGCATTTATTGTGAAGAGAAAGGATATGGGTTTGATGTGATAAAAAGCATGGTTGATGTTTTCTTGTTTTATGATATGGTCACCACTTTCACTTCCTACACTCACCTCCCTTCATGCTTCATATACATTCTTTCCTCCACATTTTATTGGATAAGGAATGATAAGTTTTTGATGAGAGAAAAAAGAAAGAGAGAAGAAGAAGAAGATAGCTTCATCTTGAGAGTTTCATTCATGATCTCATTTTCTTGCTAGAAAAATGCAAGCACCATTTTTCCATTCTCCATTCCTCCATCAAGGCAACTACAAACCCCAAAGAGACAAAGCACTACACTTCCTACAGCACATCTTGAGCATGTCGAGTTGCCGGCTTCATGCCCGAGTTGCCTCGGTATAGAGGCGGGAGCCCGTAAAAGATGCAGGCGACGTGGTGACCTTCCGGCGAGGAGGCGACGACCGGAGATCCCGCGAGGAGATCGGAGTGGAGATGAAGACCGGAGGACTCGGATCAGTCGGTATATCTCTAACTCATTCTCTAGTTAGCTTAGACTAGTTTAATGGCATGATCCGGGGTTTAGTGCGCGGTGGTGCCGGTTTGCTAAGTCCGTAAAGTTAAAGTTTATCACCGTTTCCGCGTTTGGCCGTCGGATTGACGGCCGGGGCGCCGCCGTGCACTTACAGTGGTATCAGAGCCTCGCCATTAACTTCGTCTAGCTTTGTTTAATGTGTTTTTCAGTTCCGATCGATCAAAATTCCAAAAACCGTATTTTTCCTTCACATCAGTTTCTGTCGAAATTTTTTGAAGTCCAAAAATTTTTCAGGTTGTAAAATATTGATGTACTGGAAATTCTAAGAACTCTGTAAAAATTCGACGAAGTAACTCCACAGTTGGAGCGCGGAACCGCCGCGAAAACCCCCTTCCCGCCGCCCTTCCGCCGCACACTGTGGAGATCACTTCACCAATTTTTTACAGAGGCCTTCTGGGCTTAAAATATGGGTTTTGGAATATTAAAATTGGGCCCAGGTTTTCTGTGAGTGCTACAGTTTTGATTGGGGGCCCACTTGTTAATTTTTGGTCAATCGGAAAATTTTAAACACATTTTTCACAGTATTTACATTATATCTGCGACCGTGAATGTCACTCGATCGGTAAATCCTGTCTAGCTGCTATAGCCCGGTTAGACGGATTTGCGAACGTGACTTTCACGTTGTTGTTCTGTGTTTTGCTGTGATGTTGCGGATCGGTCGTGGGGGATAGCTTGGATGCAATGCTAGTACAGTTTTGTTGTATTATGTACATTTGATATTGCGGGGCGAGCGTCCGACATGTGGACCGCCGTCACTGCCAGATTGTATTATTCTTTTGGGGCACGACCTGGTTGCGGTCGATGTACCCTTTGTATGTATATTTTACTTTCTGTACTAGGATTACCCCGCGGAGGGGTGCACGGATAGCCGGGTTCTGGAGGGCAACAAGCCCGCATCTCATGGCATTGAGACGGAGGGGGCTTCACTCTGGGATTGGCGGGCTATTCGCCGCACTCGTAGGGGGTACAGGTTGACCCAGGAGGGGTGCCCAAGTTGCCGGATTCCGTGGAGTGCTGGGTAGTCCATTCACGGAGCTGAAGGGGGCTGCCTCGCTTCAGGTTTTGGCGGGTAACTTGCCGCGCCCGTAGGGGTCTAGGATTTCATTGCACAGGCTATCCATACGACCAGGGGAACGTCGGGTTTCAGTAGTGGCTCTGTGAAACCCGGGGATCCCAGATATCTGTATTGTTCTGTGATGTTGTACATTTCTGTGATGTTGCATTTTATCACGCCTTGAGCGAATATAATATATTGGTATATATATTAGTAGATGTTGTATATGTTTTTCATCCGCGCTAGCCCAGTCCCCGCTCTGCCGTTAGTAAGCTAACCTAACGGGTGATGACGGGACCCAGTGGCGAATGCGGATGGCATATACGTACGTCAGTATATTTTCGTTCTTTGTGGTGTGATCAATTGATGGGACTGCGTTGATTCGGATCAATACAAGTTAAACAAACCTATTCTGATGCTGTTGGAACACTTTTCAAAAAGCTGTTATTGCAAGGACGTTCACTTTTGTTTTGCATCGTGGTATTCATTTGGAATATCCTGCTCCTCAGTCGACGAGGCAAGGGCCGAGATCCCTTCACCGGGAGTGACCCCTTGGACAGAAGTTTGCGTCAGGGCATTAACTTCACTATAGCCGATTACTTTTGCTTTGCATCGTGGTATTCATTTGGAATATCCTGCACCCCATTCTACGGGGAAAGAGCCGAGATCCCTTCACCGGGAGTGACCTCTTTAGTAAAGGTTTTCGTCACTATATTTTCTAAAAGGCTATCCATTCCTTCAACGAGATCAAGTTCATTACGTTAAAGGTTTTCGCCAGAAACCATTCGTAACCCTCCGTCGTTTCATATGGGCAGTCAATAGTATTCAAGCTGTGTTTGTTGGCCTTAGTCAAGGCACAGTGTTTGGTAGCTATTGGATATTCATATGCTGCATAGGTAGATGCGTTGGTTTGGGACAGTCGTATAGCCTTGTTGGCCCTAGTCAAGGGCTTGTACGGGTGGGTTCAAATCAACCTGGACAATGACGGGTAGAACTTGACATGTGACTTATGATTTGTTGGCCTTAGTCAAGGTCATAAGAGCATGGGGCAGAAATCACATCGGGAGTTTCAAAAGAACTGAAACTTGCCAGATATGCGCATACCTTCTGGAGTGTGATACCGTGAGCGGATTCCGTCACGTTGTCATGCGATGATAGTTGGATCCCGATTCCCACTGATGAGTTGGTTTACTCCTCGGGTGACCCCGACTAATTCTTCTTTCAGGTTTGGAGGAGAATTTGAGGTACAGTGGGAGGTTTCCAGATTAGATAAATTGGTAACCATTCTGATCTAGGTTAGAGTGCACGCTGAGTGTTTCTTTTCTCTCTCTCTCTGGCAGCGACCATTGACCCGACCCTAAGACTATGACTCAGTGACCAAGTTGACCGAACCTTCTTAACAATGGCTTTTGGATTGTCAGAGTTGCAGACCTCATTGCCACTCCTACTTTTACCCTTTTCTCCAGGACACCCCGTATTACTACGAACGTCCACTTCCATTGGACAAAACCATCGTATGGTTATATACGAACTCGAAGGACTTCGAGGATGGTTTCCGGTTCTGGAGAAAACGGATAGGATTATTCAGTTGTCTTTTCTTTTCACCCTCTCTCATGTTGCGAGTACTCCTTGGTTTAGGAGTAGTACACCTATTACGCAAATTGGATAGTCTTCTTCCAAACCATAGGCTGGTGCCGACCGGTAGGGAATGAAGAAAACCAGTTAGCCTAAACGGTGTACAGAAGGTATTAAGATTAAGACGAAGCAAGGGATTAGTAAGAGGGCAAAGTAAATTGCGACTGATATTCACGACCAAACCAAGTTTTTCTTCGCCAATCCTAAATCACCTTTGTATTTCTCCAGGACACTCCGTATTACTATGAAGATCCCAGTTTATTGGATAATCCATCGTATGGTTATATACGAACTCGAAAGGAACTTGTTCCAGTTCGGGGATGGATCCTGGTTCAGGAGAAATAGGAATTAAGTACATTCAGGTGTCTTTTATCTTCACCTTCTCTCGCGATGCGAGTGCTCCTAGGATTAGGACAGTACACCCTTTATGCTTATTGGATAGTCTTCTTCCAAACCATAGGCTGGTACCGAACGGTAGGGAAGGAAGAAAACCATTTGGCCTAAGGGGTGTGCAGAAGGTAATGACTAAAGACATATAAAGGGATTTGGAGAGGTGGCAAAGAATTATACGGTTATAGTTGTGAATCTGGATAATGGTAGAGGCATTGCTAGGAATACCAGGATACCCCATCGAAACATTTCAATGTTTCAGTTCAACTGTGTACTGTTAAAAGAAAACTGATTTTCCGATTAGACACTTGCTCCAGGGTATGTATTTACCAGGTTTGATTCTCACATCTGTATGGCTTTACAGATGATGAGTGGGAGTAAGTTATTGGGAATTGGGGGATCATCCTCATTATATCGGGATTCGTTGTAATCGGTGATATTTGAGGAGATCATCTGGCCTGTTTGCCGGTCGGCAAATATTTGGTTTTGAATATCCGCTGTTATGCACCAATTTCAAATTGACATATCTGTACGTCTATTTTCATAGAGTGAGATATACCTTTTGATATTATGTCGATGACATTTACCTATATCAGTGGATGGTTAAGTAAGGAGCATTAAACAGCGGTGTAATTCTTCTTGACCATAAGTACAGTTTTCAACCTACGACACACAGTGAAAGAGTTGTTAGACTCAGCGGACTCATACAGAGTATTGTATGTTGTCCAGTGTCCATTAGGACAGAGGGGTTGGTCCTCATACTATATTCTGTTTACTTTTAACTTCTCTAGTTCTTAGACATGTGTTTCGTAGAAACATAGGGTCTAAGTTTTGAGGAGTTATAGGTATTTGAATAGAGTAGAGAACCAGGTGTAGCAAGTATCGGGATTCTTCAAAGTGATCGAAGATGTAGATGCTTGTGTATGGTATTCAGTTGATAGTAATTACTTCTCTTTCAGGTTACTCATAATTGGAAGCATTCCTAAGTTGAGTAACGCTGATCGGCCTCCTTCCATTTTGTTCACATGCACTGGAGATAGCTGCATGATTTGAATCTGGTTAAATTAAATCAGTGCCTCTGGTTCTATATTGGATGTAGAACAGTTCATATCTTAATGTTGTTAAGGTACGGGGAGTTGTCCGGCTTATGATTAAAACCAGACACTGGACAACTCAAGGCACGTTTCTGTAATGGCTGTTTGTGGGTTGACCCAGGCTATGACGAGGGTTGATTTTCTACCATTTGGAAGATCAATAGTGATATCGTTCTTCACTCGCCACAATTTTAAAAGAAATGGATTTTTTCAGAAAACAGTAGTGGGAGTATGGTAGAACTGGAAGTCATTCCAGAACCGCAGACGATTACTGAAGATTTGATAAGGAACTAAAAGATTCAATCTATTTTGACATTCCATTGGCCACTCCGCAGATAAGGTGGGTAACTTCAGGCACCCGAGAGGTACTCCGGTAGCCTCAAGGACGGTGACAGGGAAGTTCTTGTTTACCCACACTTGCCATTGCTGTTGTTCCAGGCTGCGAGACCCGGCAGGAGGATGAGTATAGCGTCGTTCTGAACTAGCTTCAGAAGTGTACGTGTATATGACTCTGCCAAAGGGTTGTCGTAATCAGTGGGAGCAGCGGAAGCATTGGTGGACATCAGGCTTATGTCTATTTATAGACTAAAGCAGATGTAGCGGAGATAGATCATCTATTTCTGATGTGACAGTCATAGGTTTGACGTCATCAGAATAGGGGATGGATCTGTTGAGAAGGTAGTAGGAAGTGATATTCCTATACTACGATCGGTTATACTTTGGTCGTCACACAGTGGTTTCTCCACATAGGACTTGGACATTATATCAGACATACTGGTTACTAGATCTATGGTTTTAGATCTAGATTTGGGTGGTTTCCCAATCAGGGTACCTTGACAGCATTCTAAGAGTATTTAGAATGGACGAATCCTGGCACGGTGGTGTACCTGCAGGTAATGGAGTCACCCTCTCTAAAGGTGTCTTACAGATTAAAGGGGAGAAGGATACGCATGATTGGCAGATCACTTGCTTAAGCAATTGAGTCAATCATGAGATGTCAAGTACCACACCAGATGTTGTTCTTGCAATAAGTGCAATAAGTTGATATTGATCCAATCCTGGAGAAACAGTTGGAAGCAGTTTTAGAACATAAGTGGCTGTTCTAGGGATATGATAACGGCTGCCTCCTTTAGGAGACGGTTATCACTCCAGGCTTCCAAGGTGACATGGACGACGGGGTGATTGTCAGAGTTATAGTTTTCCTTCTGACGAGGGGCAGTATTTTGGACAGGTGGTCCAAGGCAATACTGTGGGTGGCATGGCGCAGGATACTGATTAAGTTCAGTTGACGATACAGTCTAAGAAGTTTGGATTTGGAGTTCATTTATGAGCTCGGTCCCATCAGACATCCAGACATACTAAGACAGGTATTGCTCATTTCGGGAGATGGCTTTCTCCGCGAACTTGAGATATAGAGAGACATAGAAAGAAACATCAAGGCGGATCCACTCACTGAGGCTATTCCTCGAACGCAATAGTTTCACAAACGGTTTTTGTGAGACTGACTAGTAGAGGAGTTGGGTGTTCGGTATCACACGGGCTGTGAGTATGCGACATCACAATAATTAGCCTTGAGTGCAAGTGGGAGATTGTTGGAGATAGTGCCCTCAGAGTCAATTATTGGATCACAGGCACGTGATTGCAATGATTGAGGGAGGACCTATCCCGGTAGGACAGTCTTACTCAAGATGATAGTATGCTATCTGGTTTACCTTTATCATCGTGTACTGCTTTAGGTGACATGACAGGTCACTATTGCACGTTGATAGAGCCCCTAGGATTCTTGCTTGACTGCCGGCAGTATGAGGGCGATCATATAAGTGAGAGCTGGAGTCTATTAGCACATCCTTAAAAGGCCCCTAGTCGTAGGAGTTTCGAGACAGGGCATCGATTCTCCAGAGTAGACTAGTGTATACAGTCGAGACCCCGACGAGGGGCGGTGGCCGGTCTCACAAGCCACTGGTGTCAGTTGGATCACCTAAGATGTATACAGGTGCTCATTGGGTTATGAGTACACCGGACAGGACTCGCCGGGAACATGCTAGTTGGTCTTATACCTGACGTCAGATAGCAGTTCCCAGGTGACATGTGTACAGGTTAGTTCATCGACCTGGGGATCGTCATTTGTCTCGTGTGAGTTCCCACTGTGCTTTGATTACTACCCTACCACGGCTCAAAGGAGTCGTGCAAACAGGTTTTAGTTGGGTACAGTCCCGAGCCACATGGAGGCAGTGAGCGGATCTTCGGGGATTTCGTCTCTCCCGGTATTGGGGGTGAGGTCGCGCTGTGTCTAGGAGAGCCATTACACGAAGACCTTGGCCAAGGCAGGAGATTTACTGGTAGGTATTCCAGTAGTATCTCAGGGTGTTCTGGGCTACACTCCGACAAGACTTGTACCGCTTTTGGGGGTCTGACTTTTACCAACCCCCTAGGCCCGACATGCGATGCTCATAGACAAACGGACCGGACTGTACGGATATTGTCACTGACAGGCTCAGTAGGGTGTAAGGATGAGTTCGCTCATCGACGTCCCTTTTTAGTCAATAGCTGGTGGCCCATTACGTATTGGCATATACCTCTGACGTGCTAGTGTTTAAATCCACAGCCATAGTATTGACGAGTCTTTAGAGTCCACCACATTTTCAGTTACTCAAGCTTTCGGGCGAAACGCTGTAGAGGCCGTATGGAGATATGGCAGGGTCCGATCAGATACGTGCGGTATTGCATGGATCAGGATCGGACAGTTTTGTACTAGTGGCCGTATGGTTATATGGCATCGTTCGATCAGATACGTGCGGTATTGCACGGATCAGGATCGGACGGATATTACTAGCCGGCTTTGGTTTAAGCCGGATCCTAGTATAGTACAGTGTAGATTTTGTTTCATTGCATTTGTATCCGGACGGAATACAGATGCGGGTGTGTATGCACAGTATGGGGGTTTTCCTGTAATTTATTACGGGACCAGTTTTCTGGAGTTGCCAGTTTGCATTCCATTCCGGCCGGTTTTCCTTTGTTCTTTCCCGGCCGGACTTTTCCGATGGAGGGGGTTATTTGCAATTGTGCAAATAACTTTAGTGGAGGGGGTTTCTTGAAAAAGGATTTATTATGAGAGCATCTTTTCTTTTGCACCATTCTTGCATTTATTGTGAAGAGAAAGGATATGGGTTTGATGTGATAAAAAGCATGGTTGATGTTTTCTTGTTTTATGATATGGTCACCACTTTCACTTCCTACACTCACCTCCCTTCATGCTTCATATACATTCTTTCCTCCACATTTTATTGGATAAGGAATGATAAGTTTTTGATGAGAGAAAAAAGAAAGAGAGAAGAAGAAGAAGATAGCTTCATCTTGAGAGTTTCATTCATGATCTCATTTTCTTGCTAGAAAAATGCAAGCACCATTTTTCCATTCTCCATTCCTCCATCAAGGCAACTACAAACCCCAAAGAGACAAAGCACTACACTTCCTACAGCACATCTTGAGCATGTCGAGTTGCCGGCTTCATGCCCGAGTTGCCTCGGTATAGAGGCGGGAGCCCGTAAAAGATGCAGGCGACGTGGTGCCCTTCCGGCGAGGAGGCGACGACCGGAGATCCCGCGAGGAGATCGGAGTGGAGATGAAGACCGGAGGACTCGGATCAGTCGGTATATCTCTAACTCATTCTCTAGTTAGCTTAGACTAGTTTAATGGCATGATCCGGGGTTTAGTGCGCGGTGGTGCCGGTTTGCTAAGTCCGTAAAGTTAAAGTTTATCACCGTTTTCGCGTTTGGCCGTCGGATTGACGGCCGGGGCGCCGCCGTGCACTTACACCTCTGTAGACATATCCGACCTTTAACCTTAACGGGAGTAACAACAGCTCGTCAGCGGAGTGGGACGTCATCTCGTCGAAATCTCGTGCGAACTCTTTACTTCACTCTGCTCCAATGTCGACTGATTCGGACTCGTCCTCTCGTGGCTGCAAGGACCGCGCTCCAACGGCTATACTCGTAGCTGGAGTCTCCCAAGCAATGTGTCCCATCACATGGAATCTGAATGAAGTCGAACCATTCGATCGATTCGTCAAAACCTCATAATCCCCAAGAGATCAACATCTTGGGTACAGTTTAATAGTATCGAGCACATACCACAGCATCAGTGGTCCAGCCGTAGAAGGGCAAACCCAAGCCTCACTAATGGCGCCGTGGAACTGCCGCAAACCCCAAGGTTCAAAGGCTTTCGCACGGTCATTATGTCGAGTTAGGGTTTCATTCTTCTAGAGGGTCCATAGAATCGTTTGCACGTCTTTCCGAATACTTTAAACTTGGAATATGGGTTTCTGACATTCGATCGTCTCTATCGACTCTCAACGAATCTGCGTAAAGTCGTCTCTAGCTGGAACCAATCAATCTGATGATCTCGCATCGGGGTAAGCGAACGAACCACATGTCCTAGTCATCCATCCTTGGGTGACTAGCGACCTTACATCCTATCTCTAAGTATATACTCATGCTGTAGTAGCTCCAATCATCTGGGCGATATCTCGTCATTTGCAGCAACAACTGGCTCATTCGTCTGTACGCTGAACAGCGCCTCAATCATCATGAATAAGCGATATATCAATGGGCATCACATCCTGGCTGGCCTCTAGCAGTAGCCCTATCCTCTGGTGCCGATCAGCACATCCGAGAAATCTCGTAAAAGCGATCTGTCAAACGCTCATGGCGCGAAAACACACTAAAACGACGCCTCTCAATGCAATCGTACGCCTCTGGAATCACGCCCTGGTCAGTCCTCGTCCGTGACGAGCTCATACTGACACAATTCTAGCTGTAGCTCTCTCTGCCCATGAAATCGTAGAAGCAAAACCATAACCAGTATCGATGAAGATAGATCATAGGAATGGATATAATACTGTGCAAGGAAATGTACATCCTAAGGTTTCTTAAGCGGAGTAGCGTATCGTAAGTATGCCGCAGAACATACACACGGTACGTCACTCTACTGAAGTCATCTACTCCATCAACCAAGGGTCATCCTACGCGACGAAAATTCGGGCATAATACCCCCTTGACTAAGTCTAAGTTCCGTAAGGTCAAGCCTAAGTTCCGTATATATATAAACGCTCTAGGCTCCGCATAGTCAAACTTAGACTCGAACCAAGGTTAACCTAGCGCTCTGATACCAACTTTGTCACGACCCGAAATAGCCCGTGACTAGCACTTGAATCATATGAAGTCTATAGGACCTCATCTAATTCAAGTAAGCCAAAAGCCCAGTAATCTAAAACCATTTTTAAGTAATAAATAAAGGAAATAGTTTTAAGAAGTGAAGAAAACAAGTTTTTAAAACAAGGGTTTTAAAATAGGTAAGCCGAATATGCATTTTAAATCCTCCATATCTTTTCCAAAAATTTCGGCAGAGTTTCCTTTGTAAATACTGGCCCCGAACGGGGTACAACATGAATAATATATATATGCACAATAAAAGACATCCCCAAGTGAGAGCTAGCTCTTCGTCAATCGACGGTCACAACCACGCAAGCAATATAATATACAACGCCAAAGGGCGATGATCAAAACTCAAAAGAAACTCAAACTCAACATGAAAACCATAATACTACAACGCGCGACTCTAAGGTCGAAATAATACATAACTGGTTTTCTAAGTCTGAAACAATATACAAGTTTTGGTTGATGGAATTACTAGATACAACTGAATAAAATAATACAAGGGTGGTCACGATGCGAGTGAACCCACCTACCAATGCAATCACCCAGAAATGGAGCAGTGTGCCAGAAAAGCCGCAATGAAACCTGTACGGCAAAACCTGCAAGAACTGTGGCACAACGGGGGTGAGTTGCCAACTCGTGAATAGAAAACATCATAGAGCAGAAATCGAATGTATGACACAATCCTAAGTCAATACGATCAGTAATAATATATCCTCAATATGAATAAGTCTGAAGCATGATAAGGTGGCAATGTAACATCTATACATGAGTGTAGTGCCAAGTGCTCGTGCCAGTGCCTCAGGTAATAACATATCATAAATATGAGGTATGATCAATGTCGAATATATCATGAAGTCTATGAAAAAGTGGATATCATCCAACTATGTAATCAATGTCATCAATGTCAATATATGTATGTGGAAATCTTCCACGCGTCACCCAATGACAATAAGCATCATGCATGAAATATCATAAAGCATATGCACGGAAATATGAGGATATAAATCAACACGTGTCACTCGCGACATATCAAATCATGGAACCTGAGTGTCAAGCATCGACACTCGAAAACATCATGAAACCTGTTCCTATCATCGGCACGTAAATCCTCATATATCGGGCTCCGTCAGTCTGGATCGGCCCCTATCATCACTTGACTCCGGTCGGTATCCTCCGGATATCCGCTGAGCCCAAATAATATCACCGGTAGGTAGTGGTCCCTCTGCCAGGCTCACCGTCTAGCAACACAGCTGATCCGTTCTCGCCCCGGGGTACCATACCGGGTCCACCATGTACCCGTAATCGGCCTCATCCGCCTTCTCGAATCGGGTTTCACATGTCGCTCTCAGCACCGAGTAAACACATGGTGGACGCACTGAAATATCATATCAAGGGTAACCGGGTTTTTAAAACAATTACATACTCTCTTTTGAAATATCCACGATTCCCAAATCCAGAAATATCATGGAAACAACATATCTCAATGCGTATAATCAAAAGCATGATGTATGCAACATGTAAAAGAAATATAAGCATATCAGTATATCATGTAGTATGGAATAGTAATATGCACACATTGGGGGAAACCGCTCTTTTAAAATGAACCAGTTTTAAAGAGTATCTTGCGGTTCCCAAATCTATAATCAAGCCAGAATCATCTATGTATGTGCAAATACTTATGTATGATAAATATGGGTGTACAATGGGTATGTACACAAGCATTCCATGCAAGAGATCATATCCTGAATGCAACAATACTACAGTGTAGTGACATGGCAATTATCGATGATGAAGTGTGTGAGCCGGCAAGCAAGTGTACGCGGAACATACGCATCATCGATAATGGTGCTGGTGTCCTAACAGCATGGGTTTAATATACAATAAACTCATTTACACATGCAATGCGATGCGAATAGCATGAATATGCGGAAATCAAATAATAAATGCAACAGTGACGTATCTGCATCAATATAAAATGTCCTACAGTTTGCCTTTTGAAATAAGATGAATCGGGGTTTTTTAGTAAAATAAGAGCTATGGTGTTTTTAAGAAAAGATGAGTCTTTTGAAAATAACCGTAGAATCCTTTTGCCTATCATTGAAATACTCCCGATTCGTTAGTTCTGAAATAGGTATAACATCGGCCCAGTCTAACATCTACTAAGCAACTACAGATCTAGCAAATACGCTAATCGGGAGGGGTATGGAAACCACCTACATCTGAGTCGATATATATATATATATATATATATATATATATATTAGTTGGTGATCCTGCCTCAATAGTATCACGTACGATACAGTATATCATATGACATCCTCGACTCATGAGTGCGGATCTATCATCAATGTAAAGCTCATACGGTAAATCATCGCACGGCATCCCAATAGCTGGGTACGGGTCAATATCACATTCACCTCATCAATTATCTGGTATCCTTATCGTCATATCACATAATCTGTTGTACTAATCTAAGTCTAGTACAATCGACACCATCTATATAAATATGAATGCATATGTGAAACACACGTCAAAAGGCCCGCTAAAATCACATGTCGTATCCCAAATACGAATCACATCATATCACCGATATCATGGCATTATGCCCAATCTCATCGACTCATCTCCAAATATCATATACTATCCTCGTCATCTAAGTATAAGTATAACGAATATGCATGTGTGTGCGTGTAGGTGTAAGCCTATTCTAGAGTTCGCAACTAGGAACTATACTAGTTTACTTCTATGCCCTAATCTAATCATAGTACACCTAATCTCATCTCAAATATCCACGACACGCCATAAGCTATCTTAAAAAGAATATATATACTACTAAATATCGGACTACGGGGGTGCTATACGCCATCCACCCGACTTCCCACGTAGATATAATCTACTCACCTTGCGTCTCGCTTCTTGTGTGCCGATGCCGATGTCGCCATCTTCATCTTCAACGTCTCGACATCACGTGGGGTACCTACAAATATAACGTATCGTATCGCGTTAAAATCAAATTCAAAGACGAAACGACACACGAAAACCAAAACGATACGCTTAAAAGCCTATAGGTTAGAACCTATGGACTACTCTTTCAAACTCACCAAATAACACTTGATATAGATGTACAAACGTCAAGCGATCAAGTATAATACCAAATATCAAAACTTGAATTCATAAACAACACTAAATACAAGGCAGAAACCAAGAAAACATGCCCCAGATTTTAGTTCAGGTCCAAACTAGGTGCACAAACAATACTGGGGTGAAGTATAGGGTACATATGAGCTACTAGAACAACCTGGACACATCCCACCACTAAGTGGCCGGCCACTCCCTTTCCAAAACCGGCCTCCTCGGTTTTCCTGGGGATATGGGGTGTCGTCTGGTCAGGGTGGTCTCACATGGTCTCAAATTGGCCTCTGGACTTGTTTGTTTATCTCGTATTGGTCCCGGTTCACTCCAGATTCACCTGCACACTCCAATCACTCACAAACCGACATGAAATTTTCGTAATTCCGTATTTTTTGGGTTTCAGGTTTTGTATTTGTGTTTGGTCTGGGTTTAAAACATTGTAAGGGGGGTTTAAGGTCACCAAACACACTCAAGTTCACCACACTACTCAATTTAAACCCTAACCCTCTTTAGTAATATCCAAAGTGCACTAACCCACCCGACATCGATTTCAAACTTGAAATGAGGCTTATGCACAAGAAATACTACACTAATTGTGAAGGAATTACCTCATTAGATACTCATGAATCCTCAACAGCGCCAAAATGAATACTTTCTTGGTCTAAATGGTTGCTTGAGGGCTTGTGCACATTTTTTGTGAAGAGGGAGTGGGGTTTTGAGTTTATTTTGATGATGAAGTGGGGGTTTGAAGATGGGGAAGGATGAGGTGCTGCCATGAGCTGAAGAGAGAGAGAGGTTAGGGACGAAAATGGTGAATGAAACAAAGCCAAGGCCAAGGTTTGACCCCCCCTCACCTCACTTTCTCTCTCACCCATACCTTACACTATGCACCATTGTTTAATATTTTCATTTCTTTTATTTCATCTTCTCATTCCTTTAAAAATTGAATAGGAAACCCAAATGAAACCATGGTAGAAAATCTAACACAAGTGTGAAATGATATGGTGCATGTTTTGCACAAAACCCGCTTAAAATCCGATTAGCGATTTTTAATCGCGATTAGCAAAAAATTAGTGTCAAATTAATCATAAAACTTAAAATTTACATAATTCACATAAAACATCCTCTTTTTTGTAATTTCTATAATTTTTCCAAATTTTCCCCCATTTATCGCTATTTAATTATATCGAAATATTAAAATATTCATTAAAAATAATATTAAATTATAAAAATTCCCAAAAATAATATTTTATTTTTTGAAATGTTACAATCTTCCCCCGTCAAAAGAAATTCGGTCCCCGAATTTAAATTTAAACCCCTCAAATACTACAACATTTCAATAGAAGTCCAAGTCGTCGGGGCTCCGAAATCAGTAATACCTAAAACGCATCATAGCGCAATGTATGTGCAAGAACAATGAGCAGATCACTAAAAAACAAAACTCCGTCAAGCATCCCGCAATCATCTAAGTTATGGTAAAGGCACAATTTCCAAATCCGAAACAAAACCAATATGATATAAATCAGAACTATACATGTAGACCTCAAATCTATACATGTAAATAGATGAAGTAAATGCATGACAAATCTTTTTAAGTCGCTGTGCGATGCGCATAACAATGCACAGTGGCGGACGTCTATTATAATAAAATAACCATATACGTATATATCCTTAGTTTAAGATGTACGTTCCGCCGTTTTGAAAACATTTTAGAAGGGTTTCCTTGTTTTAAACGTTTTGGTCATATCGGACACGTAGGTAAATACTGAGACTATAGCTCTCTTTTTGGAAATCCTTTCGATAACTATCAATGCATGAAAAGTATATCCAGGCACTGTCCTCTGACTAGTCATGCTCAGTACGAAAACAAATAGCATATATCATAAAAACGTACTGCTCCATAAGAAATCAATCCCAAAATGTGCATAAGAATGCTGCGTGCGTCTGGTGCGCATGGAAATCAAAATCCATATATGTGCCATACATGTGCACAAAAACAACAGCTAGGTGCAACGGGTGTACACGAAACATCTGTCATGGGCAACGTGCGTGCCTGACAGCAAAATCAGGTGCATCTGACATGCACGAAGAATCTCGATTTAGCGCATCTGGTGTGCACCAAAATCGCATCTCATAACATGCGCCCAACATGCGCGAAAATCCAAATCGGTGCATCCATCATGCAAGAAATCACGAAATCAGAATCGAAATCGACGGTATACAATACAGCTTAATCCAAATCAGGTATACCGCGGTATATAATCTCACAACCATGTGCATCAGCATGCACAAATCCAATCAAAACACTAAAAGCGCATGAAAACTATGCTGGAAGCGTAAATCAAATCACCGGCATAAAATAGGCATGAAATCACAATCAATACCTCAAGCGTAATAACTATGCGCAAAATATAAATACCCAGTAGGTGCAACCATGGTGCACGAAAACAGAAATCATGGAACTCAGCCATCAAGACCAAATCATGCGAATAGATCGCCCAAAAACACCGAAATCGAAGGTGACGGATACGTGATAATCGAATCACAAAATCACAAATCATAAATACCGTCGTCGGTATATCCTCCTTCAAAGTCGAGAAGGTGTCGGTGCATCCAACGCTAGCAGCGCAAGATATCTACTTGCCTCCTGCTCACGGTATGACGTCCTCTGTCTCTGGGTACTTATCTTCTCCGCGGATTAACAATCTCGCAATCTATCGGCTTATCGGCCCTGTCAGGTGTGCTAACGGGGACGATTCCGTTCTGGTACTTCTTTGGTCAATCTGCGTCCTCAGCACAGCATTTCCTCGGAAACCGGTCGCATCCTAACGCCTCTGTAGACATATCCGACCTTTAACCTTAACGGGAGTAACAAAAGCTCGTCGGCGGAGTGGGACGTCATCTCGTCGAAATCTCGTGCGAACTCTTTACTTCACTCTGCTCCAATGTCGACTGATTCGGACTCGTCTTCTCGTGGCTGCATGGACCGCGCTCCAACGGCTATACTCGTAGCTGGAGTCTCCCAAGCAATGTGTCCCATCACATGGCATCCGAATGAAGTCGAACCATTCGATCGATTCGTCAAAACCTCATAATCCCCAAGAGATCAACATCTTGGGTACAGTATAATAGTATCGAGTACATACCACAGCATCAGTGGTCCAGCCGTAGAAGGGCAAACCCAAGCCTCACTAATGGCGCCGTGGAACTGCCGCAAACCCTAAGGTTCAAAGGCTTTCACACGGTCATTATGTCGAGTTAGGGTTTCATTCTTCTAGAGGGTCCATAGAATCGCTTGCACGTCTTTCCGAATACTTTAAACTTGGAATATGGGTTTCTGACATTCGATCGTCTCTATCGACTCTCAACGAATCTGCGTAAAGTCGTCTCTAGCTGGAACCAATCAATCTGATGATCTCGCATCGGGGTAAGCGAACGAACCACATGTCCTAGTCGTCCATCCTTGGGTGACTAGCGACCTTACATCCTATCTCTAAGTATATACTTATGTTGTAGTAGCTCCAATCATCTGGGCGATATCTCGTCATTTGCAGCAACAACTGGCTCATTCGTCTGTACGCTGAACAATGCCTCAATCATCATGAATAAGCGATATATCAATGGGCATCACATCCTGGCTGGCCTCTAGCAGTAACCCGATCCTCTGGTGCCGATCAACACATTCGAGAAATCTCGTAAAAGCGATCTGTCAAACGCTCATGGCGCGAAAACACACTAAAATGACGCCTCTCAATGCAATCGTACACCTCTGGAATCACGCCCTGGCCAGTCCTCGTCTGTGACGAGCTCATGCTGACGCAACTCTAGCCGTAGCTCTCTCTGCCCGTGAAATCGTAGCAGCAAAATCATAACCAATATCGATGAGGATAGATCATAGGAATGGATATAATACTGTGCAAGGAAATGTACATCCTAAGGTTTCTTAAGCGGAGTAGCGTATCGTAAGTATGCCGCAGAACATATACACGGTACGTCACTCTACTTAAGTCACCTACTCCATCAACCAAGGGCCATCCTACGCGACGAAAATTCGGGCATAATACCCCCTAGACTAAGTATAAGTTCCGTAAGGTCAAGCCTAAGTTCCGTATATATATAAACGGTCTAGGCTCCGCATAGTCAAACTTAGACTCGAACCAAGGTTAACCTAGCGCTCTGATACCAACTTTGTCACGACTCGAAATAGCCCGTGACTGGCACTTGAATCATATGAAGTCTATAGGACCCCATCTAATTCAAGTAAGCCAAAAGCCCAGTAATCTAAAACCATTTTTAAGTAATAAATAAAGGAAATAGTTTTAAGAAGTGAAGAAAACAAGTTTTTAAAACAAGGGTTTTAAAATAGGTAAGCCGAATATGCATTTTAAATCCTCCATATCTTTTCAAAAATTTTGGCAAAGATTCCTTTGTAAATACTGACCCCAAACGGGGTACAACATGAATAATATATATATGCACAATAAAAGGCATCCCCAAGCGGGAGCTAGCTCTTCGTCAATCAACGGTCACAACCACGCAAGCAATATAATATACAACGCCAAAGGGCGAGGATCAAAACTCAAAAGAAACTCAAACTCAACATGAAAACCATAATACTACAACGCGCGACTCTAAGGTCAAAATAATACATAACTAGTTTTCAATGTTTGAAACAATATACAAGTTTTGGTTGATGGAATTACTAGATACAACTGAATAAAATAATACAAGGGTGGTCACGATGCGAGTGAACCCACCTACCAAAGCAATCACCCAGAAAGGGAGCAGTGTGCCAGAAAAGCCGCAATGAAACCTGTACGGAAAAACCTCCAAGAACTGTGGCACAACGGGGGTGAGTTGCCAACTCGTGAATAGAAAACATCACAGAGCAGAAATCGAATGTATGACACAATCCTAGGTCAATACGATAAAAAATAATATATCCTCAATATGAATAAGTCTGAAGCATGATAAGGTGGCAAAGTAACATCTATACATGAGTGTAGTTCCAAGTGCTCGTGCCAGTGCCTCAGGTAATAACATATCATAAATATGAGGTATGATTAATGTCGACTATATCATGAAGTCTATGAAAAAGTGGATATCATCCAACTATGTAATCAATGTCAATATATGTATGCGGAAATCTTCCACGCGTCACCCAATGACAATAAGCATCATGCATGAAATATCATAAAGCATATGCATGGAAATATGAGGATATAAATCAACTTGTGTCGCTCGCGACATATCAAATCATGGAACCTGAGTGTTAAGCATCGACACTTGAAAACTGTAAGACTACGGTAGCGCCCTGGCCGTCTTTCCGAGGCCAAAATGCGGAAACGAAATTTTTTCTTAACTTGAAAACCGGCGCTATCGTATGCTTAAAACCCGGATCGAACCATTAACCTACAACTAGCTATCTAGAGAGAGGGTTGGAAAGCTATACCGATCGATCCGTGTCCTTCGGTCTTTGGCCACCATCCCAAGCTCCTCGCGGCATCTCCGGTCTCGATCTCCTCGTCGGAAAGGGCACCACATCATCGATTCTTTTTACGGGCTCCCGCTTCATCCGAAGCAACTCGGGCACGAAGTGTGCTAGCCGACGTGTCCAAGGTGGTGTAGAGAATGTTTGTGATCACTTTGTCTCTTGCATCCATTGATTTGGATGGAGGTTAGAGATGAAGCCATTGATGGAGATCATGAGCTAGAGGAAGAAGAAGAAGAAGAAACCCTTTTCTTTTTCTTATGTTGTATGTTGATCATGAGAGTGAGAGTGTGAACAATAATATGAGAGCTAACCTTACCCTTGGCTGCCCCTCTCTCTCCTCTCATCAAGTCAACTCATAAATCCATCATATAATGTGACATTAGCACATAAAAAGAGACCATGAGTCACTAATGTGTCCATGTCACATTTAATGCATGTCATGATGAATTCTAGCTCATAATTTCCAAATGCAAACATTAATCCAAATGTTTGCAACAACAAAAAGATACGGCAACATCTAAACTAAACTCGTGACGGATCACAAGGATACCCCTCACCTGTATATACATACCTGCATCCGCATTCCGACTGAATGCGAATACGATGAGACTAAAGTAATCCAACAAATCTAATACTAGGATCCGGCTTAAACCAAAGCCCACTAGTATGATCCGCTCGATCATGATCCGTGCAATACCGCACGTATATGATCGAACCCTGCCATATATCATACGGCCTCTAGAACGTTTCGCCCGAAACTTGAGAAACTGTCTGTGGTGGACTCTAAAGACTCGTCAATACTTTGGCTGTGGATTTAACCACTAGCACGTCAGAGGTACTAGCCGTATGTGACGGGCTACCAGGTATTGACCAAAAGGGAGGTCGATGGGCGAACTTATCCTGACACCCTACTGATCCTGTCAGTGACAATATCCGTACAGTCCGGTCCGTTCGTCTATGAGTATCGCATGGCGGGTCTATAGGGTTGGTAAAAGTCAGACCCCCAAAAGCGGTACAAGTCGTGTCGGAGTGTAGCCCAGAACACCCTGAGATACTACTGGAATACCTACCAGTAAATCTCCTGCCTCGGCCGAGGGCTTTGTGTAATGGCTCTCCTAGACATAGCACGATCTTACCCCCAATACCGGGAGAGACGAATCCCCTGCCGATCCGCTCACTTGCCTCCATGTGGCTCGGGACTGTACCCAACTAAAACCTATTTGCACGACTCCTTTAAGCCGTGGTAGGGTAGTAATCAAAGCACAGTGGGAACTCACACGAGAAAAATGACGATCTCAGGTCGATGAACTAACCTGTACACATGTCACCAGGGAACTGCTATTTGACGTCAGGTATAATACCAACTAGCAGGTTCCCGGCGAGTCATGTTCGGTGTACTCATAACCCAATGAGCACCTGTATACATCTTAGGTGAACCAACTGACACCAATGGCTTGTGAGACCGGCCACCGCCCCTCGTTGGGGTCTCGACTGTATACACTAGTCTACTAATGGAGTATCGATGCCCAGTCTCGAAACTCCCATGACTAGGGACCTTTTAAGGATGTGCTTATAGACCCCAGCTCCCACGTATATGATCGCCATCGTACTGTTGGCAGTCAAGAAAGAATCCTAAGGGCTCTATCAACGTGTAATAGCGACCTGTTAGGTCACCTAAAGCAGTACACGATGATAAAGATAAACCATGGTAGCATACTATTCTCCATCAACGTGTAATGGTGAACCACAATGTCACCTAAAGCATGTACACGATGATAAAGAGAAACCAGATAGTATACAAATCTCTCGAGTAAGACTGTCCTACCGGTATAGGTCCTCCCTCAATCATTGCAATCACGTGCCTGCGATCCAATAATTGACTCTGAGGGCACTATATCCAACAATCTCCTACTTGCACTCAAGGCTAATTATTGCGATGTCGCATACTCACAGCCCGTGTGATACCGAACACCCAACTCCTCTACTGATCAGTCTCACAAAGCCCGTTCGTGAAACTATTGCGTTCGAGGAATAGCCTCAGCTAGTGAATCCGCCCTGATGTTTCTTTCTATGTCTCTCTTTATCTCAAGTTCGCGGAGAAAGCCATCTCCCGAAATGAGCAATACCTGTCTTAGAATATGTCTGGATATCTGATGGGACCTAGTTCATAAATGAACTCCAAATCTAAACTTCTTAGACTGTATCGTCAACTGAAACCAATCAGTATCCTGCGCCATGCCTCCCTCAGTATTCGCTTGGACCTCCTTTCCAAACTACTGCCCCTCGTCAGAGGGAAAACTACAACTCTGACAGTCACTCTGTCATTCAGGTCACTTTGGAAGCCTGGAATGATAACCGTCTCCTAAAAGAGGCTGTTGTTATCATATCCCTAGAACGTCCACTTATGTTCTAAAACTGCTTCCGAATGTTTTTCCAGGATTGGATCAATATCAACTTATTGCATCTACTGTAAAAACAACATGTGGTGTGGTACTTGACATCTCATGATTGACTCAATTGCCTAAGAAAGTGATCTGCCAATCATGCACATCCCTCTCCTATTTAGTCTGTAAGACACCTTTAGAGAGGTTGACTCCATCACCTGCAGGTTCACTACCATGCCCGGAGTCGTCCATTCTAAATACCTTTAGAATGCTGTCTAAGTACCCTGATTGGGAAACTACCCAAATCTAGATCTAAAACTATAGATCTAGTAACCAGAATATCTGATATAATATCCATATCCTATGTGGAGAAACCACTGTGTGACAACCAAAGTATAACCGACCGTAGTATAGGAATTTCTCTTCCTACTCTGTGTATGTCATCCAAATACCAGGACATCACACCCTACTACCTTCTTAACAGATCCATCCCCTATTCTGATGAAGTCAAACCTATGACTGTCACATCAGAAATAGATGATCTATCTCCGCTATATCTGCTTTAGTCCATAAATAGACATAAGCTACTTGTCCACTATGCTCCCGCTGCTCCCACTGACTACGACAACGCTCCGGCAGAGTCATATACACGTGCACTTCTAAAGCCAGTTCAGAACGACGCTATACTCATCGTCCTATCGGGTCTCACAGTCTGGAACAACAGCAATAGCAAGTCTGGCTAAACAAGAACCTCCTTTTCACCGTCTTTGAGCATACCGAAGTACCTCTCGAGTGCCTGAGGTTACCCACCATATCTGCGGAGTGGAAAAATGGAATGTCAATCCAGATTGAATCTTTAGGTCCTATTAAATTTTGAGTAATCGTTTGCGGTTCTGGAATCACTTCCAGTTCTACCATACTCCCGCTACTATTTTTCTGAAAAAATCCATTTTTATCAAAACTGTGGCGAGTCAAGAACAATATCACTATTGATCTTCCAGATGGTCGAAAGTCAACCCTCGTCATAGCCCGGGTCAACCCACAAACAACCATTACAGAAACGTGCCTTGAGTTATCCAGAGTCTGGTTTTAAGCATAAGCCGGACAACTCCCCGTACCTTAACATTGTTAAGATATGAACTATTCTATATCCAATATAGAAACAGAGGCACTGATTTAATTAGAACCAGATTCAAATCATGCAGCTGTCTCCAGTGCATGTCAACTAAATGGAGAGAGGCCGACCAGCATTACTCAACTTAGGAGTACTTCCAATTATGAGTAACCTGAAAGAGAAGCAAGTTCTCTTAATCATTACTATTAACTGAATACCACACACAAGTATCTACACCTTCGATCACCTTGAAGAATCCTGATACTTGCAACACCTGGTTCTCTACTTTATTCTTATGCCTATAACTTCTCAAAACTTAGACCTTGCATTTCTACGAAACACATGTCTAAGAACTAGAGAAGTCACAAGTAAACAGAATATAGTACGAGTACGAACCCCTCTGTCCTCATGGACACTGGACAATATACAATACTCTGTATAACTCCCCTGAGTCTAATAACTCATTCCCCGTGTGTCGTAGGTTGAAAATTGTACTTATGGTTAAGAAGAATTACACCGTTATTTAATGCTCCTTACCTAACCATCCGATGATATAGGTAAATGTCATGGACATAATTTCAAAATTTATATCTCACTTTATAAAAATAAACGTACAGATATATCAATTTGAAATTGGTGCATTACAACGGATATTCAAAACCAAATATTTGCCGTCCGGCAAACAACCCAGGTGATTTCCTCAAATATCACCAATTACAACGAATCCCGATATAATGAGGATAATCACCCAATTCCCAACAACTTACTCCCACTCATCATCTGTAAAACCATACAGATGTGAGAATCAAACCTGGTAAATACATACCCTGGAGCAAGGACTAATTGGAAAATCAGTTTTCTTTTAACAATACACAGTGAAACTGAAACATGAATATGTTCCGAAAGGGTATCCGGGTATTCCTAGTAATGCCTCTTCCGTTATTAGATTCCCAACTGTAACCGTATATTTCTTTGCCATCTCTCCAAATCCCTTTATATGTCTTTAGTCATTACCTTCTGTACACCCCTTTAGTCTAAATGGTTTTCTTCCTTCCCTACCGTTCGGCACCAGCCTATGGTTTGGAAGAAGACTATCCAATAAGCATTATGGGTGTACTCTCCTAATCCTAGGAGTACTCGTAACCTGAGAGAAGGTGAGGATAAAAGACAACTGAATAAACCTTATTTCTATTTCTCCTGAACCAGAATCCATCCCCGAACTGGAACAAGTTCCTTCGAGTTCGTATATAACCATACGATGGAGTATCCAAATGATTGTGGATCTTCATAGTGATACGGAGTGTCCTGGAGAAATACAAAGGTGAAGTATGATTGGCGAAGAGATACTTGGTTTGGTCGTGAATAGCAGTCGCAACTTACTTTGCCCTCTTACTAATCCCTTTATTTGTCTTAACTTATTTCCTTCTGCACACCTTCGTTAGGCTAAATGGTTTTCTTCATTCCCTACCGTTCGGCACCTGCCTATGGTTTGGAAGAAGACTATTCAATTTGCATAATAGGTGTACCGTCCTAATCCAAGGAGCACTCGCAACCTGAGAGAAGGTAAAAGGAAAAGACAACTGAATAATCCTATTCATTTTCTCCAGAACCGGAAACCATCCTCGAATCTGGAACGAGTTCCTTCGAGTTTGTATATAACCATACGATGGTTTTATCCAATGGAAGTGGATGTTCGTAGTAATACGGGGTGTCCTGGAGAAAAGGGTAAGAGTAGGAGTGGCAATGAGGTATGCAACTCTGACAATCCAAAAGCCAGTGTTCAAGAAGGTTCGGTCAACTTGGTCACTGAGTCATAGTCACGGGTCAGGTCATGGTCGCTGCCAAAGAGAGAGAGAGAAAAGAAACACTCAGCGTGCACTCTAACCTAGATCAGAATGGTTATCAATTTATCTAATCAGGAAACCTCCCACTTTAACCTCAAATTCTCCTCCAAACCTGAAAGAAGAATTAGTCGGGATCACTCGAGGAGTAAACCAACTCATCAGTGGGAATCGGGATCCAACTAACATCGCATGATAACGTGACGGAATCCACTCACGTTATCACACTCCAGAAGGTATGCGCATGCCTGGCAAGTTTCAGTTTCTTTAGAAACTCCCGATGTGATTTTTACCCTTAGGACCCAAGTGACCTTGACACAGTCAAAAAATCAAAGAGTCCTAGTCAAGTTCAACCCGTCATTATCCTGGATTGCATTAAACCTACCCGTACGAGCCCTTGACAGTCAACAAGGCCGCATGACTGTCCTAACCAATCCCATTAATATGCCACAAACGAACACTACTTAGCTACCGTACACTACGCCTTGACATAGTCAACAAACGCAGCACGAATACCAAGTAATATTTGTAAGAAATGACGGAGGGCTACGTCTAGTTTTTGGCGAAAAACTTTTAACGTAATGAACTTGATATCGTTGAAGGAACTGCATAGCTTTTTATAAAAATATAGTTACGAAAACCTTTGCTAAAGAGGTCACTCCCGGTGAAGGGATCTCGGCTCTTTCCCCGTAGAATGAGGTACAGGATATTCCAACTGAATACCACGATGCAAAGCAAAAAGTAATCAACTATAGTGAAGTTATTACCCTGACGCAAACTTCTGTCCAAGGGGTCACTCCCGGTGAAGGGATCTCGGCCCTTGCCTCGTCGACTGAGGTGTTGGATATTCATAACCGAATACCACTGTGCAAAACAAAAGAGAACGTCTTTGCAATAACAGCCTTTTTAAAAATATTCCAACAACATCAGAATAAGTTTGTTTAGCTTGTGTTGATCCGAATCAACAAGTCCCATCAATTGATCACACCAATAAAGAACGAAAATACGATGTACGTATATGCTATCCGCATTCGCCACTGGGTCCCGTCATCACCCGTTAGGTTACTTAAATAACGACAGAGCGGGGACTGGACTAACGCGGGTGTAAAACATATACAACATCTACTATTATATATATCAATATATAATAATCGCTCAAGGCGTGATAAAATGCAACATCACAGAAATGTAATAAGCATCATAGAACAATATAGATAATCTGGAAGCCCCGGGTTTCACCGAGCCGCAACTGAAACCCGACGTTCCCCTGGTCGTGTGGATAGCCTGTGCAATGAAATCCTAGACCCCTATGGGCGCGACAAGTTACCCGCCAAAACCTGAAGCGAGGCAGCCCCTTTCAACAACGTGAATGGACCACCCAGCACTTCATAGAATCCAGTAACTTGAGCTTCCCTCCTTGGGTCAACCTGTACCCCCTACGAGTGTGGCGAATAGCCCGCCAATTCTAGAGTAAAGCCCCCTCCGTCTCAAAGCCATGAGATGCGGGCCCGTTGCCCTCTAGAACCCGGCTATCCGTGCACCCCACCTTGGGGTAATCCTAGTACAGAAAGTAAAATATATACAACGGGTACATCGACCTCAGCCCGGTCGTGCCACAAAAGAATAATATACAAACAGGCAGTGACGGCAGTCCACATGTCGGAAGCTCGCCCCGCAATATCAAATGTACAAATATAACGAAACTGTACTACCATTGCATCCAGGCTATCCACCACAACGAATCCGTAACATCACAGCACAACACAGAACATCAACATGAATGTCACGTTCGCAAATCCGTCTAAAAGAGCTATAGCAATTAGACAGGATTTACCGATCAAATGACATTCACGGTCGCAAATATAATATAAATACTGTGAACTAACATGTTTAAAGTTTTCGATCGATAAAATTTCCCGAAGTGGGCCCCAAGTACAATACCCAGTACTCAAATAAATCTGGGCCCAAAATAAAATTACCAGAAACCCCTTTTCCAAGTCAGAGACCTACTGAAGAAATTTGGTGCATTTTTGCTACAGGACAGCCGCGGAACTGCGGCCAACGCGTGGGTACGGCCGCGGTTCCACGGCGCTACAGTAGGTTTAGCTCACCAAATTTTCTCAGTTCTCTTATAAAACCCTGCACGAATTTCTGCAATACTCCAAATAATTTTTCGAGCACAAAAAAAATTCGACAGAAACTAAACAATTGGAAACGCTGTTTTTGGAAATTTCGTCCGATCGAAGTTCTAAACACGCTAGAGCAAGCTAGTAAAGGTTAATGGCGTGGCTCTGATACCATGTAAGACTACAGTAGCGTCCCGGCCGTCTTTCCGAGGCCAAAATGCGGAAACAAAATTTTTTCTTAACTTGAAAATCGGCGCTATCGTATGCTTAAAACCCGGATCGAACCATTAACCTACAACTAGCTATCTAGAGAGAGGGTTGGAAAGCTATACCGATCGATCCGTGTCCTTCGGTCTTTGGCCACCATCCCAAGCTCATCGCGGCATCTCCGGTCTCGATCTCCTCGTCGGAAAGGGCACCACATCATCGATTCTTTTTACGGGCTCCCGCTTCATCCGAAGCAACTCGGGCACGAAGTGTGCTAGCCGACGTGTCCAAGGTGGTGTAGAGAATGTTTGTGATCACTTTTTCTCTTGCATCCATTGATTTGGATGGAGGTTAGAGATGAAGCCATTGATGGAGATCATGAGCTAGAGGAAGAAGAAAAGAAACCCTTTTCTTTTTCTTATGTTGTATGTTGATCATGAGAGTGAGAGTCTGAACAATAATATGAGAGCTAACCTTACCCTTGGCTGCCCCTCTCTCTCCTCTCATCAAATCAACTCACAAATCCATCATATAATGTGACATTAGAACATAAAAAGAGACCATGATGTAAGTGCACGGCGGAGCCCCGGCCGTCAATCCGACGCCGGAATGCGAAAGCGATGATTTACTTTAACTTTTTGAATCGGCACCACCGCGCACTATCAACCCGGATCGTGCTATTAATCTAGTCCTAGCTAACAAGAAGGGGGGTAGAGAGTTATACCAAGAGATCCGTGTCCTTCGATCTTCGCCTCCACTCCGATCTCCTCGCGGAATCTTCGGTCGTCGCCTCCTCGTCGAAACGGGCACCACATCGCCGGGTTCTTTTACGGGCTCCCACCTCTGGACCGAGGCAACTAGGGCGCGAAGTTGGCTAGCCGACGCGTCCAAGGAGTGCTGTAGACTAGTGTAGAAACTTTGTCTCTTGGGGTTTATGTAGTTGCCTTTGATGGAGGAATGAAAACCATGAGCTTTTGGAGAGGTGTTAGGAATTTAGCAAACAAGCCAAAATGAGATGATAGATTTTCCCTCATACGAAAATGAACCTCTCTCACTCTCAAGTGGCCGACCCCCTTATCATAAAATGGTGGAGGCAAAAAGAAAAAACCAAACCATGAAGGGAGGTGAGAGTAGTAAAAGCAAAGGGTGACCATAAGCCAAAAGTGATGATAACAATGTCATATCCATTTCTAATCCATTCAAATCTCATTAATGCTAAAGAGTTGATTCAAAAAGAATCTCATTATGCTAGGAACCATCATGAAGCCACAAATGCAAATAACACCTCCACAAAAGATAATTTGTACAACTGCAAATAACCCCCTCCATCGGAAAAGTCCGGCCGGGAAAGAACAAAGGAAAACTGGCCGGAACGGAATGCAAACTGGCAACTTCAGAAAACTGATCCCGTAATAAATTATAGTAAAACCCCGCGACTGTATATACATACCCGCATTTGTATTCCCACTGAATACAAATGCAAAGAGACTAAATCTACACTGTACAATACTAGGATCCGGCTTAAACCAAAGCCCGCTAGTAAAATCTGTCCGATCACGATCCGTGCAATACCGCACGTATCTGATCGAACTGTGCCATATCTCCATACGGCCTCTACAGCGTTTCGCCCGAAACTTGAGAAAACGGTCTGTGGGGGACTCTAAAGACTCGTCAATACATTGGTTGTGGATTTAACCACTAGCACGTCAGAGGTATTAGCCTATACGTAACGGGATACCAGGTATTGACCAAAAGGGACGTCGATGAGCGAACTCATCCTAACACCCTACTGAGCCCGTCAGTGACAATATCCGTACAGTCCGGTCCGTTTGTCTATGAGCATCGCATGGCGGGCCTAGGGGGTTGGTAAAAGTCAGACCACCAAAAGTGGTACAAGTCGTGTCGGAGTGTAGCCCAGAACACCCTGAGATACTACTGGAATACCAACCAGTAAATCTACTGCCTTGGCCAAGAACTTCGTGTAATGGCTCTCCTAGACACAGCGCGACCTCACCCCCAATACCGGGAGAGACGAACCCCTGCAAATCCGCTCACTGCCTCCATGTGGCTCGGGACTGTACCCAACTAAAACCTGTTTGCACGACTCCTTTGAGCCGTGGTAGGGTAGTAATCAAAGCACAGTGGGAACTCACACGAGACTAATGACGATCTCAGGTCGATGAACTAACCTGTACACATGTCACCAGGGAACTGCTATCTGACGTCAGGTATAATACCAACTAGCAGGTTCCCTGCGAGTCCTGCTCGGTGTACTCATAACCCAATGAGCACCTGTATACATCTTAGGTGATCCAACTGACACCAGTGGCTTGTGAGACCGGCCACCGCCCCTCGTCGGGGTCTCGACTGTCTACACTAGTCTACTCTGGAGTATCGATGCCCTATCTCAAAACTCCCACGACTAGGGACCTTTTATGGATGTGCTTATAGACTACCAGCTCCCACGTATATGATCGCCCTCATACTGTTGGCAGTCAAGTATGAATCCTAGAGGCTCTATCAACGTGCAATATTGACCTGTAAGGTCACCTAAAGCAGTACACGATGATAAAGGTAAACCAGATAGCATACTATCATCTTGAGTAAGACTGTTCTACCGGGATAGGTCCTCCCTCAATCATTGCAATCACGTGCCTGTGATCCAATAATTGACTCTGAGGGCACTATCTCCAACAATCTCCCACTTGCACTCAAGGCTAATTATTGCGATGTCGCATACTCACAGCCCGTGTGATACCGAACACCCAACTCCTCCACTTGTCAGTCTCACAAAGCTCGTTTGCGAAACTATTACGTTCGAGAAATAGCCTCTGTGAGTGGATCCGCTTTGATGTTTCTTTCTATGTCTCTCTATATCTCAAGTTCGCGGAGAAACCCATCTCCCGAAATGAGCAATACATGTCTTAGAATGTGTCTGGATGTCTGATGGGACCTAGCTCATAAATGAACTCCAAATCCAAACTTCTTAGACTGTATCGTCAGCTGAACTTAATCAGTATCCTGCGCCATGCCTCCCTCGGTATTGCCTTGGACCACCTGTCCAAAATACTGCCCCTCGTCATAAGGAAAACTATAACTCTGACAACCTCCTTGTCGTCCAGGTCACCTTGGAGGCCTGGAATGATAACTGTCTCCCGAATAAGGCTGTTGTTATCATATCCCTAGAACATCCACTTATGTTCTAAAACTGTCTCCGACTGTTTCTCCAGGATTGGATCAATATCAACTTATTGCATCCAGTGCAAAAACAACATCTGGTGTGGTACTTGACATCTCATGATTGACTCAATTGCCTAAGCAAGTGATCTGCCAATCATGCACATCCCTCTCCCCTTTAGTCTGTAAGACACCTTTAGAGAGGGTGACTCCATCACCTGCATGTACACTACCGTGCCAGGAGTCGTCCATTCTAAATACTCTTATAATGCTGTCTAAGTATCCTTAATTCGGAAACCACCCAAATCTAGATCCAATACCATAGATCCAGTAACCAGAATGTCTGATATAATGTCCAAGTCCCATATGGAGAAACCACTGTGTGACGACCAAAGTATAACCGATCGTAGTATAGGAATATCACTTCCTACTCTGTGTATGTCATCCAAATACCAGGAAATCACACCCTACTACCTTCTCAACAGATCCATCCCCTATTCTGATGAAGTCAAACCTATGACTGTCATGTCAGAAATACATGATCTTTCTCCGCTACATCTGCTTTAGTCTATAAATAGACATAAGCCACTTGTCCACCATGCTTCCGCTGCTCCCACTGACCACGACAACCCCCTGGCAGAGTCATATAGACGTACACTTCTAAAGCCAGTTTAGAACGACGCTATACTCATCCTCCTGCCGGGTCTCACAGTCTGGAACAACAGCAATGGCAAGTCTGGGTAAACAAGAACTTCCCTGTCACCGTCCTTGAGGCTACCAGAGTACCTCTCGGGTGCCTGAGGTTACCCATCTTATCTGCGGAGTGGCCAATGGAATGTCAAACCAGATTGAATCTTTAGGTTCCTTATCAAATCTTCAGTAATCGTTTGCGGTTCTGGAATCACTTCCAGTTCTACCATACTCCCACTACTGTTTTTCTGAAAAAATCCATTTTTAATAAAACTGTGGTGAGTCTAGAACAATATCACTATTGATCTTCCAGATGGTAGAAAGTCAACCCTCGTCATAGCCTGGGTCAACCCACAAACCGCCATTACAGAAAACGTGCCTAAAGTTATCCAGAGTCTGGTTTTAAGCATAAGCCGGACAACTCCCCGTACCTTAACATCGTTAAGATATGAACTGTTCTATATCCAATACAGAAACAGAGGCACTGATTTAATTGAACCAGATTCAAATCATGCAGCTGTCTCCAGTGCGTGTCAACTAAATGGAAAAAGGCCGATCAGCGTTACTCAACTTAGGAATGCTTCCAATTATGAGTAACCTAAAAGAGAAGCAAGTTCTCTTAATCATTACTATCAACTGAATACCCTACACAAGTATCTACATCTTCGATCACCTTGAAGAATCCCAACACTTGCAACACCCGGTTCTCTACTTTATTCATATACCTATAACTTCTCAAAATTCGGACCCTGTGTTTCCACGAAACACCTGTCTAAAAACTAGAGAAGTCATAAATAAACCGAATATAGTACGAGGACCTGTAAGTCCACGTTGCGACCCCCGGTTCTTACGGGGAGGCGGAAACGGTATAAAATCAAATTTTTTATCGCAAGAAGCAACATGGACTAAACTAGGTCGGGATCGTTGTCTAAACTAAAACTAGCAAACTAGCTAAAGAAGTTTAGCTACTCGGATGAAGATGGTTATACCTAGACTTGAACTCCTTCGTCTTGAAACTTTGTAGAGGTTGATGGTTCTCCTTTCTCGCCTTCTCCCGTCGAAGATGGATCCACCTCGAAGGCTCGACCTTTGGGCTCTTTCTCGTACTTGGAGTGAACTAGAATCGCCGGCTTGCTAGACCCTTGATCCTAGAGTGAGTAGAGAGTGTCTAGGGTTTGCTTTTGTTTTTCAAGAGAAGGATTCTCAACACATGAGAAGGTTTCTCTTGGCTAGAGGAAGAAGAAGATGAAATGAAGAGAGAGAGTGAGAATGATAGAATGAGCTCTCATTTTCTTTCTTACAACCATAATGCAAAAAAGAAAATGAATTATCAAAAATAATAATAATCAAAATGAAAATGTTGATGGATAGTTTAGAATGACTAATATCATTACAAGCATTAAATGAATTTTGCTAGAATCAAAGAGCATCTTTCATTTGTAATGATAATGGTCAAATGTTCAACCATGGTCAACAAGTCAACCATGGTCAACAATTCAACAAAAACTAACCATGACACAATTTCATTTTATTATATATTATTAAATGACATAATACAAATCCATTAGGGTTTGGAAAAAGACGACTGTCAACTGTGCATACGCACCCGTTCCGAAACCCTAATGAAAAGCCCTCTTCCTCTTCCTCAAATAACTGTGCATACACACCTGCATTCTTGTTCCGAGGAACATGAATACTGAGAGATAAAAGCAACCCCAAATACTATACCAGTATCCGGCTCAAACCAGAGCCCGCTGGTAATATCTATCCGGACTCTAAACGTGCACAAGTGCGCGGATGAGAACGAACCCTGTCGCAAAACCATGCGACATCTACTCTGTTTTGCCCAGAGGCGAATACCCTCTGTGTGGGACTCTAAAGACTCGACACTACGCTGGCAGTGGGTTTAACCACAGACCGCAAGCGGCACTAGCTGTGCGTAACGGTCCCCAGGTAGATGTCGACAAGAAGGCTGACGAGGTGAAACCCCATCGGTACTCCTACTGAGTCTGAGTGTGACAGTCTCCGTACAGTCCGGTCTGTTCGTCTGATACATCGCATGGCGGGCCTAGGGGGCGGTAAACGTCAGTCCCCCAATAGCGGTACAAGTCGTGCCGGAGCGAAGCCCAAAACACCCTGAGATAACACTGGAAACCTACCAGTATATCTCGTTTGCCCTGGCCAGGGACTACTTGTGTAATGGCTCTCCTAGACACAGCGCGATGTCAACCCCCAATACCGGGAGAGACGAATCCTGTCTAACCGTCACTGCCTCCAAGTGCTTCGGGACTGCACCCAACCACCACCTGTTTGCACGACTCCTTTGAGCCGTGGTAGGGTAGTGATAAAAGTGCAGTGGGAACACACTCGAGGCGAAGTGCCAGTGTCAAGTCAGCGGACTAAGCTGTACTCATGTCACCTGGGAACTGATGACTGACGATAGGTATAATACCAACCTGTCAGTTCCCGACGAGTCCTGTCCAGTGTACTCGTAACCCAACGAGCACCCGTATACTATCTCCAGTACGACGTACTGATGGCTGTGGGACAGACCATCTCCCACACTGGGATGAGAAGCGCATACGCTAGTCTACTCCGGAGTATCGATGCCCTGTCTCGATAGTCCTGCGACTAGGGACCTGTATAAGGATGTGCTTATAGATTACCCAGCCCCACTAGTGTGACTGCCATCACAACGCTGGTAATCAAGCAAAGATCCTAAGGGCTCCACTAATGCGTATAAGTGATATAGTAAAACAAACACAAGTACACATTGAAGTAGAGACAAACCAAGTAGCATACTACTATTTTGAGCAAGATTGTATATACAAGGTGAATATCCTAAGCATCCATTAAGTAATATACAAACTAGTATGATACAGTAATGGCCTCTAGGGCATATACACTAACAATCTCCCACTTGCACTAAGGCCATGTACTGGCGTATCGAAGACCTATCATCTCGATCAGCCGCTCGAACTGAGTCTGGGGCAGGGCCTTGGTGAATGGATCTGCAGTGTTGTCTTCTGAAGCAACTCTCCTAACCTCGATCTCCTTGCGATCCACGATCTCCCTGATCAGGTGATACCGCCTCAAGATGTGCCTGGATCTCTGATGGGACCTGGGTTCCTTCGCTAAAGCTATAGCCCCATTGTTGTCGCAATACAGAGGTATTGGATCAACAATGGACGGAACCACCTGAAGTTCTTTCAAGAACTTCCTCATCCAGACAGCTTCTTTTGCGGCATCAGATGCAGCGATGTATTCCGCTTCCATCGTCGAGTCTGCAACGGTTTCCTGTTTGGAACTCTTCCAACACACCGCCCCTCCATTGAGGGTAAAGACAAAGCCCGACATGGACTTGGAATCATCCTTGTCACTCTGGAAGCTGGAGTCAGCAAAGGCCTCGATCTGGAGGTCTTTTCCGCCATACACCAAGAACATCTCCTTAGTCCTTCTCAGGTACTTGAGAATGTTCTTTACCGCTATCCAGTGTTTCTCCCCAGGGTTTGACTGATACCGGCTTACCACACTCAGTGCATAAGCTACATCCGGTCTGGTACACAACATCGCATACATTATAGAGCCTACCGCAGAAGCGTAGGGTATAATAGACATGCGATCCCTCTCCAAATCAGTCTTGGGAGACATCTCTTTAGAGAGGGTGATCCCGTGACAAGCCGGTAGGTTACCGCGCTTGGAATCTTCCATACTGAATCTCTTCACTATGGTGTCGATGTACCTGGACTGAGAAAGTCCCAATATCCTCTTGGATCTGTCACGGTAGATCCGGATACCCAGAATGTACGAGGCATCACCCAGGTCTTTCATGGAGAACCTGTGTGACAAGAACCCCTTGACAGATTGTAGCATAGGAATGTCATTTCCTATTAAGAGAATGTCATCCACGTATAAAACGAGGAATACTACAGTTCTCGCTACAAATCTACTATAGATGCATGGTTCATCTGGATTTTTGATAAAGCCAAATTCTTTGACCGTCTCATCAAAGCAGATGTTCCAACTCCGCGATGCCTGCTTTAGTCCATAGATGGACTTAAGCAACTTGCACACCTTTCCGCTGCTCCCACTCTGAATGAAGCCCTCTGGCTGGTCCATATAGACACACTCTTCTAAATTTCCATTTAGAAAAGCTGTCTTTACGTCCATTTACCAGATCTCATAATCGTGGAAGGCAGCGATGGCAAGAAGGATCCGAATGGATTTCAGCATGGCTACTGGAGAGAAGGTTTCGTCATAGTCCAAGCCAGGTCTTTGACGGAAACCCTTTGCTACCAGCCTAGCTTTATAGGTCTCAACCTGTCCATCTACACCAATCTTCCTTTTGAAGATCCACTTGCATCCTACGGGTTTTACCCCGTCTGGAGCAATGTCCAACGTCCATACCTTGTTGGTGTACATGGACTCCATTTCGGTCCGCATTGCATCCAGCCATTTTACTGAGTCAACGCTCTGAACGGCCTGCTGGAAGCTAGTAGGCTCATCATAATCTATGATGCAATCTTCTCTATCCCCGTCTATGAGAAAACCACAGTATCTCTCGGGCGGATGAGACTGCCTACTACTCCTGCGGAGCGGCGTAGGAATGTCCTGTTCTGTTTGACCCTCTGGTTCCACTAAGCTTTCAGTAACAGTCTGTGGTTCTGGAACTTCTTCCAGTTCTACTGCGCTCCCACTAATTTCCTTTTCCAAGAACTGGTGTTCTAGAAAGTGGGCATTGCGAGAAACAAGGACTTTTTGTTCCTCTGCGTAGTAGAAAAGATACCCCCTGGTGCTCTTTGGGTATCCCACAAACTTGCACAGCACTGAGCGTGCCTCGAGTTTGTTCGCATGCTGCTTTTTGACAAAAGCTGGACATCCCCATATCTTCAGATATTGAAGATATGGTTTCTTCCTACTCCACATTTCATATGGGGTGGTAGGCACAGTCTTAGTCGGAACTCGGTTCAAAAGGTATGCAGCTGATTCTAGCGCATACCCCCAGAATGATCGCGGTAACTCAGCGTTACTCATCATGGACCGCACCATATCCAATAGGGTGCGGTTCCGTCTCTCCGATACACCGTTATGTTGCGGGGTGTATGGAGGAGTAAGCTGAGAGAGAATTCCGTTCTCTTTTAAATAGTCCAGGAACTCGGCACTTAAGTATTCTCCACCTCGATCCGATCTTAGAATCTTAATACTTTTGCCGGTCTGTTTCTCTACTTCATTCTTATACTCCTGGAATTTTCCAAAGGCTTCGGACTTATGCTTCATTAAGAAGACATGACCGTACCTTGAGAAATCATCCGTAAAAGTAATGAAGTAAGAGTGGCCGCTTCGGGCATGTGTAGACATTGGACCGCACACGTCACTGTGTACGAGTCCCAAGAGCTCGCTCGCTCTTTCTCCATGTCCAGTAAATGGAGTCTTTGTCATCTTTCCTTTGAGACAGGATTGACAAGTGGCATACGACTGATATTCGAACGCATTCAAATACCCTTCTGTATGTAACTTCGTCAACCTTCTCTCATTGATGTGACCCAGTCTACAATGCCATAAGAAAGTCTGGTTTATTTCTGGAGACTTTCTTTTGTGTGTATTCTGGACATTGAAAATCTGTGGTTGGTTCAATACGTATATACCATTACTCAATGTACCTGACCCAATCATAACTTGATTAAGGTGAATGTTTACAACATTACTTACAAACGCAAATTCATAACCTTCTTTAGAAACTAAAGATACAGAAATGATATTACAAGTTGCGTTGGGTACAAAAAAGCAATTACGCAAAACCAAAACATGTCCATCTGACATTCCCAGGTGATAGTCCCCCACGGCTTTAGCATCCATGCTAGCTCCGTTCGCAACTCTGAGGGTCATGTCACCTGCCTTCAAAACCCTACGGTTTCTCAACGCCTGCAAAGAATTACAGATATGAGATCCTGATCCGGTATCCAATACCCAGGAAGTAGAGTTTATTGAAAGACAGTTTTCAATAACATACACACCTGAAGCTGAAGCTGCAACCTGCTTCAATTCCTGTGTTCTGGCCTTCCAGGCCCTGCAATCATTCTTCCAGTGTCCTTTCTTATGACAAAAGAAGCATTCTTCCTTATCCACAAGCTTCCCCGCTATCTTTGTTGCTTTACCTTTTCCCTTCGTATCCACTTTACTAACACCGCCCCTTGGTTTGGCGGGGGCTTTCTTCTTCTTTCCCTTGGCTTTCGCCTTGGACCTAGAAGAAGATGATCCTCCTACAAACAAAGTGGATGTTTCCCTACCTTTCTGTAGGGTGCCCTCTGCGCTCCTCAGCAGGTTGAGGAGCTCTGAAAGTTCAACCTCCTTTTCTTGTAGGTTGAAATTCATTATAAACTGGGCGTAAGTGGAAGGAAGGGACTGGAGAACTATATCCGTATATAGCTCACTCTCCAATGTGATCCTTAGGTCAGCGAGCTCCTCAATGTAGCCGATCATCTTTAGCACGTGCTCGGCTACTGATGATCCGACGGCCATTCTTGTCGAAAACAACTTTTTCGACGCTTCGTATCTTGCGATACGTGATTGCTCTCCATACAGTTCTTTTGTATGAAGCAATATGGACTCCATGTCCATATTCTCATGCCTCCTCTGATGTTCGTTGTCCATCGAGGCAAGCAGGAGGCACTTGGCCTTCGCGCTATCAATCTCCCAAGTCTTGCGGATTTCCTTATCCGCGACGCTGGAAGTTGGACCAGGGACAGAGGGAGCTTTGGTGGTAAGAAGATACCCCAGCTTGTCATAAGTGATTGCTATCTTGACATTCCTGAGCCAATCTTTGTAGTTTGGCCCTGTCAGCTTGTTTTTATCTAGGAGTAACTTAAGTCCAGTCATGTTGATTGGTCGCTGCAATTAGGAGAGAGAAGAAGAAACACTCAGCATGATGCTCTTGCAAGTTTAGAGTGGTTTTTAATTTGTCTAAACAGGATGGCTCCCACTGTTTCTCGAATCCCTCCTCAAACCATAAAGGAAGAATTAGTCAGGATCAATCCCACCGTACAATACTTGCTTAACCGTTCAGCCAGGCTGGTGTCGGTACTTCGAGGGAGGTTTTCCAACGCTTTCGCGAAGTTCCTTAATTAAAGAACCTCTTTTCCCTGGGGGCGTAGCCCCGCTAACACCTTTCTAGGCACCTACTAGGTTTATAGCATTGATCGTTAAGTGAGAAATTTCCCGAGGAGTAGCATATACTCACAGTAGGATCGGGATCCAAATATCATCGCGTGACGAAACTGAAGGAATCCTACCAGAATCACCACACTCCAAATGGTATGCAAATCTAGCAAGTTTCAGTACTTATGAAACTCCCGATGTGGATTTTTGCCCCATGCTCTTATGACCTTGGCGTGAGGTCAAAATGTCATAAGTCACATGTCAAGTTCGTCCCATCATTATCCAGGTTAATTTGAATCCACCCGTACATACCCTTGACGTAGGCCAAAATGGCAGTACGACTGTTTCAAACCAACGCATTCTATCTATGCAACAGATAAATATCCGGCAGCTACCAATCACTATGCCTTGGCGTGAGGTCAAAATACATAGCTTGAATACTACCGAATATTTAACTGAAATGATGGAGGGCTACGGATGGTTTTGGCAAAACCGTGAACGTAGTGAACTTGATTTGGTCGATGGAACGAGATAGCTTTTAAATGGAGTGGCTCAAACTCCGCATTTTAAAAGTTAGTTTTGAAAAGAACCGAGTGGTTTTTCGAAAGTGTTCCAACGACTTTAACTTGGTTTATTATCTTGCATTAGTTCTTTTAATGCGTGATATTCTTGCATTAGTACTTTTAATGCGTCCCATCATTTAAATCCTACCATTGCAGAAAACAACCAAAATATGACGTACGCTTATGCCATTCGCATTCGCAACTGGGCCCCGTCATTACCCGTTAGGTTACTTAACTAACGACAGAGCGGGGGCTGGGCTAGCGCGTCTGTAAAACATAAGCAACGCCTAAATAGAAAGCAATGATAAACATTTCAGATCACAGATAAATACATTGGATATACTAGTAATCTGTAATTTGTACGAGCCTGTAACAAAAAACAGATAACACGGTCGCGGTGAATAGCCAATACCCCACCCAAGACCCCTACGGGTGCGGCAAACTACCCGCCAAGTACCCGAAGCGTAGCAACCTCCCTCATCTCCATGAGTAGGCCACTCGACACTTCGGCATACCCGGTAGTTTGTGCACCCCTCCATGGGTCTATCCTAGGAGCAAAAACAGTAAAAGAATTATACAATGACGGCTACAACCCCGACCCGGTTGTGCGGCCAAACAAATAATAATTATTACATCAATTTACATTTACAATGAATTGCAAGAAAAGAAAACTCTCGTCTCACAACCCCCGGCTATTCACCCGCGACAATCCAACATATTTATATACACATTCCAGCACATTACAGATCATGTATAACCCCGACTAATCGACTTATAGCGATTAGCCGATGTTCAATACATGCAAACAATACAGATATAACCATCATAGTCAAAGCGCAGTGAAGTTCGGAAAAAATACGGAATTATAGGACCCCAAAAGAAAATTTCTTTTCTGGAAAATCTGGGCACATATAATATATTTTAAAAATCCCAAAACCAACACCTACACACACTGCACGAAAAACGACGCGCAGAAGACGACAAAGCGCGGCGGTTCCGCGGCACGAGCCTACCTCGTGCCGCGGATGCGCGGCGCTTTGAGCTCAACATTGGATCGTTTTTCATGGGTGTTCTTAGAAAACCCTGAGATGATTTTACAAGTATAAAGTTTTTTATTTTGAGCCAAAAAAATTTCAACAGAAACTCAGGTTTTTAAAAAAATGGTTTTTGGGTTTTTTACGGTTCCGAACTTCGTTACACTTCACTACCAAGCTAGTTTAAGTTTAGTTAGGCTCTGATACCACTGTAAGTCCACGTTGCGACCCCCGGTTCTTACGGGGAGGCGGAAACGGTATAAAATCAAATTTTTTATCGCAAGAGGCAACATGGACTAAACTAGGTCGGGATCGTTGTCTAAACTAAAACTAGCAAACTAGCTAAAGAAGTTTAGCTACTCGGATGAAGATGGTTATACCTAGACTTGAACTCCTTCGTCTTGAAACTTTGTAGAGGTTGATGGTTCTCCTTTGTCGCCTTCTCCCGTCGAAGATGGATCCACCTCGAAGGCTCGACCTTTGGGCTCTTTCTCGTACTTGGAGTGAACTAGAATCGCCGGCTTGCTAGACCCTTGATCCTAGAGTGAGTAGAGAGTGTCTAGGGTTTGCTTTTTTTTTCAAGAGAAGGATTCTCAACACATGTGAAGGTTTCTCTTGGCTAGAGGAAGAAGAAGATGAAATGAAGAGAGAGAGTGAGAATGATAGAATGAGCTCTCATTTTCTTTCTTACAACCATAATGCAAAAAAGAAAATGAATTATCAAAAATAATAATAATCAAAATGAAAAGGTTGATGGATAGTTTAGAATGACTAATATCATTACAAGCATTAAATGAATTTTGCTAGAATCAAAGAGCATCTTTCATTTGTAATGATAATGGTCAAATGTTCAACCATGGTCAACAAGTCAACCATGGTCAACAAGTCAACAAAAACTAACCATGACACAATTTCATTTTATTATATATTATTAAATGACATAATACAAATCCATTAGGGTTTGGAAAAAGACGACTGTCAACTGTGCATACGCACCCGTTCCGAAACCCTAATGAAAAGCCCTCTTCCTCTTCCTCAAATAACTGTGCATACACACCTGCATTCTTGTTCCGAGGAACATGAATACTGAGAGATAAAAGCAACCCCAAATACTATACCAGTATCCGGCTCAAACCAGAGCCCGCTGGTAATATCTATCCGGACTCTAAACGTGCACAAGTGCGCGGATGAGAACGAACCCTGTCGCAAAACCATGCGACATCTACTCTGTTTTGCCCAGAGGCGAATACCCTCTGTGTGGGACTCTAAAGACTCGACACTACGCTGGCAGTGGGTTTAACCACAGACCGCAAGCGGCACTAGCTGTGCGTAACGGTCCCCAGGTAGATGTCGACAAGAAGGCTGACGAGGTGAAACCCCATCGGTACTCCTACTGAGTCTGAGTGTGACAGTCTCCGTACAGTCCGGTCTGTTCGTCTGATACATCGCATGGCGGGCCTAGGGGGCGGTAAACGTCAGTCCCCCAATAGCGGTACAAGTCGTGCCGGAGCGAAGCCCAAAACACCCTGAGATAACACTGGAAACCTACCAGTATATCTCGTTTGCCCTGGCCAGGGACTACTTGTGTAATGGCTCTCCTAGACACAGCGCGATGTCAACCCCCAATACCGGGAGAGACGAATCCTGTCTAACCGTCACTGCCTCCAAGTGCTTCGGGACTGCATCCAACCACCACCTGTTTGCACGACTCCTTTGAGCCGTGGTAGGGTAGTGATCAAAGTGCAGTGGGAACACACTCGAGGCGAAGTGCCAGTGTCAAGTCAGCGGACTAAGCTGTACTCATGTCACCTGGGAACTGATGACTGACGATAGGTATAATACCAACCTGTCAGTTCCCGACGAGTCCTATCCAGTGTACTCGTAACCCAACGAGCACCCGTATACTATCTCCAGTACGACGTACTGATGGCTGTGGGACAGACCATCTCCCACACTGGGATGAGAAGCGCATACGCTAGTCTACTCCGGAGTATCGATGCCCTGTCTCGATAGTCCTGCGACTAGGGACCTGTATAAGGATGTGCTTATAGATTACCCAGCCCCACTAGTGTGACTGCCATCACAACGCTGGTAATCAAGCAAAGATCCTAAGGGCTCCACTAATGCGTATAAGTGATATAGTAAAACAAACACAAGTACACATTGAAGTAGAGACAAACCAAGTAGCATACTACTATTTTGAGCAAGATTGTATATACAAGGTGAATATCCCAAGCATCCATTAAGTAATATACAAACTAGTATGATACAGTAATGGCCTCTAGGGCATATACACTAACAGGACCATCCCCTCTATCCTTATGGACACTGGACAACATACAATACTCTGTATAAGTCCCTTGAGTCTAATAACTCACTCCCTGTGTGTTGCAGGTTGAAAACTGTACTTATGGTTAAGAAGAATTACACCGCTGTTTAATGCTCCTTACCTAACCATCCACTGATATAGGTAAATGTCGTAGACATAATTTCAAAAAGGTATATCTCACTCTATAAAAATAGACGTACAGATATATCAATTTGAAATTGGTGCATGACAGCGGATATTCAAAACCAAATATTTGCCGTCCGGCAAACAACCCAGGTGACTTCCTCAAATATCACCGATTACAACGAATCCCGATATAATGAGGATGATCATCTAATTCTCAATAACTTACTCCCACTCATCATCTGTAAAACCATACAGATGTGAGAATCATACATGGTAAATACATACCCTGGAGTAAGTATCTAATCGGGAAATCAGTTTTCCTTTAACAGTACACAGTGAAACTGAAACATTGAAATGTTTCGATGGGGTATCCCGGTATTCCTAGTAATGCCTCTTCCATTATCCAGATTCACAACTGTAACCGTATATTTCTTTGCCACCTCTCCAAATCCCTTTACATGTCTTTAGTCATTACCTTCTGTACACCACTTTAGGCCAAATGGTTTTCTTCCTTCCCTACCGTTCGGCACCAGCCTATGGTTTGGAAGAAGACTATCCAAAAAGCATAATGGGTGTACTGTCCTAATCCTAGGAGCACTCGCAATGCGAGAGAAGGTGAAGATAAAAGACAACCGAATAAACCTTATTCCTATTTCTCCTGAACCAGAATCCATCCCCGAACTGGAACAAGTTCCTTTCGAGTTCGTATATAACCATACGATGGAGTATCCAATAAACTGTGGTTCTTCGTAGTGATGAGGAGTGTCCTGGAGAAATACAAAGGTGATTTAGGATTGGCGAAGAAATATTTGGTTTGGTCGTGAATAGCAGTCGTAATTTACTTGGCCCTCTTACTAATCACTTTCTTTGTCTTAACTTAATACCTTCTGTACACCGTTTAGGCTAATTGGTTTTCTTCATTCCCCACCGTTCGGCACCAGCCTAAGGTTTGGAAGAAGACTATCCAATTTGCGTAATAGGTGTACTATCTCCTAAACCAAGGAGTACTCGCAACCTGAGAGAAGGTAGAAGGAAAAGACAACTGAATAGTCTTATTCGTTTTCTCCAGAACCGGAAACCATCCTCGAATTCCTTCGAGTTCGTATATAACCATACGATGGTTTTGTCCAATGGAAGTGGACGTTCATACTAATACGGGGTGTCCTGGAGAAAAAATGGTAAAAGTAGGAGCGGCAATGAGGTTTGCAACTCTGACAATCCAAAAGCCAGTGTTAAGAAGGTTCGGTCAACTTGGTCACTTAGTCATAGTCTAGGGTCGGGTCAATGGTCGCTGCCAAAGAGAGGAAGAAAAGAAACACTCAGCGTGCACTCAAACCTAGATCAGAATGGTTATCACTTTATCTAATCTGGAAACATCCCACTGTAACCTAAAATTCTTCTCCAAACCCTAAAGAAGAATTAGTCGGGATCACCCGAGAAGTAAACCAACTCATCAGTGGGAATCGGGATCCAACTATCATCGCATGATAATGTGACGGAATCCGCTCACGTCATCACACTCCAGAAGGTATGCGCATATCTGGCAAGTTTCAGTTTCTTTAGAAACTCCCGATGTGGATTTTTGCCCCATGCTCTTATGACCTTGGCGTGAGGTCAAAATATCATAAGTTATATGTCAAGTTCTGCCCATCATTATCCAGGTTAATTTGAACCCACCCGTACATACCCTTGACATAGGCCAAAACAGTAGTACGACTGTCCCAAACCAACGCATCTATCTATGCAACAGATAAATATCCGGCAGCTACCAATCACTATGCCTTGGCGTGAGGTCAAAATACATAGCTTGAATACTACCGAATATTTAACCGAAATGATGGAGGGCTACGAATGGTTTCTGGCGAAAACCTTTAACGTAATGAACTTGATATCATTGAAGGAACCGGATAGCTTTTTGAAAATATAGTGACGAAAACCATTGCTAAAGAAGTCACTCCCGGTGAAGGGATCTCGGCTCTTTCCCTATAGAATGAGGTGCAGGATATTCCAACTGAATACCACGATGCAAAGCAAAAGTAATCGGCTATAGTGAAGTTATTACCCTGACGCAAACTTCTGTCCAAGGGGTCACTCCCGGTGAAGGGATCTCGGCACTTGCCTCGTCGACTGAGGAGCAGGATATTCAAACTGAATATCACTGTGCAAAACAAAAGTGAACGTCCTTGCAATAACAGCTTTTTGAAAAGTGTTCCAACAACATCAGAATAGGTTTGTTTAGCTTGCATTGATCCAAATCAACGTAGTCCCATCAATTGATCACACCACAAAAGAACGAAAATAATGATGTACGTATATGCCATCCGCATTCGCCACTGGGTCCCGTCATCACCCGTTAGGTTACTTAACTAACGACAGAGCGGGGACTGGACTAGCGCGGATGTAAAACATATACAACATCTACTAGTATATATATCAATATATAATATTTCGCTCAAGGCGTGATAAAATGCAACATCACAGAAATGTACAGCATCACAGAACAATACAGATATCTGGGATCCCCGGGTTTAATAGAGCCGCTACTGAAACCCGACGTTCCCCTGGTCGTGTGGATAGCCTGTGCAATGAAATCCTAGACCCCTACGGGCGCGGCAAGTTACCCGCCAAAACCTGAAGCGAGGCAGCCCCCTTCAACAACGTGAATGGACCACCCAACACTTCACGGAATCCGGTAACTTGGGCACCCCTCCTGGGTCAACCTGTACCCCCTACGAGTGCGGCGAATAGCCCGCCAATTCTAGAGTAAAGCCCCCTCCGTCTCAATGCCATGAGATGCGGGCTTGTTGCCCTCTAGAACCCGGCTATCCGTGCACCCCACCTTGGGGTAATCCTAGTACAGAAAGTAAAATATACATACAACGGGTACATCGACCTCGACCCGGTCGTGCCCCAAAAGAATAATATACAAACAGGCAGTGACGGCAGTCCACATGTCGGACGCTCGCCCCGCAATATCAAATGTACATATAAAACAAAACTGTACTACCATTGCATCCAGGCTATCCCCCACGACCAATCCGCAACATCACAGCACAATACAGAACATCAACGTGAATGTCACGTTCGCAAATCCGTCTAAGAGGGCTATAGCAGTTAGACAGGATTTACCGATCAAGTGACATTCACGGTCGCAGATATAATGTAAATACTGTGAACTAACATGTTTAAAATTTCCGATCAAACAAATTTACCGAAGTGGGCCCCAAGCAGTACTGTAGCACTTACAGAAAATCTGGGCCCAAACAGAATATCCCAAAACCCCTATTTCCTATTCAAAAGCTCACTGGAAAAATTTGGTGCAAAGATAGCACTTTCCCACTGCGGAACCACGGCCAAACCAGGGGTTTGGCCGCGTTTCCGCGGTCGTACTAAGGAATCTTTTCATCGAATTTTCCCAGAATTCTCAGAATTGCTTTCTTGTGTTTCTGCAACAACCTGAAAAAATTTTCGAGACAAAAATAATTCGACAGAAACTTGTGCCATTGAAAATACGGTTTTAGGGATTTTGTTCGATCGAGTCTTTAAACATACTAGAGCAAGCTAGACTAGGTTAATGGCGTGGCTCTGATACCATTGTAAGTGCACGGCGGCGCCCCGGCCGTCAATCCGACGCCGGAATGCGGAAGCGATGATTTACTTTAACTTTTTGAACCGGCACCACCGCGCACTATCAACCCGGATCGTGCTATTAATCTAGTCCTAGCTAACAAGAAGGGGGGTAGAGAGTTATACCAAGCGATCCGTGTCCTTCGGTCTTCGCCTCCACTCCGATCTATTCGCGGAATCTCCGGTCGTCGCCTCCTCGTCGAAACGGGCACCACATCGCCGGGTTCTTTTACGGGCTCCCACCTCTGGACCGAGGCAACTCGGACGCGAAGTTGGCTAGCCGACGCGTCCAAGGAGTGCTGTAGACTAGTGTAGAAACTTTGTCTCTTGGGGTTTATGTAGTTGCCTTTGATGGAGGAATGAAAACCATAAGCTTTTGGAGAGGTGTTAGGAATTTAGCAAACAAGCCAAAATGAGATGATAGATTTTCCCTCATACAAAAATGAACCTCTCTCACTCTCAAGTGGCCGGCCCCCTTATCATAAAATGGTGGAGGCAAAAAGAAAAAACCAAACCATGAAGGGAGGTGAGAGTAGTAAAAGCAAAGGGTGACCATAAGCCAAAAGTGATGATAACAATGTCATATCCATTTCTAATCCATTCAAATCTCATTAATGCTAAAGAGTTGATTCAAAAAGAATCTCATTATGCTAGGAACCATCATGAAGCCACAAATGCAAATAACACCTCCATAAAAGATAATTTGCACAACTGCAAATAACCCCCTCCATCGGAAAAGTCCGGCCGGGAAGGAACAAAGGAAAACTGGCCGGAACGGAATGCAAACTGGCAACTTCAGAAAACTGATCCCGTAATAAATTATAGGAAAACCCCGATACTGTATATACATACCCGCATTTGTATTCCCACTGAATACAAATGTAAAGAGACAAAATCTACACTGTACAATACTAGGATCCGGCTTAAACCAAAGCCCGCTAGTAAAATCTGTCCGATCACGATCCGTGCAATACCGCACGTATCTGATCGAACTGTGCCATATCTCCATACGGCCTCTACAACGTTTCGCCCGAAACTTGAGAAAACGGTCTGTGGGGGACTCTAAAAACTCGTCAATACTTTGGTTGTGGATTTAACCACTAGCACGTCAGAGGTATTAGCCTATACGTAACGGGATACCAGGTATTGACCAAATGGGACGTCGATGAGCGAACTCATCCTGCACCCTACTGAGCCCATCAGTGATAATATCCGTACAGTCCGGTCCGTTCGTCTATGAGCATCGCATGGCGGGCCTAGGGGGTTGGTAAATGTCAGACCCCAAAAGCGGTACAAGTCGTGTCGGAGTGTAGCCCAGAACACCCTGAGATACTACTGGAATACCTACCAGTAAATCTCCTGCCTTGGCCAAGGACTTCGTGTAATGGCTCTCCTAGACACAGCGCGACCTCACCCCCAATACCGGGAGAGACGAACCCCTGCAGATCCGCTCACTGCCTCCATGTGGCTCGGGACTGTACCCAACTAAAACCTGTTTGCACGACTCCTTTGAGCCGTGGTATGGTAGTAATCAAAGCACAGTGGGAACTCACACGAGACAAATGACGATCTCAGGTCGATGAACTAACCTGTACACATGTCACTAGGGAACTTCTATCTGACGTCAGGTATAATACCAACTAGCAGGTTCCCTGCGAGTCCTGTCCGGTATACTCATAACCCAATGAGCACCTGTATACATCTTAGGTGATCCAACTGACACCAGTGGCTTGTGAGACCGGCCACCGCCCCTCGTCGGGGTCTCGACTGTATACACTAGTCTACTCTGGAGTATCGATGCCCTATCTCGAAACTCCCACGACTAGGGACCTTTTAAGGATGTGCTTATAGACTACCAGCTCCCACGTATATGATCGCCCTCATACTGCTGGCAGTCAAGCATGAATCCTAGGGGCTCTGTCAACGTGCAATAGTGACTTGTAAGGTCACCTAAAGCAGTACACGATGATAAAGGTAAACCAGATAGTATACTATCATCTTGAGTAAGACTGTCCTACCGGGATAGGTCCTCCTTCAATCATTGCAATCACGTGCCTGTGATCCAATAATTGACTCTGAGGGCACTATCTCCAACACATGAGTCACTAATGTGTCCATGTCACATTTAATGCATGTCATGATGAATTCTAGCTCATAATTTCCAAATGCAAACATTAATCCAAATGTTTGCAACAACAAAAAGATACGGCAACATCTAAAGTAAACTCGTGACGGATCACAAGGATACCCCTCACCTGTATATACATACCTGCATCCACATTCCGACTGAATGCGAATGCGATGAGACTAAAGTAATCCAAAAAATCTAATACTAGGATCCGGCTTAAACCAAAGCCCACTAGTATGATCCGCTCGATCATGATCCGTGCAATACCGCACGTATATGATCGAACCCTGCCATATATCATACGGCCTCTACAACGTTTTGCCCGAAACTTGAGAAACTGTCTGTGGGGGACTCTAAAGACTCGTCAATACTTTGGCTGTGGATTTAACCACTAGCACGTCAGAGGTACTAGCCGTATGTGACGGGCTACCAGGTATTGACCAAAAGGGAGGTCGATGGGCGAACTCATCCTGACACCCTACTGATCCTGTCAGTGACAATATCCGTACAGTTCGGTCCGTTCGTCTATGAGTATCGCATGGTGGGTCTAGAGGGTTGGTAGAGGCGTTCCAACAACATCATAAAAGGTTTGTTTAGCTTGCATTGATCCGAATCTACGCAGTCCCATCAATTGATCACACCAATAAAGAACGAAAATAATGATGTACGTATATGCCATCCGCATTCGCCACTGGGTCCCGTCATTACCCGTTAGGTTACTTAACTAACGACAGAGCGGGAACTGGACTAGCGCGGAGGCAAAACATATACAACATCTACTAGTATATATATCAATATATAATATTTTCGCTCAAGGCGTGATAAAATGCAACATCACAGAAATGTACAGCATCACAGAACAATACAGATATCTGGGATCCCCGGGTTTCATAGAGCCGCTACTGAAACCCGACGTTCCCCTGGTCGTGTGGATAGCCTGTGCAATGAAATCCTAGACCCCTACGGGCGCGGCAAGTTACCCGCCAAAACCTGAAGCGAGGCAGCCCCCTTCAACAACGTGAATGGACCACCCAACACTTCACGGAATCCGGTAACTTGGGCACCCCTCCTGGGTCAACCTGTACCCCCTACGAGTGCGGAGAATAGCCCGCCAATTCTAGAGTGAAGCCCCCTCCGTCTCAATGCCATGAGATGCGGGCCCGTTGCCCTCTAGAATCCGGCTATCCGTGCACCCCACCTTAGGGTAATCCTAGTACAGAAAGTAAAATATACATACAACGGGTACATCGACCTCGACCCGGTCGTGTCCTAAAAGAATAATATACAAACTGGCAGTGACGGCAGTCCACATGTCGGACGCTCGCCCCGCAATATCAAATGTACATAATACAACCAAATATGCACTACCATTGCATCCAGGCTATCCCCACGACCAATCCGCAACATCACAGCACAATCACAGAACATCAACGTGAATGTCACGTTCGCAAATCCGTCTAACCGGGCTATAGCAGTTAGACAGGATTTAACGATCAAGTGACATTCACGGTCGCAGATATAATGTAAATACTGTGAACTAATGTGTTTAAAATTTTTGATCGATCAAATTTACCTAAGTGGTCCCCCAAGCACTACTGTAGCACTTAAAGAAATTCTGGGCCCAAAAAGAATATTCCAAAACCCCTATTTTCAAGTCCAAGAGCCTCTGTAAAATTTTGATACGCTGAACAGTGAAAATGGCGGCGGAACCGCGGCCCAAGCATGGGTTTGGCCGCGGTTCCGCGGTGGGATGGTAGGTTCAGGCGACCAAATTTTACCAGAGTTCTTATGCTTCCCTGCACATCATTCTGCAACTACCTGAAAAATTTTTGGAGCCAACAAAAAAATTCGACAGAAACTGATGCACATGAAACGCGGTTTTTGGAATTTTGTTCGATCGGAAATGTAAACACATTAGACCAAGCTAGACTAGGTTAATGGCGTGGCTCTGATACCAATGTAAGTGCACGGCGGCGTCCCGGCGTCAATCCGACGCCGGAATGCGGAAACAAAACTTTTTACGTACTTGTAAACCGGCACCACCGCGCACAAAAATCCCGGATCGGGCCATTAATCTAGTCCTAGCTAACAAGAGAAGGGGTAGAGAGATATACCGAGCGATCTGTATCCTTCGGTCTTCTCGTCGTTGTCCCGATCTCTCCCCGGAATCTCCGGTCTTCAACTCCTCGTCGGAAGGGCACCACATCGCCGGGTTCTTTTACGGGCTCCCACCTCTGGACCGAGGCAACTCGGGCACGAAGTTGGCGAGCCGACGTGCCCAAGGTTTGCTGTAGAATACGTGTAGTGCTCTATGTCTCATTTTGGGGTTTGAGGAAGTTGCCTTTTGTGGAGGAAATGAACTATGGAATTTTGTGATGAACTTGGGGATTTTTGCAAGCATGAGAGAACCAAAAATCCCCACCCAAAAATCATGGGCAGCCCCACCAAAGAATTGGCCGGCCCCCTCTCTTGAGGAATGAGGATGGAGTGAAAAATCAAGAAAAGAAGATCAAAGTCAGAGGGGGGGTGTATCTCAATAATGCAAGAGAGAGTGTGGAGTTATCATGAAGCATGATCACAAGACAAGGTCCAACACTCTACCAACTAATAATCAAACAAAAGTCAAGCAATCATGAGGATAGAAGTCAAGCAATGATGAAGTGAACAAGTCAAATGATGGTGCAACCATCATGACACATCAATATGCAAAGACAACCCTCCAAAATGCTTATTTGCACAAATGCAAATAAGCCCTCCTCCACCAAACTTCAGCCAATGAAAGATACAAAGAAATATGGCCGAAACGGAAAACAAACTGGCAACTCCAAAAACTGATCCCGTAATAAATTACAGGAAAACCCCGCTACTGTATATACATACCCGCATTTGTATTCCGACCGAAATACAAATGCAATGAGACAAAATCTACACTGTACTATACTAGGATCCGGCTTAAACAAAAGCCCGCTAGTATTATCCGTCCGATCATGATCCGTGCAATGACGCACGTATCTGATCGAACCCTGCCATATCTCCATACGGCCTCTACAGTGTTTCGCCCGAAACTTGAGAAAAGGGTCTATGGGGGGACTCTAAAGACTCGTCAATACTATGGTTGTGGATTTAACCACTAGCATGTCAGAGGTATTAGCCATACGTGACGGGCTACCAGCTATTGACCAAAAGGGACGTCGATGAGCGAACTCATCCTGACACCCAACTGAGCCTGTCAGTGACAATATCCGTACAGTCCGGTCCGTTCGTCTATGAGCATCGCATGGCGGGCCTAGGGGATTGGTAAAAGTCAGACCCCCAAAAGCGGTACAAGTCGTGTCGGAGTGTAGCCCAGAACACCCTGAGATACTACTGGAATTCCTACCAGTAAATCTCCTGCCTCGGCCGAGGGCTTTGTGTAATGGCTCTCCTAGACACAGCGCGACCTCACCCCCAATACCGGGAGAGACGAACCCCTGAAGATCCGCTCACTGCCTCCATGTGGCTCGGGACTGTACCCAACTAAAACCTATTTGCACGTCTCCTTTGAGCGTGGTAGGGTAGAAATCAAAGTACAGTGGGAACTCACACGAGACAAATGACGATCTCAGGTCGATGAACTAACCTGTACACATGTCACCAGGGAACTGCTATCTGACGTCAGGTATAAGACCAACTAGCATGTTCCCGGCGAGTCCTGTCCGGTGTACTCATAACCCAATGAGCACCTGTATACATCTTATGTAAACCAACTGACACCAGTGGATTGTGAGACCGGCCACCGCCCCTCATTGGGGTCTCGACTGTATACACTAGTCTACTCTGGAGTATCGATGCCCTGTCTCGAAACTCCCATGACTAGGGACCTTTTAAGGATGTACTTATAGACTACCAGCTCCCACGTAAATGATCTCCCTCATACTGCTGGCAGTCAAGCAAGAATCCTAAGGGCTCTATCAACGTGCAATAGTGACCTGTAAGGTCACCTGAAGCAGTACACGATGATAAAGGTAAACCAGATAGCATACTATCATCTTGAGTAAGACAGTCCTACCGGGATAAGTCCTCCCTCAATCATTGCAATCACGTGCCTGTGATCCAATAATTGACTCTGAGGGCACTATCTCCAATAATCTCCTACTAGCACTCAAGGCTAATTATTGCGATGTCGCATACTCACAGCCCGTGTGATACCGAACACCCAACTCCTCTGCTAGTCAGTCTCACAAAGCTCGTTTGCGAAACTATTGCGTTCGAGGAATAGCCTCAGCGAGTGGATCCGCTTTGATATTTCTTTCTATGTCTCTCTATATCTCAAGTTCGCGGAGAAAGCCATCTCCCGAAATGAGCAATACCTGTCTTAGAATGTGTCTGGATGTCTGATGGGACCTAGCTCATAAATGAACTCCAAATCCAAACTTCTTAGACTGTATCGTCAACTGAACTTACTCAGTATCCTGCGCCATGCCTCCCTCAGTATCGCCTTGGACCACCTGTCCAAAATACTGCCCCTCATCAGAAGGAAAACTATAACTCTGACAACCTCCATGTCGTCCAGGTCACCTTGGAAGCCTGGAATGATAACTGTCTCCCGAATGAGGCTGTCGTTATCATATCCCTAGAACATCCACTTATGTTCTAAAACTGCTTCCGACTGTTTCTCCAGGATTGGATCAATGTCAACTTACTGCATCTAGTGCAAAAACAACATCTGGTGTGGTACTTGACATCTCATGATTGACTAAATTGCCTAAGCAAGTGATCTGCCAATCATGCACATCCCTCTCCCCTTTAGTCTGTAAGACACCTTTAGAGAGGGTGACTCCATCACCTGCAGGTACACCACCATGCCAGGAGTCGTCCATTCTAAAGTACCTCTAGAATGCTATATAAGTACCCTGATTGGGAAACTACCCAAATCTAGATCTAAAACCATAGATCCAGTAACCAGAATGTCTGATATAATGTCCAAGTCCCATGTGGAGAAACCACTGTGTGACGACCAAAGTGTAACCGATCGTAGTAGAGGAATATCACTTCCTACTCTGTGTATGTCATCCAAATACCAGGACATCACACCCTACTACCTTCTCAACAGATCCATTCCCTATTCTGATGAAGTCAAACCTATGATGTCATTGTCATGACCCGAAAGTACGGAACATGACCGGCACTTAGACTACGAACGTCTCAAGGACTACGTAGCTAAGTAAGCCGAAACCCAGAAATCCAAACCAAGAGAAGTAGTAGAGAATAGGAAGAACCATATCAAATCAACCTGTATGCAACATAATATACAACGCCTAAAGGCGAGGATCACAACAGAAATGGAACTCAACCAGCAAGAAACTCAAGAAATAAAACATGCTACTCTATGGTCGAAAGAATAACATTACTGGTCTCTATCTTAAAAAAATACAAGTTTGGTTGATGGAACTTCTAGATACAACTGAAATATAATATACAAGGTATAATGATGGGTAAGATACAATAAACCCACCTACTAGCAAGTCACCCGAAAAGAAACCGTGCCCGCAAAGCCGTAATGAAATCCGTACGACAACACCTGCAAGAAACTGGGGCACAACAGGGGTGAGTTGCCAACTCGTGAGTAGAAATAGATCTACGAACAGAAAATCGCATGAATAACGCAACCTAGGTCAATGATCATAATATATCCTCAAATTTATGAATAACATGCAGCCTATAACAATGGCTAGGGTAATATCTAACCCGAGTGTGATCTCATGTGCCCGTGTCAGTGCCTCAGGTAGCAATATATCATATGAATGAGGTATGAATGCATGAAAACAGAATACATGTAAATGAAGAAACTGTTTTCATAAATTAGTGAGATTTCCTTTGTATTTTTAAAATGAGGTATCATAAATGAAATCAACATCAACAGTGTCTAGCATCGACACAAAACATAAATCTCAATGTCTCAAAACCTCAGGCTCCGGCCATCCGGACTGGCCTGTATCATCAAATCTCAGTACCTCAATATCTCGAAATCTCAATGTCTCAATCTCAATATCTAGGGCGCCGTCAGTCCAGACCGGCCCCTACCATCAATCTCAAGACCACGACGGTATCCTCCGGATATCCGACGCGTCGGGTAAAATCACCGGTAGGTAGTCTCCCCTTGCCAGGCTCATCGTCATCACCACGAGCTTCTTGCCCCGGGGTACCTTACCGGGTCCACCATGTACCCGAAACGGTTCATCCAACTCCTCGAATCGGGTCTCCAAATCTATCAGCAAACTCATGGTGGACGACTCATACATCATGGGAAAAACCGCGCTTTTTATTTAAAAAGAGAAAGAAGAAGTTTGTATATGTTTTGCGGTTTTCCCCAAATCCAGAAAATCTCATGGAAATCCAAATCCAAAACCTCAATAGCACGTAAAAAGTGAATATATGCATGAGAATCCATGAATGCGGCAGAACAATGAATAACAGTATGCATGAGGTAGCAGGTAATAACTATAATAGCTAAACTAACATATAAGGCAAGTACACTAATATCATGTCTAAACTATTAGCTAACAGGCTATGTCAAGCAATAATATTTTCTATGGTGTACGTGACATGGCAATTACCGATGAAGATGTGTGTGAGCCGGCAAGTAAGTGTACGTGGTACATACGCATCATCGGTAATGGTGCTGGTGTCCTAACCACAAGATATCAACAGTAGAATATGAAGCATAATATAAGCATGTGATGCGGAGCAAACAACAAAAATGAGCGGGAGCTGAATACTAGACGCAACGATAATTAATCTGTTTTAACCTAATATAAGTCCTACAAAGGTGCCTTTTGAAATAACACGAATCGTGGGGTTTTGAAAATAGGGGCTACGGTGTTTTTAAGAAAAGATACGTTTTTTGAAATATCCGTAGGATCCCTTATGCTGTCTTTAAAAAATACGCACGATTCGTAAGCTTTGAAATAGTTAGGAACCGAATCTAATCTAACAACTAACTAAACTAAAGGGCTACGCTATAAGCTAGACTACAGGTAAGGAAACCGCCTAACATCTGAGTCGATACATATACATACCTGTATATATATTAGTCGGTGATCCCGCCTCAATAATATCATATCCGATACCATATCTATAATCATACATCCCAAGCCAAGAGTGCGGATCAATCATCAAGATATAGCTCGTACGTAAATCCGTCGTACGGCATCCCCAAATCTGGGTACGGGTCAATATCATATTCCTCACACTATTCCTCTGGTATCCTCTTTATCCAAGATCATAGTCTAGGGTACTGACCTATGTCTAGTACAATACTAATATCCTCAATATACTCATGATCTGACTACTGATCGAAAATCTCGTACAAACCGATATCGTCAGCACATATCATCATCAAGGGGTATACATCGCCCGATACGGCCTAATATCAATATCCTAGCATATTATGCCTCATATCACGATCACATGTCGACCATTTATTTATAACACTATTCACCCGTATCGCCGCCGCAAGATCCGCTATAACACCAGGACGTACCTTAAGTACGAATCCTGCCATATCACCGAGATCACAACCACAAACAAATCTCATCGACTCAGCTCAATCCCAAGTATCCTCCTCAAATCCGTATGTGAACACATAGTCCCATACCCATGTGAACATATAAATATATTCCCATACACGCACATATGAAATAAGGAATGTATGCAAGTATGTGTATGTGTGTATGTGTAAGTGTAGTGCACCCATTACCTAAGGTTTCATAACCATGCACCAATCCAACAGCAATATCCATCTAAAATCATCAATAATAAATCCTAACAACATATCATAAATTGTTGGTGTGTATACGCATCCGTATACATCACCACGGACTGCGGGGGTGCTATACGCCATCCACCCGACTTCTCCCCGTAGATATAAATCTACTCACCTGGTCCTCGCTAGCCGGTACCGACGTCGCCACGCGCTTGCTTGTCGTCTCGAAGTCCACATGGGGGTACCTATATATCATAACGCACCATATCGCATTAAAACTAAATTCGAAATCGAAACGGCATACGAAAATCAAATCGGCACGCGTATCACGCATAGGTCCAAACCTATCACCTACGCATGCAAGAATAGTCAAACCAACCCTCGATGTCGATGTACAAACGTCAAACCATCGAGAAAAATCCAATCACACTCATTTGCACATTCACGAACACTAATTTTAATATAAACTAGGTTAAAACTCACAAAAACCTCAATTTTGCTTAAAAAGTCATTTTTCCGAAAATCTAGCAAGCACAATTCGCCGTTTAGGTACAAAACAGGATGTTTAAATGAATGTAGCGGCCAATATATTTATTAAATATCTTAAATAAGTCGTATAAACAAATTTCCGGAATTTAATCTCATTAAATTCCAAAAATCCTAATATTCTAGTTTACAAAATACCCTTTTTAACAATTTCATAGCAAAAATACACAAACTACAATTTAGGTTGGATTTCCATGAACTAAAGTGTTAAACTACACTTAATAAAGTTAATAATATGATAAAAACCCTAATTTAACACCTAATAGCTAGATTCAAGTAATTTAACAACAAATTAAGCATAAGGTTATGATTATACCTCACAAGCTTGAGATCAAACTTGCAAAAATCTTAGCCTCCAACAATGATTTCATGCTCCAAGATCCAAGCTTTACCCATTATTCTTTAGCTATTCAAGCATGGATCTTGGAGCATGAAATCATTGTTGGAGGCTAAGATTTTTGCAAGTTTGATCTCAAGCTTGTGAGATATAATCATAACCTTATGCTTAATTTGTTGTTAAATTACTTGAATCTAGCTATTAGGTGTTAAATTAGGGTTTTAAATTTCAAGTTTTGAAATTTAAAGAAAGGGTTTTGATTACTAAGTTAGGGTTTGTTGTGGAAATGAGTTGTGTTTGATTGTGTATGGTTTAGTGAGGTGGATTAATATATTTAGTTTTGTAGAAAACTAATCTAGTTGTTAATTACAAGTTGTTACTTGAAAAATGTTCAAATTAAGCTTTTTGTTGCAAACTAGTTTTTTTGATTTAATTCGAAATATGAGATTAAAAATATGGTTAGGGTTTTTATCATATTATTAACTTTATTAAGTGTAGTTTAACACTTTAGTTCATGGAAATCCAACCTAAATTGTAGTTTGTGTATTTTTGTTATGAAATTGTTAAAAAGGGTATTTTGTAAACTAGAATATTAGGATTTTTTGGAATTTAATGAGATTAAATTCTGGAAATTTGTTTATACGACTTATTTAAGATATTTAATAAATATATTGGCCGCTACATTCATTTAAACATCCTGTTTTGTACAAAAACGGCGAATTGTGCTTGCTAGATTTTCGGAAAAATGACTTTTTAAGCAAAATTGAGGTTTTGGTGAGTTTTAACCTAGTTTATATTAAAATTAGTGTTCGTGAATGTGCAAATGAGTGTGATTGGATTTTTCTCGATGGTTTGACGTTTGTACATCGACATCGAGGGTTGGTTTGACTATTCTTGCATGCGTAGGCGATAGGTTTGGACCTATGCGTGATACGCGTGCCGATTTGATTTTCGTATGCCGTTTCGATTTCGAATTTAGTTTTAATGCGATATGGTGTGTTATGATATGTAGGTACCCCCATGTGGACTTCGAGACGACAAGCAAGCGCGTGGCGACGTCGGTACCGGCTAGCGAGGACCAGGTGAGTAGATTTATATCTACGGGGAGAAGTCGGGTGGATGGCGTATAGCACCCCCGCAGTCCGTGGTGATGTATACGGATGCGTATACACACCAACAATTTATGATATGTTGTTAGGATTTATTATTGATGATTTTAGATGGATATTGGTGTTAGATTGGTGCATGGTTACGAAACCTTAGGTAGTGGGTGCACTACACTTACACATACACACATACACATACTTGCATACATTCCTTATTTCATATGTGCGTGTATGGGAATATATTTATATGTTCACATGGGTATGGGACTATGTGTTCACATACGGATTTGAGGAGGATACTTGGGATTTAGCTGAGTCGATGAGATTTGTTTGTGGTTGTGATCTCGGTGATATGGCAGGATTCGTACTTAAGGTACGTCCTGGTGTTATAGCGGATCTTGCGGCGGCGATACGGGTGAATAGTGTTATAAATAAATGGTCGACATGTGATCGTGATATGAGGCATAATATGCTAGGATATTGATATTAGGCCGTATCGGGCGATGTATACCCCTTGATGATGATATGTGCTGACGATATCGGTTTGTACGAGATTTTCGATCAGTAGTCAGATCATGAGTATATTGAGGATATTAGTATTGTACTAGACATAGGTCAGTACCCTAGACTATGATCTTGGATAAAGAGGATACCAGAGGAATAGTGTGAGGAATATGATATTGACCCGTACCCAGATTTGGGGATGCCGTACGACGGATTTACGTACGAGCTATATCTTGATGATTGATCCGCACTCTTGACTTGGGATGTCTGATTATAGATATGGTATCGGATATGATATTATTGAGGCGGGATCACCGACTAATATATATACAGGTATGTATATGTATCGACTCAGATGTTAGGCGGTTTCCTTACCTGTAGTCTAGCTTATAGCGTAGCCCTTTAGTTTAGTTAGTTGTTAGATTAGATTCGGTTCCTACCTATTTCAAAGCTTACGAATCGTGCGTATTTTTTAAAGACAGCCTAAGGGATCCTACGGATATTTCAAAAAACGTATCTTTTCTTAAAAACACCGTAGCCCCTATTTTCAAAACCCCACGATTCGTGTTATTTCAAAAGGCACCATTGTAGGACTTATATTAGGTTGAAACAGATTAATTATCGTTGCGTCTAGTATTCAGCTCCCGCTCATTTTTGTTGTTTGCTCCGCATCACATGCTTATATTATGCTTCATATTCTACTGTTGATATCTTGTGGTTAGGACACCAGCACCATTACCGATGATGCGTATGTACCACGTACACTTACTTGCCGGCTCACACACATCTTCATCGGTAATTTCCATGTCACGTACACCATAGAAAATATTATTGCTTGACATAGCCTGTTAGCTAATAGTTTAGACATGATATTAGTGTACTTGCCTTATATGTTAGTTTAGACATTATAGTTATTACCTGCTACCTCATGCATACTGTTATTCATTGTTATGCCGCATTCATGGATTCTCATGCATATATTCACTTTTTACGTGCTATTGAGGTTTTGGATTTGGATTTCCATGAGATTTTCTGGATTTGGGGAAAACCGCAAAACATATACAAACTTCTTCTTTCTCTTTTTAAATAAAAAGCGCGGTTTTTCCCATGATGTATGAGTCGTTCACCATAAGTTTGCTGATAGATTTGGAGACCCGATTCGAGGAGTTGGATGAACCGTTTCGGGTACATGGTGGACCCGGTAAGGTACCCCGGGGCAAGAAGCTCGTGGTGATGACGATGAGCCTGGCAGGGGGAGACTACCTACCGGTGATTTTACCCGATGCGTCGGATATCCGGAGGATACCGTCGTGGTCTTGAGATGGATGGTAGGGGCCGGTCTGGACTGACGGCGCCCTAGATATTGAGATTGAGACATTGAGATTTCGAGATATTGAGGTACTGAGATTTGATGATACAGGCCAGTCCGGATGGCCGGAGCCTGAGGTTTTGAGACATTAAGATTTATGTTTTGTGTCGATGCTAGACACTGTTGATGCTGATTTCATTTATGATACCTCATTTTAAAAATACAAAGGAAATCTCACTAATTTATGAAAACAGTTTCTTCATTTACATGTATTCTGTTTTCATGCATTCATACCTCATTCATATGATATATTGCTACCTGAGGCACTGACACGGGCACATGAGATCACACTCGGGTTAGATATTACCCTAGCCATTGTTATAGGCTGCATGTTATTCATAAATTTGAGGATATATTATGATCATTGACCTAGGTTGCGTTATTCATGCGATTTTCTGTTCGTAGATCTTTTTCTACTCACGAGTTGGCAACTCACCCCCGTTGTGCCCCAGTTTCTTGCAGGTGTTGTCGTACGGATTTCATTACGGCTTTGCGGGCACGGTTTCTTTTCGGGTGACTTGTTAGTAGGTGGGTTTATTGTATCTTACCCATCATTATACCTTGTATATTATATTTCAGTTGTATCTAGAAGTTCCATCAACCAAACTTGTATTTTTTGAGATAGAGACCAGTAATGTTATTCTTTCGACCATAGAGTAGCATGTTTTATTTCTTGAGTTTCTTGCTGGTTGAGTTCCATTTCTGTTGTGATCCTCGCCTTTATGCGTTGTATATTATGTTGCATACAGGTTGATTTGATATGGTTCTTCCTATTCTCTACTACTTCTCTTGGTTTGGATTTCTGGGTTTCGGCTTACTTAGCATACGTACTCCTTGAGACGTTCGTAGTCTAAGTGCCGGTCATGTTCCGTACTTTCGGGTCGTGACAAAGTTGGTATCAGAGCATTAGGTTTTACCTTCGGAGCGTAGGATGACCCTTGGTTGATGGAATAGGTGACTAAAGTAGAGTGACGTACCGTTAGTATGTTCCGCGGCATATTTACGACACGCCACTCCACTTAAGAAGCCTTAGGATGTACATTTCCTTGTTCAGTATTATATTCCTTCCTGATCTAGCCTCATCGGTACCAGTTTGGTTTTGCTGCCACGATTACGGGCAGGGAGAGCTACGGCTAGAGTTGCGGTCAGCACGAGCTCGGCACGAACGAGGACTGACCAGGGCATGATTCCGGCGACACCCGATTATAGAGAGGTGTCTTTTGACTGTGTTTCCGCGCCACGAGCGTTTGGCGGATCGCCTTTATGAGGTTACTCGGATGTGCTGATCGACATTAGAGGATTGAGCTAATGATAGAGGCCAGCCAGATCTTGATGACCGTTGGTGTGTTGCTTATTCATGATGATCGAGGCACTGTTCGGCGTGCAGACGAGCGAGCCAGTTATTGCTGCGAACGACGAGGTATTGCCCCAGATGCTGGAGTTAGTGCAGAACGAGTTGTACTAAGAGATGATAGAAGGTCGCTAGTCATCGTGGATGAATGACTAGGACATGTGGATCGTTCTCCTAACCCGATGCGAGGTCATCAGATAGATGGATTCCAGCTAGAGACGACTTCACGTGGAGACGTTGGGAGTCGACAGAGACGATCGAATGTCAGAAACCTATTATTCCAAGTTTAAGATAGTCGGAAAGACATGCAGGCAATTCTATGGTCCCTCTAGAAGAATGAAACCCTAACTCGACTTAATGACCGTGTGAAAGCCTTTGAACCTTAGGGTTTGCAGCAGTTCTGCGGCGCCATTAGTGAGGCTTGGGTTTGCCCTTCTACGGCTGGACCACCGATGCTGTGGTATATACTCGATACTATTAAACTGTACCCAAGATGTTGAGCTCTTGGGGGATTATGAGGTTTTGACGAATCGATTGGATGGCTCGACTTAATTCGGATTTTAGGTGGTGAGATGCATTCTTGGGAGACTCCAGATACGAGGAAGCCGTTGGAGCTCAGTCCATGCAGCCGCGACGAGACGAGTCCAAAGCAGACGACATTAGAGAAAAGTGGAATAAGAGGTTCGCACCAGATCTAGATGAGATGAAGTTCCACTCCGCCGACATCAGAGAGGCGATGCGCATGCCGAGGCATGGTACTTGGACTTACCTTCCAGAAGGAGTCGCGATGAGTATGCAGTCGTTCCAGAGCAAGATGCAGATATAGGAAAGGACAATGACTTCCGGACAGTTGGCAGAGACGAGACATGGAAGAGACCGTGAGCAGGATTCCTTCCAGGATACTGCTGCGATGATACTTGCACCCAGGATCAGATGTGTCACGTGCATTCAGAGAGCCAGAGGCCGACGCCAGTGATATGCTGCCTTGACAGGGCCGATGAGCCGATGGATTGTGGGATTGGTAATCCACGGAGAAGACTTGGACCCAGGAGTGGTCATGTTACGCACACCAGCAGGCCAGAGTTCATGATCATCGACGAGACGTCCCACTAGTGACCGCGACAGTTGGCCCGAGATTCTTAGAGGATGCATGAGCGGTACTGTTCCGCCATTATTGATTTCGATGTTTTGGGTGATTTATTCGTATGATTTGATTTTGATGATTGAGGATTTACGATCTTTGCACAGTGTTGCACTTGATATCGTTTTCGTGCTTTAGTTTCATATGTTTGTGATTTTACGGTTTTAAACAGTTGAGTTGATTTTGTGCGTATGCACGCACGCGATTTGGTTCCTGCACTCTGTATAGTTTATATATGCTGGCAGTGCAGTGACATGTATTTTGTGCACTTGGATACACTGGATTTCGATTTCGAGGGTGATGCTCGACATTTGTTTTGTGCATTTTATGCACCGGATTGGATTTTTAGCGCCTGTTGGGCGCCTGTTACGAGATGCGATTTGGTGCACACCAGATGCACTAATTCGAGATTTTTCGTGCATGTCAGATGCACCTGATTTTGCTGTCAGGCACACATGTTGCCTACGACAGATGTTTCGTGCACACCTGATGCACTTAGATGTTGTTTCTGTGCGCATGTATGGCACATTAATGGATTTTGATTTCCGTGCGCACCAGACGCACGTAGTATTCATGTGCATATTTTGGGATTGATTTCTTATAGAGCAGTACGTTTTTATGATATTGCTATGTGTTTCCGTACTGAGCAGGACTAGTCAGAGGACAGTACCTGAATACATTTTGCATGCATTGATAGTTATTGAAGGGATTTCCAAAAAGCGAGCTATAGCCTCAGTATTTACCTACGTGTCTGATATGACACGAAATGTTTAAAACAAGGAGACCCTTCTAAATTGTTTCCAAAACGGCGGAACGTACATTTCAAACAAAGGTATATATGTATATAGTTATTTTCTTATGGTAGACGTCCACCACTGTGCAGTGTTATACGCGTTGCACAGCGACTTAAAGAGATTTGGCATGCATTTCCTTCAGATACTTATAGATATAGATTCGATATTTACATTTATAGTTTCGAGTTATATCATATTGGTTTTGATTTGGATTTGGCATTGATGTCTTCTCCACGACTCCGATGATCGCGGGATGCTTGACGGAGTTTTGATTTGAGTTATATACTCATTTTTCAAGCGCATGCGCTGCGCTACGATCTGTTTTATGTATTTACAATTTCGGAGCCCCGACGACTTGATGGTTTTTCTTAGATGTTTTAGTAATTGGGGGAGTTTGAATTTAAATTCGGGGACCGAATTTCTTTAAGGGTGGAAGATTGTAGCGTTTTGAAAATCGTTTCGGTGAAATTTCGGAAAATCGGTAAAATGAGGGGGTTTTCTGTAAAAATTCAAAATACAAATATCTTATTATAAAAATTAAATATACATATTCTAGCTATGTAATTGCTATTATTTGGTGTTTATTGAGCCGCTGGTGAAATTTCAAATTTTCTGAAAAAAATATTATTTTATTATTATTTTAAGCCGTCACTAATACATTTAATTAGGGAAAATTACAAATTGGAATGAGTTGAAACAAATTTTGTGCATCATAAAACATTAAATAAAAATTTATCATGTGGTTTTTGGAACGAAATCATTTGCTAAAATGGTTTAGAAATTATTGAAGAAAAAAGGCTTTTTTTTTTAACGTAAATGGATGTTTGGGGTATTGTATTTATCATTTTTCATCACCCCACACCCGTACCCACACCCACACACCCCCATTCACTTATCCCCTTGAAGAATTCAGCAGCCCCCTCTTTTGTCCCCACTTGGATTTTAAAGAAAAGAAATGAAAGAAAAGAAAAGAAAAAAGAGTAGAAAATGGTATAATTTGAGTTGACTTTGACTTGAACTAACTTTCCCCACCTCACTCTCTCTCCTCCCTCACCCAATCCCCCAAGATTTCTGGCCAAAACCTGAACCAAAACAGCCCCAAATACTTCATCTCATTTTTCCATCAAAATCCCCAAAATTTCTATCAAAAATCCACCTTTTTTCTCAAAAATTCAAAGCTAATTCTAAATCCAAGCTTTACCCATTATTTTTTAGCTATTCAAGCATGGATCTTGGAGCATGAAATCATTGTTGGAGGCTAAGATTTTTGCAAGTTTGATCTCAAGCTTGTGAGGTATAATCATAACCTTATGCTTAATTTGTTGTTAAATTACTTGAATCTAGCTATTAGGTGTTAAATTAGGGTTTTAAATTTCAAGTTTTGAAATTTAAAGAAAGGGTTTTGATTACTAAGTTAGGATTTGTTGTGGAAATGAGTTGTGTTTGATTGTGTATGGTTTAGTGAGGTGGATTAATATATTTAGTTTTGTAGAAAACTAATCTAGTTGTTAATTACAAGTTGTTACTTGAAAAATGTCCAAATTAAGCTTAAGGTTATGATTATACCTCACAAGCTTGAGATCAAACTTGCAAAAATCTTAGCCTCCAACAATGATTTCATGCTCCAAGATCCATGCTTGAATAGCTAAAGAATAATGGGTAAAGCTTGGATTTAGAATTAGCTTTGAATTTTTGAGAAAAAGGGTGGATTTTTGATAGAAATTTTGGGTATTTTGATGGAAAAATGAGATGAAGTATTTGGGGCTGTTTTGGTTCAGGTTTTGGCCAGAAATCTTGGGGGATTGGGTGAGGGAGGAGAGAGAGTGAGGTGGGGAAAGTTAGTTAAGTCAAAGTCAACTCAAATTATACCATTTTCTACTCTTTTTTCTTTTCTTTTCTTTCATTTCTTTTCTTTCATTTCTTTTCTTTAAAATCCAAGTGGGGACAAAATAGGGGGCTGCTGAATTCTTCAAGGGGATAAGTGAATGGGGGTGTGTGGGTGTGGGTACGGGTGTGGGGTGATGAAAAATGATAAATACAATACCCCAAACATCCATTTACGCTAAAAAAAAAGCCTTTTTCTTCAATAATTTCTAAACCATTTTGGCAAATGATTTCGTTCCAAAAACCACATGATAAATTTTTATTTAATGTTTTATGATGCACAAAATTTGTTTCAACTCATTCCAATTTGTAATTTTCCCTAATTAAATGTATTAGTGACGGCTTAAAATAATAATAAAATAATATTTTTTTCAGAAAATTTGAAATTTCACCAGCGGCTCAATAAACACCAAATAATAGCAATTACATAGCTAGAATATGTATATTTAATTTTTATAATAAGATATTTGTATTTTGACTTTTTACAGAAAACCCCCTCATTTTACCGATTTTCCGAAATTTCACCGAAACGATTTTCAAAACGCTACAGTCATATCAGAAATAGATGATCTATCTCCGCTACATCTGCTTTAGTCTATAAATAGACATAAGCCACATGTCCACCAATGCTTCCGCTGCTCCCACTGACTACGACAACCCTCTGGCAGAGTCATATACACATACACTTCTATAGCTAGTTTAGAACGACGCTTTACTCATCCTCCTGCCGGGTCTTGCAGCCTGGAACAACAGCAATGGCAAGTCTGGGTAAACAAGAATCTCCCTGTCACCGTCCTTGAGGCTACCGGAGTACCTCTCGGGTGCCTGAGGTTACCCATCTTATCTGCGGAGTGGCCAATGGAATGTCAAGCCAGATTGAATCTTTAGGTTCTTATAAAATCTTCAGTAATCGTTTGCGGTTCTGGAATCACTTCCAGTTTTACCATACTCCCACTACTGTTTTCTTGAAAAATCCATTTTTATTAAAACCGTGGTGGGTCTAGAACAATATCACTATTGATCTTCCGGATGGTAGAAAGTCAGCCCTCGTCATAGCCTGGGTCAACCCACAAACAGCCATTATAGAAACGTGCCTTGTGTTATCCAATATAGAACCGGAGGCACTGATTTAATTGAACCAGATTCAAATCATTCAACTGTCTCCAGTGCATGTCAACTAAATGGGAAGAGGCCGATCAGCGTTACTCAACTTAAGAATGCTTCCAATTATGAGTAACCTGAAAGAGAGGCAAGTTCTCTTAATCATTTCTATCAACTGAACACCATACACAAGTATCTACATCTTCGATCAACTTGAAGAATCCCGATACTTCCAACACCTGGTTCTCTACTTTATCCATATACCTATAACTTCTCAAAACTTGGACCCTTTGTTTCTACGAAACACCTGTCTAAAAACTAGAGAAGTCATAAGTAAACCGAATATAGTACGAGAACCAACCCCTCTGTCCTCATGGACGCTGGACAACATACAATACTCTGTATAAGTCCCTTGAGTCTGATAACTCAATCCGTGTGTGTCGTAGGTTGAAAACTGTACTTATGGTAAAGAAGAATTACACCGCTGTTTAATGCTCCTTACCTAACCATCCACTGATATAGGTAAATGTCATAGACATAATTTCAAAAAGGTATATCTCACTCTATGAAAATAGACGTACAGATATATCAATTTGAAATTGGTGCATAACAGCGGATATTCAAAACTAAATATTTGCCGTCCGGCAACCAACCCAGGTGACTTCCTCAAATATCACCGATTACAACGAATCCCGGTATAATGAGGATGATCACCTAATTCCCAATAACTTACTCCCACTCATCATCTGTAAAACCATACAGATGTGAGAATCATACCTGGTAAATGCATACCCTGGAGTAAGTATCTAATCGGGAAATCAGTTTTCTTTTAACAGTACACAGTGAAACTAAAACATTGAAATGTTTCGATGGGGTATCCCGGTATTCATAGTAATGCCTCTTCCATTATCCAGATTCACAACTGTAACCGTGTAACTCTTTGCCATCTTTCCAAATCCCTTTATATTGTCAGTGTAAGGCTCGGTAGGGTTTCTGGATGAGTTCGCTCGTCTGCTTCCCTTCCAATCAATACATAGGCAACCGTTACGTACAGTTAGTACCTCTGACGTGCTAGTGGTTATACCCAGTGACAGTGTGTTGATGAGTCATTAGAGTCCCCCACAGACAGTTTCCCAAGTTCGGGCGAAACGTTGTAGAAGCCGTATGGTTTTATGGCAGGGTTCGGAAAATGCACATGCGTTTACGCACGTGTCATATTTCGGGCAGATAATACTGGTAGGCTTTGGTTTAAACCAGATCCGAGTATTATACTGTGTAGATATAATATCTTTGTCTCAGTTGCATTTGTATTCGGTCGTAATACAAATGCGGGTATATTTATACTGTTACGGGGTTATCCTGAAATTCGTTTCAGGATCGCTTTTGGAAGTTGCCAATTTCCAGTTTTCTATCACCCGTATTAAACATTCGGTTAAATGCGGATTTATCTTTTCTTCATGAGGGTGAGTCATGAGGTGAGTCATGAGTGTGGAATGTTCTAGAATGGTGACTAAGTTAGTGACTCATTAGGTTGCACTAATTGTTTTGCAAGGTGTTGAGTGAGTCACCATTTGCATTAATGTGGTTTTGTTTGCATGAAGGATATTTGTTAAGATCTTTTCCTTGTAGTCACCACTTTTCTCCTACCCTCACCTCCCTCCTCCTATATTATGGCCGGCCCCTCCCCTCTTGAAAGATGATGGTTGCTTGAAAAAAGATTAAGGTTATGGATTCATGGAAATTACTATACTCAATTCTCATTTCACCCGATTCCAAAAAGGCAACTTCATTAACCGTTCATCCATAGCTTTGGATGTAACGAGACAAAGTGTTCTACTCATTCTCTACATCAATCTTGGTCATCTCTTTTAGCAAACTTGATGATCGCGTTGCCTCGGTTCAGAGGCGGGAGCCCGTTTAAAGATCCGCCGACGTGGTGCCACCTGGACGAGAAGACTGGAGATTCAGGAGATCGGAGCAGCCGCAACAAAGCGTGGGATGATGGTTGAAGACCGAAGGACTCGGATCGTTCGGTATAACATTTCTACCCACTTAGTAGTTTGTTAGTTTAGCTTTAATGGCAGATCCGGGTTATAGTATACGACAGCGCCAGTTGTAAAAGTTTTTGTTCCGCATTTGGCGTCTGTTAGACGGCCGGGGCGCTACCGTGTACTTACAGTGGTATCAGAGCCTCACCATTAAGCTTTACTAACTTGTGCTAACACGTTTAAAACATCGATCGAACGGATTTTCGAAAACTACAATTTTTCTGTACAAAGTTTCTGTCGATTTTAAATCTGGTCTAAAAATTATTTTGCATGTCACAGAAAATTAAGCAGGCTTTTTGAAGCATTCTGGTGAAATTTGGGCACATGATCCCACAGTACTGCCGCGGATCCGCGGTCAAAGCTAGGGTTTGACCGCGGAACCGCTGCCAGTGTGTGGGAACAGTGGGCCAAATTTTTCCAGTGAGTTCTACATGGGAAATTGTGGTTTCTGGAATATTTCCTTTGGGCCCAGATTTTATTACTGTACAGCAGATGTACGTGGGACCCACTTCGGGAAGTTTTGTCGATCGAAATTTTAAACTTGTTAGTATGCAGTACTTATATTATATCTCCGACCGGGAATGTCATTTGAACGGTAAATTGTGTCTAATTGCTATAGTCCTTTTAGACGGATTTGCGAACGTGACATTCGCGTTGATGTTCTGTGTTGTGCTGTGATATTGCGGATTTGTCGTAGTGGATAGAAGTGTGCAATGGTAGTGCTTTTTGAATTTATTTGTTCATTTGATATTACGGGGCGAGCGTCCAACATGTGGACTGTCGTCACTGCCTGTTTGTATAATATTCTTTTGGGGCACGACCGGGCTGAGGTCGATGTACCCGTTGTACATATTTTTATTTCTGTACTAGGTTTACCCCGCGACGGAGTGCACGGATAGCCGGATTCTGGAGGGCAACGGGTCCGTATCTCATGGCTTTGAGAGGCAGAGGGGCCTCACTCTAGAATTGGTAGACTATTCACCGCACTCGTACGGGGTACAGGTTGACCCAAGGAGGGGTGCTCAAGTTACCGGATTCCGTGAAGTGCCGGGTGGTCCATTCATTTTGCTGTAGAGGGCTGCCTCGCTTCAGGTTTTGGCGGGTAACTTGCCGCACCCGTAGGGGTCTAGGTTTCATTGCACAGGCTATCCACACGACCAGTGGAACGTCGGGTTTTAGTAGCGGCTCTGTGAAACCCGGGGATCCCAGATTATCTGTATTGTTCTGTGATGCTTATTACTTTTTCTGTAATGTTACATATTATCACGCCTGGAGCGATTATTGTATATTGGTATATATACTATTAGATGTTGTATATGTTTTACACCCGCGCTAGTCCAGTCCCTGCTTTGTCGTTAGTTAAGTAACCTAACGGGTGATGACGGGACCCAGTGACGAATGCGGATGGCATATACGTACATTTTATTTTCGTTCTTTTCTGGTGTGATTAATTAATGGGACTGCATTGATTCTTATCAATACAAGGATAAAACAAACCTATATTTGATGTTGTTGGAACAAATTTTAAAAAGTGTTATTACAAAGACGTTTTCTTTTGTTTTGCATACCGATATTCGGTTGGAATATCCTGCACCTCATTCGACGAGGCAAGGGCTGATATCCCTTCACCGGGAATGACCCCTTGAGCAGAAGTTTGCGTCAGGGTAATAACTTCACTATAGTCGATTACAAGTTGCTTTGCATCGCGGTATTCAGTTGGAATATCCTGCACCTCATTCCACGAGGAAAGAGCCGAGATCCCTTCACCGGGAGTGACCTCTTTAGCAAAGGTTTTCGCCACTATATTTTTTATATAAAAAGCTATCAGGTTCCTTCAACGAGATCAAGTTCATTACGTTAAAGGTTTTTTGCCAAAAACCAGCCGTATCCCTCCGTCATTTCTTATGGATAGTCAATAGTATTCAAGCTATGTTTGTTGACTAAAGTCAAGGCATGGTGTTTGGTAGCTGCTGAATATTCATCTGTTGCATACATAGATGCGTTGGTTTGGGACAGTCGTACTACCTTGTTGAATAAAGTCAAGGGTAGGTACGGGTGGGTTCAAATCAACCTGGATAATGACGGGTAGAACTTGACATGTGACTTATGATTTGTTGACTAAAGTCAAGGTCATAAGAGCATGAGGTAAGAATCACATCGGGAGTTTCTAAAGAAACTGAAACTTGCCAGGCATGCGCATACCTTCTGGAGTATGATAACTTGAGTGGGTTCCATCAAGTTATCATGCGATGATAGTTGGATCCTGATTCTCACTGATGAGTTGGTTTACTCTTCGAGTGATCCCGATTGATTCTTCTTTCAGGTTTGGAGGAGAATTTGACGGTACAGTGGGAGGTTTCCGGATTAGATAAATTGATAACCATTCTGATCTAGGTTAGAGTGCACGCAGAGTGTTTCTTTTCTCTCTCTCTTTGGCAGTGACCATTGACCGACCCTAGACTATGACTCAGTGACCAAGTTGACCGAACCTTCTTACAATACTGGCTTTTGGATTGTCCAAGTTGCATAAGTCATTGCTGCTCCTTCTTTTACCCTTTGCATTTCTCGGAACACCCCGTATTACTACGGATATCCACTTCCATTGGATAGATTCATCGTATGGTTATATACGAACTCGAAGAGATTTCTTCGAGGATGGATCCAGGTTCAAAAGAAATAGAATTGGTTTATTCAGTTGTCTTTTATTATCACCTTCTCTCAGGTTGCGAGGGCTCCTTAGTTTAGCAGAGTACACCTATTACGCTTATTGGATAGTCTTATTCCAAACCATAGGCAGGTGCCGAAAGGTAGGGAATGAAGAAAACCAATTAGCCTAAGTAGGGTGTACAGAAGGTAAAATGTAAAGACAAAATAAAGGGATTAGAAAGAGGGCAAAGTAAATTGCGACTGCTATCATTCACGACCAAACCGTGTACTTCATCGCCACTCCTATTTCACCTTTGCTTTTTTCCCCAGTTCGGGAGAAATAGAATAAGGTATTATTCAGTTGTCTTTTATCATCATCTTCTCTCAAGTTACGAGTACTCCTTGGTTTAGGAGAGTACACCTATTATGCTTACTGGATAGTCTTCTTCCAAACCATAGGCTGGTGCCGAACGGTAGGGAAGGAAGAAAACCACTTAGCCTAAAGGGGTGTGCAGAAGGAAACGACTAAAGACAAATAAAGGGATTTGGAGAAATGGCAAAGAAATATACGGTTAAAGTCATGAATTGGATTATGGAAAAGGCATTACTAAGAATACCAGGATACCCCTATGAAACATTTTCATGTTTCAATGCATTGTTAAAGGAAAACTGATTTCCCGATTAGATACTTACTCCAGGGTATGTATTTACCAGATATGATTCTCACATCTGTATGGTTTTACAGATGATGAGAGGAAGTAAGTTATTGGGAATTAGGTGATCATCCTCATTATATCGGAATTCGTTGTAATTGGTGATATTTGAGGAAATCACCCGGGTACAGTTTTCAACCTACGATGCACAGGTTATGAGTTATTCAACTCAGAGGACTTATACAGAGCATTGTATGTTGTCCAGTGTCCATCAGGACAAAGGGATAGGTCCTCGTACTCTGTTATGTTTACTTGCAACTTCTCTAGTTTTTAGACAGGTGTTTCGAAGAAATACAATGTCTAAGTTTTGAGAAGTTGTGGGTATAGGAATAAAGTAGAGAACCAGATGTCGCAAGTATCGGGATTCTTCAAAGAGATCGAAGATGTAGATTCTTGTGATTGGTATTCAGATGATAGTAATGTTTTTTGAGAAACTTGTTTCTCTTTCAGGTTACTCATAATTGGATGTATTCCTAAGTTGAGTAATGCTGATTAGCCTCTCTCCATTAAGTTGATATGCACTGGAGACAACTGCATGATTTGAATCTGGTTCCAATTAAATAAGTGCCAAAGTTTCTATATTAGATATAGAATGGTTCATATCTTAACGATGTTAAGGTACGGTGAGTTGTCCAGCTTATGCTTAAAACCAGACTCTGGATAACTCAAGGCACGTTTCTGTAATGGCAGTTTGTTGGTTGACCCGGGCTATGTCGAGGGTTGATTTTCTACCATCTGGAAGATCAATAGTGATATTGTTCTTGACTCGCCACAGTTTAGTAAAATGGATTTTTTCAGAAAACAGTAGTGGGAGTATGTTAGAACTGGAAGTGATTCCAGAACCGCAAACGATTACGGAAAATTTAATAGGACCTATATATTCAATCAGGTTTGACATTCCATTAGCCACTCCGCAGATATGGTGGGTATCCTCAGACACCCGAGAGGTACTCCAGTACCCTCAAGGACGGTGACAGGGAGGTTCTTGTTTATCCAGACTTGACACTACTGTTGTTCCAGGCTATGAGACCCAGCAGGAGGTTAAGTATAGCGTCGTTCTAAACTAGCTTTAAGAAGTGGACGTATATAATATTCTGCCAGAGGGTTGTTGTAGTCAGTGGGAGCAGCGGAAGCATAGTGGGCAAGTAGCTTATGTCTATTTATAGGCTTGAGCAAAGATAGTGGAGATAGATCATCTAATTTTGATATGACAGTCATAGGTTTGACTTCATCAGAATAGGGGATGGATCTGTTAAGAAGGTAGTAGGGTGTGATGTCCTGGTATTTGGATGACATACACAGAGTAGAAAGTAAAATTCCTATACTACGATCGGTTGTACTGTGGTCGTCACACAGTTATTTCTTCACACAGGACAGGGATATAATATCTGACATTCTGGTTACTAGATCTATGGTTTAAGATCTGGATTTGGGTAGTTTTCCAATGTGGGTACTTTGACAGTATTCTAATAGCATTTTAGAATAGATGACTCCTGGCATGGTGATGTACCTGCAAGTGATGGAGTCATCCTCTCTAAAGGTGTCTTACAGACTAAAGGGGAGAGGGATGTGCATGATTGGCAGATCACTTGCTTAGGCAATTGAGTCAATCATGAAAAGTCAAGTACCATACCAGATGTTGTTTTTGCACTAGATGCGATAAGTTAATATTAATCCAATCCTGGAGAAACATAAGGAAGCAGTTTTAGAACATAAGTGAATGTTCTACGGATTTGATGATGGCAGCCTCCTTCGGGAGACGGTTATCATTCCAGGCTTCAAAGGTGACATGGATAACAGAGTGATTGTCAGAGTTATAGTTTTCCCTCTGACGAGGGACAGTATTGTGGACAGGTGGTCCAAGAGGATACTGTGGGAGGCATGGTGCTGGATACTGATTAGGTTCAGTTGTCGATACAGTCTAAGAAGTTTGGATTTGGAATTCATTTATGAACTAGGTCCCATCAGATATCCAGACATATTCTAAGACAGGTATTACTCAATTCGGGAGAAGGTTTTCTCCACGAACTTGAGATTAAGAGAGACATAGAAAGAAACATCAGGGCGGATCCACTCACTAAGGCTATTTCTCGAACACAATAGTTTTACAAACGAGCTTTGTGAAACTGATTAGTAGAGGAGTTGGATGTTCGGTATCACACGGGCTGTGAGTATGCGACATCGCAATAATTAGCCTTAAGTGCAAGTGGGAGATTATGGGATATAGTGCCCTCAAAGTCAATTATTGGATCGCAAGTACGTGATTACAATGATTGAGGGAGGACCTATACCGTTATGACAGTCTTGCTCGAGATGATAGTATGCTATCTGGTTTGTCTTTATCATCGTATGCATGCTTCAGTTCACTATTGCATGATGATAGAGCCCATAGGATTCTTGCTTGACTGCCAGCAGTATGATGGCGATCATATACGTGGGAGCTGGGGTCTATAAGCACATCCTTAAAAGTGTCCCTAGTCGTGGGAGTTTCGAGACAGGGCATCGATACACTAGAGTAGACTAGTGTATACAGTCGAGATCCCGACAAGGGGCGGTGGCCGATCTCAGAAGCCATTGGTGTCAGTTGGTTCACCTAAGATGTATACAGGTACTCATTGGGTTATGAGTACACCGGACAGGACTCACCGGGAACCTGCTAGTTGGTATTATACCTAGCGTCAGATAGCAGTTCCCTGGTGACATGTGTATAGGTTAGTTCATCGACCTGAGGTCGTCATTTGTCTCGTGTGAGTTCCCACTATGCTTTGATTTCTACCCTACCACGGCTCAAAGGAGTCGTGCAAACAGGTCTTTTTTGGGTACAGTCCCGAGCCACATGGAGGCAAGTGAGCTGATCGACAGGGGATTCGTCTCTCCCGGTATTAGGGGTGAGATCGCGCTGTGTCTAGGAAAGCCATTACACAAACCCCTCGGCCGAGGCAGGAGATTTACTGGTAGGTACTCCAGTAGTATCTCTGGGTGTTCTAGGCTACTCTCTGACACGACTTATACCGCTATTGGGGGTCTGACGTTACCGGCCCCCTAGACCGATATGCGATACTCATAGACGAATGGACCAAACTGTATGTATATTGTCACTGTAAGGCTCAGTAGGGTTTCTGGATGAGTTCGCTCGTCAGCTTCCCTTCCAATCAATACATAGGCAACCGTTACGTACAGTTAGTACCTCTGACGTGCTAGTGGTTATACCCAGTGACAGTGTGTTGATGAGTCATTAGAGTCCCCCACAGACAGTTTCCCAAGTTCGGGCGAAACGTTGTAGAGGCCGTATGGTTTTATGGCAGGGTTCGGAAAATGCACGTGCGTTTACGCACGTGTCATATTTCGGGCAGATAATACTGGTAGGCTTTGGTTTAAGCCGGATCCGAGTATTATACTGTGTAGATATAATATCTTTGTCTCAGTTGCATTTGTATTCGGTCGTAATACAAATGCGGGTATGTTTATACTGTTACGGGGTTATCCTGAAATTCGTTTCAGGATCGCTTTTGGAAGTTGCCAATTTTCAATTTTCTATCACCCGTATTAAACATTCGGTTAAATGCGGATTTATCTTTTCTTCATGAGGGTGAGTCATGAGGTGAGTCATGAGTGTGGAATGTTCTAGAATGGTGACTAGGTTAGTGACTCAGTAGGTTGCATTAATTGTTTTGCAAGGTGTTAAGTGAGTCACCATTTGCATTAATGGGGTTTTGTTTGCATGAAGGATATTTGTTAAGATCTTTTCCTTGTAGTCACCACTTTGCTCCTACCCTCACCTCCCTCCTCCTATATTATGGCCAGCCCCTCCCCTCTTGAAAGATGATGGTTGCTTGAAAAAAGATTAAGGTTATGGATTCATGGAAATTAGTATACTCAATTCTCATTTCACCCGATTCCAAAAAGGCAACTTCATTAACCGTTCATCCATAGCTTTGGATGTAATGAGACAAAGTGTTCTACTCATTCTCTACATCAATCTTGGTCATCTCTTTTAGCAAACTTGATGATCGAGTTGCCTCGGTTTAGAGGCGGGAGCCCGTTTAAAGATCCGCCGACGTGGTGCCACCTGGACGAGAAGACTGGAGATTCAGGAGATCGGATCAGCCACAACAAAGCGTGGGATGATGGTTGAAGACCGAAGGACTCGGATCGTTCGGTATAATATTTCTACCCACTTAGTAGTTTGTTAGTTTAGCTTTAATGGTAGATCCGGGTTATAGTATACGATAGCGCCAGTTGTAAAAGTTTTTGTTCCGCATTTGGCGTCTGTTAGACGGCCGGGGCGCTACCGTGTACTTACACTTTATGTAATGGCTCTCCTAGACACAGTGCGATCTCACCCCCAATACCGGGAGAGACGAATCCCCTGCCGATCTTCTCACTTGCCTCCATGTGGCTCGGGACTGTACCCAACTAAAACTTGTTTGCAAGACTCCTTTGAGCCGTGGTAGGGTAGTAATCAAAGCACAGTGGGAACTCACACGAGACAAATGACGATCTCAGGTCGATGAACTAACCTGTACACATTTCACCAGGGAACTGCTATCTGACGTCAGGTATAATACCAACTAGCAGGTTCCCGGCGAGTCCTGTCCGGTGTACTCATAACCCAATGAGCACCTGTATACATCTTAGGTGAACCAACTGACACCAATGGCTTGTGAGACCGGCCACCGCCCCTCGTCGGGGTCTCGACTGTATACACTAGTCTACTAATGGTGTATCGATGCCCAGTCTCGAAACTCCCACGACTAGGGACCTTTTAAAGATGTGCTTATAGACCCCAGCTCCCACGTATATGATCGCCATCATACTGCTGGCGGTCAAGCAAGAATCCTAAGGGCTCTATCAACATGTAATAGCGACCTGTTAGGTCACCTAAAGCAGTACACGATGATAAAGATAAACCATGGTAGCATACTATTCTCCATCAACGTGTAATGGTGAACCACAATGTCACCTAAAGCATGTACACAATGATAAAGAGAAACCAGATAGTATACAAACCTCTTGAGTAAGACTGTCCTACCGGTATAGGTCCTCCCTCAAGCATTGCAATCACGTGCCTGCGATCCAATAATTGACTCTGAGGGCACTATATCCAACAAAAACATCATGAAACCTGTACCTATCATCGGCACGTAAATCCTCATATATCGGGCTCCGTCAGTCTGGATTGGCCCCTATCATCTCTCAACTCCGGTCGGTATCCTCCGGATATCCGCCGAGCCCAAATAATATCACCGGTTGGTAGTGGTCCCTCTGCCAGGCTCACCGTCTAGCTACACAGCAGATCCGTTCTCGTCCCGGGGTACCATACCGGGTCCACCATGTACCCGCAATCGGCCTCATCCGCCTCCTCGAATCGGGTTTCACATGTCGCTCTCAGCACCGAGAAAACTCATGGTGGACGCACTGAAATATCATATCAAGGGTAACCGGATTTTTATAACAATTACATACTCTCTTTTGAAATATCCACGGTTCCCAAATCCAGAAATATCATGGAAACAACATATCTCAATGCGTATAATCAAAAGCATGATGTATGCGACATGTAAAACAAATATAAGCATATCAGTATATCATGCAGTATGGAATAGTAATATGCACACATTGAGGGAAACCGCTCTTTTAAAATGAACCAGTTTTAAAGAGTATCTTGCGATTCCCAAATCTCTAATCAAGCCAGAATCATCTATGTATGTGCAAATACTTATGTATGATAAATATGGGTGTACAATGGGTATGTACACAAGTATGCCATGCAAGAGATCATATCCTGAATGCAACAGTACTATAGTGTAGTGACATGGCAATTATCGATGATGAAGTGTGTGAGCCGGCAAGCAAGTGTATGTGGAACATACGCATCATCGATAATGGTGCTGGTGTCCTAACAGCATGGGTTTAATATACAATAAACTCATTTACACATGCAATACGATGCGAATAACATGAATATGTGGAAATCGAATAATAAATGCAACTGACGTATTTGCATCAATATAAAATGTCCTACAGTTTGCCTTTTGAAATAAGACGAATCGGGTTTTTTGGTAAAATAAGGGCTACGGCGTTTTTAAGAAAAGATGCGTCTTTTAAAAATATCCGTAGAATCCTCTTTCTTATCATTGAAATACTCCCGATTCGTTAGTTTTGAAATAGGTATAACATCGGCCTAGTCTAATATCTACTAAGCAACTACAGATCTAGCAAATACGCTAATCGGGAGGGGTATGGAAACCACCTACATCTGAGTCGATATATATATATATATATATATATATTAGTCGGTGATCCCGCCTCAATAGTATCACGTACGATACAGTATATCATATGATGTCCTCGACTCATGAGTGCGGATCTATCATAAATGTAAAGCCCGTACGGTAAATCATCACACGGCATACCAATAGCTGGGTACGGGCCAATATCACATTCACATCATCAATTATCTGGTATCCTTATCGTCATATCACATAATCTGTGGTACTGATCTAAGTCTAGTACAATCGATACCATCTATATAAATATGAATGCGTGAGTGAAACACACGTCAAAAGGCCCGCTAAAATCACATGTCATATCCCAAATATGAATCACATCATATCACCGATATCATGGCACTATGCCCAATCTCATCGACTCATCTCCAAATATCATATACTATCCTCGTCATCTAAGTATAAGTATAACGAATATGCATGTGTGTGCGTGTGGGTGTAAGCCTATTCTAGGGTTTGCAACTAGGAACTATACTAGTTTACTTCTACGCCCTAATCTAATCATAGTACATCTATCTCATCTCAAATATCCACGACACACCATAATCTATCATAAAAAGTATATATATACTACTAAATATCGGACTGCGGGGGTGCTATACGCCATCCACCCGACTTCCCCCGTAAATATAATCTACTCACCTTGCGTCTCGCTTCTTGTGTGCCGATGCCGATGTCGCCATATTCATCTTCGACGTCTCGAAATCACGTGGGGTACCTACACATATAACGTATCGTATCGTATCACGTTAAAATCAAATTCAAAGACGAAACGATACACGAAAACCAAAACGATACGCTTAAAAGCCTATAGGTTAGAACCTATGGACTACTTTTTCAAAACCACCAAATAACACTTGATATAGACGTACAAATGTCAAGCGATCAAGTACAATACCAAATATCAAAACTTGAATTCATAAACAACACTAAATACAAGGCAGAAACGAAGAAAACATGCCCCAGATTTTAGTTCAGGTCCAAACTAAGTGCACAAACAATACCGGGGTGAAGTATAGGGTACATATGAGCTACTGGAACAACCTGGACACATCCCACCACTAAGTGGCCGGCCACTCCCTTTCCAAAACCGGCCTCCTCGGTTTTCCTGGGGATATGGGGTGTCTTCTGGTCAGGGTGGTCTCATATGGTCTCAAATTGGCCTCTGGACTTGTTTGTTTATCTCGTATTGGTCCCAGTTCACTCCAGATTCACCTGCACACTCCAATCACTCACAAACCGACATGAAAGTTCCGTAATTTCGTATTTTTTGGGTTTCAGGTTATGTATATGTGTTTGGTCTGGGTTTAAAACATTATAAGGGGGTTTAAGGTCACTAAACACACTCAAGTTCACCACACTACTCAATTTAAACCCTAACCCTCTTTAGTAATGTCCAAAGTGCACTAAACTACCTGACATCAATTTCAAACTTGAAATGAGGCTTAAGCACAAGAAATACTACACTAATTGCGAAGGAATTACCTCATTAAACACTCATGAATCCTCAACAGCGCCAAAATGAATACTTTCTTGGTCCAAAGGGTTGCTTGAGGGCTTGTGCATATTTTTTGTGAAGAGGGAGTGGGGTTTTGAGTTTGTTTTGATGATGAAGTGGGGGTTTGAAGATGGGGAGGGATGAGGTGCTGCCATGAGCTGAAGAGAGAGAGGTTAGGGATGAAAATGGTGAATGAAACAAAGCCAAAGCCAAGGTTTGACTGTAGGGTTACTAGGCACTCTAACAAGGGTTAAGAAAGCATCAACCATGCCCGATTAAAATTTTAGCCGTGCCTAACAACCCTAAACAAGGTCTTTGCTAGAAAATTAGGGTTTCACATACAAGTAAATAGCATCTATGACTAAATGAATACGAAATACAACCTTTGTAGATCGGTCATTCACTTCTTTAGCTTCTTGTTGAAGTCCCTTCGCTACGATCGTGGTTCTCCCGGACTCTTGCATGGCTTCACGGGGCTAAAGGAGCGTCCTTGCTTGAAGTCTTCGAGGCCGAAGATGATCTACGTCGAGGGGATGCCAACTCAAGCTTCTACTTCACTAACTAGAGAATTAGTGAAGCAAACACCCTAAACTAAAGTGCTAGTCTAGTAGAGGATGGAGAAATAGGAAGTGGGTTCACTTTAGAATTTAGTTTCTCACAATGTTTCTCACTTTGGATCAAACCCTAAAGAGCTTTTTAGCTCAAGGAAGAAGATGAAGAAAATAAAATGAGAAGAGATAATGATCAAGTGAGAAAGCTAACCATGGTGAGTGAGTATCATATACTAACTCATGTAGAGACATAACCATGGCTAATCCTTATGGTTGGGTTAACAAATATCCATAGTAAAAACAAACTTAGTGGACTTAGTCAATGCATCCACAAGCTTCCACAAGCTTCATGCATTTTGCTAATCCTCCACTAATTTTGTAATTACTTTAAATATTAAAACCCAACACAATAAATAGCATGGTGTAAGTCTCATACACCCAAGTCATGTGTATCATCAACCATGATACAAAAAGAAAACACATTTTTAATATATATCACATATATATTAAAGTTGTGCACATGTGAGAAAAATCCTTAAGTGAACAAGTGTTAGTTAATGTAAACTAGTATATCTAATATACAATTATACACTAAATTATTAAATCAACACTTGACTTAATAATCCGGTCATATCTCATATAACCGACTAACATCCATTGTATCGACTTATCGAATCAACACTTGATTCGATAACCCAGCTATATCATATATAACCGACCGATATAAAAAGTCGCGAGAATAGAATACGGTATCACATACACGCATTATTCTCGGTCCCGCACATATCACATACGTGGTCCTATTTCGTTTTTCCTGAGCCGGTAAAACCTCTATGTAGGACTCTAAAGACTCGTCAATACGCCGCAGTAGGTGATGATCACATCAAGCACCCACAAGCCGTCAGCGGTACTAGCTGGACGTAACAGCCACCCAGGTATTGAGCGATCAGAAGATCAGCAAGCAAGCCCGCTCCAACTCCTGTAAAAGCCTGCCGGTAACACTTCCCGTACAGTCCGGTCTCCTCGTCTGATATGTCGCATATCAAGTCTAGGGGTGGTAAACGTCAGACCCCAATAACCGATAAGTCGTGCCTATATGAGGCTCATAACGGGTCGAGAAACTACTGGTAACACTTACCAGTAAATCTCTATATCAGCCCTGGCCAGGGACTTCCCTGTTATGGCCAATCGAGCACAGCGCAACATCAACCCCCAATACCGGGAGAGACGAAACCCCTCCTATCGCTCATTGCCTCCATGTGACTCGGGACTGTACCCAAAAACAACCGTTTTGCACGCCCTCATGGACGTGGTAAGGTGGAAATCAAAGCACAGTGGGAATCACACAAGACTCTATCGTAACGTGTTAAAAATGATTAAATAAATAATTAAATGAATAAAAGTGTTTAAGTGAATTTTAGAATTTTCGGTAAAGTAAAATGTATTTTTCGTAAAACCAAACCGTGATTGTTTTCATTATAATTTTTAAAATATCTATTTTAATTATGAAATTACTAGTAAATGGTGTTTATTTAGCCACTTATAAATTTTTAGTTTAATAAAATATTTTTCCTAAATTAATTATTTTAAATATTAACATAAGCTTTATTTTTACACTAAATTAGTGTAAATTACAAATTTAAATGGTTTTAATTTGTAAAAATGAACCATGGCATATTAGAAATTAGTGTGTATCATGCAAAATTTATTTGCAAATTTTTCCTATCTTCTAGAGCTTTCTTGAGTTGCTATAGTAAATAAATAAATAAATAATTAAATAAACCATGAAAAGACTTAAGTGTTGTTCTTTCTCTTGAAACTTCTACACACTTTTCCCACTCTCTTCTTTCTCTCCCTCACCTCTCTAGGGCCGGCCACAAACCCCCCATGGCAGCCCCCCCCCTTTTACCACCTCATTTTTATTCAAAATTCATTAAAAATACATCAAAAATTCCATTAAAATTCCACAAAATCCTATTTATTTCATACTCTTTATTCCTTGCTCATTTTTATATGAAATTTGGAGATGGAAGGCATGCATTTTGGAGGCTCATTTCTTGTTTGGATTTCATATTTTGGGAGGTATAATTTCTTTCTTTTGATTTATTGTTTTAGATGTTCATTTAAGCTTAATTAGATTTAATGAATTAATTCTATGTTTTTTTTTTAAAATTCAAGTTAGGGTTTGTAAATTCAAGTTATGATTTTTGTTAATTATTTAGGGTTATAATAGTTAGTTTAACACTTTTAGAATTGGAAAATATTGCATGGTTGTTGAATTGTAAAATTTTCATTTAAAATTGTTTTAAATTAGGAATTTAGTTAACTAGGTTTTTGCAAAATGTGTTTGTGGTTAATATAAAATTCTAATTTGGGTTGTTATCATTGGATTATAGTTTTAGTGGAAATGTTAGCATGTTAATGGAAAGAAAAACTTAGTTTGATTGCTAGTTTCAATGGATAATTGATAAATTGTGATAAAAAAATTGCTAATTTTGTAAACTAGATTTTAGAAATTCCTATATAAATGAGATTAAAAATATAATTATGGTTTCATTATATCATTATCATCATAAATTGTGGTTTAAGTCATTAATTTATGCAAAATCATGTTTTGAGGTGGAATTGTGGTATTTTGCTTGGAAAATGTTGAAAATTGTTAAAGGGTGCAAACTAGAAATTTCAAATTACTACAAATATGTGTAATAAAAATATAGTAATAGTTTGTATAGTCTAGTTATGCTATTTAATGAGTTTTATGACCTTTGGTTTTATTTAAATGTCAAGTTTTGATGAAAAACGGTAAATTGGCATTTTCGGGTTTTTCGAAAACGGACGATTTGATCGATTTTAGTGTTTCGATGAATTTGATCATGTTTTACAATATAAGTAATGTGTTTTAAAACTACGAGTTATCTGTTGATGTTTATCTCGATCCATCGGAGTTTGTACGCCGATATCGAGCGATATTTGGTTCTTTTGCGTGGACGGGACATAGGTTTTAACCTATGCTTGTTCCTTGTATCGTTTGACTTTTGTATGTGATTCGGTTTACGATGCTATTTATATGTTTGCGTTTAGGTACCCTTCAAGTGGACTGCGGGCGATGAAGAGGAGGATGGCGACACCGTCGTCGGCAGACATGGACCAGGTGAGTAGATGCTTATCTACGGGGGGAAGTCGGGTGGATGGCGTTTAGCACCCCCGCAACGTAGAATAGGAATAGTATTTATTGTCAGTAGGAAACCAGATGTGACCCTAGATACTTAACGCGTAGGACCCTAGTAATAACCCTAGGCTGAACTAGACTGATTCAGGAAAACCTTATCAGGGGATGAGTACCTTGGAAAAGTTCTTAGGTTTCAGGTAGAAACACACACGCACACACTGAAACTCGACATGGAGTATACGTATATGTGTGTATATATATAAAACTAGGTATAGGTGTATATATATATATACAACACGTATATGGGATTCATTGATGTGATATGATATCTGAGGTATGATGAAACAGTATAACTGGGCTTGATGCCGTGATTTTTGACTATACAGTCGTATTAAAGTGTTAGCGGATCATTAGAGAATGAGATAATGAACATGAATATATAAATTATGAAGGGTGGTGGTGATATTGAGGTACATGGGACGCTAAAATAGTACCTGGGCTGTAGCTTGTGACTTGATGACGATAAGATATCGGTATGACTTAATCACAATATGATACATGTGACATGATATTTCTGAGGATAAACTAATGATTATTCCATGATGGCAATGATATATGATTTATGTATGCGATTATAGTTTAGCACCTTGATCATGAGATGTGTTGATGATGACACATTACGAATAATGAGACACCTAGGAGATACTTGACCCGTACCCCGATATTGGGATGCTGTACGATGGATTTTACCGTACGAGGCTTAGATATGATGATTGATCCGCACTCTTGATTCGAGGAAGCCGTACTACGTACGTGACGCTATTGAGGCGGGATCGCCGACTATTAGAGATATTGGTTCAGACCTTAGGTAGATGCTTGTTTCTTATTGACTAGTTTCTTAGGTTAGTTCCTTAGGATATTAGATGGACACTAGTTTAGGTTCGACTCACATAGTGGTAGTTGTACTCGTATATCGCGGAGGAGTGGATAATGCACACCTGTATTACATTCATACTGTAATCATCATGGTGCATGTTCTTACATATGTTGCTATAATCAGTATAAACCTTACCTGTTAGGACACCAGCACCATTACCGATGATGCGCATATTCCAGGCACACTTATTTGCCGGCTCACACATATCATCATCGGTAATTGCTATGTCACGTACACTTTAGATCATATTATCTTTTATTGATAGAATCAGTTAACCACTAAACCGATAAAATATTGTGATTTCTCTCTTATGTTAGTATAAGACATGATAGTTATTACTTAGACATTCATGCATTCATATTTTCATGTTATCGTGCAGTATTATGGGCATATGCCGACACTTATCATATACTTACTCATGATTTTGAGATTTGGATTTCTATGAGATTTCTGGATTTTTGGGGAAAACCGCAAAAATATATAAAAACTTCTCTCTCTCTCCTCTTCTCTTTTCAAAATAAGATGCGGTTTTCTCGTGATGTATGTGTCGTCCACCATGAGATTTCATGTTTTCTGATGGATTTCGAGACCCGATTCGAGGAGTGGATGAACCGTCTCGGGTACATGGTGGGCGCGGTATGGTACCCCGGGGCAAGAAGATCGAGTTGTAGACGATGAGCCTGGCAGGGGAAGGCTACCTACCGGTGATGTCTGGCGCGGCGGATATCCGGAGGATACCGACCGTTGTCGTGAAATTTGATGATATGGGCCGATCCGGACTGACGGAGCCCGAGATATTGAGACTATGAGACTTGAGATTTACATGTTTGTGTCGATGCTTGACACGGATTTCCATGGATTTCATTGTTGATATTTCCGGTTTCTATACCCGTTTTACTATGATAACAGCTAAAGATTTCTTATACAGATATACCTGGATTTCAGGATTTGTTTATTTTACATTCATGGTGCATGCATATCCATTCATATGACATAGTACTATATGAGACACTGACACGACACGGAGTATTTGCACTTACACGTAGTATTACCCTGCTATTACTAGATGATTGAGATATAGTAGTGTATTATTATGGCCTAGGATAGCGTCGTGCATTCGATTTCTTTTCGTAGATGTCTTCTACTCACGAGTTGGCAACTCACTCCCGTTGTGCCAAATTTTATTACAGGTTCGATGTATAGGTTTCCGTGGCAGCTTGTTGGCACATCTTTTCTTCAGGGTGATTTGCACGGTAGGTTGGTTCACTTGTATCCGAATCACCATTGCACTTTTATTTATTCATTTGTATCTAGTAAGCTCCATCAACCATATTTGTATTACTTGATAAGTTTATTGGACCAGTCTTTTATTTCGACCTTAGAGTCGCGCGTGTATTATTCTGATCTGGTGGTTTTGTTTTCTTTTGAATTTTGAGCCTCGCCCTTTGGCGTTGTATACTATTGTGCTTGTTGTAGTTGTTTCCGCCTGTTGGCGTTGGGTTAGCTCCCGTTTGGGGATGCTTTTTATTGTTGTTTATGTATATTATATTTGTTGTACCCGTTTGGGGGCCAGTTTTTATAGAGGAGACTCTGCCGAAATTTTTGGGAAAATTTGCTGATGTTTTAAACTTATTCCTTCATGTTTTCTTTTACTGCTTCTTCTTCTTTTTCATGGTTTAGATTTCTGGGCTTCGGCTTACTTAGGTTACGTGGCGCCTCTAGACGCTTCGTAATCTAAGTGCCGGTCACGTTCCGTACTTTCGGGTCGTGACAAAGTTGGTATCAGAGCGCTAGGTTTAACCTTGTATAAGTCTAGGTGGCCCTTGGTTGATGGAGTAGGCGATTTAGGTAGAGTAATGTACCGTGGGTATTGTCCGCGGCATACTTACGATACGCTACTCTGCTTAAGGAGCCTTAGGATGTACATTGTTTGCACCGTATTTCATTCGTTCCTTTGATCTGTCTTCGTCGATGTCGGATGGTGGTTTCTGTTACCGCGGGCAGAGGGAGCTGCGGCTCGAATGCGATAACCATTAGAGTATTGGTTATTATTGAGGATTGAAGCATTGTTTAGCGTGCGGATGAAGGGTATTCACATGCCGTCCGGATGAACTTAAAGGGTTCGAACGATTATCAGAAAACCATTTTCCCAAGTTTAAAGTATTCGGAAGAACATGCAGGTATTTCGATGGACCCTCTAGAAGAATGAAACCCTAACTCGACATAAGGACCACGAGAACGCCCTTGAACCTTAGGGTTTACGGCAGTTTCGCAGTGCCATTAGTGAGGCTTGGGTTTGCCCTTCTACAGCTGGATCATCGATGCTGGGGTATGTACCGGATATTTTTAAACTGTACTTGAGTGTTGAGCTCTCGGGGAATTATGGGATTTTGATGGATCGATCGAAAAGTTTAATGTAGTCCGGATATCAAGTGAAGGGATCGACTATGTGGGAGACTCTAGACATGAGTATTGCCGTTGGTAGCGCAGTCAGCACACCTATGAAAGAACGAGTTCGAAGCAGTCGACATCAGAGGAAAGAGGCGCACATTGACGATAGTGTTTACAATTGTGATTTAGTGATTTGAATTTCATATTTTCATTGATTGGATTTTTGTATTTTGAGGATTTTGTTCTACGATTGGTATTTCATGTGTGTACCTTCATTCTATTTGTGTTTCATATATCAGTTGTATTGATGTTGTTTAGTACACACCCAGTACACTTGATTTGGTTTTATATATATTTTGGGATTTTTGATTGATTTCGTGCATAGGGGTTACACATGATTTTTACATATGTTTCGACCTAGTTTTCATGCATTTTTGTACTGTGATTTCGATTTTGATATTCAATGTATGTTTTCATGCACCATGTGCACCTGATTAGGATTCTTGTGCATACTTGGCGCACTTGATGCGATTTTGTGCACACCAGATGCACTAAATCGGGGTTTTGTGCAGATTAGATGCACCTGATATTGTGTCGTGCACGCCCGTTGCACTTGACAGATGTTTTTGGTGCACACCTGTTGCACTTAGTTTTTTTTTGTGGGTATTCATGGTATCTGAAATTGGTTTCGATTTCAGTGCGCACCGGACGCACATGACATTCTATTGATGTGATTGGGATTGATTTTAGTTTGAGCAGTATGTTTTCCTAATTATTATTATTGATTTAGTAACCAGGCGGGACGTGTATATTAAATAAACGATATATATATATATAGTTATTTTTTTTAAATTAAACGTCCGTTACTTATGTCGTGACACGTGCATTGCACGGTGATTTTTAAGAGGGGTTTTTGTATGCTTCTTTATTATGATGATTCGTCGATTTTACTAGGATGCGAACTATATATAAGTTATAGATTGATGTATATTATGATGGTTTTCATATTGAGTTTTGATATTTTATTCTCGCCATAACTCCGATGATTGTGTTATGCTTGACGGAGTTGATTTTTGTTATGTATTGATGATTTCGGAGCCCCGACAATTTGAATGTTTTGCTAAACGTTTTAGTATTTGGAGGGGGAGTTTTAATTTAAATTCGGGGACCGAATTTCTAAAAGGGGGGAAGATTGTAACGTGCTAAAAATGATTAAATAAATAATTAAATGAATAAAAGTGTTTAAGTGAATTTTAGGATTTTCGGAAAAGTAAAATGTATTTTTCGTAAAACCAAACCGTGATTGTTTTCATTATAATTTTTAAAATATCTATTTTAATTATGAAATTACTAGTAAATGGTGTTTATTTAGCCACTTATAAATTTTTAGTTTAATAAAATATTTTTCCTAAATTAATTATTTTAAATATTAACATAAGCTTTATTTTTACACTAAATTAGTGTAAATTACAAATTTAAATGGTTTTAATTTGTAAAAATGAACCATGGCATATTAGAAATTAGTGTGTATCATGCAAAATTTATTTGCAAATTTTTTCTATTTTCTAGAGCTTTCTTGAGTTGCTATAGTAAATAAATAAATAAATAATTAAATAAACCATGAAAAGACTTAAGTGTTGTTCTTTCTCTTGAAACTTCTACACACTTTTCCCACTCTCTTCTTTCTCTCCCTCACCTCTCTAGGGCCGGCCACAAACCCCCCATGGCAGCCCCCCCCCCCTTTTACCACCTCATTTTTATTCAAAATTCATTAAAAATACATCAAAAATTCCATTAAAATTCCACAAAATCCTATTTATTTCATACTCTTTATTCCTTGCTCATTTTTATATGAAATTTGGAGATGGAAGGCATGCATTTTGGAGGCTCATTTCTTGTTTGGATTTCATATTTTGGGAGGTATAATTTCTTTCTTTTGATTTATTGTTTTAGATGTTCATTTAAGCTTAATTAGATTTAATGAATTAATTCTATGTTTTTTTTTAAAATTCAAGTTAGGGTTTGTAAATTCAAGTTATGATTTTTGTTAATTATTTAGGGTTATAATAGTTAGTTTAACACTTTTAGAATTGGAAAATATTGCATGGTTGTTGAATTGTAAAATTTTCATTTAAAATTGTTTTAAATTAGGAATTTAGTTAACTAGGTTTTTGCAAAATGTGTTTGTGGTTAATATAAAATTCTAATTTGGGTTGTTATCATTGGATTATAGTTTTAGTGGAAATGTTAGCATGTTAATGGAAAGAAAAACTTAGTTTGATTGCTAGTTTCAATGGATAATTGATAAATTGTGATAAAAAAATTGCTAATTTTGTAAACTAGATTTTAGAAATTCCTATATAAATGAGATTAAAAATATAATTATGGTTTCATTATATCATTATCATCATAAATTGTGGTTTAAGTCATTAATTTATGCAAAATCATGTTTTGAGGTGGAATTGTGGTATTTTGCTTGGAAAATGTTGAAAATTGTTAAAGGGTGCAAACTAGAAATTTCAAATTACTACAAATATGTGTAATAAAAATATAGTAATAGTTTGTATAGTCTAGTTATGCTATTTAATGAGTTTTATGACCTTTGGTTTTATTTAAATGTCAAGTTTTGATGAAAAACGGTAAATTGGCATTTTCGGGTTTTTCGAAAACGGACGATTTGATCGATTTTAGTGTTTCGATGAATTTGATCATGTTTTACAATATAAGTAATGTGTTTTAAAACTACGAGTTATCTGTTGATGTTTATCTCGATCCATCGGAGTTTGTACGCCGATATCGAGCGATATTTGGTTCTTTTGCGTGGACGGGACATAGGTTTTAACCTATGCTTGTTCCTTGTATCGTTTGACTTTTGTATGTGATTCGGTTTACGATGCTATTTATATGTTTGCGTTTAGGTACCCTTCAAGTGGACTGCGGGCGATGAAGAGGAGGATGGCGACACCGTCGTCGGCAGACATGGACCAGGTGAGTAGATGCTTATCTACGGGGGGAAGTCGGGTGGATGGCGTTTAGCACCCCCGCAACGTAGAATAGGAATAGTATTTATTGTCAGTAGGAAACCAGATGTGACCCTAGATACTTAACGCGTAGGACCCTAGTAATAACCCTAGGCTGAACTAGACTGATTCAGGAAAACCTTATCAGGGGATGAGTACCTTGGAAAAGTTCTTAGGTTTCAGGTAGAAACACACACGCACACACTGAAACTCGACATGGAGTATACGTATATGTGTGTATATATATAAAACTAGGTATAGGTGTATATATATATATACAACACGTATATGGGATTCATTGATGTGATATGATATCTGAGGTATGATGAAACAGTATAACTGGGCTTGATGCCGTGATTTTTGACTATACAGTCGTATTAAAGTGTTAGCGGATCATTAGAGAATGAGATAATGAACATGAATATATAAATTATGAAGGGTGGTGGTGATATTGAGGTACATGGGACGCTAAAATAGTACCTGGGCTGTAGCTTATGAGTTGATGACGATAAGATATCGGTATGACTTAATCACAATATGATACATGTGACATGATATTTCTGAGGATAAACTAATGATTATTCCATGATGGCAATGATATATGATTTATGTATGCGATTATAGTTTAGCACCTTGATCATGAGATGTGTTGATGATGACACATTACGAATAATGAGACACCTAGGAGATACTTGACCCGTACCCCGATATTGGGATGCCGTACGATGGATTTTACCGTACGAGGCTTAGATATGATGATTGATCCGCACTCTTGATTCGAGGAAGCCGTACTACGTACGTGACGCTATTGAGGCGGGATCGCCGACTATTAGAGATATTGGTTCAGACTTTAGGTATATGCTTGTTTCTTATTGACTAGTTTCTTAGGTTAGTTCCTTAGGATATTAGATGGACACTAGTTTAGGTTCGACTCACATAGTGGTAGTTGTACTCGTATATCGCGGAGGAGTGGATAATGCACACCTGTATTACATTCATACTGTAATCATCATGGTGCATGTTCTTACATATGTTGCTATAATCAGTATAGACCTTACCTGTTAGGACACCAGCACCATTACCGATGATGCGCATATTCCACGCACACTTATTTGCCGGCTCACACACATCATCATCGGTAATTGCTATGTCACGTACACTTTAGATCATATTATCTTTTATTGATAGAATCAGTTAACCACTAAACCGATAAAATATTGTGATTTCTCTCTTATGTTAGTATAAGACATGATAGTTATTACTTAGACATTCATGCATTCATATTTTCATGTTATCGCGCAGTATTATGGGCATATGCCGACACTTATCATATACTTACTCATGATTTTGAGATTTGGATTTCTATGAGATTTCTGGATTTTTGGGGAAAACCGCAAAAATATATAAAAACTTCTCTCTCTCTCTCCTCTTCTCTTTTCAAAATAAGATGCGGTTTTCTCGTGATGTATGTGTCGTCCGCCATGAGATTTCATGTTTTCTGATGGATTTCGAGACCCGATTCGAGGAGTGGATGAACCGTCTCGGGTACATGGTGGGCCCGGTATGGTACCCCGGGGCAAGAAGATCGAGTTGTAGACGATGAGCCTGGCAGGGGAAGGCTACCTACCGGTGATGTCTGGCGCGGCGGATATCCGGAGGATACCGACCGTTGTCGTGAGATTTGATGATATGGGCCGATCCGGACTGACGGAGCCTGAGATATTGAGACTATGAGACTTGAGATTTACATGTTTGTGTCGATGCTTGACACGGATTTCCATGGATTTCATTGTTGATATTTCCGGTTTCTATACCCGTTTTACTATGATAACAACTAAAGATTTCTTATACAGATATACCTGGATTTCAGGATTTGTTTATTTTACATTCATGGTGCATGCATATCCATTCATATGACATAGTACTATATGAGGCACTGACACGACACGGAGTATTTGCACTTACACGTAGTATTACCCTGCTATTACTAGATGATTGAGATATAGTAGTGTATTATTATGACCTAGGATAGCGTCGTGCATTCGATTTCTTTTCGTAGATGTCTTCTACTCATGAGTTGGCAACTCACCCCCGTTGTGCCAAATATTTTTACAGGTTCGATGTACAGGTTTCCGTGGCAGCTTGTTGGCACATCTTTTCTTCAGGGTGATTTGCACGGTAGGTTGGTTCACTTGTATCCGAATCACCATTGTACTTTTATTCATTCATTTGTATCTAGTAAGCTCCATCAACCATATTTGTATTACTTGATAAGTTTATTGGACCAGTCTTTTATTTCGACCTTAGAGTCGCGCGTGTATTATTCTGATCTGTTGGTTTTGTTTTCTTTTGAGTTTTGAGCCTCGTCCTTTGGCGTTGTATACTATTGTGCTTGTTGTGGTTGTTTCCGCCTGTTGGCGTTGGGTTAGCTCCCGTTTGGGGATGCTTTTTATTGTTGTTTATGTATATTATATTTGTTGTACCCGTTTGGGGGCCAGTTTTTATAGAGGAGACTCTGCCGAAATTTTTAGGAAAATTTGCTGATGTTTTAAACTTATTCCTTCATGTTTTCTTTTACTGCTTCTTCTTCTTTTTCATGGTTTAGATTTCTGGGCTTCGGCTTACTTAGGTTACGTGGCGCCTCTAGACGCTTCGTAATCTAAGTGCCGGTCACATTCCGTACTTTCGGGTCGTGACATCTATGACGATCTCGGGTCTACAGACTAACCTGCACAAGTGTCACCAGAGAACTGCCATCTGACGTGAGGTATAATACCATCTGGGAGTTCTCGGCGAGTCCGTCCAGTGTACCCAGTCATCACTGAGCACCCGTATACCATCTCTGATGTCAAACACCAATGGATATGGGATCATCCATCGCCCATCTCATGGGTCGAGAAGCGTATACGCTAGTCTACTCCGGTATATCGATGCCCTGTCTCGATATACCTACGACTAGGAACAATAAAGGATGTACTTATGGACTACTCTGTCCCCACTAGTATGATCTGCATCATAGTCCAGATAGTCAAGTACACATCCTAAGGGCTTTACCAAGATGTAACTATAAGACAGTATCAAGAGACAAGTATACATGTTAAGATAAAGAGCAACCAGATAGCATACTATCATGTCGAGCAAGAAAGTCCTCTCTATATATGTCCAAGCATCCAATATAATATACATCATATGTACAATACTGGCCTCTAGGGCATACATACAACTAACATTGACTCCCCCTCACCTCACTTTCTCTCTCACCCATACCTTACACTATGCACCATTGTTTAATATTCTCATTTCTTTTCTTTTATCTTCTCATTCCTTTAAAAATTGAATAGGAAACCCAAATGAAACCATGGTAGAAAATGTAACACAAGTGTGAAATGATATGGTGCATGTTTTGCACAAAACCCGCTTAAAATCCGATTAGCGATTTTTAATCGCGATTAGCACAAAATTAGTGTCAAATTAATCATAAAAACTTAAAATTTTCATAATTCACATAAAACGCCCTCTTTTTTGTAATTTCTATAATTTTTCCAAATTTTTCCCCATTTATCGGTATTTAATTATACCGAAATATTAAAATATTCATTAAAAATAATATTAAATTATAAAAATTCCCAAAAATAATATTTTATTTTTGAAATGTTACACACATTGATGGATACCGATTTATATATAGATTATGGTTAATGAAACCTTTAATAGAAAACTATAGATAGAGTAAAAAGGTAGTTAGAGAACCATATTAGAAACTAAGGATAGTTAGAAATGATATGATACGACTAGTATGTGATGACGGGATTTGAGGATGATATTTGATGATATTGCCGTTTACGGTACTATAAGACTAGATAGTCGACGTAGATGTGTCATCCGAACCATACCTATTTCGAAACTGAAGAATCGTATGCATCTTTTAAACAGATATCTTGAGGGACGTTATGGATTTTCAAATGATATCTTTTCTTTAAAAACACCGTAGCCCCTACTTTCAAAACTACGATTTGCATCTTTCAAAAACTGTTTGTATGGTTCGGGTGTCTTTGTTAGATTAGATACGTATGCTTATAGTAAAGGTAGAATGTATTTATAAAATTGACTTGATGTGGGATATAAATGCGATGAAAAGAATATATGAAGTGATACGATGATTTGATGATATGTTGGTATACGGATGCGAGTCGATTGAGATGATTGATACCTTGCTGGTCCCCTGATATGAGATTTTTATCGATGTGACCTGGGACATAGGTATATAGATATATTTATATATGTTGTGAATCATGAGTGATAGCCGTACGGGACGTTAGGTCCGTACCGCTCATTGTCGCAAAGGTTGATAGGATCCCTGATAGCTTAATGCCGCCGTACGATGATTTTCCATACGTGATGAGTTTGACTTGAGGTTTGATCCATATCCTTGACTAGAGGATGCCGTACGATGGATTATACCGTACGTGATTTTGTGTGGCTAGATGCCGATTGATAGATTCACCGACTCGGTCATGTTAGATACGTATACCAGTCAGCATTTGCATATGATTTACTTTATGCGCATTCATATTATTCTCATTGCATTGCTTATACCTGTGCTAGTACACCTGCACCATTATCGATGATGCGTATATTACACTTACACAGATTTGTCGGCTCACACACTTCATCATCGATAATTGCCATGTCACTGCACAGTAGGATTGCTGCATCCCGATATGACTCTTTGCATAAAATACTTGCGTACATACATATTGTACATCCATACTTGCGTATATACCACTTGTACATCCATATTGGTGCATATACATATTGTACACCCATACTTGCGTACATACATATTGTACACCCATACTTGCGGACATACATATTTGTACGTCCATACTTGCGTACATACACATATGCACCTTTATACGATATTGCATTCGATTTTGGAGATTTGGGAACCGCATGATATATTTTAAAACCGGATTCATGTAAAAGAGATGTTTTCCCTCGATATGTGCATATAACTGTTCCATGTTGCATGATATACGGATATGCTTACATTTCTGTTATATATCGCATACATCATGCTTTATGATTACACGCATTGAAATATGTTGTTTTCATGAGATTTCTGGATTTGAGAACCGTGGCCATTTCAAAAGAAAGGATGTACTGTTTTAAAAACCCGGTTTCTCTTGATATGATATTTCAGTGCGTCCACCATGCGTTTTCTCGGTTCTGAGACGTATGACATGTGAAATCCGATTCGAGGAGCTGGATGAGGCCGATTGCGGGTACATGGTGGATCCGGAATGGATTGCTGTGCAGTAGATGGTGATCCTGGCAGAGGGAATACTACCTTCCGGTGATAGTATTTGGGTTCGGCGGATATCCGGAGGATACCGACCAGAGTCGAGAGATAATATGGGCCGATTCGGACTGATGGAGCCCATGGGCCGATCCGGACTGACGGAGCCCGGAATATGAGGATTTATGTGTCGATGTTGGACACGGGTTTCATGATGTTTTCGAGTGTCGATGCTAGACACCCAGGTTCCATGATTTTGATGTGTCGCGAGGGACACCTGTTGATTTATATCCTCATACTTCCATACATATGCTTTTATGATATTTACATGCATGATGTTGTTGTGTCATTGGTTGACACGTGGACGGGATCCATTTGCATACATACATTGATGATATAGTTGTACGAGATCCACATGCATACGTACATTGATTATATTGTTGGATGATATCCACATGCGGATAGACATTGATATTTGTGTTGGCACATATACCGATACGGTCACCCTAGATATCATAGTATTACTTTTATGATATAGTTGACCTAGGAGTCGTTGTTCATTCGATTTCTACTTGTAGATGTTTTCTATTCACGAGTTGGCAACTCACCCCGTTATGCCACAGTTCTTGCAGGTTGACCGCACGGATTAGTAGCGGCTTCGCTGGCACACAGTTGCATTTGGGTGTTTTGCTTTGGTAGGTGGAACATTTGTATCGTACCCCCTCTTGTATTTACTATTTCATATTGTATCTAGTCAACTCCATCAGTCAAAACTAGTAATTGTATAAGTAATGAGACTTAGCAAGACTTGTAGTTGCGAGACTTGAGCGATGGGTTTATGTTCGCTTTGGGGGATTTATGTCTTGATTTTCCTTATCTTTTGTGGTGATCTTCGCCGTTGGGCATCGTATACCTATTTATACTATCTTGCGTGGTTGTGATCCGCCGATTGGCGAAGAGCTAGCTCCCGCTGTTGTGACCTCTTGTTGAGGCGAGTGTTTGGTTTTACCCCAGATGATTGGGCCATTGTTAGAGCCACCAGTGGCAAGAGGACTGTTGATGTACAGCCTACCTCAGAGATTGTGATGTCGTCTACCGTCCAGACAGATGACCCAGCTGTTGCTGAGATGATGGGATGTCGCTTCCAAGGCTTACGAGTTGAGATCGCTGGAGCTTCCAAGCAGAGATGCGACAGGTAATAGCTTGTCTATCCCAAGATGAGAGACGAAGGTGATTCGTCAAATTCATGCGCCAACGCAAGACCAGTTGAGTTGAAGATTTCCAGTGTGGAGAGTCTTATTCAGATCTAGAGTAACCCGGTCCAGAGATGACCGTTGACGTATCGTTTTTCCTAGAAGATTGAGGCATTGTTTAGCATGCGGACGAAGGGTACTCGCATGTCGGCTTGGCAAAGTTAAAAAGTTTGAACGAATGTCAGAAACCCATTTTTCCAAGTTTAAAGTATTCGGAGGAACATGCAAGTAATTCTGTGGGCCCTCTAGAAGAATGAAACCCTAACTCGACATGATGACCATGGAACCACTTTTGAACCTTAGGGTTTGCGGCAGTTTAGTGGTGCTATCAGTGAGGCTTGGGTTTGCCCTTCTACGGCTGGTCCAGAGGTACCATGGTATGTACCATATGTTTTTAGACTGTGCTCAGGTGTTGAGCCTTCGGGAAATTTTGGGACTTCGATGACTCGATCGAAAAGTTTGACGTCGTCCGGATATCATGTGATAAGAGATCAGCAAGCTGACCAGCGTCGGATAGAGGACCTCACCCAGATGTGTTGTGAGTTGATCGAGAGCGGACGAGTGTTGAGTATTCCTCCGATGGTTCGGACGAGTTTCCGAGGACGTGTTCGGCCAGATATCTTTTACAGAGTGATGAAGATACCAAGTTCGTAATTTCGAGTCCATGCGAGAGACCCCGGATTGACTGTAGCCGAGGACCATTGCAGTACGCAAATAGCACAACGTGACATCGAAGTGGACGATGATACAGACGAGTGGAACGAGAGGTTCGTGCGAGATGATGACGAGCTGTTGTTACTCCCCGTCGAGATGAGAGATCCGATATGTATATAGAGGCGTTGGGATGTGGCCAGTTCCCGAGGAAATGTTGTATTGAAAACACAGATGTCCAGAAGACGAGAACAGATTATGTAAGAGTACCAGCCTCCGTACAGTTCGGGATAGGCGAGATCGGAAGAGACCTTGAGCAGGATTCCTTCCAGGACACTGCTGCAATAAGATTTGCACCGAGGATTAGACGTGTGACATGTATTCAGAGAGCCAGAGGCCGACGCCAGTGACGTGCTGCTTTACGGGTGGTCGTGATAATTGGCCGAGAGATGACCAGAGAAGTGCTAGAGCGGATCGTTTCCGTTAGTACACCGGACCGGGCCGATCATCCGATGGATTGCGAGATTGGTATATCCACAGAGAAGATAAGGACCCAGAGACAGAGGACGCCAGACCGTGAGCAAGAGGCAAGCAGATGTTCTTGTTCTGCCAGTTTTAGCCCTACCGACATTTTTTCGACATTGTAGGAGGTGTACCTCAATATCATTTATTGTGATTTGCGTTGTGATCCGAGTATCATGCTTATATCGCTTTGATTCGAGTTTTGATGATTGAGTTTCATGATATTGATTTCGTGCACCATGGCTGCACCTACTGGGTATTTACATTTTTGTGCATAGTTATTGCACTTGATATATATTTTATACACCGTTGTGTTGATTTGCGATTTGTGCGTATCTATTGTACTTGAGATTCGGTTTGTGCCTTAGCTGCACGTATTTATGATTTCGTGGATTTCATACGGTTGATTTGATTTTGTGCGTGTGGTACGCACTCGATTTGATTTTTGCACTCGATATAGCTTACATGTGCTTGCAGTGCATTGATACGTGTTTTGTGCACGCAGTTGCACGTGTTTACGATTTTATACACCCTGGTACACTCGGTGTTGCTTTTATATGCATTTGAGTTATGGATTTGTATTTCGTGTACTGGATGCACTGTATTCGTATTTCGTGCACTGGATGCACTGTATTCGTACTTCATGCACTGGATGCACTGTATTCGTATTTCGTGCACTGGATACACTGTATTCGTATTTCGTGCACTGGATGCACCGGATTTGCACTTCGTGCATTTTTTGCACTAGATTTTCATTTCGTGCAATTGTCGCACTAGATTTATATTTTTGTGCATTTGCTGCACCAGATTCGTATTTCGTATATTAGTTGCACTAGATTTGAATTCCTTGCATTTGTTGCACTGGACGGGTATTTATGCATTTGTCGCACTGGATTTATACTCCATACCTTGGTTGCACCCGATTTATGTCTTTGAGCATTTGTGTTACCAGATTTGTGTTTTCGTGCGCGTTGGCACTTGCCGTTCGTTTTCGTGCATGCTACTGCACTATATGCTTTTACGGACCTAACGCGCTTGGATTGGATTTTTGCGCATATTAGGCGCTTGATTTTGGATTTTTGTGCGCATCGGATGCACTTGAGTGAGATTTTTATTCGTGCATGTTGGATGCACTTGATTTTGATTTTTATTCGTGCATGTTAGTTGCACCGGATGCACTCTAGATGCACTTGATATTGTTGTCGTGCACACCCGTTGCACTCGACAGATGCTTTCGTGCACACTCGTTGCACTGAGTTTTGCTTTTGTGCATATTGTGGCATTTGTATTTGTATTTGATTTCCGTACGTACCAAACACACGTGATTATTGGATACGCTTTTTTAGGCTGATTTTGCTTTTGAGCACTTTGTTTTCATCATAGGCACTGTGTTATGTAGTAGCCAAACAGGACTGATCTGAGGACAGTTCCTGAGTATTTTGCATGCATTTAAAAGTTTAACCAGGGGTTTTCAAAAAGGAGCTATAGCCTCGCTATTTCTTACGTGTCTGTGAGCGACACGAACGTTTACAAAGGAAAACCTTTTGGGATATTTTGAAGCGACGGAACGTATATTTAGCAAAATATATATGGACATGTATTATTATTTTACAAATGAGCGTCCATCACTTATGCCGAGTTACGCATCACATGGAGATTCAGAAAGGATTTTGCATGTATTTTATTCAAATCTTGGAGTTTTTCAAGGATGCGTACTATATACATATTATAGTATTTGACTACTGTATGTTGGTTTTCAGTATTGGATTTCGAGATTTGTATCTCCATTGTAACTCCGTGGATATGCGTGCAAATCCGATGATTTGTGTGGCGCTTTACGGAGTTCGATTTGAGTTTTGTATTCGTTTTCAGGTGCACGTGATGCGCGGTGGTATTTCTGTATCTTCCGTGATTTCGGAACCCCGTTGATCTGAGTTGATTATTGAAATGTTTTAGATTTTGGGGGTTTAAATTTAAATTCGGGGACCAAATTTATTTAGGGGGGAAGATTGTAACATTTCAGAAAATATAAACTATTATTTTTGGAATTTAATATTAAAATAATATTTTTCCCGAAAACTGCCCGATTTGCGAAATTAGGGTTTTCGAAAAAGGGTATAAATATATACCGATAATTGTGAAATAAATGGAAGTTAAAATGATTTATTCATTTAAAATTATATTTAAAGGATTTGGCATTTTTAAAATTAATTATACGCAGTTTGGATAAAAACCCGATTAGTACACTGCTAATCGCAATTAAGCCAAATCCGTATTTCTACAGTTTTCCATGGCTAGTGCACCATGTCATGTTACATTTGATTTCATGTTGTTGCATTTGTGTTATTTTATGGGTATTTTGTGATTTGGTTTTGAAATTTAAAAGAGAAAAGTAAAAGTAATGAAAAGGGTTAAAAATGTGAATGATTGGAGAGAGAGTGAGAATAAGTGAAAGAGAGGGTGGGCTGCTGCTGCCATAACTTTCTCCCCCATAATTTTCATCTCCTTCTTTATCCCCTCAAGCTCACTTCTCTCCACTTCTACCCCTAGATCCATCTCCAAATAATCCCCAAAACCTTATACTCCCTTCACAAAAATTAATCCCCATCTCTTCCTCTACACATTGGACCAAGCAAAGTGGGATTTTGATAACATTAAGCAGCTAGGGTTTTCTTGAGTGGCCTATATGAGGTATAATCCCTTCGCTTAGTTTAGTTTCACGTTTTCCTAGCATTCTAGTTTAGATTGGAAATTGTTTACGAATGGGTTTGTGAACTTTGAAATTCTAGAGAAGGGTTTGGGAGATTGATGATGTATAGGGGCTGTACAAGACCTTAGGGATTGAATTCAGGGGCTGGGATTTAGTATAGAAACCAAAATACGGATTTAGGAATTTATCCATGTCGGTTTTGTGAGGGTTAGTATGCCTACAGGGAATCTGGGATGACCCGGGGGATTTCTAAGACAACCAAACAATACCAGGGACCAAATTAGGGCACTAGGAGACTACCCTGACCAGACGAAGCCCAATGGAGCCTAGGAGGCCGAGCTCGCCGGAATCTGGGGCCATGTCGCCGGCCACATGGGGTGGGTTGGGTTCTAGGTTGGTCCAGCAACTCATACACTCCATGTACAGCACCCTATACCTGTTTGTTTAACTCCTTTTGTCCTGAGTCAAAATCTGGGAGCACTTTGGTGTGATTTTGGCTATGTTTTCCGTATTTTGAAATGTTTGGTTTTGCTATTTGGATTTTTATTTGGTTGTTGGATGTTTGTACATCAACAACAAGGGTTGTTTGATTGTTTTTGCACGCGTAGGCAATAGGTTCTAACCTATGAGCGCAACGTGTGCCGTATCGGTTTTCCGAATTCGATTTTAATAGCGATTGCGATTGTGTATTGTTGTAGGTACCTTCGCGTGGATTTCGAGGCGACGGAGCATGACGTCATCGACTTCGGCAAGTAAGAATCAAGGTGAGTAGATCTATATCTACGGGGGAAGTCGGGTGGATGGCGTATAGCACCCCCGCACACTTTGATGGAAACCGATTTATATATAGATTATGGCTAATGAAACCTTTAATAGAAAACTATAAATAGAGTAAAAAGGTAGTTAGAGAACCATATTAGAAACTAAGGAAAGTTAGAAGTGATATGATACGACTAGTATGTGATGACGGGATTTGAGGATGATATTGTCGTTTAGGGTACTATAAGACTAGATAGTCGACGTAGATGTGTCCTCCGAACCATACCTATTTCCAAACTGAAGAATCGTATGCATCTTTTAAACAGATACCTTGAGGGACGTTATGGATTTTCAAATGATATCTTTTCTTTAAAAACACCATAGCCCCTACTTTCAAAACTACGATCTGCATCTTTCAAAAACTGTTTGTATGGTTCGGGTGTGTATGTTAGATTAGATACGTATGCTTATAGCAAAGGTAGAATGTATTTGTAAAATTGACTTGATGTGGGATATAAATGCGATGAAAAGAATATATGACGTGATATGATGATTTGATAATATGTTGGTATACAGATGCAAGTCGATTGAGATGATTGATACCTTGCCGGTCCCCTGATATGAGATTGTTATGGATGTGACTTGGGACATAGGTATATAGATATATTTATATATGTTGTGAATCGTGAGTGATAGACGTACGAGACGTTAGGTCCGTACCCCTCATTGTCCCAAAGGTTGATAGGATCCCTGATAGCTTAATGCCGCCGTACGATGATTTTTCGTACGTGGTGAGTTTGAATTGAGGTTTGATCCATACCCTTGACTAGAGGATGCCATACGATGGATTATACCGTACGTGATGTTGTGTGGCTAGATGCCGATTGATAGATTCACCGACTCGGTCATGTTAGATACGTATATCAGTCAGCATTTGCATATGATTTACCTTATGCTGCATTCATATTATTCTCATTGCATTGCTTATACCTGTGCTAGTACACCTGCACCATTATCGATGATGCGTATGTTACACTTACACAGATTTGCCGGCTCACACACTTCATCATCGATAATTACCATGTCACTACACAGTAGGATTGCTGCATCCTGATATGACTCTTTGCATAAAATACTTGCGTACATACATATTTTACATCCATACTTGCGTATATACCACTTGTACATCCATATTGGTGCATATACATATTGTACACCCATACTTGCGTACATACATATTGTACACCCATACTTGCGGACATACACATTTGTACGTCCATACTTGTGTTCATACACATATGCACCTATATACGATATTGCATTCGATTTTGGAGATTTGGGAACCGCATGATATATTTTAAAACTGGATTCATGTAAACGAGTGTTTTTCCCTCGATATGTGCATATTACTGTTCCATGTTGCATGATATACGGATATGCTTACATTTCTGTTATATATCGCATACATCATGCTATATGATTACACGCATTGAGATATGTTGTTTTCATGAGATTTCTGGATTTGAGAACCGTGGCTATTTCAAAAGAAAGCATGTACTAATTTAAAAACCCGGTTTCTCTTGATATGATATTTCAGTGCGTCCACCATACGTTTTCTCGGTTCTGAGACGTATGACATGTGAAACCCTATTTGAGGAGCTAGATGAGGCCGATTGCGGGTACATGGTAGAACCGGTATAGTACCCAGGGGAGAGAAAGGATTGCTGTGCAGTAGACGGTGAGCCTGGCAGAGGGACTACTATCTACCAGTGATAGTATTTGGGCACGGCGGATATCCGGAGGATACCGACCGGAGTCGAGAGATGATATGGGCCGATCCGGAGTGACGGAGCCCGTAGGCCGATCCGGACTGACGGAGCCCGGGATATGAGGATTTATGTGTCAATGTTGAACACGGGTTTCATTATGTTTTCGAGTATCGATGCTGGATACCCAGTTTCCATGATTTTGATGTGTCGCGAGGGACACACGTTGATTTATATCTTCATACTTCCATGCATATGCTTTTATGATATTTACATGCATGATGTTGTTGTGTCATTGGTTGACACGTGGACGGGATCCACTTGCATACATACATTGATGATATGGTTGGACGAGATCCACATGCATACATACATTGATTATATTGTTGGATGATATCCATATGCGGATAGACATTGATATTTATGTTGGCACATATACCGATACGGTCACCCTAGATATCATAGTATTATCTTTATGATATAGTTGACCTAGGAGTCGTTGTTCATTCGATTTCTACTTGTAGATGTTTTTCTATTCACGAGTTGGCCAATCACCCCCGTTGTGCCACAGTTCTTGCAGGTTGACCGCACGGATCAGTAGTGGCTTCGCTGGCACACAGTTGCATTCGGATGTTTTGCTTTGGTAGGTGGGACATTTGTATCGTACCCCCTTTGTATTTACTATTTCATATTGTATCTAGTCAACTCCATCAGTCAAAACTAGTAATTGTATAAGTAATGAGACTTAGCAAGACTTGTAGTTGGGAGACTTGAGCGATGGGTTTATGTTCGCTTTGGGGGATTTATGTCTTTCTTTTCCTTATCTTTTGTGGTGATCTTCGCCGTTGGGCGTCGTATACTTATTTATACTACCTTGCGTAGTTGTGATCCGCCGATTGGCGAAGAGCTAGCTCCCGCTTGGGGATGCCTTTATTTTATCATGTATTGTGGTTTTGGATAAAAAAAATACAAAGGAGGTGCTGCCCAAATTTTTAAAAGACGAAACATGTTTTCAAACTAGAAAAATTTCACTTGCATTATTTATGTCCCTTTTTCCATGCATTTGAGAAAACTTGATTTCATTATACCTTTATTTCCAAACTTCACCTCTTTTCTTTTCTTTAAAAGGTTTAGATTTCTAGGTTTCAGCTTCCTTGAATTCCGTTACGCCTTTAGACGTTGCGTGATTCAAGTGCTGGTCTTGAGCTAATATTTCGGGTCGTGACAACTCTGGTGTATCGATGCCCTGTCTCGATACTCCCACGACTAGGAACATTTGAAGGATGTACTTACCGACTATCTCTGCCCCACTAGTATGATCTGCATCATAATCGTGGTAGTCAAGTACTCATCCTAAGTGCTTTATCAACATGTAATAGAGAGACAATAAGTGTACACGTTAAGATAAAGAGTAACCAGATAGCATACTATCATGTCGAGCAAGAAAGTCCTCCCTATATATGTCCAAGCATCCAGTACAATGTACATCTAATGTACAGTAATGGCCTCTAGGGCATACATATAACTACAATCTCCCACTTGCACTAAGGCCATTTGTTGTAGTATCTCATACTCAACGTCTTATAGAAGTCTCTCTAAGGAAAGGCCTTTGTGAGTGGATCCTCCGTGTTATCCATCGCATCAACTCTCCTCACCTCGATCCCTTGGTGATCAACCATCTCCCGTATCAGGTGATATTGTCCTCAGAATATGTCTGGATCACTGATGGGACCTGCGTTCCTAGGCCAAAGCCATAACTCCATTGTTGTCACAATAACAATTATTGGACACTCAATGGTAGGAACCATGTTCATCTTATGAACAAGAAATATCCAGACAACCTCTTTGGTAGCATCGTTGGTAGCGATGTATTCATCCTTTATCGTCTAGTTTACTACGATATATAGCTTGTAACTCTTCCAACATACCGTCCCTCCACTAAGGGTAAAGACAATTCCTGTGACTGACTTTCAGTCGTCCTTATCACTCTGGAAGCTCGAACCAAGAACTTTCTTTTAGTACTTCTCAAGTACTTAAGAATGTCCTCCACAGCTGTCTAGTGATTCTCCCAAGATCCGATTGATTCCTGATCACTACACCAAGTGAGTGATCTACATACGGTCTGGTACATAACATCGCATACATGATAGAGCTTACTGCCAAAGCATAAGATACCCCTTGCACGCGAGCTCTCTCCAAATCAGTCTTGGAAGACATCTTTTTGGAGAGAGTGATTCCTGAGTAAGTGGACGAACCACAATGCTTAGAATCTTCCATACTAAACCCCTTTAGTATGGTGTTAATGTACCTGGATTTGTGACACTCCCAACATCCACTTAGATCTATCACCATAGATCCTTATCCACAAGATGTAGTAGGTATCATCCAGATCTTCCATTGAGAATCCTAGTGATAAGAGGAGCTTGACCGAGTGTAGCATAGGAAACCATTTCCTATCAAGAGTATGTCATCTACGTACAATACATGTAAGACAACCTCACTCTCTACAACCTTTTTGTATATACAAGGTTCATCTACCATTTTGATGAATTCAAACTCTTTGACTGGCACATCAAAATAGATGTTCCAACTCCGCGATGCTTTCTTTAATCCTGATGGACTTTGAAAGTCTCAACTTTTCCATTTACACCAAGAATCTTCTCAAGATCTATTTGCTCCCAATGGGTTTTACCCCTTTCAGGTGCAACATTCAAAGTCATACTTTGTTAGTGTACATGGATTCCATCTTTGATCGCATAGCATCCAGCCATTTCACAAAGTCTCCACTTGTTATGGCCTGTATGAACCTAGTTGGGCCATCATCTACCATGATGCAATCCTCACTCCCACTGTCACTGAGAAGACCGTAGTATCTCTCAAGTGGATGAGGAACCCTACCAGATTCGCAGAGAGGCTGAGATTCGTTGGAGACTATTGAACCTTTTGGTTTCACCAAATCATGAGCTGTTAGTTTGTCTAGCTGGAACTCCTTCCAATTCTACCTCATGATCACTAATTTCTTCACAAGAAATTCCTTTTCTAAAAAGATATCATGCTGAGAAACAAAACACCTTTTGCTCCTCAGTGTGGTAGAAGATATTCCCTTGCGAATGTTCGGGATATCCAACAAACTTATACAGAACTGACCTTGCCTTGAGCTTTTCCGGATTTTTCTTTTCAACATAGGCCGGACAACCCCATATCTTAACTCATTTAAGACATGGTCTCTTCCCATTCCATATCTCATATGTAGTGGTAGGCAGTTATTTGGATGGAACCCCATTCAATAGGTATGCAGCTTCTCAAGTGCATAACTCCAAAAGGAAACATGCAACTCACCAATACTCATCATAGAGCGCACCATATCTCATAGGGTGCGATGCCTCCGCCCCGATACACCGTTATGCTGTGGTGTATACGAAGGAGTAAGCTGAGAAAGAATCTCATTCTCCTTTTTAGAAAGCTCCAGGAACTCCATGCGCAAGCATTCGCCTCCTCGATCACATCGAAGGACTCAATACTTCTACCCGTCTGGTTCTCAACTTCATGCTTATATTCCTCGAATTTCTCAAAAGTTTCAGACTCGTGTTTCAATAGGAACACATGTCCGAATCTTGAGAGATCGTCGATGAATGTAATGAAGTGCAAAGAACCAACCCTGGAATTTGTAGACATATGACCGTATACATCATCATGTATCCGTCCCAAGAGTTCAGTAACTATATCTCCGTTTCCAGTAAACGGAGTATTGGTCACTTTACCTTTGTGACAAGACTGGCAAGTATCATAAGATGAAAATTCGAACAGATTCTCATATTCATCCTTATGTAACTTAGCTGGTCATGTTGCATTTATATGACCTAGTCTACAATGCCACAAGAAGGATTCGTTCATTTCTGAACTACTCCTCTTGAGTGTGTTCTATATACTTTGAACTGTAGTTTGATTTAGAACGTATATGCCATTGCATAACGTGCCTGATCCAATCAACTCTTGATTCAGGAAAATGTTCACAACATTATCCTCCAATGCAAAACTATATCCTTCTTTAACTTAATAAAGAATCTGATATAATGTTGTATATCAGGTTCGGTATGCAATAACATTCGTTCAGAATCAATGTATTTACCATTTGGTAATACAAGGTGATATTTGCCAACTGGTTTGGCTGCAACAATTGCACCATTCTCTAACACTTAGAGATGTATCACCCAATCCCGGTTCTCTACCTTTCTGTAGCCCATATAACAGATACATATGTGGGATCCTAATCCGGTATCTCATACCTAGGACGTATAGGATACTAAGAAACAGTTCTTGGTAATGAATACACCCAAAGAATATACATCAACATGTTCATTCCTCATTTGGGTTGCATAGGAATCCGGATATTCCCCTATATCCTGCTCGGACTTATAACAATTATAAGATAGAGGGAACCAACGTTCCCCAGCTCAGTATAATAAGCAGGTTCGGTCAATGCATCCATATTATTATATTGATTAAGGCGTGACATGGTCGCTACCAGGAGAGAGAGAGAGAAGAAAACACTCTGCGTATGCTCTTGCAAGATCAGATTGGTTATTATTTTATCTAATCAGGATGGCTCCCACTGTTTTTATCAAATCTTCCTTCAAACCCTAAAAAGTAAGACTAGCCGGGATTAATTATACCTTGCAAGTTCGCCAATCTATCGGCCAGGCCAGTATCGGTACTTTGAGGGAGGTTCCTCGTGCTTTCGCACGGACCTAATTAAAATAATCCTCGTTTTCCCAGGGGCGTAACCCCGTTAACACCTTTCTAGACACCTACTTGATCGGCTAATTGTAATGTGTAAAACTCTCCCAGGAGTAACTCTTACTCGCAGAGGGTATCGGGATCCAACTATCTCATAGAAGGTATGCAATCTCATTGCAAATTTCAACGCTTGAAATTCCCGATAATATTTTACCCTTAGCTTCCTATGACCTTGAAGAAGGCCAACAAACCATAGGCCGCTAGTCAAGTTCAACCGGTACATTTGAATTAAACCCACCCGCACGACCTTTGACGAAGGCCAACAAAGTCGCACGACTACCCTAATCCAATCGCATCTCATGCTTTAGCAGATAACCACTAGTTAGCTACCGCACACTACGCCTTGACGAAGGCCAACAAACGTAGCACGAATACTAAGTAGCACTCATCTGAAATGACGGAGGGCTACGACAGGTTTTTAAGAAAACCTTATGCGTAATGAACTTGATCTCGTTGTAGAATCGAGTGAATTTTAAAAGGAGTGTTTTGAGGCTTTTACTAGTTTAGCTAAAGAGGTCACTCCCGGTGAAGGGATCTCGGCTCTTTCCTTATCAAATAAGGTGCATGATATTTCATAAATACCACTATGCAAAGAAAAAACTATAGAAACAATCAAAAGACAAACCGAGTGGGTTATAGCATCTGCCAGTTTCGCTAAAGAGGTCACTCCCGGTGATGGAATCTCGGCTCTTTCCTTATCGAATAAGGTGCTGGATATTCTACAAGGAATACCGCTATGCAAAGCAAGAACTAGAGCTACCAGTTTTTAAAACAAGATTCTGCAACATCTTTAGGTTTCTTTTATTTCATTAATCTCATTAATGAAGTCCCATCAAATTATGCTTCCTAAGCATCACAGAAGAAACGAAAGCATCAATTTTTACTATATATCATCATATATATAATATAAGCATTCGTCTCAACATATAAAGTGATCACATCACAGAATATCAGCAGCAGAAGAATACATATGAAATATTAGATATACTAGGAATTCCGTGTTTTAAATTAAGCCAGTAAAAAACGCGGATTCCATAGTCGTGATGAATAGCCAAACCCACATCCCTAGACCCCTACGAGAGCGGCAAGCAACCCTACCAATTCTAGAGTTAGGAGACCCGGTCTCGACTCCTCGATATGGTCTCCCATTGGACCCTAGAACCCGGTTACTTGTGCTCTCCTCCTTGGGTCTATCCTAATGCGGAAAAGTAAATAATATACATCAAATGGTGATATCATCCTCAACCCGGAAGTGCCCTACTAAAAGAATATTACATACAAGATTTTACATGAATGAAAATGAAAAACTCTCATCTCACATAAAAAAAACCCGGCTATTCAAAACACGACGATCCAATATAACATATCACAGCAACACATAACATCACATGTCATCAACGTAAGCAAATATGTGTATCCCAATTGTCGTTGACATATAGCAATGAAACCGGAGACACACAACATATTACACTTACGGTCGCAGAAAAGAAAGTGAAAAACTACAACAATTGGAATTCTCAACCACCTTAGGCATCATAAACCTAATGTATCACATACTTTGGATTTCATGCCCAACTAAATGAATTTCTTAAACATCACATGCCTAACAATTATAAACCCCGCATTTTAGTCTCGATATTGAAAACACTTTTCAATAACCTGTCGGGTAATTCAACAAGATTCCCGATAACCTGATCGAATGCTTGTCGGAAACTTTAGTAGACAGCTGCACCCCCGATGCCGTCGACGATGTGCACTAAGGCGGAACACCGCGGCCGCGAGCACCCGAACGAATGCTTTTGGCGACAGGGTTCTCCTATAGTCACTTGATTAGGGCTATGGGGCATGGCTATCTAGTAAGGTTACCCGGCGAGTATCCGCGTACGCTACGTGATTGCGACGGACTTTTAATCCACATCAAAATTCCGGGGCAACCGATCAAATGAGACTAAACTGCTAGATCTATAAAATTCAAACTAGTTATCTCATAACTAATTATGTGGATTCCAAATATTGTATCACAATCACAGATAGCTAGACAATGTTAAACTTTTCGATCGAATAAACAAACACCCAAAATTTCCCATAAAGCTCAACATTTGAGCGGAGTTTAAAAAATACCCAGAACATGCCACAACACCTATGAACCATCCGTAGAAGGGCCGACCCATGCCTCACTCATGTCGCCACGAAATTGCCGCAAACCCTAGGTATGACCACGGTTCCGCGATCCAAAAAGTTGAGTTTGGGTATCGTTCTTCTAGAGGGTCCACAGAATCGCTTGCATGATTTTCTGAAGATTTCTTGGAAAAAAATCCAACTCTTGGAAAATTTCCAGCGAGGGAAAAATTGGGTTATTGATATCCGTTCGAACTTTTTAACGTCGCCTAAATAACCCGAAAAGTTGTTAGAATTACGACTACGAAACACTCCGAATTGCCTTTACAGAAAGTTAACATCTCATGCAATTTCAGAAAAAATAAGCAACACCTGAAACACCAAAACCCAGAGACTGGAACACCACAGAAATTTGAAGCTAAAATGCCCCAGAAGAACCGGTGAGCTCGGATATTGTGGCCTTGTGGTCGGTCATAATCAGGTGGTCTTGCTTCAAATTTGTATGGTGTTCATGTTATATCACATAGAACATTCTGCAGTTGCTTAAAAAAAATTTAGAGGCCATTTAAAAATCGACAGAAACTAGGTTTTAGCGTTGCAAGTTTCGGAGTAGTTTCGGTTTCGTAATCTAACATACATCGTCTAATTCTCTAGCTTGGCACTAATACCACTGCAGGGTTACCTAGCACGACAACAAGGTTTCGCGAGGCATCGTCCATGCCAATTTAAAAATTTTGCCGTACTAAAGAACCCTAAACCTAGAATCTTAACTAGAGAATTATACAGATCAAGCATGCAAACAACTTTACATACAAAGTGAATGAGCAATACAATCTTTGTAGACCGGTCCTTCACTTCTAAAGCTCCGTGTAATAGTCCCTTCGCTCCAAGTAGTGAACACCCGAACTCTAGTAAGGGTTCACATGAAGAAATGAACAAGCTTGCTCGAAGTCTTCAAGGCCGAAGATGATTTACATCGAGGAGACTCAAGCTCATGCTACCTCTTCACCAATGGTAGATTAGTAAAGCAAACACCCTAAACTAAATTTCTAATATAGTAGAGGATGATGAAGTAGGAATTGGGCTCACTTTAGATTAATTTTTCTCACAATATTTCATCACCTTGAGAAAAGCTAGAAAGCTTTCTCATGAGGAAGAAGAAGATGAAGCGGAGATGAGAATGAAACTCATGAGGTGAGAATAGCAACCATGGGTGAGTTAGTGTCATACACTAACTCATGTAGAGACTAAACTATGGCTAAGGATAATGGTTAGGTTAATAAATATCTTAAGTAAAACAAATTAGTTGACTAAGTCAATGGACACAATAAGCTTCCCCAAGCTTCTAGCCATGACATAATTCCACCAATTTGTGAATTACTAAAATAAATAAAAACCTATAATTATCAAGAGTATAGTGTAAGTCTCATATACCCATGAAGCATGTGGCATCAAGCATGACACAAATAAAATGTACATTAATATATATCACATATATACTATATGCACACAAGTGAGAAAAAGAAATGTTTAAGTGAGCTAATATTAGTTAATGTAAATTAATATATCACATATATAATTCTACATTAAATTATTAAATCAACACTTGATTTAATAATCTGGCTATATCACATATAACCGACTAATATCATATGTATCAACTTATCGAATCAACACTTGATCCAATAACCCGGCTATATCTTATATAACCTACCTATATCACATATCACGAGAATAGAATGCGGTATCACATACGCGCATTAATCTCGGTCCCGCACATATCACATATGTGCTCCTACTTCGTTTCGCATGAACCAGGAAACCTCTGTGTAGGACTCTAAAGACTCGTTAATACGCCAGCAGTAGGTGATGATCATATCAAACACCCACAAGCCGCAAGCGGTCTGCTAAACGTAACGGCCACCCGGGTATTGAGCAATCAGAAGGTCAACAAGCAAGCCTGCTCATACTCCTGCGAATCCAATCAGTAACACTACCGTAAAGTCCGGTCTCTTCGTCGGATATGTCGCATATCATGCCGATGCAAGGTCCATAACGGTTCGAGAAACTATTGATAACACTTACCAGTAAATCTCAGCAACCCTGGACTTGTATTTCCTATTATGGCCAATCGAGCATAGCGCAATATCAACCAATAATCCTGGGAGAGACGAAATCCCCTCCTATCGCTCATTGCCTCCATGTGACTCGAGACTGTACCCAAAAACCACCGTTTTGCACGATCTCTTGAACGTGGTAAGGTGGAAATCAAAGCACAGTGGGAATCACACAAGACTCTATGACGATCTCGGGTCGACAGACTAACCTGTACCAGTGTCACCAGAGAACTGCTATCTGACGATAGGTATAATACCATCTAGGAGTTCTCGGCAAGTCCGTTCAGTATACCCAGTCTCCACTGAGAACCTGTATACCTTCTCTGATATCAAACACCAATTGATGTGGGATCATCCATCGCCCATCATATAGGTCAAGAAGCGCATACACTAGTCTACTCTGGAGTATCGATGCCCTGTCTCGATACTCCCATGACTAGGAACATTTGAAGGATGTACTTACCGACTACCTCTGCCCCACTAGTATGATATGCATCATAGTCTAGGTAGTCAAGTACTCATCCTAGGGATTTATCAACATGTAATAGAGAGACAATAAGTGTACATGTTAAGATAAAGAGCAACCGGATAGCATACTATCATGTCGAGCAAGAAAGTCCTCCCTATATATGTCTAAGCATCTACTACAATATACATCGTATGTACAGTAATGGCCTCTAGTGCATACATATAACTAACAGGTGTATGGTAACGGTGAACTCCAGATGGAGTCCTTTACCGATTCGAGCTTCCAGAGTAATAAGGACGACTGAAATTCAGTCTCAAGTTTTGTCTTCACCCTCAGTGGAGAGACGGTATGTTGGAAGGGTTCCAAGCTATATACCGTAGCAGACTCGTTGATAGAGGCTAATTACATCGCTACCAACGATACTGCCAAAGAAGTTGTCTGGATGAATAAGTTCATATGATGAACTTGGTTCCTACCATTGGGCATCCAATATTTGTATATTGTGATGACAATGGAGCTGTGGCTTTGGCCTAGGAACCCCGGTCCCATCAGCGATCCAGACATATTCTTAGATAGTATCACCTGATTAGGGATATAGTTGATCTCCGGGAGATCGAGGCCAGGAGAGTTGACACAGAGGATAACACAGCGGATCCACTCACCGAGGCCATCCCCCAGATGATATTCGAGAGACATTTGGGACTTTGGGTATGAGATACTACAACAACTGACCTTAGTGCAAGTGGGAGATTGTTAAGAATATGTATGCCCTAGAGGCCATTATTGATGATATAGTGGATGCTTGGACATATATATAGAGGACTTTCTTGCTCGACATGATAATATGCTATCAGGTTACCTTTATCTTAACATGTAGACTGGTATTTATACTGTCTGTCTCTTACATGTTGATAAAGCCCTTCGGATATGTACTTGACTACCATGATTATGATGAGATCATACTAATGGGGCCAGGGTGGTCCAAAAGTACATCCTTTAATCAGTTCCTAGTCGAGGGAATATCGAGACTAGGGCATCGATATTCCAGAGTAGACTAGTGTGTACGTTTCTTGTCCCTTAGAGGGCGATGGTTGATCCCACAACCATTGGTGTGTGACATCAAAGATTGTACGCAGGTGCTCATTAGAGAATGGGTACACCGAACAAGACTCGCTGTGGACTCCTATGTGGCAGCATATCTATCGTCAGATAGCAGTCCTCTGGTGACACTGGTACAGGTTAGTTTGTAGACCCGAGACCGTCATAGAGTCTTGTGTGGCTCCCACTGTGCTTTGATTTCTTCCCTACCACGCTCAAGAGGAGTTGTACAAACAAGTGGATTTTGGGTGCAGTCCCGAGTCACATGGAGACAATGAGTGATAGGAGGGGTTTCGTCTATCCCGGTATTGGGGGTTGATGTTGCGCTATGCTCGATTGGCTATAACTGGAAGTCCATGGCCAGGGCTGCTGCCGAGATTTACTGATAAGTGTTATCAGTAGTTTCTCGAACAGTTATAGGCCAAACATCGGCATGACTTATCACGTTACTGGGGTCTGACGTTTACCACCCTAGACATGATATGCGACATATCAGACGAAGAGACCGGACTGTACGGTAGTGTTACTGATAGGCTTCATGGAGACTATGGACGAGCTTGCTTGTTGATCTTCATATCGCTCAATACCCGGGTAGCCGTTACGTCCAGCTAGTACCGCTGACGACTTGTGGGTGATTGATGTGATCATCACCTACTGCTGGCGTATTGACGAATCTTTAGAGTCCCATACAGAAGTTCCCTGGTTCAAGCGAAACGAAGTAGGACACATATATGATATGTGTGTGGGCCTGATTAAATACGTGTATGTGATACCGTATTGTAATCTGGTAGTTATCTGTTATCGGTTCGGTTATATGTGATATAACTAGATTGTCGAATCAAGTGTTGATTTGATAATGTGATATACATATAAATGATATTAGTCGGTCATATGTGATATAACCGGATTATTAAATCAAGTATATTCTATGTGATATAATTATATCTTAACTAATATCATTAGCTCACTAAATATTTTCTTATATGTATTAATATATATATATATATATGATATATATATAAGTATATATATGTAGCATGGCATGGTTTCTATTTTTGAGAAAAATAGAAATGAGGTGGAAAATGAGAGCATGGTTGCAAGCATGGGCTTTATATTTGTTTATTCATCTTGACTCACTATTCAAGCATAGTTGCCATTTTATATTGCAAAATTCCATGCTTGAATGAGTGGGGGTCAAGAGTTGCCATTCATTCTTAGCTCATTCTCAACACTTGGTCATTTCCTTTAGTTGCTCCCATGGTTGCTCTCTAGCTTCTTCATCTTCCTCATTTGCCATGGTTCAAGCTTCAACCCTCACATGTGATGTGAACCATGAAGCTTGAACACAATCTTGTGAGCAAAATCATATTCCCTACTTCACCATCCTACACTTAACTAGCGATTGAGTGTAGCATGTTTCCTATGATAAGGAGTTTAGTGTAGAGGTAACTTGAGTTGGAGGGACTTCGCGTGGATCATCTTCGGCACGAAGGTCATCGGAGGAAGCTCGTCCAAAACCTCAAGTGGAGCCTAGTGGAGTCGCGGGACTACTGCATGGAGCATGTGAAGTGAAGGACTCGATCTATGAGGGTACAACCTTCTTTCCTTTCTCTAGTATTTCATATCATCAGAGCAAACCCTAATATTCTAGCAATGATCTTGTATAGTCTAACTTAGCACCTAATAAAAATTAAAATTTGGCAAGCTTGATGCTACTAAAACCTTACGGTGGTGCTAGGGCCGACTTTCAAAAATGTCATCAATGAACACGATAATAAACTGATCAAGAAACGGCCTGAATATGCGGTTCATCAAATCCATGAACGCTGCTGGGGCATTGGTGAGCCCTAACGATATCACCAAAAACTCATAATACCCTTAGCGCGTACGAAAAGCAGTCTTCGGAATATCATCCTTCCAAACCCGCAACTGATGATAACCCGACCGCATGTCAATCTTCGAGAAGTGTCCCGCACGCTGGAGCTGATCGAACAAATCGTCAATGTGAGGCAGGGGATATCTATTTCGCACAATTACTCGATTTAACTGACGATAATTGATGCATAATCTCATACCGCCATCCTTTTTCTTGACGAACAGGACAGGAGCTCCCCATGGTGACACACTCGGACGAATAAGCCCTTTATCCAGCAAATCTTGCAACTGATCCTTTAACTATTTAAGCTCTGCCGGGGCCATCAGATAAGGCGGTATAGAAATAGGCCCCGTGCCGGGGATCAATTCAATGCAGAACTCGATATCGCGCTCTGGCGGCAATCCAGGCAGCTCATCAGGAAAGACATCGAGATATTCCCTCACAATCGAGACCTGGTCCAACGGGACCTCTGCGGCTCCGGCATCATGACCATACGCAAAAAATCCCTGACGCCCTTTCCTCAAGAGCCGACTAGCGTGAAGAGAAGAAATCAAACTGGGAAGGGTGGAACTACGGTCTCCCTAAATAACAAGAACTGGCTCACCCGGAAAACTAAATCTGACTTCCTTCTCACGGCAGTCTATGGACGCATAGCAAGTGGCTAGCCAGTCCATGCCCAGAAGAACGTCGAAGTCTAACATGTCGAGGAGAATCAAGTCAACAAAAGAATCCCTATCCCCGATACGAACAGAACACGATCGAAATACATGTCGAGCGACAAAATACTCGCCTACGGGAGTAAGAACAACAAGTGGCTGATCTAGAAAAGATGACTCTCGACCCAACCTCGGTGCAAAGTGTGTAGATACATAAGAATGTGTGGAAACTGGGTCAAATAATACCCGCGTATCGAAAGAACATACTGGAAGAGTATCTGTCACAACGGCATTGGATGCCTGCGCATCCTGAGGAGTCAAAGCGAACACTCGGGCCTGTCCCCCACCAGTAGCCGGCTGTCTTCTGCCTCTGGCGCCTCGTCCTCTCTGAACCTGGCCGCCATGCCTACGGCCTCTAGGAGCATCTGCCTGGCATGGAGCATCAACAAGGGTAGGAGGTAGAACTCTTGGAGGAGGGGGTGAAGGTGGTAAAGTCACATGTGGAACTGTCGCCGCGCCCTGGCGCCTCACAGTACAGTCTCTGATACGGTGATACTGACTCCCACACCGAAAACATCCTGACGGCGACTGCTGACCTTGTGTGTAAGAGTCATATAACTGATATCGTCTCAATCCTCTGCCACCACCGTCTTCCGGAAAGAATCTGTCGCGGCGTCTACCTAGCCGCCTCTGAGCCGGCACACCGGTACGAATCCGCTTCGGTTCTGAAACGAATGAAGTCTCGAAATACGCTCCTCCAACAGTAAGGCCGCGTCCATAATAGCTGCATAAGTGTCAAAATGCTGGGCGCCGATAGCAAGAAATAACTGCGTGTCAAGTCCCCGTAGTAGGAGGAATATCATCGGACCTCGGATCTCAGCTGGCCTCAACTAAGGATCCAACCATCTGGCGTAAATCCTGAATGCTTGCCTCCAGCCTGGAGAAGGCAGATCAATCTGTCCATGAGGGGTAGGCGTACCACCCTGATCGGCCATCGTCTCAGACGAGCCCGCTCTAATCTCATCTCTGGCGGTGGCCCTCTAGGCCATCGTAGTCTTCGGCGGCATAGTGGCTGAAATAAGAAACATGATTGATAAGAACATTACGATCGAATCAAGAGGATATATGGAATCAAGGAAGAAATACAAGCAAATATATATCCTAAGGTCATTTAAGCGGAGTACCGTATCATAAGTATGCCGCGGAACATATACACGCTACGACATTCTGCTTAAGTCACCTACTCCATCTACCAAGGGTCATCCTACACTCAGAAAGGTAAAACCTAACGTTCTGATACCAACTTTGTCACGACCCAAATGAGTGGAACATGACTGGCACTTAGATCACGCAACGTCTAGAGGCGTAACGTAATCTAAGTAAGTCAAAGCCCAGAAATCTGTAACATTTCAGGGAAATAAAATATTGTTTTCGGGATTAAATAATTTAAATAATATATTTTACGAATGGAAGGGTTGTATTTGAGATGAATTTAGTGGTCCCAACCCTAGTGTTAGTATTTTGGGACAACCCGAGACATAGCAAATGAAAGAAAATTTCTAAATAAAAATAAAATATAAATATATATACTAATTCCTTACCCACACCGTCACAATTTCAGTCCCTAATTCCCCACTTAGTTTTTTTCCCCTGGTTCCTTTATATATTCCTTGTTGCCCCCTTTTCTTTCTCCCCTACTGGAAAATTCCATAACAAAAGAAAAACTTTCCCATCCAATCCTCCGAGCGAGATCCGAGGCACGCCCTCATCGCCGTCGACGTCTCTCCTCCGTCTCCCCACCAAATTCAAACCCTAACCCTATTGATGGCACGTGCGGCATCTCCTCCCCTGAGCGAGGCGCGCTTCCCGTTCTTCTCTGACGACGACGTCTTCAACGTCGTGGCCAAGAAGGAGGCGGATCCCCACGAATGGGCATGCCTCTCCCGCTTCTCTACCCGCTTCGCCTCCCTCATTGCCACCTACTACTTCCGATCGAGATGCCTTCCGATAGAGCTGCTTTCATCGCAGCTCACGCCTTCTCTTTCTCCTCTACAAGCTCTCAATCGTCATCGGTGCCACCAATGACGACATCCCGAACCTCACAGCGTTTTCCCCCTCAGCCGTGTTCCAGTGGGTCGCCGCCAGCGTCGCGCTTTTCATTCCCGCGGTGAGGATTTCAGTCGTCGCCATCGGGAACGAGGTGCTTGAGTCGAACGACGCGGGGTTGGCGTCTCTGCTGCTACCGGCGATGTCGTCTTTCCGCAGGTATACTTCACAAGGGTAGCGGTTATTGCTTTGTTTGCTAGAGTTCTGTGATGATTTGTTGTGTTATTGGCATTGGGTCCCTTGTATGGCTGCGATCGTATTTGATTAATTCGATTGCAGCTCATTTTTGTAGTGTCTTGTTTCGTCGGCGATGGTGAACCGTACTGCGACGGCAACAAATTGATGATCGTATGGAGAAGCAAGAAATGATCAATTCCTTGTTGTAAGGTCGGCCACCATTTTCTTAACAAAGGAAACTGTTACTAATTTCAAGGGTTCTAAGGTAGACAATGCTATAGATTGGTACCTAGTGGTAAGGCAAAGGGAAAGAATTCATTCTTTGGCACTCAGAAACTGGTTTAGCCAAATCCTTGAGCTTGGATTTTCCCAACTATCTCAGGCACTGGAAAAGTTCATATTGTGTAAGTTTTGTTGATGGAAAAGATTGGAAATGGTGTTGCTGGAACAGTTTTGAAGCTTGTGAGGTCTTAGCGAAGTCCTTCTGCCAATGTGATATTTTGAAGATTGAGAACTAGTGCTGGAATGGAGGCTGTTTCACTTGGATCGAGTGCGGGTGATTCCGAGGTGGCAAGGAAAGGCAGGACATTCGTGGACGTGACTTGTATCATCGTCAGGTGAGTAGATGTATATCTACGGGGGAAGTCGGGTGGATGGCGTATAGCACCCCCGCAACTTCGTAGGATATGACGTGGTCTTGAAATAGTAATATATAGATATGTTATTGCGAGATACGAATACGGAGCGAGAAAGGTTTTAGGAGACCACGGATCGAAGTTTGTGTAAGTTGGATGATAGTGTTTTTAGTCTAGTTCTTAGTCACGAGACCCTGGAGTATAGGTTGACACATACACGCACACTCATACACTTGACTTGGGGTGTGTGTGTGTGTGTATATATATATATACACGCGTGATATGAGGATGTTATATGATACTTGGGGATGAGTCGATATGATCGGGCATGATGCCGTGAGATAGTTGACATATGATCGAGTTATGATATAAGATATGTTATGATATTTATAACGGATCGCTTGGGCGATGTATACTCATATATGATCATATGTGTTGATGACATTGGATTGCACGAGACTTTAGATCGGTAACCAGATCATGATATTGTTTGACGATGATGCCATATGAATGATGATATATATATGATAGTTGACCCGTACCTCGATTTTAGGATGCCGTACGATGGATTTTACCGTACGAGATATATATGTGATGATTGATCCGCACTCTTGACTCGAGGAAGTCGTACTATGCACGTGACGCTATTGAGGCTGGATCGCCGACTACTAGAGACATCGACTCGGATTTTAGGTGGATTCTTCTTACCTTTCGACTAGTTTCTTTAGTTAGTCCCTTAGTTGGTTAGGTAGATGTTAGTTTAGGCTTGAGTCATACTTATTTTCAAAACTAACGAATCGTGCACATTTTTAAAGACAGCCTGAGGGACAATACAGATTTTTCAAAGGACGTATCTTTTCTTAAAAACCCCATAGCCCCTATTTTTCTAAAAACCACGATTCGTGCTTTTTCAAACAACAAACTGTATGACTCGTAATTAGTATGTATATTCTAATTGTGCGTTTACTACACATTCACCGTTATATTCATGTTGTATTCATCGCATTGCATGTTCATACATATGTTTCTTTATCTAATATGAAACCCTGCACGTTAGGACACCAACACCATTACCGATGATGCGTATGTTCCACGTACACTTATTTGCCGGCTCACACACATCATCATCGGTAATTGCCATATCACGCACACTTTAGAAAAGCTACTTCATTTCGTATAGCTGTAAAATTAGTAGTTTAAAACATATTTTAGCATGCTTGCTCTCATGTGCTAGTTAGACATTGCATTTCTTACTTAGACACTTCATGCATTTACATATTCATACATTAATGCAGTATTGAGGGGCTTATGCCGATACTTATTTATCTACTCATGATTTTGAGATTTCTGATTTCCATGAGATTTTCTGGATTTTGGGGGGAAAACCGCAAGAATTTAATAAAAGCTTATTATCATCATTTTTAAAATGCAAGTTGCGGTTTTCTCGTGATGTATGGGTCGTCCACCATGAGTTATCATGTTTTCTGTTGGATTTCGACACCCGATTCGAGGAGTGGAGGAACCGTCTCGGGTACATGGTGGGCCCGGTAGGTACCCGGGACGAGATAGAGATTTTGTTTGGATGACGATGAGCCTTGCAGGGGCACGGACTACCTATCGTTGATGTCTGGCGCGGCGGATATCTGGAGGATTCCGACCGTTGTCGTGAGATTTGATGATATGGGCCGATCCGGACTGACGGATATTGAGATATTGTGATATTGAGACATTGAGATATTGAGATACTGTGTCGATGCTTGACACAAAATTTTTGTCGATTTCACTGATGATGTTTCAGTTTTATTATACAAGATTCATTGATGTTTTTCTTATATCAGATTATTCAGATTTAGTGTTGGATTTTCTCATTCATGATGCATTCATACATCAGGTATGTGACTCATTGCTGTTTAGCGACACTGACACGATGCACTGATTATTGCACTTATGCATAGATTATTACCCTGTCACTACTAGATGACTAGTGTTATATATGTATATTATTATGACATAGGAGATCGTCGTGCATGCGATTTCTACCCACAGATGTCTTCTACTCACGAGTTGGCAACTCACCCCCGTTGTGCCAAATTTTCTTGCAGGTTTAGATGTACAGGTTTTCTTAGCGGCTTGCTGGCACACCATTTCTTTCAGGGTGATTGCTTGGTAGGTTGGTTCACTTGTATCGTGAACGCCGTTGTACTTTTATTTATTTCAGTTGTATCTAGTAAGCTCCATCAACCAGACTTGTATTTTTGATAGATTTAGAAGACGGTTGTTTATTCTTTCGACCTTTTAGTCGCGCTATTATTATTATGGTTTTCTGGTGGATTTTGGTTTTCTTCTGAGTTTTGTTCCTCGCCCTTTGGCGTTGTATATTTTTGCTTGTGTGGTTGTGTCCGCCAATTGGCGAAGAGATAGCTTCCGCTTGGGGATGCCTTTATTATTGCTTATGTATATTATTCTTGTTTGTACCCGTTTTGGGGCCAGTTTTTACAAAGAAGACTCTGCCGAAATTTTCGGGAAAATTTGATGTTTTTAAACAAGTTTTTCCTTCGCTTCTTCTTTAAATGGTTTAGATTTCTGGGCTTCGGCTTACTTAAATTACGTTGCGCCTCTAGACGTTTCATAATTTAAGTGCCGGTCACGTTCCGTATCTTTGGGTCGTGACAAAGTTGGTATCAAAGCGCTAGGTTTAACCTTTGTTCGAGTCTAGGTTGACCTTGGTTGATGGAGTAGGTGACTTCGGTAGAGCGACGTACTGTGTGCATGATCCGATGCATACTTACGATGCGCTACTCCGCTTAAGAAACCTTAGGATGTACATTTCTTTGCACCGTATTCTATTCGTTCCTATGATCTATCTTCATCGATGTCGGATTGTGGTTTCTGTTACCACGCTTGCACGGGCAGAGAGAGCTGCGGCTAAAGTTGCGGTTAGCATGAGTTTGTCTTTGTTGAAGACTGACCAGGGTATAATTCCGGTGACTCACGATTGCATAAATACGTCATTTATTTATGCTCTTCATGAAGTGATCGTTTCGATGCGTTGTTTTGCTGAGATTTCTCGTTGACGCAAACATTCAAATTAGCACCAGAGGATGTAGGCCACCGCTAGAGGTCGTCTAGAACGTGATGACCGTTAGTATATCATCTATCCTTGAGGATTGAGGCATTGTTTAGCGTGCGGACGAAGGGTATTCACATGTCGTCTAGACGAAGTTAAAAGGTTCGAACGAATGTCAGAAACCCATTTTCCCAAGTTTAAGGTATTCGGAAGAACATACAGGTAATTCTATGGACCCTCTAGAAGAATGAAACCCTAACTCGACATAATGACCATGAGAACGCTTGTGACCCTTAGGGTTGCGGTAGTTCCGCGGTGCCATTAGTGAGTCTTGGGTTTGCCCTTCTACGACTGGTCCGCAGGTGATGTGGCATGTACTGGATATTTTTAAACTCTACTCGAGTGTTGAGCTTTCGGGGAATTATGGGACTTTGACGAATTGATCGAAAAATTTAACGTAGTCCGGATATCATATGATGTGATACATTACTTGGGAGACTCTAGATATGAGTATAGCTATTTGTAGCGCCGTTCATACAGCTACGAAGAGACGAGTTCGAATCAGTAGACACCAGAGAAAAGAGGAGACTTGGACCCAGGATCGGTCGTATCATACACACCCAGTAGACCAGAGTTCAGCATCGTCGACGAGATATGTTATGAGTGACCATGATAGTTGGCCAGAGATCTTTTAGAGGATGCGCCAGAGCGGAAATGTTTCCGTCATCACTCCATATTGGGCCGCTGAGCCGGGGAGTTATGTAACTGGCAATCCACAGTAAGAGACAAGAGCCTGAGGGCATAAGGCGCCAGACCGTGAACAGAGGCAGGTAGATTATTGCTGGGCTAGCCTGGATACACCGACACCCTTCAACGTTAGAGAAAGAGTATATCGACATTAGTGTTTACGATTTGCGAATTGGTGATTCAAATATCACATTTTCTTGCTTGGATTCTGGTATTTGAGGATTTCGTTTTACGATTGATATTTCCTAGGCGCACATTCATTGCACTCGATTCGTGTTTCATGTATCAGTTGTATTGATGCTCGTTTTGCGCATACCCATTGCACTTGATTTTGGTTATACATTCTGAGATTTTGATTTTATTTCATGCATATGGGTCACATATGATTCTGGCTTATGTTTTCGGTATAGTTTTTATGCACTTTTCGTACTTTGATTTAGTTTTGTGCACGCTGATGCATGTAGTTGTGAGTTTGTTTATCGCGGTGTACTTAATTTTGTTACGGTGTATGTCGTATACCGCTGATTTCAATTTTGATATGTGATATTGTTTTCGTGTACTCTAGTGCACTGGATTTATGTTTTCATGCACCTTGTGCACTCGATTGAGATTTTGCGCATACTTGGCGCACTTGATGCGGTTTTGTGCACACCATATGCACTAAATCGGGATTTTTCGTGCATATTAGATGCACCCAATATTGTTGTCGTGCACACCCGTTGCACTTGAAAGATGTTTTGGTGCACACCGGTTGCACTCAGTTTTGCTTCTGTGCATATTCGTGGTATCTGTATTTGGTTTCGATGTCCGTGCGCACCAGACGCACGTGGTATTCTTGTCTACATTCTTGGGGTGATTTACTACTGAGCAACATATTTTATGATATTTACTATTTGGTTTGGTAATCGAGCAGGGCTGTGCTGAGAACAATACCTGAATAATGTTTTTTTTGCATGCATCGATAGTTAGCGAAGGGATTTCCAAAAAGGAGCTATAGTCTCAATATTTTTCCTACGTGTCCGAGATGACACGAAACATTTTACAAAGGAAACCCTTATACACTATTTTCAAAAAAATGGCGGGACGTATATGTTAAATAAGGAATATATATATATATAGATATTTTTACAATAAATGTCCGCTAGTTGTGCCGTGATACGCGCATCGCACGGTGATTTGAAACAGCTTTTGCATGCACTTGATTTCAGTTGTCTTAAAGATTTTACAACGATGCGTACTATATACTTGTTATAATTTTAAGTACATCATGTCGGTTTTCGTAACGGATTTTGACATTTGTATTTTCACCATAACTCCGATGATTGCGTGACTTGACGGAGTTTTGCTTTTGAGTTTGACCCTCATCTTTATGCGTATGTATTGCGCTAGGATATGTTTTGTGTATTCATGATCTCGGAGCCCCGTTGATTTGATTTACTGGCTGAAATATTTTAAGTTTTTTGGCGGGTTTAAATTTAAATTCGGGGACCGAATTTATTTAAGGGGGGGAGATTGTAACATTTTAGGGAAATAAAATATTTTTTTCGGGATTAAATAATTTATTTTACGAATGGAAGGGTTATATTTGAGATGTATTTAGTGGTCCCAACCTTAATGTTAGTATTTTGGGACAACCCGAGACATAGCAAATGAAAGAAAATTTCTAAATAAAAATAAAATATAAATATATATACTAATTCCTTACCCACACCCTCACAATTTCAGTCCCTAATTCCCCACTTAGTTTTTTTCCCTAGTTCCTTTATATAGTCCTTGTTGCCCCCTTTTTCTTTCTCCCCTATTGGAAAATTCCATAACAAAAGAAAAACTTTCCCATCCCATCCTCCGAGAGAGATCCGAGGCGCGCCCTCGTCGCCGTCGACGTCTTTCCTCCGTCTCCCCCCCCAAATTCAAACCCTAACCCTATTGATGGCACGTGCGACATCTCCTCCCCTGAGCCAGGCGTGCTTCCCGTTCTTCTCCGACTACGTCGTCTTCAACGTCGTGGCCAAGAAGAAGGCGGATCCCCAAGAATGGGCGTGCCTCTCCCGCGTCTCTACCCGCTTCGCCTCCCTCATCGCCACCTACTGCTTCCGATCGAGATGCCTTCCGATCGAGCTGCCTTCATCGCAGCTCACGCCTTCTCTTTCTCCTCTACAAGCTCCCAATCGTCATCGGCGCCACCAACGACGACATCCCGAACCTCGCAGTGTTTTCCCCCTCGGCCGTATTCCAGTGGGTCGCCGCTAGCATTGTGCCTTTCATTCCCGCAGTGAGGATTTCAGTCGTCGCCGTCGGGAACGAGGTGCTCGAGTCGAACGACGCGGGGTTGGCATCTCTGCTGCTGCCGGCGATGCCGTCTTTCCACAGGTATACTTCACAAGGGTAGCGGTTATTGCTTTGTTTGCTTGAGTTATGTGATGATTTATTGTGTTATTGGCATTGGGTGTAAGTCGATGCACAACAACCCACGACTTGCAGGGAGGCGGAATAATGAAAAACGATCTTGTTCTTTGCGTAAACATCGACTAACCGAGAATCTTTGCTAAACTATAACTAACAAGAATCATAGAAGTTATCAACTACTATGGAAAGTGATTATACCTAATGAACCGTGTTCTTCATCTTTTTGTTCTCCACCTCCTCTCCGGCCTTCTCTGTGTAGTAGATGATCCACCCGAGAGCTTTACTTCAAGCTTCACCTCTAACTTGAGGTAACTAGGTTTCTTAAAGTGTTAATCTAAGTAACCTAGGTGATATAGAGAAGTGTTATGGATTAAATAGTCTTTACTAATCCTTGGTCTCAACACATGAGAGGGAAGGATTAGGGTTTGAAGAGAGAGAGCTTGAGGAGAGAGAAGGTGAGCAAGAGAATGAGAAGAGAAAATGAACTCATTTGAATATATATGAAGCATAATGTTTTATGAAATAAATCTATTAAATCATTTAACAACCATGCTTCATTCATTCACTTCAGTGATTCATCTCATGAGTCATTACATCAATAAATGATGCATTAACTCCATGGATGAATCACACAAATGAGTCATTAATGTTAGTGTATATGCCCTAGAGGCCATTACTGTATCATACTAGTTTGTATATTACTTGATGGAAGCTTGGGATATTCACCTTGTATAAACAATCTTGCTCAATATAGTAGTATGCTACTTGGTTTGTTTCTACTTCAATGTGTACTTGTGTTTATTTCAGTATATCACTTATACGCATTAGTGGAGCCCTTAGGATCTTTGCTTGATTACCAGCGTTGTGATGGCAGTCACACTAGTGGGGGCTGGGTAATCTATAAGCACATCCTTATACAGGTCCCTAGTCGCAGGACTATCGAGACAGGGCATCGATACTCCGGAATAGACTAGCGTATGCGCTTCTCATCCCAGTGTGGGAAATGGTCTGTCCCACAGCCATCAGTACGTCGTACTGGAGATAGTATACGGGTGCTCGTTGGGTTACGAGTACACTGGACAGGACTCGTCGGGAACTGACAGGTTGGTATTATACCTATCGTCAGTTATCAGTTCCCAGGTGACATGAGTACAGCTTAGTCCGCTGACTTGACACTGGCACTTCGCCTCGAGTGTGTTCCCACTGCACTTTGATCACTACCCTACCACGGCTCAAAGGAGTCGTGCAAACAGGTGGTGGTTGGGTGCAGTCCCGAAGCACTTGGAGGCAGTGACGGTTAGACAGGATTCGTCTCTCCCGGTATTGGGGGTTGACATCGCGCTGTGTCTAGGAGAGCCATTACACGAGTAGTCCCTGGCCAGGGCAAGCGAGGTATACTGGTAGGCTTCCAGTGTTATCTTAGGGTGTTTTGGGCTTCACTCCGACACGACTTGTACCGCTATTGGGGGACTGACGTTTTACCGCCCCCTAGGCCCGACATGCGATGTATCAGACGAACAGACCGGACTGTACGGAGACTGTCACATTCAGACTCGGTAGGAGTACCGATGGGGTTTCACCTCGTCAGCCTTCTTGTCGACATCTACCTGGGGACCGTTACGCACAGCTAGTGCCGCTTGCGGTCTGTGGTTAAACCCACTGCCAGCGTAGTGTCGAGTCTTTAGAGTCCCACACAGAGGGTATTCGCCTCTGGGCAAAACAGAGTAGAGGTCGCATGGTTTTGCGACAGGGTTCGTTCTCATCCGCGCACTTGTGCACGTTTGGAGTCCGGACTGTTTTTACTGGCTGGCTCTGGTTTGAGTCAGATACCGGTATATGTTTTGGGGTTGCTTTTATCTCTCAGTATTCATGTTCCTCGGAACAAGAATGCAGGTGTGTATGCACAGTTATTTGAGGAGGAGGAAGATGACTTTCATTAGGGTTTCGGAACGGGTGCGTATGCACAGTTGACAGTCGTCTTTTTCCAAACCCTAATGGATTTATGTTATATCAATTAATAATATTAATAAAATGAAATTGTATCATGGTTGGTTTTTGTTGACTAGTTGACCATGGTTGACTTGTTGACCATGGTTGAAGTTTTGACCATCATCATTACAAAAGCAAGATGCTTTTTGATTCTTGCAAAACATTTATTGTTTGAAATGATAATGGTCATTCCTAAACCTTCCATCAACTATTTCATTTTCATTTTTATTATTAATTAGATAATTCTTTTTCTTTTGGCTTTATGGTTGCAAGAAAGAAAAAAGAGAGCTCATTATCTCATTTAGCTTCTCTCTCCTCACTTCATCTTCTTCCTCCTCTAGCTAAAGAGAACCCTTCTCATGTGTTGAGAATCCCTCTCTTTAAAAAGATAAGCACCCCTTAGACACTCTCTACTCATTCTAGGTTCAAGGTTTAGCAAGCCGGAAACCCTAGTTGACTCAAAGTTCGAGGAAGAGCCCAAAGGTTGAACCCTCAGGTGGATCCATCTTCGACGGAAGAAGGCTACGAGGAAAGAACCATCAACCTCCACAATGTTTGAAGAAGAAGGAGTTCAAGTTTAGGTATAACCATCTTGATCCGAGTAGCTAACTCTCTTTAGCAAAGTATGCTAGTTTTAGTTTAGTTAAAGATCCCGACTTTGCTTAGTCCATGTTGCCCCTTGCGCTAAAAATTTGATTTTTATACCGTTTCCGCCTCCTCGTAAGAACCGGGGGTCGCAACGTGGACTTACAGTGGTATCAGAGCCTAACTAAACTTAAACTAGCTTGGTAGTGAAGTGTAACGAAGTTCGGAACCGAAAAAAATCACAAAACCGGAAAAACTAAAACCCTAAGTTTCTGTTGAAATTTTTTCTGCTCTAAATGAAAAACTTTATACTTGAAAATTCGGCTCAGGGTTTTGTGTGAACACCCATGAAAAACGATCCACTGTTTCGTTCAAACCGCCGCGCTTCCGCGGCACGAGGTAGGCATGTGCCGCGGAACCGCCGCCGTTTGTCGTCTTCTCTGCATCGTTTTTCGTGCAGTGTGTGTCTGTGTTGGTTTTGGGATTTTTAAAATATATTATATGTGCCCAGATTTTCCAGAACTGAAATTTACTTTTGGGGTCCTATAATTCCGTATTTTTCCGAACTTCACTGCACTTTGACTATGATGGTTATATCTATGATGCTTGCATGTATTGAACGTCGGCTAATCGCTATAAGACGATTGGTCGGGGTTATACATGATCTGTGTTTGACATTGGAATGTGTATATGAATGTGTTGGACTGTCGCGGGTGAATAGCCGGGGTGGATGTGAGATGAGCTTTTGTTTTTCTTTCATTCATTGTAAATGTAAATTGATGTAATATTATTATTTGTTTGGCCGCACAACCGGGTCGGGGTTGTAGCCGTCATTGTATAATTCTTTTTACTGTTTTTGCTCCTAGGATAGACCCATGGAGGGGGTGCACAAACTACCGAGTACTTGGCGGGTAGTTTGCCGCACCCGTAAGGGTCTTGGGTGGGGTATTTGGCTATTCACCGCGACCGTGTTATCCGCTTTTCGTTCCAGGCTCGAAAGGAATGCGGATTGCTAGTATATCCAATGTATTCATCTGTGATCTGTAATGTCTATCATTGCTTTCTATTTAGGCGTTGCTTATGTTTTACAGCCGCGCTAGCCCAGCCCCCGCTCTGTCGTTAGTTAAGTAACCTAACGAGTGATGACGGGACCCCGTGGCGAATGCGAATGGCATAAGCGTACATCATATTTTGGTTGTTTTCTGCAATGGTAGGATTTAAATGATGGGACGCATTAAAAGTACTAATGCAAGAATATCACGCATTAAAAGAACTAATGCAAGATAATAAACCAAGCTAAAGTCGTTGGAACACTTTCGAAAAACCACTCGGTTCTTTTCAAAACTAACTTTTAAATACGGAGATTGAGCCACTCCTTTTAAAAGCTATCTCGTTCCATCGACTATATCAAGTTCACTACGTTCACGGTTTCGCCAAAACCATCCATAGCCCTCCGTCGTTTCACATGAATAGTCAATAGTATTCAAGCTGTGTTTGTTGGCCAAAGTCAAGGCATAGTGATTGGTAGCTGTTGGGTATTCATGTGCAGCATAGATAGATGCGTTGGTTTGGAACAGTCGTACTGCCTTGTTGGCCAAAGTCAAGGGTAGGTACGGGTGGATTCAAATTAACCTGGAGAACGACGGGTAGAACTTGACATGTGACTTATGATTTGTTGGCCAAAGTCAAGGTCATAAGAGCATGGGGCAAAAATCCACATCGGGAGTTTCATAAGTACTGAAACTTGCTAGATTTGCATACCATTTGGAGTGTGGTGATTCTGGTAGGATTCCTTCAGTTTCGTCACACGATGATATTTGGATCCCGATCCTACTGTGAGTATATGCTACTCCTCGGGAAATTTCTCACTAAACGATCAATGCTATAAACCTAGTAGGTGCCTAGAAAGGTGTTAGCGGGGCTACGCCCCCAGGGAAAAGAGGTTATTTAATTAAGGAACTTCGCGAAAGCGTTGGAAAACCTCCCTCGAAGTACCGACACTGGCCTGGCTGAACGGTTAAGCAAGTATTGTACGGTGGGATTGATTCCGACTAATTCTTCCTTTATGGTTTGAGGAGGGATTCGAGAGACAGTGGGAGCCATCCTGTTTAGACAAATTAAAAACCATTCTAAATTTGCAAGAGCATCGTGCTAAAGTGTTTCTTCTCTCCCCCCTGCAGCGACCAAATCGAAATGACTGGACTTAAGTTACTTCTAGATAAAAACATATTGACAGGGCCGAACTGTAAGTCCATATTGCGACCCCCGGTTCTTACGGGGAGGCGGAAACGGTATAAAAAACAAATTTTTATCGCAAGAGGCAACATGGACTAAACAAGGTCGGGATCGTGTCTAAACTAAACTAGCATACAAGCTAAAGAGTCTTAGCTACTCGGATGAAGGTTATACCTAAACTTGAACTCCTTCTTCTTCAAACCTAGTAGAGGTTGATGGTTCTTGCCTTGTAGCCTTCTTCCGTCGAAGATGGATCCACCTCGAAGGTTCAACCTTTGGGCGCTTCCTCGATCTTTGAGTGAACTAGGGTTTCCGGCTTGCTAAACCTTGAACCTAGAATGAGTAGAGAGTGTTTAAGGGGTGCTTTTCTTTTAAAAGAGAAGGATTCTCAACACGTGAGAAGGTTTCTCTTTGCTAGAGGAAGAAGAAGATGAAGAGAGGAGAGAGAAGCTAAATGAGATAATGAACTATCTTTTTCTTTCTTGCAACCATAATGCCAAAAGAAAAGAATTATCTAAATAATAATAATTCAAAATAAGAATAGTTGATGGTAATTTGGAATGACCACTATCATGCTTCATTTAATGAAATGTAAGCATGAATCAAGGAGGATCTTTACAAAGCATGATGGTGGTCAACATTCAACCATGGTCAACAAGTCAACCATGGTCAACAAGTCAACAAAATCAACCATAACATTATTCTCATTTAATTACTATTATTAATAGATAATCCATAAAACCATTAGGGTTTGGAAAATGATAACCGTCAATTGTGCATACGCACCCGTTCCGAAACCCTAATGAAAGTCATCTTCCTCCTCCTCAAAAAACTGTGCATACACACCTGCATTCTTGTTCCGAGGAACATGAATACTGAGAGATAAAAGCAACCCCAAAACATATACCAGTATCCGGCTCAAACCAGAGCCTGCTGGCAATATCAGTCCGGACTCCAAACGTGCACAAGTGCGCGGAGGAGAACGAACCCTGTCGCAAAACCATGCGACCTCTACTCTGTTTTGCCCAGAGGCGAATACCCTCTGTGTGGGACTCTAAAGACTCGACACTACGCTGGCAGTGGGTTTAACCACAGACCGCAAGCGGCACTAGCTGTGCGTAACGGTCCCCAGGTAGATGCCGACAAGAAGGCTGACGAGGTGAAACCCCATCTGTACTCCTACTGAGTCTGAATGTGACAGTCTCCGTACAGTCCGGTCTGTTCGTCTGATACATCGCATGTCGGGCCTAGGGGGCGGTAAAACGTCAGTCCCCAAATAGCGGTACAAGTCGTGTCGGAGTGAAGCCCAAAACACCCTGAGATAACACTGGAACCTATCAGTATATCTCGCTTGCCCTGGCCAGGGACTACTCGTGTAATGGCTCTCATAGACACAGCGCGATGTCAACCCCCAATACCGGGAGAGACGAATCCTGTCTAACCGGCACTGCCTCCAAGTGCTTCGGGACTGCACCCAACCACCACCTGTTTGCACGACTCCTTTGAGCCGTGGTAGGGTAGTGATCAAAGTGCAGTGGGAACACACTCGAGGCGAAGTGCTAGTATCAAGTCAGCGGACTAAGCTGTACTCATGTCACCTGGGAACTGATGACTGACGATAGGTATAATACCAACCTGTCAGTTCCCGACGAGTCCTGTCCAGTGTACTCGTAACCTAACGAGCACCCGTATACTATCTCTAGTACGACGTACTGATGGCTGTGGGACAGACCATCTCCCACACTGGGATGAGAAGCGCATACGCTAGTCTACTCCGGAGTATCGATGCCCTGTCTCGATGGTTCTGCGACTAGGGACCTGTATAAGGATGTGCTTATAGATTACCCAGCCCCCACTAGTGTGACTGCCATCGCAACGCTGGTAATCAAGTAAAGATCCTAAGGGCACCACTAATGCGTATAAGTGATATAGTAAAATAAACACAAGTACACATTGAAGTAGAAACAAACCAAGTAGCATACTACTATATTGAGCAAGATTGTTTATACAAGGTGAATATCCCAAGCTTCCATTAAGTAATATACAAACTAGTATGATACAGTAATGGCCTCTAGGGCATATACACTAACAATCTCCCACTTGCACTAAGGCCATGTACTGGCGTATCGAAGACCTATCATCTCGATCAGCCGCTCGAACTGAGTCTGGGGTAGGGCCTTGGTGAATGGATCTGCAGTGTTCTCTTCTGAAGCAACCCTCCGAACCTCGATCTCCTTGCGATCCACGATCTCCCTGATCAGGTGATACCGCCTCAAGATGTGCCTGGATCTCTGATGGGACCTGGGTTCCTTCGCTAAAGCTATAGCCCCGTTGTTGTCGCAATACAGAGGTATTGGGTCAACAATGGACGGAACCACCTGAAGTTCTTTTAAGAACTTCTTTATCCAGACAGCTTCTTTTGCGGCATCAGATGCAGCGATGTATTCCGCTTCCATAGTCGAGTCTGCAACGGTTTCCTGTTTGGAGCTCTTCCAACACACCGCCCCTCCATTGAGGGTAAAGACAAAACCCGACATGGACTTGGAATCATCCTTGTCACTCTGGAAGCTGGAGTCAGCAAAGGCCTCGATCTGGAGGTCTTTTCCGCCATACACCAAGAACATCTCCTTAGTCCTTCTCAGGTACTTGAGAATGTTCTTTACCGCTATCCAGTGTTTCTCCCCAGGGTTTGACTGATACCGGCTTACCACACTCAGTGCATAAGCTACATCCGGTCTGGTACACAACATCGCATACATTATAGAGCCTATTGCAGAAGCGTAGGGTATAATAGACATGCGATCCCTCTCCAAATCAGTCTTGGGAGACATCTCTTTAGAGAGGGTGATCCCGTGACAAGCCGGTAGGTTACCGCGCTTGGAATCTTCCATACTGAATCTTTTCACTATGGTGTCGATGTACCTGGACTGAGAAAGTCCTAATATCCTCTTGGATCTATCACGATGGATCCGGATCCCCAGGATGTATGAGGCATCACCCAGGTCTTTCATGGAGAACCTGTGTGACAAGAACCCCTTGACAGATTGTAGCATAGGAATGTCATTTCCTATTAAGAGAATGTCATCCACGTATAAAACGAGGAATACTACAGTTCTCTCTACAAATCTACTATAGATGCATGGTTCATCTGGATTTTTGATAAAGTCAAATTCCTTGACCGTCTCATCAAAACAGATGTTCCAACTCCGCGATGCCTGCTTTAGTCCATAGATGGACTTAAGCAACTTGCACACCTTTCCGCTGCTCCCACTCTGAATGAAACCCTCTGGCTGATCCATATAGACACACTCCTCTAAATTTCCATTCAGAAAAGCGGTCTTTACGTCCATCTGCCAAATCTCATAATCGTGGAAGGCAGCAATGGCAAGAAGGATCCGAATGGATTTCAGCATAGGCACTGGAGAAAAGGTTTCGTCATAGTCCAAGCCAGGTCTTTGACGGAAACCGTTTGCTACAAGTCTAGCTTTATAGGTCTCAACCTGTCCATCTACACCAATCTTCCTTTTGAAGATCCACTTGCATCCTACGGGTTTTACCCCGTCTGGAGCAATGTCCAACGTCCATACTTTGTTGGTGTACATGGACTCCATTTCGGTCCGCATTGCATCCAGCCATTTTACCGAGTCAACGCTCTGAACGGCCTGCTGGAAGCTAGTAGGCTCATCATAATCTATGATGCAATCCTCTCTATCCCCGTCTATGAGAAAACCGTAGTATCTCTCGGGCGGATGAGACTGCCTACTACTCCTGCGGAGCGGCGTAGGAATGTCCTGTTCTTTCGAACCCTCTGGTTCCTCTAAGATTTCAGTAATGGTTTGTGGTTCTGGAACTTCTTCCAGTTCTACTGCGCTCCCACTTATCTGATTTTCCAAAAACTCAGTTTCCAAGAAGTAGGCATGACGAGAAACAAGAACTTTTTGTTCCTCTTCGTAGTAGAAAAGATACCCCTTGGAGTTCTTTGGGTATCCCACAAACTTGCACTGTACTGAGCGTGCCTCGAGCTTGTCCGCATGCTGCTTTTTTACAAAAGCCGGACATCCCCATGTCTTAAAGGATTTAAGACAGGGGTTCTTCCCACTCCACATCTGATATGGTGTGGTAGGCACTGTCTTAGTAGGAACTTGGTTCAAGAGATGTGCAGCTGTTTCCAGTGCATAACCCCAGAAAGATCGCGGTAACTCAGCCTTACTCATCATGGAACGAACCATATCCAATAGGGTTCGATTCCTCCTTTCCGATACACCGTTATGTTGCGGAGTGTATGGAGGAGTACACTGAGAGAGAATTATATTCTCTTTTAAATAGTCCAGGAACTCGGCACTCAAGTATTCTCCACCTCGATCCGATCTTAGAATCTTAATACTTTTGCCTGTTTGTTTTTCAACTTCATTCTTGTAATCCCGAAATTTCTCAAAGGCCTCGGATTTGTGCTTCATTAAGAAGACATGTCCATACCTAGAGAAATCGTCTGTGAAAGTAATGAAGTATGAATAACCGCTTCGCGCATGTGTAGACATTGGACCGCACACGTCGCTGTGTACGAGTCCCAAGAGCTCGCTTGCTCTTTCTCCGTGTCCAGTGAACGGAGTCTTTGTCATCTTTCCCATGAGACAAGATTCACAAGTGGCATAAGACTGATACTCGAACGTATCCAAGTATCCTTCTTTATGTAACTTAGTCAACCGTGTCTCATTGATGTGACCCAGTCTACAATGCCATAAGAAAGCCTGATTGATATCTGGAGACTTTCTTTTGTGTGTATTCTGGACATTGAAAATCTGTGGTTGGTTTAACACGTATATACCATTGCTCAGTGTACCTGACCCAATCAGAACTTGATTAAGGTGAATGTTTACAACATTACTTACAAACGCAAATTCATAACCTTCTTTAGAAACTAAAGATACAGAAATGATATTACAAGTTGCGTTGGGTACAAAAAAGCAATTACGCAAAACCAAAACATGCCCATCTGTCATTCCCAGGTGATAGTCCCCCACGGCTTTAGCATCCATGCTAGCTCCGTTCGCAACTCTGAGGGTCATGTCACCTGCCTTCAAAAACTTACGGTTTCTCAACGCCTGCAAAGAATTACAGATATGAGATCCTGATCCGGTATCCAATACCCAGGAAGTAGAGTTTATAGAAAGACAGTTTTCAATAACATACACACCTGAAGCTGAAGCCGCAACCTGCTTCAGTTCCTGTGTCCTGGCCTTCCAAGCCCTGCAATCTTTCTTCCAGTGTCCACTCTTATGACAATAGAAGCATTCTTCCTTTCCAACAAGCTTCCCCGCAATCTTTGTTGCCTTTTCCTTTCCCTTCGTACCCACTTTACTAACACCGCCTCTTGGTTTGGCGGGGGCTTTCTTCCTCTTTCCCTTGGCTTTCGCCTTGGACCTAGAGGAAGAAGATCATCCTACAAACAAAGCGGGTGTTTCCCTACCCTTCTGTAGGGTGCCCTCTGCGCTCCTCAGCATGTTGAGGAGTTCTGAAAGTTCAACTTCCTTTTCTTGCAAGTTGAAATTCAGTATGAACTGGGCGTAAGTGGATGGAAGGGACTGGAGAATTATATCCGTGTAGAGTTCACTGTCCAACGTGGTCCCAAGTTCCGTGAGCTCCTCAGTGTAGCCAATCATCTTAAGCACGTGGTCCGCTACCGATGATCCGACGGCCAACTTTTTCGAAAACAACTTCTTCGACACTTCGTATCTTGCGATACGAGACTGCTCTCCATACAGTTCTTTTGTATGGAGAAATATGGATTCCAAATCCATATTCTCGTGCCTCCTCTGATGTTCGTTGTCCATCGAGGCAAGTACGAGGCACCTGGCCTTCGCGCTGTCAATCTCCCAAGTCTTACGGATTTCCTTATCCGCGACGCTGGAGGTGGGACTTGGGACGAGGGGAGCTTTGGTGGTAAGAAGATACCCCAGCTTGTCGTAAGTGATTGCCAACTTGACATTCCTGAGCCAATCTTTGTAGTTTGGCCCTGTCAATATGTTTTTATCTAGAATCAACTTAAGTCCAGTCATTTCGATTTGGTCGCTGCAGGGGGGAGAGAAGAAACACTTTAGCACGATGCTCTTGCAAGTTTAGAATGGTTTTTAATTTGTCTAAACAGGATGGCTCCCACTGTCTCTCGAATCCCTCCTCAAACCACAAAGGAAGAATTAGCCGGGATCAATCCCACCGTGCAATACTTGCTTAACCGTTCAGCCAGGCCAGTGTCGGTACTTCGAGGGAGGTTTTCCAACGCTTTCGCGAAGTTCCTTAATTAAATAACCTCTTTTCCCTGGGGGCGTAGCCCCGCTAACACCTTTCTAGGCACCTACTAGGTTTATAGCATTGATCGTCTAGTGAGAAATTTCCCGAGGAGCAGCATATACTCACAGTAGGATCGGGATCCAAATATCATTGCGTGACGAAACTGAAGGAATCCTACCAGAATCACCACACTCCGAATGGTATGCAAATCTAGCAAGTTTCAGTACTTATGAAACTCCCGATGTGGATTTTTTCCCCATGCTCTTATGACCTTGACTAAGGCCAACAAATCATAAGTCACATGTCAAGTTCTACCCGTCGTTATCCAGGTTAATTTGAATCCACCCGTATCTACCCTTGACTATGGCCAACAAGGCAATACGACTGTCCCAAACCAACGCATTCTATCTATGCAACATATGAATACCCACCAGCTACCAAACACTGTGCCTTGACTAAGGCCAACAAACACAGCTTGAATACCATTGAATATTCATATGAAACGACGGAGGGCTACGAATGGTTTTGGTGAAACCGTGAACGTAGTGAACTTGATATAATCGATGGAACGAGATAGCTTTTAGAAGGAGTGGCTCAAACTCCGCATTTAAAAGTTAGTTTTGAAAAGAACCGAGTGGTTTTTCGAAAGTGTTCCAACGATTTTAATTTGGTTTATTATCTTGCATTAGTTCTTTTAATGCGTGATATTCTTGCATTAGTACTTTTAATGTGTCCCATCATTTAAATCCTACCATTGCAGAAAACAACCAAAATATGACGTACGCTTATGCCATTCGCATTCGCCACGGGGTCCCGTCATCACTCGTTAGGTTACTTAACTAACGACAGAGCGGGGGCTGGGCTAGCGCGGCTGTAAAACATAAGCAACGCCTAAATAGAAAGCAATGATAGACATTACAGATCACAGATGAATACATTGGATATACTAGCAATCCGCAATCCTTTCGAGCCTGAAACGAAAAGCGGATAACACTGTCGCGGTGAATAGCCAAATACCCCACCCAAGACCCCTACGGGTGCGGCAAACTACCCGCCAAGTACCCGGCAGTTTGTGCATCCCTCCATGGGTCTATCCTAGGAGCAAAAACAGTAAAAAGAATTATACAATGATGGCTACAACCCCGACCCGGTTGTGCGGCCAAACAAATAATAATTATTACATCAATTTACATTTACAATAAATGAAAGAAAAACAAAAGCTCATCTCACATCCACCCCGGCTATTCACCCGCGACAGTCCAACACATTCATATACACATTCCAATATCAAACACAGATCATGTATAACCCCGACTAATCGTCTTATAGCGATTAGCCGACGTTCAATACATGCAAGCATCACAGATATAACCATCATAGTCAAAGTGCAGTGAAGTTCGGAAAAATACGGAATTATAGGACCCCAAAAGTGAATTTCAGTTCTGGAAAATCTGGGCACATATAATATATCTGAAAAATCCCAAAATCCCACCATAAGAACACTGCACGAAAAACGATGCAGAGAGGAAAACAAACGGCGGCGGTTCCGCGGCACATGCCTACCTCGTGCCGCGGAACCGCGGCGGTTTGAACGAATTAGGGCATCGTTTTTCTTGGGTGTTCTCACAAAACCCTGAGACGAATTTACAAGTATAACGTTTTTCATTTTGAGCCAAAAAAAAATTTCAACAGAAACTCAGGTTTTGTAATTTTCCGGTTTTGTGACTTTTTCGGTTCCGAACTTCGTTACACTTCACTACCAAGCTAGTTTAAGTTTAGTTAGGCTCTGATACCACTGTAAGTCCATATTGCGACCCCCGGTTCTTACGGGGAGGCGGAAACGGTATAAAAAACAAATTTTTATCGCAAGAGGCAACATGGACTAAACAAGGTCGGGATCGTGTCTAAACTAAACTAGCATTCAAGCTAAAGAGTCTTAGCTACTCGGATGAAGGTTATACCTAAACTTGAACTCCTTCTTCTTCAAATCTAGTAGAGGTTGATGGTTCTTGCCATGTAGCCTTCTTCCGTCGAAGATGGATCCACCTCGAAGGTTCAACCTTTGGGCTCTTCCTCAATCTTTGAGTGAACTAGGGTTTCCGGCTTGCTAAACCTTGAACCTAGAATAAGTAGAGAGTGTTTAAAGGGTGCTTTTCTTTTAAAAGAGAAGGATTCTCAACACGTGAGAAGGTTTCTCTTTGCTAGAGGAAGAAGAAGATGAAGAGAGGAGAGAGAAGCTAAATGAGATAATGAACTATCTTTTTCTTTCTTGCAACCATAATGCCAAAAGAAAAGAATTATCTAAATAATAATAATTCAAAATAAGAATAGTTGATGGTAATTTGGAATGACCACTATCATGCTTCATTTAATGAAATGTAAGCATGAATCAAGGAGGATCTTTACAAAGCATGATGGTGGTCAACATTCAACCATGGTCAACAAGTCAACCATGGTCAACAAGTCAACAAAATCAACCATAACATTATTCTCATTTAATTACTATTATTAATAGATAATCCATAAAACCATTAGGGTTTGGAAAATGATAACCGTCAATTGTGCATACGCACCCGTTCCGAAACCCTAATGAAAGTCATCTTCCTCCTCCTCAAAAAACTGTGCATACACACCTGCATTCTTGTTCCGAGGAACATGAATACTGAGAGATAAAAGCAACCCCAAAACATATACCAGTATCCGGCTCAAACCAGAGCCTGCTGGCAATATCAGTCCGGACTCCAAACGTGCACAAGTGCGCGGAGGAGAACGAACCCTGTCGCAAAACCATGCGACCTCTACTCTGTTTTGCCCAGAGGCGAATACCCTCTGTGTGGGACTCTAAAGACTCGACACTACGCTGGCAGTGGGTTTAACCACAGACCGCAAGCGGCACTAGCTGTGCGTAACGGTCCCCAGGTAGATGCCGACAAGAAGGCTGACGAGGTGAAACCCCATCTGTACTCCTACTGAGTCTGAATGTGACAGTCTCCGTACAGTCCGGTCTGTTCGTCTGATACATCGCATGTCGGGCCTAGGGGGCGGTAAAACGTCAGTCCCCAAATAGCGGTACAAGTCGTGTCGGAGTGAAGCCCAAAACACCCTGAGATAACACTGGAACCTATCAGTATATCTCGCTTGCCCTGGCCAGGGACTACTCGTGTAATGGCTCTCCTAGACACAGCGCGATGTCAACCCCCAATACCGGGAGAGACGAATCCTGTCTAACCGGCACTGCCTCCAAGTGCTTCGGGACTGCACCCAACCACCACCTGTTTGCACGACTCCTTTGAGCCGTGGTAGGGTAGTGATCAAAGTGCAGTGGGAACACACTCGAGGCGAAGTGCTAGTATCAAGTCAGCGGACTAAGCTGTACTCATGTCACCTGGGAACTGATGACTGACGATAGGTATAATACCAACCTGTCAGTTCCCGACGAGTCCTGTCCAGTGTACTCGTAACCTAACGAGCACCCGTATACTATCTCTAGTACGACGTACTGATGGCTGTGGGACAGACCATCTCCCACACTGGGATGAGAAGCGCATACGCTAGTCTACTCCGGAGTATCGATGCCCTGTCTCGATAGTCCTGCGACTAGGGACCTGTATAAGGATGTGCTTATAGATTACCCAGCCCCCACTAGTGTGGCTGCCATCACAACGCTGGTAATCAAGCAAAGATCCTAAGGGCTCCACTAATGCGTATAAGTGATATAGTAAAATAAACACAAGTACATATTGAAGTAGAAACAAACCAAGTAGCATACTACTATATTGAGCAAGATTGTTTATACAAGGTGAATATCCCAAGCTTCCATTAAGTAATATACAAACTAGTATGATACAGTAATGGCCTCTAGGGCATATACACTAACACAAACTACAAAGATTGGCTCAGGAATGTCATGTTGGCAATCACTTACGACAAGCTGGGGTATCTTCTTACCACCAAAGCTCCCCCCGTCCCAGGTCCCACCTCCAGCGTCGCGGATAAGGAAATCCGTAAGACTTGGGAGATTGACAGCGCGAAGGCCAGGTGCCTCGTACTTGCCTCGATGGACAACGATCATCAGAGGAGGCACGAGAATATGGATTTGGAATCCATATTTCTTCATACAAAAGAACTGTATGGAGAGCAGTCTCGTATCGCAAGATACGAAGTGTCGAAGAAGTTATTTTCGACAAAGTTGGCCGTCGGATCATCGGTAGCGGACCACGTGCTTAAGATGATTGGCTACACTGAGGAGCTCGCGGAACTTGGGACCACGTTGGACAGTGAACTCTATACGGATATAATTCTCCAGTCCCTTCCATCCACTTACGCCCAGTTCATACTGAATTTCAACTTGCAAGAAAAGGAAGTTGAACTTTCAGAACTCCTCAACATGCTGAGCAGCGCAGAGGGCACCCTACAGAAGGGTAGGGAAACACCCGCTTTGTTTGTAGGAGGATCTTCTTCCTCTAGGTCCAAGGCGAAAGCCAAGGGAAAGAGGAAGAAAGCCCCCGCCAAACCAAGAGGCGGTGTTAGTAAAGTGGGTACGAAGGGAAAAGAAATGGCAACAAAGATTGCGGGGAAGCTTGTGGGAAAGGAGGAATGCTTCTATTGTCATAAGAGTGGACACTGGAAGAAAGATTGCAGGGCTTGGAAAGCCAGGACACAGGAACTGAAGCAGGTTGCGGCTTCAGCTTCAGGTGTGTATGTTATTGAAAACTGTCTTTCTATAAACTCTACTTCCTGGGTATTGGATACCAGATCAGGATCTCATATCTGTAATTCATTGCAGGCGTTGAGAAATCGTAGGTTTTTGAAGGAAGGTGACATGACCCTCAGAGTTGCAAACGGAGCTAGCATGGATGCTAAAGCCGTGGGGGACTATCACCTGGGAATGTCAGATGGGCATGTTTTGGTTTTGCGTAATTGCTTTTTTGTACCCAACGCAACTTGTAATATCATTTCTGTATCTTTGGTTTCTAAAGAAGGTTATGAATTTGCGTTTGTAAGTAATGTTGTAAACATTCACCTTAATCAAGTTCTGATTGGGTCAGGTACACTGAGCAATGGTATATACGTGTTAAACCAACCACAGATTTTCAATGTCCAGAATACACACAAAAGAAAGTCTCCAGATATCAATCAGGCTTTCTTATGGCATTGTAGACTGGGTCACATCAATGAGACACGGTTGACTAAGTTACATAAAGAAGGATACTTGGATCCATTCGAGTATCAGTCTTATGCCACTTGTGAATCTTGTCTCATGGGAAAGATGACAAAGACTCCGTTCACTGGACACGGAGAAAGAGCAAGCGAGCTCTTGGGACTCGTACACAGCGACGTGTACGGTCCAATGTCTACACATGCGCGAAGCGGTTACTCTTACTTCATTACTTTTACGGATGATTTCTCAAGGTACGGTTATGTCTTCTTAATGAAACATAAGTCCGAAGCCTTTGAAAAGTTCCAAGAATATAAGAATGAAGTAGAGAAACAGACCGGCAAAAGTATCAAGATTCTAAGATCGGATCGAGGTGGAGAATACTTAAGTGCCGAGTTCCTGAATTATTTAAAAGAGAACGGAATTCTCTCTCAGCTTACTCCTCCATACACTCCGCAACACAACGGTGTATCGGAGAGACGGAACCGAACCCTATTGGATATGGTACGGTCCATGATGAGCAACGCTGAGTTACCGCGATCATTCTGGGGGTATGCGCTAGAATCAGCTGCGTACCTTTTGAACCGAGTTCCTACTAAGACTGTGCCTACTACACCATATGAGATGTAGAGTGGGAAGAGACCCTATCTTAAGCACATTAAGACATGGGGATGTCCAGCTTTTATTAAAAAGCAGCATGCGGACAAGCTCGAGGCACGCTCAGTACAGTGTAAGTTCGTGGGATATCCAAAGAACTCCAAGGGATATTTCTTCTACTGTGAAGAGGAACAAAAAGTTCTTGTTTCTCGTCATGCCTACTTCTTGGAAACTGAGTTTTTGGAAAACCAGATAAGTGGGAGCACAGTAGAACTGGAAGAAATTCCAGAACCACGAGCTATTACTGAAACTTGGAGAAACCAGAGGGTTCAAAAGAACAGGACATTCCTACGCCGCTCCGCAGGAGTAGTAGGCAGTCTCATCCGCCCGAGAGATACCACGGTTTTCTCATAGACGGGGATAGAGAGGATTGCATCATAGATTATGATGAGCCTACTAGCTTCCAGCAGGCCGTTCAGAGCATTGACTCGGTAAAATGGCTGGATGCAATGCGGACCGAAATGGAGTCTATGTACACCAACAAAGTATGGACGTTGGACATTGCTCCAGACGGGGTAAAACCCGTAGGATGCAAGTGGATCTTCAAAAGGAAGATTGGTGTAGATGGACAGGTTGAGACCTATAAAGCTAGACTTGTAGCAAAGGGTTTCCGTCAAAGACCTGGCTTGGACTATGACGAAACCTTTTCTCCAGTGGCTATGCTGAAATCCATTCGGGTCCTTCTTGCCATTGCTGCCTTCCACGATTATGAGATTTGGCAGATGGACGTAAAGACCGCTTTTCTAAATGGAAATTTAGAGGAGTGCGTCTATATGGATCAGCCAGAGGGTTTCATTCAGAGTGGGAGCAGCGGAAAGGTGTGCAAGTTGCTTAAGTCCATCTATGGACTAAAGCAGGCATCGCGGAGTTGGAACATCTGTTTTGATGAGACGGTCAAGGAATTTGGCTTTATCAAAAATCCAGATGAACCATGCATCTATAGTAGATTTGTAGCGAGAACTGTAGTATTCCTCGTTTTGTACGTGGATGACATTCTCTTAATAGGAAATGACATTCCTATGCTACAATCTGTCAAGGGGTTCTTGTCACACATGTTCTCCATGAAAGACCTGGGTGATGCCTCATACATCCTGGGGATCCGGATCCATCGTGATAGATCCAAGAGGATATTAGGACTTTCTCAGTCCAGGTACATCGACACCATAGTGAAGAGATTCAGTATGGAAGATTCCAAGCGCGGTAACCTACCGGCTTGTCACGGGATCACCCTCTCTAAAGAGATGTCTCCCAAGACTGATTTGGAGAGGGATCGCATGTCTATTATACCCTACGCTTCTGCGGTAGGCTCTATAATGTATGCGATGTTGTGTACCAGACCGGATGTAGCTTATGCACTGAGTGTGGTAAGCCGGTATCAGTCAAACCCTGGGGAGAAACACTGGATAGCGGTAAAGAACATTCTCAAGTACCTAAGAAGGACTAAGGAGATGTTCTTGGTGTATGGCGGAAAAGACCTCCAGATCGAGGCCTTTGCTGACTCCAGCTTCCAGAGTGACAAGGATGATTCCAAGTCCATGTCGGGTTTTGTCTTTACCCTCAATGGAGGGGCGGTGTGTTGGAAGAGCTCCAAACAGGAAACCGTTGCAGACTCGACTATGGAAGCGGAATACATTGCTGCATCTGATGCCGCAAAAGAAGCTGTCTGGATGAGGAAGTTCTTAAAAGAACTTCAGGTGGTTCCGTCCATTGTTGACCCAATTCCTCTGTATTGCGACAACAACGGGGCTATAGCTTTAGCGAAGGAACCCAGGTCCCATCAGAGATCCAGGAACATCTTGAGGTGGTATCACCTGATCAGGGAGATCGTGGATCGCAAGGAGATCGAGGTTCGGAGGGTTGCTTCAGAAGAGAACACTGCAGATCCATTCACCAAGGCCTTACCCCAGACTCAGTTCGAGCGGCTGATCGAGATGATAGGTCTTCGATACGCCAGTACATGGCCTTAGTGCAAGTGGGAGATTGTTAGTGTATATGCCCTAGAGGCCATTACTGTATCATACTAGTTTGTATATTACTTGATGGAAGCTTGGGATATTCACCTTGTATAAACAATCTTGCTCAATATAGTAGTATGCTACTTGGTTTGTTTCTACTTCAATGTGTACTTGTGTTTATTTCAGTATATCACTTATACGCATTAGTGGAGCCCTTAGGATCTTTGTTTGATTACCAGCGTTGTGATGGCAGTCACACTAGTGAGGGCTGGGTAATCTATAAGCACATCCTTATACAGGTCCCTAGTCGCAGGACTATCGAGACAGGGCATCGATACTCCGGAGTAGACTAGCGTATGCGCTTCTCATCCCAGTATGGGAAATGGTCTGTCCCACAGCCATCAGTACGTCGTACTGGAGATAGTATACGGGTGCTCGTTGGGTTACGAGTACACTGGACAGGACTCGTCGGGAACTGACAGGTTGGTATTATACCTATCGTCAGTTATCAGTTCCCAGGTGACATGAGTACAGCTTAGTCCGCTGACTTGACACTGGCACTTCGCCTCGAGTGTGTTCCCACTGCACTTTGATCACTACCCTACCACGGCTCAAAGGAGTCGTGCAAACAGGTGGTGGTTGGGTGCAGTCCCGAAGCACTTGGAGGCAGTGACGGTTAGACAGGATTCGTCTCTCCCGGTATTGGGGGTTGACATCGCGCTGTGTCTAGGAGAGCCATTACACGAGTAGTCCCTGGCCAGGGCAAGCGAGGTATACTGGTAGGCTTCCAGTGTTATCTCAGGGTGTTTTGGGATTCACTCCGACACGACTTGTACCGCTATTGGGGGACTGACGTTTTACCGCCCCCTAGGCCCGACATGCGATGTATCAGACGAATAGACCGGACTGTACGGAGACTGTCACATTCAGACTCAGTAGGAGTACCGATGGGGTTTCACCTCGTCAGCCTTCTTGTCGACATCTACCTGGGGACCATTACGCACAGCTAGTGCCGCTTGCGGTCTGTGGTTAAACCCACTGCCAGCGTAGTGTCGAGTCTTTAGAGTCCCACACAGAGGGTATTCGCCTCTGGGCAAAACAGAGTAGAGGTCGCATGGTTTTGCGACAGGGTTCGTTCTCATCCGCGCACTTGTGCACGTTTGGAGTCCGGACGGTTTTTACTGGCTGGCTCTGGTTTGAGTCAGATACCGGTATATGTTTTGGGGTTGCTTTTATCTCTCAGTATTCATGTTCCTCGGAACAAGAATGCAGGTGTGTATGCACAGTTATTTGAGGAGGAGGAAGATGACTTTCATTAGGGTTTCGGAACGGGTGCGTATGCACAGTTGACAGTCGTCTTTTTCCAAACCCTAATGGATTTATGTTATATCAATTAATAATATTAATAAAATGAAATTGTATCATGGTTGGTTTTTGTTGACTAGTTGACCATGGTTGACTTGTTGACCATGGTTGAAGTTTTGACCATCATCATTACAAAAGCAAGATGCTTTTTGATTCTTGCAAAACATTTATTGTTTGAAATGATAATGGTCATTCCTAAACCTTCCATCAACTATTTCATTTTCATTTTTATTATTGATTAGATAATTCTTTTTCTTTTGGCTTTATGGTTGCAAGAAAGAAAAAAGAGAGCTCATTATCTCATTTAGCTTCTCTCTCCTCACTTCATCTTCTTCATCCTCTAGCTAAAGAGAACCCTTCTCATGTGTTGAGAATCCCTCTCTTTAAAAAGATAAGCACCCCTTAGACACTCTCTACTCATTCTAAGTTCAAGGTTTAGCAAGCCGGAAACCCTAGTTGACTCAAAATTCGAGGAAGAGCCCAAAGGTTGAACCCTCAGGTGGATCCATCTTCGACGGAAGAAGGCTACGAGGAAAGAACCATCAACCTCCACAAAGTTTGAAGAAGAAGGAGTTCAAGTTTAGGTATAACCATCTTGATCCGAGTAGCTAACTCTCTTTAGCAAAATATGCTAGTTTTAGTTTAGTTAAAGATCCCGACTTTGCTTAGTCCATGTTGCCCCTTGCGCTAAAAATTTGATTTTTATACCGTTTCCGCCTCCCCGTAAGAACCGGGGGTCGCAACGTGGACTTACAATTAACACAATAAATGCAAATGCCACCTTAACCCTCAAGTCACCATCCTTCTAGAAGCTTCTCACGAAATTACGAGAACGCCCCTCCTATCCGTGAAAACACGGAAAAACTTTCCACTGTATAAATCCAATAACCAGATACTAGAAACTGGCTTAAACCAAAGCCGGCTAGTAAAAACTGTCCGGATGTCGTACGTGCGTAAACACACGTATGCGTCCGAACCCTTGTCGTAAAACCATACGACCTCTATATCGTTTCGCCTGGAGTAGGGAAACTCTCTGTGTGGGACTCTAAAGACTCGACTACTACGCTGGCAGTGGGTTTAACCACAGACCGCAAGTGGCACTAGCTGTACGTAATGGTCCCCAAGTAGATGTCGATAAGAAGGCCGATGAGGAAACCCATCCGAACTCCTACCGAGTTTGATGTGACAATCTCCGTACAGTCCGGCCTGTTCGTCTAAGACTATCACATATCGGGCCTAGGGGGCGGCAAGCGTCAGTCCCCTAATAGCGGTATAAGTCGTGTCGGAGCGTAGCCCATTACACCCTGAGAAACAACTGGAACCTACCAGTAAATCTCGCTTGCCCTGGCCAGGGACTTTGCGTAATGGCTTTCTGACACAGCGCGATATCAACTCCCAATACCGGGAGAGACGAATCCTGTCTAACCGCCACTACCTCCAAGTGCTCGGGACTGCACCCAACTGCTACCTGTTTGCACAACTCCTTTGAGCCGTGGTAGGGTAGCAATCTAAGAATAGTGGGACACACTCGAGGAGAAGTAGCAGTGTCAAGTCTGCGGACTATGCTGTACTCATGTCACATGGGAACTGTTAAATGACGATGGGTATAATACCAACTAACAGTTCCCCATGAGTCCTGTCCGGTGTACCCGTAACCTAACGAGCACCTGCATACTATCTCCAGTACGACGTACTGACGGCTGTAGGACAGACCATCTCCCCAACTGGGATGAGAAGCGTACACACTAGTCTACTCCGGAGTATCGATGCCCTGTCTCGATAATCCTACGACTAGGGACCTGAAAAAGGATGTGCTTGTAGACTACCCAGCCCCCACTAGTGTGACTGTCATCACAACGCTGGTAGTCAAGCAAGATCCTAAGAGCTCTATCAATACGTATACTCACATATTAGGATAGATAAAACCAAGTAGCATACTATCATGTTTAGCAAGACTGTTATATATAACTGTGAATATCCCAAGCTTCCATTAAGTAATATACAAACTAGTATGATACAATAATGGCCCTTAGGGCATATACACTAACAATCTCCCACTTGTACTAGGGCCATGTACTGGCATATCGAAGACCGATGATCTCGAGTAGCCTCTCGAACTGAATCTGAGGTAGGGCCTTTGTGAATGGATCAGCAATGTTCTCTTCATTAGAAACTCTCCGAACCTCGATCTCCCGACAATCAATGATCTCCCTGATCAGGTGATACCGCCTTAAGATGTGTCTGGACTTCTGATAGGACCTTGGTTCCTTCGCTAAAGCTATAGCTCTTTTGTTGTCGCAATACAGAGGTATTGGATCAACAATGGTAGGAACCACCTGAAGTTCTGTTAGGAACTTCTTCATCCAGACCGCTTCTTTTGCGGCATCGCAAGCAGCAATATACTCCGCTTCCATCATCGAGTCAGCAACGGTGTCCTGCTTGGAACTCTTCCAGCACACCACCCCTCCATTGAGGGTAAAGACATAACCTGACATGGACTTGGAATTGTCATTATCACTCTGGAAGCCGGAATCAGCAAAGGCCTCCATCTTGAGGTCTTTTCCGCCGTAAACCAAGAACATCTCCTTAGTCCTCCTCAGGTACTTGAGAATGTTCTTTACTGCTATCCAGTGCTTCTCCCCTGGGTCTGACTGATACCGGCTTACCACGCTCAGTGCGTAAGCTACATCTGGTCTGGTGCACAACATCGCATACATTATAGAGCCTACCGCAGAAGCGTAGGGTATAATAGACATGTGTTCCCTTTCCAAATCAGCCTTGGGAGACATCTCTTTGGATAGGGTGATTCCGTGACAAGCCGGTAGATTACCGCGCTTAGAATCTTCCATACTGAATCTTTTCAGTATAGTGTTGGTATACCCGGACTGTGAAAGTCCCAACATCCTCTTGGATCTATCACGATAGATCCGGATCCCCAGAATGTAAGAGGCATCACCCAGGTCTTTCATGGAGAACCTGTATGACAAGAATCCTTTGACAGATTATAGCATAAGAATGTCATTTCCTATCAATAGAATGTCATCCACGTACAAGACGAGGAATACGACAGTTCGTGCTACAACTTTACTATATATGCATGGTTCATCTGGATTTTTGATAAAGTCATATTCTTTGACCGTTTCATCAAAACAGATGTTCCAACTCCGTGATGCCTGCTTCAGTCCATAAATGGACTTAAGCAACTTGCATACTTTCCCGCTGCTCCCACTCTGATTGAAACCCACTAGCTGATCCATATAGACGCACTCTTCTAAATTTCCATTCAAAAAAGTCGTCTTTACGTCCATCTGCCAGATTTCATAATCATGGAAGGCAGCAATAGCAAGAAGGACTCGAATGTATTTGAGCATAGCCACTGGAGAAAAAGTTTCGTCATAGTCCAAACCAGGTCTTTGACGAAAACCCTTTGCAACAAGTCTAGCCTTATAGGTTTCCACAAGTCCATCTACACCAATTTTTTTCTTGAAGATCCATTTGCATCCTATGGGTTTTACCCCATCGGGAGCAAAGTACAAAGTCCATACTTTGTTGGTGCACATAGACTCCATTTCGGTCCGCATTGCATCTAGCCATCGTACCGAGTCGCCGCTCTGGATGGCTTGCTGGAAGCTAGTAGGTTCATCATCACCTATGATGCAATCCTCTCTATCCCCATCTATGAGAAAACCGTAGTATCTCTAAGGCGGATGAGACGGCCTACTACTCCTGCGGAGGGGTGCGGGAATGTCCTGTTCTTCTTGAACTACCGGTTCTACCAAACTTTCAGTAGCAGTTTGTGGTTCTGGAATTTCTTCCAGTTCTATTTCGCTCCCACTTATTTCCTTTTCTAAAAACTGATATTCTAGAAAATGGGCATTACGAGAAACAAAAACCTTTTGTTCCTCTGCATAATAGAATAGATACCCCTTGGAGTTCTTTGGATATCCCACAAACTTACACTTTACTAATCGTGCCTCGAGCTTGTCCACATGCTGCTTTTTAACAAAAGCTGGACATCCCCATATTTTCAGATACTGAAGATAGGGTTTCTTCCCACTCCACATTTGATATGGCGTGGTAGGCACAGTCTTGGTAGGAACCATGTTCAAAAGATATGCCGCTGATTCTAGCGCATAACCCCAAAAAGATCGCAGTAACTCGGCATTACTCATCATGGAACGTACCATATCCAATAGGGTTCGATTCCGTCTCTCCGATACACCGTTATGATGTGGTGTGTATGGAGGAGTAAGCTGAGAGAGAATTCCTTTGTCTTTTAGGTAACCTAGGAACTCGACACTTAAGTATTCACCACCTCGATCAGATCTTAGTGTCTTGATACTTTTGCCGGTTTGGTTTTCTACTTCATTCTTATACTCTTGGAATTTCTCAAAAGTCTCGGATTTATGTTTCATCAGATAAATGAATCCGTACCTTGAGTAATCATCCGTAAAAGTAATGAAATAGGAAAAACCACCTCTTGCATGCGTAGACATTGGACCACATACATCGCTGTGTATGAGTCCTAAGAGCTCGCTCGCTCTTACTCTATATCCAGTAAATGGAGTCTTTGTCATCTTTCCTTTGAGACAAGATTGACAAGTGGCATAACTTTGATATTCGAATGAGTCCAAATATCCTTCTCTATGTAACTTAGTCAACCTTCTCTCATTGATGTGACCCAGTCTACAATGCCATAAGAAAGCTTTATTTAAATCTGGAGACTTTCTTTTTAGTGTGTTCTGGACATTGAAAATCTGGAGTTGGTTTAAGACATATATACCGTTATCCAGTGTACCGGACCCAATCAAACTATGATTAAGGTGGATGTTAACAACATCACTTACAAACGTGAAATCATAACCTTTATTTGATAACAAGGAAACAGATATGATATTACACGTTAAGCCGGGTACACAAAAACAGTTATGTAAAAACAAAATGTGTCCACTCGTCAATCCCAGGTGATAATCCCCTACGGACACAGCTCCCACGCTAGCTCCGTTAGCAACCATCAGGGTCATATCACCATCCTTCAGCACTCTACGGTTTCTCAGTGCCTGCAATGAATTGCATATATGAGATCCTGATCCGGTATCCAATACCCAGGAAGTAGAGTTGATTGACAGACAATTCTCAATTACAAACACACCTGAAGTCGAAGCCACAGCTTGCTTCGGTTCCTGGTTCTTGGCGTTCCACGCCTTGCAATCTTTCTTCCAGTGCCCTTTCCTATGACAATGGAAACACTCATCCTAGGCCACTACTGGTACCGCAAACTTTTTCTTTCCCTTCATTCCCACCTTATTTACACCTCCTCTAGGTTTGGTGGCGGCCTTCTTCTTCCTTCCTTTGGCCCTAGCCTTGGACCCGGAAGAAGAACCACCGCTAACAAACATAGCGGGTGTTTCCCTTGCCTTCTGCAAGGTGCCCTCTGCACTCCTCAACATGTTAAGGAGTTCCGGAAGTTCAACTTCTTTTCTTTGAATGTTGAAGTTCAGAATAAACTGGGCGTAGGTGGAAGGAAGGGACTGGAGAATAAGGTCTGTATAGAGCTCATTATCCAAAGTCGTCCCAAGGTTTGCGAGCTCTTCTATATAGCCAATCATCTTTAGGACATGTTCTCCTACCGATAATCCGACGACCAACTTCGCTCGAAACAAGTTCTTAGAGGTCTCGTATCTTGCTATACGAGATTGTTCTCCATAAAGTTCTTTTGTATGGAGAAATATGGCATCAAGATCCATATCCCCGTGCCTCCTCTGATGTTCATTGTTCATCGAGGCAAGCATGATGCACTTGGCCTTTGCTCAATCATACTCCCAGGTTTTGCGGATTTCCTTATCCGCATTACTGGATTTGGGACCTGGGACTGCAGGTGCCTTAGTGGTGAGGACGTACCCCAATTTGTCATAGGTCAAAGCCATTTTGACATTCCGCAGCCAATCTTTATAGTTTGGCCCTGTCAGTATATTTTTCTCTCAAAGTAACGTAAGTCCAGTCATTTTCAGGGTCGCTGCAAGTAGGAGAGAGAGAAGAAACACTTTAGCTTGATGTTCTTGCAAGTTTAGAGTGGTTTTTAATTTATCTAAACTGGATGGCTCCCACTGTTTCTCGAATCCTTCCTCAAACCATAAAAGAAGAATTAGCCAGGACTATTCTCACTGTACAATACTTGCTTAACCGTTCAGCCAGGCTAGTGTCGGTACTTCGAGGGAGGTTTTCCAACGCTTTCGCCAAGTTCCTTAATTAAATAACCTCTTTTCTCTGGGGGCGTAACCCCGCTGACACCTTTCTTGACACTTACTTGGTTTATAGCATTGATCGTTAAGTGACGAATCTCCTGATGAGTAGCATGTACTCACAGTAGGATCGGGATCCAAATATCATCGTATGATAATGTTGAAGGAATCCTACCAACATTCATCAAACTCCAAATGGTATGCATCTCTTTGCAAATTCCAGTTTCTTTAGAAATTCCCGATATATATTTTTGCCCCATGCTCTTATGACCTTGGCGTTGGTCAAAATATCATAAGTCACATGTCAAGTTCTACCCATCATTATCTTGTTAATTTGAACCCATCCGTACATATCCTTGACGTTGGCCAAAATGATAATACGACTGTCCCAAACTAACTCATCTATCTATGCAACAAATGAATACCCAGCAGCTACCAAACACTATGCCTTGGCGTTGGTCAAAATACATAGCTTGAATACTACTGAATACCCAAATAAAATGACGGAGGGCTACGAATGGTTTTGGCGAAACCGTGAACGTAGTGAACTTGATATAACCGAAGGAACCTGATAGCTTTTAAAAGGAGTGGTTAAAGCTCCGCAATTAAAAATATCATCTGTTTTAAAATAACCGAGTGGTTTCTTTTAAATTGTTCCAACGATTCAACTTTTTGTTTATTTTCTTTGCATTAATAATAATGCGTCCCATCATTAACCTATCATTGCAGAAAACAACGAAAATACAACGTCCTCTTATGCCATCCGCATTCTCCACTGGGTCCCGTCATCACCCGTTAGGTTACTTAACTAACGGCAGAGCGGGGGTGGGCTAGCTCGGGTGTAAAACATAAGTGACGTCTAAATAGCTATCATATATAGATATTGTACATTCGTCAGACGCAATAATAGGCATTCCAGATCTCATATGAACATTATTGGATTTGCAAGCAATCCGCGTTTGTTTAGAGCCTGCAACAAAAGAAGGATTACACAGTTGTGATGAATAGCCATTACCCCACACTAAACCCCTACGGGTATGGCAAACTACCTGCCAAGTACCCGAAGTGAAGCGGTCTCCCTCAACAACGTGAGTAGGCCACTAAACACTTCAAAGTACCCGGTAATTTGTGCACCCCACCTTAGGTCTATCCTAGGAGCAAAAATAGTAAAATGAAATAATACAATGGTGGCTACAACCGCAACCTGGATGTGCCCCGTAAAATAATATTACAACATATTACAATTTCTTTGAATGAATGAATATAACAACCCATCACAAACCTCGGCTAATCATCACAACAGTCCAATAAAGTTCACAACCACAAACAGTAAAAACCATTACAGAAATGTGCAATCCCCTGCCAACCGACATACTAGAAGTTAGGGGAGGTTTACGAACACATTATACAATCACAGATATAATCAAATTAGCAAACATCGCAAAATTTCGATCGAGCAAACACTTTAGATTCAACTCCAAAACTTCTCTGTGCACCTGAGACTTGAGCAGAAAAATAAACATCCCAGAAAATACAAAAATATCACAGAAGAGTTACTGGATCAAACTGGGTTGAATCGGCTTCAACTCGGCCGCGGATCCACGGCGGATCGGTGGGATCGGTCGCTGTTCCGCGGTCGTTTGGCCGATTCATGAACCCATTTTTCTCCAGTAACCTTATAATTCTCTGCTTGTTATTCTGCAGGTCCCTGAAAAAATTTTGGACCTCATTTTAAAATCGACAAAAACAATGTGATATCGATGTTTTTTCCGGTTCGTTTCGCGTTCGAAATTTCAACGACTTTGCTAATGAGTTAATTATTGTTTAGCGAGACTCTGATACCACTGTAAGTCGATGTACAATACCCCACGACTTGCGGGGAGGCGGAATAATGAAAATCGATCTTGTTCTTTGCGTAAACATCGACTAACCGAGAATCTTTGCTAAACTATAAATAACAAGAATCATAGAAGTTATCAACTACTATGAAAAGTGATTATACCTAATGAACCGTGTCCTTCGTCTTTTCGTTCTCCACCTCCTCTCCGGCCTTCTCTATGTAGTAGATGATCCACCCGAGAGCTTTACTTCAAGCTTCACCTCTAACTTGAGGTAACTAGGTTTCTTAAAGTGCTAATCTAAGTAACCTAGGTGATATAGAGAAGTGTTATGGATTAAATAGTCTTTACTAATCCTTGGTCTCAACACATGAGAGAGGAGGATTAGGGTTTGAAGAGAGAGAGCTTGAGGAGAGAGAAGGTGAGCAAAAGAATGAGAAGAGAAAATGAACTCATTTGAATATATATGAAGCATAATGTTTTATGAAATAAATCAATTAAATCATTTAACAACCATGCTTCATTCATTCACTTGAGTGATTCATCTCATGAGTCATTAGATCAATAAATGATGCATTAACTCCATGGATGAATCACACAAATGAGTCATTAACACAATAAATGCAAATGCCACCTTAACCCTCAAGTCACCATCCTTCTAGAAGCTTCTCACGAAATTACGAGAACGCCCCTCCTATCCGTGAAAACACGGAAAAACTTTCGACTGTATAAATCCAATAACCAGATACTAGAAACTGGCTTAAACCAAAGCCGGCTAGTAAAAACTGTCCGGATGTCGTACGTGCGTAAACACACGTATGCGTCCGAACCCTTGTCGTAAAACCATACGACCTCTATATCGTTTCGCCTGGAGTAGGGAAACTCTCTGTGTGGGACTCTAAAGACTCGACTACTACGCTGGCAGTGGGTTTAACCACAGACCGCAAGCGGCACTAGCTGTACGTAACGGTCCCCAGGTAGATGTCGATAAGAAGGCCGATGAGGAAACCCATCCGAACTCCTACCGAGTCTGATGTGACAATCTCCGTACAGTCCGGCCTGTTCGTCTAAGACTATCACATATCGGGCCTAGGGGGCAGCAAGCGTCAGTCCCCTAATAGCGGTATAAGTCGTGTCGGAGCGTAGCCCATTACACCCTGAGAAACAACTGGAACCTACCAGTAAATCTCGCTTGCCCTGGCCAGGGACTTTGCGTAATGGCTCTCTGACACAGCGCGATATCAACTCCCAATACCGGGAGAGACGAATCCTGTCTAACCGCCACTGCCTCCAAGTGCTCGGGACTGCAACCAACTGCTACCTATTTGCACGACTTCTTTGAGTCGTGGTAGGGTAGCAATCTAAGAACAATGGGACACACTCGAGGCGAAGTAGCAGTGTCAAGTCTGCGGACTATATTGTACTCATGTCACCTAGGAACTGTTAACTAACGATGGGTATAATACCAACTAACTGTTCCCCGTGAGTCCTGTCCGGTGTACCCATAACCTAACGAGCACCTGCATACTATCTCCAGTACGACGTACTGACGGCTGTGGGACAGACCATCTCCCCAACTGGGATGAGAAGCGTACACACTAGTCTACTCCGGAGTATCGATGCCCTGTCTTGATAATCCTACGACTAGGGACCTGAAAAAGGATGTGCTTGTAGACTACCCAGCCCCCACTAATGTGACTGTCATCACAACGCTGGTAGTCAAGCAAGATCCTAAGAGCTCTATCAATACGTATGCTCACATATTAAGATAGATAAAACCAAGTAGCATACTACCATGTTTAGCAAGACTGTTATATATAACTGTGAATATCCCAAGCTTCCATTAAGTAATATACAAACTAGTATGATACAATAATGGCCCCTAGGGCATATACACTGACATTGGGTCCCTTGTATGGCTGCAATCGTCTTTGATTAATTCGATTGCAGCTCATTTTTGTAGTGTCTTGTTTCGTCGGCGATGGTGAACCGTACTGCGACGACAACTAATTGATGATCGTATGGCGAAGCAAGAAATGATCAATTCCTTATTGTAAGGTCGGCCACCATTTTCTTAACAAAGGAAACTGTTACTAATTTTAAGGGTTCTAAGGTAGAGAATGCTATAGATTGGTACCTAGTGGTGAGGCAAAGGGAAAGAATTCATTCTTTGGCACTCAGAAACTGGTTTAGCCAAATCCTTGAGCTTGGATTTTCCCAACTATCTCAGGCACTGGAAAAGTTCATATTGTGTAAGTTTTGTTGATGGAAAAGATTGGAAACGGTGTTGCTGGAAGAGTTTTGAAGCTTGTGAGGTCTTAGCGAAGTCTTTCTGCCAATGTGATATTTTGAAGATTGAGAACTAGTGCTGGAATGGAGGCTGTTTCACTTGGATCGAGTGCGGGTGATTCCGAGGTGGCAAGGAAAGGCAAAACATTCGTGGATGTGACTTGTATCATCGTCAGGTGAGTAGATGTATATCTACGGGGGAAGTCGGGTGGATGGCGTATAGCACCCCCATAACTTCGTAGTATATGACATGGTCTTGATATAGTAATATATAGATTTGTTATTGCGAGATACGAATATGGAGCGAGAAAGGTTTTAGGAGACCACGGATCGAAGTTTGTGTAAGTTGGATGATAGTGTTTTTAGTCTAGTTCTTAGTCGCGAGACTCTAGAGTATAGGTTGACACATACACGCACACTCATACACTTGACTTGGGGTGTGGAGGTGTGTATGTGTGTGTGTGTGTGTGTGTGTGTATACGCGTGATATGAGGATGTTATATGATACTTGGGGATGAGTCGATATGATCGGGCATGATGCCATGAGATAGTTGACATATGATCGAGTTATGATATGAGATATGTTATGATATTTATAACGGATCGCTTGGGCGATGTATACTCATATATGATAATATGTGTTGATGACATTGGATTGCACGAGACTTTAGCTCGGTAACCAGATCATGATATTGTTTGACGATGATACCATATGAATGATGATATATATATGATAGTTGACCCGTACCCCGATTTTGGGATGTCGTATGATGGATTTTACCGTACGAGGTTTATATGTGAGGATTGATCCACACTCTTGACTCGAGGAAGTCGTACTATGTACGTGACGCTATTGAGGCTGGATCGCCGACTACTAGAGACATCGACTCGGTGTTTAGGTGGATTCTTCTTACCTTTCGACTAGTTTCTTTAGTTAGTCCCTTAGTTAGTTAGGTAGATATTAGTTTAGGCTCGAGTCATACTTATTTTCAAAACTAACGAATCATGCGTATTTTTAAAAACAGCCTGAGGGATAATACGGATTTTTCAAAGGACGTATCTTTTCTTAAAAACCCCATAGCCCTACTTTTCTAAAAACCACGATTCGTGCTTTTTCAAACAACAAGCTGTATGACTCGTAATTAGTATGTATATTCTAATTGTGCGTTTACTACACATTCACCATTATATTCATGTTGTATTCATCGCATTGCATGTTCATACATATGTTTCTTTAACTAATATGAAACCCTGCACGTTAGGACACCGGCACCATTACCGATGATGCGTATGTTCCACGTACACTTATTTTCCGGCTCACACACATCATCATCGGTAATTGCCTTGTCACGCACACTTTTGAAAAGCTACTTCATTTCGTATAGCTGTAAAATTAGTAGTTTAAAACATATTTTAACATGCTTGCTCTCATGTGCTAGTTAGACATTGCATTTCTTACTTAGACACTTCATGCATTTACATATTCATACATTAATGCAGTATTGAGGGGCTTATGCCGATACTTATTTATCTACTCATGATTTTGAGATTTCTGATTTCTATGAGATTTTTGGATTTTGGGGAGGAAAACCACAAGAATTTAATAAAAGCTTATTATTATCATTTTTAAAATGCAAGTTGCGGTTTTCTCGTGATGTATGGGTCGTCCACCATGAGTTTTCATTTTTTCTGTTGGATTTCGAGACCCGATTCGCGGAGTGGAGGAACCGTCTCGGGTACATGGTGAGCCCGGTAGGTACCCCGGGGAGAGATAGAGATTTCGTGGGGATGACAATGAGCCTCGCAGGGGCTCGGACTACCTACCGGTGATGTTTGGCACGACGGATATCCGGAGGAAACCAACCGTTGTCGTGAGATTTGATGCTATGGGCCGATCCGGACTGACGGAGCCCGAGATATTGAGACATTGAGATATTGAGATACCGAGGCTTGAGATATTGAGATATTGTGTCGATACTTGACAGGACTTTCTGTCGATTTCACTGATGATGTTTCAGTTTTATTATACAAGATTCATTGATGTTTTTCTTATACCAGATTATTCAGATTTAGTGTTGGATTTTCTCATTCATGATGCATTCATACATCAGGTATGTGACTCATTACTGTGTAGCGACACTGACACAATGCACTGATTATTGCACTTATGCATAGATTATTACCCTATCACTACTAGATGACTAGTGTTATATATGTATATTATTATGACCTATGAGATCGTCGTGCATGCGATTTCTACCCGCAGATGTCTTCTACTCACGAGTTGGCAACTCACCCCCGTTGTGCCAAATTTTCTTGCAGGTTTAGATGTACAGGTTTTCTTAGCGGCTTGCTGGCACACCATTTCTTTCAGGGTGATTGCTTGGTAGGTTGGTTCACTTGTATCGTGACCGCCGTTGTACTTTTATTTATTTCAGTTGTATCTAGTAAGCTCCATTAACCAGACTTATATTTTTGATAGATTTAGAAGACGGTTGTTTATTCTTTCGACCTTAGAGCCGCGCTTGTATTATTATGGTTTTCTGGTGGATTTTGGTTTTCTTCTGAGTTTTGTTTCTCGCCCTTTGGCGTTGTATATTGTTGCTTGTGTGGTTGTGTCCGCCAATTGGAGAAGAGTTAGCTCCTGCTTGGGGATGCCTTTATTATTGCTTATGTATATTATTCTTGTTTGTACCCGTTTGGGGCCAGTTTTTACAAAGGAGACGCTGCCGAAATTTTCAGGAAAATTTGATGTTTTTAAACAAGTTTTTCCTTCGCTTCTTCTTTAAATGGTTTAGAATTCTGGGCTTCGGCTTACTTAAATTACGTTGTGCCTCTAGACGTTTCGTAATTTAAGTGCCGGTCACGTTCCGTATCTTTGGGTCGTGACAAAATCTAAACCGTTTAAAGAAGTAGAGTGAAGGAAAAACTTGTTTAAAAGTTAAGTTAAACATAGAAATGTTACTTTGAAAATCTTTAAAAGAAGCTCAAGTTTTATAAAAATTTCGGCAAAGTTTCCTTTGTAAAAACTGGCCCCAAACGGGTTCAACACATGAATATACTTAAGCAATGAATAAAGGCATCCCCAAGCGGGAGCTATCACTTCGCCGAATGGCAGAACACAACCACGTGCAAGATATGTCATAATAATGCGGAATAAACACTTAAAGCAAGAAAACATAAACAAAGTATAAAGTCGGCTCACACGAGCTCGACACCAGAAATCAGAATATATATACAAGTCTCACTGTCCAGTCTCTAGGTCACATATACAAGATGGTAGATGGAGTATGCTAGATACAAAGTAAACATACACAGTGGGAAACAAAAGAATATCCTCACAAACCCACCTATAAGCAAACCGCAAATCGATGCAAAGGTAGCAGAAGAAGAAACACGCCCGCCGCTGCTATGCTGACGGGTCTGACCTGCAAGACATTGTGCCACAACGGGGGTGAGTTGCCAACTCGTGAGTAGTAAGTAACATCTAAAAGGTTATCGTAAGAATGTACGCAAATGCGTCACAACCTACATATACAATGATGATGCGATGCACTAGTATGAATGCGACATGAATGAATAATTAATCGTGAAATCTGGATACATCAGGTATGAGAAAATCTGTGTTCTTATCTTAGTAAAACTTTTGTATAATAAAACTGGAGTATCATCAGTGAAATCAACAGAAAATCCGTGTCAAGCATCGACAAAATATATGTACCTCAATATCTCAATAGCCGTCTCTCAGATCGGCCCTCAAATCTATCACATCCCACGACTTCGGTCGGTATCTTCCGGATAACCGCCGAGCCAATAATAACCAGTAGGTCGTACTCCCCTGCGAGGCTCATCGTCTACAACTCGAGCTTCTTGCCCCGGGGTACCTTACCGGGTCCACCATGTACCCGAGACGGTTCATCCTACTCCTTGAATCGGGTCTCGAAAACCAACTCAAATCAGGAAAACTCATGGTGGACGCTATACACATCATGTCACGAGAAAACAGCAACTTGCATTTTAAAAATAATAATAAGTTTATAAAATTCTTGCGGTTTTCCTCCAAATCCAGAAATCTCATAAGTACTGAAATCTCCAAGAAGAATCACAATATATGAACATGTCGGTAATGATGGATGTCTATGATATCAATAATATACAATGCGATGTATGACTAGAGGGCTATGTATGAATGATGATGCAATGAGGTATATGACTAGCAAACCTACGTATCCATCCTGATGAAATGAATATACAACTACAAGTCTACATATCATATATGATGCAAATGCACAGATACCGATTTTAAGCAAGTTCTATAGTGTTCGTAACATAGCAATTACCAATGGCGTGTGTGTTCGCATAAAATAATGCACGTGTGGCATGAACCAATGGTAATGGTGCAAGTGTCCTAGGTAATAATGTCATATGTAAGAAGATGCAATGCCATGATATGAATGATTGGGAGACTACACATATGAATACAAGAACTACTAATAATCCTAACTATCGGGCGCCTTGCGCCATCCAAACGATTCGCCCATAGATGTGTACATCTACTCACCGGAACGCCTCGGCTAATCTGACCCAATCACAGCCTTTCCTTTCCTTGTCGCGTCCGACGTCTCCGCAACCGATCCTAGAATCGCACGATGCAAACACATAAGGCTAGATATTCTGTAAAACGCGATATCAAGACCATACGAGAAAACTAGCGCCCACAAGCTAAACACATGTGCACTTGGAGCACAAAACGTGAGCGTTAACGTCTGAAACCACCCCGATTGGCTGTGATACACAGCAAACGTCAAAACTAGACTTGAATCGTACGTATCGCATATTAACAAAACGTCGGTTTTAAGGTAAAACGGTTCCATATTTTGATACGAGTGAAATTAGAAAAAGTTGCATGCACTAGAGACCTAAACTATACAAAAGACACTAACCACACAAACCCCGACACCCAAATCCCACATCTGGCCGCAAATTGCGGCCATAATCACAAAAATGGTGGCCTTAGAATGGAGGTTGGGGCTCGGGCTTCGATGGTGTAATATATGTCCTATAAGCATCTCACAGTAATTGCAACTTTATTCTGTAACCACGGGCTTAAGAGAAGATCACAAAAGAACACTAATTTAAACTAAAAATGGTAATTATACACTAATTTAAACATTATGGTATTTTTGTGAAATCTTTTAGATTAATAAGGTGATAAGGTGATAAACTACACTTAATTACCCTAATGAGTCATCAAAACCCCAAACTTATTCTAACCCTCTCATTGAAACCCTAAACTTATACTAAACATTACCCTAACCCCTAATTAAGAATAATTAGGGCAAGGATTAGCAAAACAAGAAGTAGACTTAACTCATACCTTAAGAAGATTAGGAGAGAACCCAAATTTGAGAAGATAGTCTCACCAAAGAAAGACTTGCTTCAACAAAACCCTTAAAGAGGTTTGAAAGTAAGATTTGAAGTGATTAGAGGAGGTTTTTGTGTTGTGATTTGTGGGGATTATGTAGGGTTTAATTGAGGTAGAAAAAGGTTTAGTGATGAGGAAGGAAGAAGAAAGAGATAAGAAATGAGAGAGAGAGGGAGAAGAGTCTAGAGAAAATAGGAAATATCCAAGCCATGGCCCTCACTCTCTCTCTCTTAATAAATGCACCATGTCTCAATTGTTGATTTATTTTATTTTTCATTTTCTTTCTCCACAAATTCTAGAACCCTCTTTCATTATGAGCCATGAACATGTTACAAAAATATTGTTAAGTTGTCATGGTTTCATAAAACTTGATCAAAATATTGTTAACCTAGGACTAACACAAGATTAGTGTGTGTGTGCTTGTTAAAATAATTTTAATAATTAATAATTAAGGAAAATAATTAAGTGAACCAAAGAGTAAATAAAAGCTAATAAATACCAAATAAATAAGCAATTACCTAACTAAAATAGTTATATTTATGTCTATAAGGAAAATTAATTACAACTAGGTTTTACGAAAAAACACGTATCATGCTACTAACTATCACATAATTAACCAATACGATTTTCTAAAGCATTACACACAGTGATGTATGTGGTCCAATGTCTATACATGCAAGGGGTGAGTTCTCATACTTCATCACATTCACTGACGATCTCTGTAGGTTCGGATATGTGTATCTTATGAAACACAAATCTAAAGCTTTTGAGAAATTCAAAGAATACAGAAACGAAGTAGAGAACCAGACTGGAAAAACTATCAAGATCCTTCGATCTGATAGAGGAGGGGAGTACTTAAGCATGGAATTCCTAGAATACCTAAAAGAAAATGGAATTCTCTCTCAGCTTACTCCTCCGTATACACCACAGCACAACGTTGTATCGGAGCGGAGGAATAGTACCCTATTGAATATGGTTTTCTCCATGATGAGTAATACTGAGTTGCCTCTTTAATTTTGGGGACATACGCTTCAGACAGTGGTATACCTATTGAATGATGTTCCATCCAAGTCTGTGCCTAAGACTCCATATTAAATATGGAGTGGAAAAAGACCATATCTTAAACGTATTAAGATATGGGGTTGTCCGGCCTATATTAAAGTACAAAAACCGGACAAACTTCAGGCACGTTCAGTTTTATGTAAGTTTATGGGATATCCAAAACATTCGATTAGATATCTGTTCTACCACACCGAGGAACAGAAGGTGTTTGTTGCTCGCCACGCCATCTTTTTAGAATGGCAATTTCTTGCAAAAGAAATTAGTGGGAGCACGGTAGAACTGGAAGAAATTCTGGAACCACAAACTCAAACTGAAGAATTGGTGGAACCTCAAGATTCAATAACCCCGGACGAGCCTCAGGCACTCCGTAGATCTAGTAGGATTTCTCATCCGCCCGAGAGATACTACGGTTTTCTCATAGACGGGGATCAAGAGGATTGCATCTTGGAAGAAGATGATCATACTAGTTTCAAGCAGGCCGTTATCAGTAGGGACTCTGATAAATGGTTGGATGCTATGCGATCCGAAATGGAGTTCATGTATACCAATAAAGTGTGGACCTTGGATATTGCTCCACCTGGGGTAAAACCCGTAGGATGCAAATGGATCTACAAAAGGTAGTTTGGTGTAGATGGACAGGTGAAAACCTATAAGGCTAGACTTGTTGCAAAAGGATTTCGTCAAAGACCAGGTGTGGACTATGACGAAACCTTTTCTCCAGTGGCTATGCTCAAATCCATTCGAATCCTACTTGCCATTGCTTCGTTCCATGACTATGAATCTGGCAGATAGACGTAAAAACGGCTTTTCTAAACGGATGTTCGGAAGAGTGCGTTTATATGGATCAGCCGGAAGGTTTTGTAGACAGTGGGAGCAGCGGGAAGGTGTGCAAGTTGCTTAAATCCATTTAAGGATTAAACCCGGCATCGCGGAGCTGGAACATCTGTTTTGATGAAACAGTCAAGGAATTTGACTTCATAAAAAACGAAGATGAGCCTTGTATATATAAGAAGATTGTAGGACGAACTGTCGTATTCCTAGTCTTGCACGTGGACGATATTATTTTGATAGGAAATGATATTCCTATGCTACAATCGGTCAAGCTGTTCTTGTCACAAAGGTTCTCCATGAAAGACCCGGGTGATGCCTTGTACATTCTGGGGATTAAGATCTACAGAGATAGATCCAAGAGATTATTGGGACTTTCACAGTCCAGGTGCATAGAGATCGTACTAAAGAGATTTAGTATGGAAGATTCCAAGCGCGGTAACATACCCGCATTGCATGGAATCACAGTCACGACCCGAAGGTACGGAACGCGACTGGCACTTAAATTACGAAACATCGAGAGGCGTAACGTAATCTAAGTAAGCCAAAGCCCAGAAATCTAAACCATTTTTAATGAAAAGAGTGAAGGAAAACTTGTTCTAAAGCCAGTGGTTTTAACAAAATAAGTGGCATTAAACATTTAAAAGCAACATCATACTTTCCCAAAAATTTCGGCAGAGTCTCCTTTGTGAATACTGGCCCCAAACGGGTACAAACATGCATATACATAAATAATGAATAACGGCATCCCCAAGCGGGAGCTAGCTCTTCGCCAATTGGCGGAAACAACCACGCAAGCAATATAATATACAACGCCGAAGGGCGAGTATCAAAACTCAGAAAGGAAACCAACTTCCTCAAGAAAATCCAGAGAAGACCCATAATAATACAAGCGTGCGACTCTAAGGTCGAGAGAATATACAACCGGTCTTCTAAGCCTACCAAATAATACAAGTCTGGTTGATGGAGCTTACTAGATACAACTGAAATAAATAAAGTACAATGGTGGTCACGATGCAAGTGAACCCACCTACCAAAACAATCACCGGGAAGAAAGCAGTGCCAGCAAGACGCAATGAAACATGTACGGCCAAACCTGCAAGAAACTGTGGCACAACGAGGGTGAATTGCCAACTCGTGAGTAGAAAACATCACCGAGAAGAAATCGCATGTATGACTCTCTCCTAGGGCATACTATAAAATATACAATATTACAACAAGGGTGACGGTATATCATAAGTGTGATATCAAAGTACTCGTGTCCGTGTCATGAGTAATAATATATCGATGCATGACATGTACTAATGTATCATCCAACGTGTGTCCAGCAACGACACACAAATCATGATAAAACCCGAGTGCCCAGCATCGGTACTGAAAACATCTCGAAATCCGTGTCCGACAGCGACACATAATACTCAAATCTCGGGCTCCGCATAGTCAGGATCGGCCCATAGGCTCCGTCATTCCGAATCAGCCCATATCCATCTCTCTAATAACTTCGAACGGTATCCTCCGGATAACCGTCGAGTTTCGAAAATAATCACCGGTAGGTAGTGCTCCCATGCCAGGCTCATCGTCATCCCTACAAAACCACTCTCGCCCCGGGGTACCTCACCGGGTCCACCATGTACCCACAGACGGTTCATCCTCCTCCTCAAATCGGGTCTCGAAAACCAACTCAGAACCGAGAAAACATCATGGTGGACGCTACTCACCATATCAAGGAAAACTAGATCTTTCTCTTTTAAAATTATCATAAGTTTATAAATATTCACATGCGGTTTCCCAAAACCAGAAATCTCATGAAAGATCCGAAATCTCAAAATCACTAGTCAGTGAACAGTGAATATCGGCACAAAGCCCCACGATATTGCATAACAGAATGAATGCATAAATACATGAAGTATCTGAGTAAGAAATACAATATCAAAACTAGCATATGAAGGCAAGCGTACTATTACAATGTTGAAACTACCAGCTAGCAATTTATACAAATGAAGTAATGTTTTCTAATGTGTACGTGACATGGAAATTACCGATAATGATGTGTGTGAGCCGGCAAGCAAGTGTACGTGGAGCATACGCATCATCGGTAATGGTGCTGGTGTCCTGACAACATGGGTTCTTAATAACTAAAGAAACACATTTATAAGCATGCAATGCGATGAGAACGGCATAAATATACAGAAAAGATGTAGTAACTGCAAAATTTAAGAATATACCTTTCCAAATACGGGTCATACAGTTCTTGGTGTTTGAAATAGCACGAATCGTGGTTTTAGAAAAAATAGGGCTACGGGGTCTTTGAGAAAAGATACGTCTTTTGAAAAATCCGTAGTATCCCTCGGCCTGTCTTTAAAATATTCACAATTCGTTAGTTTTGAAAATAAGTATGACTCGAGCCCGGTCTAAAGGGTATAGAGAATCCGCCTAAATTCCGAGTCAATATATCTAGTAGTCGGCGATCCCGCCTCAATAGCGTAACGTACGATAAAATACATAGTACGATATCTTCGAGTCAAGAGTGCGGATCAATCATCATATATATATCTCGTACGGTAAAATCCATCGTACGACATCCCAAAATCGGGGCACGGGTCAAATATCACATAAACGTCATTATCCATATAGTATCATTATCGATAAATCAAGAATTAGGGGTACCGTTCTAAAATCTAGTACATTCCCATATTATCAAACATATATCCTCGTGTGTATGAAAACACACCGCCCAACGATCGGCTATAATATCATGTCGTATATTATATTACGACCCAATCATATATCACAATCTCACGGCATTATGCCCGATCATATTGGCTCATCTCCAAGTATCATATACTGGGATCATCATCCGTGTATATGTTTATGTACACACACACACACACACACACACACACACACACACACCAACGCATCAACACACACACACACACACACACACACACACACACACGTATATATAAGCATATACACCCAAAATCAAATCACGTGTGTGCATGTGTGTGTGTGTGTCCATCTTTACTGTAGGGTTTCGTGACTAAGAAACGAACTAATAGCACTTCTTCTAATTACACTAAATCCAACCCATGGTTTCCTAAAGCCTTTCTTACTAAATATTCATATCTCGCAATAACAAATACGTATATATATCATATCACATCATATCCTACGAAATTGCAGGGGTGCTATATGCCATCCACCCGACTTCCCCCGTAGATATACATCTACTCACCTTGATGCCTCGGCTAATCTGATCCAATTTCAGCTCTGTCATTTCTGCGCCACATCCGACGCCTCTGCACCCGATCCTAGAAACGTACACAAGTAAATAAGAGAATAAATATATAATTAGTCATGGACACAACCAATACAAGTCAACCACGCGCACTGACTAAACACGCAAGCACTTGGTGCACAAAACGCGCCGCGACAATGCCACAAACTACAACTAGGGTCACTATACGTGAAAATACCCAAACCTAAAACCCAAACATACCAATCGTGGTTTCAAAACACACTAAATACTATATGGAATAGATTGTAAATCACCGAAACCTCAAACTTAGTTCAAACGATTTAATCCAAAAACCTAGTAAGCGACAATTACCCGTTTTAATACTAATCTAGATGTTTTAGCAATTTTAACGGCCACATAGCTCACTTAATATCTAAATTAAATCACACAACCCTTTACTAAAATTTTATCTCACCAATTTTCATAAATTGTAAAAACCTAGTTTGCATAATTATATAATTTGGACAAATTCAAAGTAACAATTTGAAATTTAGCAACTAAGTTAGGTTTTGCAAAACTCAAGATGTTAAACTAAACATCAATACTAAAACCAAGTGATCAAACCCTAACTTGAATTCAAAACCCTCACTTGAATTTCTAAACTTGCAATTGAAAATATTACTAACTAAATAAGTTTGATTTAAAGTATTTAAACAACAAATTAACTATTGGTTTAAGATTTATACCTCACAATTTGAGATCTAGCATGCAAACGTTGGCCTCCTAAATGACTTCTTGCTTCAAGAATCCAAGCTAGATGGGTCAAGGAATAATGGGTAAAGATTAAATGAAGAGTCTGTGAGGTTTTGTGTTGATTTTTGAGGTAAAATTGATGAATTTTTTGAAGAGAAATGAGATGGGGAAATGAGGGGCTGCTGCTGGTGTGGGTTCAGCCATGGTGAAAGAGAGGGGAAAAATGAGTGAGTTGTGTTGTGGTCAAGCCAAGAAACACCCCCATACCTCAAGTCAACACCCATACCTCTTTCTTTATTATATTTTATTTTTAATTTCATTTCAATTTAAAACTTAAAGTGTGAGGTGTGGGGGGGGGCAGCCATGGGGCTCGGCCAGAAATGGAGTGAGGAGAGAGAGTGAGGCGTGGGTTGTGTGTGTGATGATTTCCAAGTAAAGAAAACCCTTCAAAGCTCATTAATACACCACACATCAATCTTTTCCATTTATTATATTTTTCAATTAACTTTTTCCCTACAATTCTCTAGAATTATGAAGATATTATGAGAACAAGTGAACATATTATAACTTATTATATAATTTTCATGGTTCACTAATGAATGATTAACCCATTCCATTTTGTAAATATCACTAATTAAATGTATTAGTGAAGGCTTAAAATAATATTTAAAAGAATTAATTACGGAAAATATTTTAGTAAACTAGAAATTTTATAAGTGACCCATTAAATACCAAATACTAGCAATTATATAGCTAGAATAGGTATATTTAAGTCTATGTTGAAAAATAATTTTATCTTGGTTTTTACGGAAAACACCAGTTATTTTACCGATTATCCGAAATTTCATCTAAACGATTTTCAAAACGTTACAATCTTCCCCCTTAAAGAAATTCGGTCCCCGAATTTAAATTAAAACTCCCCCATATACTAAAACATTTCAGCAAAATACTCAAATCGGCGGGGCTCCGAAATCTTAAATATTTAAGACACATCTCAGCGCAATGCATGCACATGAAAAACGAGTATAAAACTCAAATCAAAACTCCGTCAAGTATCATGCTATCATCGGAGTCATGGTGAAGAGACCAATGTCAAAGTCCAATACGAAAACCAACATGATATACATCAAAACTATAACATGTACATAGTACGCATCGTTGTAAACTCGTCAAAACATCTGAAAGAAATGCATGCCAAACCTTTTTCAAGTCGCTGTGCGATGCGCGTATCACAGCACAAGTAGCGAATGTTTATTGTAAGAAAAATAACTATATATATATATATATCATTTGTTTAGCATACACGTCCCGCCGTTTTGAAAATAATTTAGAAGGGTTTCCTTTGTGAAATGTTTCGTGTCATCTCGGACACACAGGTAAAATATAGAGACTGTAGCTCATTTTTGGAAATTCCTTCGGTAACTATCGATGCATGCAAAAACATATTGAGGTACTGTCCTCGGACTAGTTCTGCTCAGCTACTATACCAAATAGTAAATATCATAAAACATGCTGCTCCAAAAGAAATCAATCCCAAAATGTGTATAAGAATGCCACGTGCGTCTGGTGCGCACAGAAATCGAAATCACTGAATGTTCCATACATGTGCACAGAAACAAAATCTAAGTGCAACGGGTCTGCATGAAAACACCTGTCAAGGGCAACGGGTGTGCCTGACAACAATATCTGGTGCATTTGATATGCACGAAGAATCCAGATTTAGTGCATATGGTGTGCATCAAAATCGCATCTAGCGCGCCAAGTATGCGCAAGAATCCAAATCAAGTGCATAAGGTGCACGAAAACAAATATCGAATATCATAATCGAAATCGACGGTATACAACATACCTCAATCCAAATCGGGTATACCGTGGTATATAATCTCACAACCACGTGCATCAGCATGCACAAAATCGAATCAAAGTACTAAAAGTGCATGAAAAATTACACCGAAGGCACAAGTCAAATCACATATATGCCATAGGCATAAAATCAAAATCAACCATCTCCAACGACATCAAATCGAAGTCGAGTGCAACTGTGGTGCACAAAATCTCAATCATGTAAATAAATCGCCCAAAATACCGAAATCCAAAATAACGGATACGTGATATTCGAATCACCAAATCGCAAATCGTAAACATTGTCGTCGATATATCCTTCCTTCAAGGTCGAGAAGGTGTCGGTGCATCCAAAACTAACAGAGCAAGATATCTACTTGCCTCCTGTTCATGGTCTGGCATCTTGTGCCCTTAGGCTCTCGCCTCTCACTGTGGATTGCCAGTTACAAAACTCCTCGGCTCAACGGCCCAATATGGAATGGTGACGGGAACAGTTCCGCTCTGGCAAATCCTCTAAAGTCTCTGGCCAACTATCATGGTTACTCGTAACATGTCTCGTCGATGATGCCGAACTCTGGCCTACTGGGTGTGAGTGATACGACCGATCCTGGGTCCAAGTCTTTTCGTGTAGTATTCCAGAAAGATTCTGTCGGGTCTCTCCCAAATCTCGTTTCTGCCGAACTGTCCGGAAGTTATCACCCTTACTAAATCCATTCCTTGTTCCGGAACTGCTGCATACTCATCACGACTTCTTCTAAAAGATATATCCATATTCAACGCCTCTGCATGCGTATCGTATCTCTGATGTCGATGGAGTGGAACGTCATCTCGTCACAATCTCGTATGAATCTCTTACTCCAATTTTCTCTAACGTGGACTGATTCGGACTCGTCTCTTCGTAGTTGTATGGACTGCGCTACAAACGGCTATACTCATATCTGGAGTCCCCCGTACGAAACTACGAACTCGACAGCTCAATATCTTGTGGTGGGTATCTGGCCGACTATGCCCCAGGAAACTCTTCCAAATTGTCGGAGGAATACTCTCCATTCGTCCGTTTTTCTATCGACTTTCAACGTGCCTGTGTGAAGTCTTCTCTAGCTGAAATCAATCAATCTGATGACCTCGCATCGGGGTATGCAAACGAACCACATGTCCTAGTCATTCATCCATGGGTGACTGGCGATTTTCTATCATATCCCTAAGTACAAACTCGTGCTGCAATAGCTTCAAACATCTGGGGCGATATCTTGTCAGTCGCAGCAACAGCTGGCTCATTCGTCCTCACGCTAAGCAATGCCTAAATCCTCAAGAATAGACGATACATTATCGGTCATCACATTCTAGTCGGCCTCTAATAGTGGCCCAATCGTCTGGTGCTGATCTGAACGTTCGAGAAATCTTAGTAAAAACAAACCATCAAAACGCTCATGTCACGAGAGACACAATAAAACGACATATCTATGCAATCATGTGTCACCGGAATTACGCCCTGGTTAGTTCTCATCCAGGACGAGCTCACTCTGACCGCAACTCTAGCCGCAGCTCTCTCTGCTCGTACAACCGTGGTAATAGAAACCACCATCCTACATCGATGAGAATAGATCAAAGGAACGAATAGAATACGATGCAAAGAAATATTCATTCTAAGGCTTCTTAAGCGGAGTAGCGTATTGTAAGTATGTTGCGGAACATACATACGGTACATCACTCTACTTAAGTCACCTACTCCATCAACCAAGGTCAACCTACGCGACAAAAGTTCGGGTCTAATACCCCCTCGACCAAGTCTAAGTTCCGTAAGGTCAAGCCTAGGTTCCGAATATAAATATACGCCCTAGACTCCGCATAGTCAAACTTAGACTTGAACCAAGGTTAAACCTAGCGCTCTGATACCAACTTTATCACGACCTGAAGGTACGGAACACGACTGGCACTTAAATTACGAAACGTCGAGAGGCGTAACGTAATCTAAGTAAGCCAAAGCCCAGAAATCTAAACCATTTTTAATTAAAAGAGTGAAGGAAAACTTGTTCTAAAGCGAGTGGTTTTAACAAAATAAGTGGCATTAAACATTTAAAAGCAACATCATATTTTCCCAAAAATTTCGGCAGAGTCTCCTTTGTAAATACTGGCCCCAAACGGGTACAAACATGCATATACATAAATAATGGATAACGGCATCCCCAAGCGGGAGCTAGCTCTTCGCCAATTGGCGGAAACAACCACGCAAGCAATATAATATACAACGCCGAAGGGCGAGGATCAAAACTCAGAAAGGAAACCAACTTCCTCAAGAAAAACCAGAAAAGACCCATAATAATACAAGCACGCTACTCTAAGGTCGAAAGAATATACAATTGGTCTTCTAAGCCTACCAAATAATATAAGTCTGGTTGATGGAGCTTACTAGATACAACTGAAATAAATAAAGTACAACGGTGGTCACGATGCAAGTGAACCCACCTACCAAAGTAAGCACCCGGAAGAAAGCAGTGCCAGCAAGCCGCAATGAAAACTGTATGGCCAAACCTGCAAGAAACTGTGGCACAACGGGGGTGAGTTGCCAACTCGTCAGTAGAAAACATCACCGAGAAGAAATCGCATGTATGACTCTCTCCTAGGTCATGCCATAAAATATACAATACTACAACAAGGGTGACAGTATATCACAAATGTGATATCAAAGTACTCGTGTCCGTGTCATGAGTAATAATATATCGATGCATGACATGTACTAATGCATCATCCAACATGTGTCCAGCAAGGACACACAAATCAAGATAAAAACCAAGTGCCCAGCATCGGCACTCAAAACATCTCGAAATCCTTGTCCGACAACGACACAAAATACTCAAATATCGGGCTCCGCATAGTCAGGATCGGCCCATGGGCTCCGTCATTCCGGATCGGCCCATATCCATCTCTCTCATAACTCCAAACGGTATCCTCTGGATATCCTTCGAGTTTCCAATACAATCACCGGTAGGTAGTGCTCCCCTACCAGGCTCATCGTCATCCCCACTAAATCACTTTCGCCCCGGGGTACCTCACCGGGTCCACCATGTACCCACAGACGGTTCATCCTCCTCCTCGAATCGGGTCTCGAAAACCAACTCAGAACCGAGAAAACATCATGGTGGACGCTACTCATCATATCAAGGAAAACCGCATCTTTCTCTTTTAAAATTATCATAAGTTTATAAATATTCACATGCGGTTTCCCAAAACCAGAAATCTCATGAAAGATCCGAAATCTCAAAATCACTAGTCAGTGAACAGTGAATATCGGCATAAAGCCCCACGATATTGCATAATAGAATGAATGCATAAATGCATGAAGTATCTGAGTAAGAAATGCAATATCAAAACTAGCATATGAAGACAAGCGTACTAGTACTATGTTGAAAATACCAGCTAGCAAATTATACAAATGAAGTAATGTTTTCTAATGTGTACATGACATGGAAATTATCGATAATGATATATGTGAGCCGGCAAGCAAGTGTACGTGGAGCATACGCATCATCGATAATGGTGCTGGTGTCCTGACAACAGGGGTTCATAATAACTAAAGAAACACATTTATAAGCATGCAATGCGATGAGAACATCATGAATATACAGAAAAAATGTAGTAACCACAACATTTAAGAATATACATTTCCAAATACGGGTCATACAGTTCTTGGTGTTTGAAATAGCATGAATCGTGGTTTTAGAAAAAATAGGGCTACGGGGTCTTTGATAAAAGATACGTCTTTTGAAAAATCTGTAATATCCCTCGGCCGGTGTTTAAAATATTCACGATTCGTTAGTTTTGAAAATAAGTATGACTCGAGCCCAGTCTAAAGGGTAATGAAAATCCGCCTAAAGTCCGAGTCGATATATCTAGTAGTCGGCGATCCCGCCTCATTAGCATCACGTATGGTAAAATACATAGTACGACATTCTCGAGTCAAGAGTGCGGATCAATCATCATATCTATATCTCGTACGGTAAAATCCATCGTACGACATCCCAAAATTAGGGTACGAGTCAAATATCACATAAACCTCATTATCCATATAGTATCATTATCGATAAATCAAGAATTAGGGGTACCGTTCTAAAATCTAGTACATTCTCATATCAAACATATATCCTCGTGTGTATGAAAACACACCGCCCAACGATCCGCTATAATATCATGCCGTATATCATATCACGACCCAATCATATATCACAATCTCACGGCATCATGCCCGATCATATCGACTCATCTCCAAGTATCATATACTGGGCTCATCATCCGTGTATACGCATATGTATATATATATACCAACGCATCAACATATATATATATATATACACAAAAACACACATATAAGCATATACACCCAAAAACAAATCACGTGTGTGCATGTGTGTCTGTGTGTCCACCTTTACTCTAGGGTTTCGCGCCTAAGAAACTAACTAATAGCACTTCTTCCAATTACACTAAATCCAACCCATGGTTTCCTAAAGCCTTTCTTTCTAAATATTCATATCTCGCAATAACACATACGTATATATATCATATCACATCATATCCTACGAAATTGCGGGGGTGCTATACGCCATCCACCCGACTTCCCCCATAGATATACATCTACTCACCTGGACGCCTCGGCTAATCTGATCCGATTTCAGCTCTTACATTTTCGCGCCACATCCGACGCCTCTGCACCCGATCCTAGAAACGTACACAAGTAAATAAGAGAATAAATATATAATTAGTCGAGGACACAACCAATACAAGTCAACCACGCGCACTGACTAAACGCGCACGCACTTGGTGCACAAAACGCGCCGCGACAGTGCCACAAACAACAACTAGAGTCACTATACGTGAAAATCCCTAAACCTAAATCCCAAACAAACCAATCTTGGTTTCACAACACACTAAATACTATATGGAATAGGTTGTAAATCACCGAAACCTCAAACTTAGTTCAAACGAATTAATCCAAAAACCTAGTAAGCGACAATTAACCGTTTTAATACTAATCTAGATGTTTTAGCAATTTTAACGGCCACATAGCTCACTTAATATCTTAATTAAACTACACAACCCTTTACTAAAATTTTATCTCAGCAATTTTCATAAATTCTAAAAACCTAGTTTGCACAATTATATAATTTGGACAAATTCAAAGTAACAATTTGAAATTTAGCAACTAAGTTAGGTTTTGCAAAACTCAAGATGTTAAACTAAACATCAATACTAAAACCAAGTGATCAAACCCTAACTTGAATTCAAAACCCTCACTTGAATTTCCAAACTTGCAATTGAAACTATATTACTAACTAAATAAGTTTGATTTAAAGTATTTAAACAACAAAATAACTATTGGTTTAAGATTTATACCTAACAATTTGAGATCTAGCATGCAAATCTTGGCCTCCAAAATGGCTTCTTGCTTCAAGATTCCAAGCTAGATGGGTCAAGGAATAATGGGGTAAAGATTAAATGAAGCGTTTGTGAGGTTTTTTGTTGAATTTTGAGGCAAAATTGATGAATTTTTTGAAGAGAAATGAGATGGGGAAATGAAGGGCTGCTGCTGGTGTGGGTTCGGCCATAGTGAAAGAGAGGGGGGGAAATGAGTGAGTTGTGTTGTGTTCAAGCCAAGAAACACCCCCATACCTCAAGTCAACACTCGTATATTTTCTTTTTAATTTCATTTCAATTTAAAACTTGAAGTGTGAGGTGTGTGTGTGGGGGCAGCCATGGGGCTCGGCCAGAAATGGAGTGAGGAGAGAGAGTGAGGTGTGGGTTGTGTGTGTGAAGATTTCCAAGTAAAGAAAACCTTCAAAGCTCATTATCACACCACACATCAATCTTTTCCATTTATAATATTTTTCAATTAACTTTTCCCCTAGAATTCTCTAGAATTATGGAGACATTATGAGAACAAGTGAACATATTATAACTTGTTATATAATTGTCATGGTTCACTAATGAATGATTAACCCATTCCAATTTGTAAATATCACTAATTAAATGTATTAGTGAAGGCTTAAAATAATATTTAAAATAATTAATTACGGAAAATATTTTATTAAACTAGAAATTTTATAAGTGACCCATTAAATATCAAATACTAGTAATTATATAGCTAGAATAGGTATATTTTAAGTCTATGTTGAAAAATAATTATATCTTGGTTTTTACGGAAAACACCAGTTATTTTACCGATTATCCGAAATTTCACCTAAACGATTTTCAAAACATTACAATCTTCCACCCTTAAAGAAATTCGGTCCCCGAATTTAATTAAAACTCCCCTCAAATACTAAAACATTTCAGCAAAACAATCAAATCGGCGGGGCTCCAAAATCTTAAATACTTAAGACACATCTCAGCGCACTGCATGCGCATGAAAAACGAGTATAAAACTCAAATCAAAACTCCGTCAAGTATCATGCAATCATCGGAGTCATGGTGAAGAGACCAATGTCAAAGTCCAATACGAAAACCAACATGATATACATCAAAACTATAACATGTACATAGTACGCATCGTTGTAAACTCGTCAAAGCATCTGAAAGAAATGCATGCCAAACCTTTTTCAAGTCGATGTGCGATGCGCGTATTACAGCACAAGTAGCGGACGTTTATTGTAAGAAAATTAGCTATATATATATATATATATATATATATATATATATCCTTTGTTTAACATACAAATCCTGCCATTTTGAAAATAATTTAGAAGGGTTTCCTTTATGAAATGTTTCGTGTCATCTCGAACACACAGGTAAAATATAGAGACTGTAGCTCTTTTTTTGGAAATCCCTTCGGTAACTATCGATGCATGCAAAAACATATTCAAGTACTTTCCTCGGACTAGTCCTGCTCAACTACTATACCAAATAGTAAATATCATAAAACATACTGCTCCAAAAGAAATCAATCCCAAAATTTGTATAAGAATGCTGTAAGTCGATGTACTACACCCCAGTACTTGTGGGGAGGCGGAATTTTCAAAAACAATCAAGTTTGGTGAACAAACATCGACTAACAACAAGAATCGAAGCTAAACGATAACTAACCAAACATAAAGTTGTTCTTAACTACTATGCTTAGGGATTATACCTAATGAAAACGGTCCTTCGTCTTTACGATCTCCTTGTACTCCTCGGCCTTCTCTAGGTAGTAGACGATCCACCCGAGAGCAAAACTCCAAGCTAAACCTCTAAGCTTGAGGCAACTAACCTTCTTGGATTGCTAATCAAAGAAGCTAGGTGTAATATAGAGATGGTTATGGATTGATTAGTCTTACTAATCCTAGATCTCAACACATGAGGGTGAGGATTAGTCTTTTGAAGAGAGAGAGCTTGAGGAGAGAGAAGGTAAGAATGAATCTAAATGAGAATAGTAAATCTATCATAATATATATGAACCTTTAATATTCATCCATAAAAGAAAACTAAAATGATGAATAATGAAGTTTCATAAATATCTAGTGGTGATTCATAACCATGACTCATTAAGCATTTATCATGCATTAATGATATGCATGAATCACCCTCATGACTCACTAAACTCATTTAATGCAAATGACACCTAAACCTCCTTAGTCACCACTTCTAGAAGCTTCTCGAGTAATTACGAGAACGCCCCTCCGATCCGTAAAAATACGGAAAAACTTTAGACTGTAAAAATCCAATAACCGGATACCAGTAACTGGCTTAAACCAAAGCCGACTGGTAAAAACTGTCCGAAAGTCGTACGCGCGTAAACGCACGTATGCGTCCGAACTCTTTGTCGCAAAACCCTGCAACCTCTATATCGTTTCGCCTGGAGTAGGAAACTCTCTGTGTGGGACTCTAGAGACTCGACTACTACGCTGGCAGTGGGTTTAACCACAGACCGCAAGCGGCACTAGCTGTACGTAACGGTCCCCAGGTAGTTGTCGATAAGAAGGCCGATGAGTATACCCATCCGAACTCCTACTGAGTCTGATGTGACAATCTCCATACAGTCCGGTCCGTTCGTCCATGACTATCGCATATCGGGCCTAGGGGGGCGGCAAGCGTCAGTCCCCTAATAGCGGTATAAGTCGTGTCGGAGTGAAGCCCATTACACCCTGAGAAACTACTGGAACCTATCAGTAAATCTCGCTTGCCCTGGCCAGGGACTTTGCGTAATGGCTCTCTGACACAGCACGATATCTACTCCCAATACCGGGAGGGACGAATCCTGTCTAACCGCCACTGCCTCCAAGTGCTCGGGACTGCACCCAACTGCTACCTGTTTGCACGACTCCTTTGAGCCGTGGTAGGGTAGCAATCTAAGAACAGTGGGACACACTCGAGGCGAAGTAGCAGTGTCAAGTCTGCGGACTACGCTGTACTCATGTCACCTGGGAACTGTTTACTGACGACTGGTATCAAACCAACCAACAGTTCCCTGTGAGTCCTGTCCGGTGTACCCGTAACCTAACGAGCACCTGTATACTATCTCCAGTACGACGTACTGACGGCTGTGGGACAGACCATCTCCCCAACTGAGAAGAGAAGCGTACACACCAGTCTACTCCGGAGTATCGATGCTCTGTCTCGATAATCCAACGACCGGGGACCTGAATAAGGATGTGCTTGTAGACTACCCAGCCCCCACTAGTGTGACTGCCATCACAACGCTGGTAGACAAGCAAGATCCTAAGAGCTCTATCAATACGTATACTCACATATTAAGATAGAAAAACCAAGTAGCATACTACCATGTTTAGCAAGACTGTTATATACATGTGAATATCCCAAGCTTCCATTAAGTAATATACAAGCTAGTATGATACAGTAATGGCCTTCTAGGGCATAAACACTAACAATCTCCCACTTGCACTAGGGCCATGTACTGGCATATCGCAGACCAATGATCTCGAGCAGCCTCTCGAACTGAATCTGAGGAAGGGCCTTCGTAAATGGATCAGCAATGTTCTCTTCTGAAGCAACTCTCCGAACCTCGATCTCCTGACGATCAATGATCTCCCTGATCAGGTGATACCGCCTCAAGATGTGTCTGGACTTCTGATGGGACCTTGGTTCCTTCGCTAAAGCTATAGCTCCGTTGTTGTCACAATACAGAGGTATTGGATCAACTATGGTAGGAACCACCTGAAGTTCTGTTAGGAACTTCTTCATCCAGACTGCTTCTTTTGCGGCATCGCAAGCAGCTATATACTCCGCTTCCATCGTCGAGTCAGCAACGGTGTCCTGCTTGGAGCTCTTCCAGCACACCGCCCCTCCATTGAGGGTAAAGACATAACCCGACATGGACTTGGAATCGTCCTTATCACTCTGGAAGCCGGAATCAGCAAAGGCCTCCAACCTGAGGTCTTTTCCGCCGTAAACCAAGAACATCTCCTTAGTCCTCTTCAGGTACTTGAGAATGTTCTTTACTGCTATCCAGTGCTTCTCCCCTGGGTCTGACTGATACCGGCTTACCACGCTCAGTGCATAAGCTACATCTGGTCTGGTACACAACATCGCATACATTATAGAGCCTACCGCAGAAGCGTAGGGTATAATAGACATGCGTTCCCTTTCCAAATCAGTCTTGGGAGACATCTCTTTGGAGAGGGTGATTCCGTGACAAGCCGGTAGATTACCGCGCTTAGAATCTTCCATACTGAATCTTTTCAGTACAGTGTCGATATACCTGGACTGCGAAAGTCCCAACATCCTCTTGGATCTATCACGATAGATCCGGATCCCCAGAATGTAAGAGGCATCACCCAGGTCTTTCATGGAGAACCTGTGTGACAAGAATCCTTTGACAGATTGTAGCATAGGAATGTCATTTCCTATCAATAGAATGTCATCCACGTACAAGACGAGGAATACGACACTTCTGGCCACAACTTTACTATATATGCACGGTTCATCTGGATTTTTGATAAAGTCATATTCTTTGACTGTCTCATCAAAACAGATGTTCCAACTCCGCGATGCCTGCTTTAGTCCATAAATAGACTTAAGCAGCTTGCATACTTTCCCGCTGCTCCCACTCTGATTGAAACCCTCTGGCTGATCCATATAGACGCTCTCTTCTAAATTTCCATTCAGAAAAGCCGTCTTTACGTCCATCTGCCAGATTTCATAATCATGGAAGGCAGCAATAGCAAGAAGGACTCGAATGGATTTGAGCATAGCCACTGGAGAAAAAGTTTCGTCATAGTCCAAACCAGGTCTTTGACGAAAACCCTTTGCAACAAGTCTAGCCTTATAGGTTTCCACCTGTCCATCTACACCAATCTTTTTCTTGAAGATCCATTTGCATCCTATGGGTTTTACCCCATCTGGAGCAAAGTCCAAAGTCCATACTTTGTTGGTGTACATGGACTCCATTTCGGTCCGCATTGCATCTAGCCATCGTACCGAGTCGCCGCTCTGGATGGCCTGCTGGAAGTCAGTAGGTTCATCATCATCTATGATGCAATCCTCTCTATCCCCGTCTATGAGAAAACCGTAGTATCTCTCAGGCGGACGAGACGGCCTACTACTCCTGCGGAGGGGTGCGGGAATGTTCTGTTCTTCTTGAACCTCTGGTTCTACCAAACTTTCAGTAGCAGTTTGTGGTTCTGGAATTTCTTCCAGTTCTATTGCGCTCCCATTCTTCTGATTTTCTAAAAATTCAGTTTCTAAGAAGCGGGCATGACGAGAAACAAAAACCTTTTGTTCCTCTGCGTAATAGAAATAATATCCCATAGAGTTCTTTGGATATCCCACAAACTTACACTCTACTGAGCGTGCCTCGAGCTTGTCCACATGCTGCTTTTTAACAAAAGCTGGACATCCCCATGTCTTCAGGTACTGAAGACAGGGTTTCTTCCCACTCCATATCTGATATGGTGTGGTAGGCACAGTTTTGGTTGGAACTTTGTTCAAAAGATATGCCGCCGATTCTAGCGCATAACCCCAGAAAGATCGCGGTAACTCAGCATTACTCATCATGGATCGTACCATATCCAATAGGGTTCGATTCCGTCTCTCCGATACACCGTTATGCTGTGGAGTGTACGGAGGAGTAAGCTGAGAGAGAATTCCTTTCTCTTTTAGGTAACCTAGGAACTCGGCACTCAAGTATTCTCCACCTCGATCAGATCTAAGTGTCTTTATACTTTTGCCGGTTGGTTTTCTACTTCATTCTTATACTCTTGGAATTTCTCAAAAGCTCGGATTTATGTTTCATCAGATAAATGAATCCGTATCTTGAGTAATCATCCGTGAAAGTAATGAAATAGGAAAAACCACCTCTTGCATGTGTAGACATTGGACCGCATACATCACTGTGTATGAGTCCTAAGAGCTCGCTCGCTCTTACTCCTTGTCCAGTGAATGGAGTCTTTGTCATCTTTCCTTTGAGACAAGATTGACAAGTGTCATAAGTTTGATATTCGAACGTGTCCAAATATCCTTCTCTATGCAACTTAGTCAACCTTCTCTCATTGATGTGACCTAGTCTACAATGCCATAAGAAAGCTTTATTTAAATCTGGAGACTTTCTTTTTAGTGTGTTCTGGACATTGAAAATTTGGAGTTGGTTTAACACATATATGCCGTTATTTAGAGTACCGGACCCAATCAAACCATGATTAAGGTGGATGTTGACAACATCTCTTATAAACGTGAAATCATAACCTTTATTTGATAACAAGGAAACTGATATGATATTACACGTTAAGCTGGGTACAAAATAACAGTTATGTAAAACCAAAATGTGTCCACTCGTCAATCCTAGGTGATAATCCCCGACGGACGCAGCTCCCACGCTAGCTCCGTTAGCAACCCTGAGGATCATATCACCTTCCTTCAGCACTCTACGGTTTCTCAGTGCCTGCAATGAATTGCAAATATGAGATCCTGATCCGGTATCCAATACCCAGGAAGTAGAGTTGATCGACAGACAATTCTCAATTACAAACACACCTGAAGTCGAAGCCACAGCTTGCTTCGGTTCCTGGTTCTTGGCGTTCCACGCCTTGCAATCCTTCTTCCAGTGCCCTTTCCTGTGACAATGGAAGCACTCATCCTGGCCAACTATCGGTACTGCTTTCTTTTGCTTTCCCTTCCCTCCCACCTTACTAACACCTCCTCTAGGTCTGGGTGCGGCCTTCTTCTTCCTTCCTTTGGCTCTAGCCTTGGACCCGGAAGAAGATGAACCGCCAACAAACATAGCGGGTGTTTCCCTTGCCTTCTGCAAGGTGCCCTCTGCACTCCTTAACATGTTCAGGAGTTCCGCAAGTTCAACTTCTTTTCCTTGAAGATTGAAGTTGAGGATAAACTGGGCGTAGGTGGGAGGAAGGGACTGGAGAACAAGGTCTGTATAGAGCTCATTATCCAAAGTCGTCCCAAGGTCTGCGAGCTCTTCTATATAGCCAATCATCTGTAGGACATGTTCACCTACCGATGACCCGACAGCCAACCTCGCTCGAAACAATTTCTTTGAGGTCTCGTATCTTGCTATACGAGATTGCTCTCCATAAAGTTCTTTTGTATGGAGAAATATGCCATCTAAGGACATATCCTCGTGCCTCCTCTGATGTTCATTGTTCATCGAGGCAAGCACGATGCACTTGGCTCTCGCGCAATCTAAATCCCAGGTTTTGCGGATTTCCTTATCCGCATCACTGGATTTGGGACCAGGGACAGCAGGTGCCGTAGCGGTGAGGATGTACCCCAATTTGTCGTAGGTCAAGGCCATCTTGACATTCCGCAGCCAATCTTTATAGTTTGGCCCCGTCAGTATATTTTTCTCTAAAATTAACTTAAGTCCAGTCATTTTCAGGGTCGCTGCAATTAGGAGAGAGAGAAGAAAACTCTTTAGCATGATGCTCTTGCAAGTTTAGAGTGGTTTTTAGTTTATCTAAACTGGATGGCTCCCACTGTTTTTCGAATCCTTCCTCAAACCATAAAAGAAGAATTAGCCAAGACTATTCTCACCGTACAATACTTGCTTAACCGTTCAGCCAGGCCGGTGTCGATACTTCGAGGGAGGTTTTCCAACGCTTTCGCGAAGTTCCTTAATTAAGTAACCTCTTTTCTCTGGGGGCGTAACCCCGCTGACACTTTTCTGGACACCTACTAGGTTTATAGCATTGATCGTTAAGTGACGAATATCCTGATAAGTAGTATATACTCACAGTAGGATCGGGATCCAAATATCATCGTATGATAATGTTGAAGGAATCCTACCAACATTCATCAAACTCCAAATGGTATGCATCTCTTTGCAAATTTCAGTTTCTTTAGAAATTCCCGATATATGTTTTTGCCCCATGCTCTTATGACCTTGACGAAAGCCAACAAATCATAAGTCACATGTCAAGTTCTGCCCATCATTATCTTGTTAATTTGAACCCATCCGTATATACCCTTGACGAAAGCCAACAAGGTAATGCGACTGTCCCAAACCAACACATCTATCTATGTAACAAATGAATACCCCAGCAGCTACCAAACACTATGTCTTGACGAAAGCCAACAAACATAGCTTGAATACTACTGACTATCCATAAGAAATGACGGAGGGCTACGACTGGTTTTGGCGAAACCGTGAACGTAGTGAACTTGATATAATCGAAGGAACCTGATAGCTTTTAAAAGGAGTGGTTAAATCTCCGCATTTAAAAATATCTGTTTTAAAAATAACCGAGTGGTTTCTTTTAAATTGTTCCAACGATATAAACTTTGGTTTGTTTTACTTTGCATTATAGATAATGCGTCCCATCATTAACCTATCATTGCAGAAAACAACGAAAATATAACGTCCTCTTATGCCATCCGCATTCGCCACGGGGTCCCGTCATCACCCGTTAGGTTACTTAACTAACGACAGAGCGGGGGCTGGGCTAGCGCGGGTGTAAAACATAAGTGACGTCTAAATAGCTATAATAAATATAGATATTTTACATTCGTCTGACGCAATGATATTCATTCCAGAACACAGATAAACAATATTGGATTTGCAAGCAATCTGTATTTCTTTTGAGCCTGCAAGAAAAGACAGATTACACAGTTGTGATGAATAGCCGTTTACCCCACCCTCGACCCCTACGAGTACGGCAAACTACCCACCCGGCAGTCTGTGTACCCCACCTTGGGTCAGTCCTAGGAGCAAAAACAGTAAAAAGAAATAATACAACGGTGGCTACAACCGCAACCTGGAAGTGCCCCGCGAAAATAATATTACAACAAATTACATTTACAACAAATGAATTAACCAATAACCCATTGCGAAACCCCGGTTATACACCACAACAGTCCAATACAGTTTATATGCACAAACAGATATAACCATTTCAGAAATGTGCAACCCCCTGCCAACCGACATACTAGCAGTTGGGGAAGGTTTACGAACACATTAAACAATCACAGATATAATCCAATACGCAAATACTGTACAATTCGATCGAATAAACAACATCAATATTGCTCCAAAATCTGCTCTGTTAAACAGTAACCTGAGCAATAATTAAATATTCCAGAAAACACTAAATATCACAGGGGACCCACACAAAAAATTTGGGATCATGACTCGGCAACTCGGCGGCGGAACCGCGGCGGATCGGTGGGATACGCCGCGCTTCCGCGGCGCTTTAGCCGAGTCATGGGCCCAATTTTCTTGGGTGTTCTCCTGGACCCATGTCAAGCTTTCTGAACATCCCTGAAAAATTTTAGGACATCATTTTGGATTCGACAGAAACTGATTTTTATTAGGGTTTTCCGGGTTCGTTTTTCCGTTCGAAATTCGTACAAATTTGCGATTAAGTTATTTATTGTTTAGCGAGGCTCTGATACCACTGTAAGTCGATGTACTACACCCCAGTACTTGTGGGGAGGCGGAATTTTCAAAAACAATCAAGTTTGGTGAACAAACATCGACTAACAACAAGAATCGAAGCTAAACGATAACTAACCAAACATAAAGTTGTTCTTAACTACTATGCTTAGGGATTATACCTAATGAAAACGGTCCTTCGTCTTTACGATCTCCTTGTACTCCTCGGCCTTCTCTAGGTAGTAGACGATCCACCCGAGAGCAAAACTCCAAGCTAAACCTCTAAGCTTGAGGCAACTAACCTTCTTGGATTGCTAATCAAAGAAGCTAGGTGTAATATAGAGATGGTTATGGATTGATTAGTCTTACTAATCCTAGATCTCAACACATGAGGGTGAGGATTAGTCTTTTGAAGAGAGAGAGCTTGAGGAGAGAGAAGGTGAGAATGAATCTAAATGAGAATAGTAAATCTATCATAATATATATGAACCTTTAATATTCATCCATAAAAGAAAACTAAAATGATGAATAATGAAGTTTCATAAATATCTAGTGGTGATTCATAACCATGACTCATTAAGCATTTATCATGCATTAATGATATGCATGAATCACCCTCATGACTCACTAAACTCATTTAATGCAAATGACACCTAAACCTCCTTAGTCACCACTTCTAGAAGCTTCTCGAGTAATTACGAGAACGCCCCTCCGATCCGTAAAAATACGGAAAAACTTTAGACTGTAAAAATCCAATAACCGGATACCAGTAACTGGCTTAAACCAAAGCCGACTGGTAAAAACTGTCCGAAAGTCGTACGCGCGTAAACGCACGTATGCGTCCGAACTCTTTGTCGCAAAACCCTGCAACCTCTATATCGTTTCGCCTGGAGTAGGAAACTCTCTGTGTGGGACTCTAGAGACTCGACTACTACGCTGGCAGTGGGTTTAACCACAGACCGCAAGCGGCACTAGCTGTACGTAACGGTCCCCAGGTAGTTGTCGATAAGAAGGCCGATGAGTATACCCATCCGAACTCCTACTGAGTCTGATGTGACAATCTCCATACAGTCCGGTCCGTTCGTCCATGACTATCGCATATCGGGCCTAGGGGGGCGGCAAGCGTCAGTCCCCTAATAGCGGTATAAGTCGTGTCGGAGTGAAGCCCATTACACCCTGAGAAACTACTGGAACCTATCAGTAAATCTCGCTTGCCCTGGCCAGGGACTTTGCGTAATGGCTCTCTGACACAGCACGATATCTACTCCCAATACCGGGAGGGACGAATCCTGTCTAACCGCCACTGCCTCCAAGTGCTCGGGACTGCACCCAACTGCTACCTGTTTGCACGACTCCTTTGAGCCGTGGTAGGGTAGCAATCTAAGAACAGTGGGACACACTCGAGGCGAAGTAGCAGTGTCAAGTCTGCGGACTACGCTGTACTCATGTCACCTGGGAACTGTTTACTGACGACTGGTATCAAACCAACCAACAGTTCCCTGTGAGTCCTGTCCGGTGTACCCGTAACCTAACGAGCACCTGTATACTATCTCCAGTACGACGTACTGACGGCTGTGGGACAGACCATCTCCCCAACTGGGAAGAGAAGCGTACACACCAGTCTACTCCGGAGTATCGATGCTCTGTCTCGATAATCCAACGACCGGGGACCTGAATAAGGATGTGCTTGTAGACTACCCAGCCCCCACTAGTGTGACTGCCATCACAACGCTGGTAGACAAGCAAGATCCTAAGAGCTCTATCAATACGTATACTCACATATTAAGATAGAAAAACCAAGTAGCATACTACCATGTTTAGCAAGACTGTTATATACATGTGAATATCCCAAGCTTCCATTAAGTAATATACAAGCTAGTATGATACAGTAATGGCCTTCTAGGGCATAAACACTAACAAATGCCACGTGCGTCTGGTGCGCACGGAAATCGAAATCACTGAATGTGCCATACATGTGCACATAAACAAAATCTAAGTGCAACGGGTGTGCACTAAAACACCTGTCAAGGACAACGGGTGTGGCTGACAACAATATAAGGTGCATATGATATGCACGAAGAGTCCCGTTTTAGTGCATCTGGTGTGCATCAAAATCGCATCAAGCGCGCCAAGTATACGCAAGAATCCAAATCAAGTGCACAAGGTGCACGAAAACAAATATCGAATATCACAATCGAAATCGACGGTATACAACATACCTCAATCCAAATCAGGTATACCGTGGTATATAATCTCACAACCACGTGCATCAGCGTGCACAAAATCGAATCAAAGTACTAAAAGTGCATGAAAAACTACATCGAAGGCACAAGTCAAATCACATACATGCCATAGGCATGAAATCCAAATCAACCATCTTCAACGACTTCAAATCGAAGTCGAGTGCAACTGGGGTGCACAAAATCTCAATCATGCAAATAAATCGCCCAAAATACCGAAATACAAAATAACGGATACGTGATATTCGAATCACCAAATCGTAAATCGTAAACACTGTCGTTGACATGTCCTTCCTTCAAGGTCGAGAATGTGTCGGTGCATCCAAAACTAGCAGAGCAAGATATCTACTTGCTTCCTATTCATGGTCTGGTGCCTTGTGCCCTTAGGCTCTCGCCTCTCACTGCGGATTGCCAGTTACAAAACTCCTCGGCTCAACGGCCCAATATGGAATGGTGACGGGAACAGTTCCGCTTTGGCACATCCTCTAAAGTCTCTGGCCAACTATCATGGTTACTCGTAACATGTCTCATCGATGATGCTGAACTCTGGCCTACTGGGTGTGCGTGATACGACCGATCCTGGGTCCAAGTCTTTTCGTGTAGTATTCAAGAAAGATTCTGTCGGGTCTCTCCCAAATCTCGTTTCTGCCGAACTGCCCGGAAGTTATCACCCTTACTAAATCCATTCCTTGTTCCGGAACTGCTGCATACTCATCATGGCTTCTTCTAAAAGATATATCCATATTCAACGCCTTTGCACGCGTATCGCATCTCTGATGTCGACGGAGTGCAATGTCATCTCGTCACAATCTCGTACGAACCTCTTACTCCACTTTTCTCTAACGTGGACTGATTCGGACTCGTCTCTTCGTAGTTGTATGTACTGCGCTACAAACGGCTATACTCATATCTGGAGTCTCCCTTCCGAAACTACGAACTCGACTGCTCAATATCTTGTGGTGGGTATCTGGCCAACTACGCCCTCGATAACTCTTCCAGTTCGTCGGAGGAATACTCTTCATTCGTCCGTTTTTCTATCGACTCTCAACGTGCCTGTGTGAAGTCTTCTCTAGCTGAAATCAATCAATCTGATGACCTCGCATCGGGGTATGCAAACGAACTACATGTCCTAGTCATTCATCCATGGGTGACTAGCGATCTTCTATCATATCCCTAATTACAAACTCGTCCTGCAATAGCTTCAAACATCTGGGGCAATATCTTGTCAGTAGCAGCAACAGCTGGCTCATTCGTCCGCACGCTAAGCAATGCCTAAATCCTTAAGAATAGACTTTACATTAACGGTCATCACATTCTAGTCGGCCTCTAACAGTGGCCCAATCCTCTGGTGCTGATCTGAACGTTCGCGAAATCTTAGTAAAAACAAACCATCAAAACGCTCATATCACGAGAGACACAATAAAACAGCATATCTATGCAATCGTATTTCACCGGAATTACGCCCTGGTCAGACCTCGTCCAGGACGAGCTCACGCTGACCGCAACTCTAGCCGCAGCTCTCTCTGCTCGTACAACCGTGGTAATAGAAACCACCATCCTACATCGATGAGAATAGATCAAAGGAACGAATAGAATACAGTGCAAAGAAATGTTCATTCTAAGGTTTCTTAAGCGGAGTAGCGTATCGTACACACGGTACACCACTCTACTTAAGTAACCTACTCCATCAACCAAGGTCAACCTACGCGACGAAAGTTCGGGTCTAATACCCCCTCGATTAAGTTTAAGTTCCGTAAGGTCAAGCTTAGGTTCCGAATATAAATATACGCCCTAGACTTCGTATAGTCAAATCTAGACTCGAACCAAGGTTAAACCTAGCGCTCTGATACCAACTTTGTCATGTCCTGAAGGTACGGAACGCGACTGGCACTTAAATTACGAAACGTCGAGAGGCGTAACGTAATCTAAGAAAGCCAAAGCCCAGAAATCTAAACGATTTTTAATAAAAAGAGTGAAGGAAAACTTGTTCTAAAGCGAGCGGTTTTAACAAAATAAGTGGTATTAAACATTTAAAATCAACATCATATTTTCCCGAAAATTTCGGCAGAGTCTCCTTTGTAAATACTGGCCCCAAACGGGTACAAACATGCATATAAATAAATAATGAATAACGACATCCCCAAGCGGGAGCTAGCTCTTCGCCAATTGGCGAAAACAACCACGTAAGCAATATAATATACAGCGCCGAAGGGCGAATATCAAAACTCAGAAAGGAAACCAACTTCCTCAAGAAAAACCAGAGAAGACCAATAATAATACAAGCGCGCGACTCTAAGGTCGAATGAATATACAACTGGTCTTCTAAGCCTACCAAATAATACAAGTCTGGTTGATGGAGCTTACTAGATACAACTGAAATAAACAAAGTACAACGGCGGTCACGATGCAAGTGAACCCACCTACCAAAGCAATCACCCGGAAGAAAGCAGTGCCAGCAAGCCGCAATGAAACCTGTATGGCCAAACCTGCAAGAAACTATGGCACAACGGGGGTGAGTTGCCAACTCGTCAGTAGAAAACATCACCGAGAAGAAATCGCATGTATGACTCTCTCCTAGGTCATTCCATAAAATATACAATACTACAACAAGGGTGACAGTATATCATAAGTGTGATATCAAAGTACTCGTGTCCGTGTCATGAGTAAAAATATATCGATGCATGATGTACTAATGCATCATCCAACGTGTGTCCAGCAACGACACACAAATCATGATAAAACCCGAGTGTCCAGCATCGGCGCTCAAAACATCTCGAAATCCGTGTCCGACAGCGACACATAATACTCAATTCTCGGGCTCCGCATAGTCAGGATCGGCCCATGGGCTCCGTCAGTCCGGTTCGTCCCATATCCATCTCTCTCATAATTCCGAACGGTATCCTCCGGATATCCGTCGAGTTTCCAATACAATCACCGGTAGGTAATGATCTCCTGCCAGGCTCATCGTCATCCCCACAAAATCACTCTCGCCCCGGGGTACCTCACCGGGTCCACCATGTACCCGCAGACAGTTCATCCTCCTCCTCGAATCGAGTCTCGAAAAACAACTCAGAACCGAGAAAACATCATGGTGGACGCTACTCATCATATCAAGGAAAACCGCATCTTTCTCTTTTAAAATTATCATAAGTTTATAAACATTCACATGCAGTTTCCCAAAACCAGAAATCTCATGAATGATCCGAAATCTCAAAATCACTAGTCAGTGAACAGTGAATATCGACATAAAGCCCCACGATATTGCATAACAGAATGAATGCATAAATGCATGAAGTATCTGAGTAAGAAATGCAATATCAAAACTAGCATATTAAGGCAAGCGTACTAGTACTATGTTGAAACTACCAGCTAGCAATTTTTACAAATGAAGTAATGTTTTCTAATGTGTACGTGACATGGAAATTACCGATAATGATGTGTGTGAGCCGGCAAGCAAATGTAGGTGGAGCATACGCATCATCAGTAATAGTGCTGGTGTTCTGACAACATGGGTTCATAATAACTAAAGAAGCACATTTATAAGTATGCAATGCGATGAGAACATCATGAATATACCGAAAAGATGTAGTAACCGCAACATTTAAGAATATACATTTCCAAATACGGGTCATACAGTTCTTGGTGTTTGAAATAGCACGAATCATGGTTTTAGAAAAAATAGGGCTACGGGGTCTTTGAGAAAAGATACGTCTTTTGAAAATTCCGTAGTATCCCTCGGCCTGTCTTTAAAATATTCATGATTCGTTAGTTTTGAAAATAAGTATGACTCGAGCCCAGTCTAAAGGGTAATGAAAATCCGCCTAAAGTCCGAGTCGATATATCTAGTAGTCGGCGATCCCGCCTCAATGGCGTCACGTACGGTAAAATACATAATACGACATTCTCGAGTCAAGAGTGCGGATCAATCATCATATCTATATCTCGTACGGTAAAATCCATCGTACGACATCCCAAAATTGGGGTACGGGTCAAATATCACATAATCCTCATTATCCATATAGTATCATTATCGATAAATCAAGAATTAGGGGTACCGTTCTAAAATCTAGTACATTCCCATATCAAACACATATCCTCGTGTGTTTGAAAACACACCGCCCAACGATCCGCTATAATATCATGTCGTATATCATATCACGATCCAATCATATATCACAATCTCACGGCATCATGCCCGATCATATCGGCTCATCTCCAAGTATCATATACTGGGCTCATCATCCGTGTATACGTATGTGTGTGTGTGTGTGTGTGTACACCAACGCATCAACATATATATATATATATATATATATATATATATATATATATATATGTTAGTGTATATGCCCTAGAGGCCATTACTGTATCATACTAGTTTGTATATTACTTAATGGAAGCTTGGGATATTCACAGTTGTATATACAATCTTGCTCGAAATGGTAGTATGCTACTTGGTTTGTCTCTGCTTTAATATGTGCATGTGTTTCTTTTAGCATATTACAGGTATACATATTAGTAGAGCCCTTAGGATCTTTGCTTGATTACCAGCGTTGTGATGGTGCTCGCACTCGTGGGAGCTGGGTAATCTATAAGCACATCCTTATACAGGTCCCTGGTCGTTGGACTATCGAGACAGGGCATCGATACTCCGGAGTAGACTAGCGTATGCGCTTCTCATCCCAGTGTGGGAGACGGTCTGTCCCACAGCCGTTAGTACGTCGTACTTGGGATAGTATGCGGGTGCTCGTTAGGTTACGAGTACACTGGACAGGACTCGTCGGGAACTGTTGGTTGGTAATATACCTATCGTCAGTTATCAGTTCCCAGGTGACATGAGTACAGCTTAGTCCGCTGACTTGACACTGTCACTTCGCCTCGAGTGTGTTCCCACTGCACTTTGATTACTACCCTACCACGGCTCAGAGGAGTCGTGCAAACAGGTAGTTTTTGGGTGCAGTCCCGAAGCACTTGGAGGCAGTGACGGTTAGACAGGATTCGTCTCTCCCGGTATTGGGGGTTGACATCGCGCTGTGTCCAGGAGAGCCATTACACGAGTAGTCCCTGGCCAGGGCAAGCGAGATATACTGGTAGGCTTCCAGTGTTATCTCAGGGTGTTCTGGGCTACACTCCGACACGACTTGTACCGCTATTAGGGGACTGACGTTCACCGCCCCCCTAGGCCCGCCATGCGATGTATCAGACGAACAGACCGGACTGTACGGAGATTGTCACATACAGGCTCAGTAGGAGTGCAGATGGGGTTCACCTCGTCAGTCTTCTTATCGACATCTACCTGGGGACCGTTACGTACAGCTAGTGCCGCTTGCGGTCTGTGGTTAAACCCACTGCCAGCGTAGTGTCGAGTCTTTAGAGTCCCACACAGAGAGCTATTCGCCTTTAGGCAAAATGAGTAGAGGTCGCATGGTTTTGCGACAGGGTTCGTTCGCATCCGCGCACTTGTGCACGTTTGCTGTCCGGACAGTTTATACTAGCGGGCTTTGGTTTAAGCCGGATCCTAATGTATGGTTTGAGATTGGTTTTTCTCATTGTGTTCGTGTTCCTCGGATCACGAATGCGGGTGCGTATGCACGGTTGCTTGAGATTGAGGGAGAGGACCTTGTTTAGGGTTAATGACTATTGTCATTTTATTAACCCTATTGTTTTTGTGTGTATTATTGTTAATTAATAATTAGCTTAATTATTGTGCATGGTTGTTGTTGTTGACACTTTGACTTTGTTGACTTGTTGACCAAGTTGACAATTTGACCATGATCATTTCATTTGGAAGATACTCTTTGATCCTTGCAATTTGCATTAAAAGTGAAATGATAATGGTCACCTCTTGATTAAACCATGACAATTTTCTTGCTAATTAATTAATTAAAATAATACACACATATTAGTGAGAATGGCTCACTAATAATTCATGCTATCATATCCTTTCTCTCTCTTGCTCATCCTCTCCCTCAAGCTCTCTCCCTCTCATGTGTTGAGAAACAAAAAGCTTGAGAAAAACCTTCACTTGATCTTCTCTACTCACTTCTAGGGTTCAAGTCTTAGCATTTCTTGCACTCTAGTTACTCCTAGCTTGGAGTTGAAGCTAAAGGTCGAGGCTTTCGGGTGGATCGTTCTTTGACGGGAGAAGACAAGCAAGGTGACATCTTTCTACCATTCCGGCGAGCAAGGAGAGAAGGAGTTCGAGCTCAAGGTATAACCTTTCTACAACTTAACTAGTTGTAAGTTTGTTTTAGCTAGCTTTCGTTTAGTAAAGATCCTCACAAGGAAGGTCCATGTTGCCTAAGTCATTAAAAATCCAATTTTTATTATGTTTTCCGCCTCCCCGTAAGGACCGGGGTGGGCAACGTGGACTTACAGTGGTATCAGAGCCTAACTAAACTCAAACTAGCTAGGTAGTGAAGTGTAACGAAGTTTCGAAACCGAAAATCCAAAAACCGAACTTTTGAAAAACCCTAGTTTCTGTTGAATTTTTTTCTGCTCAAAATAGAAAACTTTATATTTGTAAATTCGGCTCAGGGTTTTTTATGAACACCCATGAAAAACGGTACAGTGATTCGTTCAAACCGCCGCCCTTCCGCGGCACGAGGTAGGCATGTGCCGCGGAAGCGCCGCGGTTTGTCGTCTTCTCTGCATCGTTTTTCGTGCAGTGTCTGTCTGTGTTGTTTTTGGGATTTTTAAGATATATATTATATGCCCAGATTTTCCAGAACTAAAATTTACTTTTGGGGGCCTATAAATCCGTATTTTTCGGAACTTCACTACACTTTAACTACATCGGTTATATCTGTAATGCTTGCATGTATTGAACGTCGGCTAATCGCTATAAGACGATTAGTCGGGGTTATACATGATCTGTGATTGTTATTGGTTTGTGGATATGAATGGATTGGATTGTCGCGGGTGAATGGCCGGGGTGGATGTGAGATGAGCGTTGTTTTTCTTTCATTCATTTGTAACATGTAAATTGATGTAATAATATTCTTTGTATGGCCGCACAACCGGGTCGGGGTTGTAGCCGTCATTGTATAATTCTTTTTACTGTTTTTGCTCCTAGGATAGACCCATGGAGGGGGTGCACAAACTACCGGGTATCTCGAAGTGCCGAGTGGCCTACTCACGGTGGTGAGGGAGGTTGCTTCGCTTCGGGTGCTTGGCGGGTAGTTTGCCGCACCCGTAGGGGTCTTGGGTGGGGTATTGGCTATTCACCGCGACCGTGTAATCCGTTTTGCGTTGCAGGCTCGAACGCATTGCGGATTCCTAGTATATCCAATGTATTCATCTGTGATCTGTAATGTCTATCATTGCTATATATTTATATATAATAACTATTTAGGCGTTGCTTATGTTTTACAGCCGCGCTAGCCCAGCCCCCGCTCTGTCGTTAGTTAAGTAACCTAACGGGTGATGACGGGGCCCCGTGGCGAATGCGAATGGCATAAGCGTACGTCATATTTTGGTTGTTTTCTGCAATGGTAGGATTAAATGATGGGACGCATTAAAAGAACTAATGCAAGAAATAAACCAAGTAAAAGTCGATTGGAACACTTTGAAAACCACTCGGTTCTTTTCAAAACTAAACTTTTAAACGCGGAGCTTGAACCACTCCTTTTAAAAGCTATCTCGTTCCATCGATTATATCAAGTTCACTACGTTCACGGTTTCGCCAAAACCATCCGTAGCCCTCCATCATTTCGGTTAAATATTCGGTAGTATTCAAGCTATGTATTTTGACCTCACTCCAAGGCATAGTGATTGGTAGCTGCCGGATATTTATCCGTTGCATAGATAGAATGCGTTGATTTGAGACAGTCGTACTGCCGTTTTGGCCTACGTCAAGGGTAGGTACGGGTGGGTTCAAATTAACCAGGATAATGATGGGAAGAACTTAACATGTGACTTATGACATTTTGACCTCACGCCAAGGTCATAAGAGCATGGGGCAAAAATCCACATCGGGAGTTTCATAAGCACTGAAACTTGCTAGCGTTGCATACCATTTGGAGTGTGATGATTCTGGTAGGATTCCTTCGGTTTTATCACGCGATGACATTTGGATCCCGATCCTACTGTGAGTATATGCTACTCCTCGGGAAAACTCTCACTTAACGATCAATGCTATAAACCTAGTAGGTGCCTAGAAAGGTGTTAGCGGGGCTACGCCTACAGGGAAAAGAGGTTATTTAATTAAGGAACTTCGCGAAAGCGTTGGAAAACCTCCCTCGAAGTACCGACACTGGCCTGGCTGAACGGTTAAGCAAGTATTGTACGGTGAGAATGATCCCGGCTAATCCTTTTCTTTATGGTTTGAGAAGGGATTCGAGAAACAGTGGGAGCCATCCAGTTTAGACAAACTAAAAACCACTCTAAACTTGCAAGAGCATCATGCTAAAGTGTTTCTTTTCTCTCTCCTAATTGCAGCGACCATTCAACATGACCGGACTTAAGTTACTGTTAGATAAAAATATATTGACAGGGCCAAACTACAAAGATTGGCTCAAGAATGTCAAGATGGCGATCACTTATGACAAGCTGGGGTATATACTTACCACCAAAGCTCCCCCTGTCCCAGGTCCCACCTCCAGCGTCGCGGATGTAGAAATCCGTAAGACATGGGAGATAGATTGCGCGAGGGCCAGATGCCTCGTACTAGCCTCGATGGACAACGAACATCAGAGGAGGCATGAGAATATGGACCTAGAGTCCATATTTCTCCATACAAAAGAACTGTATGGAGAGCAGTCTCGTATCGCTAGATACGAAGTGTCGAAGAAGCTTTTTTCGGCAAGGTTGGCCGTCGGATCATCGGTAGCGGACCACGTGCTTAAGATGATCGGCTATATAGAGGAGCTCGCGGACCTTGGGACCACGTTGGAGAATGAACTCTATACCGATTTGATTCTCCAGTCCCTTCCTTCCACTTACGCCCAGTTCGTTCTTAACTTCAACATGCAAGGAAAGGAGGTTGAACTTGCCGAGCTTCTGAACATGTTGAGGACTGCTGAGGGCACCCTACAGAAGGGTAGGGAGACATCCACTTTATTTGTAGGAGGATCTTCCTCTTCTAGGTCCAGGGCGAAAGCCAAGGGCAAGAAGAAGAAAGCCCCCGCCAAACCAAGAGGCGGTGTCGGTAAAGTGGATTCGAAGGGAAAGGGTAAAGCAACAAAAGTAGCGGGGAAGATGGTGGGGAAGGAAGAATGCTTCTATTGTCACAAAAGTGGTCACTGGAAATAGGATTGCAAGGCTTGGAAAGCCAGAACACAGGATTTGAAGCGAGTTGCAGCTTCAGCTTCAGGTGTGTATGTTATTGAAAACTGTATATCAATAAACTCTACATCCTGGGTATTGGATACCGGATCAGGATCTCATATCTGTAATTCTTTGCAGGCGTTGAGAAAGCGTAGAGTTTTGAAGGCAGGTGACATGACCCTCAGAGTTGCGAACGGTGCTAGCATGGATGCAGAGGCCGTGGGGGACTATCACCTGGGATTACCTGATGGACACTTTTTGATTTTGTGTAGTTGTTATTATGTACCAAATGCAACCTGTAATATCATATCTGTATCTTTATTATCTAAAGAAGGTTATGAATTTGCATTTGTAAGTAATGTAGTGAACATTCACCTTAATCAAGTTTTGATTGGGTCAGGTACATTGAACAACGGTATATACGTTTTAAACCAACCGCAGGTTTTCAATATCCAGAATACACACAAAAGAAAGTCTCCAGAAATTAATAAAACTTTCTTATGGCATTGTAGACTGGGTCACATCAATGAGAGAAGATTGACTAAGTTACATACTGAAGGATATTTGGATCCGTTCGAATATCAATCGTATGCAACTTGTCAATCCTGTCTCAAAGGAAAGATGACAAAGGCTCCGTTTTCTGGACACGGAGAAAGAGCGAGCGAGCTCTTGGGACTCGTACACAGCGACGTGTGCGGTCCAATGTCTACACATGCGCGAAGCGGTTTTTCTTACTTCATTACTTTTACGGATGATTTCTCAAGATTCGGACACATCTTCTTAATGAAGCATAAATCCGAAGCTTTTGATAAGTTCCAGGAATATAAGAATGAAGTAGAAAAACAGACCGGCAAAAGTATCAAGATCCTAAGATCGGATCGAGGAGGAGAATACTTAAGTGCCGAATTCCTGAACTACTTAAAAGAGAATGGAATTCTCTCTCAGCTTACTCCTCCATACACTCCGCAACATAACGGTGTATCGGAGAGACGGAACCGGACCCTATTGGATATGGTACGGTCCATGATGAGTAACGCTGAGTTACCGCGATCGTTCTAGGGATATGCGCTAGAAACAGCTGCATATCTTTTGAACCGTGTTCCCACTAAGACTGTGCCTACCACACCATATGAGTTATGGAGTGGGAAGAAACCCTATCTTAAATACTTGAAGATTTGGGGATGTCCAGCTTATGTCAAAAAGCAGCATACGGACAAGCTCGAGGCACGCTCAGTACTGTGCAAGTTTGTGGGATACCCAAAGAACTCCAGGGGGTATCTTTTCTATTACGCAGAGGAACAAAAAGTCCTTGTTTCTCGTAATGCCCATTTTCTGGAACATCAGTTTTTAGAAAAAGAATTAAGTGGGAGCGCGATAGAACTGGAAGAAATTCCAGAACCGCAAGCTATTACTGAAAGCTTAGTAGAACCAGAGGGTTCAAAAGAACAGGACATTCCTATGCCACTCCGCAGGAGTAGTAGGCAGTCTCATCCGCCCGAAAGGTACTACGGTTTTCTCATTGACGGGGATAGAGAGGACTGCATCCTAGATTGTGATGAGCCTACTAGCTTCCAGCAAGCCATTCAGAGCATCGACTCGGTAAAATGGCTGGATGCAATGCGGACCGAGATGGAGTCCATGTACACCAACAAAGTATGGACGTTGGACATTGCTCCAGACGGGGTAAAACCCGTAGGATGCAAGTGGATCTTCAAAAGGAAGATTGGTATAGATGGACAGGTTGAGACCTATAAAGCTAGACTGGTAGCAAAGGGTTTTCGTCAGCGACCTGGTTTGGACTATGACGAAACCTTTTCTCCAGTAGCTATGCTGAAATCCATTCGGATCCTTCTTGCCATCGCTGCTTTCCACGACTATGAGATTTGGCAGATGGACGTAAAGACAGCTTTTCTAAATGGTCATTTAGAGGAGTGTGTCTATATGGACCAACCAGAGGGTTTCATTCAGGGTGGGAGCAGCGGAAAGGTGTGCAAGTTGCTCAAGTCCATTTATGGACTCAAGCAGGCATCGCGGAGTTGGAACATCTGCTTTGATGAGACGGTCAAAGAATTTGGCTTTATCAAAAATCCAGATGAACCATGCATCTATTGTAGATTTGTAGCGAGAACTGTAGTATTCCTCGTTTTATACGTGGATGACATTCTCTTAATAGGAAATGACATTCCTATGCTACAATCTGTCAAGGGGTTCTTGTCACACAGGTTCTCCATGAAAGACCTGGGTGATGCCTCATACATTCTGGGTATCCGGATCTACCGTGACAGATCCAAGAGGATATTAGGACTCTCACAGTCCAGGTACATCGACACCATACTGAAGAGATTCAGTATGGAAGATTCCAAGCGCGGTAATCTACCGGCTTGTCACGGGATCACCCTCTCCAAAGAGATGTCTCCCAAGACTGATTTGGAGAGGGATCGCATGTCTATTATACCCTACGCTTCTGCGGTAGGCTCTATAATGTATGCGATGTTGTGTACCAGACCGGATGTGGCTTATGCACTGAGTGTGGTAAGCAGGTATCAGTCAAACCCTGGGGAGAAACATTGGATAGCAGTAAAGAACATTCTCAAGTACCTGAGAAGGACTAAGGAGATGTTCTTGGTGTATGGCGGAAAAGACCTGCAGATTGAGGCCTTTGCTGACTCCAGCTTCCAGAGTGACAAGGATGATTCCAAGTCCATGTCGGGTTTTGTCTTTACCCTCAATGGAGGGGCGGTGTGTTGGAAGAGCTCCAAACAGGAAACCGTTGCTGACTCGACTATGGAAGCGAAATACATCGCTGCATCTGATGCCGCAAAAGAAGCTGTCTGGATGAGGAAGTTCTTGAAAGAACTTCAGGTGGTTCCGTCCATTGTTGACCCAATACCTCTGTATTGCGACAACAACGGGGCTATAGCTTTAGCGAAGGAACCCAGGTCCCATCAGAAATCCAGACACATCTTAAGGCGGTATCACCTGATCAGGGAGATTGTGGATCGCCAGGAGATCGAGGTCCGGAGAGTTGCATCAGAGGATAACACAGCAGATCCATTCACCAAGGCCTTGCCCCAGACTCAGTTCGAGCGGCTGATCGAGATGATAGGTCTTCGATACGCCAGTACATGGCCTTAGTGCAAGTGGGAGATTGTTAGTGTATATACCCTAGAGGCCATTACTGTATCATACTAGTTTGTATATTACTTAATGGAAGCTTGGGATATTCACAGTTGTATATACAATCTTGCTCGAAATGGTAGTATGCTACTTGGTTTGTCTCTGCTTTAATATGTGCATGTGTTTCTTTTAGCATATTGCAGGTATACATATTAGTAGAGCCCTTAGGATCTTTGCTTGATTACCAGCGTTGTGATGGCGCTCGCACTCGTGGGAGCTGGGTAATCTATAAGCACATCCTTATACAGGTCCCTGGTCGTTGGACTATCGAGACAGGGCATCGATACTCTGGAGTAGACTAGCGTATGCGCTTCTCATCCCAGTGTGGGAGACGGTCTGTCCCACAGCCGTTAGTACGTCGTACTTGGGATAGTATGCGGGTGCTCGTTAGGTTACGAGTACACTGGACAGGACTCATCGGGAACTGTTGGTTGGTAATATACCTATCGTCAGTTATCAGTTCCCAGGTGACATGAGTACAGCTTAGTCCGCTGACTTGACACTGTCACTTCGCCTCGAGTGTGTTCCCACTGCACTTTGATTACTACCCTACCACGGCTCAGAGGAGTCGTGCAAACAGGTAGTTTTTGGGTGCAGTCCCGAAGCACTTGGAGGCAGTGACGGTTAGACAGGATTCGTCTCTCCCGGTATTGGGGGTTGACATCGCGCTGTGTCCAGGAGAGCCATTACACGAGTAGTCCCTGGCCAGGGCAAGCGAGATATACTGGTAGGCTTCCAGTGTTATCTCAGGGTGTTCTGGGCTACACTCCGACACGACTTGTACCGCTATTAGGGGACTGACGTTCACCGCCCCCTAGGCCCGCCATGCGATGTATCAGACGAACAGACCGGACTGTACGGAGATTGTCACATACAGGCTCAGTAGGAGTGCAGATGGGGTTCACCTCGTCAGTCTTCTTATCGACATCTACCTGGGGACCGTTACGTACAGCTAGTGCCGCTTGCGGTCTGTGGTTAAACCCACTGCCAGCGTAGTGTCGAGTCTTTAGAGTCCCACACAGAGAGCTATTCGCCTTTAGGCAAAATGAGTAGAGGTCGCATGGTTTTGCGACAGGGTTCGTTCGCATCCGCGCACTTGTGCACGTTTGCTGTCCGGACAGTTTATACTAGCGGGCTTTGGTTTAAGCCGGATCCTAGTGTATGGTTTGAGATTGGTTTTTCTCATTGTGTTCGTGTTCCTCGGATCACGAATGCGGGTGCGTATGCACGGTTGCTTGAGATTGAGGGAGAGGACCTTATTTAGGGTTAATGACTATTGTCATTTTATTAACCCTATTGTTTTTGTGTGTATTATTGTTAATTAATAATTAGCTTAATTATTGTGCATGGTTGTTGTTGTTGACACTTTGACTTTGTTGACTTGTTGACCAAGTTGACAATTTGACCATGATCATTTCATTTGGAAGATGCTCTTTGATCCTTGCAATTTGCATTAAAAGTGAAATGATAATGGTCACCTCTTGATTAAACCATGACAATTTTCTTGCTAATTAATTAATTAAAATAATACACACATATTAGTGAGAATGGCTCACTAATAATTCATGCTATCATATCCTTTCTCTCTCTTGCTCATCCTCTCCCTCAAGCTCTCTCCCTCTCATGTGTTGAGAAACAAAAAGCTTGAGAAAAACCTTCACTTGATCTTCTCTACTCACTTCTAGGGTTCAAGTCTTAGCATTTCTTGCACTCTAGTTACTCCTAGCTTGGAGTTGAAGCTAAAGGTCGAGGCTTTCGGGTGGATCGTTCTTTGACGGGAGAAGACAAGCAAGGTGACATCTTTCTACCATTCCGGCGAGCAAGGAGAGAAGGAGTTCGAGCTCAAGGTATAACCTTTCTACAACTTAACTAGTTGTAAGTTTGTTTTAGCTAGCTTTCCTTTAGTAAAGATCCTCACAAGGAAGGTCCATGTTGCCTAAGTCATTAAAAATCCAATTTTTATTATGTTTTCCGCCTCCCCGTAAGGACCGGGGTGGGCAACGTGGACTTACAATATATATATATATATATATATATATATATATAAGCATATACACCCAAAATCAAATCACGTGTGTGTGTGTGTCCACCTTTACTCTAGGGTTTCGCGCCTAAGAAACTAACTAATAGCACTTCTTCCAATTACACTAAATCCAACCCATGGTTTCCTAAAGCCTTCTTACTAAATATTCATATCTCGCAATAACACATACATATATATATATCATATCACATCATATCCTACTTCTTGTTTTGTTGTTTGCTTCTACTTGCGTAATTTCGGGGGTGCTATACGCCATCCACCCGACTTCCCCCGTAGATATACATCTACTCACCTGGACGCCTCGGCTAATCTGATCCGATTTCAGCTCTGTCATTTTCGCGCCACATCCGACGCCTCTGCACCCGATCCTAGAAATGTACACAAGTAAATAAGAGAATAAATATATAATTAGTCGCGGACACAACCAATAAAAGTCAACCACGTGCACTAACTAAACGCACACGCACTTGTTCCACAAAACGCGCCGCGACAACGCCACAAACTAAAACTAGGGTCACTATATGTGAAAATCTCCAAACCTAAAACCCAAACATACCAATCGTGGTTTCACAACACACTAAATACTATATGGAATAGGTTGTAAATCTCCGAAACCTCAAACTTAGTTCAAACGATTTAATCCAAAAACCTAGTAAGCGACAATTACCCGTTTTAATACTAATCTAGATGTTTTAGCAAATTTAACGGCCACATAGCTCACTTAATATCTTAATTAAACCACACAACCCTTTACTAAAATTTTATCTCACTAATTTTCATAAATTCTTAAAACCTAGTTTGCACAATTATATAATTTGGACAAATTCAAAGTAATAATTTGAAATTTAGCAACTAAGTTAGGTTTTGCAAAACTCAAGATGTTAAACTAAACATAAATACTAAAACCAAGTGATCAAACCCTAACTTGAATTCAAAACCCTCACTTGAATTTCCAAACTTGCAATTGAAACCATATTACTAACTAAATAAGTTTGATTTAAAGTATTTAAACAACAAATTAACTATTGGTTTAAGATTTATACCTCACAATTTGAGATCTAGCATGCAAATCTTGGCCTCCAAAATGGCTTCTTACTTCAAGAATCCAAGCTATATGGGTCAGGAAATAATGGGTAAGGATTAAATGAAGAGTCTGTGAGGTTTTGTGTTGATTTTTGAGGCAAAATTGATGAATTTTTTGAAGAGAAATGAGATGGGGAAATGAGATGGGGAAATGCTGGTGTGGGTTCGGCCATGGTGAAAGAGAGGGGGAAAATGAGTGAGTTGTGCTGTGGTCAAGCCAAGAAACACCCCCATACCTCAAGTCAACACCCATACCTCTTTCTTTACTATATTTTCTTTTTAATTTCATTTCAATTTAAAACTTGAAGTGTGAGGTGTGTGTTAGGGGGCAGCCAGAAATGGAGTGAGGAGAGAGAGTGAGGTGTGGGTTGTGTGTGTGAAGATTTCCAAGTAAAGAAAACCCTTCAAAGCTCATTAATACACCACACATCAATCTTTTCCATTTATTATATTTTTCAATTAACTTTTCCCCTAGAATTCTCTAGAATTATGAAGATATTATGAGAACAAGTGAACATATTATAACTTGTTATATAATTTTCATGGTTCACTAATGAATGATTATGTAACGCTTTGAAAATCGTTTCGGTGAAATTTCGAAAAAATCGGTAAAATAAGGGGGTTTTCTGTAAAATGTCAAAATACAAATATCTTATTATAAAAATTAAATATACATATTCTAGCTATGTAATTGCTATTATTTGGTGTTTATTGAGCCGCTGGTGAAATTTCAAATTTTCTGAAAAAAATATTATTTTATTATTATTTTAAGCCGTCACTAATACATTTAATTAGGGAAAATTACAAATTGGAATGAGTTGAAACAAATTTTGTGCATCATAAAACATTAAATAAAATTTTATCATGTGGTTTTTGGAATGAAATCATTTGCCAAAACGGTTTAGAAATTATTGAAGAAAAAAGGATTTTTTTTAGCGTAAATGGATGTTTGGGGTATTGTATTTATCATTTTTCATCACCCCACACCCGTACCCACACCCACATTCACTTCTTCCCTTGGCTGAATTCAGCAACCCCCATCTTTTTCCCCACTTGAATTTCAAAGGAAAGGAAAGAGTAGAAAATGATAGAATATGTATATATTTTGGCTTGGTTGACTTTGGTCAATTATTGACTTCTTAACCTCACCAATTCTCTCTCCCCTCACCCATTCCCTTCAGGACGAACCCCCCCCCCCTTCTCCCAACAGCAATAGCCCCCCCAAATCCCACTCAAGTTTACATCAAAAAAATCCACAAAATCACTTCAAAATCCATACAAATTCAAATCTAAATCCAAATCCAACACTTACCCATTATTCCTTAGCATTTCAAGCATGGATCTTTGTGAAAAGAGAGCATTTTGGGAGGCTATATCTTGAGTTTGATCTCTTGGTTTGGAGGTATAATCCTAACCCAAGTGTATAGATTTTGTTAAGCTACTTTAAATTAGTGTTATTAGCTAATTTTGTGATTCCAATTTCAAGATTGAAATTGTGTGATGGTGTTTGAATCTAATTGGGGTTCGTATAATGTAATCATGGTTGCAAAGTATAGATTTTCATCTTAAGGAAGTGAAAACTTAATCTTTTGATGATATGTAGATTGCTAGATGTAAATGTCCAAATTAAGCTTTTTTTTCTAAACTAGGGTTTTGGAAATTATTGCAAATGTTAGACTAAAAATCTAATTAGATTTTTAGATTTTTCATGGCTACATTAACTTTATTAAGTGTAGTTTAATGCTTTGGATCATGCAAATCTAAGCTAGGTTGTAGTTTGTGCATTTTTGCTTCGAAATTGTTAAAATTTAATTATTTTGTAAACTAGATTATTAGGGTTTTTGGAATTTAATGAGATTAAATTCCGGAAATTGTTTCTATGACTTATTTAAGATATTTAATAAGTATATTGGCCGCTACATTCATTTAAACATCATGTTTTGTACAAAAACGGCGAATTGTACTCGCTAGATTTTCGGAAAAATGACTTTTTAAGTGAAATTGAGGTTTTTGTGAGTTTTAACCTAGTTTATATTAATATTAGTGTTCGTGAATGTGCAAATGAGTGTGATTGGATTTTTCTCGATGGTTGACGTTTGTACATCGACGTCGAGGGTTGGTTTGACTATTCTTGCATGCGTAGGCGATAGGTTTGGACCTATGCGTGATACGCGTGCCGATTTGATTTTCGTATGCCGTTTCGATTTCGAATTTATTTTTAATGCGATATGGTGTGTTATGATATGTAGGTACCCCCATGTGGACTTCGAGACGACAAGCAAGCGCGTGGCGACGTCGGCACCGGCTAGCGAGGACCAGGTGAGTAGATTTATATCTACGGGAAGAAGTCGGGTTGATGGCGTATAGCACCCCCGCAGTCCGTGGTGATGTATACGGATGCGTATACACCCAACAATTTATGATATGTTGTTAGGATTTATTATTGATGATTTTAGATGGATATTGGTGTTGGATTGGTGCATGGTTGCGAAACCTTAGGTAGTGGGTGCACTACACTTACACATACACACATATACATACTTGCATACATTCCTTATTTCATATGTGCGTGTATGGGAATATATATATTTATGTGTTCACATGGGTATGGGACTATGTGTTCATATACTGGATTTGAGGATAGTATTTGGAATTTGAGATGAGTCGATGAGATTGGGCTTGAGGCCAGGAGATCGGTGATGTGATTTGGTTCGTATTGAGATACGACATGATGTTTTAGCGGGTCTTCTGACGTAGTAATTCTTACACCCGCATGCATACATAGATGGCATCAATATTGTACTAGACGTAGGACATTATTCCGGATCATGATATTTGATAAAGAAGGTACCAAATGAATAGTGTGATTGATGTGACTTTGACCCGTACCCAGATTTGGGGATGCCGTACGACGGATTTACGTACGAGCTATATATTGATGATTGATCCGCACTCTTGACTTGGGATGTCTGATTATAGATATGGTATCGGATATGATATTATTGAGGCGGGATCACCGACTAATATATATACAGGTATGTATATACATCGACTCAGATGTTAGGCGGTTTCCTTACCTGTAGTCCAGCTGGTTAGCTTAGCCCTTTAGTTTAGTTTAGTTTTTAGATTAGATTCGATTCTTACCTATTTCAAAAACTAACGAATCGTGGGTATTTTAAAAGACAGCCTAAGGGATCCTACGGATATTTCAAAAGACGTATCTTTTCATAAACACACCGTAGCCCCTATTTTCAAAACCCCATGATTCATGTTATTTCAAAATGCACCATTTGTAGGACTTATATTAGATTATTACAGATTAGTTATTGTTGTGTCTAGTATTCAGCTCCCGCACGTTATTGCTGTTCGCTCTGCCTCGCATACTTATTTTGCTGCATATTCCATTATTGATATCATGCTGTTAGGACACCAACACCATTACTGATGATGCGTATGTACCACGTACACCTACTTGCCGGCTCACACACGTCTTCATCGGTAATTTCCATGTCACGTACACTTTAGAGAATATATTTGCTTGACTTAGCTTGTTAGTTAGTAGTTTGATATGATATTAGTGTACCTGCCTTACATGCCTAGTTTATTAATCATACATTGCAACTTGGTTATTGATACCATATGCATTCATCATCATTGACATATGCACTTGTGATGATTTCTTGAGATTTATGATATTTCTGGATTTCGGGGAAAGCCGCAAAATTTACAACTTATGATCTTTTAAAATATAAAATGTTGCGGTTTTCTAGTGATGTAAAGTGTCGTCCACCATGAGTTTGCTGTGGTTTTAGAGATCCGTGTCGAGGAGTGGAGGAACCGTCACGGGTACATGGTGGGCCCGGTGCGGTACCCCGGGGCAAGAGGAATGTGGTGTTGACGTTGAGCCCGGCAGGGGAGCACTACCGACCGGTGATATTACCAGACGCGTCGGATATCCGGAGGTTACCGTCGTGGTCTTGAGATGGATGGTAGGGGCCGGTCTGGACTGACGGCGCCCTAGATATTGAGATTGAGACATTGATATTTCGAGACAGTGAGATTTATGTTTTGTGTCGATGCTAGACACTGTTGATACTGATTTCATTTATGATACCTCAGTTTAAAAATACGAAGGAAATCTCAATAATTTATGAAAACAGTTTCTTCATTTACATGTATTCTGTTTCATGCATGCATACCTCATTCATATGATATATTGCTACCCGAGGCACTGACACGGGCACATGAGATTACACTCGGGTTAGATATTTACCCTAGCCTTGTTATAGGCTACGTGTTATTCATATTTTTGAGGCTATATTATGATCATTGACCTAGGATTGCGTTATTTATGCGATTTCTGTGCGTAGATGTTTTTCTATTCACGAGTTGGCAACTCACACCCGTTGTGCCCCAGTTTCTTGCAGGGTTGCCGTACAGGTTTCATTACGGCTTTGCGGGCTCAGTTTCATTCGGGTGACTTGCCAGTAGGTGGGTTTTTCTTGTATCGTACCCATCCTATTACCTTGTATAATATTATTCCGTTGTATCTAGTAAATTCCATAAACCAAACATGTATTTTTTTGAGATAGAGACCAGTATTGTTTATTCTTTCGACCTTAGAGTCGCTCGTTATATTTCTGGTGGTTTTGAGTTTCCTTTTGAGTTTTGATCCTCGCCGTTGGCGTTGTATATTATATTGTTTGTGTGGTTGTGACCGTCGTTTGACGAAGAGCTAGCTCCCGCTTGGGGATGCCCTTTTCTTGTTTTCGTATACTATTCATGTTGTATCCCGTTTGGGGGCCAGTATTTACAAAGGAGACTCTGCCGAAATTTTCAGTAAATTTTTGATGTTTTAAAAAACCGCATAATTCGGCTTATGCTATTGAAATTACTTGCTTTAAGTTGGTTTTTCCTGCACTCTACTACTTTTCTTGGTTTGGATTTCTGGGTTTTCGGTTTACTTAGATTACGTACGCCTCGAGACGTTCGTAGTTTAAGTGCCGGTCATGTTCCGTACTTTCGGGTCGTGACAGATTAACCCATTCCAATTTGTAAATATCATTAATTAAATGTATTAGTGAAGGCTTAAAATAATATTTAAAATAATTAATTACGGAAAATATTTTAGTAAACTAGAAATTGTATAAGTGACCCATTAAATACCAAATACTAGCAATTACATAGCTAGAATAGGTATATTTAAGTCTATGTTAAAAAATAATTATATCTTGGTTTTTACGGAAAACACCAGTTATTTTACCGATTATCCGAAATTTCACCTAAACGATTTTCAAAACGTTACAATCGCTCTCTCCTAATACTGATGAGGAGAGGGTTCGTATGAGCACTATACCCTACTTTTCGGCTGTAGGATCGATAATGTATGTAATGCTATGTACCAGACCAAATGTAGCTTACGCACTTAGCGTGGTGAGCCGTTATCAGTCAAACCCAGGTGAGAACCACTGGACAGCAGTGAAAAATATTCTTAAGTACCTGAGGACTAAGGAACTGTTCCTGGTATTCGGTAATGGGGACCTCCAGGTGGAGTCCTTTGCCGACTCGAGCTTCCAGAGTGACAAGGATGATAGCAAGTCTGTCTCGGGTTATATGTTTACCCTCAACGGAGGGGCGGTCTGTTGGAAGAGCTTCGAACAGGACACCGTCGCAGACTCGACGATGGAGGCTAAATACATTGCTTCCAACGATGCCGCAAAGGAAGCGTTCTGGATTAAGAAGTTCATTACTGAACTTCAGACGGTTCCATCCATTGTTAATCCAATACCTTTGTATTGCGACAACAATGGAGCTATGGCTTTAGCGAAGGAACTACGGTCCCATCAGAAATCCAGACACATCTTGAGGCGGTATCACCTAATCAGGGAGATCGTTGATCACTTGGAGATCGAGGTGCGGAGAGTGGACATAAAAGACAACACGACGGATCCATCAACAAGGCCCTTCTTCAAGCACAGTTCGACAGACTATTTGAGATGTTGGGTATGCGATATGCCAACAACTGGCCCTAGTGCAGACGTTGGGTACTCGATATGCCAATATTTCGCCTTAGTGCAAATGGGAGATTGTTGGGTATGTATGCCCTAGAGGCCATTATTGTATATGTATGCATGTGGATGCTTGGACATATGTATGTACAAGACAATCTTGCTCGATATGATAGTATGGTATTTGGTTTGTCTTTATCTTAACATGTGCATATATTTTACTTGTTATTACGTATCATTTATACATTTTTATAAAGCCCGTAGGATCATTTCTTGACTACCTGCGTTGTGATGGCGATCATACTTGTGGGAGCTGGGTAGTCGATAAGCACATCCTTAAAGTGTCCCTAGTCGTGGGAGTATCGAAACTGGGGATCGATATTCCGGAGTAGACTTGTGTATAAGTTCCCAACGAGGGGCAATGGTTGGTCCTACAGCCATTAGTCTTTCGCACCTAAGATCGTACACAGGTGCTCACTAGGGGTGAGTACACTGGACGAACTCGTTGAGAACTTCTAGATAGTACTATACCTATCGTCAGATAGCAGTTCTCAGGTGGCATGAGTACAGGTTAGTCATCAGACCTGAGGTCGTCATTTGTCTCGTGTGAGTTCCTACTATACTTTGATTACTACCCTACCACGGCTCTACTGAGCCGTCCAAACAGGTTTTAGTTAGGTACAGTCCCGAGCCACATGGAGGCAGTGAACGATTGTTGGGGATTCGTCTCTCCCGGTATAGGGAGTCGATATCGCACTGTGTTTGATTGGCCAGCACCATAATACCTTGGTCATGGCAGTTGGGATTTACTGATAGGTAGATCAGTAGTTTCCCGGATTGGTCCTGAGCCACATCTGCACGAATTATCGGGTTATTAGGGTCTGACGTTTACCACCCTTAGACCCGGTATGTGATACTCTCAGACGAAGAGACCGGACTGTACGGAGATTGTCACAGATAGGCTCAGTAGTTATCCGGACGAGTTTGCTCGCCAGCCTTCCTTTTCGACAGGTACCCAGGTAGCCATTACGTACAACCAGTGCCGTTGACATGCTTGTGGTAATGGATTTATCCAGTAACTCATTGCCGGCGTACTGTTGAGTATTTAGAGTCCCACACAGAGGGTTTTCCTGGTTCAGGAGAAATGATGTAGTAGCTATATTGGATATGTGCAGGGTCCGATCGAATGATTGTACTTGTTACCCGGACTTTCGATCGGACGGTTATTAATACTAGCATGCTCGGGATTGAGCCGGATTATTAAATCGGTTATTGATTAAATAATTTACGTATATGTATTTCGATATGTATATTCTAGTATTATGTTCTTTGTGTTATTCTATCTCTTTGGGCATTCGTATTTTGATACGAATACTGTCACGACCCGAAATAGCACGTGGCTGGCACTTGAATCATATAAAGTCTATAGGACCCCATCTAATTCAAGTAAGCCAAAAGCCCAGAAATCTAAAACCATTTTAAGGAGTAAATAAAGAAAACTAGTTTTTAAGAAGTAAGGAAAACATGTTTTAAAAGCAAGGTTTTTAAATAAGTAAGCCGAATATACATATTTAAAATGTCTCGTCTTTTCTGAAAATTTCGGCAGAGTTTCCCATGTAAATACTGGCCCCGAACGGGGTACAACAAGAATAATATATGCACCATGATAAAAGGCATCCCCAAGACAGAGCTAGCTCTTCGTCAATTGACGGTCACAACCACATAAGCAGTATAATATACAACGCCGAAGGACGAGGATCAAAACTCAAAAGGAAACTCAAAATCAGCATGAAAACCGTAATACTACAACGCGCGACTCTAAGGTCGAAATAGTACACAACTGGTTTTCTAAGTCTAAAACAATATACATGTTTGGTTGATGGAATTTCTAGATATAACTGAATAATACATATACAATGGTGATTCTGATGCAAAAGAACCCACCTACCAAAGCAAATCACCCGTAAGGGAAGCAGTGTGCCAGAAAGCCGCAATGGAACCTGTACAACAAAACCTGCAAGAACTGTGGCACAGCGGGGGTGAATTGCCAACTCGTGAATAGAAAACATCATAGAGCAGAAATCGTATGTATGACACAATCCTAGGTCAATACGATCAAATATATATATAAACCTCAAATGAATAAGTCTGAAGGCCCGCCGAAATCTCATGACGTATCCCAAATACGAATCACATCATATCACCGATATCACGGTACTATGTCCAAAGTCATCGACTCATCTCCAAATATCATCCACTATCCTCATCATCCAGGTATAGGTATAACAAGCAAGCATGTGTGTGTGGGGGGGGTGTAAATCTAGTCTAGGGTTCGCAACTAGGAAACTATACTAGTTTACTTCTCAACCCTAATCTATCCATAGTACACCTAATCAAAATATCCAAGTCACACATAACGCTATCATACATATATGTAGTATATATATCGTATATTAAACATCGAACTGCGGGGGTACTATACGCCATCCACCCGACTTCCCCCGTAGATATAATCTACTCACCTTGATCTTGCTTGCCAATGTCGATGTCGCCACCATCTTCTTCATCGTCTCGAATCATCGTGGGGGTACCTACATGTCACACGTATCGCATCTCATTAAAACCAAATCGAAACCAAAACGACACGCTTAAAAGCCTATAGGTTAGAACCTATAGTTTGCTCTCGCAAAACAACCCGATATCACTCGATATAGACGTACAAACGTCACATGATCGAGATAACGCACAAATAAAAAAATCCAGAATTTAAAATATGGAAAACCATTGCTCGAATCCAAACAGCAAACCAACTTTTTAGTCCCAGATTTTGTATAAGGTGAAAACTAGGTAAGCAAACAAGTCTAGGACGTAGTATATGATGTATATGAGCTACTGGACCAACCCCGACACCCTACCCCACCAAGTGGCCGGCCCCTACCCCTATAATTCCGGCCAGGCCGGTTTTCCAGTGGATTGGGGATCTCGTTTTGGTACAGTGGGTTCCTAGGGTCAATTCCAGTCTACTGGGGTTGTTTGTTTAACTCGTAAAATTCTCAGGTCATCCCAGATTCACCTGCACGCTCCAATTCCTCACAAACTGACATGCAAAGTTTCTATTTTGCAGTTCCAGGTTCTATTTTGGGTTTGGTCTGGGTTCTTCTCAATTGAGAGGGGTTTAAGGTCATCACAAGAGTTCAATTTCACCAACACGACTCAAAAATCCCACAACCCTCTCTAGAAATCTTCAAAGTTCACCAAACTTCGCCAAAACGATACCAAACTTTAAAAGAGGCTTAAACACTTGAAATACTACAATAATTGTGAAAGGGTTTACCTCATCTAGATCTCAAGAATCCTCTACAGCACCAAAATCAAGTTTTTCTTGGTCTAATGGGTAGCTTGTGAGGTTGTGCACAACTTTTGCGAAAAGGGAATGAGGTTTTGGAGTTGTTTTGGAGATGAAGTGAGTGAATTTGTGGAGGGGGGGATAAGGGCGGCAGCGGCAGCTGAAAGAAGAGGGGGAGAGGGGAGAAAATTAAGGGAATGATGAAGGGGAATGGCTCAAGACTCATGTTGACCCTCACCCACTCTTTCTCTCTCTTCACCATACCTAATATAATACTCTTTTCTTTTCTTTTCTAAATTCTTTCTCACCTCAATAGTAACCCCAAAACAAAAGCCATGCACCCAAAAACATATAGGAAAATGCAACAAGTGTTAATAAAAAGATATGGTGCATGTTTGCATAAAATACGCTTTAAGCGCGATTAGCGATTTTTAATCGCGATTAGCACTAAATTTGCATACAATTAATCATAAAAACTTAAAATTTGCATGATTCACATAAAACACCCTCTTTTAAGTAATTTCTATAATTTTCAAAAAAATTCCCCAATTTGTCAGTATTTAATTATATCGCCTTATTAAAATATTCAATATTTTATTATTAAATTATAAAAATTCCCCAAAAATAATATTTTATTTTTTTGAAATGTTACAATTACCGGTATGTATATACAGTAGAGTGTAATCCGTATTTATACGGAAAACATTTTAGAAGGTGGACACCTCAGTTTAGATTTATCCATTTATCTTTAAATGGAAAATGAGGTGTAAAGGTAGTGAGGGGAGTATGGTGAGAACAATGCTTCAATAGTGTTGACAAATGAATTTTAAATTCATTTGTGCAAACTATTCAAGCATGGCTGAGTTTATTATATTGAAAAAAGGTTTTTACAAAACCATGGTTGATCTTTTTCTCTCTCATGGGATTTCATTTCTCACCATATTTTCTTTGCTTCACTCTCCTCACTACCTTTCTTGAGCTCCTCCACTTTCTTCTTGAACCTCCTCTCTACAATCTCATGTGTTGAGAATTAAGAGAGTAGGTGAGATAGATACACACTTAGAACCTTTCACTACATCCTAGGCATTTTAGATTAGCAATTTAAAGTCTCTAGTTGCTCCACTAGACTCTTAGTATGGAGTTAAAGCCATGGACTACATCTCTCGGATGGATCATCTTCGACGGAGGAAGACCGGTGATCAAGCTCGATCCAGAAGATCTCAAGGAGCAAGGAAAGGTGATCAAGCTCGTTTAAGGAGATCCCTATGAGCAAACAAAGAGGATAGAAGACTGAAGGACACGGATCTTTTGGTGAGACACTTCTATCATAGTAGTTAGATCTCCTCTTTGTTAGCTAGTTTAGGTTTATGGTAGATTCTAAAACGGGTTCTTTTAGCGCCAGTTTTGAAAATCCCAAAAACATTTGTTCCGCAACGGCCACGGTAGATGGTCAGGGCGCTAGGAAATCCCAATAGTTATTACGTATCGTTAAACATGTTGATAAAACCCGAAGGATTATTGCTTGACTATCAGCGTTATGATGTCGATCATACCTGTGGGGGCTGGGTAGTCCATAAGCATATTCTTAAATATCCCTAGTCATGGGAGTATCGAAATAGGGTATCAATGCTCCGAAGTAGACTGCTGTATACATTTCTAGACCCCAACGATGGGTGATTGTTGATCCCACAGCCATTGGTCTTTGACACCTAAGATCGTATACATGTGCTCATTGGGGGTGAGTATACTAGACGGACTCGCCGAGAACTGGCTAGATAGTATTATACCTATCGTCAGATAACAGTTCTCTAGTGATATGAGTACAGATAGTCTGTCGACCTGATGTCGTCATTTGTCTCGTATGAGTTCCCACTGTGCTCCAAATTTGGCATTCCTTTTCAACCGAATATGAAATCCTTACGCTGTATTGAAAACAGCTTCTGGGCATATCGTTAGGTCCATTACTTTATTTGGAGGTTACTCCATGGAAAACTACCATCGAAGACAGCACTACACGGCCGCAGAGACTCCCCATTTCCACGATTTGCGAAGTTTGCCACCGTTCCGCTGAAACAATTTCCCATATTTTCTTGGACTAACCCAGAACACATGTGACATGAAACCACATTTCTACCATACTGGGACCTACGTTCCGCCCCTTCTCCCTCACCTAACTTCGTAACTTTCTTTCCTCTAATACTCAAACAAACAAATTGGCTTCACTTTTACGTAACACAGTCTACGTTCACGTCGTCTGGAGCATCTGGATAGCGTGAATCTACATCGTCTCACACAACTATGATATCTTCTTGTTTGGGTCATATTCAGGAGCAATACAAACTCGATCCACCACACAAAGCTCCTTCCACTTGCTCACTTGCCCTGGCTGCTATCTCGTCCGATCTCCCCTTTCCGTGAAACCTGCATGAATAAACCATATCTATCTTAAGTTTACTTTCTTTTTTGTTTTACCTACCACTTGTAGGCTAAGGTTTTTAATTATTTATTTATTTATTTTCCCCTTTTGCTATATGCCGAGGCCAAGACCTTTATCAATAAATAGATAAAATATTACAGTGACAAACTTGCCAGTTTTTTAGGAACCAAGTACAAACTTGTGTTTAATAAGAGTTCTGCATGTGATTTTAGCTTAATTAAGACACAAAAGCAAGAAACTAATATGACTACCATCAATAATTAGTAGCTAAAATCAACTGGCCCAAGATTTTCCCTTCGAGCAGTACAAAAGTTCAGAAGTAGCATATTCGGCAGCGGAAGAAATTTTGGGAATTAACGATTTTTTAAAAAGAAATTAGCAAAATAGTATTGGAAAAAAATATTTAGCAACATGGTGTTGGAAACATGATTAAACCGATTTAGTAGAATTTAACTAAAATAGCACTTTAAAAGTGTGGTTAGTTAATTTCTGCTAAATCCGTTTAATCACGCTGGCCCCCAAAGCAGTATAGCTAAATTTTTTTTCCAACACTATTTTGCTAACTTATTTTTAAAAACCACTAATTCCAAAAACTGTCTTTTAGAAAGTACTCTGGACAACTGCACCCGGAGGCATTCATTTAAAAAGAAACAAATCTTTATTCAAGTATCTTTTCCTAACAAGAAAAAGGAAAATAAAAGCGGCTATGATACCAGTCTGTTAGCACAATTTTAAAATAAAATAAAATCATGGGTTGTAAAAACAAAATGTGATCACTTCAATAAAAAATTAAAGCTAGCAGTCCTCTTTAATGCATGAGTTCATTGTGTTTCATGCGAAATTAGCAAAGGGCACACCAGGCCATGCAAGCTCAAACTTTTATTTCTTGCAAAAGTGTTAAAAGGAGTTAAAGAGTGCCAATTAGCATTGGAAAAGGTTTGGAATCAAATACTCAAAGCTTAGAGAAGCCTGAAACGGAAAAAGGGCATGGGCTTGTCTCTACGGTTCGGGTCTCTCCGGTCTCCATTGTGTGTCTACCGAGATTTTTTAAAAGCAAAAAACAGGATAAGACGTCCTATTCAATAAAATAATTTACAATAGAGTAAAATATTTACAAGACAAAGCAATCGTGCATCGAGATAACTAATTAGTGATTGAATTCATATCTTATGGTTTTTATAATTTGTGAAAAAAGAATATATCATTGTTATCTTTCACACCAATACAATCAGATGATATAAGCCTTACACTTCACAATAACAATTCTCAATACACATAATTAGAAAAAAAGTTCAATGAAAAAGAAAAAAAAATATTGCTACAATTTATTTCAAACATCGATTGCCGCTAAATTTGAGTATGTTGCCAAATTATGGGATTTGAAGGCAAAATCTGTATCCACTCATTGATAGCTCCATCTAATGTCATTGAAATACCATGTGCTCTGTTCAAATAAGCATACATAAATAATCAATATTTTTCCTTCCTTATGTTTTATCCAAAAGACGAATATTATTAAATTGTATTGCCATTCTGAATAATAACTCCACAAGAAGTAGCAATATTCATAAAAATACTAGGAAAAATGAGGATGTGAACGTTGAAGGGTTTCCTTAGCACCACTACTAGGGTTTGATAGCATCACACATGCCATATTTAGAATTTTAGAGGGTGCTAACGAATTAATTCTAGGAATCAAACTAGAAAAGCTAGGGTAACAAAAAGACAGTAAGCTTTTTACCACTAAGTGAACTAGAAATACAACCTTTGTAGATCGGTCCTTCACTTCATAAGCTCCTTGTAGTAGTCCCTTCGCTGCGTTGATGGAACTCATGGACCCTTGCATGGCTTCACAAGGCGAATGGAACGTTCTTGCTTGAAGTCTTCGAGGCCGAAAATGATCTACGTCGAGGGAATACTAGCTCAAGCTTCTACTCACTAACTAAAGGATTAGTGAAGCAAACACCCTATACTAAAATGCTAATCTAGTAGAGGATGAGAAAATAGGAAGTGGGCTCACTTTAGAATTATTTTTCTCACAATACTTTCTCACTTTTTCAAACCCTAGAAAGCTTTTTGAGCTTGAGGAAAAAGATGAACAAATGAGAAGATAATGAAACGATCAAGTGAGAGAGTGAACCATGGTGAGTGGGTATCATATACTAACTCATGTAGAGACACAACCATGGCTAATTAAAATGGTTAGGTTAACAAATATCTAAAATAAAACAAAGTGAGTGGACTTTGTCAAAGTACCCACAAGCTTCTACAAGCTTCATGCTTTTAACAAATAATCCACTAATTTTGTAATTACATTAAACATAAATAACCCACCATTATAAATAGAATGGTGTATGCCCATGTATGTTGTATCAACAACCATGATACAAAACAAAATACAATTTAATATATATCACATATATATTAAGTGTACACTTGTGAGAAAATAAATGCTTAAGTGAGAAAATGTTAGTTAATGTAAATTAGTATATCAAATATACAATTATACACTAAATTATCAAATCAACACTTGATTTAATAATCCGGTTATATCACATACAACCGGCTAACATCCAATGTATCGACTTATCGAATCAACACTTGATTCGATAACCCGGCTATATCACATATAACCGACAGATACAAAAGTTGCGAGAATTGAATACGGTATCACATACACGCATTATTCTTGGTCCCGCACATATCACATACGTGCTCCTATTTCGTTTTGCCTGAGCCAGTAAAACCTCTATATAGGACTCTAAAGACTCGTCAATACGCCGGCAACAGGTGATGATCACATCAAGAACCCACAAGCCGTCAGCGGTACTAGCTGGACGTAACGGCTACCCGGGTATTGAGCGATCAGAAGATCAGCAAGCAAGCCCGCTCCAACTCCTGCAAAAGCCAGATGGTAACACTTTCCGTACAGTCCGGTCTCCTCGTCTGATATGTCGCATATCAAGTCTAGGGATGGTAAACGTCAGACCCCAATAACCGATAAGTCATGCCGATGTGAGGCTCATAACTAGTCGAGAAACTACTGGTAACACTTGTTAGTTATATGTATGCCCTAGAGGCCATTACTGTACATACGATGTATATTGTAGTGGATGCTTGGACATATATAGGGAGGACTTTCTTGCTCGACATGATAGTACGCTATCTGGTTGTACTTTATCTTAACATGTACTCTGATTGTCCTTTTTGTTACATGTTGATAAAGCCCTTAGGATTTGTACTCGACTACTGGGACTATGATGAGATCATACTAGTGGGGCCACAGTAGTCTATGAGTACATCCTACAACTGTTCCTAGTCGAGGGTGTGTCGAGACAGGGCATCGATACACCAGAGTAGACTAGCGTATACGCATCTTGACCCATATGATGGGCGATGGATGATCCCATATCCATCGGTGTTTGACATCAAGGATGGTGTACGGGTGCTCAGTGGAGACTAGGTACACTGAACGAACTCGCCGAGAACTCCTAGATGGTATATATACCTATTGTCAGATAGCAGTTCTCTGGTGACACTTGTACAGGTTAGTCTGTAGACCCAAGATCGTCATAGAGTCTTGTGTGGTTCCCACTGTACTTTGATTTCCTCCCTACCACGGCTCTACTGAGTTGTGCAAACAGGTGGATTTTGGGTACAGTCCCGAATCATATGGAGACAGTGAGCGATAGGAGGGGTTTCGTCTCTCCCGGTATAGGGGGTTGATGTCGCGCTATGTTTGATCGGCTATAACACCTAAATCCCTGGCCAGGGTTCTCGAGGTTTACTGATAAGTGTTATCAGTAGTTCCTCGACCTGTTATGAGCCATAAATCAACATGACTTATAAAGTTACTGGGGTCTGACATTTACCACCCCTAGACTTCATATGCGACGTATCAGACGAAGAGACCGGATTGTACGGTAAGTGTTGCTTACAGGCTCGTAAGGGTTGTGATGAGTTCGCTCGTCGGCCACCTTTTCGTCATGTACCTGGGTAGCCGTTACGTACAGCTAGTGCCACTGACGTGCTTGTGGTTAAACCCATTGCCAGCGTACTGACGAGTCTTTAGAGTCCCACATAGAGGGTTCCCTCGTTCAGGCAAAAGATGTAGAAACCGTAAGTTGTTACGGCAGCCGTAAAGTGTTGCGGCAGGTTTTCGATTATGTTCGTATAATTGTTACAGAAATAATAATCGGAAGAATAATACTGGACGGATACCAGTATTATATTATTGGATTAATTGTATTCGTATTTTTCGGAATTCGGATGCGGGTATACAGTATACGGTATACGGTATACGGAGGAGGGGTATTTTTGTAATTGTTACAAAATACCTTCTAGAAGATGCCACCTCATAATGACATCATTTATTTTGTGAAAATAAATAAGTGAGGTGTAAATTAAAAGGTATAAGCATGATAACATGTTTGTGGATGTACTATTTAAGCATGATACTTCTTTCATAATGCATGCTTTACTTAGTGCTAAATTCTTTTCTTTCTTTTTTCTATCATGCTTAAACTTTTTAATTATAAATGAAATTATTCTCTCCTCCATTTCTTCTTATAAATACCTTCACATGAGATGTGAAATCAAGGCATTCAATTCCTTAACAAAAATTATGATAAGTGTATCATAACAAGTTCATAAGAAGAGAGAAAGAAAAATGATGGTGATCATTCTTCCTAGCTTTAACCCTCACATGAGATGTGAATCAAAAGCTTAGGATTTCAAGTTTATCCAATACAATTATCTCTACATCATCCTAGTGACCTCTTCTAGCAAATTTGGTCTCTCGGTTAAATTCTTGAAAAGAGTTTCAAGCTTGCACGAAAACTCTCGGGTGGATCATCTTTGTCTTCGGTGGCCGGAGATCGAAAACGTCGGCAACATCTTAACAAGTCGAGGAGTCCACAAAAGAGGAGAATGGAGCAAAGGAGTTGCATCAAAGAGAAGACCCGAAGGACCGTATCATCAAGGTATAATCCCTAACATAGTAGATAAGATCTCTAGTTGGGGTTTACTAGTTGTGGTTTAGACAAGATCTTCGGTTAAGTGCGTGTTGCATGCAAAGAAAATTTTTGTTCATCGCTTCCGCCGCGCCACAAGAGTTGTGGGAGCATGCAGCACTCACCTACATGGTATCAGAGCCTACCTGAACCACAATTAGATGTTAGCCAAAAGTTAGAAGCTCGATCGACAGTTTTTTCTCCCGAAAACTCGTATTCTGCCCCTGCTGCTGTCAGTTTTTGAAAGTGTTCCAAAAAGGATTTGACATATCTTAAAAATACATGCAGGGATTTATAAGACTACTGTAGAAAACCGGAGTCCCAACTCGCCAAGACTGCGGCGCTTCCGCGGCCAAACCCTGGGTTTGGCTGCGGAAGCGCGGCCGAGTCAACGCGGAGTTGACTTGGTTTCTACAGTAATCCTATACTTGGTTGAATATGTTTTCTGGGATGTTAAGTTTTGTATAAAGATGTTTGTACAGAGACATGTCAAGTGTTGGCATGGTTGTTTTAAAAATTATCGATCGAAATTCTAAAGTGCTTGGCTAATCGGGTTTTCTTTTTGTTATATGTGTTTGAAACGTCCGCTAATTGCTATATGACGATTGGTGGGGTTGCACATATGGATATCATGGGATGGTATGTGTATATGAATGTGTTGGATCGTTGTGATGAATGGCCGGGGGGTGTGAGAAGAGTGTTTTTCCTTTTCTATCATTCCATGTAATTTGTAAAACGCAATGTTATATTGTATAATTTCTTTTTACTGTTTTTGCTCCTAGGATAGACCCAAGGTGGGGTGCACAAACTACCGGATTCTCCAAGTGCCGAGTGGCCTACTCAAGTGTCGAGGGAGGTTGCTACACTTCGGGAATTTGGCGGGTAGTTTGCCGCACCCGTAGGGGTCTAGGGGGGTTTTGGCTATTCATCACGACCGTGGAACCCGTTTTTTCATTAAGGGCTTAAATGAAATACGGAATTCCTAGTATATCCAATGCATTCATCTGTGATCTGAAATGGCTATATTTATATATGAGATATATAATAAACGTTGCTTATGTTTTGCACCCGCGCTAGTCCAGCCCCCGCTCTGCCGTTAGTTAAGTAACCTAACGGTGCATGACGGGGCCCAGTGGCAAATGCGGATGGCATAAGCGTACGTTCTATTTTCGTTTCTTTTCTGTGATGTTTGGGAAACATAAAAGATAGGAAACGTAAATGATGGGACCACATTAATGTGATTAATGTTAAAAGAAAAGAAACCTAAAGATGTTGTAGAATCAAACTTTTTGAAAAAGGGTAACTCTGGTTTTTGTTTTGCATAGTGGTATTCTTGAATATCCTGAACCTCATTCGATGAGGAAAGGGCCGAGATCCCTTCACCGGGAGTGACCCCTTTAGCGAAACTGGAAAATATTACAAAGAACTCGAATTGGTTTTATAGTTGATCTATTGTTGCTTTGCATCGTGGTATTTACATATCCAGCACCTTATTCGATAAGGAAAGAGCCGAGAACCCTTTACCGGGAGTGACCTCTTTAGCAAAATTAGAAAGATACTACAAAACCATTCGATTTTTAAACTGGAGCTTAAATCACTCCTTCCCACTTGATTCTACAACGACATCAAGTTCAAAACGTTAAAGGTTTTCATAAAAACCATCCGTTGCCCTCCGTCATTTTAGGAAGCAGAGTACTTAGTATTCGTGCTACGTATGTCGACCATAGCCGAGGCGTAGTTTTCGGTAGCTAAGTGATGTATTCCTACAAAGCATATGATGCGATTAGTCAGGACATTCATGTGATTATGTTGATCATAGTCAAGGGTCATGTGGGTGGGTCTGGCTAATCACGAAATGACGGGTAGAACTTGACTAGTACTTATGATATGTTGACCATAGCCAAGGTCATAAGTGACTAGGGGTAGAAACCATATCGGGAATTTCAAGAGTTGAAATTTGCAATGAGATTGCATACCTTCTATATGATAGTTGGATCCCGATCTCACTGCGAGTAAGAGTTACTCCTGGGAAAGTTTTACACAAGACAATTTGATGAAATTATAGGGTGTAATTATTCCCGGCTAATCTTACCTTTTAGGGTTTGAAGGAGGATTTGATAAAAACAGTGGGAGACATCTGGATTAGATAAATAACCAATCTAAATCTTGCAAGAGCATACGCTAAAGTGTTTTATTCTCTCTCTCTCCAGAAAGTGACCATATCACGCCTTAATCAAGATAATAAATACGGATATATTGACTGAACCCGCTTGTTATATTGAGCTGGGGAATGTTGGTCCCGCTCCAACTTATAATTGTTATAAGACAGAGCAGGAAATAGGGAAATACCAGAATCCCATGCTACCCAAACGAAGATAGTACATGTTGATGCATAATCTTCGAGTGTGTCTATTAAAAAGAACTGTTTCTCAGTATCTTTTACGTCCTGGGTATAATGATACCGGATCAGGATCCCACAAATGTAATCTGTTACATGGGCTACAGAAAGGTAAATGACTGAGAACGGGTGATAAGTTTCAAGAGTTGGAAATGGTGCAATTGTTGCAAGCCAAGAAGTTGGCAGTTATCACTCTGTATTAAGAATACATTGATTCTGAACAAATGCTATTAGATACCGAACCTGATATACAAAATCATATCAATCTCTTTATTAGTAAAGAAATGATAAAATTTTGTATTGATGGATAATGTTTTGAACATTTCCTATATCAAGTGTTGATCGGTTCAGGCACGTTATCTAAAAGCATAGACGTTCTAAATCAAACTACAGTTCTCAGTATACAGAACACACACAAGAGGAAGAGTTCAAAAATGAACGAATCCTTCTTGAAGCATTATAGACTAAGTCAGATCAATGCGACCCGGCTGGCTGAAGTTACATTTTAGATGTATATTTAAACTAGTTTGAATTTACATCTTGTGAAACTTGCCAGTCATGTCACAAAGATTGAATGACCATAGCTCTGTTTATTGGAAACAAAGAGAGTTAGTGAACTCTTGGGATTGATACATGATGATGTATGAAAGGTCCCCTGTCTACATATGCCATGACCGGTTCCTTGTACTTCATTATTTTCTTTGATGATCTCTCAAGATTTAGACAAATGTTCCTGTTGAAACATAGGTCCAAAGCTTTTGAGATATTCACAGAATATAAATTAGGAGTAGAGAACCAAAAACGGGTATAAGTATTATGTCCTTTGATGAGATCAAGGAGGAGAATACTTGTGCATGGAAATCCTGGACTATTCTAAAAGAGAATGAGATTCTCTCTCAGTATTACTCCTCCGTATACACCATAGCACGATGGTATATCGGGGCGGAGCGAATGCACCCTATGTGATATGGTGTGCTCCATGATAAGTACTACTGAGTTTCCTATTTTCCTTTTGGGAGTTATGCACTTGTGAAGCTGCATACCTATTGAATATGGTTCTAATCAAATCAGGTGCCGACTACTCCATATGTGATATAGTATGGGAAGAGCCCATCTCTTAAAGATGTTAAGATTTGGGGTTGTCCGGCCTATGTCTAAAAACCTAAATCCGGACAAGCTCGAGGCAAAGTCAAAACTGTGGAAGTTTGTTGGATATCCCAAGCATAAGCAAGGGAATATCTTCTACCTAACAGAGGAACAAAAGTTGTTTTGTTTCTCAGCATGCCACCTTTGTGAAAGGGAATTTCTTGTGAAGAAATTAGTGGTCATAAGGTAGAACTGGAAGGCGTTCCAGCTATACAAACTACAACAGATGACCTAAAGAGGAACAAAAGTTGTTTTGCTTCTCAGCATGCCACCTTTGTGAAAGGGAATTTCTTGTGAAGAAATTAGTGGTCATGAGGTAGAACTGGAAGGAGTTCCAGCTGCAGCAAATGATTTGGTAGAACCAAAGGATTCAATAGACTCTAACGAACCTCAGCCTCTCCGCCGATCTAGTTAATTTCCTCACCCACCTAAGAGATACTTCGGTTTCTCTATGACAGTGGGAGCGAGGATTTCATATTACCCCAGCGTATCCCGAGATCGGAAGGTGTTCCGACGGGTTGTAGTCCTCGCAAGGGGGCATGCGTAGAAAATAGCTGCTGAGGGACTTTTTGGTGCCACGGCGACCCTATGGAATGGGGTTGTTGCCTGACCAAAGTGGTATGACCTAACTAGTTTCGAGCTGGCCATCAGGAGTGGGACTCTGTAAGAATGGCTGGATGCTTAGCGATCTGAGATGGAATCCTTATACACCAACAAAGTATGGACTTTGGTTGCTTTATCTGAAGGGTTAAATCCCCATCAGGAGCAAGTATATCTTGAGAAGATTACTTGGTGTACATGGAAAAGTTGAGACTTTCAAAGCTATGCTTAAGTCCATCCAGATCCTACTTGCCACTGCTACATACCTTGACTGCGATATCTGGTGGTTGGGTGTCATGACTGCTTTTCTAAAAGAAGTTTTAGAAGAGAACGTCTATAAGTACACAGCCAGAGGGCTTCGTAGACAGTGGGAGCAGCGGAAAAGTGTGCAAGATGTTTTATGTGATAAAACAGGCATCGCGGAGTTGGAACATCTATTTTGATGTGGTAGTCAAAGAGTTTGACTTCATCAAAATAAATAGATGAACCTTGTATATACATAAAAGGTAGTAAGGAGTATGGTGGTGATCCTCGTAGAGTACGTGGATGACATACTCTTGATAGGAAAGAAGTTTCCTATGCTACGCTCAGTCAATCTTCTCTTATTATAAAGATTCTCCATATAGGATCAAAAGGCGATACCTCCTAAATCCAGGGTTTTGGATCTATGAGATAGATCTAAATGGATATTAGGATACTCACTAGTTGTAGTGAGATAGTATCAATTGATCCTGGGGAGAATCACAGCGGATTTGGAACATTTGTTTTGATGTGGTAGTCAAAGAGTTTGACTTCATCAAAATGGTTGAACCTCGTGGTATGGAGTATGGTGGTGATCCTCGTAGAGTACGTGGATGACATACTCTTGATAGGGAAGTAGTTTCCTATGATACACTCGGTCAATCTCCGCTTATCACATAATATTCTCCATATAAGATCAAAGTGATACCTCCTAAATCCTGAGTTTTTGATCTATGAGATAGATCTAAATGGATGTTAGGATACTCACTAGATGTAGTGAGATAGTATCAATCGATCCAGGGGAGAATCACTGGAAAGGTTCCAGGGTGATAAAGACGACTGAATGTCAGTCGCATGTATTGTCTTTACCCTTAGTAGAGGGACGGTATGTTGGAAGAGTTCCAAGCTAGATACCGTGACATACTAGAAAGGCAAGATACGTCATTATTAAAAATGCTACCAAAGATAAAGTCTGAATATATATAAGTTCATAAGATGAACTTCGTTCCTACCATTGTGTGACAATGGGGTTGTGGCTTTTGCCAAGGAACTACCGTCCCATCGGAAATCCAGATATAATTCTTAGGCAGCATCACCTAATCATAGAGATGGTTGATCTCCAAGGAGATCAAGGTAAGGAGAGTAGATACAGAGGACAACAGAGCGGATCCACTTACTAAGGCTTTTTCCCAGTAGAGACTTTTATGGGATGGTTGAGTATGAGATACTTCAACCACAACTGATTGTTTGGTATGTGATACCACAACAGATGGCCCTAGTGCAAGTGGGAGATTGTTAGTTATATGTATGCCCTAGAGGCCATTACTGTACATACGATGTATATTGTAGTGGATGCTTGGACATATATAGGGAGGACTTTCTTGCTCGACATGATAGTACGCTATCTGGTTGTACTTTATCTTAACATGTACTCTGATTGTCCTTTTTGTTACATGTTGATAAAGCCCTTAGGATTTGTACTCGACTACTGGGACTATGATGAGATCATACTAGTGGGGCCACAGTAGTCTATGAGTACATCCTACAACTGTTCCTAGTCGAGGGTGTGTCGAGACAGGGCATCGATACACCAGAGTAGACTAGCGTATACGCATCTTGACCCATATGATGGGCGATGGATGATCCCATATCCATCGGTGTTTGACATCAAGGATGGTGTACGGGTGCTCAGTGGAGACTGGGTACACTGAGCGGACTTGCCGAGAACTCCTAGATGGTATATATACCTATTGTCAGATAGCAGTTCTCTGGTGACATTTGTACAGGTTAGTCTGTAGACCCAAGATCGTCATAGAGTCTTGTGTGGTTCCCACTGTACTTTGATTTCCTCCCTACCACGGCTCTACTGAGTTGTGCAAACAGGTGGATTTTGGGTACAGTCCCGAATCATATGGAGACAGTGAGCGATAGGAGGGGTTTCGTCTCTCCCGGTATAGGGGGTTGATGTCGCGCTATGTTTGATCGGCTATAACACCTAAATCCCTGGCCAGGATTCTCGAGGTTTACTGATAAGTGTTATCAGTAGTTCCTCGACCTGTTATGAGCCATAAATCAACATGACTTATAAAGTTACTGGGGTCTGACATTTACCACCCCTAGACTTCATATGCGACGTATCAGACGAAGAGACCGGACTGTACGGTAAGTGTTGCTTACAGGCTCGTAAGGGTTGTGATGAGTTCGCTCGTCGGCCACCTTTTCGTCATGTACCTGGGTAGCCGTTACTTACAGCTAGTGCCACTGACGTGCTTGTGGTTAAACCCATTGCCAGCGTACTGACGAGTCTTTAGAGTCCCACATAGAGGGTTCCCTCGTTCAGGCAAAAGATGTAGAAACCGTAAGTTGTTACGGCAGCCGTAAAGTGTTGCGGCAGGTTTTCGATTATGTTCGTGTAATTGTTACAGAAATAATAATCGGAAGAATAATACTGGACGGATACCAGTATTATATTATTGGATTAATTGTATTCGTATTTTTCGGAATTCGGATGCGGGTATACAGTATACGGTATACGGAGGAGGGGTATTTTTGTAATTGTTACAAAATACCTTCTAGAAGATGCCACCTCATAATGACATAATTATGACATCATTTATTTTGTGAAAATAAATAAGTGAGGTGTAAATTAAAAGGTATAAGCATGATAACATGTTTGTGGATGTACTATTTAAGCATGATACTTCTTTCATAATGCATGCTTTACTTAGTGCTAAATTCTTTTCTTTCTTTTTTCTATCATGCTTAAACTTTTTAATTATAAATGAAATTATTCTCTCCTCCATTTCTTCTTATAAATACCTTCACATGAGATGTGAAATCAAGGCATTCAATTCCTTAACAAAAATTATGATAAGTGTATCATAACAAGTTCATAAGAAGAGAGAAAGAAAAATGATGGTGATCATTCTTCCTAGCTTTAACCCTCACATGAGATGTGAATCAAAAGCTTAGGATTTCAAGTTAATCCAATACAATTATCTCTACATCATCCTAGTGACCTCTTCTAGCAAATTTGGTCTCTCGGTTAAATTCTTGAAAAGAGTTTCAAGCTTGCACGAAAACTCTCGGGTGGATCATCTTTGTCTTCGGTGGCCGGAGATCGAAAACGTCGGCAACATCTTAACAAGTCGAGGAGTCCACAAAAGAGGAGAATGGAGCAAAGGAGTTGCATCAAAGAGAAGACCCGAAGGACCGTATCATCAAGGTATAATCCCTAACATAGTATATAAGATCTCTAGTTGGGGTATACTAGTTGTGGTTTAGACAAGATCTTCGGTTAAGTGCGTGTTGCATGCAAAGAAAATTTTTGTTCATCGCTTCCGCCGCGCCACAAGAGTTGTGGGAGCATGCAGCACTCACCTACATCACTTACCAGTAAATCTCTAAATCAGCCCTGGCCAGGGACTTCCTTGTTATGGCCAATCGAGCACAGCGCAACATCAACTCCCAATACCGGGAGAGAAGAAACCCTTCCTATCGCTCATTGCCTCCATATGACTCGGGACTGCACCCAAAAACCATCGTTTTGCACTCCCTCTTGGACGTGGTAAGGTGGAAATCAAAGCACAGTGGGAATCACACAAGACTCTATGACGATCTCGGGTCTACAGACTAACCTGTACAAGTGTCACCAGAGAACTGCCATCTGACGTAAGGTATAATACCATCTAGGAGTTCTCGGCAATTCCGTCCAGTGTACCCAGTCTCCACTGAGCACCCGTATACCCTCTCTGATGTCAAACACCAATGGATATGGGATCATCCATCGCCCATCTCATGGGTCGAGAAGCGTATACGCTAGTCTACTCTGGTATATCGATGCCCCGTCTCGAAACACCTACGACTAGGGACATTAAATGATGAACTTTTGGACTACCATGGCCCCACTAGTATGATCTGCATCATAATCCTGGTAGTCAAGTACACATCCTAAGGGCTTTACCAACATGTAACCATAAGACAGTATCAAGAGACAAGTATACATGTTAAAATAAAAAGCAACCAGATAGCATACTATCATGTCGAACATGAAAGTCCTCTCTATATATGTCCAAGCATCCAATATAATATACATCATATGTACAATACTGTCCTCTAGGGCATACATACAACTAACAATCTCCCACTTGCACTAGGGCCAGCTGTTGTAGTATCTCATACCGAGCATCCCGAAGAGTCTCTCGAACTGTATCTGGGGAATGGCCTTCGTGAGTGGATCCACTGTATTGTTCTTCGTGTCAACCTTTCTGACCTCGATCTCCCGGCGATCTACTATCTCCCGGATCAGGTGATACCGCCTCAGAATATGCCTGGATCGCTGATGGGACCTGGGTTCCTTGGCCAAAGCCACCGCTCCATTGTTATCACAATACAAAGGTATTGGATCCTTAATGGATGGAACTACTCCAAATTCAGTTATGAACTTCTTGATCCAGACAGCCTCTTTGGCAGCATCGTTGGCAGCGATGTATTCAGCCTCCATCGTCGAGTCTGCCACGGTTTCCTGCTTGGAATTCTTCCAGTATACCGCCTCTCCGTAGAGGGTAAAGACAAATCCCGAGTGCGACTTAGAGTCGTCCTTATCACTCTGAAAGCTTGAATCGGTAAAGAACTTCACTTGGAGTTCTCCATTACCATACACCAAGAGCATCTCTTTAGTCCTTCGTAAGTACTTGAGAATGCTCTTCACAGCTGTCCAGTGACTCTCTCCAGGATCTTCTTGATACCTACTCACTACACTTAGTGAGTATGCTACATCGGGTCTGGTACATAGCATCGCGTACATGATAGAGCCTACTGCCGAAGCATAGGGTATCCCTTGCATGCGAGCTCTCCAAATCAGTCTTGGGAGACATCTCTTTGGAGAGAGTGAGCCCAGAGATCGTGGGTAAAAACCCACGCTTGGATTCTTCGATACTAAACCGCTTTAGTATGGTGTCAATGTACCTAGATTGGGACAATCCCAGTATCCGTTTAGATCTATCCCTATAGATCTTAATCCCCAAGATGTAGGAGGCATCCTCTAGATCTTTCATTGAGAATCTTTGTGATAAGAAGAGCTTGACCGATTGTAGCATAGGTTTCTCATTTCCTATCAAGAGTATGTCATCCACGTACAATACGAGGAAGACAACCTTACTCTCTGCTACCTTCTTGTATATACAAGGTTCATCTACGTTTTTGACGAAATCAAACTCTTTGATAACGACGTCAAAGAAGATGTTCCAACTCCGCGATACTTGCTTTAACCCGTAGATGGATTTAAGCAGCTTGCACACTTTTCCACTGCTTCCACTGTCTACGAAGCCCTCTAGCTGAGTCATGTACACGCATTCTTCCAAATCACCATTTAGAAAGGTGGTCTTAACATCCATTTGCCAGATTTCGTAGTTATGATATGCATCGATGGCAAGCATGATCCGGATGGATTTAAGCATAGCCACTGGAGAAAAGGTTTCGTCATAATCGACACCTGGTCGTTGACGAAAACCCTTTGCAACAAGTCTAGCTTTGAAAGTCTCCACTTTCCCATCTACACCAAGTTTTTTATTGAAGATCCACTTGCTCCCAATGGGTTTTACCCCTTCAGGAGAAACTTCCAAAGTCCATACTTTGTTGGTGTACATGGATTCCATCTCGGACCGCATTGCATCCAGCCACTTCACTGAGTCCCCACTCGTGATGGCCTGCTCGAAGCTAGTTGGGTCATCATCCTCCATGATGCAATCCTCGCTTCTACCATCAATGAGAAAACCGTAGTATCTCTCAGGTGGATGAGAAACCCTACTAGATCGGCGGAGAGGCTGAGGTTCGTTAGGAACTACTGAATCCTCTAGTTCCACTAAATCTTCAGTTACAGTTTGTGTATCTAGAACCTCTTCCAGTTCTACCACTTTGCCACTAATTTCTTTTACAAGAAATTCCTTTTCTAAAAAGGTAGTATGTTGAGCAACAAACACCTTTTGTTCCTCACTATGGTAGAAAAAAATATCCATATGAGTTCTTTGGATATCCCACAAACTTGCAAATAAATGACCGTGCCTCGAGTTTGTCCGGATTTTGTCTTTTGACATAGGCCGGAGAACCCCATATCTTAACTCGTTTAAAATATGGTCTCTTCCCACTCCATATCTCATATGGTGTGGTAGGTATAGATTTAGATGGAACTTGATTCAATAGGTATGCTGCTGTCTCCAGCGCATAACCCCAAAAGGAAATAGGCAACTCAGCAGTACTCATCATAGAGCACACCATATCTAATAGGGTGTGATTTCTCCGCTCCAATACACCGTTGTGCTGTGGTGTATACGGAGGAGTAAGCTGAGAGAGAATCCCATTCTCTTTTAGGAAGTCCAGGAATTCATTGCTCAAGTATTCACCTCCTCGATCTGATCGAAGGATTTTAATTCTTTTCCCGGTTTGGTTCTCGACTTCTTGTTTATATTCTCTAAATTTCTCAAAATCTTCTGATTTGTGTTTCATCAGGAATACATATCCGAATCTAGAGAGATCGTCAGTGAATGTAATGAAGTATGAAGAACCATTCCTGGCATATGTAGACATGGGACTGCGTATATCACTATGTACCAGTCCCAAGAGTTTCGTAACTCTCTCTCCGTGTCCTGTAAACGGAATTTTGGTCATCTTGCCTTTGAGACATGACTGGCAAGTGTCATAAGATGAAAATTCGAAAGGATTCAAATATCCATCCTTATGCAACTTAGCTAGCCGTGTCACATTGATGTGACCCAGTCTACAATGCCACAAGAAGGATTCGTTCAGTTCTGAACTCTTCCTCTTGTGTGTGTTTGTTATGCTCAGAACTGTTGATTGATTTAGAACATAAATGCTATTGCACAACGTGCCTGATCCAACCAACTTTTGGTTCAGGAAAATGTTCATAACATTATCCTGTAATACAAAATTATATCCCTCTTTACCTAATAAAGAAACCGATATAATGTTGCATATCAGGCTCGGCCTGTAATAGCATTCGGTCAGAATCAATGTATTACCAGTTGGTAATACAAGGTGATATTCCCCGACGGTTTTAGCTGCAACAATTGCACCATTTCCAACCCTTATGTCTTTATCACCTTCTCCAAGTTCTCTACCTTTTCTCAGCCCATGTAACTGATTACATATATGGGATCCTGACCCGGTATCTAATACCCAGTACGTAGAGCAAATGGAGAAACGGTTCTCTGTAACGAACACACCCGAAGAAAATGCATCAACATGTATTTTCTTCATTCGGGTGGCATGGGAATCCTGGTATTCCCCTATATCCTGTTCAGTCTTATAACTTTTATAAGAAAGAATGGAACCAACGTTCCCCAGCACAGTATAACATGCGGGCTCGGTCAATACATCCATATTATTATCTTGATTAAGGCATGATATGGTCGCTACCTGGAGAGAGAGAAGAAAACACTTTAGCGTATGCTCTTGCAAAATCAGATTGGTTATTATTTTATCTAATCAGGATGGCTCCCACTGTTTTTATCAAATCTTCCTTCAAACCCTAAAAGGAAAGACTAGCCGGGATTAATTACACTCTACAATTTCGCCAATCTTTCAGCCAGGTCAGTGTCGGTACTTTGAGGGAGGTTCCCCGTGCTTTCGCACGGACCTAATTAAAATAAACCTTGTTTTCCCAGAGGCATAACCCCGTTGACACCTTTCTAGACACCTACTTGATTGGCTAATTGTCCTGTGTAAAACTCTCCTAGGAGTAACAATTACTCGCAGTGGGTATCGGGATCCAACTATCTCATAGAAGGTATGCAATCTCATTGCAAATTTCAACACTTGAAATTCCCGATAATATTTTGCCCTTAACGATCTATGACCTTGACAAGGTCAACAAACCATAGACCGCAAGTCAAGTTCAACCCATAATTTCTTGATTGAAATAAACCTACCCGTACGACCCTTGACAAGGTCAACAAGGCCGTACGACTACCCTAATCCAATCTGCATCATATACATGAGCAGATAAGCACTAATTAGCTACCGCACACTAAGCCTTGACAAGGTCAACAAACGTAACATGAATACTAAATACTACTTATCTGAAATGACGGAGGGCTACGACAGGTTTTTGCGAAAACCCTTTGCGTGATGAACTTGATATCGTTGTAGAAACAAGTGAATTTTTGAAAAGGAGTGTTTTTGAGGATTTCATTACTTTTGCTAAAGAGGTCATTCCCGGTGAAGCGATCTCGGCTCTTTTCTCATCGAATAAGGTGCGGGATATATCATATATATCACTATGCAAAGAAAAACTCCAAAAGCATTCAAAAGACAAACCGAGTGTTGTAGCATCTTCCAGTTTTGCTAAAAAGGTCATTCCCGGTGAAGGGGTCTCGGCTCTTTCCTCATCGAATAAGGTGCGGGATATATCATATATATCACTATGCAAAGCAAAAACTGTAGTTACCCTTTTTGAAAATTTGATTCTACAACATCTTTTAGGTTTCTTTTCTTTCATTAATCACATTAATGAAGTCCCATCATTTAAGTCACCTAAACATCACAGATAAATACGACGTACACCTATGCCATTCGCATTCGCCCCGATATCCCGTCATTCACAGTTAGGTTAGGTAACTAACGGCAGAGCGGGGCAGGGCTAGCGCGGGTGTAAAACATAAGTAACGTCTATATAATATATCATATATACTATATACAGTATCTATCTCAACATATCAAATGATCACATCACAGATATCGCACCAGAAGAAACATATGAAATAATGGATATACTAGGACTGTAAGTCCACGTTGCCTGCCCCGGTGCTTACGGGGAGGCCGAAAACAGAATAAAAATTGAATTTTTATGACTCTAGGCAACATGGACTAGACAAAGAAGGATCTTTGCTAAACAAAAACAAGCTAAAGCTAACTAGAAACTAGCTAAGTGCTAGAAAGGTTATACCTTGGGCTTTATGTCCTTCTCTCCTTGCTCCTTGGAGTGGTGGAAGGAGGTCACCTTTGTCGTCTTCTCACGTCGAAGAAAGATCCACCCGAAAGCCTCGACCTTTGGCTTCAACTCCAAGCTAGAAGTAACTAGGGTGCAAGAAGTGCTAATCCTTGAACCCTAGATGAGAGTAAAGATTATCAAGAAAGGGTTTTTCTCAAGATCAAGTGTTTCTCAACACATGAGAGGGGAGAGCTTGAGGGAGAGGAAGAACAAGAGAGAGAATGTGAATAATAGAATGAGAGAATAATATGAAGCATTCTCTCATATATGTGAATTATTGTAATTAGATAATTAGTGAGATAATTGTCATGGCTTAATCAAGACATGACCATTATCATTTCATTTTTAATGCAAATTGCAAGGATCAAAGAGCATCTTCCAAATGAAATGATGATGGTCAAAGTGTCAACCAAGGTCAACAAGTCAAGAAGGTCAAATGGTCAACAACCATAACCATGCACAATTATTAAACTAATATCAATTAACCATAATTCACACATAAGCATTAGGGTTAATAAAAATGACAATGGTTATTAACCCTAATCAAAGTCCTCTCCCTCCGCCTCAAGCAACTGTGCATACGCACCCGTATTCGTGATCCGAGGAACACGAACACAAAAAGAAAAACCAATCCCTAATCATATACTAGGATCCGGCTTAAACCAAAGCCCGCTAGTATAAGCTGTCCGGACAGCAAACGTGCACAAGTGCGTGGATGTGAACAAACCCTGTCGCAAAACCATGCGACCTCTACTCATTTTGCCTAAAGGTGAATAGCTCTCTGTGTGGGACTCTAAAGACTCGACACTACGCTGGCAGTGGGTTTAACCACAGACCGCAAGCGGCACTAGCTGTACGTAACGGTCCCCAGGTAGATGTCGATAAGAAGACTGACGAGGTGAACTCCTACTGAGCCAGTATGTGACAGTCTCCGTACAGTCCGGTCTGTTCGTCTGATACATCGCATGGCGGGCCTAGGGGGGCGGTGAAACGTCAGTCCCCTAATAGCGGTACAAGTCGTGTCGGAGTGTAGCCCAGAACACCCTGAGATAACACTGGAAACCTACCAGTATATCTCGCTTGCCCTGGCCAGGGACTACTCGTGTAATGGCTCTCCTAGACACAGCGCGATGTCAACCCCCAATACCGGGAGAGACGAATCCTGTCTAACCGTCACTGCCTCCAAGTGCTTCAGGACTGCACCCAAAAACTACCTGTTTGCACGACTCCTTTGAGCCGTGGTAGGGTAGTAATCAAAGTGCAGTGGGAACACACTCGAGACGAAGTGACAGTGTCAAGTCAGCGGACTAAGCTGTACTCATGTCACCTGGGAACTGATAACTGACGATAGGTATAATACCAACCAACAGTCCCCGACGAGTCCTGTCCAGTGTACTCGTAACCTAACGAGCACCCGCATACTATCTCAAGTACGACGTACTGACGGCTGTGGGACAGACCGTCTCCCACACTGGGATGAGAAGCGCATACGCTAGTCTACTCCGGAGTATCGATGCCCTGTCTCGATAGTCCAACGACTAGGGACCTGTATAAGGATGTGCTTATAGATCACCCAGCTCCCACGAGTGTGAGCGCCATCACAACGCCGGTAATCAAGCAAAGATCCTAAGGGCTCTACTAATATGTATATCAGCAATATGCTAAAAGAAACACATGCACATATTAAAGCAGAGACAAACCAAGTAGCATACTACCATTTCGAGCAAGATTTTATATACAACTGTGAATATCTCAAGCTTCCATCAAGTAATATACAAACTAGTATGATACAGTAATGGCCTCTAGGGCATATACACTAACAGTCCGTGTTTTATTTTGAGCCTCTATAAAACACGGATTCCATTGTCGCGATGAATAGCCAAACCCACATCCCTAGACCCCTACGAGAGCGGCAAGTAACCCTACTAATTCTAGAGTTAGAAGACCCGGACTCGACTCCTCAAGTTGGTCTCCCACTGGACTCTAGAACCCGGTTACTTGTGCTCCCCTTCTTGGGTCTATCCTAATGCGGAAAAGTAAATAATATACATCAATGGTGACATCATCCTCAATCCGGAAGTGCCCCAATAAAAGAATATTACATACATTTAATTTTACATGAATGAAAATAAAAACTCTCATCTCACATAAAACCCCCGGCTATTCAAAACGCGACGATCCAATATAACATATCCAGCAATACAGAACATCACATGTTATCAACGTAAGCAAGTATGTGCACCCCAATTGTCGTTGACATATAGCAACGAAACCGGCGATACATATACTGCGCTTACGGTCGCAGAAGAAGTATCACATACTACTAGGCGATGTTAAACCCTTCGATCGAATTAACGAACACCCATATTCCCCAGCAAGCTCAACACTTGAGCACCGTTAAACAATACCAAAAATCTATGCCACAGTATTTAATGGACCAACCGTAGAAGGGAAAACCCAAGCCTCATTTGTGGCGCCACTAACTACGGTAAACCCTAAGGTTTAGTCACAGTTTGGTGGTCACATCTCGAGTTAGGGTTTCATTCTTCTAGAGGGTCCATAGGAATACCTGCATTATATATCGAGTACGTTCAACCTGGAAAATACCAGTGTTTGATAATTCGTTCGACCTGTTTAACATCGTCAAAGTTACCAATACAATGCTAAAATATACGAATACGAAATACTCCTCAAAGAGTCCAATACCAAATTAACATCACATGCAATTCTGGACTACCCAAACAATACTAGAAACCCCAGATCATGTTGTAAAGAGCACTGGTGCAATACGAGGAGGAGGGAAGCACACTTGGCCGGCGTCGCCGAAAAACTAGGCTAGGTCCCCGGATCAAATCCGAGCCCCCCCCACTCGTATTTCACCTATGTTCTTAACACATCTTAAATTCCACTCTGCAGTTGCTAAAATAATTTTTAACTTAATTTTCAAAAAATTTCCAGAGAGCATTTTTAGGGTTTCTAAAACCGTATTTTTGCGGAGTTTTTCGGTTTCGTATTATCTTAACACGGTCTAGGTTTCTAACCTGGCTCTGATACCATGAAGGGTTTTCTTAGCACCACTACTAGGGTTTGGTAGCATCACACAAGCCATATTTAGAAACGTTCACAACCCATTAGCTGTGAACGCACTTATAACCCCCTCGTGGGTTCCCCCGCAACTTAAATAGAGGGACCCAGGGGCCGTGAGTGCGTTCACGGCTAATATGGGACTATGAACGTTCACAGCCCCACTAACCTTAAAATATCATCATCAATATCATCAAGAGATTTAGTAGAAGTTTTCGAGCAGGGTTTCAAACTTGATTTCTGTTTGGAATTTTTCAACGGAGTGGTGGATCCACATGATCAAGAAATATGCTTACTAAAAGCAATGGAGATTGATTTTCTCTTTGTGGAGATTTTCTTGCCGCGAGGTGGATTGAAACCAGGAGGGATTACAGGATCCCCCTCCGAGTCCAACTCAATCAGATCATAACTTTACACAACTAAATTATTTGAGTCAAAGAGTTTTGGTCTTAGATGGACTGATTTAGGATCATTGAAAGTTTGAAAAACCAAATCTTTTGTGCTACTCATTGATGCATTTTATTGTATATTTTTATAATCATATTTATCTTATTTTTGTTTATTTTATGTTGTTCCGGGTATGTTTTGTCAAATATTACAGGTTACAGGATTTAAAGGAAAAAGCGCACAAAATACTTATTACACGCATTGAATGGAGACTTGATTGAAACTAAACAGAAAATAGAGAATCGATTATCAAAAATGGAATGAATACTAAAAATCTCGAGATCAAATCACAAAATATGGAAAAATCCAGAAGATCCAGTTTCAAAACTTTTCGGCCAAAATTACCAAAAATATCATTTCAGTCGAAATTTATTAGGACTAGAACTTGAGATTTTTAGGAAAATCTGATATTCTCTGTATCTTTTATAATGTATGTTTCAATTGTCCAAAACCCCTATAAATACCTTTGTATAGTTCAATAGGGTTTCGTCTCTCCTTTAGCTTTTGTTTAGGGTTTTTTATTAGAGAGATCAAGTTTTGTAGTTGCTTTTTGATATGAAGTTATTTTATTTTATTATTTCTTTTTCTCATATAATGAGTAGCTAAACTTTTATCTAGGGTTAGAATTATTCTTTCTATCATGATTGTGATGTTTTAACTTCTCTATTTCTTTTCTTTGATTTTATTGTGAGTTTCTTTTGATTAAAATTTCATCTTTTTGTTATCATGTTGTTAAACTAGACTTTATGATGATAGATTGATGCTCTTGAATAGATTTAGGAAAAGATGAAATCACTGAAAAACTAGTTAGTTTAATGATAACGTAACGAACTGGAAAACTAATTAGGGAAGGTAAGATGGCATTTTTATCAAAAGAAATTCAACCTAGTTAATTAAGGTAATCTAGGTTACGCCGATAAATATAATTTAACTCATAAATTGACAACTTAGGTGTTACTTTATAGAATGGTAAAACTAGGTTGCTTGTGATTAACTAAACTTATTTGTTTTAATTGTTTTCTACATGATTTTATATAATTGATAGGGTAGATCTAATTGTATAAAATATGCTTACTTGTTGGTTTGATATTTCATAGCTATTTTATTTTATCATATGCTTTTATATAATAAATATATCACTAATTAAAACAACGAAGTAGAAAAGAAATATAATCATATAAACCAACCATGATAGTAAAGGTAATTCGATACCTAGACTTGCTTTATTATTTTTAAACTCGCTTTTTAATTTAAACTTGCACTTTTATTTTATGCACTTTAGTTTTCTTAATTAAATCAACCCTTTTTATTTTAACTTGTTTTAGAATTAATTAAAATCTCAATGCGTCTCTGTAGGACGTGTAAGTGTCTAGTGTCCTTGCCACTGCCGCCGATGTCCTTGCGGAATTTTAAAACATTAATTTTGAACATGGCACTAGAAACTAAATCCTAGGAAATTAACCAAGCACTAAACTAGTAAACTTAAAGAAGACTTTTAACTACTCGGTTTAGCATACTACCTTTGTAGTCATGTCCTTCGGGTTTTTATATCCCCTTCTTAAGCTCCTGGGTGTCCTTGATCGAGCTTGTGGCCGGTCTTCTTCAGTCCAAGATGATCCATCCGAGAAATATGATTCAAGCTTCAACTTTAACAATGAAGTAACCAAAGACCCTAACTTGCTAATCTAGAGTTCTTAATGATGTAGGTAGTGTTTGTAGTATTAATCTATCTCTTAATCCCTAGAATTCTCAACTCATAAGAGAGTTAGGGATGAAGAAGAAGAGGGAGCTCAAAAGAGGAGAGAGAGTGTTGAGGTTAGAATGAGAATGGATAAGGGTTGAGTTAGCTATATTATTTCTTTTTCCAAAAACATTTGTTATAAAATATGGTAGCCAAACTTGTATAGTAAATAAAAATGGATAAAGAATTAATCAAGCCATGCCTTTCACCATTCTCTATGCCACCTCATCCCTCCACCCCATTTCCAATTTCTAATAAATAGAAAATACTATAATGAGGTGTCCTGTTCTAGAAGTATTCTTGTGCAAATACAAGAATACATTAAACCGTATATACATATCCTTATTTGTATTAAAATACGAGCACCAAAAGAGATAGATAATACGACAAACAAAATACTAGAATATATATATATATGTAAATTATTAAATCAATAAATGATTTAATAATCCGGCTTAATCCTAAACCAGCTAGTATTATCAAACCGTCCGATTAAAATCTGTGTATCTAGTACACGTATTTAATCGGGATCAAGCGCGTATTAATATACGGCCTCTACATCGTTTCTCCTGAACCAGAGAAACCCTCTGTATGGGACTCTAAAGACTTAACAGTACGCTGGCAGTGAGTTACTGGATAAATCCATAATCATAAGCATGGCAGTGGCACCAGCTATACGTAACGGCTACATAGGTACCTGTCGAAAAGAAGGTCGAAGAGCAAACTCATTTGAACCCCTACAAAGCCTATCCGTGACAATCTCTGTACAGTCCGTTCTGTTCCTCTGAGAGTATTGCATGCCGGGTCTAAGGGGTGGAAAACGTCAGACTCCTAGTAACTCAACAAGTCATGCCGATTTGGCTCAAGACCATCCGAAAAATTTACTGATCTAACTATCAGTAAATCTCATTTACCCTAGACAGGGACTTATGGTGTTGGCCAACTGAACACGGCTCAACATTGACTCCCTATACCGGGAGAGACAAATCCCCAATAATCACTCACTGACTCCATGTTGCTCGAGACTGTACCCAACTAAAACTTGTTTCACGACTCAGTAGAGCCGTAGTATGGTAGTAATCAAAGCATTGTGGTAACTCACATGAGAAAAATGACGATCTCAGGTCGACAGACTATCTGTACTCATGTCACCGGAGAACTGCTATCTAATGATAGGTATAATACCATCTAGCCAGTTCCCGGCGAGTCCATCCAGTGTACTCACCCCCAGTGAGCACCTGTATACAATCTTAGGTGAAACAAACCAATGGCTATGGGATCAACCACCGCCCCTCGTCAGGGTCTAGAAATGTATACACTAGTCTACTCTGGAATATCGATACCCGGTCTTGATACTCTTACGACTAGGGACATTTAAGGATGTGCTTATCGAATACCCAGCTCCCACAAGTATGATTGACATCATAACGCTGGTAGTCAAGCAAGGATCCAACAAGCTTTATCAACATGTATCAGCGATATAAAATAACTAGTAAAACATATATACATGTTAAGATAAAGTCAAACCAAATAACATACTATCATATCGAGCAAGATTGTCCTGTACATACATACCCCTAGCATCCTATACAATAAAGTCCTCTAGGGCATACATATCCAACAATCTCCCACTTGCACCATGGCCTGTTATTGGCGTATCAAGTATCAAACGTCTGCACTAGGGCCAGATGTTGGCATATTGCATACCCAACATCTCTAATTCAAAATATACTTGAGGGATGGCCTTGGTGAATGGATTTGTCATGTTGTCCTTCATATCTACCCTTCACACCTCGATCTCCCGGCGATCTATGATCTTTCTGATTAGGTGATACCGCCTCAAGATATGTCTGGATTTCTTATGGCACCGTGGTTCCTTCGCCAATTCCATGGCTCCGTTGTTATCGCAATACAAAGGTATTGGATTAGCAATGGATAGAACCACATGAAATTCATAAATGAACTTCCTCATCCAGACCACCTCTTTTACGGCATCGTTAGTAGCGATGTACTCAGCCTCCATCGTCGAGTCTGTTACGATGTCCTATTTGGAACTCTTCTAATAGACCGTCCCTCCGTTGAGGGTAAACACAAAACCTGAGATGGATTTGGAGTCATCCTTGTCACTTTGGAAGCTAGAATAGGTAAAAGCCTCGATCTGGAGGTCTTCATTACCGTACACTAAGAACATCTCCTTAGTTCTTCTCAGGTAGTTAAGATGTTCTTCACTTCTATCCAATACTTCTTCCCTGGGTTGGACTGATACATGCTTACGACACTAAGTGCATATGCTGCATCTTGTCTGGTACATAACATCACATACATTATAAATCCTACAGCCGAAGAATAGGTTATAATGCTTATGCGAGCCCTCTCCTCATTATTCTTAGGAGACATCTCTTTGGATAGGGTGATTCCGTGATAAGCGAGTAAATTACCGCACTTGGAATCTTCCATACTAAAGCTCTTCAGTATAGTGTCTATGTAACTAGACTGTGAAAATCCTAATATTCTTTTAGATCTGTCACGATGGATCTTAATCCCCAGAATATAGGAGGCATCACCCAGGTCTTTCATGGAGAACTTCTGTGATAAGAAGAGCTCGACCGATTGTAGCATAGGAATATCATTTCCTATCAGGAGAATATCATCTACATAAAAAACGAGAAACACCACAATTCTCCCTACAATCTTCATATAAATACAAGATTCGTCTATATTTTTGATAAAATCAAATTCCTTGATCGTCTCATCAAAGCAGATGTTCCAACTCGGCGATGCCTGCTTTAATCCATAAATGGATTTAAGCAACTTGCACTGTCACGACCCAATTTAGGAACATGACCGGCACTTAAACTACGTGACGTCAACAGGCGTAACGTAATTTAAGTAAGCCGAAAACCCAGAAATCTAAACCATAAAAAGAAGTTAGTGAAAAAAACATTGTTAAAACATTTGGAAATCTCAAGTAAAAATCTTAAAGCTTAAGTTTATTTTCTTAAAAATTTTGGCAGCACCTCCTTTATAAAACTAGCCCCGAAACGGGTACAAACATAGGATATAAATAAAGCATTTCCAAACGGGAGCAAATCACGCCCAAAGGAGGAAAACAATCACCACAAGCATATATATGACATCGTAGCGAAGAAATAGACAATAAAAATGAAAACAACATAAAAGAGATAAAGCAACATAAGAAAGGCCGGCTCACACGAGGACGACACCTAGAGTCACATAATATACAATATCGATCCTCACAAACTCGTCTCTAAGTCAATACATGAAAGTGGTAGATGGAGAGTACTAGATACAATGAGAGATACAATAGATGTAATTGGATAACCGCAAACCCACCTACACCAAAAAGGCCTCACAGCCAACCGTAGCGGTATCCACAGAAATAGATACAATAAGGAGCCCTGCCGCGACTACTCTGAGGGTCAAGCCTGCAAAACACTGTGGCACAACGGGGCTGAGTTGCCAACTCGTGAATAGTAAATAACATCATATAGATAATCGTAAGTATTCACAAACAGCGATAATCTATCATATGCAATCTGATAGCCTAAGTATGGCAATATGGATATGAAACAATCATGATCAAGGTATACCATCAAGGTACTACAACTACATGAAACAATGCATATCAAATAATCCTGAGTGGGGGATAAAACATAATCATCATCAATGAATCATCATCGTGGAAAAACCCGGTGTCCATCAACGACACCCAAAATCCCAATACCTCAGGCGCCGTCACTCTAATCGGCCCTTATATCCGTAAATCTCATGGAACCTGAGTGCCCAATATCGACACTCGAAACATCATGAAAACCCGTGTTCATCATCGACACGTAAATCCACATAACTCGGGCTCCGTCAGTCCGGATCGGCCCATAGGCTCCATCAGTCCGGATCGGCCCATATCCATCTCACGACTCCGGTCGGTATCCTCCGGATAACCGCCGGGTCCAAACTATCACCGGTAGGTAGTAGTCCCTCTACCAGGCTCATCGTCTACTGCAAAACATACCTTTCTTGCCCCGGGTACCATACCGGGTCCACCATGAACCCGCAAATGGATCATCCATCTCCTCGAATCGGTTTTCTAAAACCAATCTCAGAACCGAAAAAACTCATGGTGGACGCATCGAAATATCATATCAAAAGAAACCGGGTTATCAAAACAATACATACTTTCTTGAAATATAACCACGGTTCTCAAATCCATAAATCATATGAAATCAGTATCTCAATGTGTAAATTCATGAAATATGATGTATGCAACATAGAACAGTAATATGAGCATATCAAAGGAAAACCTCTCTTTTAAATGGATCAAGTTTTTTAAAGATATCATACGGTTCCCAAATATCCCGAAGTCAATTTCAACATCACATAAAGGTGTATATGTAGCTATAGCAGGGTATGTGTGTATGCATGTATGTATGTATGCATGATGCAATTCATATGCGCAATCGAACAAGAATCAACGTCTAACTATTGTTAATAATGGAAGCGGTACGATACATATTCCCTTAGTAAGGTGGTATAAGAACAACAGCCTCAATGTCAGTAATGAATGTCGTACCACATATATGTATATGTTGTGCGTGTCTTGACAATTAACAACGGTGTGTGTGTGGTATACTGTTAGTTATATATATGCCCTAGAGGCCATTGTTGTACATGTGAAGTATATTATAGTGGATGCTTGGATATATATAGAGAGAGGACTTTCTTGCTCGACATGATAGTGTGCTATCTGGTTGCTCTTTGTCTTAACATGTTGACTTGTATAAGCGATGACGTCTTGCTCTCACATGTTGATAAAGCCCTTAGGATGTGTACTTGACTACCAGGACTATGATGGAGATCATACTAGTGGGGCCAAGGGTAGTCCACAAATACACCCTATAATTGTTCCTAGTCGAGGGTGTATCGAGACAGGGTATCGATATTCCAGAGTAGACTAGCGTATACGCATCTTGACCCATATGATGGGCGATGGATGATCCCACATCCATTGGTGTTAGACATCAAAGAGGGTATACATGTGCTCAGTGGAGACTGGGTACACTGAACGGACTCATCGAGAACTCCTAGTTGGTATTATACCTATCGTCAGATAGCAGTTCTCTGGTGACACTGGTATAGGTTAGTCTGTAGACCCGAGATCGTCATAGAGTCTTGTGTAATTCCTACTGTGCTTTGATTTTCACCTTACCACGTTCAAGAGAACGTGCAAAACGGTGGCTTGTGGATACAATCCCGAATCACATGGAGGCAATGAGCGATAGGAGGGGATTCATCTCTCCCGGTATTGGGGGTTGATGTTGCGATGTGCTCGATCGGCCATAACAGGAAGTCCTTGGCCAGGGCTGATATGGAGATTTACTGATAAGTGTTATCGGTAGTTTCTCGACCCGTTATGAGCCTCACATCGGCACGACTTATCAGTTAATGGGGTATGACGTTTACCACCCCTAGACTAGATATGCGACATATCAGACGAAAAGACCGGACTGTACGGTAGTGTTACTGACAGGCTTTTCAGGAGTAAGGGAATGCTTTCTTGTTGATCTTCTGATCGCTCAATACCCGGGTAGCCGTTACGTCCAGCTAGTACCGCTGACGGGTTGTGGGTGCTTGATATGATCTTCACTTACTGCCGGTGTATTGACGAGTCTTTATAGTCCTACACAAAGGTTTCATTGGCTCAGGCAAAACGAAGTAGGAGCACATATGTGATATGTGCGGGACCGAGATTAATACGAGTATGTGATACCGTATTCTATTCTCACGATTTATGTTATCGGTCGGTTATATGAGATATATTCGGGTTATCGAATCAAATGTTTATTCGATAAGTCGATACTGTATTGTCAGTTATATGAGATATAGATGAGTTATCGAATCAAGTGTTGATTCGATAAGTTGATATAAATAATATTAGTCGGTCATATGAGATATAGCCGGATTATTAAATCAAGTATTGATTTAATGATTTAATTTATAATTATATATTTGATATATTAATTTACATTAACTAATATTAGCTCAATTAAGCATTTCTTTTTCTCACATGTGCACACTTAATATATATGTGATATATATTAATTGTGTTTTCTTTATGTGTCATGCTTGATGCCACATATAACATGGGTGTATGAGACTTACACCATGCTAATGATAATGTAGGGTTTATTTATTTAGAGTAAATCAAATATTAGTTGGAAATTGGTCACATGGCATGAAGCTTGTAGAAGCTTGGAGATCCATGGACTTAGTTCACTAGTTTTGTCTTGCACTAGATATTTGTTAACCCAACCATTATCTAAACTCATGGTTAAGTCTCTACATGAGTTATATGAGATATTTCTCACCCATGGTTGTCAATCACTCTCTCATCTATTATTTGCTTCATCTTCTTCAAGCTCATGAGAGAGCTCTCTAGGTTTTTGAGAGGAGAATAAAATTAGTGAGAAAATTAATTCTAAAGTGAGCAAAAATCCTACTTCATCATTCTCTACTAGATTAGCAATTTAGTTTAGGGTGTTAGCTTCACTAATCCCTAATTAGTGAAGAGGTGGCTTGAGTCAGTGTCTCCTCGACGTAGATCATCTTCGGCCTCGAAGACATCGTGCAAGCTTGTTCTTTTCATCTTGTGGAGTCGTTCTAGAGTCCGCAAGATCACTACTTGGAGCGAAGGGACTACTACACGGAGTTATTGAAGTGAAGGACCGGTCTACAAAGGTTGTATTCTTAGTTCACTAAGTTGTAAAGTAGTTTACACTTTGTATTGTCTAAATCTCTAGTTAATATTCTAGGGTTAGGATAGTTTAGCATGGCAAAATTTTGAAACTGGCATGGTCGATGCCTCCCGAACCCTTGCTGTCGTGCCAAGAAATTCTACAGTGGTATCAGAGCCAAGCTTGTGATTTAGACGATGTTTGCTAGATTACGAAACCGAAACTACTCCGAAACATGAAACACTAAAACACAGTTTCTGTCAATTTTTTAAGTCGTCGAAATTTTTTTAAGCAACTGCAGAATGTTATATGAGATGTAACATGAACACTGAACAAATACGAACTCAATTGGGTGGATTTGACCTGAGAACATAGCCCAAAAAACTGAGCTGGCCGGCCCTAAGACATCTTCTGGGGTTCATATTTGTCTGATGTTCTGGTATCTGGGTTTAGGTGTTTCAGGTGTTGCTTGTTTTTCCTAAAATTGCATGAGATGTCAATTTTCTTTAAAGGTAATTCGGAGTGTTTCGTAGTCGTAATTCTGACATGTTTTCGGGTTATTTAGACGGCGTTAAAAAGTTCAAACGGATATCAAATACGCACTTTAACCCTCACTGGAAATTTCCAAGAGTTGGATTTTTTCAAGTTAAAGAATATTCAAAAATCATGCAAGTAATACGATGGACTCTCTAGAAGAACAAAACCCTAACTCAATTCTATGACCGTAAGAACCGCCGCCAAACCCTAGGGTTTGCGGTAGTTCTACGGCGCCATAGGTGAGGCAAGGGTTGACTCTTCTACGGTTGGTCCATAGGTACTGTGGCATATTCTGAGTATTTTTAAACCGCGCTCAAGTGTTGAGCTTTTTGGGAAATTTTGGGTGTTTGTTGATTCGATCGGAATGTTTAACATCGTCTAGCTATTTGTGGAATGTGATACAATATATGGAATTTATATAGTTAGACATGAAATCCGAAGTATGTGATATTTCGGGTTTATGATGTCTAAGGTGATTGTGGATTCCAAATGTTGTAGTTTGACATTTTCTTTTCTTCGACCGTAAGTGTAATATGTGGTGTATCACCGTTTTCGTTGTTATATGTCAACGACAATTATGATACGCATATTTACTTACATTGATGATATGTGATGTTATGTGTTGCTGTGATATGTTATATTGGATCATCGTGTTTTGAATAGCCGGGGTTTTTATGTGAGATGAGAGTTTTTATTTTCACTCATATAAAATTCATTGTATGTAATATTCTTTTATTGGGGCACTTCCGGGTTGAGGATGATGTCACCATTGTTGTATATTATTTACTTTTCCGCATTAGGATAGACCCAAGGAGAGGAGCACAAGTAACCGGGTTCTAGGGTCCAGTGGGAGACCATCTCGAGGAGTCGAGACCGGGTCTCCTAACTCTAGAATTGGTAGGGTTGCTTGCCGCTCTCGTAGGGGTATAGGGATGTGGGTTTGGATATTCATCGCGACCGTGGTATCCGTGTTTTTATACTGGCTTAAAATAAAACATGGAATTCCCAGTATATCCAATATTTCATATGTTATCTTCTGCTGCTGATATTCTGTGATGTGATCACTTTATATGCGTGAGACGAATGCTTTATTATTGTATATATTATATATAATAAACGTTGCTTATGTTTTGCACCCACGCTAGTCCCGCTTTGTTATGCCGTTAGTTAAGTAACCTAACGGTGCATAACGGGACACTGCGGCGAATGCGGATGGCATAAGCGTACGTTGTATTTTCGTTTCTTCTGTGATGCTTAGGAAGCATAAATGATGGGATTTCATTAATTATATTAATGAAAAAGAAAAAGAAACCTAAAAGATGTTGTAGAATCATATTTTCAAAAAGGGTAGCTCTAGTTTTTTGCTTTGCATAGCGGTATTCCTTGTAGAATATCCACCACCTTATTCGATAAGGAAAGAGCCGAGATCCCTTCACCGGGAGTGACCTCTTTAGAAAAACTAGAAGATGCTACAACCCACTCGGTTTTGTCTTTTGATTGCTTCTTTTAGTTCTTTCTTTGCATAGCGGTATTTGTGAAATATCCTGCACCTTATTCGATAAGGAAAGAGCCGAGATCCCTTCACTGGGAGTGAACTCTTTAGCAAAAACTAGTAAAAAGCCTCAAAAACAGTCCTTTTCAAAAATCACTTGTTTCTACAACGATATCAAGTTCATTATGCAAAAGGTTTTCTTAAAAACCTGTCGTAGCCCTCCGTCATTTCAGATAAATACTACTTAGTATTCGTGCTACGTTTGTTGGCCTCCGTCAAGGAGTAGTGTGCGGTAGCTCACTAGTGCTTATCTGCAACATGAGATGAGATTGGATTAGGGCAGTCATATGACTTTGTTGGCCTCCGTCAAGGGTCGTGCGGGTGGGTTTAATTCAATCATGAAATGTACGGGTTGAACTTGACTAGCAGCCTATGGTTTGTTGGTGTCCGTCAAGGTCATAGGACGCTAGGGGTAAAAGTATTATCGCAAATTTCAAGTGTTGAAATTTGCAATGAGATTGCATACCTTCTATGAGATAGTTGGATCCCGATACCTACTGCGAGTAAGAGTTACTCCTGGGAGAGTTTTACACATCACAATTAGCCGATCAAGTAGGTGTCTAGAAAGGTGTAAACGGGGTTACGCCCCTGGGAAAACGAGGTTTATTTTAATTAGGTCCATGCGAAAGTACGGGGAACCTCCCTCAAAGTACCAACACTGTCTTGGCCGAAAGATTGGTGAACTTATAAGGTGTAATTAATCTCGATCAGTCTTACCTTTTAGGGTTTGAAGGAAGATTTGATAAAAACAGTGGGAGCCATACTGATTAGATAAGATAATAACCAATCTAATCTTGCAAGAGCATACGCTAAGTGTTTTCTTCTCTCTCTCTCCAAGTAGCGACCATGTCAGGCCTTAATCATGATAATAATATGGATGTATTGACCGAACCCGCTTGTTATGCTGAGCAGAGGAACGTTGGTTCCGCTCCAACTTATAATTGTTATAAGTCCGAGCAGGAAATAGGAAAATATCCGGATTTCCACGCCACCCAAACGAAGAATGAGCATGTTGATGAATCTTCTTCGGGTGTGTTAGTTACCGAGAACTGTTTCTCAGTACACTCTACGTCCTGGGTATTAGATACCGGATCAGGGTCCCACATATGTAATATGTTACTTGGGCTAACAAAAGGTAGAGAACTGGGAATAGGTGATCATTCTATAAAATTAGGGAATGGTGCAAGTGTTGCAGCCAAAAAAGTTGGTGAATATCACCTTGTATTACCAAATGGAAATACTTTGATCTTGAACGAATGTTATTGTTGGAGATAGTGTCCTTAGAGTCAATTATTGGATCACAGGCACGTGATTGCAATGATTGATGGATGACCCATGCCGGTAGGACAGCCTTACTCAAGATGATAGTATGCTATCTGGTTTACCTTTATCATCGTGTACTGCTTCAGGTGACCTTACAGGTCCCTATTGCGCATTGATAGAGCCCTTAGGATTCTTGCTTGACAGCCAGCAGTATGATGGCGATCATATACGTGGGAGCTGGTAGTCTATAAGCACATCCTTAAAAGGTCCCTAGTCGTGGGAGTTTCGAGACAGGGCATCGATACTCCAGAGTAGACTAGTGTATACAGTCGAGACCCCGACGAGGGGCGGTGGCCGGTCTCACAAGCCATTGGTGTCAGTTGATTCACCTAAGATGTATACAGGTGCTCATTGGGTTATGAGTACACCGGACAGGACTCGCCGGGAACATGCTAGTTGGTCTTATACCAGACGTCAGATAGCAGTTCCCTGGTGACATGTGTACAGGATAGTTCATCGACCTGAGATCATCATTTATCTCGTATGAGTTCCCACTGTACTTTGATTACTACCCTACCACATTCAAAGGAGACGTGCAAACAGGTTTTAGTTGTTAGTTATATGTATGCCCTAGAGGCTATTACTGTACATACGATGTATATTGTAGTGGATGCTTGGACATATATAGGGAGGACTTTCTTGCTCGACATGATAGTATGCTATCTGGTTACTCTTTACCTTAACGTGTACACTGATTGTCTCTCTGTTACATGTTGGTAAAGCCCTTAGGATAAGTACTCGACTACTGGGACTATGATGAGATCATACTAGTGGGGCCACGGTAGTCGACGAGTACATCCTATAACTGTTCCTAGTCGAGGGTGTATCGAGACAGGGCATCGATACACCAGTGTAGACTAGCGTATACGCCTCTTGACCCAAATGATGGGTCAAATGCTGGGCGATGGATGATCCCATATCCATCGGTGTTTGACATCAAGGATGGTGTACGGGTGCTTAGTGGAGACTGGGTACACTGGACGGACTCGCCGAGAACTCCCAGATGATATTATACCTTACGTCAGATGGCAGTTCTCTGGTGACACTGGTACAGCTTAGTCTATTAACCCAAGATCGTCATAGAGTCTTGTGTGATTCCCACTGTGCTTTGATTTCCACCTTACCACGTCCAAGAGGGCGTGCAAAACGGTGGTTTTTGGGTACAGTCCCGAATCACATGGAGGCAATGAGCGATAGGAGGGGATTCGTCTCTCCCGGTATAGGGAGTTGATGTTGCGCTGTGTTCGATTGATTATAACCATAAATCCCTGGCCAGGGTTGCTGAGATTTACTGGTAAGTGTTACCAGTAGTTTCTCGAACTGTTATAGACCTCATATCGACACGACTTATCGAGCTACTTGGGTCTGACGTTTACCACCCCTAGGCGAGATATGCGACATATCAGACGACGAGACCGGACTGTACGGGAGTGTTACTGATTGGATTCGCAGGAGAACTAGCGGGCTTGCTTGTTGATCTTCTGATCGCTCAATACCCGGGTGGCCGTTACGTTTAACACACCGTTTGCAGCTTGTGGGTGTTTGATATGATCATCACATACTGCCGGCGTATTGACGAGTCTTTAGAGTCCTACACAGGGGTTTCCTGGCTCAAGCGAAACGGAGTAGGAGCACATATGTGATATGTGCAGGACCGAGATTAATACGATATGAGATACCGTATTCTATTCTCGCGATTCGTGACATTGATCGGTTGTATGAGATATAGCCGGGTTATCGGATCAAGTGTTGATTCGATAAGTTGTTAATTTTGATATTAGTCGGTTATAGCCGGATTATTAAATCAAGAGTTGATTTAATAATTTAATGCATAATTATATATTTGATATATTACATTGCATTAACTAGTATTAGCTCACTTATGATTTATTTTCTCACTAGTTTGTGCACATTGTTTATATGTGATATATGCAAGTGTACAAGTTTGTATCATGTTTGATGATACACACAAGTTGGATGTATGAGATTTAAACCAAATCAATGTTAAATTAGGGTTTACTAATTTCCTAACAAATAAAAAAAAGAGGTGAGACTTTGGTCAAAGTTATCAAGCTTCATGAAGCTTGATAAACATTGACAAAGTCAACTCTTTTGTCATTCCTTAGGATATTAGTTAACCCAACCCTTAACCTAATGCCTTGGTTAATTCTCTACATGAGTTAAGCATGAGGGCTTAACTCAACCATGGGGCAATAATTCATTTGGATAAGTTTTCATTTGGATGGGATTATTCTTTCTTCTTCTTCATCATCAAGCTCCATCCAAAAGCTTACTAGCTCCAATGGTGCCATGAGCAAAAGAGTGAGAAAATCAATTCTAAAGTGAGCCCACTTCCTACTTCTTCATCCTCTACCACTTGCCATGTAGTAGAGTGTGTTCTCTTCATAAAGTTCATGACCTAGTGAAGGAATAGCTTGAGTTAGTGTATCCCCAACGTAGATCATCTTCGACCTCGAAGTCATCGTAGCAAGCACGTTCGTTCTTCTCGTGGAGTTTCTATAGAGTCCGGAGTTCACGATCGCAGCGATGGGGACATCTACACGGAGCTAATGAAGTGGAGGACTGGATTTACAAAGGTTGTAATCCCTTTCACTTAGTGTTAAAGTTGTTAACATGCTAGTTTTCGCCTAAAACCTAGTTTAAAGATCCGTATTAGAGTTGTTCGGCACGGCTAAAATTTTAATCGGGTACGGTTGATGCCTCATAGACCCTTGTGCGCGTGCCTAGCAACCATACAGTAATACCTAGCTTTCGCGGCGGTTCCGCGGCCATAAAAACGAATCTTGGCACGTGCCTTGCACAGTAATGCCCGTCTGTAATTCCTCTGTTTTCTGGGTATTTTTGATTTATACTCAAGAGTTGAGTTTTCTGGGTTATATTGGGAGTTCGTTGTTTCGATCGAAACTTTAACTGCATCTATGTGTTTTTCCGGGTAATTTTAGAACATGTTAAAAACTTCGACCGGATATAAATACCCACTTTTTCCCCTGCCGGGAAATTTCCAATTGTTGGATTTTTCCGTAGTTTGAGAACATTCTAAGTAGTGCAAGTAACGCGATGGACCCTCTAGAAGACAAAAAACCTTAACTCAATTATGTGACCGTGTTGAACTGCCCTTTGAACCTTAGAGTTTGGGGCAGTACAGCGTGCCACATGTGAGGCGTTGGCTTGACCCTTCTACGGCTGGACCGTTGGTACTGTGGCATGAAGTTGATGTTTTTAAACTTATTTCAAGTGTTGAGCTTTTTGGGAAAACTTGGGTGTTTGTTTATTCGTTCGGAAAGTTTAACATTGTCTATTTATCTGGAATGTGATACAATATTTGGAATCCACAAATTGTTATGAGACAACTGATTTGAATATTATAAACATAACACTTTAATCTCAATTGATCGGTTGCCACGGGATTTTGATGTGATCAAAAGTCCGTTGCAATCACGTAGTGTACGCGGATACTCGCCGGATAAACTTAATAGACAGCAACGCCCCATACCCCCGACCAAGTGACTGTAGGAGAACCCCGTTGCCGAAAGCATCCGTTCGGGTGCTCGCGGCAGCGGTGTTCCGCCTTAGTGCACTTCGTCGACGGCATCCGGGGGTGCGGCCGTCTACTAAAGTTTGCGACGAGCATGCGATCAGAATGTCGGGAATCTTGTTGAATTGCCCGACTTAATATTGAAAAGAGTTTTCGATAATGAGACTAAAATACGGGGTTTATAAATGTTAGGCATGCGATATCTAAGAAATTCATTTGGTTAGGCATATGATGTCTAAGAAGGTTGCGGATTCCAACTGTTGTAGTTTTACACTTTCTTTTCTATGACCGTAAGAGTAATATGTGATATCGCCGGTTTTGTTGCTATATGTCAACGACAATTGGGATGCGCATATTTACTTACGTTGATGACATGTGATGTTATGTGTTGCTGGATATGTTGTATTGGATCGTCGCGTTTTGAATAGCCGGGGGTTTTATGTGAGATGAGAGTTTTTCTTTTTCATTCATGTAAAATTAAATGTATGTAATATTCTTTTATTGGGGCACTTCCGGGCTGAGGATGATGTCACCCTTGTATATTATTTACTTTTCCGTATTAGGTAGACCCAAGGCGGGGAGCACAAGTAACCGGGTTCTAGGGTCCAGTGTGAGAACATCTCGAGGAGTCGAGACCGGGTCTCCTAACCCTAGAATTGGCAGTGTTGCTTGCCGCTCTCGTAGGGGTCTAGGGATGTGGGTTTGGCTATTCATCGCGACCGTGGAATCCGTGTTTTATACTGGCTCGTATTGAAAACACGGATGTTCTAGTATATCCAATATTTCATATATGTTTCTTCTGCTGCGATATCTGTGATGTGATCATTTGATATACTGTGATAGATACTGTATATAGTATATACGATATATTATATAGACGTTACTTATGTTTTACACCCGCGCTAGCCCTGCCCCGCTCTGCCGTTAGTTACCTAACCTAACGGTGCATGAGGGGACATCGAGGCGAATGCGGATGGCATAAGTGTACGTCGTATTTATCTGTGATGTTTAGGTGACTTAAATGTTGGGACTTCATTAATATGATTAATGAAAGAAAAGAAACCTAATGATGTTGTGGAATCAAATTTTCAAAAACAGGTAGCTACAGTTCTTGCTTTGCATCGCGGTGTTCCTTGTAGAACATCCCGCACCTTATTCGATAAGGAAAGGGCCGAGATCCCTTCACCTGGAATGACCCCTTTAGCAATGACTGGCAGATGCTACACCCCTCGGTTTGTCTTTTGATTGCTTTTGGAGTTTTTGCTTTGCATAGTCATATATATGATATATCCTGCACCTTATTCGATGAGGAAAGGGCCGACGATCCCTTCACCGGGAGTGACCCCTTTAGCAAAACTAGAAAAGCCTCAAAAACACTCCATTTAAAAATCATTTGATTCTACAACGATATCAAGTTCATTACGCAATAGGTTTTCATAAAAACCTGTCGTAGCCCTCCGTCATTTCAGATAAGTCCTACTTAGTATTCGTGCTACGTTTGTTGACCTCCGTCAAGGCGTGGTGTGCGGTAGCTAACTAGTATTTATCTGCTTATGCATATGATGCAGATTGGATTAGGGTAGTCGTGTGACCGTGTTGACCTCCGTCAAGGGTCGTGCGGGTGGGTTTGATTCAATCAAGAAATGACGGGTTGAACTTGACTAGTAGCCTATGGTTTGTTGACCTCCGTCAAGGTCATAGGGTGCTAGGGGCAAAATTATCGGGAATTTCAAGTGTTGAAATTTGCAATGAGATTGCATACATTCTATGAGATAGTTGGATCCCGATACCCGCTGCGAGTAAGAGTTACTCCTGGGAGAGTTTTACACATTACAATTAGCCGATCAAGTAGGTGTCTAGAAAGGTGTCAACGAGGTTACGCCTCTGGGAAAACGAGGTTTACATTAATTAGGTTCGTGCGAAAGCACGGGGGACCTCCCTCAAAGTACCGACACTGGCCTGGCTGAAAGATTGGCGAAATTGTAGCGTGTAATTAATCCTGGCTACTCTTTCCTTTTAGGGTTTGAAGGAAGATTTGATTAAAACAGTGGGAGCCATCCTGATTAGATAAAATGATAACCAATCTGATCTTGCAAGAGCATACGCTGAGTGTTTTCTTCTCTCTCTCTCCAGGTAGCGACCATATCATGCCTTAATCAAGATAATAATACGAATATATTGACCGAACCTGCTTGTTATACTAAGCTAGGGAACGTTGGTCCCGCTCCAACTTATAATTGTTATAAGACAGAGCAGGAAATTAGGGAATGCCAGATTTCCCGTGCCGCCCAAACGAAGAAAGTGCATGCTGATACATCATCTTCGGGTGTGATCATTACAGAGAACTGTTTCTCAGTATCCTTTACGTCCTGGGTATGTGATACCGAATCAGGATCCTGCATATGTAATCTATTACATGGGCTACAGAAAGGTAGAAAACTGAGTAGGGTGATAAGTTTCATGAGACAGAAAACGGTGCAAGTGTTGCAGCCAAGTTTGTTGGTCACTATCACCCTGTATTACCAGAATACATTGATTCTGAACAAATGTTATTAGATACCGAACCTGATATGCAAAATCATATCAGTCTCTTTATTAGTAAAGAAGGATATAATTTTGTATTGGTGGATAATGTTTTGAACATTTCCTATATCAAAAGTTGATCGGTTCAGGAACGTTATCTAAAAGCATTGATATTCTAAATCAAACTACAGCTCTTAGTATACAGAACACACACGAGAGGAAGAGTTCAGAAATGAACGAATCCTTCTTGAGGCATTGTAGACTAGGTCATATCAATGCGACCCGACTAGCTAAGTTACATTTAGATGCATATTTAAATCAGTTTAAATTTACATCTTGTGAAACTTGCCGGTCATGTCACGGAGATAAGATGACCACAGCTCCGTTTATTGGAAACAGAGAAAGAGTTAGTGAACTCTTGGGATTGATACATGCTGATATATGAAAGTATCCTGTCTACACATGCCAAGACCGGTTCTTTGTACTTCATTACATTCTCTGATAATCTCTCAAGATTCAGACATGTGTTCCTGTTGAAACATAAGTCCGAAGCTTTTGAGATATTCACAGAATATAAGTTAGAAGTAGAGAACCAAAATACGGGTATAAGTATTATGTCCTTTGATGTGATCAAGGAGGAGAATACTTGAGCACGGAATTCCTGGACTATTCTAAAGGAGAATAAGATTCTCTCTCAGCATTACTCCTCCGTATACACCACAGCACGTCGGTGTATCGAGGCGGAGCAATAGCACCCTATGTGATATGGTGTGCTCTATGATGAGTACTACTGAGTTTCCTATTTCCTTTTGGGAATTATGCACTTGAGAAGCTGCATACCTATTGAATAGGGTTCAAATCAAATCAGTTACCTACCACTTCATATGTGATATGGAATGGGAAGAGCCCATATCTTAAGTTTGTTAAGATTTGGAGTTGTCCAGCCTATGTCTAAAAGCATAATCCGGACAAGCTCGAGGCAAGGTCTGTTATGTAGAACTGGAAAGGTTCCATCTATACAAACTGCAACTGATGATTTGGTAGAACCAAAGGATTCAACAGTTTCCAACGAACCACAGCCTCTCCGCCGATCTAGTAGGGTTCCTTACCCACCTGAGAGATACTTCGGTTTCTCTATGACAGTGGGAGCGAGGATTACATCATGAGATGATGACCCAACTATCAGGAGTGGGACTCTGTAAGAATGGCTGGATTCTTATCGATCTGAGATGGAATCCTTATACACCAACAAAGTATGGACTTTGGTTGCTTTATCTGAAGGGTTAAATCCCCATCATGAGCAAGTATATCTTGAGAAGATTACTTGGTGTACATGGAAAAGTTAAGACTTTCAAAGCTAGACTTGTTAAAGGTTTGCATCATTGACCAGGTATGGATTATGATGAAACCTTTTCCAAGTAGCTATGCTTAAGTCCATCCAGATCCTACTTGCCATGGCTACATACCATGCCTACGATATCTGGCGGTTGGGGGTCATGACTGCTTTTCTAAATAATGTTTTGGAAAAGAGCGTCTATAAGTACACAGCCAGAGGGTTTCGTAGACAGTGGGAGCAGCGGAAACGTGTGCAAGATGTTTTATGTGATAAAGCAAGCATCGCGGAGTTGGAACATCTGTTTAGATGTGGCAGTCAAAGAGTTTGACTTCATCAAAATGGTAGATGAACCTTGTATATACAAAAAGTTAGTAGGGAGTATGCTGGTGATCCTCGTAGAGTACGTGGATGACATACTCTTGATAGGGAAGGAGTTTCCTATGCTACGATCGGTCAATCTCCGCTTATCACAAGGATTATCCATAAAGGATCATAGTGATACCTCCTAAATCCTGGGATTTGGATCTATGAGATAGATCTAATTGGATGTTAGGATTCTCACTAGTTGTAGTGAGATCTTATCAATCGATCCTCAGGAGAATCACTGGAAAGGTTCTAGGGTGATAAGGACGACTAAATGTCAGTCACAGGCATTGTCTTTACCCTCAGTAGAGGGACGGTATGTTGGAAGAGTTCCAAGCTAGATACCGTGACATACTAGAAGATTAAAGGCAAGATACATCGTTATCAAAGATGCTACCAAAGAGGCAGTCTGGGTGTATATAAGTTCATGAGATGAACTTCGTTCCTACCATTGTGTGACAATGGAGTTGTGGCTTATGCCAAGGAACCCCCGTCCCATCAGAAATCCAGATATAATTCTTAGGCAGTATCACCTAATCATGGAGATGGTTGATCTCCAGGGAGATCGAGGTTAGGAGAGTAGACACAGAGGATGACAGCGCGGATCCACTCACAAAGGCCTTTTTTCCTGTAGAGACTTTTAAGGGATGGTTGAGTATGAGATACTTCAACCGCAGCTAATTGTTGGGTATGTGATACCACAACAGATGGCCCTAGTGCAAGTGGGAGATTGTTAGTTATATGTATGCCCTAGAGTCCATTACTGTACATACGATGTATATTATAGTGGATGCTTGGACATATATAGGGAGGGCTTTCTTGCTCGACATGATAGTATGCTATCCGGTTACTCTTTACCTTAACGTGTACACTGATTGTCTCTCTGTTACATGTTGGTAAAGCCCTTAGGATAAGTACTCGACTACTGGGACTATGATGAGATCATACTAGTGGGGCCACGGTAGTCGACGAGTACATCCTATAACTGTTCCTAATCGAGGGTGTATCGAGACAGGGCATCGATACACCAATGTAGACTAGCGTATACGCATCTTGACCCAAATGATGGGCGATGGATGATCCCATATCCATCGGTGTTTGACATCAAGGATGGTGTACGGGTGCTCAGTGGAGACTGGGTACACTGGACGGACTCGCCGAGAACTCCCAGATGGTATAATACCTTACGTCAGATGGCAGTTCTCTGGTGACACTGGTACAGCTTAGTCTGTTGACCCGAGATCGTCATAGAGTCTTGTGTGATTCCCACTGTGCTTTGATTTCCACCTTACCACGTCCAAGAGGGCGTGCAAAACGGTGGTTTTTGGGTACAGTCCCGAATCACATGGAGGCAATGAGCGATAGGAGGGGATTCGTCTCTCCCGGTATAGGGAGTTGATTTTGCGCTGTGTTCGATTGATTATAACCATAAATCCTTGGCCAGGGTTGCTGAGATTTACTGGTAAGTGTTACCAGTAGTTTCTCGAACTGTTATAGACCTCATATCGACACGACTTATCGAGCTACTGGGGTCTGACGTTTACCACCCCTAGGCGAGATATGCGACATATCAGACGACGAGACCGGACTGTACGGGAGTGTTACTGATTGGATTCGCAGGAGAACTAGCGGGCTTGCTTGTTGATCTTCTGATCGCTCAATACCCGGGTGGCCGTTACGTTTAGCACACCGCTTGCGGCTTGTGGGTGTTTGATATGATCATCACCTACTGCCGGCGTATTGACGAGTCTTTAGAGTCCTACACAGGGGTTTCCTGGCTCAAGCGAAACGGAGTAGGAGCACATATGTGATATGTGCAGGACCGAGATTAATACGATATGAGATACCGTATTCTATTCTCGCGATTCGTGACATTGATCGGTTGTATGAGATATAGCCGGGTTATCGGATCAAGTGTTGATTCGATAAGTTGTTACTTTTGATATTAGTCGGTTATAGCCGGATTATTAAATCAAGAGTTGATTTAATAATTTAATGCATAATTATATATTTGATATATTACATTGCATTAACTAGTATTAGCTCACTTATGATTTATTTTCTCACTAGTTTGTGCACATTGTTTATATGTGATATATGCAAGTGTACAAGTTTGTATCATGTTTGATGATACACACAAGTTGGATGTATGAGATTTAAACCAAATCAATGTTAAATTAGGGTTTACTAATTTCCTAACAAATAAAAAAAAGAGGTGAGACTTTGGTCAAAGTTATCAAGCTTCATGAAGCTTGATAAACATTGACAAAGTCAACTCTTTTGTCATTCCTTAGGATATTAGTTAACCCAACCCTTAACCTAATGCCTTGGTTAATTCTCTACATGAGTTAAGCATGAGGGCTTAACTCAACCATGGGGCAATAATTCATTTGGATAAGTTTTCATTTGGATGGGATTATTCTTTCTTCTTCTTCATCATCAAGCTCCATCCAAAAGCTTACTAGCTCCAATGGTGCCATGAGCAAAAGAGTGAGAAAATCAATTCTAAAGTGAGCCCACTTCCTACTTCTTCATCCTCTACCACTTGCCATGTAGTAGAGTGTGTTCTCTTCATAAAGTTCATGACCTAGTGAAGGAATAGCTTGAGTTAGTGTCTCCCCAACGTAGATCATCTTCGACCTCGAAGTCATCGTAGCAAGCACGTTCGTTCTTCTCGTGGAGTTTCTATAGAGTCCGGAGTTCACGATCGCAGCGATGGGGACATCTACACGGAGCTAATGAAGTGGAGGACTGGATTTACAAAGGTTGTAATCCCTTTCACTTAGTTTTAAAGTTGTTAACATGCTAGTTTTCGCCTAAAACCTAGTTTAAAGATCCGTATTAGAGTTGTTCGGCACGGCTAAAATTTTAATCGGGCACGGTTGATGCCTCGTAGACCCTTGTACGCGTGCCTATCAACCCTATATTAGTTGGGTACAGTCTCGAGCCACATGGAGGCAGTGAGCGGATCTTCAGGGGTTCGTCTCTCCCGGTATTGGGGGTGAGGTCGCGCTGTGTCTAGGAGAGCCATTACACGAAGTCCTTGGCCAAGGCAGGAGATTTACTGGTAGGTATTCCAGTAATATCTCAGGGTGTTCTTGTAAGTCGATGTACAACACCCCACGACTTGCGGGGAGGCGGAAAATTGAAAAACGATCTTGTTCTTTGCGTAAACATCGACTAACCGAGAATCTTTGCTAAACTATAACTAACAAGAATCATAGAAGTTAACAACTACTATGAAAAGTGATTATACCTAATGAACCATGTCCTTTGTCTTTTCGTTCTCCACGTTCTCTCCGGCCTTCTCTATGTAGTAGACGATCCACCCGAGAGCTTTACTTCAAGCTTCACCTCTAACTTGAGGTAACTAGGTTTCTTAAAGTGCTAATCTAAGTAACCTAGGTGATATAGAGAAGGGTTATGAATTAAGTAGTCTAATCTAATCCTTGGTCTCAACACATGAGAGGGGAGGATCAGGGTTTGAAAAGAGAGAGCTTGAGGAGAGAGAAAGTGAGCAAGAGAATGGAATGAGATAATGATCTCTCATGATATATATGAAGCATTATCATTATCAAGATAAATCAAATAAATGATTTAACAACCATGCTTCATAAATATAAAAGAGTGATTCATCTCCATGAGTCATTAAGCATTTATGATGCATTAATGACAAGGATGAATCACACAAATGAGTCACTAATCCCATTTAATACTTATGCCACCTAAACCCCCAAGTCACCAACCTTCTAGAAGCTTCTCGCGAAATTACGAGAACGCCCCTCCTATCCGTGAAAACACGGAAAAACTTTAGACTGTATAAATCCAATAACCGGATACTAGAAACTGGCTTAAACCAAAGCCGGCTAGTAAAAACTGTCCGGATGTCGTACGTGCGTAAACACACGTATGTGTCCGAACCCTTGTCATAAAACCATACGACCTCTATATCGTTTCGCCTGGAGTAGGGAAACTCTCTGTGTGGAACTCTAGAGACTCGACTACTACGCTGGCAGTGGGTTTAATCACAGACCGCAAGCGGCACTAGCTGTACGTAACGGTCCCCAGGTAGATGTCGATAAGAAGGCCGATGAGGAAACCCATCCGAACTCCTACTGAGTCTGATGTGACAATCTCCGTACAGTCCGGTCTATTCGTATAATACTATCGCATATCGGGCCTAGGGGGCGGCAAGCGCCAGTCCCCTAATAGCTGTATAAGTCGTGTCGGAGCATAGCCCATTACACCCTGAGAAAACAACTGGAACCTACCAGTAAATCTCGCTTGCCCTGGCCAGGGACTTTGCGTAATGGCTCTCTGACACAGCGCGATATCAACTCCCAATACCGGGAGAGACGAATCCAGTCTAACTGTCACTGCCTCCAAGTGCTCGGGACTGCACCCAACTGCTACCTGTTTGCACGACTCCTTTGAGCCGTGGTAGGGTAGCAATCTAAGAACAGTGGGACACACTCGAGGCGAAGCAGCAGTGTCAAGTCTGCGGACTATGTTGTACTCATGTCACCTGGGAACTGTTAACGGACGATGGGAATAATACCAACTAACAGTTCCCCATGAGTCCTGTCCGGTGTACCCGTAACCTACGAGCACCTGCATACTATCTCCAGTACGACGTACTGACGACTATGGGACAGACCATCTCCCCAACTGGGATGAGAAGCGTACACACTAGTCTACTCCGGAGTATCGATGCCCTGTCTCGATAATCCTACGGCTAGAGACCTGAATAAGGATGTGCTTGTAGACTACCCAGCCCCCACTAGTGTGACTGCCATCACAATGCTGGTAGTCAAGCAAGATCCTAAGAGCTCTATCAATACGTATACTCACATATTAAGATAGAAAAACCAAGTAGCATACTACCATGTTTAGCAAGACTGTTATATACATGTGAATATCCCAAGCTTCCATTAAGTAATATACAAACTAGTATGATACAATAATGGCCCCTAGGGCATATACACTAACAATCTCCCACTTGCACTAGGGCCATGTACTGGCATATTGAAGACCGATGATCTCGAGTAGCCTCTCGAACTGAATCTGAGGTAGGGCCTTCATGAATAGATCAGCAATGTTCTCTTCAGTAGCAACTCTCCGAACCTCGATCTCCCGACGATCAATGATCTCCCTGATCAGGTGATACCGCCTTAAGATGTGTCTGGACTTCTGATGGGACCTTGGTTCCTTCGCTAAAGCTATAGCTCCGTTGTTGTCGCAATACAGAGGTATTGGATCAACAATGGTAGGAACCACCTAAAGTTCTGTTAGGAACTTCTTCATCCAGACCGCTTCTTTTGCGGCATCGCAAGCAGTAATATACTCCGCTTCCATCGTCGAGTCAGCAACGGTGTCCTGTTTGGAACTCTTCCAGCACACCGCCCCTCCATTGAAGGTAAAGACATAACCTGACATGGACTTGGAATCGTACTTATCACTCTGGAAGCCGGAATCAGCAAAGGCCTCCATCTTGAGGTCTTTTCCGCCGTAAACCAAGAACATCTCCTTAGTCCTCCTTAGGTACTTGAGAATGTTCTTTACTGCTATCCAGTGCTTCTCCCCTGGGTCTGACTGATACCGGCTTACCACGCTCAGTGCGTAAGCTACATCTGGTCTGGTGCACAACATCGCATACATTATAGAGTCTACCGCAGAAGCGTAGGGTATAATAGACATGCGTTCCCTTTCCAAATCAGTCTTGGGAGACATCTCTTTGGATAGGGTAATTCCGTGACAAGCCGGTAGATTACCGCACTTAGAATCTTTCATACTGAATCTTTTCAGTACAGTGTCGATATACCTGGACTACGAAAGTCCCAACATCCTCTTGGATCTATCACGATAAATCCGGATCCCCAGAATGTAAGAGGCATCACCCAGGTCTTTCATGGAGAACCTGTGTGACAAGAATACTCTGACAGATTGTAGCATAGGAATATCATTTCCTATTAATAGAATGGCATCCACGTACAAGACGAGGAATACAACAGTTCTAGCTACAACTTTACTATATATACATGGTTCATCTGGATTTTTGATAAAGTCATATTCTTTGATTGTTTCATCAAAACAGATGTTCCAACTCCGCGATGCATACTTTAATCCATAAATGGATTTAAGCAACTTGCATACTTTCCCGCTGCTCCCACTCTTTTTGAAACCCTCTGGCTGATCCATATAGACGCATTCTTCTAAATTACCATTCAGAAAAGCCGTCTTTACGTCCATCTGCCAGATTTCATAATCATGGAAGGCAGCAATAGCAAGAAGGACCCGAATGGATTTGAGCATAGCCACTGGAGAAAAAGTTTCGTCATAGTCCAAACCAGGTCTTTGACGAAAACCCTTTGCAACAAGTCTAGCCTTATAGGTTTCCACCTGTCCATCTACACCAATCTTTTTCTTGAAGATCCATTTGCATCCTATGGGTTTTACCCCATCTGTAGCAAAGTCCAAAGTCCATACTTTATTGGTGTACATGGACTCCATTTCGGTCCGCATTGCTTCTAGCCATCGTACCGAGTCGCCGCTCTGGATGGCCTGCTGGAAGCTAGTAGGTTCATCATCATCTATGATGCAATCCTCTCTATCCCCATCTATGAGAAAACCATAGTATCTTTCAGGCGGATGAGACGGCCTAATACTCCTGCGGAGGGGTGCGGGAATGTCCTGTTCTTCTTGAACTACCGGTTCTACCAAACTTTCAGTAGTAGTTTGCGGTTCTGGAATTTCTTCCAGTTCTATTTCGCTCCCACTTATTTCCTTTTCTAAAAACTGATATTCTAGAAAATGGGCATTACGAGAAACAAAAACCTTTTGTTCCTCTGCGTAATAGAATAGATACCCCTTGGAGTTCTTTGGATATCCCACAAACTTACACTTTACTGATCGTGCCTCGAGCTTGTCCACATGCTGCTTTTTAACAAAAGCTGGACATCCCCATATCTTCAGATACTGAAGATAGGGTTTCTTCCTACTCCACATCTGATATGGGGTGGTAGGTACAGTCTTGGTAGGAACTATGTTCAAAAGATATGCCGTTGATTCTACCGCATAACCCCAGAAAGATCGCGGTAACTCAGCATTACTCATCATGGAACGTACCATATCCAATAGGGTTCGATTCCGTCTCTTCGATACACCGTTATGCTGTGGAGTGTATGGAGGAGTAAGCTGAGAGAGAATTCCTTTCTCTTTTAGGTAACCTAGGAACTCGGCACTCAAGTATTCACCACCTCGATCAGATCTTAGTGTTCTGATACTTTTGCCGGTTTGGTTTTCTACTTCATTCTTGTACTCTTGGAATTTCTCAAAAGCCTCGGATTTATGTTTCATCAGATAAATGAATCCGTACCTTGAGTAATCATCCATAAAAGTAATGAAATAGGAAAAACCACCTCTTGCATGTGTAGACATTGGACCACATACATCGCTGTGTATGAGTCCTAAGAGCTCGCTCGCTCTTACTCCATGTCCAGTAAATGGAGTCTTTGTCATCTTTCCTTTGAGACAAAATTGACAGGTGGCATAAGTTTGATATTCGAAAGAGTCCAAATATCCTTCCCTATGTAACTTAGTCAACCTTCTCTCATTGATGTGGCCCAGTCTACAATGCCATAAGAAAGCTTTATTTAAATCTGGAGACTTTCTTTTAGTGTGTTCTGGACATTGAAAATTTGGAGTTGGTTTAAGACATATATATCGTTATCCAGTGTACCGGACCCAATCAAACTATGATTAAGGTGGATGTTAACAACATCACTTACAAACGTGAAATCATAACCTTTATTTGATAACAAGGAAACAGATATGATATTACACGTTAAGCTGGGTACACAAAAACAGTTATGTAAAACCAAAATGTGTCCACTCGTCAATCCCAGGTGATAATCCCCTACGGACACAGCTCCCACGCTAGCTCCGTTAGCAACCATCATGTAACGTTTTGGAAATCGTTATGCGATTTCGTCCGTTTTAGGGTAAGTTTGTCGGTATTTTCCGTTTTTACCCGACTGTGAACAAACGACCATATAGACTTGCCAGCACTTAGATTAGCTAAAATAAAGCTAGTGCGCGAACTTTGGGAGTATATGGGACGTTTTGGTTCAATTTGGTTTTTCCCAATTTTTAATATTATTTTAATGCGGTATTTAAATTTTGGGAAAATTTCCGTTTGCGATCTTTTCTTTAAAACTCATAAGTTAAGAATCCTTCTCACTCACCTAGGAATATATTGTGTGGCCTAGGATTTAAGATAGGATTTAAATGAAAAAGAAAAGAAAAGAAAAGTGAATAGATGCATGCATGTGTGTGTAGGTGTGCAATGCATTTATTAGCAATAAGTGTAGGTAATTGCTTGGAAATTCCTCACAATACTCCACCTCCTCACTCCCTTGGCCGAAAATATCTCATTCCTACTGCACTTGATCAATTCCCTTATCATTTCTAATTCATTCTATCACAAAAACCCTCAAAATTCTGAAACATATTCACAAAATAGCTAAAACTTGGGATTTTTCTTGATCTTGATCACTTGGAGAGGGTAAAGCTTGGAACTTGAGAGCAAAGTTGCTAGGTATAACCCCTTTACTGTTAATTTGTAGTTTTTGTGTAGTTTTGATCGTAAATTTCTGCGTAGAACGTAGTTTATATCGTTTGAGGCGATATCGGGTTTTTAGTGTATTTTTAGTGATATTGGTATCTGCTATAATCTGGGGAGTTTAGTGATTTAGGAAACAACTTCAGAGAGATGTGCAGGTTGACCTGAGACACCACCCAGGATACGGGGACCACCCCGCCGGTCTGGGCCGGCGAGCCTTAAGGAGGGGGCCGGCGACGCCGGCCGGCTTGGAGAGTTTTGGGGTGGGGTTCCTGTGGGTAGTTGTCTGCTTTGGTTTTGGGTCTTTTGGTACTGTTGAATTTGTTAGTAAATGCAGTATGCAAAATCTGGGATCGATTACCTATAATCGTGTGTTTTGAGTTCGCGTGATACGTGTTGCGACACGAGTCGTGTGTCGTGCTGCGACGTACTCAGTTTGGGTTTAGGTATCGTTTCGTGTGTTTGCGCTAGACGTGTATTCGTGATGTGGTTTAGTGCGTTGTTGCGTTTTATAATACGTAGTTTTACGTTATTATGATTGCTTCTGAGATGTTCGCTTTATTCTTATGTTTGTGATATTTTAGCGTCGCAAGCAGGGACTTCAGACGCTGCGAACAAAAGGAAGCAGGTGGTCGGATCTTCATAGCTGGAGACCACAGGGTGAGTAGATTTAACATCTACGGGGAATCGCCCGTATGGCGCTACGCGTCGGGGCTAGATATGATATAATATTAGCCGTATGCTTATTTGCTTATATAGAGATATTGCATGATTCACATTGTATATAGTTACTTGTAGTGCATGACATTATACCTGATGTACACTGCACTATTATCGACAGTCCATGTTGCACGAGCACCAATGATATGCTACACACACACTGTTGATAATTGACATGATAGGCACAACACAATTGCTCATTCATATACCTTGTTATCGGTTAGCGACATTAAACAGATATACTTGTGCGACAATGCATATTACATAGAACATACCTGTATACCTACATGCTCATATGTATACCATGCTATATTACTTGTTCGCACATATACCATGCTATATTATTTGTTAGCACATATACCTTACTATTGTTATATGATCAGTTGTTATTGCATATATATCAGTGGTATGGGACGCTGTGTATATATGTATTCTGGATTTAGATATTACAGTTTTTATAGCATATATATCGGTGGTATGGGACGCCGTATATATATGTATTTGGATTTGGATTTACATTATTTGTATTGCATATATATCGGTGGTATGGGACGCTGTATATATATGTATTCTGGATTTGGATTCTTGGGATTTGTGAGATACATTTTATGGACTTATGCATTTGAGATGCGATATGGGAAATTAAGGTGTCGATGTTGGGCACTTAATTTCCGAGAGATATATGGGATTTGACAGACCGATACGTGGAAACGCAAGTATCGAGGTGGATACTTGGTTTTCGAGGAACGTATGGATATTTGACAGACCGATACGTGGAAACGCAAGTATCGAGGTGAGATACTTGGTTTTCGAGGAACGTATGGATATCAGTATTTATGTGTCGATGATAGACACTGGTTTTTATGATGTTTTTGAGTGTCGATGTTTGACACTCAGGTTTCATTGAGATGTACAGGATTTGAGGGCCGATTTGAGGGCCGATCTGAGTATTTGGGTTTTGGGTGTTGTTGAGATACACCGTGCTTTTCATGCTTATGATATGTGCATGAGATTATTTACTTTCCCGCACTCAGTATTCATTTGATATGGATATCATGATAGTTGTATATTCATATTGTCATACTCATGCTATCAGTTCACATGTTATTGATCATTGCTGTTAGTGCATACTTGCGATTACTGTATGATGTTGATTACTATTCACGAGTTGGCAACTCACCCCCGTTGTGCCACAGTTTTTGCAGGACTTACCCTCTGAGTAGTCGCGGCGGGGCAGCTTATCATCATTACTTTGGGGATACCGCTACCTTGGCAGTGAGGCCGTTGCATTATAGGTGGGTTTGCGGTTATCCGTTGTGTATTGTATATCATTTGTTAGATCTAGTATTCTCCATCTACCCTTGTTGTATATGACTTAGAGACGACTTGTGAGATATCAGTGTTGTATTGGTTTTTGGGAACCGTGCTCGTAGAAGCAGGTTATTTTGGTGATGTTTATTTCTTTATATAGTCGTTCTCTTGATATTTCTTCGCTTTGGCGTCGTATACTTGTTGTGGTGATTGTCTCCGCCGATGGGCGTGATTTTTCTCCCACTTGGGATGTTTTATATATACTATCTGTGTTGTACCCGTTTACGGGGCTAGTTTTACAAAGGAGGTGCTGCCGAAATTTTTATGAAAGAAAACTAGAGTTAGAGATTTTAAATGGCAACACTAATACTTTTAAATTATGTTTTCTCCGTTGATCCATTCTTGGGTGGTTTAGATTTCTGGGTTTTCGGCTTACTTAAGTTACGTACGCCTGGAGACGTTACGTAGTTTAAGTGCCGGTTACGGACCGAATTGCGGGTCGTGACAAAGTTGGTATCAGAGCGTTAGGTTTTACCTTTCGGAGTCTAGGATGACCTTGGTATGATGGAGTAGGTGGCTTAAGCAGAGTGACGTAGCGTGTGTATGTTCCGCGGCATACTTACGACACGGTACTCCGCCTAAGTGACCTTAGGACTTGTTGATTGATATTCCTTCCGTGATTGATATACATCTTGTGATTCGATTTCCGTTCCTTATCGAATCTTGTTTCAATTTATAGCCCATATGCCGCCAAAGACTACGAGGGCTCAGAGAGCGGCCGCGAGGGCCGAGGTCAGAGTTGACTCGCCTGAGGCGAGGACTGACCGGGATGGTACGCCTGTTGTACCGGAGTATATTGCTATGATTGGGGCTGGTATGCAGGATCTGCGCCAGATTGTGGGGACTTTGGTAGAGACCATCCGAGCGCAGGGGCAGGCAGTTGTTCCACCCGCTGCGGAGGCTACGATGGTACCTACGGTTCCGATAGTCGCAGTTGCAGCTCCGGGGGTTATTGCTGTGTCGTTGATGGATTTCATGAGGCTAAGACCTCCGGTGTTTACGGGTACAGATGTTACCGAGGATCCGCAGTCGTTTATCGACCGGATGGCCAGGATTTGTCGCTCACTCCGATGTTCCGACGAGAGATGGGTAGAGTTTGCCATTTTTCGTCTGGAGGGCATGGCCCAGAAGTGGTGTGAGTCGTTGGAGAGAGGCAGAGCCGCTGGTCTTGCTCCTATGACCTGGGCTGAGTTTGTGACGTCTTTTCTCGTTCGTTTTCTTCCACCGAGCGTCAGAGATGCGCGAGCGCGCAGATTTGAGTCTTTACGTCAGACGCCGGGGATGACGGTGTCGGATTATGATGTTTTGTTTACTGAGCTGTCGATATATGCTCCATACCTGGTGGCGACTGAGGAGATGAGGGTGAAGAGGTTTGTTCGAGGCCTACTTACCCAGATATTCTTAGCCATCAGTGTTCAGCATTGTGACACGTATGCGGCAGCAGTGGATGCAGCTCTTTCGGTAGAGGAGCGTCTAGCTGAGTCATCAGTGGCTCCGGGACCGAAGAGAGTTCGTATAGGTGATCCGGCAGCGAGGCAGGCGTTTAGACGTCGAGACAGTTTCCGTTCGGATAGTGGCGGTTCGGGACGAGGTCGACTTTATGGTTCTTACCCTCAGGATGATCGGCAGTTTGCTTCGGGATGTTACCGGTGCGGTAGTTTTGGTCATCGGATTCGAGATTGTATTGAGCCGCGTGTGAACGAGCCAGCTGTACCGCAGGTTACCTTACCACCTTCTCCACCTCAGAGAGCGTTGCCTCTTGTTCCTGTAGTTGCGCCGCGTCAGACTCCTGTTCAGCGAGGTCGTAGTCGCGGAGGTTTTGTACCGAGAGGTCGAGGTGGCAGAGGCAGAGGACAGCCTGTAGCCGGTAGAGGTCAGGCTAGGGTTTTTGCCTTGACTCACCAGGATGCTCAGGCGTCCAATGCCGTGGTTTCAGGTACTCTTTTTGTATGTTCTTATGATGCGCATGTTCTTTTTGATCCGGGATCCACGCATTCGTATGTTTCTACGCACTTCGTGCCGAGGTTAGGCCGAGAGTCGTGTTTGCTGGATCAGCCGCTGATCGTGACTACTCCTGTGGGAGAGTCGTTTGTTGCGCGTTATGTGTTTCGATCTTGTGTCGTCCATATTGGTGACAGAGATCTGCCCGTCGACTTGATCCTTCTGGAGATGTTGGACTTCGACGTGTTGTTGGGCATGGATTGGCTAGCTACTTGCTATGCGTCCGTGGACTGCCGCGAGAAGACAGTTAGATTTTGTTTTCCCGGCGAGTCAGTGTTCGTTGTGCAGGGGGACCGTAGTGCCGCCCCTCACAGCTTGATTTCTGTTTTGTGCGCTAGTCGGCTTTTGAGGAGGGGATGTCGGGGATTCTTGGCGTTCATACATGATACTGGAGCCACAGTGGAGTTGTTGGACCAGGTTTCTACCGTGCGAGAGTTTCCCGATGTTTTTCCCGATGAGTTACCTGGGATGCCGCCAGAGCGCGATATTGAGTTTTGCATTGATCTTATTCCTGGCACGGAGCCTATTTCTATACCGCCTTATCGGATGGCTCCGGCAGAGCTTAGAGAGCTTAAAGATCAATTGCAAGAGTTGCTTGATTTGGGACTTGTGCGTCCGAGTGTTTCGCCGTGGGGAGCTCCTGTTCTGTTCGTCAAGAAGAAGGACGGCAGTTTGAGGTTATGTGTGGATTATCGTCAGTTGAACCATGTTACGGTGCGGAACAGGTATCCTTTACCCCGCATTGACGATTTATTCGATCAGCTCCAGGGTGCGAAACATTTTTCGAAGATTGATTTGCGTTCGGGTTATCATCAGTTGCGGGTTCGGGATGATGACATTCCGAAGACTGCTTTTCGTACACGCTATGGGCACTATGAGTTTTTGGTGATGTCGTTCGGACTCACCAATGCGCCAGCAGCGTTCATGGATCTGATGAACCGGATTTTCAGGCCGTTCCTCGACCAGTTCATTATCGTGTTTATTGATGACATACTGGTTTACTCTAGGAGTCGAGAGGAGCATGAGCAGCACTTGGGGATTACTTTGCAGATTTTGAGAGAGCACCAGTTGTATGCTAAATTCTCAAAGTGCGCATTTTGGCTTGATAGAGTGGACTTCCTGGGTCATGTGGTGACTGGTGATGGTATTCTTGTGGACCCGAGGAAGATCGAGGCTGTACAGCTTTGGCCCAGACCTGGATCGGTGACTGAGGTCCGCAGCTTTTTGGGCTTAGCTGGTTATTATCGCCGTTTTGTGCAGGATTTTTCGAGTATCGCTGCACCGCTGACTGGATTGACCCGGAAGGGGGTTCCTTTTCTCTGGACTGATGCGTGCGAGCAGAGTTTTTAGGAGTTGAAGACTCGGTTGACGACAGCACCAGTTCTTTCTTTACCTTCTGGATCGGGAGGCTACGTTGTGTATTGTGATGCTTCTCGAGTGGGGCTCGGCTGTGTTTTGATGCAGCATGATGGGGTGATTGCATATGCTTCCAGGCAGTTGAAGAAGCACGAGCAGAATTACCCCACTCACGATCTAGAGATGGCTGCGGTAGTTTTTGCGTTGAAGATTTGGAGGCACTACTTGTATGGGGAGTCGTGTCAGATCTTCACGGATCACAAGAGCCTGAAGTACATCTTCCAGCAGAGAGATCTGAACCTGAGATAGCGCCGATGGATGGAGCTAGTGAAGGATTATGATTGTGAGATCCTTTATCACCCGGGCAGGGCGAATGTGTTAGCCGATGCTTTGAGTCGTAGGCCCGTGGGTAGCTTGTCCCAGCTGAGCGCCGTTCAGTGTCAGTCTTCTGCAGATTGGCAACTCTTGTGTGATAGTAGAGTGCAGTTCGAGTTTACCTCCACTGGGGGACAGTTTGCTCATGTCCGCGCCCGTCCTCTACTTGTTGATCGTATTCGTGAGGCGCAACCCAGTGATGCTCGTTTGTCTGAGATTCTTGAGCTTGTTCGACGAGGTACAGTTTCGGAGTTCATGATTGATGACCAGGGTGTGCTACGATGCGGGACTCGCTTGTGTGTACCGGATGTTGATGGGTTGAGACGCGAGATCCTAGAGCAGGCACATCAGTCGACTTTTAGCGTTCATCCAGGTTCCACCAAGATGTACCGAGACTTGAGAGACTACTACTGGTGGGAAGGGATGAAGCGCGATATTTCGGACTTCGTTTCGAGGTGCCTGACTGTTAGTGTATATGCCCTAGAGGCCATTACTGTATCATACTAGTTTGTATATTACTTAATGGATGCTTGGGATATTCACCTTGTATATACAATCTTGCTCAAAATAGTAGTATGCTACTTGGTTTGTCTCTACTTCAATGTGTACTTGTGTTTATTTTACTATATCACTTATACGCATTAGTGGAGCCCTTAGGATCTTTGCTTGATTACCAGCGTTGTGATGGCAGTCACATTAGTGGGGGCTGGGTAATCTATAAGCACATCCTTATACTGGTCCCTAGTCGCAGGACTATCGAGATAGGGCATCGATACTCCGGAGTAGACTAGCGTATGCGCTTCTCATCCCAGTGTGGGAGATGGTCTGTCCCACAGCCATCAGTACGTCGTACTGGAGATAGTATACGGGTGCTCGTTGGGTTACGAGTACACTGGACAGGACTCGTCGGGAACTGACAGGTTGGTATTATACCTATCGTCAGTCATCAGTTCCCAGGTGACATGAGTACAGCTTGGTCCGCTGACTTGACACTGGCACTTCGCCTCGAGTGTGTTCCCACTGCACTTTGATCACTACCCTACCACGGCTCAAAGGAGTCGTGCAAACAGGTGGTGGTTGGGTGCAGTCCCGAAGCACTTGGAGGCAGTGACGGTTAGACAGGATTCGTCTCTCCCGGTATTGGGGGTTGACATCGCGCTGTGTCTAGGAGAGCCATTACACGAGTAGTCCCTGGCCAGGGCAAACGAGATATACTGGTAGGTTTCCAGTGTTATCTCAGGGTGTTTTGGGCTTCGCTCCGGCACGACTTGTACCGCTATTGGGGGACTGACGTTTACCGCCCCCTAGGCCCGCCATGCGATGTATCAGACGAACAGACCGGACTGTACGGAGACTGTCACATTCAGACTCAGTAGGAGTACAGATGGGGTTTCACCTCGTCAGCCTTCTTGTCGACATCTACCTGGGGACCGTTACGCACAGCTAGTGCCGCTTGCGGTCTGTGGTTAAACCCACTGCCAGCGTAGTGTCGAGTCTTTAGAGTCCCACACAGAGGGTATTCGCCTATGGGCAAAACAGAGTAGAGGTCGCATGGTTTTGCGACAGGGTTCGTTCTCATCCGCGCACTTGTGCACGTTTGGAGTCCGGACAGATATTACTAGCGGGCTCTGGTTTGAGCCGGATACTGGTATAGTATTTGGGGTTGCTTTTATCTCTCAGTATTCATGTTCCTCGGAACAAGAATGCAGGTGTGTATGCACAGTTATTTGAGGAGGAGGAAGATGATTTCCATTAGGGTTTCGGAACGGGTGCGTATGCACAGTTGACAGTCGTCTTTTTCCAAACCCTAATGGATTTGTATTATATCATTTAATAATATATAATAAAATGAAATTGTGTCATGGTTAGTTTTTGTTGACTTGTTGACCATGGTTGACTTGTTGACCATGGTTGAACATTTGACTACCATCATTACAAATGCAAGATGCCTTTTCATTCTTGCTTTATTCATTTAATGCTTGTAATGATATTAGTCATTCTAAACTATCCATCAAACCTTTTTCATTTTGATTATTATTATTATTTGATTATTCTTTTTCTTTTGTTATGGTTGCAAAAGGAAAAGAAAGAGCTCATTCTATCATTCTCACTCTCTCTCTTCATTCTCATCTTCTTCTTCCTCTAGTCAAGAGAAACCTTCTCATGAGTTGAGAATCCTTCTCTTGAAAAACAAAAGCAAACCCTAAACACTCTCTACTCACTCTAGGATCAAGGGTCTAGCAAGCCGGCGATTCTAGTTCACTCCAAGTACGAGAAAGAGCCCTAAGGTCGAGCCTTCGAGGTGGATCCATCTTCGACGGGAGAAGGCGACAAAGGAGAACCATCAACCTCTACAAAGTTTGAAGACGAAGGAGTTCAAGTCTAGGTATAACCATCTTCATCCGAGTAGCTAAACTTCTTTAGCTAGGTTGCTAGTTTTAGTTTAGGTAACGATCCCGACCTTGCACAGTCCATGTTGCCTCTCGCACTAAAAACTTGATTTTTATACCGTTTCCGCCTCCCCGTAAGAACCGGGGGTGGCAACGTGGACTTACAGTGGTATCAGAGCCTAACTAAACTTAAACTAGCTTGGTAGTGAAGTGTAACGAAGTTCGGAACCGTAAAAAACCCAAAAACCGTATTTTTCAAAACCTGAGTTTCTGTTGAAATTTTTTGGGCTCAAAATGAAAAACTTTATATTTGTAAATTCATCTCAGGGTTTTTTAAAAACACCCATGAAAAACGACACAGAGATTCATCTAAGCCGCCGCCCTTCCGCCGCGTGAGCCTTCTTGGCCGCCGCGGAACCGCCGCGACTTGATGTCCCCTCTGCATCGATTTTCATGCAGTGTCTTTATTTGTTGATTTTGGGATTTTTAGGATATATATTATCTGCCCAGATTTTCCAGAACTAAAATTTACTTTTGGGGGCCTATAATTCCGTATTTTTCCGAACTTCACTGCACTTTGACTATGATGGTTATATCTGTGATGTTTGCATGTATTGAACATCGACTAATCGCTATAAGACGATTAGTCGGGGTTATACATGATCTGTAATGTGCTGGAATGTGTATATAAATATGTTGGACTGTCGCGGGTGAATAGCCGGGGGTTGTGAGACGAGAGTTTTCTTTTCTTGCAATTCATTGTAAATGTAAATTGATGTAATAATTATTATTTGTTTGGCCGCACAACCGGGTCGGGGTTGTAGCCGTCATTGTATAATTCTTTTTACTGTTTTTGCTCCTAGGATAGACCCATGGAGGGGTGCACAAACTACCGGGTATGCCGAAGTGTCGAGTGGCCTACTCATGGAGATGAGGGAGGTTGCTACGCTTCGGGTACTTGGCGGGTAGTTTGCCGCACCCGTAGGGGTCTTGGGTGGGGTTTTTGGCTATTCACCGCGACCGTGTTATCTGTTTTTGTTACAGGCTCGTACAAATTACAGATTACTAGTATATCCAATGTATTTATCTGTGATCTGAAATGTTTATCATTGCTTTCTATTTAGGCGTTGCTTATGTTTTACAGACGCGCTAGCCCAGCCCCCGCTCTGTCGTTAGTTAAGTAACCTAACGGGTAATGACGGGGCCCAGTGGCGAATGCGAATGGCATAAGCGTACGTCATATTTTGGTTGTTTTCTGCAATGGTAGGATTTAAATGATGGGACGCATTAAAAGTACTAATGCAAGAATATCACGCATTAAAAGAACTAATGCAAGATAATAAACCAAGTTAAAGTCGTTGGAACACTTTCGAAAAACCACTCGGTTCTTTTCAAAACTAACTTTTAAAATGCGGAGCTTGAGCCACTCCATTTAAAAGCTATCTCGTTCCATCGACCAAATCAAGTTCACTACGTTCACGGTTTTGCCAAAACCATCCGTAGCCCTCCATCATTTCAGTTAAATATTCGGTAGTATTCAAGCTATGTATTTTGACCTCACGCCAAGGCATAGTGATTGGTAGCTGCCGGATATTTATCTGTTGCATAGATAGAATGCGTTGGTTTGAAACAGTCGTACTGCCATTTTGGCCTACGTCAAGGGTATGTACGGGTGGATTCAAATTAACCTGGATAATGATGGGACGAACTTGACATGTGACTTATGACATTTTGACCTCACGCCAAGGTCATAAGAGCATGGGGCAAAAAATCCACATCGGGAGTTTCATAAGTACTGAAACTTGCTAGATTTGCATACCATTTGGAGTGTGATGATTCTGGTAGGATTCCTTCAGTTTCGTCACGCGATGATATTTGGATCCCGATCCTACTGTGAGTATATGCTACTCCTCGGGAAATTTCTCACTTAACGATCAATGCTATAAACCTAGTAGGTGCCTAGAAAGGTGTTAGCGGGGCTACGCCCCCAGGGAAAAGAGGTTCTTTAATTAAGGAACTTCGCGAAAGCGTTGGAAAACCTCCCTCGAAGTACCGACACCAGCCTGGCCGAACGGTTAAGCAAGTATTGTACGGTGGGATTGATCCTGACTAATTCTTCCTTTATGGTTTGAGGAGGGATTCGAGAAACAGTGGGAGCCATCCTGTTTAGACAAATTAAAAACCACTCTAAACTTGCAAGAGCATCATGCTGAGTGTTTCTTCTTCTCTCTCCTAATTGCAGCGACCAATCAACATGACTGGACTTAAGTTACTCCTAGATAAAAACAAGTTGACAGGGCCAAACTACAAAGATTGGCTCAGGAATGTCAAGATAGCAATCACTTATGACAAGCTGGGGTATCTTCTTACCACCAAAGCTCCCCCTGTCCCTGGTCCAACTTCCAGCGTCGCGGATAAGGAAATCCGCAAGACTTGGAAAGATTGATAGCGCGAAGGCCAAGTGCCTCCTGCTTGCCTCGATGGACAACGAACATCAGAGGAGGCATGAGAATATGGACATGGAGTCCATATTGCTTCATACAAAAGAACTGTATGGAGAGCAATCACGTATCGCAAGATACGAAGCGTCGAAAAAGTTGTTTTCGATAAGAATGGCCGTCGGATCATCAGTAGCCGAGCACGTGCTAAAGATGATCAGCTACATTGAGGAGCTCGCTGACCTAGGGATCACATTGGAGAGTGAGCTATATACGGATATAGTTCTCCAGTCCCTTCCTTCCACTTACGCCCAGTTTATAATGAATTTCAACCTACAAGAAAAGGAGGTTGAACTTTCAGAGCTCCTCAACCTGCTGAGGAGCGCAGAGGGCACCCTACAGAAAGGTAGGGAAACATCCACTTTGTTTGTAGGAGGATCATCTTCTTCTAGGTCCAAGGCGAAAGCCAAGGGAAAGAAGAAGAAAGCCCCCGCCAAACCAAGGGGCGGTGTTAGTAAAGTGGATACGAAGGGAAAAGGAAAAGCAACAAAGATAAATGGGAAGCTTGTGGATAAGGAAGAATGCTTCTTTTGTCATAAGAAAGGACACTGGAAGAATGATTGCAGGGCCTGGAAGGCCAGAACACAGGAATTGAAGCAGGTTGCAGCTTCAGCTTCAGGTGTGTATGTTATTGAAAACTGTCTTTCAATAAACTCTACTTCCTGGGTATTGGATACCGGATCAGGATCTCATATCTGTAATTCTTTGCAGGCGTTGAGAAACCGTAGGGTTTTGAAGGCAGGTGACATGACCCTCAGAGTTGCGAACGGAGCTAGCATGGATGCTAAAGCCGTGGGGGACTATCACCTGGGAATGTCAGATGGACATGTTTTGGTTTTGCGTAATTGCTTTTTTGTACCCAACGCAACTTGTAATATCATTTCTGTATCTTTAGTTTCTAAAGAAGGTTATGAATTTGCGTTTGTAAGTAATGTTGTAAACATTCACCTTAATCAAGTTCTGATTGGGTCAGGTACATTGAGTAATGGTATATACGTATTGAACCAACCACAGATTTTCAATGTCCAGAATACACACAAAAGAAAGTCTCCAGAAATAAACCAGACTTTCTTATGGCATTGTAGATTGGGTCACATCAATGAGAGAAGGTTGACGAAGTTACATACAGAAGGGTATTTGAATGCGTTCGAATATCAGTCGTATGCCACTTGTCAATCCTGTCTCAAGGGAAAGATGACAAAGACTCCGTTTACTGGACATGGAGAAAGAGCGAGCGAGCTCTTGGGACTCGTACACAGTGACGTGTGCGGTCCAATGTCTACACATGCCCGAAGCGGACATTCTTACTTCATTACTTTTACGGATGACTTCTCAAGGTACGGTTATGTCTTCTTAATGAAACATAAGTCCGAGGCCTTTAGAAAATTCCAGGAGTATAAGAATGAAGTAGAGAAACAGACCGGCAAGAGTATTAAGATTCTAAGATCGGATCGAGGTGGAGAATACTTAAGTGCCGAGTTCCTGGACTATTTAAAAGAGAACGGAATTCTCTCTCAGCTTACTCCTCCATACACCCCGCAACATAACGGTGTATCGGAGAGACGGAACCGCACCCTATTGGATATGGTGCGGTCCATGATGAGTAACGCTGAGTTACCGCGATCATTCTGGGGGTATGCGCTAGAATCAACTGCATACCTTTTGAACCGAGTTCCGACTAAGACTGTGCCTACCACCCCATATGAAATGTGGAGTGGGAAGAAACCATATCTTCGATATCTGAAGATCTGGGGATGTCCAGCTTTTGTCAAAAAGCAGCATGCGGACAAATTCGAGGCACGCTCAGTGCTGTGCAAGTTTGTGGGATACCCAAAGAACACCAGGGGGTATCTTTTCTACTACGCAGAGGAACAAAAAGTCCTTGTTTCTCGCAATGCCCACTTTCTAGAACACCAGTTCTTGGAAAAGGAAATAAGTGGGAGCGCAGTAGAACTGGAAGAAGTTCCAGAACCACAGACTGTTACTGAAAGCTTAGTGGAACCAGAGGGTTCAACAGAACAGGACATTCCTACGCCGCTCCGCAGGAGTAGTAGGCAGTCTCATCCGCCCGAGAGATACTGCGGTTTTCTCATAGACGGGGATAGAGAAGATTGCATCATAGATTATGATGAACCTACTAGCTTCCAGCAGGCCGTTCAGAGCGTTGACTCAGTGAAATGGCTGGATGCAATGCGGACCGAAATGGAGTCCATGTACACCAACAAGGTATGGACGTTGGACATTGCTCCAGACGGGGTAAAACCCGTAGGATGCAAGTGGATCTTCAAAAGGAAGATTGGTGTAGATGGACAGGTTGAGACCTATAAAGCTAGGCTGGTAGCAAAGGGTTTCCGTCAAAGACCTGGCTTGGACTATGACGAAACCTTTTCTCCAGTAGCCATGCTGAAATCCATTCGGATCCTTCTTGCCATCGCTGCCTTCCACGATTATGAGATCTGGCAAATGGACGTAAAGACAGCTTTTCTAAATGGAAATTTAGAGGAGTGTGTCTATATGGACCAGCCAGAGGGCTTCATTCAGAGTGGGAGCAGCGGAAAGGTGTGCAAGTTGCTTAAGTCCATCTATGGACTAAAGCAGGCATCACGGAGTTGGAACATCTGCTTTGATGAGACGGTCAAAGAATTTGGCTTTATCAAAAATCCAGATGAACCATGCATCTATAGTAGATTTGTAGCGAGAACTGTAGTATTCCTCGTTTTATACGTGGATGACATTCTCTTAATAGGAAATGACATTCCTATGCTACAATCTGTCAAGGGGTTCTTGTCACAAAGGTTCTCCATGAAAGACCTGGGTGATGCCTCATACATCCTGGGGATCCGGATCCATCGTGATAGATCCAAGAGGATATTGGGACTTTCTCAGTCCAGGTACATCGACACCATAGTGAAGAGATTCAGTATGGAAGATTCCAAGCGCGGTAACCTACCGGCTTGTCACGGGATCACCCTCTCTAAAGAGATGTCTCCCAAGACTGATTTGGAGAGGGATCGCATGTCTATTATACCCTACGCTTCTGCGGTAGGCTCTATAATGTATGCGATGTTATGTACCAGACCGGATGTAGCTTATGCACTGAGTGTGGTAAGCCGGTATCAGTCAAACCCTGGGGAGAAACACTGGATAGCGGTAAAGAACATTCTCAAGTACCTGAGAAGGACTAAGGAGATGTTCTTGGTGTATGGCGGAAAAGACCTCCAGATCGAGGCCTTTGCTGACTCCAGCTTCCAGAGTGACAAGGATGATTCCAAGTCCATGTCGGGCTTTGTCTTTACCCTCAATGGAGGGGCGGTGTGTTGGAAGAGTTCCAAACAGGATACCGTTGCAGACTCGACGATGGAAGCGGAATACATCGCTGCATCTGATGCCGCAAAAGAAGCTGTCTGGATAAGGAAGTTCTTGAAAGAACTTCAGGTGGTTCCGTCCATTGTTGATCCAATACCTCTGTATTGCGACAACAACGGGGCTATAGCTTTAGCGAAGGAACCCAGGTCCCATCAGAGATCCAGGCACATCTTGAGGCGGTATCACCTGATCAGGGAGATCGTGGATCGCAAGGAGATCGAGGCTCGGAGAGTTGCTTCAGAAGACAACACTGCAGATCCATTCACCAAGGCCCTGCCCCAGACTCAGTTCGAGCGGCTGATCGAGATGATAGGTCTTCGATACGCCAGTACATGGCCTTAGTGCAAGTGGGAGATTGTTAGTGTATATGCCCTAGAGGCCATTACTGTATCATACTAGTTTGTATATTACTTAATGGATGCTTGGGATATTCACCTTGTATATACAATCTTGCTCAAAATAGTAGTATGCTACTTGGTTTGTCTCTACTTCAATGTGTACTTGTGTTTATTTTACTATATCACTTATACGCATTAGTGGAGCCCTTAGGATCTTTGCTTGATTACCAGCGTTGTGATGGCAGTCACATTAGTGGGGGCTGGGTAATCTATAAGCACATCCTTATACTGGTCCCTAGTCGCAGGACTATCGAGATAGGGCATCGATACTCCGGAGTAGACTAGCGTATGCGCTTCTCATCCCAGTGTGGGAGATGGTCTGTCCCACAGCCATCAGTACGTCGTACTGGAGATAGTATACGGGTGCTCGTTGGGTTACGAGTACACTGGACAGGACTCGTCGGGAACTGACAGGTTGGTATTATACCTATCGTCAGTCATCAGTTCCCAGGTGACATGAGTACAGCTTAGTCCGCTGACTTGACACTGGCACTTCGCCTCGAGTGTGTTCCCACTGCACTTTGATCACTACCCTACCACGGCTCAAAGGAGTCGTGCAAACAGGTGGTGGTTGGGTGCAGTCCCGAAGCACTTGGAGGCAGTGACGGTTAGACAGGATTCGTCTCTCCTGGTATTGGGGGTTGACATCGCGCTGTGTCTAGGAGAGCCATTACACGAGTAGTCCCTGGCCAGGGCAAACGAGATATACTGGTAGGTTTCCAGTGTTATCTCAGGGTGTTTTGGGCTTCGCTCCGGCACGACTTGTACCGCTATTGGGGGACTGACGTTTACCGCCCCCTAGGCCCGCCATGCGATGTATCAGACGAACAGACCGGACTGTACGGAGACTGTCACATTCAGACTCAGTAGGAGTACAGATGGGGTTTCACCTCGTCAGCCTTCTTGTCGACATCTACCTGGGGACCGTTACGCACAGCTAGTGCCGCTTGCGGTCTGTGGTTAAACCCACTGCCAGCGTAGTGTCGAGTCTTTAGAGTCCCACACAGAGGGTATTCGCCTATGGGCAAAACAGAGTAGAGGTCGCATGGTTTTGCGACAGGGTTCGTTCTCATCCACGCACTTGTGCACGTTTGGAGTCCGGACAGATATTACCAGCGGGCTCTGGTTTGAGCCGGATACTGGTATAGTATTTGGGGTTGCTTTTATCTCTCAGTATTCATGTTCCTCGGAACAAGAATGCAGGTGTGTATGCACAGTTATTTGAGGAGGAGGAAGATGATTTCCATTAGGGTTTCGGAACGGGTGCGTATGCACAGTTGACAGTCGTCTTTTTCCAAACCCTAATGGATTTGTATTATATCATTTAATAATATATAATAAAATGAAATTGTGTCATGGTTAGTTTTTGTTGACTTGTTGACCATGGTTGACTTGTTGACCATGGTTGAACATTTGACTACCATCATTACAAATGCAAGATGCCTTTTCATTCTTGCTTTATTCATTTAATGCTTGTAATGATATTAGTCATTCTAAACTATCCATCAAACTTTTTTCATTTTGATTATTATTATTATTTGATTATTCTTTTTCTTTTGTTATGGTTGCAAAAGGAAAAGAAAGAGCTCATTCTATCATTCTCACTCTCTCTCTTCATTCTCATCTTCTTCTTCCTCTAGTCAAGAGAAACCTTCTCATGAGTTGAGAATCCTTCTCTTGAAAAACAAAAGCAAACCCTAAACACTCTCTACTCACTCTAGGATCAAGGGTCTAGCAAGCCGGCGATTCTAGTTCACTCCAAGTACGAGAAAGAGCCCTAAGGTCGAGCCTTCGAGGTGGATCCATCTTCGACGGGAGAAGGCGACAAAGGAGAACCATCAACCTCTACAAAGTTTGAAGACGAAGGAGTTCAAGTCTAGGTATAACCATCTTCATCCGAGTAGCTAAACTTCTTTAGCTAGGTTGCTAGTTTTAGTTTAGGTAACGATCCCGACCTTGCACAGTCCATGTTGCCTCTCGCACTAAAAACTTGATTTTTATACCGTTTCCGCCTCCCCGTAAGAACCGGGGGTGGCAACGTGGACTTACACTGACTTGTCAGCAAGTCAAGGCTGAGCATCAGAGACCGGCTGGAGAGTTGCAACCTTTACCCATTCCGGAGTGGAAATGGGAGCAGATTTCCATGGATTTCATTGTGGGTCTACCCAGGACCAGTAGAGGGTACGACTCCATTTGGGTTGTTGTAGACCGGTTGACGAAAGCGGCTCACTTCCTTCCAGTGAAGACCACTTTCGGCTATGCTCAGTACGCTCAGCTTTATATAGATGAGATTGTGCGTTTGCACGGTGTTCCCACATGCATAGTATCCGACAGAGGTACCCAGTTTACTAGCCGTCTATGGCAGAAGCTTCAGGAAGCTTTGGGTACCAGATTGAGTTTTAGCACCGCTTTTCATCCACAGACAGATGGTCAGACGGAGCGGACTATTCAGACTCTGGAGGATATGCTCCGTGCATGTGTGCTTGATTTTGGGGGCAGTTGGGATCGTCACTTGCCGTTGATTGAGTTCTCCTATAATAACAGCTTTCAGGAGACTATTCAGATGGCACCTTTTGAGGCTTTATATGGTAGGAAGTGTCGATCACCAGTCTGTTGGACCGAGCTTAGTGTGAGTTTGGTGTTGGGACCCCAACTTGTTCAGGAGATTACGGAGAAGATCCAGCTGATTCAGGACAGGATGAGAGCAGCCCAGTGCAGGCAGAAGTCTTATGCCGACCGTCGTCGTCGCAGACTTGAGTTCGCAGTGGGAGATCATGTATTCCTGAAGATTTCTCCGATGAAGGGCGTTATGCGATTTGGGAAGAGAGGGAAGCTCAGTCCCAGATTTGTAGGTCCTTTCGAGATCCTTGAGCGAGTAGGTTCGGTTGCTTATCGTTTAGCGCTCCCGCCTAGTTTTCCGGATGTTCACCCCGTTTTTCATGTGTCGATGCTTCGTAGATACCTTCATGATACTTCCCATATGATTCAGCACGAGACCGTTCAGCTTGAGCGTGATCTTTCGTTCACCGAGCAGCCGATAGTTATTTTGGATCGGCAGGTGAAGAAGCTTCGGTCTAGGGACTTGCCTTCTGTAAAGGTTCTGTGGCGTAGTCCGACTGGTGAGGAGATCACTTGGGAGATCGAGAGCGAGATGCGGGAGAGATTCCCTTATCTTTTTGAAGGTACGTTTTAGTATGAAATTGTAATTCGGGGACCGAATTTCTATAAGGGGGGGAGATTGTAACGTTTTGGAAATCGTTATGCGATTTCGTCCGTTTTAGGGTAAGTTTGTCGGTATTTTCCGTTTTTACCCGACTGTGAACAAACGACCATATAGACTTGCCAGCACCTAGATTAGCTAAAATAAAGCTAGTGCGCGAACTTTGGGAGTATATGGGACGTTTTGGTTCAATTTGGTTTTTCCCAATTTTTAATATTATTTTAATGCGGTATTTAAATTTTGGGAAAATTTTCGTTTGCGATCTTTTCTTTAAAACTCATAAGTTAAGAATCCTTCTCACTCACCTAGGAATATATTGTGTGGCCTAGGATTTAAGATAGGATTTAAATGAAAAAGAAAAGAAAAGAAAAGTGAATAGATGCATGCATGTGTGTGTAGGTGTGCAATGCATTTATTAGCAATAAGTGTAGGTAATTGCTTGGAAATTCCTCACAATACTCCACCTCCTCACTCCCTTGGCCGAAAATATCTCATTCCTACTGCACTTGATCAATTCCCTTATCATTTCTAATTCATTCTATCACAAAAACCCTCAAAATTCTGAAACCTATTCACAAAATAGCTAAAACTTGGGATTTTTCTTGATCTTGATCACTTGGAGAGGGTAAAGCTTAGAACTTGAGAGCAAAGTTGCTAGGTATAACCCCTTTACTGTTAATTTGTAGTTTTTGTGTAGTTTTGATCGTAAATTTCTGCGTAGAACGTAGTTTATATCGTTTGAGGCGATATCGGGTTTTTAGTGTATTTTTAGTGATATTGGTATCTGCTATGATCTGGGGAGTTTAGTGATTTAGGAAACAACTTCAGAGAGATGTGCAGGTTGACCTGAGACACCACCCAGGATACGGGGACCACCCCGCCGGTCTGGGCCGGCGAGCCTTAAGGAGGGGGCCGGCGACGCCGGCCGGCTTGGAGAGTTTTGGGGTGGGGTTCCTGTGGGTAGTTGTCTGCTTTGGTTTTGGGTCTTTTGGTACTGTTGAATTTGTTAGTAAATGCAGTATGCAAAATCTGGGATCGATTACCTATAATCGTGTGTTTTGAGTTCGCGTGATACGTGTTGCGACACGAGTCGTGTGTCGTGCTGCGACGTACTCAGTTTGGGTTTAGGTATCGTTTCGTGTGTTTGCGCTAGACGTGTATTCGTGATGTGGTTTAGTGCGTTGTTGCGTTTTATAATACGTAGTTTTACGTTATTATGATTGCTTCTGAGATGTTCGCTTTATTCTTATGTTTGTGATATTTTAGCGTCGCAAGCAGGGACTTCAGACGCTGCGAACAAAGGGAAGCAGGTGGTCGGAACTTCATAGCTGGAGACCACAGGGTGAGTAGATTTAACATCTACGGGGAATCGCCCGTATGGCGCTACGCGTCGGGGCTAGATATGATATAATATTAGCCGTATGCTTATTTGCTTATATAGAGATATTGCATGATTCACATTGTATATAGTTACTTGTAGTGCATGACATTATACCTGATGTACACTGCACTATTATCGACAGTCCATGTTGCACGAGCACCAATGATATGCTACACACACACTGTTGATAATTGACATGATAGGCACAACACAATTGCTCATTCATATACCTTGTTATCGGTTAGCGACATTAAACAGATATACTTGTGCGACAATGCATATTACATAGAACATACCTGTATACCTACATGCTCATATGTATACCATGCTATATTACTTGTTCGCACATATACCATGCTATATTATTTGTTAGCACATATACCTTGCTATTGTTATATGATCAGTTGTTATTGCATATATATCAGTGGTATGGGACGCTGTGTATATATGTATTCTGGATTTAGATATTACAGTTTTTATAGCATATATATCGGTGGTATGGGACGCCGTATATATATGTATTTGGATTTGGATTTACATTATTTGTATTGCATATATATCGGTGGTATGGGACGCTGTATATATATGTATTCTGGATTTGGATTCTTGGGATTTGTGAGATACATTTTATGGACTTATGCATTTGAGATGCGATATGGGAAATTAAGGTGTCGATGTTGGGCACTTAATTTCCGAGAGATATATGGGATTTGACAGACCGATACGTGGAAACGCAAGTATCGAGGTGGATACTTGGTTTTCGAGGAACGTATGGATATTTGACAGACCGATACGTGGAAACGCAAGTATCGAGGTGGATACTTGGTTTTCGAGGAACGTATGGATATTTGACAGACCGATACGTGGAAACGCAAGTATCGAGGTGAGATACTTGGTTTTCGAGGAACGTATGGATATCAGTATTTATGTGTCGATGATAGACACTGGTTTTTATGATGTTTTTGACTGTCGATGTTTGACACTCAGGTTTCATTGAGATGTACAGGATTTGAGGGCCGATTTGAGGGCCGATCTGAGTATTTGGGTTTTGGGTGTTGTTGAGATACACCGTGCTTTTCATGCTTATGATATGTGCATGAGATTATTTACTTTCCCGCACTCAGTATTCATTTGATATGGATATCATGATAGTTGTATATTCATATTGTCATACTCATGCTATCAGTTCACATGTTATTGATCATTACTGTTAGTGCATACTTGCGATTACTGTATGATGTTGATTACTATTCACGAGTTGGCAACTCACCCCCGTTGTGCCACAGTTTTTGCAGGACTTACCCTCTGAGTAGTCGCGGCGGGGCAGCTTATCATCATTACTTTGGGGATACCGCTACCTTGGCAGTGAGGCCGTTGCATTATAGGTGGGTTTGCGGTTATCCGTTGTGTATTGTATATCATTTGTTGGATCTAGTATTCTCCATCTACCCTTGTTGTATATGACTTAGAGACGACTTGTGAGATATCAGTGTTGTATTGGTTTTTGGGAACCGTGCTCGTAGAAGCAGGTTATTTTGGTGATGTTTATTTCTTTATATAGTCGTTCTCTTGATATTTCTTCGCTTTGGCGTCGTATACTTGTTGTGGTGATTGTCTCCGCCGGTGGGCATGATTTTTCTCCCACTTGGGATGTTTTATATATACTATCTGTGTTGTACCCGTTTACGGGGCTAGTTTTACAAAGGAGGTGCTGCCGAAATTTTTATGAAAGAAAACTAGAGTTAGAGATTTTAAATGGCAACACTAATACTTTTAAATTATGTTTTCTCCGTTGATCCATTCTTGGGTGGTTTAGATTTCTGGGTTTTCGGCTTACTTAAGTTATGTACGCCTGGAGACGTTACGTAGTTTAAGTGCCGGTTACGGACCGAATTGCGGGTCGTGACACATCAGGGTCATATCACCATCCTTCAGCACACTACGGTTTCTCAGTGCCTGCAATGAATTGCATATATGAGATCCTGATCCGGTATCCAATACCCAGGAAGTAGAGTTGATTGACAGACAATTCTCAATTACAAACACACCTGAAGTCGAAGCCACGGTTTGCTTCGGTTCCTGGTTCTTGGCGTTCCACGCCTTGCAATCCTTCTTCCAGTGCCCTTTCCTGTGACAATGGAAGCACTCATCCTGGGCCACTACTGTTACCGCAAACTTTTTCTTTCCCTTCCCTCCCACCTTACTAACACATCCTCTAGGTTTGGTGGCGGCCTTCTTTTTCCTTCCTTTGGCCCTAGCCTTGGACCCGGAAGAAGAAGCACCGCTAACAAACATAGTGGGTGTTTCCCTTGCCTTCTTCAAGTTGCCCTCTGCACTCCTCAACATGTTAAGGAGTTCCGGAAGTTCAACTTCTTTTCTTTGAATGTTGAAGTTCAGAATAAACTGGGCGTAGGTGGAAGGAAGGGAATGGAGAATAAGGTCTGTATAGAGCTCATTATCCAAAGTCGTCCCAAGGTCTGCGAGCTCTTCTATGTAGCCAATCATCTTTAGGACATGTTCTCCTACCGATGATCCGACGGCCAACCTCGCTCGAAACAAGTTTTTAGAGGTCTCGTATCTTGCTATACGAGATTGCTCTCCATAAAGTTCTTGTAGGGTTACTAGGCACACTCAAGAGGTTCCACAAGGCATCAACCATGCCAAACAAAAATTTTACGGTGCCGAGAAACCCTAATATAGATCGTTAACTAGAAGTAAAGGCGAAACAACAAGCAAGCAAACAACTTTGCTAATAAGTGAAAGGGATTACAACCTTTGTAGATCCGGTCCACCACTTCTTTAGCTCCGTGTTGTCGTCCCTCCGCTGCGATCATCGGATCCCGGACTCTAGAAATGGTTTCGTCGGAGAAACGATCGGGCTAGGTCATTGACTTCGAGGCCGAAGATGATCTACGTCGGGGAGACTCAAACTCAAGCTATTCTTTCACTTGGTCAAAAACTTGGTGAAGAGAACACCCTATACTACATGGCAAGTAGTAGAGAATGAAGAAATAGGAAGTGGGTTCACTTTAGAATTGGATTTCTCACTCTTTTTACCATGGCACCATTGGAGCTCTCAAGCTTTTGTGAGCTTGATGAAGATGAAGAAGAAGAAAAGAATCATATGAATAATATCCAAAGTGAAACTTATCCAAATGAATGATGGCACCATGGTTGAGTTAAGCCCTCATGCTTAACTCATGAAGAGAATTAACCATAGCATAAGGTTAAGGGTTGGGTTAGCTAATATCTTGAACAAATGACAAAAGAGTTGACTTTGTCAATGTTCATCAAGCTTCATGAAGCTTGATAACTTTGACCAAAGTCACTCTCTTTTGTTATATGTTAAGGAAAATAGTAAACCCTAATCTAACCTTGATATGGTTCATGTCTCATACACACAACTTGTTTGTATCATCAAGCATGATACAAACATGTACACTTGCATATATCACATATAAACAATGTACACTTTCAAGTGAGAAAATCAATCTTAAGTGAACCAATACTAGTTAATGTAAAGTAATATATCAAATATATAATTATACATTAAATCATTAAATCAACACTTGATTTAACGATCCGGTCATATCGCATATAACCGACTAATATCAATAGTAACAACTTATCGAATCAACACTTGATCCGATAATCCGGCTATATCGCATACAACCGATCAATGTCACAAATCGCGAGAATAGAATACAGTATCACATACTGGTATTATTCTCGGTCCCGTACATATCTCATATGCGCTCCTATTTCGTTTCGCTTGAGCAAGGAAACCCCTGTGTAGGACTCTAAAGACTCGTCAATACGCCGGCAGCAGGTGATGATCATATCAAACACCCACAAGCCGCAAGCGGTCTGCTAAACGTAACGGCCACCCGGGTATTGAGCGATCAGAAGATCAATGAGCAAGCCCGCTCACACTCCATTGAATCCAACGAGTAACACTACCGTACAGTCCGGTCTGTTCGTCTGATATGTCGCATATCTCGTCTAGGGGTGGTAAACGTCAGACCCCAATAACTCGATAAGTCGTGTCGATATGAGGCTCATAACGGGTCGAGAAACTACTGGTAACACTTACCAGTACATCCCTAAATCTGCCTTGGCCAAGGACTTCCTGTTATAGCCAATTAAGCACTGCGCAACATCAACTCCCTATACCGGGAGAGACGAAACCCCTCCTATCGCTCATTGCCTCCATGTGATTCGGGACTGTACCCAAAATCCACTTTTTTGCACGCCCTCTTGGACGTGGTATGATGGAAATCAAAGCACGGTGGGAATCACACAAGACTCTATGACGATCTCGGGTCTACAGACTAACCTGCACCAGTGTCACCAGAGAACTGCCATCTAACGTAAGGTATAATACCATCTGGGAGTTCTTGGCGAGTCCGTCCAGTGTACCCAGTCTCTACTGAGCACCCGTATATCATCTCTGATGTCAAACACCGATGGATATGGGATCATCCATCGCCCATCTATATGGGTCGAGAAGCTATACGCTAGTCTACTCTGGTATATCGATGCCCCGTCTCGATACACCCACGACTAGGTACTTTGAAGGATGTACTTATGGACTACCATGTCCCCACTAGTATGATCCTCATCATAGTCCAGGTAGTCAAGTACACATCCTAAGGGCTTTACCAACATGTAACAGAGAGACAATCAGTGTACACGTTAAGGTAAAGAGTAACCAGATAGCATACTATCATATCGAGCAAGAAAGTCATCCCTATATATGTCCAAGTATCCACTACAATATACATCCTATGTATAGTAATGGCCTCTAGGGCATACATATAACTAACAATCTCCCACTTGCACTAGGGCCATCTGATAGGAGTGGTTGTAGTATCTCATACTCAACCATCCCATAAAAGTCTCTCTCTGGGAAAAAGCCTTTTGTGAGTGGATCCGCCGTGTTGTCCTCTGAGTCTACTCTCCTAACCTCGATCCCCTGGAGATTAACCATCTCCATGATCAGGTGATACTGCCTAAGAATATGTCTGGATCACTGATGGGACGGGCGTTCCTTGGCATAAGCCACAACTCCATTGCCACACAATGGGAGGAACGAAGTTCATCTAATGAACTTATATACACCCAGACTGCCTCTTTGGTAGCATCTTAAGTAGCGATGTATCTTACCTTTAATCATTTAGTATGCCACGGTATCTAGCTTGGAACTCTTCCAACATACCGTCCCTCCACTGAAGGTAAAGACAATGCCTGCGACTGACATTCAGTCGTCCTTATCACCCTGGAACCTTTCCAGTGATTCTCCCCAGGATCGATTGATACCATCTCACTACAACTAGTGAGTATCCTAACATCCAATTAGATCTATCTCATAGATCCAAAACCCAGGATTTAGTAGGTATCATTTTGATCCTATGTGGATAATCCTTGTGATAAGCGGAGATTGACCGAGCGTAGCATAGGAAACTCCTTCCCCATCAAGAGTATGTCATCCACGTACTCTACGAGGATCACCACCATACTCCCTACAACCTTTTTGTATATGCAAGGTTCATCTACCATTTTGATGAATTCAAACTCTTTGACTACCACATCAAAACAGACGTTCCAACTCCGCGATGCCAGCTTTATCATATAAAACATCTTGCACACGTTTCCGCTGCTCCCACTGTCTACGAAGCCCTCTGGCTGTGTACTTATAGACGCTTTCTTCCAAATCATCATTTAGAAAAAGCAGTCAAGACACCCAACCGCCAGATATCGTAGTCATGGTATGTAGCCGTAGCAAATAGGATCTGGATGGACTTAAGCATAGGCCCCAGAAAAGGTTTCATCATTAGCCACAACTGGTATATGATGCAAACCTTTAACGAGTCTAGCTTTGAAAGTCTCAACTTTTCCATGTACACCAAGTAATCTTCTCAAGATATACTTGCTCCTGATGGGGATTTAACCCTCCAGATAAAGCAACCAAAGTCCATACTTTGTTGGTGTATAAGGATTCCATCTCAGATCGCTAAGCATCTAGCCATTCTTACAGAGTCCCACTCCTGATGGCCTGCTCGAAACTAGTTGGGTCATCATCTCATGATGCAATCCTCGCTCCCACTGTCATAGAGAAACCGAAGTATCTCTCAGGTGGGTGAGGAACTCTACTAGATCGGCGGAGAGGCTGAGGTTCGTTGGTTGCTATTGAATCCTTTGGTTCTACCAAATCAGCAGCTGCAGTTTGTATAGCTGGAACTGTTTCCAGTTGTACATAACAGACCTTGTCTCGAGCTTGTCCGGATTATGCTTTTAGACATAGCCCGGACAACCCCAAATCTTAACCAACTTAAGATGGGCTCTTCCCTTTCCATATCACATATAAAGCGGTAGGCAACTGATTTGATTGGAACCCTATTCAATAGGTATGCAACTTCATAAGTGCATAACTCCCAAAAGGAAATAGGAAACTCAGTAGTACTCATCATAGAGCACACCATATCACATAGGGTGTTATTGCTCCGCCCCGATATACCATCGTGCTATGGTGTATTCGGAGGAGTAATGCTGAGAGAGAATCTCATTCTCCTTTAGAATAATCCAGGATTTCCGTGCTCAAGTATTCTCCTCCTTGATCACATCAAAGGACATAATACTTATACCCGTATTTTGGTTCTCTACTTCTAACTTATATTCTATGAGTATCTCAAAAGGTTCGGACTTATGTTTCAACAGGAACATATGTCTGAATCTTGAGAGAATATCAGAGAATGTAATGAAGTACAAAGAACCGGTCTTGGCATGTGTAGACAGGGGACCTTCATACATCAACATGTATCATCCCAAGAGTTTACTAACTCTTTCTCTGTTTCCAATAAACAGAGCTAGGGTCATCTTATCTCTGTGACATGACTGGCAAGTTTCACAAGATGTAAATTCAAACTAATTTAAATATGCATTTATATGTAACTTCAGCCAGTCGGGTCGCATTGATATGACCTAGTCTATAATACCTCAAGAAGGATTCGTTCATTTCTGAACTCTTTCTCTTGTGTGTGTTCTGTATACTAAGAACTGTAGTTTGATTTAGAACGTCAATGCTTTTAGATAACATGCCTGAACCGATCGACTCTTGATTTAGGAAATGTTCAAAACATTATCCAACAATACAAAATTATATCCTTCTTTATCAATAAAGAGACTGATATGATTTTGTATATCAGGTTCGGTATCTAATAACATTTGTTCAGAATCAATGTATTCTGGTAATACAGGGTGACAGTGACCAACAGACCTGGCTGCAACACTTGCACCGTTTTCTTCCTCATGAAACTTATCACCCGTTCTCAGTTCTCTACCTATCTATAGCCCTATGTAACAGATTACATATGCGGGATCCTGATCTGGTATTACATACCCAAGACGTAGAGGATACAGAAAAACAGTTCTGTGTAACGAACACACCCGAAGATGATGCATCAACATGCACTTTCTTCGTTTGGGCGGCACGGGAATTCTGGTAATCCCCTAATTCCTGCTCTGTCTTATAACAATTATAAGTTGAAGCGGGACCAACGTTCCCCAGCACAGTATAACAAGCGGGTTCAGTCAATATATCCGTTTTATTATCTTGATTAAGGCGTGACATGGTCGCTACCAGAAGAGAGAGAAGAAAACACTCTGCGTGCACTCTTGCAAGATCAGATTGGTTATTAATTTATCTAATCAGGATGGCTCCCACTGTTTTTATCAAATCTTCCTTCAAACCCTAAAAGGAAAGACTAGCCGAGATTAATTACACGCTACAAGTTCGCCAATCTTTCAGCCAGGCCAGTGTCGGTACTTTGAGGGAGGTGCCCTGTGCTTTCGCACGGACCTAATTAATGTAAACCTCGTTTTCCCAGAGGCGTAACCCCGTTGACACCTTTCTAGACACCTACTTGATCGGCTAATTGTAATGTGTAAAACTCTTCCAGGAGTAACAATTACTCGCAGTGGGTATCGGGATCCAACTATCTCATAGAAGGTATGCAATCTCATTGCAAATTTCAACACTTGAAATTCCCGATAATATTTTGCCCCTAGCGTCCTATGACCTTGACAGAGGTCAACAAACCATAGGCTGCTAGTCAAGTTCAACCCGTCATTTCCTGATTGAAGTAAACCCACCCGCACGACCCTTGACAGAGGTCAACAAGGTCGCACGACTACCCTAAATCAATCACATCATATGCTTATGCAGATAAGCACTAATCAGCTACCGCACACTACGCCTTGACAGAGGTCGACAAACGCAGCACGAATACTAACCAGTACATATCTGAAATGACGGAGGGCTACGACAGGTTTTTCTGAAAACCTTTTGCGTAATGAACTTGATATCGTTGTAGAATCAAATGATTTTAAATGGAGTGTTTTTTAGGCTTTTCTAGTTTTGCTAAAGGGGTCACTCCCGGTGAAGGGATCGTCGGCCCTTTCCTCGTCAAATGAGGTGCAGGATATATCATATACATCACTGTGCAAAGCAAGAACTATAGGAGCAATCAAAAGACAAATCGAGGGTTGTAGCATCTGCCAGTTATTGCTAAAGGAGTCACTCCCGGTGAAGGGATCTCGGTCCTTTCCTTATCGAATAAGGTGCAGGATGTTCTACAAGGAACACCGCGATGCAAAGCAAGAACTGTAGCTACCTGTTTTTGAAAATTCGATTCCACAACATCTTTAGGTTTCTTTTTCTTTCATTAATCATATTAATGAAGTCCCATCATTTAAGTCACCTAAACATCACAGATAAATACGACGTACACTTATGCCATCCGCATTCGCTTCGATGTCCCCTCGTGCACCGTTAGGTTAGGTAACTAACGGCAGAGCGGGGCAGGGCTAGCGCGAGTGCAAAACATAAGTAACGTCTATATAATATATCATATATACTATATACTGTATCTATCACAGAACATCACATGATCACATCACAGATATTGCATGTAGCGTCTTGAAAAGTCGTTTTGGGGTTTTCCTGAAAATCGGTGAAAATTCGGTATTTTTCCGAAAACCGTCTTTCTCGTTATTTTGCAGTTTAGGGCTAATTATACCTAAAATGGATAGGTAATTGCTTGTTTTTAGTAGCTAATGAGTTACTTATGAAATTCTGGTCGTTTAAAAAATTTTCCCTATTTTTCAATTTTTTAATATTATTTTAAGCCGGTAAGAAAATACATTAAATAAGCGATAAATACAAATTTTTCCGGGCTAATTTTAATCTTTAAAATTATGTTAATTAAAATCTAGTTGTAACATGAATTTTTAGTATTTTACTTTGATTTTTAACAAATTTTTATGATAGGAAACGAATTTGTTGAATTTTAAGCTAAAACTTGCAATTTTTGACTTGTAGAGGGTCTTTTTGCATAAAATTTCTTTTGTAAAACCCCTCTCTCTCTTCCCTCAGCCCTAGGACAGCCCCACCTTGTTCAGGTCCATAAATTTCTGGCCTCATCTTGTGTTTGTTTCATGTGTTGAATTAGTTGGTTTATGAATTTATTTTAAATATAGTTTGATGAAGTATGGTGCATTGACTTTTGGGAGAGTTGACTCATGACTTTTCCCACACACCCACACCCTCCCCTTACCTCTCCTCTGGCCGAAACCTGCTCTCCCTCCATTTCATCTCTTTTCTTTTCATGTTCTTCAAAATTCTTCATGTTTAATTCAACAAAATTGCAATTTAAAGCTTACAAATTAAACCCATCCTTCATCTTTCTTTTCCTTCACCTCCCTAGCTTGGATCTTGATGCTTGAGGCCATCATTTGGAGCAAATTTATTCTTGCTAGATCTCTAATTGAGGTATAATTTTGACCCATTTAAATACTTATGGTTTGATTCCTTGAATGAAATTGTTTTAGTGTTTAATTTCATTGCTAATTGCTAATCTTGTTTTTTTTTTAAAGTGAATGGTTTGAATTGAATTAGGGTTTAGAAATCCATTATTAGGTTAATTAAATCTAATTTGTTATCTAGTTGTTTTGCTAACCTAATCTAGGAGGTTTACTTGCTATTGGGTTTGAAATTAGTGTTAATTTAAGGTTTTTCATATATAGTTTGGATTAAGATTTGCTAGGTTATAAATTCAAGTGATGGTTGTTTATGGAAAATAGGTTTTGAATCTTTGCTAATGTGTTGTAATTATAGTGTTTGTAGATTGCTTGTTGTGTGGTTGGATATTGTGTTGGATTGTGATAACCGTATCGCTAATTTTCGATATTTGCACCAAAATTTCAAGTTTTGTGCTTACTAGGTTTTTATTAAAATTATCTGGTGAATTATTTGTGATACCTTGGGGATGTTTTTAGCATCTCCTATGACGTTTAGGATGCGTGAGTGCAGAGTTTTAAGTAGTCGGGTTTTAGATTTGCCGGGCGACCAAATCGGCGATTTTTGGCAGTTTTTGCGATTTTCGCGTATGTTCCGCGCACCCTGCGCACGTTGTACCTAGCTAGTGAACATTAGTAGTTTCGTTTGGGTTTTACGTCGTTCTTGATACGTAACCTTATGTTTGGTATTGATGTAAATTCCAGGTTCGGTCGCGGATACGTCAGACGCGGCGCGAAAGGGGAAAGCGGTGATTGGACACAGCTAGCCAGGGATTCCGGTGAGTAGATGTAACATCTACGGGGGACTATCGTTGGATGGCGCAAGCCGCCCGATAGTTTTAGTAACTTACAAGATTCTTAGTGATGTTAGTAATTAGGGGTGAAATACTTATTTGACTATTTGCTGCATCCATGCATTATATTGACATACCTATACGAAACCATTTTATAGGACACCTGCACCATTGCCAGGGTTTTTATTTGCAGCACGAGCACTATTCATGCTTACACACACACCCTGGTAATTGCCATTCCACCACACTAGATAACCTTTAAATTAAAACCTTTTACTAATTGATACTTAAACTTGTGCTATTGCCTTTAATTCCTTAAAATGAAACCGTAGGATTGCTATTCATGTGCATGTACTTCATCATATTAATTGTTCATGCTTAATCTATTAATCACACATCGCAACTTGATTATTGATACCATATGCATTCATTATCATTGATATATGCACTTATGAGGATTTCTTGAGATTTTATGATATTTCTGGATTTCGGGGGAAAGCCGCAAAATTTCTAAACTTATTATATTTTTAAAATATGTAAATTGCGGTTTTCTAGTGATGTAAGTGTCGTCCACCATGAGTTTGCTGTGGTTTTGGAGATCCGTGTCGAGGAGTGGAGGAACCGTCACGGGTACATGGTGGGCCCGGTAAGGTAGCCCGGGGCAAGAGGAATGTGGTGTTGACGTTGAGCCTGGCAGGGGACGGATTACCTACCGGTGACTGTTTGGGATGGCGGATATCCAGAGGATACCGACCGTGGCCGCTAGATGATGAGATATTGATATTTGAGATGGGTCAACCGGATGGCTGAAGCCAGAGACACTATGACATGGATTTATGAGATTTGAGACAGCTTTTGGGTGTCGTTGCTGGACACCGGTTCTCGTCGATTCTTTGAGTATTATGCTGGCATTCTAAAAGAGTTTCAAAAACAAAAAGAGATAAATGTTTCTTATATATACCTATTGAGACCTCAGATATTCATGTTGCATACATATTCGTACACTGATGTTGTATACACACCTGCTAGTGCACCCATTCATACCTGTATTTTAGATGCTAGGATGCTTGTGTGCATGCATACGATAGCCTTTGTAGGTGTTATTTATTACTCACGAGTTGGCAACTCACCCCCGTTGTGTTGCGCCAAGGCAGCGCCCCGGCCGTCTTACCGAGGCCAAAATGCGGAATCAAAATTTTTCCTTACTCGGAAACCGGCGCTACCGCGGACAATGAAAACCCGGATCGTTAACCATTAACCTAATGCTAGCAAACAAGAGATGGGAAGAGAAGTATACCGAGTGATCCGAGTCCTCCGGTCTTCTCTTCGTCGTCCCGATCTCCCGCGGAAAGTCTTGTCTGCACATCGTCGCCTCCTCGCCGGAAGGGCACCACATCGCCTGCGTCTTTTACGGGCTCCCGCCTCAATACCGAGGCAACTCGGGCATGAAGCCGGCAACTCGACATGCTCAAGATATGCTGTAGAATGTGTAGTGTAGAGGCTATGTCTCATTTGGGGTTTGTTGCCATTTGAAGATGATGGAGGAAATGAGATAAGAAAAATGGTGCTTGCATTTTTCTAGCATGAAATGAGATCAAGAAATGAAACTCTCAAGAATGAAAACTCTCATCTTTTTCTTTCTCTCAACCATTTTCATCAAGTGAGAAGAATTTGGTGGAGGAATGAATATGAAGCATGAAGGGAGGTGAGTGTAGTGTAAAGCAAGTGGTGACCACATCAAAACATCATGATAACAAAACTCAAATCAATTCCTAATCAACTCTAATCAACATAAATGAAAAAGGTTGATGCAAAAGGAATCTCATCATGATGCCACACAATTACAAAGGACCCCCTCCACAAATGTTATTTGCAAACTTGCAAATAACCCCCTCCATCGAAAAAGTCCGGCCGGGAAAGAACAAAGGAAAACCGGCCGGAACGGAATGCAAACTGGCAACTCCAGAAAACTGGTCCCGTAATAAATTACAGGAAAACCCCGATACTGTGCATACACACCCGCATCTGTATTCCGTCCGGATACAAATGCAAAGAGACAAAATCTACACTGTACTAAACTAGGACCGGCTTAAGCCAAAGCCGGCTAGTAATATCCGTTCGATCCTGATCCGTGCAATACCGCACGTATCAGATCGAACCCTGCCATATAACTATACGGCCACTAGTACAAAACTGTCCGATCCTGATCCGTGCAATACCGCACGTATCTGATCGGACCCTGCCATATCTCCATACGGCCTCTACAGCGTTTCGCCCGAAAGCTTGAGTAACTGAAAGTGTGGTGGACTCTAAAGACTCGTCAATACTATGGCTGTGGATTTAACCACTAGCACGTCAGAGGTATTAGCCAATACGTGACGGGCCACCAGCTATTGACCAAAAGGGACGTCGATGAGCGAACTCATCCTGACACCCTACTGAGCCTGTCAGTGACAATATCCGTACAGTCCGGTCCGTTCGTCTATGAGCATCGCATGGCGGGCCTAGGGGGTTGGTAAAAGTCAGACCCCCAAAAGCGGTACAAGTCGTGTCGGAGCGTAGCCCAGAACACCCTGAGATACTACTGGAATACCTACCAGTAAATCTCCTGCCTCGGCCGAGGGCTTTGTGTAATGGCTCTCCTAGACACAGCGCGACCTCACCCCCAATACCGGGAGAGACGAACCCCTGCAGATACGCTCACTGCCTCCATGTGGCTTGGGACTGTACCCAACTAAAACCTGTTTGCACGACTCCTTTGAGCCGTGGTAGGGTAGTAATCAAAGCACAGTGGGAACTCACACGAGACAAATGACGATCTCAGGTCGATGAACTAACCTGTACACATGTCACCAGGGAACTGCTATCTGACGTCAGGTATAAGACCAACTAGCATGTTCCCGGCGAGTCCTGTCCGGTGTACTCATAACCCAATGAGCACCTGTATACATCTTAGGTGAACCAACTGACACCAGTGGCTTATGAGACCGGCCACCGCCCCTCGTCGGGGTCTCGACTGTATACACTAGTCTACACTGGAGAATCGATGCCCTGTCTCGAAACTCCCACGACTAGGGACCTTTTAAGGATGTGCTTATAGACCACCAGCTCTCACGTATATGATCGCCATCATACTGCTGGCAGTCAAGCAAGAATCCTAGGGGCTCTATCAGCGTGTAATAGTGACCTGTAAGGTCACCTGAAGCAGTACACGATGATAAAGGTAAACCAGATAGCATACTATCATCTCGAGTAAGACTGTCCTAACGGGATAGGTCCTCCCTTAATCATTGCAATCACGTGCCTGTGATCCAATAATTGACTCTGAGGGCACTATCTCCAACAATCTTCCACTTGCACTCAAGGCTAATTATTGCGATGCCGCATACTCACAGCCCGTGTGATACCGAACACCCAACTCCTCTACTAGTCAGTCTCACAAAGCTCGTTTGCGAAACTATTGCGTTCGAGGAATAGCCTCAGTGAGTGGATCCGCTGTGATGTTTCTTTCTATGTCTCTCTATATCTCAAGTTCGCGGAGAAAGCCATCTCCCGAAATGAGCAATACCTGTCTTAGAATGTCTGGATGTTTGATGGGACCTAGCTCATAAATGAACTCCAAATCCAAACTTCTTAGACTGTATCGATAACTGAACTTAATCAGTACCCAGCGCCATGCCTCCCTCAGTATTGCCTTGGACCACCTGTCCAAAATACTGCCCCTTGTCAGAAGGAGAACTATAACTCTGACAGCCACTCTGCCATCCATGTCACCTTGGGAGCCTGGAGTGATAACCGTCTCCTAAAAGAGGCTGTCGTTATCACATCCCTAGAACACGCACTTATGTCCTAAAACTGCTTCCGATTGTTTCTCCAGGATTGGATTAATATCAACTTATTGCATCTACTGCAAGAACAACATCTGGTGTGGTACTTGACATCTCATGATTGACTCAATTGCCTAAGCAAGTGATCTGTCAATCATGTGTATCCCTCTCCCCTTTAGTCTGTAAGACACCTTTAGAGAGGGTGACTCCATTACCTGCAGGTGTACTACCGTGCCAGGAGTCGTCCATTCTAAATACTCATAGAATGCTGTCAAGGTACCCAGATTAGGAGACCACCCAAATCTAGATCTAAAACCATAGATCTAGTAACCAGAATGTCTGATATAATATCCAAGTCCTGTGTGGAGAAACCACTGTGTGACAACCAAAGTATAACCGATCGTAGTATAGGAGTTTCCTTTCCTACTCTGTGTATGTCATCCAAATACCATGACATCACACCCTACTACCTTCTTAACAGATCCATCCCTTATTCTGATGAAGTCAAACCTATGACTGTCACATCAGAAACTGATGATCTATCTCCGCTATATCTGCTTTAGTCTATAAATAGACATAAGCTACCTGTCCACCAATGCTTCCGCTGCTCCCACTGACTACGACAACCCTCTGCCAGAGTCATATAGACGTGCACTTCTAAAGCTAGTTTAGAACGACGCTATACTCATCCTCCTGCCGGGTCTCGCAGCCTGGAACAACAGCAATGGCAAGTGTGGGTAAACAAGAACTTCCCTGTCACCGTCCTTGAGGCTACCAGAGCACCTCTCGGGTGCCTGAAGTTACCCACCATATCTGCGGAGTGGCTAATGGAATGTCAAACCAGATTGAATCTTTAGGTTCTTATCAAATCTTCAGTAATCGTTTGCGGTTCTGGAATTACTTCCAGTTCTACCATACTCCCACTACTGTTTTCTGAAAAAATCCATTTTTATTAAAACTGTGGCGAGTCAAGAACAATATCACTATTGATCTTCCAGATGGTAGAAAGTCAACCCTCGTCATAGCCTGGGTCAACCCACAAACAGCCATTACAGAAACGTGCCTTGAGTTGTCCAGTGTCTGGTTTTAAGCATAAGCCGGGCAACTCCCCGTACCTTAACAATGTCAAGATATGAACTGTTCTATATCCAATATAGAAACAGAGGCACTGATTTAATTGAACCAGATTCAAATCATGCAGCTGTCTCCAGTGCATGTCAACTAAATGGAAGGAGGCCGATCAGCGTTACTCAACTTAGGAATGTTTCCAATTATGAGTAACCTGAAAGAGAAGCTAGTTCTCTTAATCATTACTATCAACTGAACACCATACACAAGTATCTACATCTTCGATCACTTTGAAGAATCCCGATACTTGCTACACCTGGTTCTCTACTCTATTCAAATACCTATAACTCCTCAAAACTTAGACCCTGTGTTCCTCCGAAACACATGTCTAAGAACTAGAGAAGTTAAAAGTAAACAGAATATAGTATGAGGACCAACCCCTCTGTCCTAATGGACACTGGACAACATACAATACTCTGTATAAGTCCGCTGAGTCTAACAACTCTTTCACTGTGCGTCGTAGGTTGAAAACTGTACTTATGGTTAAGAAGAATTACACCGCTGTTTAATGCTCCTTACCTAACCATCCACTGATATAGGTAAATGTCATCGACATAATATCAAAAGGTATATCTCACTCTATGAAAATAGACGTACAGATATATCAATTTGAAATTGGTGCACAACAGCGGATATTCAAAACCAAATATTTGCCGACCGGCAAACAGCCCAGATGATCTCCTCAAATATCACCGATTACAACGAATCCCGATATAATGAGGATGATCACCCTATTCCCAATAACTTACTCCCACTCATCATCTGTAAAACCATACAGATGTGAGAATCATACCTGGCAAATACATACCCTGGAGTAAGTATCTAATCGGGAAATCAGTTTTCTTTTAACATTACACAGTGAAACTGAAACATTGAAATGTTACGGTGGGGTATTCCGGTATTCTTAGTAATGCCTCTTCCATTATCCAGATTCACAACTGTAACTGTATATCTCTTTGCCATCTGTCCAAATCCCTTTATATGTCTTTAGTCATCACCGTCTGCACACCCCTTTAGGCCAAATGGTTTTCTTCCTTCCCTACCGTTCGGCACCAGCCTATGGTTTGGAAGAAGACTATCCAATAAGCATAAAAGGTGTACTGTCCTAATCCTAGGAGCACTCGCAATGCGAGAGAAGGTGAGGATAAAAGACAACCGAATAAACCTTATTTCTCCTGGACCAGAATCCATCCCCGAACTGGAACAAGTTCCTTTCGAGTTCGTATATAACCATACGATGGAGTATCCAATAAACTGTGGATCTTCGTAGTGATACGGAGTGTCCTGGAGAAATACAAAGGTGATTTAGGATTGGCGAAGAAATACTTGGTTTGGTCGTGAATAGCAGTCGCAATTTACTTTGCCCTCTTACTAATCCCTTGCTTTGTCTTAACTTAATACCTTCTGCACACCATCGTTAAGCTAATTGGTTTCCTTCATTCCCTACCGGTCGGCACCAGCCTAAGGTTTGGAAGAAGACTATCCAATTTGCGTAATAGGCGTACTATCTCCTAAACCAAGGAGTACTCGCAATGAGAGAAGGTGAAAAGAAAAGACAACTGAATAATCCTATTCGTTTTCTCCAGAACCAGAAACCATCCTCGAAGTCCTTCGAGCTCGTATATAACCATACGATGGTTTTGTCCAATGGAAGTGGACGTTCGTAGTAATACGGGGTGTCCTGGAGAAAAGAGTAAAAGTAGGAGTGGCAATGAGGTCTGCAACTCTGACAATCCAAAAGCCAGTGTTAAGAAGGTTCGGTTAACTTGGTCACTGAGTCATAGTCTTAGGGTCGGGTCAATGGTCGCTGCCAAAGAGAGAGAGAAAAGAAACACTCAGCGTGCACTCTAACCTAGATCAGAATGGTTATCACTTTGTCTAATCTGGAAACCTCCCACTGTACCGTCAAATTCTCCTACAAACCTGAAAGAAGAACTAGTCGGGATCACCCGAGGAGTAAACCAACTCATCAGTGGGAATCGGGATCCAACTATCATCGCATGATAACGTGACGGAATCCACTCACGTCACCACACTCCAGAAGGTATGCGCATGTCTGGCAAGTTTCAGTTCTTTTGAAACTCCCGATGTGATTTTTACCCCTAGGACCCAAGTGACCTTGACAATGCCAACATATCAAAGAGTCCTAGTCAAGTTCAACCCGTCATTATCTTGATTGCGTTAAACCCACCCGTACGAGTCCTTGACAATGCCAACATAACCGTACGACTGTCCTAACCAATCCACTTATCCAAGCGACAGAAAAATATTACACAGCTACCGAACACTACGCCTCGGCAATGCACGACATACGTAGCACGAATACTAAGCAATACTAATCTGAAATGACGGAGGGCTACGGATGGTTTTTGGCGAAAAACCTTTTACCGTAAAGAACTTGATATCGTTGAAGGAACTGGATATCTTTTTATAAAAATATAGTGACGAAAATCCTTTGCTAAAGAGGTCACTCCCGGTGAAGGGATCTCGGCTCTTTCCCCGTAGAATGAGGTGCAGGATATTCCAACTGAATACCACGATGCAAAGCAAAAAGTAATCGGCTATAGTGAAGTTAATGCCCTGACGCAAACATCTGTCCAAGGGGTCACTCCCGGTGAAGGGATCTCGGCCCTTGCCTCGTCGACTGAGGAGCAGGATATTCCAAATGAATACCACGATGCAAAACAAAAGTGAACGTCCTTGCAATAACAGCTTTTTGAAAAAAAGTTCCAACAACATCAGAATAGGTTTGTTTATCTTGCATTGATCTGAATCAACGCAGTCCCATCAAATGATCACACCACAAAGAACGAAAATATACTGATGTACGTATATACCATCCGCATTCGCCACTGGGTCCCGTCATCACCCGTTAGGTTACTTAACTAACGACAGAGCGGGGACTGGACTAGCGCGGATGCAAAACATATACAACATCTACTAATATATATACCAATATATTATATTCGCTCAAGGCGTGAAAAGAATGCAACATCACAGAAATATACAGCATCACAGAACAATACAGATATCTGGAAGCCCCGGGTTTCACAGAGCCGCTGCTGAAACCCGACGTTCCCCTGGTCGTGTGGATAGCCTGTGCAATGAAATCCTAGACCCCTACGGGCGCGGCAAGTCACCCGCCAAAACCTGAAGCGAGGCAGCCCCCTTCAGCTCCGTGAATGGACCACCCAGCACTTCATGGAATCCGGTAACTTGGGCACCCCTCCTGGGTCAAACTGTACCCCCTACGAGTGCGGCGAATAGCCCGCCAATTCTAGAGTGAAGCCCCCTCCGTCTCAATGCCATGAGATGCGGGCCCGTTGCCCTCTAGAACCCGGCTATCCGTGCACCCCTCCGCGGGGTAATCCTAGTACAGAAAGTAAAATATACATACAACGGGTACATCGACCGCAACCAGGTCGTGCCCCAAAAGAATAATACAAACAGGCAGTGACGGCAGTCCACATGTCGGACGCTCGCCCCGCAATATCAAATGTACATAATACAACAAAACTGTACTAACATTGCATCCAGGCTATCCCCCACGACCGATCCGCAACATCACAGCATAAACATAGAACATCAACGTGAAAGTCACGTTCGCAAATCCGTCTAACCGGGCTATAGCAGTTAGACGGGATTTACCGATCAAGTGACATTCACGGTCGCAGATATAATGTAAATACTGTGAAATAATGTGTTTAAAATATCCGATCGATCAAATAATTAACAAGTGGGCCCCAAAGCAATACTTTAGCACTCACAGAAATTCTGGGCCCAAATTTAATATTCCAAAATCCACAAAATCAGCCCATAAGCCCACTGGAAAAATTGGACACAGTGAGGACACTAGAGTGCGGCGGAACCGCGGCCCAAGGGGGGGTTTGGCTGCGGTTCCGCGCTTCCATGTTCGACTGACTGCGTCGAATTTTTACATAGGTCTTAGAATTTGCAGTACATTAGTTTTATACAACCTGAAAAATTTTTAGACACCAAAAATTTTCAACAGAAAACTGATGTGAACGAAAATGTAGTTTTTGGAATTTTGGTCGATCGGATAAGCAAAACACATTAGAACAAGCTAGGCTAGGTTAATGGCGTGGCTCTGATACCATGTTGCGCCACGGCAGCGCCCCGGCCGTCTTACCGAGGCCAAAATGCGGAATCAAAATTTTTCCTTACTCGGAAACCGGCGCTACCGCGGACAATGAAAACCCGGATCGTTAACCATTAACCTAATGCTAGCAAACAAGAGATGGGAAGAGAAGTATACCGAGTGATCCGAGTCCTCCGGTCTTCTCGTCGTCGTCCCGATCTCCCGCGGAAAGTCTTGTCTGCACATCGTCGCCTCCTCGCCGGAAGGGCACCACATCGCCTGCGTCTTTTACGGGCTCCCGCCTCAATACCGAGGCAACTCGGGCATGAAGCCGGCAACTCGACATGCTCAAGATATGCTGTAGAATGTGTAGTGTAGAGCCTATATCTCATTTGGGGTTTGTTGCCATTTGAAGATGATGGAGGAAATGAGATAAGAAAAATGGTGCTTGCATTTTTCTAGCATGAAATGAGATCAAGAAATGAAACTCTCAAGAATGAAAACTCTCATCTTTTTCTTTCTCTCAACCATTTTCATCAAGTGAGAAGAATTTGGTGGAGGAATGAATATGAAGCATGAAGGGAGGTGAGTGTAGTGTAAAGCAAGTGGTGACCACATCAAAACATCATGATAACAAAACTCAAATCAATTCCTAATCAACTCTAATCAACATAAATGAAAAAGGTTGATGCAAAAGGAATCTCATCATGATGCCACACAATTACAAAGGACCCCCTCCACAAATGTTATTTGCAAACTTGCAAATAACCCCCTCCATCGGAAAAGTCCGGCCGGGAAAGAACAAAGGAAAACCGGCCGGAACGGAATGCAAACTGGCAACTCCAGAAAACTGGTCCCGTAATAAATTACAGGAAAACCCCGATACTGTGCATACACACCCGCATCTGTATTCCGTCCGGATACAAATGCAAAGAGACAAAATCTACACTGTACTAAACTAGGACCGGCTTAAGCCAAAGCCGGCTAGTAATATCCGTTCGATCCTGATCCGTGCAATACCGCACGTATCAGATCGAACCCTGCCATATAACTATATGGCCACTAGTACAAAACTGTCTGATCCTGATCTGTGCAATACCGCACGTATCTGATCGGACCCTGCCATATCTCCATACGGCCTTTACAGCGTTTCGCCCGAAAGCTTGAGTAACTGAAAGTGTGGTGGACTCTAAAGACTCGTCAATACTATGGCTGTGGATTTAACCACTAGCACGTCAGAGGTATTAGCCAATACGTGACGGGCCACTAGCTATTGACCAAAAGGGATGTCGATGAGCAAACTCATCCTGACACCCTACTGAGCCTGTCAGTGACAATATCCGTACAGTCCGGTCCGTTCGTCTATGAGCATCGCATGGCGGGCCTAGGGGGTTGGTAAAAGTCAGACCCCCAAAAGCGGTACAAGTCGTGTCGGAGCATAGCCCAGAACACCCTGAGATACTACTGGAATACCTACCAGTAAATCTCCTGCCTCGGCCGAGGGCTTTGTGTAATGGCTCTCCTAGACACAGCGCGACCTCACCCCCAATACCGGGAGAGACGAACCCCTGCAGATACGCTCACTGCCTCCATGTTGCTCGGGACTGTACCCAACTAAAACCTGTTTGCACGACTCCTTTAAGCCGTGGTAGGGTAGTAATCTAAGCACAGTGGGAACTCACACGAGACAAATGACGATCTCAGGTCGATGAACTAACCTGTACACATGTCACCAGGGAACTGCTATCTGACGTCAGGTATAAGACCAACTAGCATGTTCCCGGCGAGTCCTGTCCGGTGTACTCATAACCCAATGAGCACCTGTATACATCTTAGGTGAACCAACTGACACCAGTGGCTTATGAGACCGGCCACCGCCCCTCGTCGGGGTCTCGACTGTATACACTAGTCTACACTGGAGAATCGATGCCCTGTCTCGAAACTCCCACGACTAGGGACCTTTTAAGGATGTGCTTATAGACCACCAGCTCTCACGTATATGATCGCCATCATACTGCTGGCAGTCAAGCAAGAATCCTAGGGGCTCTATCAGCGTGTAATAGTGACCTGTAAGGTCACCTGAAGCAGTATACGATGATAAAGGTAATCCAGATAGCATACTATCATCTCGAGTAAGACTGTCCTAACAGGATAGGTCCTCCCTCAATCATTGCAATCACGTGCCTGTGATCCAATAATTGACTCTGAGGGCACTATCTCCAACACGTTGTGCCATAGCCTTTTGCAGGTCCGCTCCGTCAGTACAGTAGCGGCGGGTGCGCTTGCTTCTTTTGCCTCCTTTGCCTGGACTCGAGGTTTTGCTCTTAGGTGGGTTATGTTACTATTTTTGTACCACCTTGTATATTCTTTGTATCTAGTGCACTCCATCTACTGTATCTACCAGTATTGTTGTATATTGACCTAGAGATGAGACTGTGAGGTTTGTGGACTTTTATGCTGCATTTTGGGGTCGAGCTCACTTGAGTCGACATGCTGTTTTTCTTATGCTTCATTATGATTATTTTTTGCATGCTGTCGTTTTATATTGCGTGGGATTTGTGACCGCCTTGTGGCGAAGAGCTAGCTCCCGCTTGGGGATGCCCTATTTTGTTGGATTCATATATATTTTTGTTGTACCCAGTTTGGGGGCCAGTATTTACAAAGGAGACTCTGCCGAAATTTTCGGAAAAATTGGTATTGTTTTTAAAAAGGGTTTTACATGACTTATTTGATAAACTCGCTTTCAATTGATTGGGTTTTCTTCACTCTTTTGCTTAATTGGTTTTGTTTTCTGGGCTTTGGCTTACTTATTTTACGGACGTCTTTAGACGTTTCGTAAACTTAAGTGCCAGTCACGTTCCGTACCCTGCGGGTCGTGACAAAGTTGGTATCAGAGCGATATGTTTTACCTTTTTGAGTGTAGGATGACCCTTGGTAGATGGAGTAAGTGACTTAAGCAGGGTAACGTAGCGTGCGTATGTCCGCGGCATACTTACGATACGGTACTCCGCCTAAGTGACTTTAGGATATACTTCCTTGAAAATTCCTTCTTCAATTCCGTGTATCCTATGATCCTATTGCACTGTTCTTACTGTCCGTTTTCCTGTAACAGCCACTATGCCGCCGAAGGCTACGAGGGCACAGAGGGCTGCCGCCAGAGACGAGATTCGAGCTGGCTCGTCCGAGACTAGGACTGAGCAGGGTGGTATGCCTACGCCGCAGGGACAGACCGATCCAACTTCCCCAAGCCGTATGGATAGGCTCGAGACCGGTATGGAGGAGTTGCGACAGATGATGGGAGGCATGCAGGACCTATGTCAGATGGTAGGATCCCTAGTTGCAGCCAGTCGTACACCGAGGCCGGATGACGTACCTACTACATCACAGACAACCATGATACCTGCTCCTACTACTACCACCGTGGCCATTCCGGTTTCACTACAAGATTTCATGAGGCTGAGACCTCCAGTATTCACCGGCACCGAGGCAGCGGAGGACCCACAGACGTTCCTTGACAGTTTAGCCAGGATCTGCCGTTCGCTGAGATGTTTGGATGATCGATGGGTAGAGCTTGCGAGTTTCCGACTAGAGGGTCTCGCGCAGACATGGTGGGAGTCAGTCTTGAGAGGTCGAGCTGCAGGTCTGCCGCCTATGACTTGGGCCGAGTTTACAGCGGTCTTTCTAGCCCGTTTCCTTCCAGAGAGCGTTCGTGACGCCAGAGCTCGTAGCTTCGAGGCCTTAGTCAAGACACCTGGGATGACGGTGTCTGAGTATGACGTCCAGTTTACGCAGTTATCCCGATATGCTCAGTATTTGGTGGATACCGAGGAGAAGATGGTGAAGAGGTTCGTACAGGGACTGGATGCCCAGCTATATCTTGCCATTGGCGCCCAGCACTACGACACTTATTCAGCTGCTATGGATATGGCATTGCGGATGGAGGCACGCATATCACGGACTTCGGCCGTTTCTGGGCCGAAGAGGATTCGCACCGATGTACCGTCTCAGAGGCAGCGTGTCAGATTCTTTCCGAGAGATAGGCCTGGCAGAGGATTTGGGCGGGGACAGTTATATGGTTCTTATCCCCAGGGGAAGCAGCCGTCGCCAGGGTGTTTTGGGTGCGGGAGTTTGCACCATCTTGTCAGAGACTGTCCGGCGAGACGACAGGGAGCCGCGACAGTTCCGCATGTGACCCTACCACCATCACCACCCCCTCCTCAGAGAGCCCTACTTCCTACCACCGGCGATGCTCCACGCCAGTTAGGTGCACCCAGAGGCCGTGGACGCGGCGGTCCTGTTCAGAGAGGACGAGGAGGCAGAGGCCGAGGTCGAGGTCAGCCCGCTATCGGTGGAGGACAGGCCCGAGTTTTTGCTTTGACACCGCAGGATGCGCAGGCATCCAATGCCGTTGTGACAGGTACCTTGCCAGTTTGTTCTTTCGACGCCCGGGTATTATTCGACCCAGGTTTCACACATTCGTACGTCTCTACACACTTTGCACCGATGTTGGGCCGTGAGTCGTCGTCGTTAGATCATCCGCTTGTTGTTGTTACTCCGGTAGGCGAGTCGTTTGTCGCTCGTTTTGTTTTTCGATTGTGTTCCGTTCGTATCGGGGAGAGGGATTCATCGGTTGATTTGATTCTCCTTGATATGTTGGACTTTGATGTGCTTCTGGGCATGGATTGGTTAGCCACTTGTTATGCTTCGGTTGACTGCCGTGAGAAGGCAGTCATATTTAGCTTTCCGGGAGAGCCAGTCTTTGTTATTCAGGGAGACCGTAGTGTCACCCTTCCCAGCTTAATTTCGTCTCTTCGCGCTGGTCAGCTCTTGCGGAAGGGATGTCAGGGATTCTTAGCGTTTATTTGTGATACTCGAGCTGCAGAGGTTCCGTTGGACCGGGTCCCGGTTGTTTGTGAGTTCCCTGATGTTTTCCCTGATGAGCTACCTGGGCTACCACCTGAGCGCGATGTTGAGCTCTGCATCGATTTGATTCCCGGCTCAAGGCCTATTTCCATACCGCCTTATCGGATGGCCCCGGCAGAGCTTCGAGAGCTGAAGGATTAGTTGCAGGATTTGTTAGATAAGGGGCTTATTCGACCTAGTGTTTCTCCGTGGGGTGCTCCGGTCCTGTTTGTCAAGAAGAAGGATGGAAGTTTGCGCTTATGTATCGACTACCGCCAGCTGAACAAAGTTACCGTTCGGAACAGATATCCGTTGTCGCGCATTGATGATTTGTTCGACCAGCTTCAGGGTGCGGGGTATTTTTCGAGGATCGACTTGCGATCAGGATACCATCAGCTGCGAGTTCGACAGGAGGATATACCGAGGACAGCTTTCCGCATGCGCTACGGCCACTACGAGTTTTTGGTGATGTCGTTCGGACTCACCAACGCCCCAGCAGCATTCATGGATTTGATGAACCGTACATTCAGGCCGTATCTTGACTTGTTCATCATCGTGTTTATCGACGATATCTTGGTGTACTCCCGGAGCAGAGAGGAGCACGAGCAGCACTTGCGGATTACGTTACAGACTCTGAGGGAGCACCAGCTGTTCGCGAAGTTCTCCAAGTGTGCATTCTGGCTGGACAGCGTCGGATTCTTGGGTCACGTGGTTACGAGAGACGGCATTTGTGTGGACCCGAAGAAGATTGAGGCTGTTCAGTAGTGGCCCCGACCTACATCGGTTACTGGGATCCGTAGTTTTCTAGGCCTGGCGGGCTACTACAGGGGTTTTGTTCAGGACTTCTCCCGTATAGCTGCACCGTTGACCGGTTTGACCCGGAAGGGAGTTCCTTTCGTCTGGACAGAGGAGTGCGAGCGCAGTTTTCAGCAGCTACGGACTTGTTTGACTACGGCGCCGGTATTATCTTTGCCTTCGGGATCAGGCGGATTTGTTGTCTACTGTGATGCTTCGCGAGTGGGATTAGGATGCGTATTGATGCAGCATGGCCGGGTGATCGCTTATGCTTCTCGGCAGTTGAAGAAGCATGAACAGAACTACCCCACTCATGATTTGGAGATGGCTGCAGTGGTCTTTGCACTGAAGATTTAGCGACATTACCTATACGGCGAGTCGTGTCAGATATTCACCGATCACAAGAGCTTAAAGTACATATTTCAGCAGCGAGACTTGAACCTCAGACAGCGTCGTTGGATGGAGTTGGTGAAAGACTACGACTGCGAGATCTTATATCACCCCGGCAAGACGAATGTGGTGGCAGATGCGTTGAGTAGGAGGCCCGGGGGTAGTCTATCCTTTTTGCGCGCAGTGCAGAGGCAGTCGTCAGCAGATTGGCAGATGTTATGCGACAGCCGAGTTGAGTTCGAGTTCACTCAGACAGGGGGACAGCTCGCGCATGTTCGTGCACGCCCACAGTTGCTTGACCGTATATATGAGGCACAGTGCAGTGACGACCGTTGCTCAGAGATCGTGGCACAGATGGGACAGGGCAGATTTTCCGAGTTCGTGATTGACGATCAGGGGATTTTACGATATGGATCTAGACTGTGCGTACCAGATGCTGATGGATTGCGGCGCGACATTCCTGAGGAGGCACACCGATCAGTGTATAGTGTCCACCCCGGTTCCACCAAGATGTACCATGATATGAGAGAGACCTACTGGTGGGACGGGATGAAGAGGGACATTGCGGAGTTCGTTTCGAGATGCCTGACTTGTCAGCAAGTCAAGGCCGAGCACCAGAGGCCCGCAGGAGAGCTACAGCCGTTACCCATTCCAGAGTGGAAATGGGAGCAGATTTCGATGGATTTCGTTGTGGGTCTACCCAGGACTAGTCGAGGGTACGACTCCATCTGGGTGATCGTGGATAGATTGACGAAAGCGGCTCACTTCTTACCAGTGAAGACCACTTTCAGCTTCGCTCAGTATGCTCAGCTCTATATTGACGAGATCGTGCGACTACATGGCGTACCGACTTGTATCGTGTCAGATCGAGGCACTCAGTTCACCAGCCGACTTTGGCAGAGACTTCAGGAGGCTTTGGGCACTCGTTTGAGCTTCAGCACAGCGTTTCATCCGCAGACAGACGGACAGTCAGAGCGGACCATTCAGACTCTCGAGGACATGCTCAGAGCGTGCGTTTTAGACTTTGGTGGTAGCTGGGATCATCATTTACCTCTAGTGGAGTTCTCCTACAACAACAGCTTCCAGGATACTATTCAGATGGCACCTTTCGAGGCTTTGTATGGGAGGAGGTGCAGATCGCCCGTCTGTTGGACAGAGCTCAGCGAGAGCAGCATTTTGGGGCCGCAGCTTGTTGAGGAGACGACAGCAAAGATACAGTTGATTCGAGACCGGATGAGGGCAGCTCAGAGCAGACAGAAATCCTATGCAGACAGACGCCGTCGCAGATTAGAGTTCGCAGTTGGTGACCATGTTTTTCTGAAAGTCTCTCCGATGAAGGGCGTGATGCGTTTTGGGCGAAAGGGGAAGCTTAGCCCGAGATTCGTAGGTCCATTCGAGATCCTCGAGCGTGTCGGCGCAGTTGCATATCGTTTGGCCCTTCCACCCAGCTTTCCCGATGTTCACCCCGTCTTCCATGTTTCGATGCTCCGCAAGTACCTTCACGACCCTTCGCATGCGATTCAGCACCCGACAGTCCAGCTAGAGCGCGACCTTTCTTTTGCAGAGCAGCCGGTGGCCATGCTGGATCGGCAGGTGAAGAAGTTGAGATCGAAGATTATACCAACCGTCAAGGTCCTTTGGCGTAGCCCGAGCAGCGAGGAGGTTACCTGGGAGACCGAGGGCGAGATGAGGAAGAAATATCCCCATCTCTTTGAAGGTACGCGTAGCTATATTTTTAAATTCGGGGACCGAATTTCTTTAAGGGGGGAAGATTGTAGCGTCTTGAAAAGTCGTTTTGGTGTTTTCCTGAAAATCGGTGAAAATTCGGTATTTTTCCGAAAACCGTCTTTCTCGTTATTTTGCAGTTTAGGGCTAATTATACCTAAAATGGATAGGTAATTGCTTGATTTTAGTAGCTAATGAGTTACTTATGAAATTCTGGTCGTTTAAAAAATTTTCCCTATTTTTCAATTTTTTAATATTATTTTAAGCCGGTAAGAAAATACATTAAATAAGCGATAAATACAAATTTTTCCGGGCTAATTTTAATCTTTAAAATTATGTTAATTAAAAACTAGTTGTAACATGAATTTTTAGTATTTTTTAACAAATTTTTATGATAGGAAACGAATTTGTTGAATTTTAAGCTAAAACTTGCAATTTTTGACTTGTAGGGGGTCTTTTTGCATAAAATTTCTTTTGTAAAACCCCTCTCTCTCTTCCCTCAGCCCTAGGACAGCCCCACCTTGTTCAGGTCCATAAATTTCTGGCCTCACCTTGTGTTTGTTTCATGTGTTGAATTAGTTGGTTTATGAATTTATTTTAAATATAGTTTGATGAAGTATGGTGCATTGACTTTTGGGAGAGTTGACTCATGACTTTTCCCACACACCCACACCCTCCCCTTACCTCTCCTCTGGCCGAAACCTGCTCTCCCTCCATTTCATCTCTTTTCTTTTCATGTTCTTCAAAATTCTTCATGTTTAATTCAACAAAATTGCAATTTAAAGCTTACAAATTAAACCCATCCTTCATCTTTCTTTTCCTTCACCTCCCTAGCTTGGATCTTGATGCTTGAGGCCATCATTTGGAGCAAATTTATACTTGCTAGATCTCTAATTGAGGTATAATTTTGACCCATTTAAATACTTATGGTTTGATTCCTTGAATGAAATTGTTTTAGTGTTTAATTTCATTTCTAATTTCTAATCTTGTTTTTTTTAAAGTGAATGGTTTGAATTGAATTAGGGTTTAGAAATCCATTATTAGGTTAATTAAATCTAATTTGTTATTTAGTTGTTTTGCTAACCTAATCTAGGAGGTTAACTTGCTATTGGGTTTGAAATTAGTGTTAATTTAAGGATTTTCATATATAGTTTGGATTAAGATTTGCTAGGTTATAAATTCAAGTGATGGTTGTTTATGGAAAATAGGTTTTGAATCTTTGCTAATGTGTTGTAATTATAGTGTTTGTAGATTGCTTGTTGTGTGGTTGGATATTGTGTTGGATTGTGATAACCGTATCGCTAATTTTCGATATTTGCACCAAAATTTCAAGTTTTGTGCTTACTAGGTTTTTATTAAAATTATCTGGTGAATTATTTGTGATACCTTGGGGATGTTTTTAGCATCTCCTATGACGTTTAGGATGCGTGAGTGCGGAGTTTTGAGTAGTCGGGTTTTAGTTTTGCCGGGCGACCAAATCGGCGATTTTTGGCAGTTTTTACGATTTTCGCGTATGTTCCGCGCACCCTGCGCACGTTGTACCTAGCTAGTGAACATTAGTAGTTTCGTTTGGGTTTTGCGTCGTTCTTGATACGTAACCTTATGTTTGGTATTGATGTAAATTCCAGGTTCGGTCGCGGATACGTCAGACGCGGCGCGAAAGGGAAAAGCGGTGATTGGACACAGCTAGCCAGGGATTCCGGTGAGTAGATGTAACATCTATGGGGGACTATCGTTGGATGGCGCAAGCCGCCCGATAGTTTTAGTAACTTACAAGATTCTTAGTGATGTTAGTAATTAGGGGTGAAATACTTATTTGACTATTTGCTGCATCCATGCATTATATTGACATACCTATACGAAACCATTTTATAGGACACCTGCACCATTGCCAGGGTTTTTATATGCAGCACGAGCACTATTCATGCTTACACACACACCCTGGTAATTGCCATGCCACCACACTAGATAACCTTTAAATTTAAACCTTTTACTAATTGATACTTAAACTTGTGCTATTGCCTTTAATTCCTTAAAATGAAACCGTAGGATTGCTATTCATGTGCATGTACTTCATCATATTAATTGTTCATGCTTAATCTATTAAGCACACATCGCAACTTGATTATTGATACCATATGCATTCATTATCATTGATATATGCACTTATGAGGATTTCTTGAGATTTTATGATATTTCTGGATTTCGGGGGAAAGCCGCAAAATTTCTAAACTTATTATATTTTTAAAATATGTAAATTGCGGTTTTCTAGTGATGTAAGTGTCGTCCACCATGAGTTTGCTGTGGTTTTGGAGATCAGTGTCGAGGAGTGGAGGAACCGTCACGGGTACATGGTGGGCCCGGTAAGGTACCCCGAGGCAAGAGGAATGTGGTGTTGACGTTGATCCTGGCAGGGGACGGATTACCTACCGGTGACTGTTTGGGACGGCGGATATCCAGAGGATACCGACCGTGGCCGCTAGATGATGAGATATTGATATTTGAGATGGGTCAGCCGGATGGCTGAGGCCAGAGACACTATGACATGGATTTATGAGATTTGAGACAGCTTTTGGGTGTCGTTGCTGGACACCGGTTCTCGTCGATTCTTTGAGTATTATGCTGGCATTCTAAAAGAGTTTCAAAAACAAAAAGAGATAAATGTTTCTTATATATACCTATTGAGACCTCGGATATTCATGTTGCATACATATTCGTACACTGATGTTGTATACACACCTGCTAGTGCACCCATTCATACCTGTATTTTAGATGCTAGGATGCTTGTGTGCATGCATACGATAGCCTTTGTAGGTGTTATTTATTACTCACGAGTTGGCAACTCACCCCCGTTGTGCCATAGCCTTTTGCAGGTCCGCTCCGTCAGTACAGTAGCGGCGGGTGCGCTTGCTTCTTTTGCCTCCTTTGCCTAGACTCGAGGTTTTGCTCTTAGGTGGGTTATGTTACTATTTTTGTACCACCTTGTATATTCTTTGTATCTAGTGCACTACATCTACTGTATCTACCAGTATTGTTGTATATTGACCTAGAGATGAGACTGTGAGGTTTGTGGACTTTTATGCTGCATTTTGGGGTCGAGCTCACTTGAGTCGACATGCTGTTTTTCTTATGCTTCATTATGATTATTTTTTGCATGCTGTCGTTTTATATTGCGTGGGATTTGAGACCGCCTTATGGCGAAGAGCTAGCTCCCGCTTGGGGATGCCCTATTTTGTTGGATTCATATATATTTTTGTTGTACCCAGTTTGGGGGCCAGTATTTACAAAGGAGACTCTGCCGAAATTTTCGGAAAAATTGGTATTGTTTTTAAAAAGGGTTTTACATAACTTATTTGATAAACTCGCTTTCAATTGATTGGGTTTTCTTCACTCTTTTGCTTAATTGGTTTTGTTTTCTGGGCTTTGGCTTGCTTATTTTACGGACGTCTTTAGACGTTTCGTAAACTTAAGTGCCAGTCACGTTCCGTACCCTGCGGGTCGTGACATTACAGCAGAAGAATCATATGAAATATTGGATATACTAGGACGTCCGTGTTTTCAATACGAGCCAGTATAAAACACGGATTCCACGGTCGCAATGAATTGCCAAACCCACACCCCTAGACCCCTACGAGAGCGGCAAGCAACCCTACCAATTCTAGAGTTAGGAGACCCGGACTCGACTTCTCGAGTTGGTCTCCCACTGGACTCCAGAACCCGGTTACTTGTGCTCTCCTCGTTGGGTCTATCCTAGTGCGGAAAAATAAATAATATACAATGGGTGACATCTTCCGCAACCTGGAAGTGCCCCAATAAAAGAATATTACATACAATAAATTTTACATGAATGAAAATGAAAAACTCTCATCTCACATAAAAACCCCGGCTATTCAAACACGACGATCCAATATAACATATCCAGCAACGCATAACATCACATGTCATCAACGTAAGTAAATGTGCGCATCCCAATTGTCGTTGACATATAGCAACGAAACCGGCGATATCACATATTACACTTACGGTCACAGAAAAGAAAGTGTAAAACTACAATAGTTAGAATCCGCAACCTCTTTAGACATCGCATGCCTAATCAAATGAATCCCTTAGACATCACATGCCTAATAATTATAAACCCCGCATCTCATTATCGAAAACTCTTTTCAATATCAAGTCGGGCAATTCAACAAGATTCCCGACATCCTGATCGAATGCTCGTCGCAAACTTTAGTAGGCGGCCGCACCCCTGATACCGTCGATGAAGTGCACTAAGGTGGAACACCGCTACCGCGAGCACCCGAACGGATGCTTTCGGCGACGGGGTTCTCCTACAGTCACTTGGTCGGGGGTATGGGGTGAGGCTGTCTATTAAGTTTACCCGGCGAGTATCCGCGTACGCTACGTGATTGCGACGGACTTTTGATCACATCAAAATTCCGTGGCAACCGATCAAGTGAGACTAAACTGCTATGTTTATAACATTCATTCAGTTATCTCATAACTTCTTGTGGATTCCAAATATTGTATCACATTCCGGATAAATAGGAAATGTTAAACTTTCCGATCGAACAATCGAATACCCAAGTTTTCCCGATACAGCTCAACACATGAAATAAGTTTAAAAACATTCACTTCATGCCTCGGTACCAACGGTCCAGCCGTAGAAGGGTCAAGCCAACGCCTCACATGTGGCACGCCGTACTGCCCCAAACCCTAAGGTTCTAGCTAGGCTCTGATACCACTGTAGGGTTACTAGGCACACTCAAGAGGTTCCACAAGGCATCAACCATGCCAAACAAAAATTTTACGGTGCCGAGAAACCCTAATATAGATCGTTAACTAGAAGTAAAGGCGAAACAACAAGCAAGCAAACAACTTTGCTAATAAGTGAAAGGGATTACAACCTTTGTAGATCCGGTCCACCACTTCTTTAGCTCCGTGTTGACGTCCCTCCACTGCGATCATCGGATCCTGGACTCTAGAAATGGTTTCGTCGGAGAAATGATCGGGCTAGGTCATTGACTTCGAGGCCGAAGATGATCTACGTCGGGGAGACTCAAACTCAAGCTATTCCTTCACTTGGTCAAAAACTTTGTGAAGAGAACACCCTATACTACATGGCAAGTAGTAGAGAATGAAGAAATAAGAAGTGGGTTCACTTTAGAATTGGATTTCTCACTCTTTTTACCATGGCACCATTGGAGCTCTCAAGCTTTTGTGAGCTTGATGAAGATGAAGAAGAAGAAAAGAATCATATGAATAATATCCAAAGTGAAACTTATCCAAATGAATGATGGCACCATGGTTGAGTTAAGCCCTCATGCTTAACTCATGTAGAGAATTAACCATAGCATAAGGTTAAGGGTTGGGTTAGCTAATATCTTGAACATATGACAAAAGAGTTGACTTTGTCAATGTTCATCAAGCTTCATGAAGCTTGATAACTTTGACCAAAGTCACTCTCTTTTGTTATATGTTAAGGAAAATAGTAAACCCTAATCTAACCTTGATATGGTTCATGTCTCATACACACAACCTGTTTGTATCATCAAGCACGATACAAACATGTACACTTGCATATATCACATATAAACAATGTACACTTTCAAGTGAGAAAATAAATCTTAAGTGAACCAATACTAGTTAATGTAAAGTAATATATCAAATATATAATTATACATTAAATCATTAAATCAACACTTGATTTAACGATCCGGTCATATCGCATATAACCGACTAATATCAATAGTAACAACTTATCGAATCAACACTTGATCCGATAATCCGGCTATATCGCATACAACCGATCAATGTCACAAATTGTGAGAAAAGAATACAGTATCACATACTGTTATTATTCTCGGTCCCGCACATATCTCATATGCGCTCCTATTTCGTTTCGCTTGAGCCAGGAAACCCCTGTGTAGGACTCTAAAGACTCGTCAATACGCCGGCAGCAGGTGATGATCATATCAAACACCCACAAGCCGCAAGCGGTCTGCTAAACGTAACGGCCACCCGGGTATTGAGCGATCAGAAGATCAACGAGCAAGCCCACTCACACTCCAGTGAATCCAACGAGTAACACTACCGTACAGTCCGGTCTGTTCGTCTGATATGTCGCATATCTCGTCTAGGGGTGGTAAACGTCAGACCCCAATAACTCGATAAGTCGTGTCGATATGAGGCTCCTAACGGGTCGAGAAACTACTAGTAACACTTACCAGTACATCCCTAAATCTGCCTTGGCCAAGGACTTCCTGTTATAGCCAATCGAGCACTGCGCAACATCAACTCCCTATACCGGGAGAGACGAAACCCCTCCTATCGCTCATTGCCTCCATGTGATTCGGGACTGTACCCAAAAGCCACCTTTTTGCACGCCCTCTTGGACGTGGTATGATGGAAATCAAAGCACAGTGGGAATCACACAAGACTCTATGACGATCTCGGGTCTACAGACTAACCTGCACCAGTGTCACCAGACAATTGCCATCTAACGTAAGGTATAATACTATCTGGGAGTTCTCGGCGAGTCCGTCCAGTGTACCCAGTCTCTACTGAGCACCCGTATATCATCTCTGATGTCAAACACCGATGGATATGGGATCATCCATCGCCCATCTATATGGGTCGAGAAGCTATACGCTAGTCTACTCTGGTATATCGATGCCCCGTCTCGATACACCCACGACTAGGGACTTTGAAGGATGTACTTATGGACTACCATGTCCCCACTAGTATGATCCGCATCATAGTCCAGGTAGTCAAGTACACATCCTAAGGTCTTTACCAACATGTAACAGAGAGACAATCAGTGTACACGTTAAGGTAAAGAGTAACCAGATAGCATACTATCATATCGAGCAAGAAAGTCATCCCTATATATGTCCAAGCATCCACTACAATATACATCCTATGTATAGTAATGGCCTCTAGGGCATACATATAACTAACAGTTCTTTTGTATGGAGAAATATGGCATCAAGATCCATATCCTCGTGCCTCCTCTGATGTTCATTGTTCATCGAGGCAAGCACGATGCACTTGGCCTTCGCGCAATCATACTCCCAGGTTTTGCGGATTTCCTTATCTGCATTACTGGATTTAGGACCTGGGACAGCAGGTGCCTTAGCGGTGAGGACGTACCCCAATTTGTCATAGGTCAAAGCCATTTTGACATTCCGCAGCCAATCTTTATAGTTTGGCCCTGTCAGTATATTTTTCTCTAAAAGTAACTAAAGTCCAGTCATTTTCAGGGTCGCTGCAATTAGGAGAGAGAGAAGAAAACTCTTTAGCATGATGCTCTTGCAAGTTTAGAGTGGTTTTTAATTTATCTAAACTGGATGGCTCCCACTGTTTCTCGAATCTTTCCTCAAACCATAAAAGAAGAATTAGCCAGGACTATTCTCATTGTACAATACTTGCTTAACCGTTCATCCAGGCTGGTGTCGGTACTTCGAGGGAGGTTTTCCAACGCTTTCGCGAAGTTCCTTAATTAAATAACCTCTTTTCTCTGGGGGCGTAACCCCGCTGACACCTTTCTTGACACCTACTTGGTTTATAGCATTGATCGTTAAGTGACGAATCTCCTGATGAGTAGCATATACTCACAGTACGATCGGGATCCAAATATCATCGTATGATAATGTTGAAGGAATCCTACCAACATTCATCAAACTCCAAATGGTATGCATCTCTTTGCAAATTTCAGTTTCTTTAGAAATTCCCGATATAAATTTTTTCCCCATGCTCTTATGACCTTGGCGTTGGTCAAAATGTCATAAGTCACATATCAAGTTCTACCCATCATTATCTTTTTAATTTGAACTCATCCGTACATATCCTTGACATTGGCCAAAATGATAATACGACTGTCCCAAACTAACTCATCTATCTATGCAACAAATGAATACCCAACAGCTACCAAACACTATGCCTTGGCGTTGGTCAAAATACATAGCTTGAATACTACTGAATACCCAAATGAAATGACGGAGGGCTACGAATGGTTTTGGCGAAACCGTGAATGTAGTGAACTTGATATGACCGAAGGAACCTGATAGCTTTTAAAAGGAGTGGTTAAAGCTCCGCAATTAAAAAATACCATCTATTTTAAAATAACCGGGTGGTTTCTTTTAAATTGTTCCAACGATTCATCTTTTGGTTTATTTTCTTTGCATTATAAATAATGCGTCCCATCATTAACCTATCATTGCAGAAAACAACGAAAATACAACTTCCTCTTATGCCATCCGCATTCGCCACTGGGTCCCGTCATCACCCGTTAGGTTACTTAACTAACGGCAGAGCGGGGGCTGGGCTAGCGCGGGTGTAAAACATAAGTGACGTTTAAATAGCTATCATATATAGATATTGTACATTCGTCAGACGCAATAATAGGCATTCCATATCTCATATGAACCTTATTGGATTTGCAAGCAATCCGCGTTTGTTTAGAGACTGCAACAAAAGACGGATTACACAGTTGTGATGAATAGCCATTACCCCACCCTAGACCCCTACGGGTACGGCAAACTACCCGCCAAATACCCGAAGTGAAGCGGTCTCCCTCAACAACGTGAGTAGGCCACTAAACACTTCAAAATACCCGGTAGTTTGTGCACCCCATCTTGGGTATATCGTAGGAGCAAAAACAGTAAAATGAAATAATACAACGGTGGCTACAACCGCAACTTGGATGTGCCCCGCAAAATAATATTACAACATATTACAATTACATTGAATGAATGAATATAACAACCCATCTCAAACCCCGGCTAATCATCACAACAGTCCAATACAGTTCACAACCACAAACAGTAAAAACCATTACAGAAATGTGCAACCCCCTGCCAACCGACATACTAGCAGTTAGGGGAGGTTTACGAACACATTATACAATCACAAATATAATCATATTAGCAAACATCGTAAAATTTCGATCTAGCCAAACACTTTAGATTCTACTCCAAAACTTCTCTGTGCACCTGAGATCTTAGCAGAAAATAAAATATCCCAGAAATATCACTGTTAACACATAAAAGTTACTGAAGAAATTTGGGCTGACTCGTCCCCAACTCGGCTGCGGATCCGTGGTGGATCGCATGGATCCGCCGCGGTTCCGCGGTGAGTTAGCCGAGTCACAAGTCCAAATTTCTGCAGTAGCCCTATTATTCCCTGCTTGTTATTCTGCAGGTCCCTGAAAAAAATTTAGGGCCTATTTTAAATTCGACAGAAACTGTATTAAATCGATGATTCTTCCGGTTCTTTTTGCGTTCGAAATTCTTACGACTTTGCTAATGAGTTAATTATTGTTTAGCGAGGCTCTGATACCACTGTAAGTCGATGTACAACACCCCACGACTTGCGGGGAGACGAAAAATTGAAAAACGATCTTGTTCTTTGCGTAAACATCGACTAACCGAGAATCTTTGCTAAACTATAACTAACAATTAACAACTACTATGAAAAGTGATTATACCTAATGAATCGTATCCTTCGTCTTTTCGTTCTCTACGTCCTCTCCGGCCTTCTCTATGTAGTAGACGATCCACCCGAGAGCTTTACTTCATGCTTCACCTCTAACTTGAGGTAACTAGGTTTCTTAAAGTGCTAATCTAAGTAACCTAGGTGATATAGAGAAGGGTTATGGATTAAGTAGTCTAATCTAATCCTTGGTCTCAACACATTAGAGGGGAGGATTAGGGTTTGAAGAGAGAGAGCTTGAGGAGAGAGAAAGTGAGCAAGAGAATGGAATGAGATAATGATCTCTCATGATATATATGAAGCATTATCATTATCAAGATAAATCAAATAAATGATTTAACAACCATGCTTCATAAATATAAATGAGTGATTCATCTCCATGAGTTATTAAGCATTTATGATGCATTAATGACAAGGATGAATCACACAAATGAGTCACTAATCCCATTTAATACTTATGCCACCTAAACCCCCAAGTCACCAACCTTCTAGAAGCTTCTCGCGAAATTACGAGAACGCCCCTCCTATCCGTGAAAACACGGAAAAACTTTAGACAGTATAAATCCAATAACCGGATACTAGAAACTGGCTTAAACCAAAACCGGCTAGTAAAAACTGTCCGGATGTCGTACGTGCGTAAACACACGTATGCGTCCAAACCCTTGTCGTAAAACCATACGACCTCTATATCGTTTCGCCTGGAGTAGGGAAACTCTCTGTGTGGCACTCTAGAAACTCGACTACTACGCTGGCAGTGGGTTTAACCACAGACCGCAAGCGGCACTAGCTGTACGTAACGGTCCCCAGGTAGATGTCGATAAGAAGGTCGATGAGGAAACCCATCCGAACTCCTACTGAGTCTGATGTGACAAACTCCGTACAGTCCGGTCTGTTCGTCTAAGACTATCGCATATCGGGCCTAGGGGGCGGCAAGCGTCAGTCCCCTAATAGCGGTATAAGTCATGTCGGAGCGTAGCCCATTACACCCTGAGAAAACAACTGGAACCTACTAGTAAATCTCGCTTGCCCTGGCCAGGGACTTTGCATAATGGCTCTCTGACACAGCGCGATATCAACTCCCAATACCGGGAGAGACGAATCCTGTCTAACTGTAACTGCCTCCAAGTGCTCGGGACTGCACCCAACTGATACCTGTTTGCACGACTCCTTTGAGCCGTGGTAGGGTAGCAATCTAAGAACAGTGGGACACACTCGAAGCGAAGCAGCAGTGTCAAGTCTGCGGAATATGCTGTACTCATGTCACCTGGGAACTGTTAACTTACGATGGGTATAATACCAACTAACAGTTCCCCGTGAGTCCTGTCCGGTGTACCCGTAACCTAACGAGCACCTGCATACTATCTCCAGTACGACGTACTGACGGCTGTGGGACAGACCATCTCCCCAACTAGGATGAGAAGCGTACACACTAGTCTACTCCGGAGTATCGATGCCCTATCTCGATAATCCTACGACTAGGGACCTGAATAAGGATGTGCTTGTAGACTACCCAGCCCCCGCTCCGCCCCCTCAAAGTTGTTTCCCTGTCTTCAAGTTCGCTTCGCTCTCTTGCCGAATCACAACGCTGGTAGTCAAGCAAGATCCTATGAGCTCTGTCAATACGTATACTTACATATTAAGATAAGAAAACCAAGTAGCATACTACCATATTTAGCAAGACTGTTATATACATGTGAATATCCTAAGCTTCTATTAAGTAATATACAAACTAGTATGATACAATAATGGCCCCTAGGGCATATACACTAACAGTTCTGGGCTACACTCCGACACGACTTGTACCGCTTTTGGGGGTCTGACTTTTACCAACCCTCTAGACCCGCCATGCGATGCTCATAGACGAACGGACCGGACTGTACGGATATTGTCACTAACAGGCTCAGTAGGGTGTCAGGATGAGTTCGCTCATCGACGTCCCTTTTGGTCAATACTTGGTAGCCCGTTACGTATGGCTAATACCTCTGACGTGCTAGTGGTTAAATCCACAACCAAAGTATTGACAAGTCTTTAGAGTCCCCCACAGATCGTTTTCTCAAGTTTCGGGCGAAACGCTGTAGAGGCCGTATGGAGATATGGCAGGGTTCGATCAGATACGTGCGGTATTGCACGGATCATGATCGGACGGATAATACTAGCGGTCTTTGGTTTAAGCCGGATCCTAGTATTGTACTGTGTAGATTTGTCTCATTGCATTTGTATTCGATCGGAATACAAATGCGGGTATGTATATACAGTCGCGGGGTTTTCCTGTAATTTATTACGGGATCAGTTTTATGAAGTTGCCAGTTTGCTTTCCGTTTCGGCCATTTTTCCTTTGTTCTTTCTTTGGCTGAAATTTGGTGGAGGGGGTTATTTGCAATTGTGCATTTTATTATAGAGAATACTTTTGGCACATGATAGCTTCATGATGGTTGTAGCTTCCATTGACTTCATTGGTTCATCATGACTTGATATGATTAGGTGATGGAGTGGAGGTTTGGTTATGGTCATTATTCTTCATGATTATCATTTTCTCTCTCTTGTATTATTGCTTCTCACCCCCTTGACAATTTGCTCCACTCTCTCATTCTTCATAAGATCATGGCCGGCCACACTTGTAGAGGGGCTGTCCAAATTTTTGGGGCATGAGTTTTGGTCTCATTTTGCTTGCAAAAATCCTATAGCTCCATTTTAAAAGCTCATCTCCATCTCCACTAAAACTATGGCAACTTCTAGTAACCCCATCGAGACAAAGCTTTCTACACTTCATCTACAGTATCCTTAGGCACGTCGACTCGCCAACTTCGTGCTCGAGTTGCCTCGGTCCAGAGGTGGGAGCCCGTAAAAGAACCCGGTGATGTGGTGCCCTTCCGACGAGGAGATGAAGACCGGAGATTCCGCGAGGAGATCGGGACGACGACGAGAAGACCGAAGGACACGGATCGCTCAATATATCTCTCTACCCCTTCTCTAGTTAGCTAGGAGTAGGTTAATGGTCCGATCCGGGTTTTAAAGTGCGCGGTAGTGCCGGTTCAAAAGTTAAAGAAAAGTATCGTTTCCGCATTTTGGCCTCGTTCAGACGGCCGGGGCGTTGCCGTGCACTTACAGTTATTACGTACCCTCTATGATATGAAATTTAATATCTGTTTCTTTATTAGATAAAGAAGGATATAACTTAGTAGTAGAGAATAATGTTATGAACATTTACATAAATCAAGTGTTGATTGTGTTTGGTGCGTTATGTAACGGGTTATACGTTCTGGATCAAACACAGTTCTTAACATACAAAACATACACAAGAGGAAAAGTTCAGAAATGAACGAATCCTTCTTGTGGCATTGTAGACTAGGTTATATAAATGTGACACGACTAGCTAAGTTACATAAGGATGGATATTTGAATCCGTTCGAATTATCATCTTATGAAACTTGCAATCATGTCTCAAAGGAAAGATGACCAAAACTCCGTTTACTGGACACGGAGAAAGAGTTACGGAACTCTTGGGACTGATACATAGTGATGTATGCGGTCCCATGTCTACACATGCCAGGAATGGTTCCTCATACTTTATTACATTCACTGACGATCTCTCAAGATACGGACATGTGTTCCTGTTGAAACAAAAGTCTGAAGCTTTTGAGAAATTCAAAGAATATAAGCATGAACTCGAGAACCAGACGGGTAAAAGTATTAAAATCCTACGATCTGATCGGGGAGGAGAATACTTGAGCAATGAGTTCCTGGACTATCTAAAAGAGAATGGGATTCTCTCTCAGCTTACTCCTACGTGTACACCACAGCACAACGATGTATCGGAGCGGAGGAATCGCACCCTATTAGATATGGTGCGCTCTATGATGAGCACCGCTGAGTTACCTATTTCCTTTTGGGGTTATGCGCTTGAGACAGTGGCATACCTATTGAATAGAGTTCCAACCAAATCAGTGCCTACCACTCTATATGAGATATGGGAGGGGAAGAGACCGTGTCTTAATTTTGTTAAGATATGGGGTTGCCCGGCTTATGTTAAAAAGCACAATCTGGACAAGCTCGAGGCAAGGTCAATTCTGTGTAAGTTTGTAGGATATCCCAAGCATTCACGAAAAAATATCTTCTACCACCCAGAGGAACAAAAGGTGTTTGTTTCTCGACATGCCACCTTTTTAGAAAAGGAATTTCTTGCAAAGAAAATTAGTGGCGAGGAGGTAGAACTGGAAGAAGTTCCAGCGATACAAACTACGACAGATGATTTGGTAAAACCAGAGGATTCAATAGCTCCCAACGAACCTAAGCCTCTCCGTCGATCTAGTAGGGTTCCTCATCCACCTGAGAGATACTACAGTTTTCTCGTTGACAGTGGGAGCGAGGATTGCATCATGGAAGATGATGACCCAACTAGCTTCAAGAAGGCCATCACGAATGGGGACTCTGTGAAATGGATGGATGCAATGCGATCTGAGATGTAATCCATGTACACCAACAAAGTATGGACTTTAGAAGTTGCTCCCGAAGGGGTAAAACCCATTGGGAGCAAATGGATCTTTAAGAAGAAACTTGGTGTAGATGGAAAAGTTGAGACTTTCAAAGCTAGACTTGTTGCGAAAGGTTTTCGTCAACGACCAGGTGTGGATTATGATGAAACCTTTTCTTCAGTGGCTATGCTTAAGTCCATCCGGATCCTACTTGCCATCACTGCATACCATGACTATCAAATCTGGCAAATGGATGTTAAGACCGCCTTTCTAAATGGTGATTTAGAAGAGTGCGTGTACATGACTCAGCCAGAGGGCTTCGTGGACAGTGGGAGCAGCGGGAAGGTGTGCAAGCTGCTTAAATCCATCTACGGGTTGAAGCAGGCATCGCGGAGTTGGAACATCTGTTTTGATGTGGTGGTCAAAGAGTTTGACTTCATCAAAAATGTAGATGAACCTTGTATATACAAGAAGGTGGCAGAGATTAAGGTTGTCTTCCTCGTATTGTACGTGGATGACATACTCTTGATAGGAAATGATGTTCCTATGCTGCAATCGGTCAAGCTTTTCTTATAACAAAGATTCTCAATGAAAGATCTAGGTGATGCCTCCTACATCTTGAAGATTAAGATCTATAGAGATAGATCTAAATGGATACTGGGATTGTCCCAATCTAGGTACATTGACACCATACTAAAAAGGTTTAGTATGGAAGAATCCAAGCGTGGGAAGTTACCCATGATCACAGGACTCACACTCTCCAAAGAGATGTCTCCCAAGACTGATTTGGAGAGAGCTCGCATGCAAGGGATACCCTATGCTTTGGCAGTAGGCTCTATCATGTACGCGATGTTATGTACCAGACCCGATATAGCATACTCACTAAGTGTAGTGAGTAGGTATCAAGCAGATCCAGGAGAGAGTCACTGGACAGCTGTGAAGAACATTCTCAAGTACTTAAGAAGGACTAAAGAGATGTTCTTGGTGTATGGTAACGGTGAACTCCAAGTGGATTCCTTTACCGATTCGAGCTTCCAAAGTGATAAGGACGACTCTAAGTCGGTCTCGGGATTTGTCTTTACCCTCAATGGAAGGACGGTTTGTTGGAAGAGTTCCAAGCAGGAAATCATGGCAGACTCGACGATGGAGGCTGAATACATCGCTGCCAACGATGCTGCCAAAGAGTCTGTCTGGATGAAGAAGTTCATAACTGAACTTGGAGTGGTTCCGTCCATTGAGCATCCAATACCTTTGTATTGCGATAAAAATGGAGCAGTGGCCTTAGCCAAGGAACCCAGGTCCCATCAGCGATCCAGGCATATTCTGAGGCGGTATCACCTGATTCGGGAGATAGTTGATCGCCAGAAGATCGAGGTCGGGAGAGTTGACACGAAGGACAACACGGTGGATCCACTCACAAAGGCCATTCCCCAGATACAATTTGAGAGACTCTTCGGGATGTTGGGTATGAGATACTACAACAACTGGCCTTTGTGCAAGTGGGAGATTGTTAGTTATATATATGCCCTAGAGGCCATTATTGTACATGTGATGTATATTATAGTGGATGCTTGGATATATATAGAGAGGACTTTCTTGCTCGACATGATAGTATGCTATCTGGTTGCTCTTTGTCTTAACATGTTGACTTGTATAAGTGATGCTGTCTTGTTCTCACATGTTGATAAAGCCCTTAGGATGTGTACTTGACTACCAGGACTATGATGGAGATCATACTACTGGGGCCAAGGGTAGTCCACAAGTACACCCTATAATTGTTCCTAGTCGAGGGTGTATCGAGACAGGGCATCGATATTCCAAAGTAGACTAGCGTATACGCATCTTGACCCATATGATGGGCGATGGATGATCCCACATCCATTGGTGTTTGACATCAAAGATGGTATACGGGTGCTCAGTGGAGACTAGGTACACTGAACGGACTCGCCGAAAACTCCTAGTTGGTATTATACCTATCGTCAGATAGCAGTTCTCTGGTGACACTGGTGCAGGTTAGTCTTTAGACCCGAGATCTTCATAGAGTCTTGTGTGATTCCCACTGTGCTTTGATTTCCACCTTACTACGTTCAAGAGAATATGCAAAATAGTGGCTTTTGGGTACAGTCCCGAATCAGATGGAGGCAATGAGCGATAGGAGGGGATTCGTCTCTCCCGGTATTGGGGGTTGATGTTGCGCTGTGCTTGATCGGCCATAACAGGAAGTCCCTGGCCAGGACTGATATGGAGATTTACTGATAAGTGTTATCGGTAGTTTCTCGACCCGTTATGAGCCTCATATCGGCATGACTTATCGGTTAATGGGGTCTGACATTTACCACCCCTAGACTAGATATGCGACATATCAGACAAAAAGACCGGACTGTACGGTAGTGTTACTGACAGGATTTTTAGGAGTAAGGGCAGGCTTGCTTGTTGATCTTCTAATCGCTCAATACCCGGGTAGCCGTTACGTCCAACTAGTACCGCTGACAGCTTGTGGGTGCTTAATATGATCATCACCTACTGCCGGCATATTGATGAGTCTTTAGAGTCCTACACAGATGTTTCACTGGCTCAGGCAAAACGAAGTAGGAGCACATATATGATATGTGCGGGACCGAGATTAATACGAGTATGTGATACCGTATTCTATTCTCGCGATTTATGTTATCGGTCGATTATATGAGATATATCCGGGTTATTGAATCAAATGTTGATTCGATAAGTCGATATTGTATTGGTCGGTTATATGAGATATAGCTGAGTTATCGAATCAAGTGTTGATTCGATATGTTGATACAAATAATATTAGTCGGTCATATAAGATATAGCCGGATTATTAAATCAAGTATTGATTTAATGATTTAATGTATAATTATATATTTTATATATTAATTTACATTAACTAATATTAGCTCACTTAAGCATTTCTTTTCCTCACATGTGCACACTTAATATATATGTGATATATATTAATTGTGTTTTCTTTATGTGTCTTGCTTGATGCCATATGCAATATGGGTGTATGAGACTTACACCATGCTAATGATAATATAGGGTTATTTATTTAGAGTAAATCAAATATTAGTTGGAAATTGATCACATGGCATGAAGCTTGGAGATCCATTGACTTAGTCCACTAGTTTTGTCTTGCACTAGAGATTCTTTAACCCAACCATTATCTAAACTCATGGTTAAGTCTCTACATGAGTTATATGAGATATTTCTATCACGACCCGAAATGGCACGTGACTGGCACTTAAATCATGTGAAGTCTATAGGACCCCATCTAATTCAAGTAAGCCAAAAGCCCAGAAATCTAAACCATTTAAAAAGGGAGTGAAGGAAAATTCATTTAAAAGTTAACGTATAATTTTACTTTGAAAGTCATAATAATCATTTTTAAAACAGCAAGTCTTTTCCAAAAATTTCAGCAGAGTTTCCTTTGTAAATACTGGCCCCAAACGGGTACAAACAGGAATATATATGAGTGATGCATAAAGGCATCCCAAAGCGAGAGCTAGCACTTCGCCAATTGGCGGAAACAACCACGCAAGCAATATAATATACAACGCCGAAGGGCGAGGATCAAAACTCAGAAAGAAAACCAACATTCTCAAGAAACCGGAGAAAACCATAATAATACAAGCGCGTGGCTCTAAGGTCGAAAGAATATACAACTGATTTTCTAAGTCTGACCAAATAATACAAGTCTAGTTGATGGAGTTTACTAGATACAACTGAAATAAATGAAAGTACAACGGTGGTCACGATGCAAGTGAACCCACCTATCAAAGCAATCACCCGGAAGGAAGCAGTGTGCCAGCAAAGCCGCCAAGAAAACCTGTACGGCAAAACCTGCAAGAAACTGTGGCACAACGGGGGTGAGTTGCCAACTCGTGAGTAGAAGACATAACCGAGCAGAAATTGCATGTATGACTCTCTCCTAGGTCATACAATAATATCATCATAAAATATAACCCTGAAACATCTAAACATAAGTGTAATATCAGGTGCTCGTGTCAGTGCCTCAGGTAGCAACATGTCACATATTTGATGTACGGATGCACTAAGAATGAAAGCAGAATACATCATGAATGAGAAAACTGTTTTTCTTATCTCAGTGAGATTTTTGTATAAATACCAAAGTGTCATCAATGAAATCAACAGAGAATCCGTGTCAAGCATCGATACAACACATATATCTTTATATCTCAATGTCTCAATATCTCGGGCTCCGGCAATCCGGACTGGCTCCGGGCTCCAGCAATCCGGACCGGCCCATCATCAAATCTCAATATCTCGGGCTCCGGCAATCCGGACTGGCTCATATCATCAAATCTCACAACTACGTCGATATCCGCCGTGTCTCAAATAACCGGTCGGTAGTGCTCCCCTGCCGGGCTCAACGCCATCATCTGCGGCCATCTTGCCCCGGGGTACCGCACCGGGTCTACCATGCACCCGCAGACGGTTCATCCTCCTCTTCGAATCGGGTGTATGATATTGCTCAAGAGCTGAGAAAACTCATGGTGGACATCACAAATATCATATCACGAGAAAACCGTAAATTTCTATTTTTAGAAATGATATTAAGTTTATAAATCCTTGCGGTTTCTCCAAATCCCGAAATCTTATGGAAAATCCGAATCCCATAATCAAGAGTCAATAGACAGTGAATACCGGCATAAAACCCTATAATATTGCATGACAAATGAATATCTACATGCATGGGTATCTAAGTAAAGAATGCAATGTCTAATTCAGCACATGAAAGCAAGCATACTAAAAATATGTTGAAACTACCAGCTAGCAGGTTATACCGATGAGGTAATGTTTTCTAAAGTGTACGTAACATGGCAATTACCGATGATGATGTGTGTGAGCCGGCAAGCAAGTGTTCGTGGACATACGCATCATCAGTAATGGTGCTGGTGTCCTGACAACATGGGTTCATAATAACAAAAGAAAACACATGTATAAGCATACAATGCGATAAGAACAACATGAATATACAAAAAAGGATGTAATAACCGCAACATATAAGAATATACACTTATATATACGAGTCATACAGTTTTGGCATTTGAAATAACACGAATCGTGGTTTTTAGAAAATAGGGGCTACGGTGTTTTTAAGAAAAGGTATGTCCTTTGAAATATCCGTAGTATCCCTCGGGCTGTCTTTAAAATACTCACAATTCGTTAGTTTGAAAATAAGTATGACTCGAGCCCAGTCTAACATCTACCCGATAACTACAGGACTAAACTAAGAGACTAATCGAAAAGGGTAAAGATATCCACCTAAAGTCCGAGTCGATACATCTAGTAGTCGGCGATCCCGCCTCAATAGCGTCACGTACGGTAAAATACATAATACGACATCCTCGAGTCATGAGTGCGGATCAATCATCATATCTATACCTCGTACGGTAAAATCCATCGTACGGCATCCCAAATCGGGGTACGGGACAAATATCTCATATACCTCATTATTCATATGGTATTGTTATTATAATATCATGAACTAAGGGTACTGATACAAGTCTTGTACATTCCAATAAAATCAACATATATCCGCGTGTGTATAAAAACACATCGCCCATCGATCCACTATAATATCATGTCGTATCTCATAACACGACCTAAATCACATAACCGATCTCACGGCATCATGCCCGATCATCTCGACTCATCTCCAAGTACAATATACTATCATCATCATTCGTGTATACGTATACGTATATGTATGTATGTATGTATGTATATATATATATATCAACACATCCACACACACACACACACATATATATATGCATATGAACATATACACCAAAAACGTATCATGTGGGTGCATGTGTGTGTGTATCAACCTATACTCTAGGGTTTCACGGCTAAGAAACTAAATTAAAAACGCATTCTTCCAACTACACTAAATCCAACCCAAAGTCACCTAAAGCATTTCTTGCTAAGTATACACATCTCATAAAACACATATGTATATATATATATATCATAACGCATCATATCCTACGAAATTACGGGGGTACTATACGCCATCCACCCGACTTCCCCCGTAGATATACATCTACTTACCTTTTATCCTTGCTTACCGAAGTTGATGTCGCCATGCTCTTCCCTTGTCGTACGAAATCCACGTGAAGGTACCTACATATATAAACACATAGTATCATAAACAGAATCGCGTACGAAAACCAAAACGGCACACGTATCACACATAGGTTAAAACCTATGGTCTACACATGCAAAAGAACCAAACAACACCCGATATCGACGTACAAACGTCAAGAGACCGAGATAAAACACAATATAAAAAGTTCAAGTCATTAAAAGTCACCAAATCCAAACAGCAACTCAAGAAAATGGTCCCAGATTTTGGTTCAGGTAAAATTGGGCTAAACTAGCAGTACAGTGGGGTTGTATATGAAGTAATTGAGCTACAGAACCAACCTAGACACCATTGCCCATAATTAACCCGGCGACAATACCCTAAATTCCGGCCTGGCCGGCCCTAGCTTCTTGGATTGGGTTCGTACTTGCAGGGTGGTCTCCTAGTGCTCGATCTAGGTCGATGGGGTTGCTAGTTTTTCTTGTAAAGGTTCCAGGTCGTTCTAGATTCCCTGTAGGCATCAAATCATACACAAAACCGACATTTGAAAGTTCCAAACTCAAGTTTGGTTTTGTTTCTGTTTTGGTCTAGGTTTAAACACCAAAGGGGGGGTCCTAGTCACTAATTACACCTTAATTGCACCATCTCAATTTAAATCAAACCCTAATCTCAACTTGGAATTTTCCAAGATCACTAAATCTCACTTAAACAATTTTAAACTAAAATAGAAGTTAAAACTGTAGGGTTCCTAGGCACACTAACGAAGTCTCACGAGTGATCAAACATGGCTAATTTAAATTTTATGAGTGCCGACAAACCCTAACACGGATCGTTAACTAGATAACAAGGCGATGCAAGCAAGTAAACGGAAATGTATCTAAAGGAAAGGGGCTACAACCTTTGTAGATCCGATCCTCCATGTCCTAGGCTCCGTGATGAGGTCCCTCCGCTGTCCAAATCAAATCCATGACTCTAGCATCGGCTTCATCGGAGAAAAGGGCGGACTTGGTCGTCGGTTCGATGCCGAAGATGATCTACGTCGAGGCATCACAAGATCAAGCTCCCACTTCACCAAGTCATGAAACTTGTGAAGAAAACACACTCTACTACTTGTCAAGGGGTAGAGGATGAAGAAATAGGAAGTGGGTAGACTTTAGAATTGGATTTCTCACTCATTTTCACTAGTTGCCATTGATGGTAGCTAGGTTTTCTTTCTTGCTCAAGATGAAGAAGAAGAAGAAAGATATGATAAGTGTTATTCAAAAAAGAAAAATAAATGAATACTTATCATTTGGCAACCATAGTTAGGTGTAGAGAATATACTATGGTTAACTTGAATGGTTAGGGTTAAGGAAGAGACAAGAATGGTGGACATGTTCAAAGCTTCAAGAAGCTTCAAAGAAAAACAAAACTAGCAACCATTCTTTTCTCTTTATCTTTTCTAAAATAAATAAATAAATAGATAACAAAACCCTAATCATTAGTTTAACCATGGCTTAATTCTTTACACTTAACCAAGTAAACATGTATCATCAAACATGATACAATCAAGTGCACAAAAGTATATCACATATACAACTTGCACAATTCAAGTGAGAAAATCCATTTAAAGTGAACCAATACTAGTTAATGCAAAGTAATATATCAAATATATAATTATACATTAAATCATTAAATCAACACTTGATTTAACGATCCGGTCATATCGCATATAACCGACCAGTATCCTATGTATCGGCTTATCGAATCAATCCTTGATTCGATAACTAGGTTATATCGCATATAACCAATCGATGCATTCTTCGCGAGAATAGAGTACGGTATCACATACACGCATTATTCTCGGTCCCGCACATATCTCATATGCGCTCCTATTTCGTTTCGCTTGAGCTAGGAAACCTCTGTGTAGGACTCTAAAGACTCGTCAATACGCCGGCAGCAGATGATGATCATATCAAGCACCCACAAGCCGCAAGCGGTCTGCTAAATGTAACGGCCACCCGGGTATTGAGCGATCAGAAGATCGACGAGCAAGCCCGCTCACACTCCTGTGAATCCAACCAGTAACACTTACCGTATAGTCTGGTCTGTTCGTCTGATATGTCGCATATCTCGCCTAGGGGTGGTAAACGTCAGACCCCAATAGCTCGATAAGTCATGCCGACGTAAGGTCCATAACATTCGTGAAACTACTGATAACTATTACCAGTATATCACTGCAACCCTGGCCAGGGATTTCCTGTTATGGCCAGTCGAGCATAGCACAACATCAACCCCCAATACCGGGAGAGACGAATCCCCTCCTATCGCTCATTGCCTCCATGTGAATCGGGACTGTACCCAAAAACCACCTGTTTGCACAACTCAGTAGAGCAGTGGTAGGGTGGAAATCAAAGCACAGTGGGAGACACACAAGACTCTATGACGATCTCGGGTCAACAGACTAAGCTGTACCAGTGTCACCAGAGAACTGCCATCTGACGTGAGGTATAATACCATCTGGGAGTTCTCGGCGAGTCCGTTCAGTGTACCCAGTCTCCACTGAGCACCCGCATACCATCTCCGATGTCAAACACCAATGGATATGGGATCACCCATCGCCCATCACATGGGTCGAGAAGATATACGCTAGTCTACTCTGGAATATCGATGCCCCGTCTCGATATTCCCACGACTAGGAACAATGAAGGATGTACTCATTGACTACCCAGGCCCCACTAGTACGATCTACATCATAGTCCTGGAAGTCGAGTACACATCCTAAGGGCTTTATCAATATGTAATCAGAGAGACAGAAAGTATACATGTTAAGATAAAGAGCAACCAGATAGCGTACTATCATGTCGAGCAAGAAAGTCCTACCTATATATGTCCCAGCATCCACTACAATATACATCCAATGTACAGTAATGGCCTCTAGGGCATACATATAACTAACAATCTCCCACTTGCACTAGGGCCATCTGTAGCAGTGGTTGCAGTATCTAATACTCAACCATCCCATATGAGTCTCTCTCTGAGAAAAGGCCTTCGTGAGTGGATCCGCTGTGTTGTCCTCTGAGTCTACTCTCCTAACCTCGATCACCCCGGAGATCAACTATCTCCATGATCAGGTGATGCTTCCTCAGAATATGTCTGGGTCACTGATGGGACCAGGGTTCCAGGGCCAAAGCCACACTTCCATTTTCATACAATGGCAGGAACCTAGTTCATCTTATGAACCAATATATACCCAAACTGCCTCTTTGGTAGTATCTTTAATAGTGATGTTACCAGCCTTTATCGTCTAGTTTGCCACGGTATCTAGCTTGGAACTCTTCCAACATACCGTCCCTTTACTGAGGGTAAAGACAATGCCTGTGACTGACATTCAGTCATCGTGATCACCCTGGAACACTTCCAGTGATTCTCCCCAGGATCAACTGATACTATCTCACTATAGTTAGTGAGAATCCTAACATCTATTTAGATCTATCTCATAGATCCAAAACCTAGGATTTAGGAGGTATCACTTTGATCCTATATGGAGAATCTATGTGATAAAAGGAGATCGACCGATCGTAGCATAGGAAACTATTTTCCTATCAAGAGTATGTTGTCCACGTACTCTACGAGGATCATTACCATACTCCATACTACCCTTTTGTACATACAAGGTTCATCTACCATTTTGATGAAGTCAAACTCTTTGACTACCACATCAAAATAGATGTTCCAACTCCGCGATGCCTGCTTTATCCTGTAAAGCAACTTGCACATGTTTCCGCTGCTCCCACTGTTTACGAAGCCCTCTGGCTGTGTACTTATAGACTTTCTATTCTAAATCAGTATTTAGAAAAGCAGTCATGACACCCAACCACCAGATATCCCAGTCATGGTATGTAGCAATGGTAAGTAGGATCTGGATGGACTTAAGTATAGTCCCTGGAAAAGGTTTCATCATTTTCCACTCTTGGTCGATAACGAAAACCTTTAACAAGTCTAGCTTTGAAAGTCTCAACTTTTCCATCTATACCAAGTAATCTTCTCAAGATATACTTGCTCCTGATGGGGATTTAACCCTTCAGATATAGCAACCAAAGTCCATACTTTGTTGGTGTATATGGATTCCATCTCAGATCGGTAAGCATCCAGCCATTCTTACAGAGTCCCTACTCTCGATGGCCTGCTCGAAACTAGTTGGGTCATCATCTCATGATGCATTCCTTGCTCCCACTGTCATCGAGAAACCGAGGTATCTCTCATGCGGATGAGGAACCCTACTAGATCGGCGGAGAGGCTGAGGTTCGTCGGGAACTATAGAATCCTTTGGTTCTGTTAAATCATCAACTGCAGTTTTGTATAGTTGGAACCTTTCCAGTTCTACAGAACTAATCATGCCTCGATCTTGTCCGGATTTTTCTTAAGACATAGGCCGAACAATCCTAAATCTTAACTTACTTAAGAGATAGGTTCTTCCCATACCATATCTCATATGGAGTGGTAGGCACTGATTTGATTCGAACCTAATTCAATAGGTATGCAGCTTCTCAAGCGCATAACTCCCAAAAGGAAATAGGTAACTCAGTAATACTCATCATAGAGCACACTATATCTAATATTGTGCGATTGCTCCGCCCCGATACACCGTTGTGCTGTGGTGTATTCAGATGAGTAACACTGAGAGAGAATCTCATTCTCCTTTAGAATAGTCCAGAAATTCTATGCACAAGTATTCTCCTCCCTGATCTTATCATAGGATATAATACTTAAACCCGGTTATTGGTTCTCTACTTCTAACTTATATTCTGTGAATACCTCAAAAGCTTCGGACTTATGTTTCAACAGAAACATATGACTGAATCTTGAGAGATTATCAGAGAATATAATGAAGTATAAAGAACCAGTCCTGGCATGTGTAGACAGGAGACCTTACATACATCATCATGTATTAGTCCCAAGAGTTCATTAACTCTTTCTCTGTTTCCAATAAACAGGGCTATGGTCATCTTATCTTTGTGACATGACTGGCAAGTTTCACAAGATGTAAATTCAAACTGATTTAAATATGCATCTATAATGTAACTTCAGCCAGTCGGGTCGCATTGATGTGACCTAGTCTACAATGCCTCAAGAAGGATTCGTTCATTTCTGAACTCTTCTTCTTGTGTGTGTTCTGTATACTAGGAACTGTAGTTTGATTTAGAACGTCAATGCTTTTAGATAACGTGCCTGAACCGATCAACTTTTGATATAGGAAATGTTCAAAACATTATCCAACAATACAAAATTATATCCTTTCTTTACTAATAAAGAGACTGATATGATTTTGTATATCAGGTTCGGTATCTAATAGCATTTATTCAGAATCAATGTATTGGTAATACAGGGTGACAGTGACCAACAGACTTGGCTGCAACACTTGCCCCGTTTTCTGTCTCATGAAACTTATCACCCGTTCTCAGTTTTCTACCTTTTTGTAGCCCTATGTAACAGATTACATATCTGGGATCCTGATCCGGTATCAAATACCCAGGATTCAGAGGATACTGAGAAACAGTTCTTTATAATGAACACACCCGAAGGAGATGCATCATATGCACTTTCTTCGTTTGGGCGGCATAGGAAATCTGGTATTCCCCTATTTCCTGCTCTGTCTTATAACAATTATAAGTTGGAGCGGGACCAACGTTCCCCAGCTCAGTATAACAAGCGGGTTCGGTCAATACATCCATATTATTATCTTGATTAAGGCGTGATATGGTCGCTACCTGGAGAGAGAGAGAAGAAAACACTCAGCGTGCGCTCTAGCAAGATCAGATTGGTTATTTATTTTATCTAATCAGGATGGCTCCCACTGTTTTTATCAAATCTTCCTTCAAACCCTAAAAGGAAAGACTAGCCGGGATTAATTACACTCTACAAGTTCGCCAATCTTTCAGCCAGGCCAGTGTCGGTACTTTGAGGGAGGTTCCCCGTGCTTTCGCACGGACCTAATTACAGTAAACCTCGTTTTCCTAGAGGCGTAACCCCGTTGACACCTTTCTAGACACCTACTTGATCGGCTAATTGCAAAGTGCAAAACTCTCCCAGGAGTAACAATTACTCGCAGTGGGTATCGGGATCCAACTATCATATAGAAGGTATGCAATCTCATTGCAAATTTCAACACTTGAAACTCCCGATAAAGGTTTTTACCCCTAGCACCTATGACCTTGGCTAAGGTCAACAAATCATAAGCACTAGTCAAGTTCTACCCGTCATTTCGTGATTAATTAGACCCACCCACATGACCCTTGGCTAAGGTCAACAAAGCCACATGACTGTCCTAACTAATCGCATCATATGCGGTGTAGGAAGACATCACTTAGCTACCGTACACTGTGCCTTGACTATGGTCAACAAACACAGCACGAATACTAAGTACTCTACTTCCTAAAATGACGGAGGGTTGCGAATGGTTTTTATGAAAACCTTTAACGCTTTGAACTTGATCTCGTTGCGGAATCAAATGGTTTTTAAATGGAATGTTTTTGAGGCTTTTCTAGTTTTGCTAAAGGGGTCACTCCCGGTGAAGGGATCGTCGGCCCTTTCCTCGTCGAATGAGGTGCGGGATATATCATATATATCACTGTGCAAAGCGGAAACTATAGAAGCTATCAAAAGACAAACCGAGTGATGTAGCATCTGCCAGTTATTGCTAAAGGAGTCACTCCCGGTGAAGGGATCTCGGTCCTTTCCCTATCGAATAAGGTGCAGGATGTTCTACAAGGAACACCACGATGCAAAGCAAGAACTGTAGCTACCTGTTTTTTATTTTGAAATTCGATTCCACAACATCAATTAGGTTTATTTTCTTTCATTAATCACATTAATGAATATCCCATCATTTAAGTCCACCTAACCATCACAGATAAATATAACGTACGCTTATGCCATCCGCATTCGCATCGATGTCCCCTCGTGCACCGTTAGGTTAGGTAACTAACGGCAGAGCAGGGCAGGGCTAGCGCGGGTGTAAAACATAAGTAAAGTCTATATAATATATCATATATACTATATATTATATCTATCACAGAACATCACATGATCACATCACAGATAACGCAGCAGAAAATACATATGAAATATTGGATATACTAGGACGTCCGTGTTTTCAATACGAGCCAGTATAAAACACGGATTCCACGGTCGTGATGAATAGCCAATCCCACACCCCCTAGACCCCTACGAGAGCGGCAAGCAACCCTACCAATTCTAGGGTTAGGAGACCCGGACTCGACTCCTCGAGATGGTCTCCCTCTGGACCCCAGAACCCGGTTACTTGTGCTCCCCTCCTTGGGTCTATCCTAATGCGGAAAAGTAAATAATATACAATGGGTGACAACTTCCGCAACCTAGAAGTGCCCCAATAAAAGAATATTACATACAAGTTTTTACATGAATGAAAATGAAAAAACACTCATATCACATAAAACCCCCCGGCTATTCAAACACGACGATCCAATATAACATATCCAGCAACACATAACATCACATGTCATCAACGTAAGTAAATATGCGCATCCCAATTGTCGTTGACATATAGCAACGAAACCGGCGACATCACATATTACACTTACGGTCACAGAAAAGAAAGTGTAAAACTACAACAGTTGGAATCCGCAACCACCTCAGACATCGCATGCCTGACCAAATGAATTCTTTAGACATCGCATGCCTAATAATTATAAACCCCGCATTTTAGTCTCATTATCGAAAACACTTTTCAATACCAAGTCGGGCAATTCAACAGGATTTCCGACATTTTGATCGAATGCTCGTCGCAAACTTTAGTAGACGGTCGCACCCCCTATACCGTCGACGAAGTGCACCAAGGCGGAACACCGCTACCGCGAGCACCCAAACGGATGCTTTCGGCGACGGGGTTCTCCTACAGTCACTTGGTCAGGGCTATGGGGTGAGGCTGTCTATTAAGTTTACCCGGTGAGTATCCGCGTACGCTACGTGATTGCGACGGACTTTTGATCACATCAAAACTCCGTGGCAACCGATCAAGTGAGACTAAACTGCTATGTTTATAATATTCATTCCGTTATCTTATAACTATTTGCGAATTTCAATTATTGTATCACATTCCGGATAAATAGAAAATGTTAAACTTTCCGATCGAACAATCGAACACCCAAGTTTTCCCTATACAGCTCAACACATGAAATAAGTTTAAAAAACATTCACTTCGTGCCTCAGTACCAACGGTCCAGCCGTAGAAGGGTCAAGCCAACGCCTCACATGTGGCACGCCGTACTGCCCCAAACCCGAAGGTTCAAAGGGCAGTTCAAGACGGTCACATAATCGAGTTAAGGTTTGTTGTCTTCTAGAGGGACCATCGCGTTACTTGCACTACTTAGAACGTCGTTAAACTACGGAAAAATCCAACAATTGGAAATTTCCCGGCAGGGAAAAAAGTGGGTATTTATATCCGGTCGAACCTTTTAACATATTCCAAAATTATCCGGAAAAACACACAGACAAAATTAGACAATCCGATCGAAACACCGAGTCCCCAATACAACCCAGAAAATTCAACTCTTGAATAAATATTAAAAATTCCCAGGAAAACCAGGCACTGTTAAGTAGGAGTTACTGTGCAAACTTCAACGCATAAAACGACAAACAGGCCGCGGAACCGCCGCACGAGCCATGCACGTGCCGCGGAACCGCGGCGCCTTGATGGAATTAGGGCATCGAAATTTACAGTAACTCTTAGATATTCCTGCTGATATTTCTGCATATTTTTAATTCTCAAAAAACCACGAATTTCAAAAATGTACAGAGAGCACTTTTTGGGTTTGGGTTTTGATTCGATCGGACTTCTAATTCCGTCTACGCATCGCCTAAGGCTCTAGCTAGGTTCTGATACCAATGTAGGGTTCCTAGGCACACTAACGAAGTCTCACGAGTGATCAAATATGGCTAATTTAAATTTTATGAGTGCCGACAAACCCTAACACGGATCGTTAACTAGATAACAAGGCGATGCAAGCAAGTAAACGGAAATGTATCTAAAGGAAAGGGGCTACAACCTTTGTAGATCCGATCCTCCACGTCCTAGGCTCCGTGATGAGGTCCCTCCGCTGTCCAAATCAAATCCATGACTCTAGCATCGGCTTCATCGGAGAAAAGGGCGGACTTGGTCGTCGGTTCGATGCCGAAGATGATCTACGTCGAGGCATCACAAGATCAAGCTCCCACTTCACCAAGTCATGAAACTTGTGAAGAAAACACACTCTACTACTTGTCAAGGGGTAGAGGATGAAGAAATAGGAAGTGGGTAGACTTTAGAATTGGATTTCTCACTCATTTTCACTAGTTGCCATTGATGGTAGCTAGGTTTTCTTTCTTGCTCAAGATGAAGAAGAAGAAGAAAGATATGATAAGTGTTATTCAAAAAAGAAAAATAAATGAATACTTATCATTTGGCAACCTTAGTTAGGTGTAGAGAATATACTATGGTTAACTTGAATGGTTAGGGTTAAGGAAGAGACAAGAATGGTGGACATGTTCAAAGCTTCAAGAAGCTTCAAAGAAAAACAAAACTAGCAACCATTCTTTTCTCTTTATCTTTTCTAAAATAAATAAATAAATAGATAACAAAACCCTAATCATTAGTTTAACCATGGCTTAATTCTTTATACTTAACCAAGTAAACATGTATCATCAAACATGATACAATCAAGGGCACAAAAGTATATCACATATACAACTTGCACAATTCAAGTGAGAAAATCCATTTAAAGTGAACCAATACTAGTTAATGCAAAGTAATATATCAAATATATAATTATACATTAAATCATTAAATCAACACTTGATTTAACAATCCGGTCATATCGCATATAACCGACCAGTATCCTATGTATCGGCTTATCGAATCAATCCTTGATTCGATAACTAGGTTATATCGCATATAACCAATCGATGCATTCTTCGCGAGAATAGAGTATGGTATCACATACACGCATTATTCTCGGTCCCGCACATATCTCATATGCGCTCCTATTTCGTTTCGCTTGAGCTAGGAAACCTCTGTGTAGGACTCTAAAGACTCGTCAATACGCCGGCAGCAGATGATGATCATATCAAGCACCCACAAGCCGCAAGCGGTCTGCTAAACGTAACGGCCACCCGGGTATTGAGCGATCAGAAGATCGACGAGCAAGCCCGCTCACACTCCTGTGAATCCAACCAGTAACACTTACCGTATAGTCCGGTCTGTTCGTCTAATATGCCGCATATCTCGCCTGGGGGTGGTAAACGTCAGACCCCAATAGCTCGATAAGTCATGCCGACGTAAGGTCCATAACATTTGTGAAACTACTGATAACTATTACCAGTATATCACTGCAACCCTGGCCAGGGATTTCCTGTTATGGCCAGTCGAGCATAGCACAACATCAACCCCCAATACCGGGAGAGACGAATCCCCTCCTATCGCTCATTGCCTCCATGTGAATCGGGACTGTACCCAAAAACCACCTGTTTGCACAACTCAGTAGAGCCGTGGTAGGGTGGAAATCAAAGCACAGTGGGAGACACACAAGACTCTATGACGATCTCGGGTCAACAGACTAAGCTGTACCAGTGTCACCAGAGAACTGCCATCTGACGTGAGGTATAATACCATCTGGGAGTTCTCGGCGAGTCCGTTCAGTGTACCCAGTCTCCACTGAGCACCCGCATACCATCTCCGATGTCAAACACCAATGGATATGGGATCACCCATCGCCCATCACATGGGTCGAGAAGATATACGCTAGTCTACTCTGGAATATCGATGCCCCGTCTCGATATTCCAACGACTAGGAACAATGAAGGATGTACTCATTGACTACCCAGGCCCCACTAGTATGATCTACATCATAGTCCTGGAAGTCGAGTACACATCCTAAGGGCTTTATCAACATGTAATCAGAGAGACAGAAAGTATACATGTTAAGATAAAGAGCAACCAGATAGCGTACTATCATGTCGAGCAAGAAAGTCCTACCTATATATGTTCCGGCATCCACTACAATATACATCCAATGTACAGTAATGGCCTCTAGGGCATACATATAACTAACAAAAACAACTTGATTACTACACTAATGGTGAAACAATTACCTCATTTGGCAACTCAAGAATTTTCTTGAGTTGCCCCAAGTACTCAAAATCCAAACTTTCTTGATCCACCATGCTTGTAGTGAGCTTGTGCACATTTTTTATGAAGTGAATGCAAGGTTTTGATGTAGATTTGAGGTTGTGGTGAAGAGGTAGAGGTGGTGGAGGGAGAGGGCAGCCATGGATGATGGGAAGGAGAGAAATGATGAAGAAAATGAAGTGAAAACAAATGAGCCATGGTCAATTGACCCCTCACCATCTCTCTCTCATTTCCTATGCCATGCCCATACTCCTTTGTCCCCAATTCTTTATTCTTTCCTTTTCTTTTTGAAATCCTTTTTCTTTTTAAAGAAACACAAAACATAAAAACCATGCATAAAAGAAACAAATGAAGAATTAAGACATGGTCAATGGAAATGTAACAAGTGTGTAGCATGATATGGTGCATGTCACATGCATAATCAAGCTTAATGCACGATTAGTAATAATTAATCAAGCTTAGGTATAAACTTGTATATATTTAATTGTATAAAATTCATAAAGCGTCTAAATCATATAATATTCTTTCAAAATCAACATTCAAATGTAATTTTCCAATGTTTTTTTTCCGAATCTATCGGTATATGATCATACCATAACATTAAAACTAATCTCCATACATTAAAATATTCATAATATTTATTATTCAATTATATAAATTACCAAAAATAACATTTTATTTTTCTGAAATGTTACAATTTCTCACCCATGGTTGCCATCACTCTCTCATCTATTATTTGCTTCATCTTCTTCAAGCTCATGAGAGAGCTCTCTAGGTTTTTGAGAGGAGAATAAAATTAGTGAGAAAATTAATTCTAATGTGAGCAAAAATCCTACTTCATCATCCTATACTAGATTAGCAATTTAGTTTAGGGTGTTAGCTTCACTAATCCCTAATTAGTGAAGAGGTGGCTTGGGTCAGTGTCTCCTCGACGTAGATCATCTTCGGCCTCGAAGATATCGTGCAAGCTTGTTCCTTTCATCTTGTAAGCCGTTCTAGAGTCCGCAAGATCACTACTTGGAGCGAAGGGACTACTGCTCGGAGCTATTGAAGTGAAGGACCGGTCTACAAAGGTTGTATTCCTAGTTCACTAAGTTGTAAAGTAGTTTACACTTTGTATTGTCTAAATCTCTAGCTAAGATTCTAGGGTTAGGATAGTTTAGCATCGCAAAATTTTGAAAATGGCATGGTCGATGCCTCCCGAACCCTTGCTGTCGTGCCAAGCAATCCTATACATACAATCCAGTGCTCGTGCTACATAAACTGCCAGTAATGGTGCAGTGTCCAATATGTACTAAGTCAATGTACAACAAGTAATGATATGCAAATGATGCTCATTGATTAGTAGGGGTTTTTAAGATCAAAAATATTTTTACCGCAATCAAGAACGGCGTCGCATGAAGCTAGCCGGTGAATACGGGTCGGTCCACAGGGATGTGTAATTTTCCTAAGTGTTCTCACGAGTTGATTCCAATGGTTGTTTGGTTTTGTTTTAATTGAATCTAAAACTAAGTTGTACGATGATAAAGAAACTTGCTAGGGTTAGGTCTAAGGTAGGGTTTGATAAGATTGAATGTCACATCTCTTTCATTGCCCTAAATGAAATCTTTTAGAAGTTATAGCAACTATTAGAAAAAGGGATTAGGATGATTGGGAAGAAACGAAGTTTCTTCCTCTAGATCCTTGTCCGTCCTTTCCTAATATTTTCTATAACCTTCATGGAAGACATGCATGTCCGGTCCTTTATACTACGGTTTCACCATTACCTCGTGGGTAGGGTGCCGTAGGGAGCGGATCATGCATGCATGCATGAAGTTCTAGTTATGAAAAATAATTGGGCATGAAAGAGATGAGAGATATTCATCTCTCAATCCCTCCCTTATTCCTAACCCTAACAAGCGAGGAAATTACTCGCTCATTAGGGGATATTCTAAAAATAACATTTTCAAATAACTTACCTACGGCAGTTTAAGAAAGATTACACTAGATTAAACTAGGGCAAAAGATTAATTAGATCTAGGGCAATAATTAAATTATCAACTAAGGCAGAAATTAAAATAAGAACTTACAGAAGTGATGCTCTTCCCACTGAATTAAATCTGAATTTTATTTCATTGAAAGGAGGCATCCCTATTATAGTATTTTGATTACATATTTATAAGGAAATAGGAAAACTAGGGTTATAAATTCTCGCGCATGTGCTATTACAGATATGCCCACGAAAAATCCCAACCTACGCACCGTCAGAAGAAATTTCCACCGACACGTGCGTCAGATGGCCGCGGAACCGCGGCAAATGTGGGGGTAGGGCCGCGTTTCCGCGGCCCTTTAGTGAGATCATTTGCTCAATTTTTGTGGGCGTGATCTTGATGCTTTGGGCTTTCTATTTCTATAGTTCTTTTCTTCATTTGGCTTCTGTGTTTTCTCCAGATCTTTCAGTGAAACTTGTAGTGGTCTTGTAACTGTTTCCTTTGACATTTCGGACCATGCGTTGCCTTGTACAATTGTGAATTGTTCTTTGTCTAGGCTTGACTAGGATCCTTCTACTTGTTAGTCAAAAGTCCCTCTTTTGTATCATCTTTTGCCTTTTTCACTGTTTTCGCTCCAAGAACCTGTATCCTGTAATATGTAGCAGACATGCGTCAAAAGCACCTGTTTATTTATAAAACAAATAAGAATGGGGAATATAATAATGCAATATTATGGTGTGAACAAATACCCCCAAACTTATCTTTTGCTCGTCCTCGAGCAAACTTATTATTTTATTCTCGATAAAACCTAACCGCACTTTCGCAGGGAAACGCGATTGCACTGAGCTCGTGCAACAAGCCGTTAAACCTCTAGGTGTCCCTAGTAGGAGGAGTGTTGTCTCCTGAGGGTTTTCAGCGGATACTACCCACAAAATCCTATCAATTTGGCTCACTAACTTTAATTCTCCAATTAGGTTTTCTAACAAGGAATTCTATTATCATCAACTTGTAAACTATCCACCCCATATTCTTCACACTTCCTCATCATTTAACTTAAGATTATATATGTTCGATAGACTCACTCAGCTTTCAGCATTTCTTAAGTTTTCCTTCTAAGGTTCCATCTCCATTTGGGAATTTTTCTATCAACTCTACTAAAGATACAAGTTCTATTCTTCATTCCTTTCTCTTATCTCAATTCTAATCATATATCCCCACGTGTGTGTATAAATCACCCCTACACTTGGAAATTCAAATTAAGCAATCATACTCTTGTCCGTTGTCCAAAGCACTAATTAACTGGTGAATTCACATCCTTCATGCGACTGTTAATACTTCTTGAGGTACCAACAACCGATTACAAGATATGTTTGCACTTTAAAGCGTAATTCCTAGTCTTGCAACACCCAAGGTTTTTAGCAGTGACTCCCAAACCAATTGGTCTAAGGCACTAGGTGATGAAGCACCCTTGCTAAATATTTTTCTATTTTTGCAGCCTTAAGTAATCACAAAGACCAGTGTTCATTTTTTCTTTATTCACATTTTTTTTATTTTCTTCGTACTAAGGACTTTAGACAAGAGCATTTCAAGGTCTCTTCTACTATTCCAAGTTTCAAGGTGCGTGATTGTGCAATTTGTAGGGTATACATTTTCAGAGTATAGACTTAAGCTAGGAATTATTTTTCAAACTTATACTCTAATAAGAATATCAATATTTTTCCTTTATTTCGACTTAGCCCAAGAAGTGAACCCAAAATTTGCCTATTTCTAAATAAACTACAAAGACATATACTTTCTACCGTTAATCTTTTAAAGAAGGTTATTTTTAGGGTTTTTAATTCACTAAGTCTAATATCTAATTGTTCCTAGCCAGTTGACCTATTTGTCAAACCAAAGTCAATTAGCCAAAATTGAATACAATAATTTTTATAATTTTTTCAAAAAATTTTATGGGTTTTCAAAATAAGTATGCAAATGAAAAACGTACATATGAATGCGAAGGAAGAAAACGTACCGAGCATACCCCCAAACATAAACTTGACAGTGTCCTCACTGTCATGCTGCACCAAGAGGGTCAAAATGTCGGCACTCCCCTGTTTATTTATTTTTAAATTTTTTTTTTAAAAGAAAAAAACAAAAATATATACAGAAAGGCCCCCCTAAAATTCAGTGAACCAATGTTAGACATTACTGCCAGACTTTGCACAGACCAAACATCAACACCAACCAGTCGAAAAATTTATCTGTAAAGAGTGTCGGTTGGTGGAAGAACATGTTGTACCGATCCAAAAAGAATTGGGGAAGATAGGAGTGATGATAGGGAAAGTATGGAAGTGAATAGATATGATGTGGTGATGAATCAAAACGAGAATGAGAATGATCAGCAGTCAGTGGAATATTGGCATTCTCATAGCTTATTAAAAGAAATGGGGGTGGTTTAACTTCTAAAGGAGGAGGTTGACTCACCACAATACCCCCAAAATGTTTCTGTGGGTCCTTTATTGACTTGGCATCATCCATCAATTGCATATGATATTCAATTATGAGGGAACTAATCTCCTCGATGTCCGCCATAGTCCAACCGAAAACTTGCCGCCTATCTTGTAAGACCTTTAAAATAGCGTTCTCTTGCTCGAAGGCTAAAGAGGCTGATATTATAATGGGAAAGGTCTCCTTCTCACCTATGTAAGAATATTTAAGGTGGGACGGCAAGGACATAAGTTCGAGTTTCGGAGGCGAAAGAATCATTGCGGCATCTACCTCGAACTCAAAGGACTCTAACACAGGTTCGAAATCACTGCAAACAACCGATTCAGATGGTTCAACTAACTCATCCAAAAATTCAAAAGACTCATATTCGGGCTGTGAGTCGTCATCATCCGAAAAAGTGAAACTTTCATAATCAATATCGGTTGTGTCAACTGTGGTAGGCTCAAGGAGGGACGCACTAGTGGCGTCAAAGCTGTTCTCATCAAACAAAAATCTTTCAAACTCGCAGTCCTCCTGCGTGATTTCGTGAATAGAGCAAACTTCTCGTGTACTAGTATTAGGCACGGGGGGCAGACTTCCTAACTTGTAAATATTGAACTCACTAGACGTCTTCCCGAAGGATAGAGTCATGGAGCCATTGCGACAGTTTATTACGGCGTTGGAAGTGGCCAAAAATGGTCGACCGAGAATCACCGGAATTTGGTTCCGTGAGTTAGCAACAGGTTGTGTGTCCATAACAATAAAATCAACTGGGAATATGAACTCCCCATCTTTGATCAACACATCCTCTAGCTCACCCCTTGGATGGGCGATTGATCGATCAGCCATTTGGAGAGTACAGTGAGTGGGCTTAAGCTCTCCAATGCCTAATTGCTCGTATACAGAATAAGGTAGCAAATTGACACTAGCACCAAGATCTAGTAGTGCTCTATTGATGTTCTTGTCCCCAATTGTTATCGAAATAGTAGGAAAACCGGGGTCCTTGTGCTTTTGGTGTAAAGATTGGACAAGAGCATCGCTAACAGCACTGGCCACGAAAACTTTCTTTGGTACTTGTGACTTCCTCTTTTTGGTGCATAAGTCCTTTAAGATTTTTGCATATGAAGGAACTTGTTGGATTGCATCCAAAAGAGGGATATTTATGCTCACCTGTTTGAACAACTCGACAATCTTCTCCATTTGTGGAGTTGGTTTATTGGATCTCAACCGGTTTGGAAAAGGTGCATTTTGAAATGTTGTTGAGTCCAATTTTTTCGGATCAGATTGTTGAGTTGGAACGGAACCCCGTGTAGATGTGTTCGTGTTGTGAGAAGTGTGTCCGTTCGAGCCAGAAGGAGTAGAGCCTTGTGAATGATGGAGAACAGGCTCTAATGAAGAAGAAGGTGAAGAAGAACTACCGGCAGGGGTGTCATTGTGAATGCCCACATTGATTTGCAACATTTTCCCCGATCTCAACATGGTCACAGCGTTTACGTTATGAGTTTGCTGTTGATGTGCAGCATGTGCGTGACCGGGATTAGGCAGTGGTTGAGATGGGAGCTTTCCTTTCTCTCGCTCGCTCAATGCTGCATTGAGTTGTGCAATTTGTGCCTCAATAGATTTGATGCTTTGATCGTGTGAGGCACTGTTTTGCACCAAAGATTGAATAGAAGTCTCTAGTCTTGCTGTAGACTGTGTAGATTGCTTTAGGAATGCATCTAGACTTCTTTCGAGCGAGCTAACCTTGTCATTGTTAGGTTGAACAAAATTGTTTGGCGCGTAAGAATTATTAGGCACAAAATTGTTCACTTGATTAGGGTAAGGTTGCTGTTGGAAAGGTTGTTGAAATTGAGTTTGTGGGGGTGCTTGTTGTTATTGTGGAGGAGGCCCTTGATAATTGTTATTTCCTTGGAATTGTTGATTTTGGTTCCAAGCGAAATTTGGGTGACTCCTCCACCCCGGGTTGTATGTCGAAGAGTATGGATCGTTTCTCTGTCGTTGCTGAAAGGCAACATTGACTTGATCCTATCCTTGAGTAGATGCATTGTAAGGACACTCTTCGGTGAGATGTGATGGAGTCGAACAACAAGCACAAATAGTTCGTGGAGGCACAACAGGGGCAGGAGAAGACGATGAGATTTTGGTCTCAATCGCTTCCAGTTTTTTCGTCAGAGCGGCCATCTCGGCCTTCATGGAAATCGACATCTCTACTTGATGTATGTCTGCCCTAGATTGACCACTAGAAGAAGATGATGTGGTCTTGGTGCTCTCCCACTGAATTGTTTGTTCACTAAGATCCTCAAGAAACTGCCACGCTTCCTCACTAGATTTGGAGAGAAAGTGACCTTGACAGATGGTTTCTAGCAACTGCTTCGTTGCCGGGTTCAATCCCTCGTATAATGTTTGGCAAAGTTGCCAACTTTCGATCCCATGATGAGGGCATTGAACGAGTAGGTCTTTGAATCTTTCAAAACACTTCCAAAATGGTTCGAAAGGAAGCTGTGAGAATTGTATAATCTCATTACGGATTCTAGCAGTTTTGTGGTGAGGATAGAACTTTTTAAGAAAAGTTTTCACAAACTCATCCCAATTTCTAATTGAATGTGATGCAGTGCTGTATAGCCACTTCTCGGCTAGGTCACATAAGGTGAAAGGAATGACCCTTAGCCTTATAGCGTCATCACTTAATTGGGTAGTTTTCATCATAGCGCAAACGTTTTGGAATTTATTAATAAAAATATACGCATCTTCTGATTCCAAACCATGAAATTATGGCAGCATATTGATGAAATATGGTTTTATTTCAAAGTTGTCCCCATTTGCCGGTGGGGGTGAAAGACAGAAGGGTAAAGAAGTGCGGACAGGGTAGAAGAGATCCTGGAGCGCAACTCGTGCGGGCGCTTCAACAGGCGGTTGATTCGGGTTATTCGCACCTAACGTAGGTGGAATCATTCCCGTCGGTAAGGTCTCGTTGGGGTTGAATCCCGACATGCCTTCGGGGGAAGAATTTGAAGGTGGAGGTAAGAAAGTGAACGGAATTTCGACTTCGGTGTCGAAAGGTTCGTCGGTCGGTACCAACGAAACACGGACTAATCGGGCGTTAGTGTCCCTAGTCCAAAGTGACATACACTAAAGGGGTAGTGTAGTCAGAAAAAAAATAAAAGACAGAATGTGGAGGTAAGAGAACGTCAATGAAAAGAAGTGGTGTAAGTAAGGTGCAAGTTTTCTTTAGCGACAAGTTGCAAGTTTTGAAAAGATTTTTTTTTTTTTTTTATTTATTTTTGTGAGAGTTTTGCAAAGAGGTTTTTGAAAAGAGACTTGAGACGCAAACGCGATCAACCACACATGCACAATCAGGTCTAGATCTAGGGTCACCTAGGTCAGCTAGACAGCTCCTAACTAGGGCTAGAAATAGGACCTCAAACCGCCTCTTCACCGTCAATTGCGGCCAGGTAAGTGCCAGGTAAGTGGGAGGCTCCCCGCTACAAGTAGCGGTCCTAATTAAGTAACCACTTGCCTTGACACACTTGCCTAGACACCGCAAAGTCAGTTAGGATAAACGGTCGATGCCTATGTCTAGTCCTTTATCCTATTGAGCTCGAAGTCCTTAGGGCTGAGTCTAGTATTTTTTAATTAAAAGTGGTCGATGCAAATGCTTTAAGTGCTTTCTGGGGTCCTGAGAAGGGTGATGAAATCCCCACCCAATCTGAGTTTGGTCAATAGCCCCTTAAAGTCCGATTAAGTTATGCAAAACATTAAATTCACTTGCAATCAATTATTTTTAGCGCGGCGCAAAGAAACCTGCAGAAAGTCTGTTATTTAGAAGGGGGAAGAAGATTTTTAGCGCAAAGAAATCCTGCAGAAAATTTCGCAAAAAGATATATTGTAGGTTGCAGAGGGGAGAAGGAGAGAACAAACCAACAAAATTTCAGGTGCTGACTTGGCAATAGCACCGCGGTTCCGCGGTTTGGGGCGCGCCTGAGCCGCGGTTCCGCGGTTCTTCTGAGGGATCAGATCTCCAGAATTTTGGTACGGCTCTGTTGTGTCAATCTATCTCTGTTCTGATGTGCACTTTTCTGATTTGCCTTCTGTAAATTTCCAGATCCTAGAATCTTCGCTATTCCTGCAAAACTCAAAAGATAAACCCTTCAAACAGATAAAAATTGATAAAATTTTTTACTTTTTCTATTTTCAGATTTTTATAATTTTTTTTTTAAATTTATATCAACCCGAAATTACACAAAAGAAATTTTACTCCATCCCCGGCAACGGCGCCATTTGATTAGTAGGGGTTTTTAAGATCAAAAATATTTTTACCGCAATCAAGAACGGCGTCGCATGAAGCTAGCCGGTGAATACGGGTCGGTCCACAGGGATGTGTAATTTTCCTAAGTGTTCTCACGAGTTGATTCCAATGGTTGTTTGGTTTTGTTTTAATTGAATCTAAAACTAAGTTGTACGATGATAAAGAAACTTGCTAGGGTTAGGTCTAAGGTAGGGTTTGATGAGATTGAATGTCACATCTCTTTCATTACCCTAAATGAAATCTTTTAGAAGTTATAGCAACTATTAGAAAAAGGGATTAGGATGATTGGGAAGAAACGAAGTTTCTTCCTCTAGATCCTTGTCCGTCCTTTCCTAATATTTGCTATAACCTTCATGGAAGACATGCATGTCCGGTCCTTTATACTACGGTTTCACCGTTACCTCGTGGGTAGGGTGCCGTAGGGAGCGGATCATGCATGCATGCATGAAGTTCTAGTTATGAAAAATAATTGGGCATGAAAGAGATGAGAGATATTCATCTCTCAATCCCTCCCTTATTCCTAACCCTAACAAGCGAGAAAATTACTCGCTCATTAGGGGATCTTCTAAAAATAATATTTTCAAATAACTTACCTATGGCAGTTTAAGAAAGATTACACTAGATTAAACTAGGGCAAAAGAATAATTAGATCTAGGGCAATAATTAAATTATCAACTAAGGCAGAAATTAAAATAAGAACTTACAGAAGTGATGCTCTTCCCACTGAATTAAATCTGAATTTTATTTCATTGAAAGGAGGCATCCCTATTACAGTATTTTGATTACATATTTATAAGGAAATAGGAAAACTAGGGTTACAAATTTTCGCGCATGTGCTATTACAGATATGCCCACGAAAAATCCCAACCTACTTACCGACGCACCGTCAGAAGAAATTTGCACCGACACGTGCGTCAGATGGCCGCAGAACCGCGGCAAATGTGGGGGTAGGGCCGCGGTTCCACGGCCCTTTAGTGAGATCATTTGCTCAATTTTTGTGGGCTTGATCTTGATGCTTTGGGCTTTCTATTTCTATAGTTCTTTTCTTCATTTGGCTTCTGTGTTTTCTCCAGATCTTTCAGTGAAACTTGTAGTGGTCTTGTAACTGTTTCCTTTGACATTTCGGACCATGCGTTGCCTTGTACAATTGTGAATTGTTCTTTATCTAGGCTTGATTAGGATCCTTCTACTTGTTGGTCAAAAGTCCCTCTTTTGTATCATCTTTTGCCTTTTTCACTGTTTTCGCTCCAAGAACCTGTATCTTGTAATATATAGCAGACATGCGTCAAAAGCACCTGTTTATTTATAAAACAAATAAGAATGGGGAATATACTAATGCAATATTATGGTGTGAACACTCATGCACAATCAACGCATATGCATATAAACATGTGGCTATAACATCATATCTATCCCTCGACGCTTAACGCCATACGGGCGATTCCTCCGTAGATGTTAAATCTACTCACCGACGATCTCGAGCTAGGTAAATCCAACCACTTGTTTTCTCCACCTTGTAGCGTCCGAAGTCACCGCCTGCGATCCTATTATCACACAACACAATAACGCGTGGATTTGCTAACTACCCAATAATATACGAATACGGCGCCAATTAACCAATCGGTTCCCTCAAGCTACAAAAGGGTTCGCTTAGCTGCTAAACGCGTACATCGGCATCATCAAAATAAATCCACGACTGCAAGCTACCAGAAACACTTTAAACTACGTCGGATTAATCGTATCGCATTTTTCCGAAACACTAAAATTTAGCTAAGTGGTCCCAGATTTTGCTACTCAAATAATTAGTGAAAGTTGTAAGTTCCACGAGACCACAAACAACCCCAGAGACCCTACGACCAAGACTCGAGACCCCAGTCCCTAATCTGGCCGCAAATTGCGGCCATAACCTATTTATTTGCGGCCATGGGTGCAGGGAATGGGCTCAGGTTTTTATGGTGGGTTCTAGGCCTCTAAACTAGGTCTCTGTGATGGCAACTTCTAAAACAACAACCTGGTTCGATAGCAGATTCACCCGAGAAACAAAACCTTACCAAAATACGATATTTGCACAAAAACTATAACTTTAGTATTCTAAACAGCAACACCACATTTTAAAAGCCTAGTTAACAGTTAGAGATCACTACCTTACCACACTTGCTCAAAAACCCTAGCTTTCTATGCTCCAAGTCATCTCTAGTGGCTTAACTTGACTTTGTGAGGGTTTTAATGAAGTTTAGTGAGGATATGGCTTGGTTTAGTGATGAACTAGGTAGGGTTTCAGTTTAGGGAAGAGAATGAGGAGGAGAACAAGAAATGAGAGTGTATGAGTGTTGAGGGAAAATGAGAGTGTAAGAGTGGTGAAGGAAAATGAGGGTGTGAGGTTAGAAGATGAGCCATGCCCCTTCTCTCTCCTCATTAAATGCTCCCATGCTTTCCCCATGCCTCATCATTCTCCACTGTCAACTCTCTCTCTCCCTCTCTCTCTCAAATCAACCCTAATTCAAATAATAAGTGAGGTGGGTTAAGATGGCTAAGAATTGGTTTAGGGTGCCATGGCTACTTAAGCATGGTTAACACCTCCATAATCCCCAAGTTAACATGCACATGTGTGTGCAAGCCAAAACAAATAATAATAAAATATTAATTAATTTTTATAAAATATGTGAAAACTATTTTGGTTAACTTTTTACTAAAAACCCGCATTATCACTTAATTAACACTAATCGCATTCTAAGGTGTTATAATCTTCCCCCCTTAAAGAAATTCGGTCCCCGAATTTAAAAATCTTACTATGCGTACCTTCGAAGAGATGAGGGAATTTCTTCCGCATCTCGCTCTCGGCCTCCCAAGTGACCTCTTCACTATTCGGGCCACGCCAAAGAACTTTCACAGATGGCAAGACCTTTGACCGAAGTTTCTTCACCTGCCAATCCAATATAACTACCGGCTGCTCAGTGAACGAAAGATCACGCTCTAGCTGAATGGTCTGGTGCTGAATCATATGAGAAGGGTCATGAAGGTACTTGCGAAGTATCAATACATGGAATACGGGGTGAACATCCGGAAAACTGGGCGGAAGTACCAAACGATAGGCAACGGTACCAACTCGCTCAAGGATCTCAAAAGGACCCACAAATCTGGGACTAAGCTTCATTTTCTTCCCAAATCTCATCACGCCCTTCATCGGAGAAATCCGTAGGAATACATGATCCCCCACTGCGAACTCAAGCCTTCGACGACGACGGTCGGCATAAGACTTCTTCCTGCACCGGGCTGCTCTCATCCTATCCTGAATCAACTGAATCTTCTCCGTAGTCTCTTAAACTAGCTGGGGTCCCAATATCTTGTTCTCGCTGAGTTCGGTCCAACAGACAGGCGATCGACACTTTCTATCATCAGATGGAAGTTCTCAGGTGACATGTGTACAGGTTAGTCTTTGGACCCGAGATCGGCATTTGTCTCGTGTGAGTTCCCACTGAACTTTGATCACTACCCTACCACGGCTCTACTGAGTCGTGCAAACAGGTTTGGTTGGGTTCAGTCCCGAGCCACATGGAGGCAGTGAGCGATTGTCGGGGATTCGTTTCTCCCGGTATAGGGAGTCGATATCGCACTGTGATTCGATTGGTCAGGACCATAAGACCTTGGCCAAGGCACTTGGGATTTACTGATAGGTTGATCAGTAGTTTCCCGGATTGGTCCTGAGCCACATCGGCACAACTTATTAGGTTATTAGGGTCTGACGTTTACCATCCCCTAGACCCGGTATGCGATACCCTTTGACGAAGATACCGGACTATGCGGATATTGTCACGGATAGGCTCAGTAGGAGTTCGGACGAGCTTGCTCATCGGCCTTCCTTTTCGACAGGTACCTGGGTAGCCGTTATGTACAGCTAGTGCCGCTGACGTGTTTGTGGTTAAACCCACTGCCAGAGTACTGTCGATTCTTTAGAGTCCCACACAGAGGGTTTCCCTGATCCAGGCGAAATGATGTAGTAGCCGTATTGGATACATGCAGGGTTCGATCGGCTGATGTACTTTGTACTCAGACTTTCGATCGGACAGTTTGTAATACTAGCCGGATAGGGATTGAGCCGGATTATTAAATCAGGTATTGATTTAATAATTTACATATATGTATTTCGATACATATATTCCAATATTACGTTCTTCGTGTTATTCTATCTCTTTGGGCGTTCGGATTTTTATCTGATTGCCGGTATATATGTATAGTAGACGGAAATCCGTATTTATTACAGTTTTCCATCTAGAAGGTGACCACCTCATTTTGGATTTTCTATTTATTTTATAAATGGAAATGAGGTGTAAAGTGATAGGTAAGGGAGGAAAGGTAGTGACCATGCTTCAATAGTAGTCAAATGAATTTATAATTCATTTTGGAGTTACTATTGAAGCATGGTTGCAAATTGTTTAATGAAAGAAATCATACACAAAACCTATGTGTGTATTTTCTCTTTCATCATATGCTTCATTAATTTTCTTGAGCTCCTTTTGCTCTTGCTCTCCTCTTTCCTCTCTAGCTTCCTCCACCTTCATCTTCTTCCTCTTCACTACCTTCTCATGTGTTGAGAATCAAGTGAAGAGGCAAGAAAGAGATAACTAAACACTTAGACACCCTTCACTGCATCCTAGACTACTTAGTTTAGCAAACCAAGTTTTCTAGTTGCTCCTTTAGTTACATAGTTAGGAGCTAGAGCCATGGATCATACTCCCCGGGTGGATCATCTACGACAAAAGGAGGCCGGAGAACAAGCTCGATCCCGGAGGACCGATGGAGCCGGATTTAGAGTTCAAGCATGTTCAAGGTGGATGCAAGGAGCTAAGGATGAAGAACAAAGACCGAAGGACTTGGTTCGTTTGGTAAGAATTCCTCATCATAGTAGATAGCTCTCCTAGTGTAGCTAGTTAGTTTTATAGAAAGATCCGGGTTTAGAGTTAAACTAGTGCCAAGTTTTTGTTCGTTAGAAAATTTTTGTTCCGCATTTGGCCACGGAGGTTGGCCGGGACACTAGGGTAACCCTTCAGTACATGCTTTAGGTGACATTACAGATCACTATTACACGTTGATAGAGCCCTTAGGATTCTTACTTGACTACCAGCAGTGTGATGGCGATCATATACGTAAGAGTTGGGTAGTCTATAAGTACATCCTTAAAGTGTCCCTAGTCATGGGAGTTTCGAGACTAGGCATCGATACTCCATTAGTAGACTAGTGTATACATTTGAGACCCCGACGAGGGGCGGTGGCCGATCTCATAAGCCATTGGTGTCAGTTGGTTCACCTAAGATGTATACAGGTGCTCATTGGGTTATGAGTACACCGGACGGACTCGCCGGGAAGATGCTAATTAGTATTATACCTAGCGTTAGATAGCAGTTCCCTGGTGACATGTGTACAGGTTAATTTATTGACCTGAGATCGTCATTTGTCTCATGTGAGTTCCCACTGTGCTTTGATTACTACCCTACCATGGCTCAAAGGAGTCGTGCAAACAGGTTTTAGTTGGGTACAGTCCCAAGCTACATGGAGGCAGTGAGCAGATCGGCAGGGGATTCATCTCTCCCGGTATTGGGGGTGAGATCGCGCTGTGTCTGGAGAGCCATTTCACGAAGTCCTTGGCTAAGGCAAGTGAGATTTACTGGTAGGTATTCCAGTAGTATCTCAGGGTGTTCTGGGCTACATTCCGACACGACTTATACCGCAATTGGGGGTCTGACGTTTACCAGCCCTCTAGGCCCGATATGCGATACTCATAGACGAACGGACCGAACTGTACAGATATTGTCACTGACAGGCTCGGTAGGGTTTCAGGATGAGTTCGCTCATCGGCCTCCCTTTTATTCAATACCTTGGCAGCCGTTACGTACAGCTAGTACCACTGACGTGCTTGTGGTTAAAACCATTGCCAGCGTATTGACGAGTCTTTAGAGTCCCCCACAGAAAGTTTCCCAAGTTCGGGCGAAACGTTGTAGAGGCCGTATGGTTTTATGGTAGGGTTCGATCATATACGTGCACTTGTGCACGGATCATGACCGGACGGATCATACTAGTGGGCTTTGGTTTAAGCCGGATCCTAGTATTAGATTTGTTGGATTACTTTCGTCTCATTGCATTCGTATTTAGTCGGAATGCGGATGCAGGTATGTATATACAGGTGAGGGGTATTCTTGTGATCCATCACGAGTTTACTTTAGTTGATGCCATATCTTTTTGTTGGATTAAACATTTAGTTTAAATGTTTAGTGGTGGAAAATGTGAGTGCAAATTTTGTCCATATGCATTATTTCATGTCACATACACTTGGTGACTCATGGTCTTAGTTTATGTGACCATTAAATATTACATGGATTGATTTTTGAGCTAATTATGATTAGTAGGGATATTTTGGAGAGAGGGGCTGCCAAGTAGAGGCTTGGGGGTTTGATTATATATATATCAGAATATCACACACAACATAAGCCATTTCACTTCTTCTTCTCTTGAGCTCACAATTTCCTCTAATGGCTTCTTCTTCAACCTCCACCCATCCCCCTCATGAGTTGAGAATCCATGGGTGTCTTGAGACAAAATAATCATATACATTCTCTACTTCACCTTGGACATGTCGGCTAGCAATCTTCATGTCCGAGTTGCTTCGGTTTTGAAGCGGGAGCCCATAAAAAGATTCCTTGACGTGGTGCCACTTCAAGAGGAGACCGGAGATCAAGCAAGATTGGAGATGCCGTGAGGAGCTAATGATGGTGGCTAAAGACCGAAGAACATGGATCGGTCGGTATATCCATTCTATCATCTTTATAGTTTGCTAGTTTAGAGTTAATGGTACGATCCGGGTGAAAGTCTGCGTTAGCGCCAGTTTTATAAAAAGTTTTTTTTGTTCCACGTTTGGCCTCGGATTGACGGCCGGGGCGCTACCGTAGACTTACAATAAGCACATCCTTTCCCTAGTCGTGGGAGTTTCGAGACTGGGCATCGATACTTAGACTAGTGTATACAGATCGAGACCCCGACGAGGGGCGGTAGCCGGTCTCACAAGCCATTGGTGTCAGTTGGTTCACCTAAGATGTATACAGGTGCTCATTGGGTTATGAGTACACCGGACGGACTCGCAAGGGTACTGCTAGTTAGTATTATACCTATCATCAGGTAGCAGTTCCCAGGTGACATGAGTACAGGTTAGTCCGTTGACTTGACACTGCTACTTCGCCTCAAGTGTGTTCCCACCGTTCTTTGATTGCTACCCTACCACGGCTCAAAGGAGTCATGCAAACAGGTAGTAGTTGGGTGCAGTCCCGAAGCACTTGGAGGCAGTGATGGTTAGATAGGATTCATCTGTCCCGGTATTGGGGGTTGATATCGCTCTGTGTTTGGAGAGCCATTACACAATGTCCTTGGCCAAGGTAAGTGAGATTTACTGGTTGGTATTCCAATAGTTTCTCAAGGTGTTCTGGGCTACACTCTGACACGACTTATACCGCTATTAGAGGTCTGACATTTACCATCCCCCTAGGCCCGATATGCGATACTCTTAGACGAACAGACCGAAATGTACGGATATTGTCACTGTCAGGCTCGGTAGGGTTTCAGGATGAGTTCGCTCGTTGGCCTCCCTTTCGCTCAATACCTGGGTAGCCGTTACGTACAGCTAGTGCTACTGACATGCTTGTGGTTAAACCCACTGCCACCGTATTGACGAGACTTTAGAGTCCCACACAGAGGGTTTCCCTAGTTCGGGCGAAACGTTGTAGAGACCGTATGGTTTTATGGCAGGGTTCGATCATATACGTGCACTCGTGCACGGATCATGATCGGACGGATCATACTAGTGGGCTTTGGTTTAAGCCGGATCCTAGTATTAGATTGTTGGATTACTTTCGTCTCATAGTATTCGTATTCAGTCAGAATACGGATGCGGGTATGTATATACGGATGAGGGGTATTCTTGTAATTCGTTACAAGATAACTTTAGATGATGCCATTTTCTTTTTGTGGATTAAACATTTTAATTTAAATGTTTAATGTGGAAATTGTGACTCATTCTTGGCATGACATAATGATTGATCATCTTCGTGTGTATGAAAAAGTTTTAATCACAACCAAAGAAATTTATACCGCAATCAATTAACGGTGTCGATGTAGGGTGTTAATGAATACGGATCGTCCACTGAGATGCGTGTTTTGATCAATTTTGTTTTAGATGAGTCGAAATGAAAATATAAAAGAAAATTGCAAGAAAATTGATTCAAGATTTGTGCGATTTGATTTTAAGAAAACAAAAAGAAAATAGATCTAGAATCAAAAATCAAGAAGATGTCAAAATCAATTTAGTTATCAAGATTTGTAGAATAGCTTGTAGGATTCGATCAAATTAGTAGTAGTGACGAATCTAGAGATGACTAATCTTATCTATTGATAATTTGTAGCTAGAACGATGGTGACGAATGAATATTAGGGATCTATTGAAGAAACTAGGGTTTCTCCTTCTCTATCCCTTGTCTTTTCATTGATCATCATTTAGATTTAACCTTTAGCAAAGAGAATCATCAATCATTTAATCCCTAATTTGCAACGAAATTATCAAGAATGTGATCTCGCTCCAAATTAGATCATTGATGATTCTTTTTCCTAAAGTTCACAAATCTCATAAAACTTAAGATTAGTAAAAGGGTTTTATTATCACTAGATCTACCGATTCTCTCGAATCCTCCACAAGCGGAGATTTCATTCACACATCATGAAAATTAACGAATCACAAATGAAATATTTCATAATGCAAGAATGTAATGAAAACGAGAATTAATAATTTATCACCTTCATTAAATCTTCTTCAAATTTATACAACTCCTCAATTCGAGGTACAAGATTAAGCTCTCGATTGCTCCTTTGAAGAGGTGAATTTGTCGTTGATCTTTGCAAAGCTCGATCGCCGTGAGTCGTGGATCGTCGTGGATCTCTTGCTCGGATGATGATCGGCGTTGCGATGAAGGATCATTGATTGTTCGCTTGATTTGCTTTTCAATGGATCTTGATTTGGCTTTGGATTTGGATTTGGATTAGGGTTTCGATTGAATCACAACTTGTGTCACTCAACTTGTGTGTGAAATTATTGAACCCCCAATTAAATGAACCAATGAACAACCTCAATCCTAGATCTAGATCTCCTTTTAAATTCAAATTCAAATTTCCCTCCCAAAAACTAGGTTGTTAGAGAGAACCTTCTAGAATAAGGTTGTTACAAGGAGCCTTCTAGAATAAGGTTTTTGGAGAGAGCCTTCTAGAATAAGGTTGTTACAATGAGCCTTCTAGAAGAAGGTTGTTATGCAGAGAAATTTCCAGAAGAAGTCTGTTACACTGGAGCGTCTAAGGTAAGCGAGGTTGTTAGAATGAAGCTTCTAGAGAGACACGTCACCCTAATCCCTCAACTCGGCCGTGGAACCGCGGCAACTCGGCCGACTCGGACGCAGATCCGCGGCCATTTAATAAGATCTCTGCATCATTTTTCTGTGTTCTTCTTCTATTGATGTTTGGGTCTTCTTCTGATATCTGGAATCTTTTTATCTCTTCTTAATCTCTGCCAGATTTGAATTCTTTGACTTGTTGTAATTTATCAGCACTTTTGTGATTCCGGTTCTTTGACCTGAAGAATTTTCTGCACACAATCTCGATAAAATGTGTTGAGATAAACAATATCATGCGTGCAGAAATAAACACACAATTTCCTATAAAGAATGTTGAATATATACACAACACGTGGTATTTAGTATTTTCCAGACAAACTCGTAATATGTGTTATATTTATATCAACTATCCTTAAATGTTCAGAATAATGAGGAAATTGATGTGTTACAAAATGCATTATTTTCGACTGAACAAATTCCCCCAAACTTAATTTTGATCGTCTCGAGCAACCATCTTTTATTTAAGAGAAGGAGAAAAGAAAAACTAGCTAGCACACTTTCGTAGGCAAACACGATTGCACTGAGCACGTGCAACAAACCTTTAAACCTCTAGGTGTCGCTAGTAGGAGGAGTGTTGTCTCCTGAGGGTTTTCAGCAGATTACACCCACAAAATCCTATAATAAAAGGAAGACTGTGAATGTTACATGTAAAGATAAGAATTGTAAAAGAAAGGCTTTGAAAATTAGAGTTTTCAACTATACTAGCTTTTCAGTTGTCATGAGCCCTATCTTAATAGTCATGAAAAGATATTAGAAATCACATCATCCCTCAATAAAACATCGTCTTTATTCTTCATTCCTACCTTTCTTCCAAACACCGATCATATACCCCTACGTGTATGTAATAGACATCCCTATACTTGGAGAATTCAATTCAAGCTATCATACTCTTGTCCATCACCTCAGTACTTTTTAATCGGTGAATATTTAGATGGAATTGCTCACACATTTTTCATGCGACCATTAATACTTCCTGAGATACTAACCGACCGATTACTCATGTGCTTGCATGATTAGGCGTAAGTAGCAATTTCCTCGTCTTGCAACCCCTAAGGCTTAGCAGTGACTCCCAAACCAGTTGGTCTAAGGCACTAGGTGATGAAGCACCCTCGCTGTATTTTTTTATTGCTGCCTTGGTGATTACAAAACCAGTGTTCATTTTTCTTTTCACCATTTTTATTTTCTTCATTTATAATTTCCTTCATACTTTTGGCTTTTAGACAAGAGCATTTCAAGGTATCCTCTACTATCCCGAGTTTCAAGACGTGTGTAAGTGCGAATAGTAGGGTATAAATATTCAAATGTTTGGCTTCCAGAATAGGAACTATTTTTCGGACTTATTTTTATCCTCAGATTAGTGACTTCTTTCATCTTACTAACCCTTGGGACAACGGCTCATAACTACTTATTACTAGTTTCGTTTAAGAAAACTTCTAACTTTCTTGGTTTTCTTAAATTTTTCTAATCTTTTGGATGTAATTTTTCACTATCTAATCTTTTATTATCTTATTTATGTACAATTTTTTTTTATATATTTTGTGCTTATGCAAAGTATGATGCAAAGTGATGCGTAAATAAGCACAAACCTTCCCCAAACTTGTTTAGAACAGTGTCCTCACTGTTGTCATCTGTTAAATCTCATAAACCTGTAAGCTTGGGAGGAAAATTTATTAACGGGATACATGAAATATGATCATGAAAATCCTCCCCCAAACTTATTTTTGGCTCACAATTTTTGAGGACAACTTTTATTTTCAAGAGCCAAAAAATACACACACACACACACCCAAACTTGAGTTAAACAATATTAAGCATTTTAAAATCACAAGAGGGGGTCACAGTTACTGGTCAATGCAAAGCTTTACAAAGACCAAAAGTCAACACCAACCATTCGAAGATTTTATCAGTGTAGTGCACCGGTTGGTGGAAGAACATAATGTATAGAGCCAGAAAGAAGTGGGAAAAAGATAAGTGGTGTAATAGAATGTGTTTGCGTCTCGTTTTGGAGAGAAGACACCATGATGATGATGATAGATTACTTGCATTCTCGTGATTGTCAAGAAGAAGGGGTGGAGGTTCAATTTCTTTGTTTTGGAGATGATTCATCTCAACACCCGTGTTTGCTAAAAATGCTAGTTCATCAGCGAAGCTTTCATCGATATCCCGAAGAATAATGTCATTGGCAAGAATGGGATGATACTCAGATTCCATGAAAAATTCATAATAAGCGTTAGATGTTGACCCGGATAACTCAAAAGAAGGGTCCGTATGTATATGATACATATCTGGGTCAAACAACAACGTATGAAAAGAGTCTAGATCAGTGTCGTGAAGTTGATCAAATTCGCTGCTGTTGACATCCATTAATTCGACAGAACATACTCGAGCATGAGGTTCGGAGGGTTGACTTCCCAACTTGTAAATGTTGAGCTCAATTGACCTATTCTCAAAAGATAGGTTCATAGAGCCGTTTCTACAGTTGATTACAGCGTTGGAAGTAGCCAAAAAGGGACGACCTAGAATCACCGGAATTTGGTTCCGTGGGTTCACTACAGGCTGTGTATCAAGAACAATAAAGTCCACAGGAAATACAAATTCCCCGATTTTTATCAACACATTCTCAAGTCCACCTCTAAGTTTGGTGATTGATCGATCGGCCATCTGGAGAGTTATGTTCGAGGGCTTTAACACTCTGATACCTAGTTGCTCATAGACTGAATATGGAAGCAAGTTAACACTAGCGACAAGGTCAAGTAAAGCACGGTTAATGTGTTTATCCCCAATAGAAATAGAAATAGTAGGACAGCCAGGGTCCTTACGTTTCCTTGGTAATTGTTGGGGAAAAGCCGTGTCTACAGTACTCGACATGAACACTTTTTTCGGCACTTGAGTCTTCCTCTTCCTAGTGCACAAGTTCTTAAGAATTTTCGCATAAGACGGAACTTGTTGGATAGCATCTATGATAAGGATATTGATGTTAACTTGCTTAAACATGTCCACAATCTTCTCCATTTGTGCATCAGGTTTGTTGGCCCTCAATCTGTTTGGAAATGGAGCTTTATCAATAAGTGTTGGGACCAACATTTGTGGAGATGTTTGTGGGGGTGGGAAGGATGAAGGGGGTGTAGGGTTCAAGCCTTGGGGAAAACGGAGAATAGGCTCGGAAGAAGAAGGTAAATTAGACGAAATAGGATAAGAAGTAGAAGTGGGAATGGAAGTGGAAGTGGAAGCCTGGGGTTCAATTGATTCCTCAACATCAATCTGTTCACCCACATGATTATCTAGAACTCTTCCAGATCTCAACGTGGTAAGTTCATTCACATCATTATAATGTGAAGGTCCAGGATCAGGTAGGGGTTGAGCTGGAAGATTCCCTTTCTCTCTAGCACTCATCGCGGCTGTTAACTGTGCAATTTGTGCTTCTATCGCTTTAATACTCTCACCTTGGGAGGCGGAGTTATTATTTATTGTGTCAATAGAAGACTTAAAGTCAGTCGTCAATTGCATGGTATATTTCAACAGAAAATCCAAGGTTTGTTCGAGTGCAGAGGAATTATCGGTACAGGCAGTTGGGAAAGAATTGTAGGCCGGATTTTGAAAAGTTTGTGTTTGGAAGGGTTGCTGACTCTGTGGTGGATGTTGTTGTGGTGGAGGGACCCATTGAAAGTTATTCTGGTTTGGATCCGTGTATTGAGTTTGGTGTTGGATCCAAGAAAAATCAGGGTGATTCCTCCAACCTTGATTATATGTGGAAGAAGAAAGATCGTTTCTAGGTTGTTGCTGAAATGCAGCATTAGTGTGACCTTGAAACGGTACATTCAAAGGACATTCTTCCGTCAAATGTGATGGGTTGGAACAACATCCACAAACAATCTTGGGAAGTGTGTATTGGTTTAGGGAGGCTGAAGAGAACTTGTTTTCTAGAGCGTCGAGTTTCCTTTGTATTGCGGCCATTTCGGCTCTCATTGTGACTGATGGTTACCTTCCTCAGACGATGGTGGTCTAACACTTTCCCATTGTAAAGTGTTTTGAGCTAAATCTTCCAGGTATTTCCAAGCTTCACCATCATCTTTAGATAGGAATTGACATTGACACATGGTTTCAAGTATCTGTTTTATCGTGAGATCAATACCCTCATAGAGAATTCGACACAGATCCCATCTAGGGATTCCGTGATGAGGATATTGGATAAGAAGATCTTTGAACCGTTCAAAGCATTTCCAAAATGGTTCATTGGGAAGTTGGGTAAATTTGAAGATTTCGCTCCGAACACGGCTGGTCTTATGATTGGGATAAAATTTCTTAAGGAATGCTGCAACGAACTCGTCCCATGTTAAAATAGAATGTGCGGTTGTGTTGTAAAGCCACTTCTCGGCTAAATCGCACAAAGTGAATGGGAGAAGACGTAAACGCATGGCATCCATAGACGGTTATGAATTACCAATCAAAGCACATACGTTTACGAATTTGGTGATAAAAACGTATGCGTCTTCAGACTCGAGCCCGTGAAATTTGGGTAAAAGTTTGATGAAATGAGGTTTAATTTCGAAATTGTCCCCATTGGCTGGCGAAATAGAAAGACAGGTGGGAAGGGGAACACGTGTAGGATAGCATCTCTCTTGGAGAGAAATGCGTAGAGGATTCTGCGCACCTGCGGACGGTGGCAGAGTGGTGTTAAAGTTTGATGGAAATCCGTCCATCGCGATCGTGGTGGGTGGTGGGAAAGAAGACGAAGAATTACCGACTCTGGAATCGATAAAAGAAACGCGGACAAGACGGGAAATAGAATCTCATGTCCAGCCTAACATGTGCTAAACGGTTGTAGCACAAGTGGCAGCGTTGGTGATAATTAGAGAAAAATTGGTTGGTGTTTGTTTTGAAAAATACGAATTTTGAAAAATCAAATCACAAAAAATGCACACACCACCCTAGATATAATGGTCACCTAGGTCAAGTCACTAGACCACTCCTAGACTTCCAGAAGACAAATAGCAGGATAAATCCTCTACTGTCTCTTTATCCCTTCTGTGGCCAGGTAAGTGGGAGGTTCTCCACTACGTAAGTAGTGGGCCTAATTAAGTAACCACTTGCCTTAGACACCACAAAAGAAACGCGGATAAGCAATAGATTACCCACGACCTTCTTCTGTCCTAATTGAGCGCGACGGTCCTTAGAGTCTTGTCTAGATATTTTTTAGTTAATAAAGGGTAATGCGGATGCTCGTTTTATGATTTGCGGGGCTTAGGAAGGGTAATGAAATCCTCACCTATTTTGAATTTGGTCGTGCCCCTTAATTTCCGTATTAAAATATGCAAACAACCAAGATCAAAACACACAACAAATTTTTCTTTTAGCGGCGCTGTGAATTTTGCAAAGAATCCTGCAGAAAATGGTTATTGGATAAGATCAGAGAGAAGAAGAGAGAACAGAGAGTATACCACAGAAACTTGAATCACTGAAACGCCTAAACGGCGGCGGAACCGCCGCAAAAATGCACCATTCGCCGTGGATCCGCGGTTCACTGTGGGGACTAGGGTTTAAAAAAAATTCTGTAGCTTCTTTGACTCCTCTGGAATTTGTAGAACTTCTCTGAATCTTGATCGCACTGCTACAATGATTCCAGATTCCCTCACAAAAATTCACAACTACTCGTTAAGCACTTGATGCGAATCTTGAATTAAAATTTGATGGAATAATAAATTTTCAACTCAAATAACAAAAACGAACAAATTAGCACACATCCCCGGCAACGGCGCCATTTGATTGATCATCTTTTGTGTGTAAGAAAATGTTTTATCACAACAAAAGAAATTTATACCGCAATCAATTAACGGTGTTGATGTAGCGCGTTAATGAATACGGATCGTCCATTGAGATGCGTGAATTTCTTTGATCTTGTCTTAGATGATTCGAAATGAAAATATAAAAGAAAATGATTCAAGATTTGTGAGATTTCATTTCAAGAAACAAAAAAAGAAAATAGATCTAGAATCAAGAATCAAGAAGATGTCCAAATCAATTTAGTTATCAAGATTTGTAGAATAGCTTGTAGGATTCGATTAAATTAGTAGTAGTGATGAATCTAGAGATGACTAATCTTATCTATTGATAATTTGTAGCTAGAACGATGGTGACGAATGAAGATTAGGGATCTATTAAAGAAACTAGGGTTTCTCCTTCTCTATCCCTTGTCTTTTCATTGATCATCATTTGGATTTAGCCTTTAGCAAAGAGAATCATCAATCATTTAATTCCTAGTTTGCAACGAAATTATCAAGAATGTGATCTCGTTCCAAATTAGGTCATTGATGATTCTTTTTCCTAAAGTTTAGAAATCTCATAAGACTTAAGATTAGTAAAAGGATTTTATCATCACTAGATCTACTGATTCTCTCGAATCCTTCACAAGCGGAGATTTCACTCACACATCATGAAAATTAACAAATCACAAATGAAATATTTCAAAATGAAAGAATGTAATGAAAACGAGAATTAACAATTTATCACCTTCATTAAATCTTCTTCAAATTTATACAACTCCTCAATTCGAGGTATAAGATTAAGCTCCCGATCGCTCTTTTGAAGAGGTGAATTTGTCGTCAATCTTTGCGAAGCTCGATCGCCGTGAGTCGCGGATCATCGTGGATCTCTTGCTCGGATGATAATCAGCGTTGCGATGAAGGATTGTTGATTGCTCGCTTGATTTGCTTCTTAATGGATCTTGATTTGGCTTTGGATTTGGATTTGGGTTAGGGTTTGGATTGAATCACAAGTTGTGTCACTCAACTTGTGTGTGAAATTATTGAACCCCCAATTAAATGAACCAATGAACAACCTCAACCCTAGATCTAGATCTCCTTTTAAATTCAAATTCAAATTTCCCTCCTAAAAGCTAGGTTGTTAGAGAGAACCTTCTAGAATAAGGTTGCTACAAGGAGCCTTCTAGAATAAGGTTGTTGGAGAGAGCCTTCTAGAATAAGGTTGTTACAAGGAGCCTTCTAGAAGAAGGTTGTTATGCAGAGAAGTTTCCAGAAGAAGTCTGTTAAACTGGAGCGTCTAAGGTAAGCGAGGTTGTTAGAATGAAGCTTCTAGAGAGACACGTCACCCTAATCCCTCAACTCGGCCGCGGTAACTCGGCCGACTCGGCCGCGGATCCGCGGCCATTTAATGAGATCTCTGCATCATTTTTCTGTGCTCTTCTTCTGTTGATGTTTGGGTCTTCTTGTGATATCTGGAATCTTTTTATCTCTTCTGAATCTCTGCCAGATTTGAATTCTTTGACTTCTTGTAATTTATCGGCACTTTTGTGATTCCGGTTCTTTGACCTGAAGAATTTTCTGCACACAATCTCGATAAAATGTGTTGAGATAAACAATATCATGCGTGCAGAAATAAACACACAATTTCCTATAAAGAATGTTGAATATATATACAACACGCGGTATTTAGTATTTTCCAGACAAACTGGTAATATGTGTTATATTTATATCAACTATCCTTAAATGATCAGAATAATAAGAAAATTGATGTGTTACAAAATGCATTATTTTCGACTGAACACATAACTTTTGTCATGGCTAAGATATTTTTATGTGAGCTTTGAGATATTTTGTAAATGTGTGAGTGTAAAGATATTTTGTGAGTGTGTGAGACTCATTTTCTCACAACAAAATATCTAAACACTCACTTACACTTGAGAGGGCGGCCATCATTATTTTAAAAATCCATCTCATTTTTTTTGCTTAGCTTGCTCACTTGATATTTTCTTGAGCTCATAACTTCCACCATGGGCATCTTCTTCAACTTCCACTCTATCCCTCTCATGTGTTGAGAATCCTAGAGTGTATTGAGACAAAGTAATTACACACTATCTCTACTTCATCTTGAGCACCTAGGTTAGCAAACTAGTTGTTCGAGTTGCTTCGGTTTGAAGCGAGAGCCCGTATAAAGAATACTCGAGGTGGATCGTCTTCGACGAGGGAGACCGGAGAGCGGACTTGGTTGGGGCAGCCGGCGAGGAGCTTGGGAAGAGATTGAAGACCGAAGGACAAGGATCGATCGGTATAATCTCTAAATACTTTACAGTTTGCTAGTAAACGGTTAATGGTTCGATCCGGGTAATTGGTTGTAGTAGCGCCAAGTTTTACAAATTTTTGTTCCGCAATTGGCCATGGATTGATGACCGGGGCGTTGCCGTAACCCAGCATGGTAACTGAGACAACCCATTAACCCTTAGATAGCTTGTTTAGACAATGTAAAACTATCGAAACCGGAACAACTCCAATTCACTGCACTGAAAATTCCAGTTTCTGTCGAATTTCATATAGTCTTCAAAAATTATTTTAACAACTGCAGAAGACTACTGACCTGACTACTAGACCACAGACCAAATACGAACAAATTCCACCACTAAAGAACTGAGCACATAGCTCAAAAATCCTGCTAGGCTGGCCTATTTGAAGAATTAAGGTTTCGTATTTAGGCTATGGTCTTGGCTCTGGAATCTTGGTTCGGTGGTATTGTTTGTTTAGCCCAGTTTGGATATGGTTTTATCTACTTGTTTGGGGCTATTCGGGGTTATTTCGAACTCGATATTTTCTAACATTGTTTAAAGTTTACAGTATATACATTTCTATCTCCGACCGTGAATGTCATTTGATCGGGACAACTTGTCTAATCGCTATAGTTCTTTTAGACGGGTTTGCGAACGTGACATTCACGTTGATATTTTGTGTTGTGCTGTGTTGTTGCGGATTCATCGTGGTGGATAGCTTAGATGCAATGTTAGTACACTTTAGTTTCATTTGTACATTTGATATCACGGGGCGAGCGTCCGACATGTGGACTGCCGTCACTGCCTGTTTGTATATTATTCTTTTGGGGCACGACCGGGTTGAGGTCGATGTACCCGTTGTACATATTTTCTTTTCTGTACTAGTATTACCCCGCGGTGGAGTGCACGGATAGCCAGGTTCTAGAAGGCAACAGGCCCGCATCTCATGGCTTTGAGACGGAGGGAGCTTCACTCTAGAATTGGCGGGCTATTCGCCGCACTCATAGGGGTACAGGTTGACCCAAGGTGGGGTGCTCAAGTTACCGGATTCCATGAAGTGTTGGGTGGTCCATTCACTTTGCTGAAGGGGGCTGCCTCGCTTCTGGTTTTGGCGGGTAGCTTGCCGCACTCGTAGGGTCTAGGTTGTCATTGCACAGGCTATCCACACGACCAGGGGAACGTCGGGTTTTCAGTTGCGGCTCAAAGAAAACCCGAGGTTCCTAGATTATCTGTATTGTTCTGTGATGCTTATTACTTTTCTGTGATGTTGCACTTATCACGCCTGAAGCGATTATTATATATTGTTATATATACTAGTAAATGTTGTATATGTTTTACACCCGCACTAGTCCAGTCCCTGCTCTGTCGTTAGCTAAGTAACCTAACGGGTGATGACGTGACCCAATGGCGAATGCGGATGGCATATGCGTACATCATATTTTCCTTCTTTGTGGTGTGATTAATTGATGTGACTGTGTTGATTCAGATCAATACAAGGAAAACAGACCTATTCGATATTGTTGGAACAATTTTCAAAAAGCTGTTATTACAAAGACGTTCTATTTTGTTTTGCACAGAGGCATTCGGTTATGAATATCCAGCACCTCATTCGACGAGGCAAGGGCCGAGATCCCTTCATCGGGAGCGACCCCTTGGACGGAGGTTTGCGTCATGGTAATAACTTCACTATAGTCGATTACTTTTTGCTTTGCACAGCGGTATTCGGTTGTCACAACCCGAAATGGCACGTGACTGGCAGTTGAATTATGTGAAGTCTATAGGACCACACCTCATTCAAGTAAGCCAAAAGCCCATAAATTTAAACCATTTAAAAGAAGAAGTGAAGGAAAACTTGTTTTAAAGCATGTGGTTTTAATAAAATAAGCCGTAGTAAGCATTTTTAAAACATCAAGTCTTTTCCAAAAATTTCGGCAAAGTTTCCTTTGTAAATACTGGCCCCAAACGGGTACAAACATCAATAATATACATGATGAATAAAGGCACCCCCAAGCGGGATCTAGCCCTTCGCCAATTGACGGATACATCCACGAAGGCAATATAATATACAACGCCGAAGGGCGAGGATCAAAACTTAGAATGAAATCTAACATCACCAAGGAAATCAGAAAATCGTAATAATACAAGCACGTGACTCTAAGATCGAAAGAATATATACACCGGTCTTCTAAGTCTATAAAATATACAAGTCTTGTTGATGGAGTTACCAGATACAACAGAATGTAAATAAGGTACAATGGTGGTCACGATGCAAGTGAACCCACCTACCAAAGCAATCACCCGGAAGGAAGCAGTGTGCCAGCAAGCCGCAATGAAACTTGTACGGTGAAACCTGCAAGAAACTATGGCACAACGGGGGTGAGTTGCCAACTCGTGAGTAGAAAAAAAATCACCGAGAAGAAATCGCATGTATGACTCTATCCTAGGTCATACCATAATATTCATATAATATATAACCTGAAACATCTGATAATGGCCAGGGTAAAAATCTAAGCATATGTGTAATACCGAGTGCTCGTGTCAGTGCCTCAGGTAGCAACATATCATATATATGATGTATGAATGCATGAAAACAGAATACATCTAAATGAGAATTGTTTTCTTATCTCGGTGAGATTTCTGTATAAAATCGAAGTATCATAAATGAAATCAACAGGAAAATCCGTGTCAAGCATCGACACAAAACATATATCCCAATATCTCAATATCTCGAGCTCCGGCAATCCGGACTGGCCTATATAATCAATCTCTGTATCTCAGGCTCCGGCAATCCGGACTGGCCCCGGGCTCCGGCAATCCGGACTGGCCCAAAACATCATATCCCACGACTACGGCGGTATGCTCCGGATATCCGCCGCGTCACAAATAACCGGTCGGTAGTGCTCCCCTGCCAGGCTCAACGCCATCATCTGCGACCATCTTGCCCCGGGGTACCGCACCGAGTCCACTGTTCATATCAGAATTTTGCATTATTATATCACCCATTCTTAATCATATTACAAATAAATAGGTGCTTTTGATCCATGTCTGCTAAATAGTTGCAGGTTATAGGTTCTCAGAACAATACAGTGAAATTCATGAAAAGACGCTATAAATGTGAGACTACGACCAACAATAGATGAATCCGTATGATGCCGCCTACCAGTTCAAGGAACAAATGAAGATCAGTAGACAGTTCAATGCACAAAGGCGGTACAAGATTCAAGACTTCAACGTGAAGCTTACGGTAAAAGTCCACATGATTCTGCACTGTTGGAAATCTGGAAGAAAGTAGAAAAGATTTTGAGAGACCAAGTGAAGAAAACAGAAGATAAAAGCAACTTGAAGAAACCCTAAAGAATTGGGCCCATGAGCCCACCAAATGGCCGCGGATCCGCGGCCAAACAAGCTATTCTGTCGCGGTTCCGTGGCCGTGCAATGCACATGTCGGTGCAGGTGTCGGTGCTTTGACTCGGTCTTTGGGGTTGTTTTGTAATTCCATGTATGGATCAGAATGTAAACCTAAGGTTTTTTCTATCTATAAATAGGAGGGCTCAAAGCCAAATAAAGGGTGCCTCTTTTGGGTGCCTCTTTTGAGATGCCTCTTTTTAATTTCTAGATTAAATTTTAATTTCCTTGTAATCGTCAAGAGGTCATCAATAAAGGTATTTTTTTTATCGTGCATTCTTTTATCTGAATTTAATTCCTGAATTTTTATCTGTCTTTTATTATCTGCAACTTAGATAGTCTTTTAAAATTATAAAAAATGAATCTTATCATAACTTTCCTAATGAGTGAGTAATTCCTCACTTGTTAGGGTTAGGATTGGGAAGGTTTGAGAGAAGTAAATCTCTCTCTCTCCTTTCTTTGCCCATATAATTTTTATAATAGGACTATATTTAAATTAACCACACACCGCTCACTACGGCACCCTATCCTACAAGATAGCGGTGATTCCCTAGTTAGACCGGTTGTGGTTGATTTAAATAGAGGTTAGGGCTAAGAGTTAAGAAAGGACGGACAAGGATCAAAAGGAAGAAACTAAATTTCTTCCTAGTCGTGCTAATCCCCTTTGTTGACTATTACCCTAACACCTATATTCTTCACTAGGGCATTGAAAGCAGTGGGTAGAATCCATTTTCCAAACTAACCTAATTCTAACCCTAGCAAGACTTTTAATCAATTTAATCTCATTCTTAGATCGTAAAACAAAACCCGACTTGATCGGATTAACTCGTTAGAACATAAAGAAAAGGAATCCATCTCCCTGTGGACCGACTCGTACTCAACCGGCTAGCTACCAAGCAACACCGTTATTGATTGCGGTATTCTTAATTTTTGATCTATCTTTTAAAACACTCGCATACGCAAAGAACGATCAATCATCCACCATGCACCCGCAGACGGTTCATCCTCCTCCTTGAATCGGTTGTATGATATCGCTCAAGAGCCGAGAAAACTCATGGTGGACATATCTCAAATCATATCACGAGAAAACCGCAATTTTCTATCTTTAAAATGATAATAAGTTTATAAAATCTTTGCGGTTTCTCCAAATCCAGAAATCTCATGGAAATCCGAAATCCCAATCTCAAGAGTAAATAACAGTGAATTACCGGCATAAAGCTCCATCATATTGTATGACAAAGAAATATAAGAATGCATCTGATGTCAAGCAAGGAATGCAATAATTAAACTAGCATATAAAAGCATTAACATATTGGAACAATCAGCTAGCATGTTATGTCAATGAAGTAATACTTCTAAAGTGTACGTGTTATGGCAATTACCGATGATGATGTGTGTAAGCCGGCAAGCAAGTGTACGTGGAGCATACGCATCATCGATAATGGTGTTGGTGTCCTGACAGCATGGATTCATAATAACTAATGAAAACACATTTAAGTATGCAATGTGATGCTAACAGCAAGAATACATGGAAATTGAATAGTAAACGCAATATGTAAAAGTAAACATTTATATATACGAGTTATACAGTTTTGGCATTTGAAATAGCACGAATCGTGATTTTTAGAAAATAGGGCATGTCTTTAAAATACCCACAATTCGTAAGTTTTGAAAATAAGTATGACTCGATCCCAGTCTAACATCTACCTGATAACCTACAGGACTAACTAAGAGACTAATCGAAAGGGTAAGGGTAAGGAAATCCACCTAAGGCTGAGTCGATATATATATCTAGTAGTCGGTGATCCTGCCTCAATAGCGTCACGTATGATAAAATATATAACACGACATCCTCGAGTCGAGAGTGCGGATCAATCATCATATTTATACATCGCACGGTAAAATCCATCGTACGACATCCCAAATCGGGGTACGGGTCAATATCACATATAACACATTACTTATCTGGTATCATTATCATCATATTCTGAATTAGGGATACTGATCTAAAGTCTAGTACATTCCGATACCATCAACATATATATATATATATATATATATATATATATATATCCGTGTGTGTATGAAAATACATCGTCCAACGATCCGCTATAATATCATGTCGTGTCTCATCATACGACCCAAATCACATCACCGATCTCATGGCATCATGCCCAATCACATCGACTCATCTCCAAGTATCATATACTACGTGTATATGTATACACATATATATATATATATATATATATATATATATATATATATATATACATACTCACATACATGTGTGTGTGTGTGTATCCCCATATATTCACAAGAAAATCAAATGTATGCATGTGTGTGTGCATGTGTGCCAATCCTTACTCTAGGGTTTCGCGACTAAGAACTAAACTAAGTTACTTTCTCTCTAAGCATTCGCGTCTCACATTAACACATATATAAAAATATATAAATCGTATTCGCATTCTACCCTACGAAGTGCGGGGGTGCTATACGCCATCCACCCGACTTCCCCCGTAGATATATATCTACTCACCTGATCCTTGCTTGCCGAAGTCGATGTCGCCATGCTCCTCCTTGTTATCCAAAGCCCACGAGAGGGTACCTACATATTCAATTACGTCGCATCGTAATCAAGAATCAACACGAGGAAACTGAAACAGCATACGAAGAGTACATAGGTTAGAACCTACGAACTACGCATGCAAGAAGGGCCAAACAAATCCTCGATGTCGATATACAAAAACATCAAACCATCGAGTTAAAACCCAAATACCAAAACTAAAGTTAAAACAAAGTCGCAAAACGAAACAACAACATAAGAAAACACCTCCAGATTTTACCCTAAGTTGAATTAGCAAATTTTGCACATTTGGAGGGTCTAATTTACAGAAGATAAAGCCATGGACCCAGTATGAATCAATTTGGTCATAGCCAGGCCGCAAATTGCGGCCAAATGGGTTAAATCTGCGGCCTAAACTTGGAGATATGGTCTCTGGTTTTAGGGTTAGCTTCTAGGTTGCCTGCACATCTCTCAGTCTTCGCTAAATATTTTTCAGGTGCCCCGGGTCATAGCAGATCTCTAAATATCATCCCAGTTCTCACAATCTTCCGATATCGGGGTTTCTAAGTTCATGAATGTGTGTCTAAGTCTCAGGTTTTGTCCTGAATCCTAACACTAGAGGGGTTGTATGGTCTCTACTAACCTCAATTTACACTTCACAACTCATAAAATCCCCTAACCTCTTCTTGGAATTTTCAAACCTCATTAAACTACACTTAAAGACTTCTAAACTAGATTAGATGCTAAGGTAATTGAAATACTACCCTAATGATGAAAGAATTACCTCATTTGACAACTCAAGAATTTTCGTGAGTTGCCCCAAGTGCTCAAAATCCAAACTTTCATGGTTCCCCATGCTTGTAGTGAGCTTGTGCACATTTTTAATGAAGGGGATGAAGTGTTTTGATGTATTTTTGATGGAGTTGTGTGGAGGTTGAGGTGGTGGAAGGAGGAGGGCAGCCAAGTGAAGGAAGAGGAGAGAAATGAAGGAGAAACACAAGTGATAAAACAATGGGAGCCATGGTCAAAGACCCCATACCTCTCTCTCTCTTCTCTCTCTTGCCCATACCACATATTTTAATCCTTTTTCCTTTCCTTTTCTTTTCTTTTTTTTCTTTATCTCTTCATCTCAATAAAAACAAAGCCATGGTAGAAAAATGTAACAAATGTGTAATATGACATGGTGCATGTCACATGCACAAAACAACATCAATGTGTGATTAGTGAACAATAATCAAGTTTAGGATAAACTTTATATAATTAATTATCAAAATTTATAATTTGCCTAAATCACATAAATCCCTCCAAAAATCACCATTCAATTTAATTTTCCAATATTTCCCAATTTATCGGTATTTAATTATACCATAACATTAAAACTAATCTCCATTCATTAAAATATTCATAATATTTATTATTTAAATTATTTAAATTCCCAAAAATAATATTTTATTTTTCTAAAATGTTACAGTCTTCTCCCCTTAAATAAATTCGGTCCTCGAATTTAAATTTAAACCACTCAAATACTAAAACATTTCAGTAAAATGATCAAGTCGTCGGAGCTCCGAAATCATAAATACATAAAACACATCGTAGCGCAATGCATGCGCATGAACACGAGTACATAACTCAAAATCAAAACTCCATCAAGCATCCCTCAATCATCGGAGTTATGGTGAAGACACCAATGTCAAAGTCCAATACGAAAACCAACATGATATACATCAAAACTATACATATACGCCTCGTTGTAAATTCGTCAAAACATCTGAAAGAAATGCATGCTAAACCTTTTTCAAATCACTGTGCAATGCGCGTATCACGGCACAAGTAGCGGATGTTCGTTGTAAGAAAATAACTATATATATATATATATATAACATTTTGAAAATCGTTTCGGTGAAATTTCGGAAAATCGGTAAAATAAGGGGTTTTCTGTAAAAAAGTCAAAATACAAATATCTTTATTATAAAATTAAATATACATATTCTAGCTATGTAATTGCTAGTATTTGATGTTTATTGAGCCACTGGTAAAATTTCTAATTTTCTGAAAAAATTTCCGAAAATAATTATTTTAATATTATTTTAAGCCGTCACTAATACATTTAATTAGGGAAAATTACAAATTGAAATGGGTTGAAACAAATTTTGTGCATCATAACAAATTAAACAAAATTTTATCATGTTGTTTCTGAAATGAAATTAAGTTGTCAAACGGTTTTAGAAAATATTGAAGAAAAAGGCTTAAATGGTGAAAAATAGCTAAATAGAATTGGGGTATGGTTGTATGTTACTTGATATTCCTCATACACACACACACACTCACCCTCTCACCTAATAAGGCTGAATTCAGCAGCCCCCCTTCATTTCCCCACTTGTTTTTGCAAATAGAAGACTAAAGAAAAGAAAAGAAAATGAAAACAATAAGAAATGAGAATGGTGTTGACTTGTGATATGGGTCTTTGACTTATCCAATTACTTTCCCGACCTCACTCTCTCTCCTCTCCCCTAAATTCTGGCCGAGCTCCCTCCTATCCCACAACAGCAGCCCCCTCTTTCTTTTCCCCTCATTTCTCTTGAAAAAAAATCATCAAAATTGCCTCAAAATCCATCAAAAAAATCCCAAAATCCAAATCCAACTCTTACCCATTTTAGTTTAGCCTATCATGCATGGATTGTGGTGAAAAGAGAGCAAATTGGAGGCCAAGATTTTCATGCTAGATCCCTAATCTTGTGAGGTATAAATCTTGACCTTTGGTTAAATTGTTGTTTGAATACTTTAAATCAAGCATAATTAGTTAATAATTTGGGTTTAATTGAATGGTTGGAAAATCTAGTAAGGGTTTATTAAATTCAAGTTAGGGTTTTTATTATGTAATTATGGTAGCAAGTGTAATTTATCATCTTATAAAATGATAAAACTAATCTTGTTGCTAATTATAAATCGCTACTTGTAAAATGTCCAAATTAAGCTTTTTTTTAAACTAGGTTTTTGTAACTATGAATATGTTTAAGAGAAAAAACTAATTAGGTTATCCATGGTATTATTAATATTTTAATATGTTGTTTAGCAACTTAGATCATACAAATCCAAGCTAGATTGTTGTATGTGCATTTTTGCTATAAATTGTCGAAATTGGTTAAAATTGCAAACTAGGTTTTTGAAATTGAATTAAATTGTGGGTTTAAAAGTTACGTAATGGTTTCTATGGCATAGTTAAGATATTAAGTTATCATCTTGGTCACTATACTTGTTAAAACATTATGTTTTGTACAAAAACGGTAAACCTTGCTTGCTAGGTTTTCGGAAAAATAGCTTTTAAAGTGAGTTTGGGGTTTTTGTGAATTTTAACATATTCCATATATATGTTTAGTGTTTATGAATGTGAAAATGGGTGTGTTTGGGTTTTTCTCGATGGTTTGGCGTTTGTACGCCGACGTCGAGAGTTTTTGGGTTGATTTGTGAAAGCAACCATAGGTTTTGACCTATGTGGGATTCGTGTGTCGTTTTGGTCATGAGTCGGATTTTAATGCGATACGGTGCGTTATGATATGTAGGTACCCCATGTGGACTTCGAGACGACAAGAAAGCGCGTGGCGACGTCGGCACCGGCGAGCGAGAACCAGGTGAGTAGATTTATATCTACAAGGAGAAGTCGGGTGGATGGGGTATAGCACCCCCGCAGTTCGTGGTGATGTGTACGAATACGTATACACACATATATTGATTATATGTTGTTTGAGTAGAATGATGATAAAGATGGATTTTGGTGTTCTTGGATTGGTTTAGTGTAGTTGCGAAACCCTAGAGTAGGGGTTACACCCATACACACACGCACGCACATACTTGCATACATTCTTTCTTTTACATGTGCGTATATGGGAATATATATTTATGTGTTCACATGGGTATGGGGCTATGTGTTCATATACTGGATTTGAGGATAGTACTTGGGATTTGAGATGAGTCGACGATATTTGATTTGAGGTCGTGAGATCGGTGACATGGCAGGGTTCGTATTTGAGATACGACATGACGTTGTAGCGGGTCCTTTAACGTAGTGTTTCACACACGTGCATGCATACTTAGGCGGTATCAGTATTGTACTAGACGTAGATCAGCACCCCGGATTATGATCTTTGATAAAGAGGATACCAGATGAACAATGTGATGAATGTGATATTGACCCGTACCCAGATTTGGGATGCCGTACGACGGATTTACGTACGAGCTATATATTGATGATTGATCCGCACTCTTGACTTGGGAATATCTGATTATAGATATGGTATCGGATGTGATAGTATCGAGGCAGATCACCGACTAATATATATTCATATATGTATCGACTCAGATGCTAGGCGGTTTCCTTACCTTTAGTTCAGCCGTATAGTTTAGTGTAGTTGTCAGACTAGATTAGATTCCTACCTATTTCAAAACTAACGGATCATGGGTATTTTAAAAGACAGGTCAAGGGATCTACGGATATTTCAAAAGACGTATCCTTTCTTAAAAACACCGTAGCCCTTATTTTCAAAACCCCACGATTCGTGTTATTTCAAATGACACCATTGTATGACGTATATTTATATTAAATGCAGATTAGTTATCGTTGTGTTTAGTATTTAGCTCACGCTCATTATTTCTGTTCACTCCGCATCGCATACTTATATTGTGATTTCATATTGCATTGTTGATATCATGTTGTTAGGACACCAGCTCCATTACCGATGATGCGTATGTTCCACGTACACTTGCTTGCCGGCTCACACACATCTTCATCGGTAATTGCCATGTCACGAACACTTTAGAAATACTATTTCATTGACATAGGTTGTTAGCTAATAGTTTAGACATAATATTAGTGTACTTGCCTTATATGCTAGTTTAGACATTGTAGTTATTGCCTGCTACTTCATGCATGTTATTATTCACTGTTGTGCCGCATTCATGGGTTTTCATGCCTATATTCACTGTTTACATGCTATTGACGATTTGGATTTGGATTTCATGAGATTTCTTGGATTTGGAGGAAAACCGCAAAAACATAAATAAACCTTTTTTCTCTCTTTTAAATAAAAAGTGTGGTTTTCCCATAATGTATAAGTCGTCCACCATGAGTTTGCTGATGGATTTCGAGACCCGAGTTCGAGGAGTGGAGAAACCATTTCGGGTACATGGTGGACCCGGTGCCGTACCCCGGGGCAAGAGGATCGCAGATGATGGCGTTGAGCCTGGCAGGGGAACATTACCGACCGGTGATTTTACCCGACGCGTCGGATATCCGGAGGATACCGTTGTGGTCTTGAGATGGATGGTAGGGGCCGGTCTGGACTGACAGCGCCCTAGATATTGAGATTGAGACATTGAGATTTCGAGATATTGAGATACTGAGATTTGATGATACAGGCCAGTCCGGATAGCCGGAGCCTGAGATTTTGAGGCATTGAGATTTATGTTTTGTATCGATGCTAGACACTGTTTATGTTGATTTTATTTATGATACCTCATTTTAAGAATACAAAGGAAATCTCACTAAATTATGAAAGCAGTTTCTTTAGTACATGTATTCTGTTTTCATGCATTCATATATCATCCATATGATATATTGCTACCTGAGGCACTGACACGGGCATATGGGATTATACTTGGGTTAGATATTTACTCTAGCCATTGTTATAGGCTGCAGGTTTTATATTTGAGGATTATATATTATGATCGTATGACCTAGGATTGCATCATACATGCGGTTTCTGTTCGTAGATGTTTTTCTATTCACGAGTTGGCAACTCACCCCCGTTGTGCCACAGTTCTTGCAGGTTTTGCCGTACAGGTTTCATTACGGCTTTGCCGGCACTGCTTCTTTTCGGGTGACTTGCTAGTAGGTGGGTTTATTTGTATCGTACCCATCATTTTACCTTGTATATTATTATTCTGTTGTATCTAGAAGTTCCATCAACCAAACATGTATTTATTTTAGAGATAGAGACCAGTAATGTTTATTCTTTCGACCTTAGAGTCGCGCGTTGTATTTCTATAGATTTTCTTGCTGTTTTGAGTTTCCCTTGAGTTTTGATCCTCGCCCTTGGCGTCGTATATTATATTACTTGTGTGGTTGTGACCTTCGATTGACGAAAAGCTAGCTCCCGCTTGGGGATGCCTTTTTATTGATTTCGTATACTATTCATGTTGTATCCCGTTTGGGGGCCAGTATTTACAAAGGAGACTCTGCCGAATTTTCAGAAAATACTTGATGTTTTTTTTTAAACGCATAATTCGGCTTATGCTATTAAAACTACTTGCTTTTAGTTGGTTTTCCTTCACTCTACTACTTTTCTTGGTTTGGATTTCTGGGTTTTCTGCTTACTTAGAGTACGTACGCCTCGAGACGTTCATAGTCTAAGTGTCGGTCATGTTCCGTACTTTCGGGACATGACAATATATATGTATCCTTTGTTTAACATACGTCCCGCCATTTTTGAAAATAATTTAGAACGGTTTCCTTTGTAAAATGTTTCGTGTCATTTCGGACAGATAGGAAAAATATCGAGACTGTAGCTCCCTTTTGGAAATCCCTTCGATAACTATCGATGCATGCAAAAACATATTCAGGTACTGTCCTCTGACTAGTCCTGCTCAGCTACTATACCAAATAGTAAATATCATAAAAACATACTGCTCAAAGGAAATCAATCCCAACATGTATATAAGAATTCTACGTGCGTCTGGTGTGCACGGAAATCGAAATCAATGAATATGCCATACATGTGCATAGAGACCAAATCTAAGTACAACGGGTGTGCACGAAAACACCTGTCCATGGCAACGAGTGTGCCTGACAACAATATCAGGTGCATCTGATATGCATGAAGAATCTCGATCTAGTGCATCTGGTGTACACCAAAATCGCATCAAGTGCTCCAAGTATGCGCAAGAATCCAAATCAAGTGCACAAGGTGCACGAAAACAAATATCGAGTATCACAATCGCAATCGACGATATACAACACATCTCAAACCAAATCAGGTATACCGTGGTATATAATCTCACAACCACGTGCATCAGCGTGCACAAAATCGAATCAAAATACTAAAAGTGCATGGAAACTACACCGAAGGAATAAGTCAAATCACATACATACTACAGGCATGAAATCAAAATCAAACATCCCGAATGACATCAAATCGAAGTCGAGTGCAACTGTGGTGCATAAAAACTCAATCATGCAAATAAATCGCCCAAAATACCGAAATCCAAAATAATGGACACGTGATATTCGAATCACCAAATCGCAATTCGTATACACTGTCGTCGATGTGTCCTTCCTTCAAAGTCGAGAAGGTGTCGATGCATCCAAAGCTAGCAGAGCAAGATATCTTCTTGCCTCCTATTCATGGTCTGGCGCCTTGTGCCCTTAGGCTCTCGTCTCTCACTGCAGATTGCTAGTTACATAGCTCCTCGGCTCAACGGCCCGATATGGAAACGATGACGGAAACAGTTCCGCTCTGGCACATCTTCTAAAAGATCTCTGACCAACTGTCATGGTCACTCATAACATGTCTCGTCGACGATACCGAACTCTGGCCTACTGGGGGTGCCTAATATGACCGATCCTGGGTCCAAGTCTCCTCGTGTAGTATTCCAGAAAGATTCTGTCGGGGTCTCTCCCAAATCTCATTTCTGCTGAACTGCCCGGAAGTTATCACCATTTACTAAATCTATTTCTTGTTCCGGAATGGCTGCATACTCATCACGACTCCTTTTGGAAGATATATCCATATTCAACGTCTCTGCATGCGTATCACATCTCTGATGTCAACGGAGTGGAACGTCATCTCATCAAAATCTCGTACGAACCTCTTACTCCACTTTTCTCTAATGTCGACTGATTCGGACTCGTCTGTTCGTAGCTGTATGGACTGTGCTACAAACGGCTATACTCATATCTAGAGTCTCCCAAGTAATGTATCCCATCACATGATGTCCGGACGACATTGAACTTTTCGATCGATTCATCAAAGTCCCATAATTTCCCGAGAGCTCAACACTTGAGTACAGTTTAATAATATCCAGTACATGCCACAGTATCTATGGACCTGCTGTAGAAGGGCAAACCCAAGCCTCATTAATGGCACCGCGGAACTGCCGCAAACCCTAAGGTTCAAAAGCGTTCCCATTGTCAATATGTCGAGTTAGGTTTTCATTCTTCTAGAGAGTCCACAGAATTACTTGCATGTTATTCCGAATACCTTAAACTTAGAGAAATGGGTTTCTGACATTCGATCGTTTTCTATCGACTCTCAACGCACCTGCGTGAAGTCTTCTCAAGCTGGAATCAATCAATCTGATGACCTCGCATCGGGGTATGCAACGAACCACATGTCCTAGTCATTCATCCATGGGTGACTAGCGATCTTCTATCATATCTCTAAGTATAAACTCGTGCTACAATAACTTCAATCATCTGGGGCAGTATCTTGTCATTCACAGCAACAACTGGCTTATTCTTCCGCACGCTAAACAATGCCTCAATCATCAAGAATAACGGTGCATTGACGGTCATCACATTCTAGTCGGCCTCCAGCAGTGGCCCAGTGCTCTGGTGCTGATCTGCACGTTCGAGAAATTTTAGTAAAACAGCCCATCAACACGCTCATGGCGCGAAAACACAATAAAACGACACATCTATGCAATCATGTGTCACCGGAATTTCGCCCTGGTCAGTCCTTGTCCAAGACGAGCTCATGCTGACCGCAACTCTAGCCGCAGCTCTCTTTGCCTATGCAATCGTGGTAACAAAACCACCAACCGATATCGATGAGGATAGATCAATGAACGAATAGAATACTGTGCAAAGAAATGTACATCCTAAGACTTCTTAAGCGGAATAGCGTATCGTAAGTATGCCGGGGAACATACAAACAGTACGTCACTCTACTTGAGTCACCTACTCTATCAACCAAGGTCAACCTACACGACGAAAGTTCGGGTCTAATACCCTCTCGAACAAGTCTAAGTTCCGTAAGGTCAAGCCTAGGTTCCGAATATATATAAGCGCCGTAGATTCCGCATAGTTAAACATAGACTCGAACCAAGGTTAAACATAACGCTCTGATACTAACTTTGTCACAACCCGAAATGGCACGTGATTGGCACATGAATCATGTAAAGTCTATAGGACCACACCTAATTCAAGTAAGCCAAAAGCCCAGAAATCTAAACCATTTAAAAGAAGAAGTGAAGGAAACCTTATTTTAAAGCAAGTGGTTTTAATAAAATAAGCCGTAGTAAGTATTTTTAAAACATCAAGTCTTTTCCAAAAATTTCGGCAGAGTTTCCTTTGTAAATACTGGCCCCAAACGGGTACAAACATGAATAATATATATGATGAATAAAGGCATCCCCAAGCGGGAGCTATCTCTTCTCCAATTGACGGATACAACCACTCAAGTAATATAATATACAACGCCAAAAGGCGAGGATCAAAACTCGGAATGAAATCCAACATCACCAAGGAAACCAGAAAACCGTAATAATATAAGCGCGCGACTCTAAGGTCGAAAGACTATATACACTAGTCTTCTAAGTCTATAAAATATACAAGTCTGCTTTATGGAGTTACCAGATACAACAGAATGTAAATAAGGTACAATGGTGGTCACGATGCAAGTGAACCCACCTACCAAAGCAATCACCCGGAAGGAAGCAGTGTGCCAGCAAGCCGCAATGAAACCTGTACGGTGAAACCTGCAAGAAAATGTGGCACAATGGGGGTGAGTTGCTAACTCGTGAGTAGAAATCATCACCGAAAAGAAATCGCATGTATGACTCTATCCTAGGTCATACCATAATATCCATATAATATATAACCTGAAATATCTGATAATGGCCAGGGTAAACATCAAAACATATGTGTAATACCGAGTGCTCCTGTCAGTGCCTCAGGTAGCAACATATCACATATATGATGTATGAATGCATGAAAACAGAATACATCTAAATGAGAAAACTGTTTTCTTATCTCAGTGAGATTTCTGTATAAAATCGAAGTATCATCAATGAAATCAACAGAGAAATCCGTGTCAAGCATCGATACAAAACATATATCCCAATATCTCAATATCTCGGGCTCCGGCAATCCGGACTGGCCCATATAATCAATCTCTGTATCTTGGGCTCCGGTAATCCTGACTGGCCCCGGGCTCCTGCAATCCGGACTGGCCCAAAACATCATATCTCATGACTACGTTGGTATCCTCCAGATATCCGCCGCGTCACAAATAACCGGTCGGTAGTGCTCCCCTGCCAGGCTCAACGCCATAGTTTGCGACCATCTTGCCCCGGGGTACCGCACCGGGTCCACCATGCACCCGCAGACGGTTCATCCTCCTCCTCGAATCGGGTGTATGATGTCGCTCAAGGGCCGAGAAAACTCATGGTGGACATACCTCAAATCATATCACGAGAAAACCGCAATTTTCTATCTTTAAAATGATAATAAGTTTATAAAATCTTTGCGGTTTATCCAAATCCAGAAATCTCATGGAAATCCTAAATCCCAATCTCAAGAGTAAATAACAGTGAATTACCGGCATAAAGCTCCATAATATTGCATGACAAAGAAATATAAGAATGCATTTGATGTCAAGCAAGGAATGCAATAATTAAACTAGCATATAAAAGCAATAACATATTGGAACTATCAGCTAGCAAGTTATGTCAATGAAGTAATACTTCTAAAGTATACGTGTCATGGCAATTACCGATGATGATGTGTGTGAGCCGGCAAGCAAGTGTACGTGGAGCATACGCATCATCGGTAATGGTGCTGGTGTCCTGACAGCATGAATTCATAATAACTAATGAAAACACATTTAAGTATGCAATGTGATGCTAACAGCAAGAATACATGGAAATTGAATAGTAAACGCAACATGTAAGAGTAAACATTTATATATACGAGTCATACAGTTTTGGCATTTAAAATAGCACGAATCGTGGCTTTTAGAAAATAGGGCATGTCTTTAAAATACCCACGATTCGTCAGTTTTGAAAATAAGTATGACTCGAACCCAGTCTAACATCTACCTGATAACCTACAGGACTAACTAAGAGACTAATCGAAAGGGTAAAGAAATCCACCTAAGTCTGAGTCGATATATATATCTAGTAGTCGGTGATCCCGCCTCAATTACATCACGTATGATAAAATATATAATACGACATTCTCGAATCGAGAGTACGGATCAATCATCATATTTATACATCGTGCGGTAAAATCCATCGTACGACATCTTAAACCGGGGTACGGGTCAATATCATGTATAACACATTACTTATCTGGTATCATTATCATCATATTCTGAATTAGGGGTACTGATCTAAAGTCTAATACATTCCGATACCATCAAAACACACACACACACACACACACACACACACACATACATATATATATATATATCCGCGTGTGTATGAAAACACATCGTCCAACAATCCGCTATAATGTCATGTCGTGACTCATCACATGACCCAAATCACATCACCGATCTCATGGCATCATGCTCAATCATATCGACTCATCTCTAAGTATCATACATTATCCTCATCGTCCCTGTATATGTATACATACATATATGTATACATACATACATATATATATATATATACACACACACATACATACTCACATACATATATGCGTGTGTGTGTGTATAGATATATATATCCCCATATACGTACTAGAAAATCAAATGTATGCGTGTGTGTGCGCGTGTGTGCCAATCCTTACTCTAGGGTTTCGCGACTAAGAACTAAACTAATTTGCTTTGTCTCTAAGCATTCGCGTCTCACATTAACACATATATAAAAATATATAAATCGTATTCGCATTCTACCCTACGAAGAGCGGGGGTGCTATACGCCATCCACCCGACTTCCCCCGTAGATATAAATCTACTCACATGATCCTTGCTTGCCGAAGTCGATGTCTCCATGCTCCTCCTTGTTATCCAAAGCCCATGAGAGGGTACCTACATATTCAAATACGTCGCATCGTAATCAAGAATCAACACGAGGAAACTGAAACGGCATACGAAGAGTACATAGGTTAGAACCTACGAACTATGCATGCAAGAAGAGCCAAACAAATCCTCGATGTCGATGTACAAACGTCAAACCATCGAGTTAAAACCCAAATACCAAAACCAAAGTTAAAACAAAGTCACAAAACGAAACAGCAACATAAGAAAACACCTCCAGATTTTACCCTAGGTTGAATTAGCCAATTTTGCACATGTGGAGGGTCTAATTTACAGAAGATAAAGCCATGGACCCAGTACGAATCAATTTGGTCATACCCAGGCTGCAAATTGCGGCCAAATGGGTTAAATCTGCGGCCTAAACTTAGAGATATGGTCTCTAGTTTTGGGGTTAGCTTCTAGATTGCCTGCACATCTCTCGGTCTTTGCTAAATATTTTTCAGGTGCCCCGGGTCATAGAAGATCTCTAAATATCACCCCAGTTCTCACAATCTTCCGATATCGGGGTTTCTAAGTTCATGAATTGGGGACTAAGTCTTAGGTTTTGTCCTGAATCCTAACACTAGAAGGGTTGTATGGTCTCTACTAAGCTCAATTTACACTTCACAACTCATAAAATCCCCTAACCTCTTCTTGGAATTTTCAAACCTCATTAAACTAAACTTAAAGACTTCTAAACTAGATTAGATGCTAAGGTAATTGAAATATTACCCTAATGATGAAAGAATTACCTCATTTGGAAACTCAAGAATTTTCTTGAGTTGCCCCAAGTGCTCAAAATCCAAACTTTCTTGGTTCCTCATGCTTGTAGTGAGCTTGTGCACATTTTTAATGAAGGGGATGAAGTGTTTTGATGTATTTTTGATGGAGGTGGAGGTGGTGGAGGGAGGAGGGCGGCCAAGTGAAGGAAGAGGAGAGAAATGAAGGAGAAACACAAGTGATAAAACAATGGGAGCCATGGTCAAAGACCCCATACCTCTCTCTCTCTCTCTCTTCTCTCTCTCTCTTGCCCATACCACATATTTTAATCCTTTTTCCTTTTCGTTTCTTTTATTTTCTTTATCTCTTCATCTCAATAAAAACAAAGCTATGGTAGAAAAATATAACAAATATGTAATATGACATGGTGCATGTCACATGCACAAAACAACATCAATGTGTGATTAGTGAACATTAATCAAGTTTAGGATAAACTTGTATATAATTAATTATCAAAATTTATAATTTGCCTAAATCACATAAATCCCTCCAAAAATCACCATTCAATTTAATTTTCCAATATTTCCCAATTTATCAGTATTTAATTATACCATAATATTAAAACTAATCTCCATTCATTAAAATATTCATAATATTTATTATTTTAATTATTTTAATTCCCAAAAATAATATTTTATTTTTCTGATATGTTACATCGGTTATGAATATCCAGCACCTCATTCTACGAGGAAAGAGCCGAGATCCCTTCACCGGAAGTGACCCCTTTAGCAAAGGTTTTCGCTACTATATATTTATAAAAAGCTGTGCGGTTCCATCAACGATATCAAGTTCATTACGTTAAAGGTTTTTCGCCAAAAATCAGCCGTAGCCCTCCGTCATTTCTTACGAGTATTATTTAGTATTCGTTCTACGTTTGTTGACCTAGTCAAGACGTAGTGTTCGGTAGCTAAGTGGTGCTTGTTTGTTGCATTTTAAATGGGATTGGTTAGGATAGTCGTGCGGCCTTGTTGACCAAGTCAAGGTAACGTGCGAGTGGGTTTAATGCAATTCAGGATATTGACGGGTTGAACTTGACTAGCGGTTTATGGTTTGTTGACCTAGTCAAGGTCATAAACCGCTTGGGGTAAAAATCACATCGGGAGTTTCAAACATACAGGAAACTTGCGAGGCATGCGCATACCTTCTGGAGTGTGATAACTTGAGTGGATTCCATCAGGTTATCATGCGATGATAGTTGGATCCCGATCCCACTGATGAGTTGGTTTACTCCTCGGGTGATCCCGACTAATTCTTCTTTTAGGTTTGGATGAGAATTTGAGGATACAGTGGGATACATCCTGATTAGATAAAATGATTAACATCTAGGTTAGAGTGCACGCAGAGTGTTTCTTTTCTCTCTCTCTCTTTGGCAGGGACTATGGCCCGACCCTGGACTATGACTCAGTGACCAAGTTAACCGAACTATTTTAAAACACTGGCTTTTGGATTGTCTAAGTTGCATATCATTACCATTTCTACTTTTACCCTTTTCTTTTCTCCGGAACAGTCCGTATCACTACGAAGATCCCATTTTTATTGGATATGACCATCGTATAATTACATACGAACTCGAAGAAACTTGTTTCGGATTCGGGATGGTTTCCGGTTCTGGAGAAAATGAATAGGATTATTCAGTTGTCTTTTCCTTTTACCTTCTCTCAGGATGTGGGGGCTCCTAGGATTATGAGAGGGTACACCTATTACGCTTATTGGATAGTCTTCTTCCAAACCATAGGCAGGTACTGAAAGGTGGGGAAGGAAGAAAACCAATTAGCCTAAGTGTGGTGTACAGGAGGTAATAAGCAAAGACAAATAAAGGGATTAGAAAGATGGCAAAGTAAATTGCGACTGCTATCATTCACGACCAAACCACATTTTTCATCGCCACTCCTACTTCAGCTTTGGATTTCTCCAGAACACCCCGTATCACTACGAAGATCCACAGTTATTGGATAATCCATCGTATGGTTATATACGAACTCGAAGGAACTTGTTCCGGTACGAGGATGGATTCTGGTTCAGGAGAAATAGAATAAGGTTTATTCAATTGTCTTTTATCTTTACCTTCTCTCAGGTTACAAGTACTCCTAGGATTAGGAGAGTACACCTATTATGCTCATTGGATAGTCTTCTTCCAAACCATAGGCTGGTGTCGAATGGTAGGGAAGGAAGAAAACTATTTAGCCTAAGTGTGGTGTACAGAAGGCAATGAGTAAAGACAAATAAAAGGGATTTGGAGAGATGGCAAAAGAAATATACGGTTACAGTCGTGAATTTGATAATGGAAGAGGCATTACTAGGAATACCCGGATACCCTTTCGAAACATTTTCATGTTTCAGTTTCACTATGCGTTATTAATTGAAAACTGATTTCCCAATTAGGTCCTTACTCCAGGGTATGTATTTACCAGGTTTGATTCTCATATCTGTATGGTTTTACAGATGATGAGTGGGAGTAAGTTATTAGGAATTAGGTGATCATCCTCATTATATCGGAATTCGTTGTAATTGGTGATATTTGAGGAAATCTCCTGGTTTTTTGCCGGAAGGCAAATATTTAGTTTTAAATATCCGTTGTTATGCACCAATTTCAAACCGATATATCTGTACGTTTATTTTATAAAGTGAGATATAACCTTTTGAAATTATGTCCATGACATTTACCTATATCAGTTGATGGTTAGGTAAGGAGCATTCAACAGCGGTGTAATTCTTCATAACCTTAGTACAGTTTTCAACCTACGACGCACAGGGTTTGAGTTATTCAACTCAGGGGACTTATACAATGTATTGTATGTTGACCAGTGTCCATTAGGACAGAAGGGTTGGTACTTGTACTATATTCTGTTTACTTATGACTTCTCCAGTTTTAGACATGTGTTTTGTACAAATACAAGGTCCAAGTTTGAGAAGTTATAGGTATAAGAAAAAAGTATAGAACCATGTGTTGCAAGTATCAGGATTCTTCAAAATGATCGAAGATGTAGATACTTGTGTTTGGTATCCAGATAATAGTAATGGTTTTGAGAAACTTGTTTCTCTTTCAGGTTACTCATGTTTGGATGCACTCCTAAGTTGAGTAATACGGATCGGCCTCTTTCCATTTAGTTGACATGCACTGGATACAGCTGCATGATTTGAATCTGGTTCCATTTAAATCAGTCCCTCTGTTTCTATATTGTATATAGAATGGTTCATATCTTAACGATGTTAAGGTATATGGAGTTGTCCGGCTTATGCTTAAAATCAGACTCTGGATAACTCAAGGCACGTTTCAGTAATGGCAGTTTGTAGGTTAACCCGATCTTTGACGAGGGTTAACTTTCTACCATCTGGAAGATCAATAGTGATATTGTTCTTGACTCGCCACAGTTTTAGTAAAATGGACTTTTTCAGAAAACGGTAGTGGGAATATGGTAGAACTGGAAGTGATTCCAGAACCACATACGATTATTGAAAATTTAATAGGACCAAAAGATTAAATCAGGTTTGACATTCCATTAGCCACTCCGCAGATATGGTGGGTAACCTCAGGCACCCGAGAGGTACTTCGATATTCTCAAAAACGGTGACAGGGAGGTTCTTTTTTATCCAGACTTGCCATTACTGTTGTTCTAGACTATGAGACCCGGCAGGAGAATGAGTATAGCGTCGTTCTGAACTAGCTTTAGAAGTGCACGTGTATATGACTCTGCCAGAGGGTTGTTGTAGTCAGTGGGAGCAGCGGAAGCATAGTGGACAAATAGCTTATATCTATTTATAGACTAAAGCAGATATAGCGGAGATAGATCATCTATTTTTGATGTGACAGTCATAGGCTTTGACTTCATCAGAAAAGGAGATGGATCTGTTAAGAAGGTAGTAGGGTGTGATGTCCTGGTATTTGGATGACATGCACGTTGTAGGAAGTAAAATTCCTATACTACAATTGGTTATACTGTGGTTGTCACACAGTGGTCTTTCCACATAGGATATGGATATAATATCAGGCATTCTGATTACTAGATCTATGGTTTTAGATCTAGTTTGGGTAGTTTCCCAATCTGGGTACTTAGACAGCATTCTAAAGGTATTTTAGAATGGATGACTCCTGGCATGGTGGTGTACCTGCAGAAGAAGGAGTCACCCTCTCTAAAGGTATCTTACAGACTAAAAGGGAGAGGGATGTGCATGATTAGCATATCACTTGCTTAGGCAATTGAGTCAATCATGAGATATCAAGTACCACACCAGATGTTGTTTTTGCACTAGTTGCAATAAGTTGTTATATTAATCCAATCCTGGAGAAACGTTCGGAAGCAGTTTTAGAACATAAGTGGATGTTCTAGGGATTTAATGACGGCAGCCTCCTTCGGGAGACGGTTATCATTCCAGGCTTCCAAGGTGGCCTGGTTGACAGAGTGACTATTAGAGTTATAGTTTTTCCTCTGACAAGGGGCAGTAGTTTGGACAGGTGGTCCAAGCGGATACTGAGGGAGGCATGGCGCAGGATACTGATTAAATTCAGTTGACGATACAGTCTAAGAAGTTTGCTGGATTTAGAGTTCATTTATGAACTGAGTCCCATCAGATATCCAGACATATTCTAAGACAGGTATTGCTCATTTCGGGAGATGGCTTTCTCCGCGAACTTAAGATAAAGAGAGACATAGAAAGAAACATCAGAGCGGATCCACTCACTGAGGCTATTTCTCGAAAGCAATAGTTTTACAAACGAGCTTTGTGAAACTGATTAGTAGAGGAGTTGGGTGTTCGGTATCATACGGGCTGTGAGTATGCGTGAGTATGCGGCATCGCAATAATTAGCCTTAAGTGCAAGTGGGAGATTATTGGCTATAGTGCCCTCAAGTCAATTATTGGATCGTAGGCACGTGATTGCAATGATTGAGGGAGGACCTATACCGGTAGAACAGTCTTACTCAAGATGATAGTATGCTATCTGGTTTGTCGTTATCATTATGTACATACTTCTGGTGACATTACAGATCACTATTACATGTTGATAGAGCCTATAGGATTCTTGCTTGACTACCAGCAGTATGATGGCATTCATATACGTGAGAGTTGGGTAGTCCATAAGCACATCCTTAAAGTGTCCCTAGTCGTGGGAGTTTAGAGACTGGGCATCGATACTCCGAGAGTAGACTAGTGTATACATATTGAGACCCCGACGAGGGGCAGTGGCCGGTCTCACAAGCCATTGGTGTCAGTTGGTTCACCTAAGATGTATACAGGTGCTCATTGGGTTATGAGTATACCGGACGGACTCACAAGGGTACTGCTAGTTGGTATTATACCTATCGTCAGGTAGTAGTTCCCATGTGACATGAGTACAGCTTAGTCCGTTGACTTGACACTGCTACTTCGCCTCAAGTGTGTTCCCACTGTTCTCTGATTGCTACCCTACCATGGCTCAAAGGAGTCGTGCAAACAGATAGTAATTGGGTGCAGTCCCGAAGCACTTCGAGGCAGTGGCGGTTAGATAGGATTCGTCTCTCTCGATATTGGGGGTTGATATCGCGCTGTTTTTGGAGAGCCATTACACAAAGTCCTTGGCCAAGGCAAGTGAGATTTACTAGTAGGTATTCCAGTAGTTTCTCAAGGTGTTCTGGGCTACACTCCGACACGACTTATACCTCTATTGGGGGTCTGACGTTTACCATCCCCCTAGGCCTGATTTGCGATACTCTTAGACGACAGACCGGACTGTACGGATATTGTCACTGTCAGACTCAGTAGGGTTTCAGGATGAGTTCGCTCGTCGGCCTCCTTTTCGCTCAATACCTGGGTATCCGTTATGTACAGCTAGTGCCACTGACGTGCTTGTGGTTAAACCCACTGCCAGCGTATTGACGAGTCTTTAGAGTCCCACACAGAGGGTTTCCCTAGTTCGGGAAAAACGTTGTAGAGGCCGTATGGTTTTATGGCAGGGTTCGAACATATACGTGCACTCGTGCACGGATCATGATCGGACGGATCATACCAGTGAGCATTGGTGTAAGACAAATCCTAGTATTAGATTTTTGGATTACTTTCGTCTCATAGTATTCGTATTCAGTCGGAATACGGATGCGGGTATGTATATACGGATGAGGGGTATTCTTGTAATTCGTTACAAGATAACTTTAGATGATGCCATTTTCTTTTTGTGGATTAAACATTTTAGTTTAAATGTTTAATGTGGAAATTATGACTCATTCTTGGCATGACATAACTTTTGTCATGGCTAAGATATTTTTATGTGAGCTTTGAGATATTTTGTATGTATGTGAGTTTAGAGATATTTTGTGAATGTGTAAGGCTCATTTTCTCACAACAAAATATCCAAACACTCACTTACACTTGAGAGGGCAGCCATCATTATTTTAAAAAGCCATCTCATTTTCTTTTGCTTAGCTTGCTCACTTGATATTTTCTTGAGTTCACAACTTCCACCATGGGCATCTTCTTCAACCTCCACTCTATCCCTCTCATGTGTTGAGAATCCTAGAGTGTATTGAGAGTAATCACACGCTATCTCTATTTCATCTTGAGCACCTAGGTTAGCAAACTAGTTGTTCGAGTTGCTTCGGTTTGAAGCGGGAGCCCGTATAAAGAATCCTCGAGGTGGATCGTCTTCGACGAGGGAGACCGAAGAGCGGACTTGCTTAGGGCAGCCGGCGAGGAGCTTGGGAAGAGATTGAAGACCGAAGGATAAGGATCGATCGGTATAATCTCTAAACACTTTACAGTTTGCTAGTAAATGGTTAATGGTTCGATCCGGGTAATTGGTTGTGGTAGCGCCAAGTTTTACAAATTTTTGTTTCGCATTTGGCTACGGATTGATGGTCGGAGCGCTGCCGTAACCCAACATCTGCGCCCGTCCACTTCTACTTGATCGCATCCGAGATGCACAGTCCGACGATACTCGTTTTCTTGAGATTATGGAACATGTTCGGCAGGGGAGAGATTCAGAGTTTGTGATTGATGGCCAGAGAGTGTTACAATTTGGGACTCATCTATGTGTACCAGATTCTGAGGGGCTGAGACGTGAGATCCTAAAGGAGGCTCATCAGTCAGCATACAGCGTTCATCCGGGTTCCACCAAGATGTATCGTGATTTGAGAGATATCTGCTGGTGGGAAAGGATGAAGAAAGATGTTTCAGATTTCATTTCGAGATGCCTGACTTGCCAGCAAGTCAAGACCAAGCACCAGAGACCGGCGAGAGAGTTACAGCATTTGCCCATTCCGGAGTGGAAATGGGAGTATATCTCCATGGATTTCGTTGTGGGTCTACCTAGGTCCAGTCGAGGGTATGACTCTATTTGGGTGATTGTAGACCGGTTGACGAAGAAGGCTCACTTCCTTCCAGTGAAGACCACTTATGGGTTTGCTCACTACGCTCGGATATATATTGATGAGATTGTGCGGTTGCACGACGTGCCGACCTATATTGTTTCCGACAGAGGCATCCAGTTTACCAGCCGTCTTTAGCAGAAACTCTAAGAGGCTTTGGGTACCCGTTTAAGTTTTAGCACCGCTTTCCATCCGCAGACCGATGGTCAGTCAGAGCGGACTATACAGACTTTCGAGGATATGCTCCGAGCGTGCATACTTGATTTTGGTAGTAGTTGGGATCGTCAATTGCCCTTGATAAAGTTCTCCTATAACAACAGTTTTCAGGAGACAATTCAGATGGCACCTTTCGAGGCCTTGTATGGGAGATAGTGTCGATCTCCAGTCTGTTGGACCGAACTCAGCGAGAGCAGGATTTTGGAACCACAGCTAGTTCAGGAGACTATGGAGAAGATCCAGTTGATCCAGGACAGGATGAGAGCAGTCCAAAGCAGGCAGAAGTCTTATGACGACCGTCGTCGTCGCAGACTTGAGTTCACTGTGAGTGATCATGTTTTCTTACGAATCTCTCCGATGAAGGGTGTGATGAGGTTCAGAAAGAAATGGAAGCATAGTCCCAGATATGTGGGTCCTTTTGAGATCCTTGAGCGAGTCAGTTGCCTATCATTTGGCACTTCCGCCCAGTTTTTTCGAATGTACACCACGTTTTTCATGTATCGATACCTCGCAAGTACCTTCATGACCTTTCTCATGCAATTCAGCATCAGATGATCCAGCTGGAGCGTGATCTTTCTTTCACCGAGCAGCCGGTAGTTATTCTGGACCGGCAGGTGAAGAAACTATGGTCAAAGGTTTTACCGTCCGTGAAAGTTCTTTGGCGTGGCCCGAACAGCGAAGAGGTCACATGTGAAACCGAGAGCGAGATGTGGAAGAAATTTCCCCATCTCTTTGAAGGTACGCGTAGTTAGATTTTAAATTCGGGGACAAAATTTCTTTAAGGGGGGAAGATTGTAACACCTTAAAACATGATTAGAGTTAATTAAGCGACATAACATAGGGTTTTGACAAGCTTAATTAATAATTATTTTTTCACCTATTTAATTTAATTAATTAATATTTTTATTTAATTATTTATGCATTTTTTATAATTATGCACACACGTGTGCATGCTAATCTAGTTTTAAAAATATGTTAATCTATGTTAAACATGTTTTTCTAGCCATGGCAAACTAACCATATTATTATGTTTCTTATATATTTTTTAAGTAAAATAAAAAGGGGTTTTTTATAATAAGAAAAGAAAAGAAAAGAAGGGATGGGGGAGACAAAGGAGTAAGGGACATTTAATGAAGAGAGAGGTGAGCATGGCTCTCATGAGCCATCCCTCTGTCACGACCCGAAATATTAGCTCGTGACCAGCACTTGAATCACGCCACGTCTAAAGGCGTGACGGAATTCAAGTAAGCTGAAACCCAGAAATCTAAACCTTTTAAGAAAATAAAAGAGATGGAGTTTTTGAAATAAAGGTATAATAAAATCAAGTGTGCTTAATGCATAGAAAGAAACATGAATGATGCAAATGAAGTTTTCTAGTTTGAAAACATGTTTCGTCTTTTGAAAAAATTTGGCAGCACCTCCTTTATATATTTTGATCCAAAACCACAAATACATAATAATGATAATGGCATCCCCAAGCGGGAGCTAGCTCTTCGCCAAACGGCGGATCACAACCACGCAATACAGCATAAACAAGTATACGACGCCCAACGGCGAAGTTCACCACAAAAAGATAAAGAAATGAGCAAAATAGATACAATATGAAATATAATACAAGAGTGGGTACGATTCAAGTGTCCCACCTACCAATGCAAAACACCCGAATGGAACTGTGTGCCAGCGAAGCCGCTACTGATCCAAGCGGTCAACCTGCAAGAACTGTGGCACAACGGGGGTGAGTTGCCAACTCGTGAATAGAAATATATCTACAAGTAGAAATCGAATAAACAACGACTCCTAGGTCAACTATATCATACAGGTAATACTATGATATCTAGGGTGACCGGGTCGTATATGTGCCAACAAGGTAGTCACTACCTATATGCATGCGGATACCATCCAGCAGTAATAATCAATGCATGTATATGGATATCGTCTAACCATAATCAAGGTATGCAGATATGTAGATCTCGTCCACCCATGAATCAATGTCTATAAGCATGTGTATAATCTCCAATAGTAAAATCAGTGTATGTATGTATATGGATCCAGTCCATGCGTCAACCACTCACGCAACAATATCATGCATGTAAATATCGTAAAAGAGTGTGCATGAAGGTATGAGGATGTATATCAACGGTGTCCCTCCCGACACATCAAAATCATGGAACCTGAGTGCCTAGAATCGACACTCGAAAACATCATGAAAACAGTGCCCAGCATCGGCACGTAAATCCTTATATATATCGGGCTCCGTCAGTCCGGATCGGCCCATGGGCTCCGTCAGTCCGGATCGGCCCATATCATCTCTCGACTCCGGTCGGTATCCTCCGGATATCCGCCGAGCCCAAATACTATCACCGATAGGTAGTAGTCCCTCTGCCAGGCTCATCGTCTACTACACAGCGATCCGTTCTCGCCCCGGAGTACCATACCGGGTCCACCATGTACCCGCAATCGGTGCCTACCACTCCTCGAATCGGGTTTCACATGCCACTCTCAGAACCGAGAAAACGCATGGTGGACGTACTGAAATATCATATCAAGAGAAACCGGGTTTTTAAAATAGTCCATGTTTCCTTTTGAAATAGCCACGGTTCTCAAATCCAGAAATCTCATAAAAACAGCATATCTCAATGCGTACAATAATAGAGCATGATGTGTGCGACATATAATAGAAATGCGAGCATGTCCGTGTATCATGCAACATGGAATAGTGATATGACATATTAAGGGGAAACCGCCCTTTTAAAATGATTCCAGTTTTTAAAATATAACATGCGGTTCCAAATTTTACAATAAAACCAGTTATCTATGTAGGTACAATATGTATATGCGCAAGTATAGATGTACCAATATATGTGTGCACAAATATGGATATACAAGTGTGTATATCCGCAAGTATGAATGTACCAATGTATATGTGCACGAATATGGATATACAAATGTGTATATCCGCAAGTATGAATGTATCAATGTATATGTGCACGAATATGGATATACAAATGTGTATATCCGCAAGTATGAATGTATCAATAGATATGTCATGATGCAGCAATCCTACTGTGTAGTGACATGGCAAGTATCGATGATGAAGTGTGTGAGCCGGCAAATCTGTGTACGTGTAACATACGCATCATCGATAATGGTGCAGGTGTACTATCACGGGTATATGCGATGCAATGGAAATGATATGAATGCAATATAAGGTAAATCATCAACTAACAGCTATAAGGTATACGTAACTATCATATGTCCGAGTCGGTGAATCTATCAATCGGCATCTAGCCCAATAACACTATGTACAGTATAATTCATCGTACGGCAACCTCTAGTCAAGGGTAAGGATCAATCATCAAGTCAACTCATCACGCACGGAATATCATCGTGCAGCGGCATTATACTAAAAGGGATCCTATCATCCTATACGACAATTGAGGGTACGGCCTAATATCACATACGGCCTATCATCCATGATTCACCACATTCTATAAATATATATAACCCTATATACTTATGTCCCAGGTCGCATCTGCAATAATCTCATATCAGGGGACCGGCAGGGTATAAATCATTTCGATCGACTCGCATCCGTATACCATCATATCATATCATCATCTCAACATATCATCAAATTCGTCTTGTATTCTTTCATCGCATTTATGTCTCATATCATGTCGACTTTACATAAACATGCTATCTCTACTAAGTATAAGTATCTAATCTAAGAAACACACCCGAACCATACAATCAGATTTTTAAAGAAGTGAATCGTAGTTTTGAAAACAGGGGTTACGATGTTTTTAAGGAAAATATATCATTTGAAAATCCGTAACATCCCTCAAGATATACATTTAAAAGATACATACAATTCTTTAGTTTAGAAAAGGTATGGTTCGGATGACGCATCTACATCGACTATCTAGTCCTACAGTACCCTACGCGGTAATATCGCTAAACGTCATCCTAGGGTAGTAGCAACATGTCACACTTAACTATCCTCTAGTTATAGGGTTGCTAGGCACACGCACAAGGGTCTACGAGGCATCAACCATGCCCAATTAAAAAATTAGCCGTGCCGAACAACCCAAAGCCGGATCTTTAAAGTAGAGATTAGGCGAAAACAAGCATGTTAAACTCTTTAACACTAAGTGAGAAGGATTACAACCTTTGTAGATCCGGTCCTTCACTTCTTAAGCTCCGTGTTGAGGTCCCTTCGCTGCGATCATCGTGTTCCGGACTCTCGAGAGGCTCCACGAAGAGAAAGATGCAGTCTTGTTTCCGATCTTCGATAACATAGATGATCTACCTTGAAGTTTCATTAACACAAGCTAACACTCACTAAATGAAGTGAACACCCTCATCTAAAGGGCAAGGGTAAATGAGGATGATGAAGTAGGATTTTTGCTCTCATTTGTTTTCTTATTCTCACTCATTTTTCATCACAAATAAAAAGCAAGAAAGCTTTGCAAAAGGAGGAAGAAGAAGAAGAATAGTGATCAATCCTTTTGTGATGAATAATGAAAGGATAATTATGATGAATAATGCAACCATGGTCAAGTAACCTTTGTAGAGATTGAACTAGGGTTAAGGGGTGTGGTTGGGTTAAGGAAATATCATGCAAAAATATCTAAACAAATATCTTTGCACAAAACAAAAAGAAAGCTTCTAGAAACATCTAGAAAAACTTAACCCTAATCAAACCCTAACCATGTTTAATCTCCACTAAACATGTTGCATTAGTAATCATATCATGTTACAATATTATATATCACATATACAATATTTATCGTAACAAAATAAAATAATACAATTAACATATATCGCATATATATCAATGTATTACCCGAATGAGAAAAAGAATCTTTTAGTGAGCTAATATTAGTTAATGTAATTTAATATATCATATATATTATTATACATTAAATTATCGAATCAACACTTGATCCGACAATCCGGCTATATCGCATATAACCGACTAATACGATGACCCGGCTATATCACATATACCCGGTCGATATCTCATATCGCGAGAATCCAATACGGTATCACATACCGCATTATCCTCGGTCCCGCACATATCACATATGTGCTCCTACTCCGTTTTTCCTGAGCCAAGAAACCTCTCTGTAGGACTCTAAAGAATCGTCAATACGCCGGCAGTAGGTGATGATCATATCAAACACCCACAAGCTGCAAGCGGTCAGCTAAACGTAACTGCCACCCAGGTATTGAGAGCTCGGAAGATCAACAAGCAAGCCTGTACATTCTCCTGTGAATCCAATCAGTAACACTCTCGTACAGTCCGGTCTCGTCGTCTGATATGTTGCATATCTCGCCTAGGGGTGGTAAACGTCAGACCCCAGTAGCTCGATAAGTCGTGTCGATATGAGTTCTATAACAGTTCGAGAAACTACTGATAACACTTACCAGTAAATCTCAGCAACCCTGGCCAGGGATTTCCGGTTATAGCCAATCGAACACAGCACAACATCAACTCCCTATACCGGGAGAGACGAATCCCCTCCTATCGCTCATTGCCTCCATGTGATTCGGGATTGTACCCAAAAGCCACCTTTTTGCACGCCCTCTTGGACGTGGTATGATGGAAATCAAAGCACAGTGGGAATCACACAAGACTCTATGACGATCTCGGGTCAACAGACTACTCTGTACCAGTGTCACCGGAGAACTGCCATCTGACGTGAGGTATAATACCATCTGGGAGTTCTCGGCGAGACCGTCCAGTGTACCCAGTCTCTACTGAGCACTCGTACACCATCCTTGATGTCAAACACCGATGGATATGGGATCATCCATCGCCCATCATACGGGTCAAGATGCGTATACGCTAGTCCACTCTGGTGTATCGATGCCCTGTCTCGATACACCCTCGACTAGGAACAGTTATAGGATGTACTCATCGACTACCGTGGCCCCACTAGTATGATCTCATCATAGTCCCAGTAGTCGAGTACATATCCTAAGGGCTTTATCAACATGTAATACAGAGACAATCAGAGTACATGTTAAGATAAAGTACAACCAGATAGCATACTATCATGTCGAGCAAGAAAGTCCTCCCTATATATGTCCAAGCATCCATTACAATATACATCATATGTACAGTAATGGCCTCTAGGGCATACATATAACTAACAATCTCCCACTTGCACTAGGGCCATCTGTTATGGTATCACATACCCAACAATTAGCTGTGGTTGAAGTATCCCATACTCAACCATCCCATAAAAGTCTCTACTGGGAAAAAGGCCTTTGTGAGTGGATCCGCGCTGTTGTCCTCTGTGTCTACTCTTCTAACCTTGATCTCCATGGAGATCAACCATCTCCATGATCAGGTGATACTGCCTAAGAATTATATCTGGATTTCTGATGGAACGGGGGGTTCCTTGGCACAAGCCACAACTTCATTGTCACACAATGGTAGGAACGAAGTTCATCTCATGAACTTATATATATCCAGACTGCCTCTTTGGTAGCATCTTTGGTAATGATGTATCTTGCCTTTAATCGTCTAGTATGTCACGGTATCTAGCTTGGAACTCTTCCAACATACTGTCCCTCCACTGAGGGTAAAGACAATGCCTGCGACTGACATTCAGTCGTCCTTATCACCCTGGAACCCTTCCAGTGATTCTCCCCAGGATCGATTGATACCATCTCACTACAACTAGTGAATATCCTAACATCCAATTAGAACTATCTCATAGATCCAAAACCCAGGATTTAGGAGGTATCACTTTGATCCTATATGGAGAATCCTTGTGATAAGCGGAGATTGACCGATCGTAGCATAGGAAACTCCTTCCCTATCAAGAGTATGTCATCCACGTACTCTACGAGGATCACTACCATACTCCCTACTACCTTTTTGTATATACAAAATTCATCTACCATTTTGATGAAGTCAAACTCTTTGACTACCACATCAAAACAGACGTTCCAACTCCGCGATGCCTGCTTTATCATATAAAACATCTTGCACACGTTTCCGCTGCTCCCACTGTCTACGAAGCCCTCTGGCTGTGTACTTATAGACGCTCTCTTCGAAATCATCATTTAGAAAAGCTGTCATGACACCCAACCGCCAGATATCGTAGTCATGGTATGTAGCCGTGGCAAATAGGATCTGGATGGACTTAAGCATAGCTTTGAAAGTCTCAACTTTTCCATGTACACCAAGTAATCTTCTCAAGATATACTTGCTCCTGATGGGGATTTAACCCTTCAGATAAAGCAACCAAAGTCCATACTTTGTTGGTGTATAAGGATTCCATCTCAGATCGATAAGCATCCAGTCATTCTTACAGAGTCTCACTCCTGATGGCCAGCTCGAAACTAGTTGGGTCATCATCTCATGATGCAATCCTCGCTCCCACTGTCATAGAGAAACCGAAGTATCTCTCAGGTGGGTGAGGAACCCTACCAGATCGGCGGAGAGGCTGAGGTTCGTTGGTTACTATTGAATACTTTGGTTCTATCAAATCATCTGCTGTAGTTTGTATAGCTGGAACTCCTTCCAGTTCTACCTCATGACCACTAATTTCTTCACAAGAAATTCCCTTTCACAAAAGTGGCATGTTAAGAAACAAAACATTTTTGTTCCTCGATTAGGTAGAAGATATTCCCTTGCGTATGATTGGGATATCCAACAAACTTCCACAGATCTGTCTTTGCCTCGAGTTTTTCCGGATTTTGCTTTTTAGACATAGGCTGGACAACCCCAAATCTTAACAAACTTAATATATGGGCTCTTCCCTTTCCATATCACATATGAAGTGGTAGGCAACTGATTTGATTTGAACCCTATTCAATAGGTATGCAGCTTTTCAAGTGCATAACTCCCAAAAGGAAATAGGAAACTCAGTAGTACTCATCATAGAGCACACTATATCGCATTGGGTGCTATTGCTCCGCCCCGATATACCATCGTGCTATGGTGTATACGGAGGAGTAATGCTGAGAGAGAATCTCATTCTCCTTTAGAATAGTCCAGAAATTCTGTGCTCAAGTATTCTCCTCCTTGATCTCATCAAAGGACATAATACTTATACCTGTTTTTGGTTCTCTACTTCTAACTTATATTCTGTGATTATCTCAAAAGTTTCGGACTTGTGTTTCAACAGGAACATATGTCTGAATCTTGAGAGATCGTCAGTGAATGTAATGAAGTACAAAGAACCGGTCCTGGCATGTGTAGACAGGGGACTTTCATACATCAACATGTATCAATCCCAAGAGTTCACTAACTCTTTCTCTGTTTCCAATAAACGGAGCCGTGGTCAACTTATCTCTGTGACATGACCGGCAAGTTTCACAAGATGTAAATTCAAACTAATTTAAATATGCATCTTTATGTAACTTCATCTAGTCGGGTCGCATTAATTTGACCTAGTCTACAATGCCTCAAGAAGGATTCGTTCATTTCTGAACTCTTCCTCTTGTGTGTGTTCTGTATACTAAGAACTGTAGTTTGATTTAGAACGTCAATGCTTTTAGATAACGTGCCTGAACCGATCAACTCTTGATATAGGAAATGTTCAAAACATTATCCAACCATACAAAATTATATCCTTTCTTTACTAATAAAGAGACTGATACGATGTTGTACATCAGGTTCGGTATCTAATAACATTCGTTCAGAATCAATGTATTCTAGTAATACAGGGTGATAGTGACCAATAGACTTGGTTGCAACACTTGCACCGTTTTCTATCTCATGAAACTTATCACCCGTTCTCAGTTCTCTACCTATCTGTAGCCCATGTAACAGATTACATATGCGGGATCCTGATCTGGTATCACATACCCAGGACGTAAAGGATACTGAGAAACAGTTCTGTGTAATGAACACACCCGAAGATGATGCATCAACATGCACTTTCTTCATTTGGGCAGCACGGGAATTCTGGTAATCCCCAATTTCCTGCTCTGTCTTATAACAATTATAAGTTGGAGCGGGACCAACGTTCCCCAGCTCAGTATAAAAAGCGAGTTCGGTCAATTCTTCCGTATTATTATCTTTATTAAGGCGTGATATGGTCGCTACCCGGAGAGAGAGAGAAGTAAACACTCAGCGTATGCTCTTGCAAGATTAGATTGGTTATCTAATATATCTAATCAGGATGTCTCCCACTGTTTTAGTCAAATCTTCCTTCAAACCCTAAAAGGAAAGACTAGCCGGGATTAATTACACGCTACAAGTTCGCCAATCTTTCAGCCAGGCCAGTGTCGGTACTTTGAGGGAGGTCTCCCGTGCTTTCGCATGAACCTAATTAAAGTAAACCTCGTTTTCCCAGAGGCATAACCCCGTTAACACCTTTCTAGACACCTACTTGATCGGCTAATTGTAATGTGTAAAATTCTCCCAGGAGCAACTCTTACTCGTAGCGAGTATCGGGATCCAACTATCTCATAGAAAGTATGCAATCTCATTGCAAATTTCAACACTTGAAATTCCCAATAATATTTTACCCCTAGCATCCTATGACCTTGACGAAAGCCAACAAACCATAGGCTACTAGTCAAGTCCAACCCGTCATTTCCCGATTGAATTAAACCCACCCGCACGGCCCTTGACGAAAGCCAACAAAGTCGCACGACTACCCTAACTCAATCTACATCATATGCATAAGTAGATAAGTATAAATAGCTACCGCACACTACGCCTTGACGAAAGCCAACAAACGTAGTACGGATACTATGAAGTACTTATCTGAAATGACGGAGGGCTACGACAAGTTTTTAAGAAAACCCCTTACGTAATGAACTTGATATCGTTGTAGAATCGAGTGATTTTAAATGGAGTGTTTTTTAGGCTTTTCTAGTTTTGCTAAAGGGGTCACTCCCGGTGAAGGAATCGTCGGCCCTTTCCTCATCGAATAAGGTGCAGGATATTTCACAAATATCACTATGCAAAACAAGAACTATAGAAGCAATCAAAAGACAAACCGAGTTTGTAGCATCTGCTAGTTTCACTAAAGAGGTCACTCCCGGTGAAGGGATTTCGGCTCTTTCCTTATCGAATAAGGTTCATGATATTCTACAAGGAACACCGCTATGCAAAGCAAAAACTAGAGCTACCAGTTTTTAAACAAGTTTCTACAACATCTTAGGTTTCTTTTATTTCATTAATCTCATTAATGAAGTCCCATTTTATTATGCTTCACAAGCATCTCTTTTGAAACGAAATCTGCAGTATAACATATATCTCATATATATAATATAAACATTCGTCTCAGGCAGTAATATGATCTCATCACAGAACATTGCAGCAGAAGAAACATATATGAAATATTGGATATACTAGGACGTCCGTGTTTTCAATACGAGTCTGTATAAAACACGGATTCCACGGTCGCGATGAATAGCCAAACCCGCATCCCTAGACCCCTACGAGAGCGGCAAGCAACACTGCCAATTCTAGGGTTAGGAGACCCGGTCTCGACTCTTCGAGATGGTCTCCCACTGGACCCTAGAACCCGGTTACTTGTGCTCCCCGCCTTAGGTCTACCTAATGCGGAAAAGTAAATAATATACAAATGTGACATCATCCTCAGCCCGGAAGTGCCCCAATAAAAGAATATTACATATAAATAATTTTACATGAATGAAAAAGAAAAACTCTCATCTCACATAAAACCCCGGCTATTCAGAACACGACGATCCAATATAACATATCACAGCAACACATAATATCTCATATCATCAACGTAAGCAAGTATGCGTATCCCGATTGTCGTTGATGTATAGCAACGAAGCCGGCGATACACCACATACTACGCTTACGGTCACAGAAAAGAAAGTGTAAAACTACAACAGTTGGAATCCGCAACCTCCTTAGACATCGCATGCCTAACCAAATGAATTTCTTAGACATCGCATTCCTAACAATTATAAACCCCGCATTTTATTCTCATTATCGAAAACTCTTTTCAATATTAAGTCGGGAAATTCAACAAGATTCCCGACATCCTGATCAAATGCTCGTCGCAAACTTTAGTAGACGGCCGCACCCCCGGATGTCGTCGACGAAGTGCACTAAGGCGAAACACTGCTGCCGCGAGCACCCGAACGGATGCTTTTGGTGACGGGGTTCTCCTACAGTCACTTGGTCGGGGCTATGGGGCGTGGCTGTCTATTAAGTTTACCCGGCGAGTATCCGCGTACAGTACGTGATTGCGACGGACTTTTGATCGCATCAAAATTCCGTGGCAACCGATCATCTGAGACTGAATTGCTAGATTTATAATATTCAAATTAGTTATCTCATAACTACCTGTGGATTCCAAATATTGTATCACATTCCAGATAAAAAGACAGTGTTAAGCTTTCCAATCGAATAATCAAACACCCAAGATTTCCCCAATATATCTCAACACTTGAAATCAGTTTAAAAACATCCATCACATGCCACAGTACCAATGGTCCAGCCGTAGAAGGGTCAAGCCAACGCCTCACATATGGCACGCCGTACTGCCCCAAACCCTAAGGTTTAGAGGCAGTTCAAGACGGTCACATAATCGAGTTAAGGTTTGTTGTCTTCTAGAGGGTCCACCGCGTTACTTTCAAAACTTTACGAAAGTTTCAAACTCGAGAAAAAATCCAACTTTTGAAAATTTTCTGACAGGGGAAAAAGTGAGTTATTGATATCCGTTCGAACTTTTTAACAGTTTCTAAAATTATCCCGAAAAAACATAAATGAAGTTAAATTATCCGATCGAATCAACGAGTCCCCAATACAACCCTAGAAAACTTAACACTTGAGTGGAATTAAAAAATTCTCAGAAAAAAATGACAAGAAAGGACCTAAGAATAAATATATGAAATATGAGGGACTAAGTCTAAATTTTGGCCGCGGAACCGCCGCCAAACCCATGGTTTGGCCGCGGTTTCGCGGTCACGTGAGCGACTTAGTGGACCGTACTTTACAGTAATTCTTAGTGTTTCCTGTTTGTTTTTCTGAGAATTTTTAATTCATATAAAATCACATTTTTGAAAAATGTCCAGAGAGGGGTAAACATCGGGGTTTCCGGGTTCGATCGGACTTTAAATTTCGTCTAGACTTCGCCTAAAGCTCTAGTTTGGCTCTGATACCACTGTAAGGTTGCTAGGCACACGCACAAGGGTCTACGAGGCATCAACCATGCCCGATTAAAAAATTAATCGTGCCGAACAACCTAAAGCCGGATCTTTAAACTAGAGATTAGGCGAAAACAAGCAAGTTAAACTCTTTAACACTAAGTGAGAGAGATTATAACCTTTGTAGATCCGGTCCTTCACTTCTTAAGCTCTGTGTTGAGGTCCCTTCGCTGCGATCATCGTGTTCCGGACTCTCGAGAGGCTCCACGAAGAGAAAGATGCAGTCTTGCTTCCGATCTTCGATAACATAGATGATCTACCTTGAAGTTTCATTAACACAAGCTAACACTCACTAAATGAAGTGAACACCCTCATCTAAAGGGCAAGGGTAGATGAGGATGATGAAGTAGGATTTTTGCTCTCATTTGTTTTCTTATTCTCACTCATTTTTCATCACAAATAAAAAGCAAGAAAGCTTTGCAAAAGGAGGAAGAAGAAGAAGAATAGTGATCAATCCTTTTGTGATGAATAATGAAAGGATAATTATGATGAATAATGCAACCATGGTCAAGTAACCTTTGTAGAGATTGAACTAGGGTTAAGGGGTGTGGTTGGGTTAAGGAAATATCATGCAAAAATATCTAAACAAATATCTTTGCACAAAACAAAAAGAAAGCTTCTAGAAACATCTAGAAAAACTTAACCCTAATCAAACCCTAACCATGTTTAATCTCCACTAAACATGTTGCATTAGTAATCATATCATGTTACAATATTATATATCACATATACAATATTTATCGTAACAAAATAAAATAATACAATTAACATATATCGCATATATATCAATGTATTACCCGAATGAGAAAAAGAATCTTTTAGTGAGCTAATATTAGTTAATGTAATTTAATATATCATATATATTATTATACATTAAATTATCGAATCAACACTTGATCCGACAATCCGGCTATATCGCATATAACCGACTAATACGATGACCCGGCTATATCACATATACCCGGTCGATATCTCATATCGCGAGAATCCAATACGGTATCACATACCGCATTATCCTCGGTCCCGCACATATCACATATGTGCTCCTACTCCGTTTTTCCTGAGCCAAGAAACCTCTCTGTAGGACTCTAAAGAATCGTCAATACGCCGGCAGTAGGTGATGATCATATTAAACACCCACAAGCTGCAAGCGGTCAGCTAAACGTAACAGCCACCCAGGTATTGAATGCTCAGAAGATCAACAAGCAAGTTTGTACATTCTCCTGTGAATCCAATCAGTAACACTCCCGTACAGTCCGGTCTCGTCGTCTGATATGTTGCATATCTCGCCTAGGGGTGGTAAACGTCAGTAGCTCGATAAGTCGTGTCGATATGAGGTTTATAACAGTTCGAGAAACTACTGATAACACTTACCAGTAAATCTCAGCAACCCTAGCCAGGGATTTCCGGTTATAGCCAATCGAACACAGCACAACATCAACTCCCGATGCTGGGAGAGACGAATCCCCTCCTATCGCTCATTGCCTCCATGTGATTCGGGACTGTACCCAAAAGCCACCTTTTTGCACGCCCTCTTGGATGTGGTAAGATGGAAATCAAAGCACAGTGGGAATTACACAAGACTCTATGACGATCTCGGGTCAACAGACTACTCTGTACCAGTGTCACCGGAGAACTGACATCTGACGTGAGGTATAATACCATCTGGGAGTTCTCGGCGAGTCCGTCCAGTGTACCCAGTCTCTACTGAGCACTCATACACCATCCTTGATGTCAAACACCAATGGATATGGGATCATCCATCGCCCATCATATGGGTCAAGATGCGTATACGCTAGTCTACTCTGGTGTATCGATGCCCTGTCTCGATACACCCTCGACTAGGAACAGTTATAGGAAATACTCATCGACCACCGTGGCCCCACTAGTATGATCTCATCATAGTCCCAGTAGTCGAGTACATATCCTAAGGGCTTTATCAACATGTAATATGGAGACAATCAGAGTACATGTTAAGATAAAGTACAACCAGATAGCATACTATCATGTCGAGCAAGAAAGTCCTCCCTATATATGTCCAAGCATCCATTACAATATACATCATATGTACAGTAATGGCCTCTAGGGCATACATATAACTAACACTAGTTTCTAATATGACTACATAGCTATCTATATTCTAACCCTAGTTTCCTAATCTAGGTTTCCTAACCATACTCTATAAATCGGTTTTCCATTAAAAGTTTGCGGGGGTGCTATATGCCATCCACCCGACTTCCCCGGTATATATAGATCTACTCACCTGGTCTTCGCTCGCCTAAATCGATGACGCCGCGCTTTTTCGCCTCGGAATCCATGCGAGGGTACCTACAATAATAACCAATCGCAATACGTATTAAAATCGAGGCAGAAAACCGATACAGCGCACAGTGTGCTCATAGGTTAGAACCTATTTCCTAAACGTGCAAATCAATCAAACAACCCATGTTGTCGATGTACGAACACCCGACAACCAAATACAAATCCAAATATTAAGAAAGTGCATTTTAAAATACGGAAAACATAGCCGAAAACACACCAAAATGCTTCCAGATTTTCCCCAGGTGACAATTAGCCAAAACTGCATATAGGAGGGGTCTAATTTAGTGCAAAATGAGCTATGGAACAAAAATGAACCCATTCCATTCTACTCTGGCCGCAAATTGCGGCCAGAATGATTAAATATGCGTCCTGGGCTTTGAATTAGGGGCTCGGGTCTTTGTGGTAGCTTCTTAGGTGCCTGCACGACTCCCAATAATCCCTAAATCATTTCTAGTGTCCCCGGGTTGCTCCAGATTCCAAAATACTTTCACAGATCACACATTTATCCGATGTCGGGTTTCTAAATCCGTGTTTTGGGGTTTCTAAGGTCTGGTCTAGGTCACTAAACAGCACCTAAGTTTAGTTAACAGCTACTAGGTATCACCCAATTCAAACAAACACTCAAACATTCACTATTGTTTCCCAATGTCCACTAATCTTCACAAAACAACATCTAAACATGATATCTCACAAAACTAATCTAAAGGGAAGAAATTATACCTCATCTAGTCCACTCTAGGCAGCACTAACTTCCCAACGTCGTCAAAATCCCATTTTGCTCGGTCCATCGTGTAGAGGAATAGATGGGGATAAAGTTTTGTGAAGGGAGTGTAGAGTTTTGGGGCATGGTTGGAGATAGATCTAGGGTTTTAGTGGAGGGTTGTGGAGTTGAGGAGATGAAGGAGAGAAGAAGAAAAAAGATAGGGGAATGAATGGGCAGCAGCCCCCCTCCCTCTCTCTCACCATTTCACACACACTCTCTCTCCAAAAGCCCACCTAACCTAATTATTAAGTCTCCCTTGACTTTTTCCTTTAATCATTTCTCTTTTCTCTACACAAATAAACCTTAATATAAAGCCCAAATGAAATGATACATGTAATAAAATAAAACATGTCATGGTGCACTAACCATGGAAACTGTAAAAACGTGGATTTGGCTTAATCGCGATTAGCAGTGCACTAATCGGGTTTTTATCGAAACTGCATATAATAAATTTTAAAATTGCCAAAACATTTAATTATATATTTAAATGAATAAATCATTTTAATTTCTATTTATTTCACAATTATTGGTATATATTTATACCCTTTTTCGAAAACCCCAATTTCGCAAATCGACAGTTTTCGGGAAATATATTATTTTAATATTAAATTCCCAAAAATAATATTTTATATTTTCTGAAATGTTACACCCTCTCCCCTCATTTCTCTCATTCTTCTTCCTTCTTTCTTCTTCCACAATTCTTCTCTAGAGAATTTCTACCACAAACCATGAAACTTTAATCACTACAAAACCCTCACTAAACCTTCAATTAATCATGTTTAGCCTCTCTTGGGAGTCATGGAGCTTGCATGGTTAGGGTTTTCTTCAAGTTTTGTTAGGTAAGGATCTACACTCTCAAGTAGGCTTTAGTAAAGCTTTCATGTTAACTAGTTTTGCTAATCAAACCCCTAATCCTAACTAGTGTTATGGTTAATGATATTTAGAATTGAGTTTAGTTCTTGGGGATATGAAGTTCCTAGGTTAAATATGACCTAATCTAGGTTAAAGAGGATGTTTTTGTAACTAATTAGCCTTTTTAGAACACCAAGTTTCACTAAACTACCTTAATGTTTTGGTTTAGCGTTAAATATCGTATTTAGTTAAGTTTAGGGTTTCTGTTCGAATCTGCTATCAACCCAGAGATCCTTTTGAGAAGTTGCCATTACTGAGAGCTAGTCTTAGATCCACGAACACAACCCCAAAACCTGAGCCCTCCCCTTCATTTTTTGGTCGCACATTTAATGTATTTGGCCTCAATTTGCGGCCTGTTTTGGGACGTTGGGTGTGAGTCTTTGTCGAGTGCTCTCTGGAACTACATTTAGGCCTTTGGTATGTGAAACTTTATCTAATTGTTTGTATAGGAAAATCCGAGACCCTTTTACCATATTTTAGGCGTTTCGTTAACGTGCGATGCAGATTTTTTCGACTCTCGTTTAGGTGTCTTGTGTGGTTAGAAGCCCTCAGGGGTACTCTTGGATGTTTCTGCACACGTTTAGCATGCTAAGCTCACACATGATATCATGTGGGAGTTGGTTTGTTCGTTTTGCGTATGTTTCCCTGTTTTATCGGAGATTTATTTGCCTCATGTGTTATGGTTTTGTTCGATGCTAGGATCGTTTGCGGGGACTTCGGACGCGGCTAAGAAAGGGAAGGAGGTGGTCGGATTCATATAGCTCGAGACCGTTCCGATGAGTAGATTTAACATCTACGGGGGGATCGCCTGTATGGCATTAAGCGCCGATGGCGAGAATCTAGTTACAAAACCCTATACTATATGCTTGTACATCTGTGACTGTGCATGAGTATCATAGTGTGCATCCTATTACCTGTTATGAATTGACATATTCTCAGTAGGACACTGCACTATTACCAACAGTTCATATCGCACGAGCACCGATTCATATGCCCACACCCCCCGTTGATAATTGCCATGACATGCACACTATAGAATTGGCCATGAATAACTACATTGTATTACATTCTTAATTGGTAGCTATACTCTTGTTTATTGTACTAGTACGCATCATGTCAGTATCATACATACATTGCTATAGTACCATATTCTCATATGATGTTTTATGAGATTTCAGTTTTTCATGGATTTGGGAAACTGCAAAGTACATTTTCAAAACTTGGATTATTGAAAGATGCGGTTTTCCCTTGATATGATATTTGATGTCCACCATGGGTTTTCTCGGTTCTGAGTGATTACCCGATTCGAGGAGTGAGGAAGAACCGTCTGCGGGTTTATGGTGGATCCGGTACGGTACCCCGGGGCAAGAAGATTGTATAGAAAGACATTGAGCCCGGCAAGGGAGTACTACCTACCGGTGATTGTATGGAAACTCAGCAGATATCCGGAGGATACCGACCGGAGTTATATGATAAGATGGATATGAGGGCCAATCAGAGTGATGGCGTATGAGATATTAGGATTTTGAGTGTCGTTGATTGACACCGGTTTTATGATGATTTATCGATGGTACCGCTGTTTTATTCCACATTCAAGACTTATTATGACATGCTCTGTTCATAAAGTTGTTGCACCCTGATGTTGTACCTTGCTCATGATTATGTTGTATTCACATTGTTATTCATATGCCATCATAACCTCATTGTAACACATTGGAATGCGATTAGTGTTAATTGTGCATTAATGCAGGTATTTAAGGAAAAGTTTACCAAATCGGGTTCCTCACATTTTATAACAATTAATTAATATTTTTATATCTTTTTGTTGTGGCTTGCACACACATGTGCATGTGAATGTGAGGGTATATTAGTGTTAACCTTGTTTAGCAACCATAACATCTTAAGCTAAATCTTGCCCAAATTAACCTTTGCCTTAACCTTTTCCTAGATCTTTTGGGTGTGAGAAATATCTTGTTGGAGGGAGAGAGAGAGAGGTGGCTAGTGAGTCATGGAAACATTAATGGTGGCATTAATGAGGTGAGGGGAGGAGAGTAAGCATAAGGAATTTGTTCACCCTACACTCACCCTCTCACCCTTTTCTCTGCTCACTCTCTCATTTTCTCTCACTCTTAATCGTTTCTCATTTTCCTCAACCCCAAACTAAACCCTTACCTCCTCTTCACAAATCCTTGCAAAAACTTCACAAAATCTCATTTAAACACTTCAAATGTCTTGATTTGCCACTAGGTTGCCTTAGAGCTTGGAAAGCTAGGATTTTTTAGCAAGAGTGGCTAGGTAATGATCTCAAACTGATATTTAGGAGTTATTTTGTTGTGTTGCCTTGAAGTTATGGTTTAGAACACTAAAGGTAGCATTTTGTGCAAAAGTCGTATTTTTAGTGTCAACTTTGAGTCTCTGAGATCTGCTGTAAAACCAGGTATTTTCTGGAAAAGTTCAGATCACAGTGACATAGTGTTAAGGTATAGAACCCACCATAAAAACCTGAGACCACCCCTTAAAGATTGGGCCGCAGATTTATTGGTTCTGGCCGCAAATTGCAGCCAGAGTGGGGGCTGAGGTGTTGGGGTTTAGGCGTAGGGTCTCTGTGGTTGTTTGTGGTCTTGTGGTACTTGCAAATTTTACCAATTTTTTGTGTATCAAAATCTGGGACCACTTCGCCTTATTCTTATGTTTGGGTACGCGAGTTACGTGATCCGACACGGTTCGTGATCTCATGTAGCTGTTGCGCATGGGCTGGTTTTGGTGTGTCGCTATACACATTAGCCGTTAGATGAACACTTGTGGGTCGGATTGGAGTTGGTGCGTTGGTCAAACGTCTTGTGTACGTGGTATTGATTGCTTTCTGAGATTTGCACTGTTTATGTTTTGTGTTAATAGGATCGCAGGAAGGGACTTCGAACGCTGCGAAGAAAGGGAAGCAGGTGATTGTATTTACCTAGCCCGCGACTGTCGGTGAGTAGATTTAACATCTACGGGGAATTCGCCCGCATGGCGTTATGCGTCTGGGCTAGATATGATATGATATTAGCCGCATGTTATATTGCACACATAGAGATTGTGCATAAAACTTCATTGCATATTATTACTTGTTGTACCTGGACTTGTACCCTTTGGACACTGCACTATTATTGACGGCTCATATTGCACGAGCACTGATTGTATGCCACTCACACCGTCAATAATTTCCATGACACGCACAACACCTAGTGATATGGTATGGTTAGGTACATTGAGATATTGATTCATATTTCATTGTGCATATGGCACATAGCATACATGTATACCTACATGCTTACACATATGCCTTGCCATGACTACATGCTAGCTACACATATACCTGGAGGGTATTGTATTATTATTGACATGTAGATACACATACCTAGCTTGATATAGCTACACATATACCTGGAGGGTATTACATCATTATTGATAGGTAGATACACATATCTTGCTATACCGACATGGTTATGCATACCTGGCTATAGCTACATGTTCACCTTTATATGATGTTGCGTTTGGTTTCGGAGAATTTGGAACCGCATGATATATTCAATAACTTGTTGCAGTTAAATAGCAGATTTCCTTTATATGCTCATATTACTATTTCATGTTGCATATATTTTATTTCATGGATTTCACATTGATATATGGATTTCATATGATGTTTTTGGATGTTTTACTCTTGTGTATATATATCAGTGGTATGGGACGCTAATATATATATATATATATATATATATATATATATATATATATATATATGGATTTCACATTGATATATGGATTTCATATGATGTTTTTGGATGTTTTACTCTTGTGTATATATATCAGTGGTATGGGACGCTAATATATATACATGTGTATATATATATATATATATATATATATATATATCAGTGGTATGGAACGCTGTTATATATGTACATCTCTAATATATATATATATATATATATATATATATATATATATATATATATATATATCAGTGGTATAGGACGCTGTTATATATGTAAACCTATAATATATATCATCATAATGATCTGTGCATGTATTCTATTCATTGCGATATGAGGGGCTGATGCGCCCGATATGAAGGGCTGATGTGCCCGATATGAGGGGATGATTGTGCCCGATATGAGGGGCCGATGTGCCCGATATGAGGGCCGATGTGGGCACCGTTTGAGGAGGGAATTTGGGGATTTAGATTGTCTTGATGGACACTGGTCCGCCACGATGAGGATTCCGTGAGGATGACATGTTTTACCCCGTACTCCGCATTTATTCTATATGCATTGCTTCATGTATTAGTAGTACCTGATAGAGTACCTTTCATGACTGTTGCATATACATATTGTCATACTTATGCTATCAGATTACATGTGATAGATTATCGCTGTTAGTACATACTTGCGATTACTGTATGATGTTATTTACTATTCAAGAGTTGGCAACTCACCCCCGTTGTGCCGCAGGGTTTTTCAAGTCTGATCATCAGAGTGGTCGCGGCAGGGCGCCTTATTATCTCTACTTTTGCGGATACCGCTACGGTTGGCTGTGAAGACGTTTGCTATAGGTGGGTTGCGGTTATTCGATGATGTACATTGTATATTTCTTGTATCTAGTACTCTCCATCTACCACCTTCATGTATTGACTTAGAGACGAGTTGTGAGGATCGATGTTGTATATTCTTATGATTCCGGTTGTCGTGCTCATGTGAGCCGGCCTTTTATAATGTGGATTATCTTTTCTTCGCTACGGCGTCGTATATCTGTTGTGGTGGTTGTTCCGCCATTGGGCGAGATTTGCTCCCGTTTGGGGATGCTTTACTTTTATCTTATGTTCGTACCCGTTTCGGGGCTAGTTTTTACAAAGAAGGTGCTGCCGAAATTTTTATGAAAAACAAACTTAAATTTAAATGTTTTTGCATCGAGATTTTTAAAAGTGATCTATCTTTCTTGCTTGTAATAGTTTAGATTGCTGGGTTTTTCGGCTTACTTAATTGTGTTACGCCTATTGACGTTACGTAGTTTAAGTGCCGGTCATGTGCCCAATTTTGGGTCGTGACAAAGTTGGTATCAGAGCGCTAGGTTTTACCTTTTGGAGTGTAGCATGATCTTGGTATGATGGAGTAAGTAGCTTAAGCAGAGTAACGTAGCGTGCGTATGTTCCACGGCATACTTACGACACGGTGCTCCGCCTAAGTGACCTTAGGACTTATTGCTTGAAATTCCTTCCGTGTTTACATATCTTTTTTATCCGATTTCGGTGTTCTTATCGAATCCTGTTTCCATTTCCAGCCTTTATGCCGTCGAAGACTATGAGGGCGCAGAGAGCGACCGCAAGGGCCGAGGTCAGAGTTGACTCATCTGAGATGAGGACTGACCAGGGCGGTACGCCCATTGTGCAGGAGCAGATTGTTCCACCTTCGACAGACCATATAGCTATGCTAGGGGCTGGTATGCAGGATTTGCGCCAGATGATGGGGTCATTAGTTGAGGCCATTCGAGTGCAGGGGAAGGCGGTTATTCCACCCGTTACGGGGACCATGTTGGTGCCTACTGTTCAGGCGGTTGTACCTGCAGCTACGGAGGTGATCACCGTATCGTTATCGGAGTTCATGAGACTGAGGCCTCCGGTTTTCACTGGCACCGATGCAGCTGAGGATCCGCAGTCGTTTATTGACCGGATGGCCAGGATATGCCGTTCTCTTAGATGCTCCGATGCGAGATGGGTGGAGTTCGCGAGCTTTCGTTTGGAGGGTCTGGCCCAGAAGTGGTGCGAGTCCTTAGAGAAGGGCAGAGCCACAGGTCTTTCTGCTATGACCTGGGCGGAGTTTGTGACGGTGTTTCTTGCGCGTTTTCTTCCGCTGAGCGTCGGGGATGCTCGAGCATGCAGATTCGAGTCGTTACGCCAGACTCAGGGTATGACGGTGGCCGAGTATGATGTGCTATTTATCGAGCTGTCTGTGTATGCTCCGTATTTGGTAGCTACGGAGGGGATGCGGGTTAAGAGGTTTGTTCGAGGCCTTCTTACCCATTTGTTCCTCGCTATCAGTGTTCAGCATTGCGGCACCTATGCAGCAGCGGTGGACGCAGCCATGTTGGTTGAGGAGCGTCTTTCTGAGGCGTCGGTTGCTCCGGAACCAAAGAGGGTTCGTACTGGTGATTCAGCAGGGAAGCGAGCATTTAGACGTCATGACTGTTCCCGTTCAGATACTGGGGGTAGTGGAGGTCCGGGACGAGGATAGTTTTTTAGCTTTTATTCTCAGGGGAGTCAGCGGTTTTCATCTGGATGTTACCGGTGCGGGAGTTCGGGCCATCGGGTTCGAGATTGTACTGAGCCACGTGAGCGCGAGGCAGCTGTACCTCAGGTTACCTTACCACCTTCTCCACCGCAGAGGGCGTTACCCCTTATGCCTGTTGTTGCCCCGCGTCAGACTCTTGTGCAGAGAGGTCAAGGACGCGGTGGTTTTGTGCCGAGAGGGCGGGGTGGTAGAGGCAAAGGTCAGCCAGTCGCCGGTAGAGGATAGGCTCGGGTGTTTGCCTTGACTCATCAGGACGCGCAGGCGTCCAATGCAGTGGTTTCATGTACTCTTTCTGTATGTTCTTTTGAGGCTCATGTTTTGTTTGATCCGGGATCTATGCATTCATATGTTTCTACGCACTTCGTGCAGAGTTTGGGCTGAGAGTCGTGTTTGCTAGATCGGCCGCTTGCTGTGATTACACTTGTTAGCGATTCTTTTGTCACGCGTTATGTGTTTCGGTCGTGTGCCGTTCAGATTGGAGATAGAGAGTTGTCCATCGATTTGATCATTCTGGATATGTTGGACTTCGAAGTTCTCCTTGGCATGGACTGGTTGGCAGCTTGTTATGCGTCGGTGGACTGCCGTGAGAAGACGGTCAGTTTTAGTTTTCCAGGCGAGTCTGTTCGGGTTGTGCAGGGGGACCATGGTGCCGCCCCTCACAGTTTGATTTCTGCCCTTTGTGCTAGTCGGCTTTTGAGGAGGGGATGTCGGGGATTCTTGGCTTTCGTTTGTGATACTGGAGCCACAATTGGGTCGTTGGACCGGGTTCCTATCATGCGAGAGTTTTCCGACGTTTTTCCCGATAAGTTACCTGGTTTGCCGCCAGAGCGCGATATTGAGTTTTGCATTGATTTGATTCCTGGCACAGGGCCTATTTCTATATCGCCTTACCAGATGGCTCCGACGGAGCTTCGAGAGCTCAAGGATCAATTGTAAGAATTGCTTGATAAGGGACTTGTGCATCCGAGTGTTTCGCCGTGGGGAGCTCCTGTTCTGTTCGTCAAGAAGAAGGACGGCAGTTTGAGGTTGTGTGTTGATTATCGTCAATTGAACCGAGTTACGGTTCGGAATAGGTATCCTTTACCTCGCATTGACGATTTGTTTGATCAGCTCCAGGGTGCAAAACATTTTTCCAAGATTGATTTGCGTTCGGGTTACATCAGTTGCGGGTTCGGAATGATGACATTCCGAAGACTGCTTTTCGTATACGCTATGGGCATTATGAGTTTCTGGTGATGTCGTTCGGACTCACCAATGCCCCAGCTACGTTTATGGATCTGATGAACTGGATTTTCAGGCCATTCCTCGACCAGTTCATTATTATGTTTATTGATGACATTCTGGTTTACTCTAGGAGTCGGGAGGAGCATGAGCAGCACTTGAGGATTACTTTGAAGACATTGAGAGAGCACCGGCTGTATGCTAAATTTTCAAAGTGCGCATTTTGGCTTGATAGAGTTGACTTCCTGGGTCATGTGGTGACGGGAAACGGTATTCTTGTAGACCCGAGGAAGATCGAGACTGTGCAGCTTTGGCCCAGACCTGTATCCGTGACAGAGGTTCGCAGCTTTTTGGGCTTAGCTGGTTATTACCGCCGTTTCGTGCAGGATTTTTCGAGTATCGCTGCACCGCTGACCGGACTGACCCGGAAGGGGGTTCCTTTTCTTTGGACTGATGCGTGCGAGCAGAGTTTTCAGCAGTTGAAGACTCGGTTGACGACTGCACCCATTCTATCTTTGCCTTCTGGATCAGGTTGCTTTGTAGTTTACTGTGATGTGTCTCGAGTGGGGCTCAGGTGTGTGCTGATGCAGCATGATAAAGTGATTACTTATACTTCTAGGCAGCTGAAGAGGCACGAGCAGAATTATCCCACCCACGATCTTGAGATGGCTGCGGTGGTCTTTGCGTTGAAGATTTTGAGACACTACTTGTATGGGGAGTCGTGTCAGATTTTCACGGACCACAAGAGCTTGAAGTATATCTTCCAGCAGCGGGATCTGAATCTGAGACAGCGCCGATGGATGGAGCTTGTGAAGGATTATGATTGTGAGATCCTTTATCACCCGGGCAAGGCGAATGTGGTAGCTGACGCTTTGAGTCGTAGGCCCGGGGGTTACTTGTCCCAGTTGAGCACAGTTCAGAGACAGTCTTCTGCGGATTGGCAGACCTTGTGCGATGGTAGAGTACAGTTTGAGTTCACTTCCACTGGGGGACAGCTTGCTCATGTCCGTGCCCGTCCATTTCTTTTGGATCGTATCTGTGAGGCGCGGCCCAGTGATGCCCGTTTGGTTGAGATTCTTGAGCTTGTTCGACAGGGTACAGTTTCGGAGTTCATGATTGATGACCAGGGTGTGCTACGTTGCGGGACTCGCTTGTGTGTACCCGATATTGATGGGTTGAAACGCGAGATCCTAGAGCAGGAACATCAGTCAGCCTTTAGCGTTCATCCAGGTTCCACCAAGATGTACCGGGACTTGAGAAACTTTTACTGGTGGGAAGGGATGAAGCGTGATGTTTCTAACTTCGTGTCGAGGTGCCTGACCTGTCAGCAAGTCAAGGCTGGGCATCAGAGACCGGCTGGAGAGTTGCAGCCTTTACCCGTTCCTGAGTGGAAATGGGAGCAGATTTCCATGGAATTCGTAGTGGGTCTACCCAGGACCAGTCGGGGGTATGACTCCATTTGGGTGATTGTTGACCAGTTGACGAAAGCGGCTCACTTCCTTCCAGTGAAGACCACTTTCGGTTTTGCTCAGTATGCTCAGTTGTATATAGATGAGATTGTGCGTTTGCACGGTGTTTTCACATGCATTGTATCCGACAGGGGCACCCAGTTTACTAGCCGTCTTTGGCAGAGGCTTCAGGAAGTTTTGGGTACCCGGTTGAGTTTTAGCACCGCTTTCCACCCACAGACCAACGGACAGTCAGAGCGGACTATACAGACTCTGGAGGATATGCTTCATGCGTGTGTGCTTGATTTTGGTGGCAGTTGGGATCGTCACTTGCCGTTGATTGAGTTCTCCTACAACAACAGCTTTCAGGAGACTATTCAGATGGCGCCTTTCGAGGCTTTGTATGGTATTCGATCGCCAGTCTGTTGGACCGAACTCTGTGAGAGTAGGGTTTTGGGACCCCAGCTAGTTCAGGAGACTATGGAGATGATCCAGCTGATTCAGGACAGGATGAGAGCAGCCCAGAGCAGAAAGAAGTCATATGCCGACCGTCGTCGTCGCAGACTTGAGTTTGCAGTGGGGGATCATGTATTCCTGCGGATTTCTCCGATGAAGGGCATTATGAGATTTGGGAGAAAGGGGAAGCTTAGTCCCCGATTTGTAGGTCCCTTCGAGATCCTTGAGCGTGTGGGTTCCGTTGCGTATCGTTTGGCGCTTCCGCCCAGTTTTCCGGATGTTCACCCCGTGTTCCATGTGTCGATGCTTCGTAGATACCTTCATGACCCTTCTCACATGATTCAGCACGAGACCGTTCAGCTTGAGCGCGATCTTTCGTTCACCGAGCAGCCGGTAGTTATATTGGATCGGCAGGTGAAGAATCTTCGGTCAAAGGTCTTGCAATCTGTGAAGGTTCTTTGGCGTAGCCCGACTAGTGAGGAGATCACTTGGGAAGCCGAGGGCGAGATGCGGAAGAAATTCCCTCATCTCTTTGAAGGTACGCTTGTATGAAATTTTAATTCGGGGATGAATTTTCTTTAAGGGGTGGAGATTGTAACACCATGGAATGCGATTAGTGTTAATTGTGCATTAATGCGGGTTTTTAAGGAAAAGTTTACCAAATCGGGTTCCTCACATTTTATAACAATTAATTAATATTTTTATATCTTTTTGTTGTGGCTTGCACACACATGTGCATGTGAATGTGAGGGTATATTAGTGTTAACCTTGTTTAGCAACCATAACATCTTAAGCTAAATCTTGCCCAAATTAACCTTTGCCTTAATCTTTTCCTAGATCTTTTGGGTGTGAGAAATATCTTGTTGGAGGGAGAGAGAGAGGTGGCTAGTGAGTCATGGAAACATTAATGGTGGCATTAATGAGATGAGGGGAGGAGAGTAAGCATAAGGAATTTGTGCACCCTACACACACCCTCTCACCCTTTTCTCTCCTCACTTTCTCATTTTCTCTCACTCTTAATCGCTTCTCATTTTCCTCAACCCCAAACTGAACCCTTACCTCCTCTTCACAAATCCTTGCAAAATCTTCACAAAATCTCATTTAAACACTTCAAATGTCTTGGTTTGCCACTAGGTTGCCTTGGAGCTTTGAAAGCTGGGATTTTTAAGCAAGAGTGGCTAGGTAATGATCTCAAAGTGATATTTAAGAGTTATTTTGTTGTGTTGCCTTGAAGTTATGGTTTAGAACACTAAAGGTAGCATTTTGTGCAAAAGTCGTATTTTTAGTGCCAACTTTGAGTCTCTGAGATCTGTTGTAGAACCAGGTATTTTCTGGAAAAGTTCACATCATAGTGATATAGTGTTAAGGTATAGAACCCACCATAAAAACCTGAGACCACCCTGTTCCCGCCAAAAATTTCTGCGCAAAAGAGCCCAAGGTATCAAATGGCGGCGATACGCTTAAGAAAATGGGAACCAGTATCTTCCGAGCTGTATTTTGACAAACTCCCGAATGAGAAACAGCTAAATTCTGATGGTATTGAAAGCGTATCAAAAAACCCTTCGATTTGATATATTATGGGCCTTATAATTCATCCGGGATCAAAAGTTATGAGCAAATATGCTATGCACTGTTCCCTGATTAAAAATCAGGAATTACCTCAATGAGGTATCACGTGTGTTAGTGTATATGCCCTAGGGGCCATTATTGTATCATACTAATTTGTATATTACTTAATGGAAGCTTGGGATATTCACATGTATATAACAGTCTTGCTAAACATGGTAGTATGCTACTTGGTTTTTCTATCTTAATATGTGAGTATACGTATTGATAGAGCTCTTAGGATCTTGCTTGACTACCAGCGTTGTGATGGCAGTCACACTAGTGGGGGCTGGGTAGTCTACAAGCACATCCTTATTCAGGTCCCTAGTCGTAGGATTATCGAGACAGGGCATCGATACTCCGGAGTAGACTAGTGTGTACGCTTCTCATCCCAGTTGGGAAGATGGTATGTCCCACAGCCGTCAGTACGTCGTACTGGAGATAGTATGCAGGTGCTCGTTAGGTTACGGGTACACCGGACAGGACTCACAGGGAACTGTTGGTTGGTTTTATACCAGTCGTCAGTGAATAGTTCCCAGGTGACATGAGTACAGCATAGTCCGCAGACTTAACACTGCTACTTCGCCTCGAGTGTGTCCCACTGTTCTTAGATTGCTACCCTACCACGGCTCAAAGGAGTCGTGCAAACAGGTAGCAGTTGGGTGCAGTCCCGAGCACTTGGAGGCAGTGGCGGTTAGACAGGATTCGTCTCTCCCGGTATTGGGGGATGATATCGCGCTGTGTCAGAGAGCCATTACGCAAAGTCCATGGCCAGGGCAAGCAAGATTTGCTAGTAGGTTCCAGTAGTTTCTCAGGGTGTAATGGGCTTCACTCCGACACGACTTATACCGCTATTAGGGGACTGACGCTTGTCGCCCCCTAGGCCCGATATGCGATAGTCTTAGACGAACAGACCGGACTGTACGGAGATTGTCACATCAGACTCAGTAGGAGTTCGGATGGGTTTCCTCATCGGCCTTCTTATCGACATCTACCTGGGGACCGTTACGTACAGCTAGTGCCGCTTGCGGTCTGTGGTTAAACACACTGCCAGCGTAGTAGTCGAATCTCTAGAGTCCCACACAGAGAGTTTCCCTACTCCAGGCGAAACGATATAGAGGTCGTATGGTTTTACGACAAGGGTTCGGACGCATACGTGTGTTTACGCACGTACGACATCCGGACAGTTTTTACTAGCCGGCTTTGGTTTAAGCCAGTTTCTAGTATCCGGTTATTGGATTTATACAGTCTAAAGTTTTTCCGTGTTTTCATGGATAGTAGGGGCGTTCTCGTAATTGCGCGAGAAGGTTCTAGAAGATGGTGACTTGGGGGTTAAGGTGGCATATGCATTAAATGAGATTAGTGAGTCATTTGAGTGATTCATCCATGTCATTAATACATCATAAATGCTTAATGACTCATGAAGATGAATCACCCTCTTGTATTTATTAAGCATGATGATTAATCCTTTATTTTCTTTTATTGGATAAATGATAATGCTTGATATATATTATGATAGCTCATTATCTCATCTCATTCTCTTGCTCACTTTCTCTCTCCTCAAGCTCTCCCTCTTCAAACCCTAATCATCCCCTCTCATGTGTTGAGACCAAGGATTAGAGTAGACTACTTAATCCTTAACCATTCTCTATATCACCTATGTTACTTAGATTAGCGATTTAAGAAACCTAGTTACCTCAAGTTAGAGGTGAAGCTTGAAGTTAAGCTCTCGGGTGGATCTTCTACTACATAGAGAAGGCCGGAGAGGACGTGGAGAACGACAAGATGAAGGACTCGGTTCTATAGGTATAATCACTTATCATAGTAGTTAACTCTTCTATGGTTTCTTGTTAGTTATTGTTTATGCAAAGATTCTCGGTTAGTCGATGTTTACGCCTAAAACAAGATCGTTTTTCATTATTCCGCCTCCCCGCAAGTCGTGGGGTGTTGTACATCGACTTACAGTGGTATCAGAGCCTCGCTAAACAATAATTAACTCATTAGCAAAGTCGTATGAATTTCGAACGCAAAACGAACCAAAAAAACGACATCGATATCACAAGTTTCTGTCGAATTTTAAACAGGCTCTAAAAATTTTTCAAGTTGCTGCAGAGTAACAAGTATAGAAAGATAAGAACACTGGAGAAAAATGGGTTAGTGAATCGGCCATACAGCCGCGGAACCGCGGCCGATCCCACCGATCCGCCGCGGATCCGCGGCCGAGTTGGGGCCGATTCGACCCAGTTTGCTCCTGTTATTCTTTTGTGATATTGTTGTGTTTTCCGGAATGTTTATTTTCTGCTCAAAGTCTCAGGTGCACAGAGAAGTTTTAGGAGGAGAATATGATATGTTTGCTCGATCGAAACTATACGATGTTTGCTAATTTGATTATATCTGTGATTGTATAATGTGTTCGTAAACCTCCCCTAACTGCTAGTATGTCGGTTGGCAGGGGGTTGCACATTTCTGTAATGGTTTTTACTGTTTGTGGTTGTGAACTGTATTGGACTGTTGTGATGATTAGCCGGGGTTTGAGATGGGTTGTTATATTCATTCATTCGATATAATTGTAATATGTTGTAATATTATTTTGCGGGGCACATCCAGGTTGCGGTTGTAGCCACCATTGTATTATTTCATTTTTACTGTTTTTGCTCCTAGGATAGACCCAAGATGGGGTGCACAAACTACCGGGTACTTTGAAGTGTTTAGTGGCCTACTCACTTTGTTGAGGAAGACTGCTTCACTTCGGGTATTTGACGGGTAGTTTGCCGTACCCGTAGGGGTCTAGGGTGGGGTAATGGCTATTCATCACAACTGTGTAATCCGTCTTTGTTGCAGGCTCTAAACAAACGCGGATTGCTTGCAAATCCAATAAAGTTCATATGAGATCTGGAATGCCTATTATTGCGTCTAACGAATGTACAATATCTATATATGATAGCTATTTAGACGTCACTTATGTTTTACACCCGCGCTAGCCCAGCCCCCGCTCTGCCGTTAGTTAAGTAACCTAACGGGTGATGACGGGACCCCGTGGCGAATGCGGATGGCATAAGAGGACGTTGTATTTTCGTTGTTTTCTGCAATGATAGGTTAATGATGGGACGCATTATTTATAATGCAAAGAAAATAAACCAAAAGATGAATCGTTGGAACAATTTAAAAGAAACCACTCGGTTATTTTAAAACAGATGATATTTTTAAATTGCGGAGTTTAACCACTCCTTTTAAAAGCTATCAGGTTCCTTCGGTCATATCAAGTTCACTACGTCCATGGTTTCGCCAAAACCATTCGTAGCCCTCCGTCATTTCATTTGGGTATTCAGTAGTATTCAAGCTATGTATTTTGACCTAACGCCAAGGCATAGTGTTTGGTAGCTGCTGGGTATTCATTTGTCGCATAGATAGATGAGTTAGTTTAGGACAGTCGTATTACCATTTGGCCCACGTCAGGGGTATGTATGGATGGGTTCAAATTAACAAGATAATGATGGGTAGAACTTGACATGTGACTTATGACATTTTGACCTAACGCCAAGGTCATAAGAGCATGGGGCAAAAATATATATCGGGAATTTCTAAAGAAACTGAAATTTGCAAAGAGATGCATACCATTTGGAGTTTGATGAATGTTGGTAGGATTCCTTCAACATTATCATACGATGATATTTGGATCCCGATCCTACTGTGAGTATATGCTACTCATCAGGAGATTCATCACTTAACGATCAATGCTATAAACCAAGTAGGTGTCAAGAAAGGTGTCAGCGGGGTTACGCCCCCAGAGAAAAGAGGTTATTTAATTAAGGAACTTCGCGAAAGCGTTGGAAAACCTCCCTCGAAGTACCGACACCAGCCTGGCTGAACGGTTAAGCAAGTATTGTACAGTGAGAATAGTCCTGGCTAATTCTTCTTTTATGGTGGGAGTCATCCAGTTTAGATAAATTAAAAACCACTCTAAACTTGCAAGAGCATCATGCTAAAGAGTTTTCTTCTCTCTCTCCTAATTGCAGCGACCCTGAAAATGACTGGACTTAAGTTACTTTTAGAGAAAAATATACTGACAGAGCCAAACTATAAAGATTGGCTGCGGAATGTCAAAATGGCTTTGACCTATGACAAATTGGGGTACGTCCTCACCGCTAAGGCACCTGCAGTCCCAGGTCCCAAATCCAGTAATGCGGATAAGGAAATCCGCAAAACCTGGGAGTATGATTGCGCGAAAGCCAAGTGCATCGTGCTTGCCTCGATGAACAATGAACATCAGAGGAGGCACGAGGATATGGAACTAGATGCCATATTTCTCCATACAAAGGAACTTTATGGAGAGCAATCTCGTATAGCAAGATACGAGACCTCTAAGAACTTGTTTCGAGCGAGGTTGGCTGTCGGATCATCGGTAGGAGAACATGTCCTAAGGATGATTGGCTACATAGAAGAGCTCGCAGACCTTGGGATGACTTTGGATAATGAGCTCTATACAGACCTTATTCTCCAGTCCCTTCCTTCTACCTACGCCCAGTTTATTCTGAACTTCAACATTCAAAGAAAAGAAGTTGAACTTCCGGAACTCCTGAACATGTTAAGGAGTGCAGAGGGCACCTTGCAGAATGCAAGGGAAACACCCGCTATGTTTGTTAGCGGTGCTTCTTCTTTCGGGTCCAAGGCTAGGGCCAAAGGAAGGAAAAAGAAGGCCGCCACCAAACCTAGAGGAGGTGTAAGTAAGGTGGGAGGGAAAGGAAAGAAAAATTTTGCAGTACCGGTAGTGGGCCAGGATGAATGCTTCCATTGTCATAGGTAAGGGCACTGGAAGAAGGATTGCAAGGCGTGGAACGCCAAGAACCAGGAACCGAAGCAAACTGTGGCTTCGACTTCAGGTGTGTTTGTAATTGAGAATTATCTATCAATCAACTCTACTTCCTGGGTATTGGATACCGGATCAGGATCTCATATTTGCAATTCATTGCAGGCACTGAGAAACCGTAGAGTGCTGAAGGAAGGTGATATGACCCTGATGGTTGCTAACGGAGCTAGCGTGGGAGCTGTGTCCGTAGGGGATTATCACCTGGGATTGACGAGTGGACACATTTTGGTTTTACATAACTGTTTTTTTGTACCCAGCTTAACGTATAATATCATATCTGTTTCCTTGTTATCAAATAAAGGTTATGATTTTCACGTTTGTAAGTGATGTTGTTAACATCCACCTTAATCATAGTTTGATTGGGTCCGGTACACTGGATAACGGTATATATGTGTTAAACCAACTCCAAATTTTCAATGTCCAGAACACACTAAAAAGAAAGTCTCCAGATTTAAATAAAGTTTTCTTATGGCATTGTAGACTGGGTCACATCAATGTGAGAAGGTTGACTAAGTTACATAGAGAAGGATATTTGGACTCGTTCGAATATCAATCTTATGCCACTTATCAATCTTGTCTCAAAGGAAAGATGACAAAGACTCCATTTACTGGACATGGAGTAAGAGCGAGCGAGCTCTTAGGACTCATACACAGCGATGTATGTGGTCCAATGTCTACACATGCAAGAGGTGGGTTTTCCTATTTCATTACTTTCACGGATGATTACTCAAGGTACGGATTCATTTATCTGATGAAACATAAATCCGAGGCTTTTGAGAAATTCCAAGAGTACAAGAATGAAGTAGAAAACCAAACCGGCAAAAGTATCAAGACACTAAGATCTGATCGAGGTGGTGAATACTTAAGTGCCGAGTTGACACGTGATAGTTAAAACAGAAATAAAAATAACGGCTGAAGAAGGACCCAATTGGGGGTCACGTGCTCACACGTGACCAATGGTCACGTGTTGACACGTGACAATCGAAACAGAAATGAAATAATAAACGGCTGAAGGAAATACCTCAATGAGGTATCACGTGCTCACACGTGACCAATGGTTACGTGTTGACACGTGATGGTTAAAACTGAACCGTAAGTAAATGCTGAGAAAAGGACTCAATTGGGGGTCACGCGCTCACACGTGACCAAGGGTCACGTGCCAGCACGTGCCAGGGTTTGAAAGCCTTACAGATTAATAGAATTAAAATTCTAAAATTTTCTAAATCTTTCCAAACACAAAAGGTCTATGGGGGACCGTTGGATTAAAAATCCAAGGGTGATAAAAATCACCAATTTATGGGAAAATTTTAGACAAGGAAAGATTTCCCTAAATCTCACCAAGAATAACAAACAGAATATCTTTTGGATTTAAAATCCAACGGTGAATAAAATTCACTGAATGATCTAAAGGCTCATATTAAATATGAAAATAAATCAAATCTTTCAATGAAAGATTTGCAAAATAAATTGATTCTTTTCTTTCTCCTATAAATAGGAGCCAAGAAAAGAAGAGAAGGGATCTACTCTTTTGAGAGAAAAACAGAGAGAGAGAGAAAGTGAGGAGAATTTAATTCTCAAGAGAGAGAAAAGGTGAGGAGAATTTAATTCTCAAGAGAGGAAGAAAATTTCTTCAGGAGAAAAAGAAAACCCTAGGTGAGAAAAGAAAGGGAATCAAAACTTTAAACAGAGAATTTAATTCTCAAAATCTAAAAGTTTAACTCTTCTACAAGAACTTAGTTCTTCCTCTAGTTGAAGATCTGCAGAAGCACATCTCCCCATAGGTTGAGAATTTAATTCTCATCGGGTTGAGATTCTGCCATGCAGATCCGAAACTTAGAGGGGGAATTGAGTTTAGAGAATTTAATTCTCCCAAAACAAAACTAGGGTTTAACCCTATCTGAGAATTTAATTCTCCCAGAATTATAGGAATTTAATTCCTTCAAGATGGACAGAACTAGGGTTTAACCCTATATAAGAATTTAATTCTTTTACATGTATGGGAATTTAATTTCCCTAAAAGGAAATTGGGGTTTAACCCTACTTAAGAATTTAATTCTTGCACAATAGGAATTTAATTCCTCCAAAACAAAATTAGGGTTTAACCCTACAGAGAATTCAATTCTTAAAATAAAGAGACTTAAAAGATCTCTGTGCATGAAAAGGACTAAGGTCACGTGACCCCTGAAAAGATCCCCAGAAATGAGAAGGAAAGAGCTCAGAGGCAACGCCTCACGTGCTCCACGTGACCCCCGAAACACGGAAAGAAAAAGCAAAGGAAATGAAGGCTTTGGGTGCTCTCACGTGTTACCACGTGACCCCTAATAAATTCCTTAACGAATCAGTGCATGAGCGCCTATCACATGCCCACACGTGATGGTCAAGAAATTAAAAGTGTTTAACACTTATTCGCAGATTTGAGGATAAAACAAAGGAGATCTGGCCCCACATTTAGGGCGCCCTCACGTGTCCCCACGTGACCCCTAACAAATCCCTTTAATATCCAATGGATGGATGCCCATCACGTGCTCACGCGTGACGGCCTTAAAGACTAAAAGTGTTTAACACTTATTTATTCTGAGAACAAAGAAAAGGGATCTGGTCCCACTTTTGGGCGCTCTCACGTGTCCACACGTGACCCCTCTTTCTTTAGTGTTTAACACTAATTTGGGGATTATATTTCCAGTGTTTAACACTGATTGTTTCTAGTGTTTAACACTAAATTGAAGATTATATTTCCAGTGTTTAACACTGATTGTCTTTTAGTGTTTAACACTAATTTTTAGAGTTCTACCTCCAGTGTTTAACACTACTTTCAGCCAAATTGGCTAATTTTTCAGAGGCAAAAGTCCCTCCTCCAAATGAATCTCAAAATTGAGGAAATCAAAGACAAAATGTTGTCAGAGCCCCCAAACCTTTATTTAGCATTGCTGGATGATGAGGGGCTGAACCCAGACAAATGTCTAATGGCCCAAAGAGCCAATATTTCAAACATAATTGGACTTAGCCCAAACTGGCCATAAGTCCTCAAATCATCTTGAACTGAGCACATCTGCTCTTTCAACCAACTCATTGGTTCAAGGGTACATCTCTGAACTCCTCTGATATCTGTCGTTGTAATCCTTCAACGCCTTCAGAGTGGTGATGGGTCCCGACAGCCATACATTTTATGGACCACTATGTCCTTAAACTGGTATTGGACCACCATGTCCTTAAACTGGTAATGGACCACTATGTCCCTAAACTAGAATAATAGAGCCCCCAAATGCTCTCTTGTTGGATCTAAACGATCCTGTTAAGTTGATCTTAGTCTCAAATTGGACTAACGTATCCTTAACAAACATTTAAGTTGATCTTAGGCTCAAATATGGCTAACGTGTCCTTAAATCAAACCTTCAAACAGACTTTAGTCCCAAATTGGACTATAGATCTCTCAACCAACTTTGGTTCAAGGGTACATCTCTGAACTCCTCTGATATTTGTCGTTGTAATCCTTCAACGTCGTCAGAGAGGTGACGGGTCCCGACAACCACACATTAATACGGACTGTGGGTCCTTAAACTCATGGACTTATGCGTCCTTAAACCAATATCCGTCCCCAAAATGGGAATGTTGGACCACCATGTCCCTAAACTGGTAATACGGACTGTGGGGTCCTTAAACTCATGGACTTATGCACCTTAAACCAACATCCGTCCTCAAAATGGGAATGTTGGACCACCATGTCCCTAAACTGGAGATGGACCACCATGTCCCTAAACTGGCAATGGACCACCATGTCCCTAAACTGAACAATAGAGCACAAATGCTCTCTTGTTGGATCTAAACGATCCCGTTAAGTTGATCTTAATCTCAAATTAGACTAACGTATCCTTAACAAACGTTTGAGTTGATCTTAGCCTCAAATATGGCTAACGTATCCTTAAACCAAAATCCAAACCCAAATCTAAGAAAATACGGATTTGGACTAATCCACGTCCTACGGGCGACGACATAAATTAGTCTCCGTATACAATCCACGGGCAACCACAAACAAAACAAACACCTACGACACGAAGTGAACATCTGGAGAAGGAGAAAGTTGTTACCGCGATGCGGTAGCGTAATTAACTGCAAGGGCTTGCGCCTGCAGGGAAGAGCGTCCCCACAATCAAAAACCCCTCGAGCAAGTGAGAATCTGACGAAGTCTGCTACATCGGCCGCATCCGTTTAAACCTCCGATACACGGTGCCATAAATCAACTTGGCATCTTCAGAGAGGTGGACGGATAAAACCTATTAGCATCTGCCCCGAATCTCAGGCTAGACGTCTCCGCGTCGCGCCGTCATTCGGAGGGGAACACACCCCTTAAAGATTGGGCCGCAGATTTATTGGTTCTGGCCGCAAATTGCGGCCAGAGTGGGGGCTGGGGTGTTAGGGTTTGGGCGTAGGGTCTCTATGGTTGTTTGTGGTCTCGTAGTACTTGCAACTTTTACCAATTATTTGTGTATCAAAATCTGGGACCACTTCGCCTTATTCTTGTGTTTGGGTACGCGTGTTACGTGATCCGACACGGTTTGTGATCTCATGTAGCTGTTGCGCGTGGGCTGGTTTTGGTGTTTCGCTACACACGTTAGCCGTTAGACGAACACTTGTGGGTCGGATTGGAGTTGGTGCGTTGGTCAAACGTCTTGTGTACGTGGTATTGATCGCTTTCTGAGATTTGCACTGTTTATGTTTTGTGTTAATAAGATCGCAGGTGGGGACTTCGGACGCTGCGAAAAAAGGGAAGCATGTGATTGGATTTACCTAGCCCGCGACTGTCGGTGAATAGATTTAACATCTATGGGGAATTCGCCCGCATGGCGTTATGCGTCTGGGCTAGATATGATATGATATTAGCCGCATGTTATATTGCACATATAGAGATTGTGCATAAAACTTCATTGCATATTATTACTTGTTGTGCCTGGACTTGTACCCTTTGGAAACTGCACTATTATTGACGGCTCATGTTGCACGAGCACTGATTGTAAGCCACTCACACCGTTAATAATTGCCATGACACGCATAACACCTATACATACGTAATATGGTATGGTTAGGGACATTGAGACATTGATTCATATTTCATTGTGCATATGGCACATAGTATACATGTATACCTACATGCTTACACATATGCATTGCCATGACTACATGCTAGCTACACATATACCTGGAGGGTATTGTATTATTATTGACATGTAGATACACAAACCTAGCTTGATATAGCTACACATATACCTGGAGGGTATTACATCATTATTGATAGGTAGATACACATATCTTGCTATACCGACATGGTTACGCATACCTGGCTATAGCTACATGTTCACCTTTATATGATGCTGCGTTTGGTTTCGGAGAATTTGGAACCGCATGATATATTCAATAACTTGTTGCAGTTAAATAGCGGATTTCCTTTATATGCTCATATTACTGTTTCATGTTGCATATATTTTATTTCATGGATTTCGCATTGATATATGGATTTCATATGATGTTTCTGGATGTTTTACTCTTGTGTATATATATCAGTGGTATGGGACGCTAATATATATACATGTATATATATATCAGTGGTATGGAACGCTGTTATATATGTACATCTCTAATATATATACATATATATATATATATATATATCAATGGTATGGGACGCTGTTATATATGTATACCTATAATATATATCATCATAATGATCTGTGTAACAACCCTAATTTTCTTATACACTTTTTCCTATATAAATTTTTTAAATATTTTTTAAAATCCACAAAGGGGTATTTTAGCCTGAGCACAAGATTTAGGTAATTATTTTTGTTTTTAATTACAAGCTACAAGAATGAAATAACTCCATTTTTAGTGTACAAGAAATCACTTTAAAATTTAATGTATACTTGGAGTATTTACTCTTGCTGCTATCATTTTAAGTAATTAAATAACACAATAATTACAAGAAGGAGCTTGTAGCTCATTGGTAATACCTTGCACTGCTGAACCAAGCCACCAGAGTTCGAATCCCATGCCCCACATATTTTTTATTATCTTTTTGTTTTAAATTTTTGGGAAGTCAAACGGTCAAACAGCCATAACTCACAATTTATTACAATATATAAAAAATAAAGTGCACCAAAATTCCCCCCAGACAAAACCACACCCGACGTGACCCGACTCGGCCGAATCGGCCGGCGCAGCCGGCCGGACTCGGCCGGTCGGCCGAGTCGTCAACACGAAAAATCTTCGTGTTGACTTGGTCAACCCCCCTGCATGGTCCATTTTCCCAGTACTGTTACCAATTTTTCATTAAACCTCCTTTAAGTCCAAATTTAATGAAATTTTAATGATTTTTATATTTTTTTAATATTTTTTAATCCTAACCCTAACCCTAGCCTAGCCCTATATAAAGACCCCTACCCTCTACCTTTTCACCTCACAACTCTAAGTCCACTCTTCCAAATTCTCGAGAACTTGGTACGAAGAGCGAGAAGCGAAGCGCTGCCGAAACCGACGACGGATTCCGGCGATCGGACTAGAACTTTCGCGACGTTTTCGACGCACCGACGACCACCACTTCCCTTAGCCTCCTTAGCTTGTCCAAACCCGTAAGTCCCATCTCTTCTATCTCTCTTCTCTTTAATATAAAAATACGACTTTTTGGAACCCGACGGAAATCGGAACAAAACGATTTCCAATTCGGTTTTTCTGCAAATTTCCACTTGTCACCTAATACATAATACCTACATATATTCATGTTGACTATTAATCACCCATAAACCAATTTAAACAAACTTTCTCACATGAAATGATAGCTTCTTTACAATATCGTATTCTTTTCATAAAAATACCATGAAGTTCATTTTTCTTCGTTTAATCAATTCCCTCACTCCTAAATAAGTTTATCTTGATCACTAAACTTGTAGAAATCAAATTGAATAAATTTTCACACATGAAATGATAACGTTTTCAAATACCGTATTCTTGCGCTTTAATACCTTCAACTTTAACATGTCATGTTTTACCTCTAAACGTCATCAAAACTTAAAACAAGTCACGAGGTAATGACCTACCTCTACACACACACAAATATAACCCTAACTGATAAATGTCAAAACATAGAATACGACATTACAAGACTTTTCACTAAAATACCATATTCTTTATAACCTTTACTTGAAAGCTTTAAGTTGTATAAAATTTTAAATAAAATGAAAGCACGATAGGTCATGGACATCGATCGTTTATCTAAACTGTCTTGTGGTGTCTAGGCAAGTGTGTCTAGGCTAGTGGTTTTTAATTAGGCCCACGACTGTGGTTCCTTCCCACTTACCTGGCACTTACCTGGCCGCAATTGACGGTGAAGAGGCGATTTGAGGCTTCTAATGACTTATCGTTTAGACCTTAGAAATAGGCTAGTTGGCTTAGGAAACCCTAGAAAATAAAATACGGAAATCTATACCCTTTTACAAATAAATACCTTTTATTTATAAAACCGTTTTCCTAAATGAATAGTATTTGTTAAACCTAAGTAAAGCGCCGCTACAACCCACTTTTGGGGAACCTGTTAGGGATAGTACGGTTCATCGTGCACCCGCGGGCTAGTAGTGCGAGATTCAGACCTCCGCAAGGAGCATTCGGTCTCGAAAGGTTTAAAATACAGCATTTAAGAATAATGTGATTTTGGAAATTAAAATATTTATTTAAAATTTTTCTTGTATTAATATATATTTAAATGCCATTTAGACACCTATTTTATCATAATATAAAGTTTCCACTTTTTCCTAAAATTCCAAGATTAAAGGTTACATTAAAATACCATGAAATTCTAATAAAACAATTAATACTTTTATTAGGATATATTCACTAGAATAACACAAATAAAATTCACATTCATTATAATTATAAAGACGAATAATAAATACTTGAGGTGTATTTTGAAAACTATACAAAATTACTTTTTACATAAAACCCCCTCAAGTTTTACAAATTACAATAAGGTCCCTAACTAATATTGAACTTCAAATTACCTTTCTTTTAGTCTGACTCGGGTTAGAGTCTGACTAATTCTGACTTGAATACGATTCAAGTCAATCTATATTCTTTTATATTCCAACACAATTTGAATACATGAATCCCTGAATCCAGTTAACAATATATTCATTTTGACTGAATCAAACCATGGATATTCATCCATTATCCTGATATTCCATTTACCTGATTATACAGTTACAACATGTTTACTGATATCATGGTTTTGGTCAGTCACCCAACTTACATATTCCAATACTACAATACTGTTAAAACATTACGGGGTTTAAGGGGTAGATTGGTACGGAAGGTGTTAAAGGTGGCACGAGGTGGTCAGATTAAGACACCTAACCTGAATCCTATTGCTGTTGTACCGTGGCATAACGGTTCCTTGTACTTTCCTTTTGCCCTGATCTCTAGCATATAGAGATCCCCCTCGTATACACTGGCATCCTTCTGTACCAAGCTACAAACAACAGTGTTAAACAATGTTACATAATATACAACCATATAATACTTTAGAAAATACTTTTACACTGTCTTTATAATTCCTCCTTATCTTTGGGACTTACCGAGCGACCTGTTCGCTGACGACATTCTATTTCTTTCTTCTTTGAATGTCGTCAGGTGCGTTGGACCAAGCTGAGATCGAGCCCACCGGTGAAGATTTGGAGCAGTTCCACGAAGATTCCGAGCTCTAGATATTGTACCTTGTTCTTTCCAGTATTTTCATTTATTGTTATGCCACTATTTAGGCATTGCTTTTCATTTCAGATGTATTTTCTTTTCATGCATTGTACAAAGAATGTTATTAATAAAAGTTGTTGTTATTCCTATATCATTCGTTTCTTGTGATTTACTTTATATTGTTTAGTTACGCTTAGCGTATGTACTTCTGAGTATATACGTAGCGGGCCTCGTCGCGTCCACTTCCCCGTACACTGGGAAGCGGGGCGTGACAATCTGTGCATGTATTCTATTCATTGCGATATGAGGGGCTGATGTGCCCGATATGAGGGGCTGATTGTGCCCGATATGAGGGGCCGATGTGCCTGATATGAGGGCCGATGTGCCCAATATGAGGGCCGATATGGGGGGCCATTTGAGGAGGGAATTCGGGGATTTAGATTGTCTTGATGGACACTGGTCCGCCACGATGAGGATTCCGTGAGGATGACATGTTTTACCCCGTACTCCGCATTTATTCTATATGCATTGCTTCATGTATTAGTAGTACCTGATAGAGTACCTTTCATGACTGTTGCATATACATATTGTCATACTTATGCTATCAGATTACATGTGATAGATTATCGTTGTTAGTACATACTTGCGATTACTGTATGATGTTATTTACTATTCACGAGTTGGCAATTCACCCCCGTTGTGCCGCAGGGTTTTTCAGGTCTGATCATCAGAGTGGTCGCGGCAGGGCGCCTTATTATCTCTACTTTTGCGGATACCGCTACGGTTGGCTGTGAAGCCGTTTGCTATAGGTGGGTTGCGGTTATTCGATGATGTACATTGTATATTTCTTGTATCTAGTACTCTCCATCTACCACCTTCATGTATTGACTTAGAGACGAGTTGTGAGGATCGATGTTGTATATTCTTATGATTCTGGTTGTCGTGCTCATGTGAGCCGGCCTTTTATATATGTGGATTATCTTTTCATCGTTACGGCGTCGTATATCTGTTGTGGTGGTTGTTCCGCCGTTGGGCGAGATTTGCTCCTGTTTGGGGATGCTTTACTTTTATCTTATATTTGTACCCGTTTCGGGGCTAGTTTTTACAAAGGAGGTGCTGCCGAAATTTTTATGAAAAACAAACTGAAGTTTAAAAGTTTTTGCATCGAGATTTCTAAAAGTGATCTATCTTTCTTTCTTGTAATGGTTTAGATTGCTGGGTTTTTCGGCTTACTTAATTGCGTTACGCCTGTTGACGTTATGTAGTTTAAGTGCCGGTCATGTGCCTAATTTTAGGTCGTGACACTCATACTTAGGATTGTTGCCTTTTCGTCATGCTTGCGATTACCACGCATGATGTTATTTACTTCTCACGAGCTGGCAACTCACCCCCATTGTGCTACAGTGTCTTGTAGGGCCGATCCTCAGTGTAGTCGCGGCGGGGCACTCTACTTCTTCTATTTATGCGGCTACCGCTACTTTTGGGTGTGATATATTTTGTAGGTGGGTTGCGAGTATTCATGTGCTTTCTACTTGTACTCTTATCTTGTATTTAGTATACTCCATCTACCACATGTATGTATTGATTTAGAGACGAGACTGAGAGCTTGATATTTGTATTATATGTGACTCTGGTTGTCGTGCTCGTGTGAGCCGACTTTTGTGTTGTTGCGATGTTATTTCCGTTCTTATTTGCTTATTTCTTCGCCTTTGGCGTCGTATATCTGCTATGTGGTTGTGTTCCACCTTCTGAGATTGCTCCCAAAAAGGGGATGTTTTTATATATTATGTTCTGTATCCATTTTGGATTAGTTTTTACAAAAGAGATGCTTCCAAAATTTTTAGTAACAACTTGAGATTTAAAAAGTTTGATATTTTAAAACAAATGTTTTACCACTTTACTGTATTTCACGGTTTAGATTCTGGGTTTCGGCTTACTTGAATTACGTCACGTCTTTAGACGTTGCGTGATTTAAGTGTCGGTCGCGTTCCTAAATTGGATCTGTTAGTTATATGTATGCCCTAGAGGCCATTACTGTACATAGGATGTATATTGTAGTGGATGCTTGGACATATATAGGGATGACTTTCTTGCTCGATATGATAGTATGCTATCTGGTTACTCTTTACCTTAACGTGTACATTGATTGTCTCTCTGTTACATGTTGGTAAAGCCCTTAGGATGTGTACTTGACTACCTAGACTATGATGCAGATCATACTAGTGGGGACATGGTAGTCCATAAGTACATCCTTCAAAGTCCCTAGTCGTGGGTGTATCGAGACGGGGCATCGATATGCCAGAGTAGACTAGCGTGTAGCTTCTCGACCCATACAGATGGGCGATGGATGATCCCATATCCATTGATGTTTGACATCAGAGATGATATACGGGTGCTCAGTAGAGACTGGGTACACTGGACGGACTCGCCGAGAACTCCCAGATGGTATTATACCTTACGTTAAATGGCAGTTCTCTGGTGACACTGGTACAGGTTAGTCTGTAGACCCGAGATCGTCATAGAGTCTTGTGTGATTCCCACTGTGCTTTGATTTCCATCATACCACGTCCAAGAGGGCGTGCAAAAAGGTGGCTTTTGGGTACAGTCCCGAATCACATGGAGGCAATGAGCGATAGGAGGGGTTTCGTCTCTCCCGGTATAGGGAGTTGATGTTGCGCAGTGCTCGATTGGCTATAACAGGAAGTCCTTGGCCAAGGCTGCTTTAGGGATTTACTGGTAAGTGTTACCAGTAGTTTCTCGACCCGTTATGAGCCTCATATCGACACGACTTATTGAGTTATTGGGGTCTGACGTTTACTACCCCTAGACGAGATATGCGACATATCAGACGAACAGACCGGACTGTACGGTAGTGTTACTCGTTGGATTTACTGGAGTGTGAGAGGGCTTGCTCGTTGATCTTCTGATCGCTCAATACCCGGGTGGCCGTTACGTTTAGCAGACCGCTTGCGGCTTATGGGTGTTTGATATGATCATCACCTGCTGCCGGCGTATTGACGAGTCTTTAGAGTCCTACACAGGGGTTTCCTGGCTCAAGCGAAACGAAATAGGAGCGCATATGAGATATGTGCGGGACCGAGAATAATACCAGTATGTGATACTGTAGTCTATTCTCGCGATTTGTGACATTGATCGGTTGTATGCGATATAGCCGGGTTATCGGATCAAGTGTTGATTCGATAAGTTGTTACTATTGATATTAGTCGGTTATATGCGATATGACCAGATCGTTAAATCAAGTGTTGATTTAATAATTTAATGTATAATTATATATTTGATATATTACTTTACATTAACTAGTATTGGTTCACTTAAGATTGATTTTCTCACTTGAAAGTGTACATTGTTTATATGTGATATATGCAAGTGTACATGTTTGTATCATGCTTGATGATACAAACAAGTTGTGTGTATGAGACTTGAACCATATCAAGGTTGGATTAGGGTTTATTATTTTCCTAAACAAATAACAAAAGAGAGTGACTTTGGTCAAAGTTATCAAGCTTCATGAAGCTTGATGAACATTGACAAAGTCAACTCTTTTGTCATTTGTTCAAGATATTAGCTAACCCAACCCTTAACCTTATGCTATGGTTAATTCTCTACATGAGTTAAGCATGAGGGCTTAACTCAACCATGGTGCTATGATTAAAAGGATAAGTGTTCATATTATTCTTTTAATGGAAATCATTCTTTCTTCTTCTTCATCTTCATCAAGCTTGAAAAAGCTTGCTAGCTCCAATGGCATCATGAGAAAAAGAGTGAGAAATCCAATTCTAAAGTAAACCCACTTCCTATTTCTTCATCCTCTACCACTTGCCATGTAGTATAGGGTGTTCTCTTCACAAAGTTTTCGACCGAGTGAAGGAATAGCTTGAGTTTGAGTCTCCCCGACGTAGATCATCTTCGGCCTCGAAGTCAATGACCTAGCCCGATCATTTTTCCGACGAAACCATTTCTAGAGTCCAGGATCCGATGATCGCAGCGGAGGGATGTCAACACGGAGCTAAAGAAGTGGTGGACCGGATCTACAAAGGTTGTAATCCTTTTCACTTAGTAGCAAAGTCGTTTGCTTGCTTGCTTTTCGCCTTAACTTCTAGTTAACGATCTTCATTAGGGTTTCTCGGCACCGGAAAATTTTTGTTTGGCATGGTTGATGCCTTGTGGAACCTCTTGAGTGTGCCTAGGAACCCTACATGATCGTGACATGTACCCAACTAAAATCTGTTTGCACGACTACTTTGAGCCGTGGTAGGGCAGTAATCAAAGTACAGTGGGAACTCACACGAGACAAATGACGATCTCAGGTCAAAGGACTAACATGTTCTCATGCCACCTGAGAACTTCCAGCTGACGATAGATATAATACCATCAAGAAGTTTTCGGCGAGTCCGTCCGGTGTACTCACCTCCAGTGAGCACCCGTATACTATCTTAGGTGACACAACACCAATGGCTTGTGAGACCGGCTACCGCCCCTCGTCGGGGTTTAGAAACGTATAAACTAGTCTACTCCGGAATATCGATACCCAGTCTCGATACTTCTACGACTAGGGACATTTAAGGATGTGCTTATGGAGAACCCAACTTCCACGTATATGATCGCTATCATAATGCTGGTTGTCAAGCAACAATCCTACGGGTTTCATCAATGATGAAGACAAACCAGCCAACATACTATCATCTCGAGTAAGACTGTTATACCTGTATAGATCCTCCTTCAATTATTATAATCGCCTACTTGCAATCACAATAATTGCCTTGAGGGCATTATACCAAACAACACCTAACTGTACTCCTATATAATTGAACAAATACACGGGTCCAATAACATGGAAGATTAGTTGTATTTTTAATTTTTTTCATTTAGATGGGAATCGCATACATGATTAGGACATATCGGGTAAGACCACGATAAACAATGTAATCCTAACCTTATGTCAAAAGTTTATACTCCATAAATACTTGTTGTTCACGGTAGGATTTGGAATAAAAGAATACGGAAAATTTGCTTGTCTCTTAAAAAAGGCATATGGTTAGGAAAAAATTGCAAGTCCAATTGTGAAGACAAATTATTAGTTTAGAAACAATCATTTATTTATTTTTTGAAAAATACTTAATAAGTATATTCAAGGGATATCATGAGTCATCTCCTCTCCTATGTTCATTCATCCTCTCATGAAAGAAAATGCATCGAATGGAAAACTTATGTGAGTTCCTTGTATTTTTACCAAAAAATAGCAGCACCCAACCTTTTGGCAATTGATTCAATGCCCAAATCTTAATAGACTTCCTTAATATTCTTTTTGTGGGTTTTTTTAATGTTTGCATTACACCCTCCACTTTGGCATATTTACAAAAAAACTCCTACCTCGTAATTCTCTAAATAAATGCAGCCGCAAAACCACAAATTTCATACATTTATTTTTGTAAAACGCCATCACTGTTGTTCGATTGGTAGAACAATGATATTCACGAGGGTCCTGGATTTGTTTTTCATTCATGCTACATAAGCTAACTTCCTCAAACATGATACACTTTTAATAAAAGTCTCTTGTGTTAGAATAACAATTTTAAGTTATTATAGCTAACAAAATAATTTGGATGCCACATGCAGGCGTCTTTGGAGAAATGCAATGGTGTGAACATATTACCGCCATACTAATATTAAAATAATATATTCAAAAGAATAAATAATAATATCGAAAAATTATTATATTCTTATCATGTCAAAATATTACAGTAGTAATAAATTGCTAAAATATATGATAATCTCCGTGAATTTTTCCTTCTTTCTATAACTGATAAGAGGCATATTGTTATTTCATCATGGTAAGCTTGTTTATAATAATGTTTGAATTTTAAATTACCTTTGCTGCTGTAGTTGCAATCTTCATTAAACATAATTCACAACCATCACATGTATTCTTCGTCTTTTAAATTCTTTTAGGCCACCATTCACTTTATATATCTACACGGAGAGTATGGGTGCTAATATTACGCATCTCTTAAAAATCCATTCATATAACACCAATCTTAAGACTACAACAATATTTTCAATGTAAATGCATGCGGAAAAATGCGTACATTTTTTCCCTGCAAAACAAATATGCCCTCGAGTTTCTCACTATCATCCCCGTAAAATATCACAATAATTGTAAGATTGCCAAAACCTTTCTGATATCTAGAACCTGCGCTATGTGTTTATGAGGTGATGATGTTCTCCCATCATGATAGCATGTTGAGATTAAAGCTTCAACTTGACCTCTACCAGCTTTTATGAGAATTTTTTTTTAATTTAAATTGCTTTAGATTAAAATATATTATTGTGTATATTTCTAAAAGCTAAAATCATGCGGATAATTCAAATTACATTTACTCTATAAAAAATAAAAAAAATTAACAGGGTGTTATTAGATAAACAACCTCAGACATTACGGGGATGAATCCAAGACCGGTGGGTTCTATTTAAAACCCAAAGAGGGGTTTTTGCACCGCCTCACTATCATCGCTTTGTCTTAATTTTGTGAATCAGAGCAAAAAAGAAAAGAAAATTTTAATAGAAAATAAAAATGGAAAGCGCCTGCATTGGTGCTTCAACTAGGGTTAGGGTTTCGATTGCGAGCCCTTTCTCTTCGAAATGTCGAAGAAATTTCATCTCCAGTGAGTGGGCACCAAAGGTTTTGATCGGAAACGCTGGCAAATCCCCTTCTCTCCGCTGTGTCAGCGATCAAGAGGTCGGTGAGTTTATAAAGTTTTGTTCTTTTTTGTTGTTAATGGTGAATTTTTAGTGGAATTTGGTGTTAGATGGTTGCTATTATGATGTAAAGAACCTCATTGTTAGTTTGATCTGAATTATTGGGAAGTTGGTGTTAGATTAGTCGTTGGCAGTCGAGAATTTTTTAGCTAGAAGCTAAAAGCTGTTATTTTGTTGGGATTTTAGATATAACCATTTGGATTGAGTTTGCTTTTGTGATGGGTGATGTTGTTAAGTTGATGTTTGGCTATTTGATTCAAGGGATGTGTGGATGGATATAAAAATTATTGGGATTTGTTGTATCATTTCCTTATAATATCCTTCTTAGTGAGAAATATGCACTAGAAACTATTTTTGGTTTTTAAAAAATTTCTTGGGTAGTTATAATCATCCGAATTCTTGTTCTTTTGTGATGCATGGAGTTTCCTAGTTAAGCTTTGGATATTTGCTTCAAGGGTTGTGTGGACGAACTAAGAAAAGTTTGGGATCTAATCTTTCATTATCTTGTTTATTGTACTTCCCCCCTTTTCTAGCTAGAGATCTGCATGAAATGTGAAAACATGAATTTGTAATTTCTTTTCCCTATTTGTAAGGTTTTTTCCTTAGATCATTGGGCTTTGAGTGGTTTGATTCTGTTGTTTGTTTCATTTTCTTTCCTTTTATATAACTATGAGAACTGGCCTGGGTTCCGAATCAAAGATCTATATTATTTTGGGTATTTGTATTTGCCCCCTAAATTCTTCTTAATTTATCCCCATCTAAATAATTTAATTATATATGCCCTTGAAATATCCAAAACTCTTAAAGAACTTTTTTTTCTTATTTTTTTTCACTACCTGATGGTTTGAAGTTGCAATGATAAATTTTCTCGATGGTTTCATACACAAAGGAATATGAACATTATCTCCAAATGTCACATCTTTTCATAATATTTACTAAATATATCTTATTTTTTTCCTTCAACGTTACGCCAAATTTCCCAATTTATACTAATTGTTATCATAATCATATGTTCCATTATATCTTCTTTGTTTCACTTAATCAGAACTCAGATTATGAAATTTTAAATAGTGGATCTGTAAATCAACCTTGTAAATCAAACTTAAGTGTAAATATCGATGTGTACCTTTTCTCACATTTATATGATTTACCTTTCTACAAAAATGATATTAGATTTAACTTTTATTTAGCTGATATTGTCAATATATACACCTGATCAGACAAAGAAGGGGGCTTTTGAAGCATCATAAAAGAATTTAGGGGCATATGTACATATATAAAGAACTTCCACCTAATCAAGGAGAATATGGAGGATGCCATCCGATGATTTAGATTTTAGGATTACGGCAAGCCTCTTTCTTGATCATAGAAGATAGTTTCAATCATGTTTTGAGATCTTGAACAATCCCGATCTAAGATGGCCAATTCCAACCCAAAAAATGAGCGCCCGAGTTCTGATCTCGAGATTGGTACTGAGATTTCAAACCTCGTATTGAGTTGATCAATTGATTTTTGAGAAGTTAGTATTAAGTTTATGAATGGATTAGTGGGCTTATCAGTGTGCTAATGGTTTATTGGCTTCATTAATTACTATAAATGTCAAAAAGTTTGTAGATTTATGTACAACATATTTTATTAACCACTCGAGATATAATTAGTTACCAAAATAATATGTCAAATTATTTAGAGTTATTTTTACTATGTATTTGATCTTTTAATAATTTCTAAAAATTGGTTTAGTCTAATGACAAAAAATCCGATATTTACTGATTCTAATCCAAATGAGCTAAACTTATAACCCTGTTGTATGACATAAATTTGTCTTAGAAATAAGTTTTATATTATTTCTATCATTTTTTTATTCTATATTATGTACGTGCTGGTTGAAATGGGTCTTATAATCAATCTCATGCACTAAAAACTTGGGCTTTGTTAAAGAACAATTATGTTTTTACTCAGCGTGATTACTGATTTCCCTATATGACATTAATATGTACATGAACTTTCCGTTATATTTTTTTTGACCTGGTTAGTTTTAGAAAGCACATCATGTTATTTGTTCCAAGTTGGAAATGGTTAGTTCCCCTGTGTTCCACTAGTTAGAAGTTTGCTTTTATTGTTTTTTTTAAAAAACTTTTATCGCATGTTTGTAGCTTGTGTAATCTATATGCATTTTCAATTTTATATCCTTCTTACATAGAAGGCTAGACAATGCATCCTGAGTTTTTTTATGATCCCTCAAGGCTCGTTTAGTTCATGGGAATCCAATGGGAATAATAGATACCCATCAAATATCCCACGTTAGCATAACATTAAAAGTCATCTGTGTATAGGCTTCCAATGCGAATCACATGCCTTACTTTCATCATAATCTGATATCCTCCAAAACTAGTGGGTTTTCTCATGGGGATCGATAAAAAATATTCTTAAAAGTCCCTACTCATCAGCCATCAATATTATTGCCGCTATGCACCTCCATTGACACCATCTCCACCATCGTTGCCACTCATCCTGTTTCCACCACCGCCATCACCTCCACCTTATCTTTGTTGTTGCAAACCATGCCACAATTGTCGCTTTCACGTCCTTTATCTCCACCACCACCATCCTATTTGGAAGCAACCTGTATTTGGAAATAATTTGTCACACTTGTATTCCATTTAGAAGCAACTTCTTGCAAGAGTCAGCATTTGGAATGAAAAAAAGCATTCCATTGGTGAAATGCCAAGATGATTTTGGTCTGTAGAGTATCGCTACCACTTTCTTTTGTAGAAAGACAACTGTTAGTGGCAAACAGAAAAGGTACAAAAAGTACTAATAAGGTAAAATAAAACCTGGCTGTATATGATAACAAATATGGAAGGTGGTATGACAGTAAGTTTTCACCAAAACTGATTTAGAATCGGAAACATGCAAATGATGCAAAAAGACAAAGTAGCATTAATATAAATTGGAACAATGTATATTTTTTATGATTGAGATACAACTGTGAAATTCTGTACTTATTGCGTGCAAAATCCCATCTTTTAGTGAGAAACTTTATCCAATAACCATTTCCTTTTCGTAGGTGTTCTTTCAGTTTGTTTCAGGCTTTAGGCCATGAGCCTTTGTGCTGAGTTGTTACATACAATTGTTGTTCTTTGCAGGAATCCATGGATCCATACCTTGCACTCAATTATAAAAACCATGAACTGATAAACGCAAAAGAAGTGAAGGAGTGGGAAAGTGGAAAATCGATAGATGATATAGCAGCAAAACAGGGCATCAATATCAGAAGGCATCCCACGTCTGATTCTCCGCGCAATATCCTAGAGAAAATTATTTGGGACAAGATCATTGAAGTTGCAGAGGTATTCTCAAACCTGTCTTGGCAAATGGTTGAAAAATTAAATCTTTGCGAAGTGTCTGATTAGTGGTTAATCAAACTCTCCACTTTCTAGTTGAAGAAATTAAAACCTTTGGCCTTGGTTGAAGAAGCTATCGGCGAAGTTCCTCCAGCTAGAGATTTTATTGGGGCCCTCAAGTCATCGTATCAGCGAACCGGGGTCCCTGCTTTGATAGCTGAGGTGAAAAAGGCTTCTCCAAGCAGAGGAGTGTTGCGTGAAGATTTTGATCCAGTGAGTTTTCTTACCCTTTACCTGATAGCTATGTCCCATTCTATTAATTTCCAATTACGCAATGCTCAGTCAGGACATGAACTTGAAAACATCTAGTAACTTGTGTAAGTTTTTGAATGCAAGCAATTATTTCTGGATTGATATCAATTTGGTTAATATGCACGTTCTTGTCATTTTGGGTCATAGCTGTTCAATTATATTTCAAATGAACCTATGTCTTTCCTTTCTCTCTCCACAAGTATATTTTTCTAGCAGTTAGACACTTGGTTTTACCATTTCGGGGTAGAGGGGTGTTGCAAAGGTTGAATCAAACCCTTCTAAATGGCACTCTAGGCAGATTGATACTTATCCATCTCTCAGCTAGGCATGTTGTGATTCGGGGCGTGAAACTGAAAATCTCTCTCTCTCTCTCTCTCTCTCGCGCGCGCGCGCGTGTGCGTGCACATGCACCAATGGAGGGTAGGAGGTACACAGACAGAAACACCCCCTAAATACAGAATAGGTGTTTCTTTCTTATATCCACATAGGCACACTTCACTATTTTAATATTTGGGCAAACATCTCAGTTTTCAAAGCTCTGGCAGAAGAAGTGCAAGATGCCTACTTCAACACCCCTGGACACATGTGGATCCTCCTCTTCTATTCTCCTTTTCGTTCTACTGTACCGGTCCATATTCTTCTTTTCCATCCTATGCTCTTCTCGGCTCCTTTCCCCTGTCTTCTATACTATTACCTACCCCTCTCAATCTCTCTCGCTTCCCCTCCTCCTCCTCCCCACTACAAACAAAGGGGAAAAAATCAAAAAGAAAAAAAATGTCCTCATGGCGGTTATGTGTAATTGCATGTGTGTGTTATATGAGGTGTTATCTTGGAGATGGAAGGTTGCAGGATTTAAATTTTTTTTGTGTGTGGGTGTGGGGGTTTTTTTTTTTTTGGGGGGGGGGGGTTCTAAATTCTAATTCCAGGGGAAAAAATGCTCATATGGAGTTTAATCTCACTTCAATTCCTCTTTTGATCAGCAAGTGAAAGAAATTTTGGTGCAAGAACTTTACTAGTAACCTTTTGATTCATACAAAATCTGAGATAAGATGGTATGAAACTTTCTTAGGTCGAAATATTAATTTATGTTTACTGTATCAAACAATTAAGTAACTAATAGCTGTGTATGAGCTATGGCATTCTTATCCATGCACAGCCTAGTTAGTATTTTATTACCTTCACCCGGGGCAAGCAAGACTTGAATCTATTGCTGAGGCACACTTCAAGATGTTCAAGCTAGGAAAAACAAATCAATATAATCACCACACATCACACATAAGTACTTAAAACGTATAGAGCTATGGCTAGGGCAAATTGCGCTCACAGGTACATTGTTTGCCTCTATATGATTAAAGATACAGTAGGAAAATCATAATCATGAATCCCCTTCCTCCCATCATCCCTCTCTCCATACGTTTTAAGTACAAATGCAAATTGATGAACAGTTGAGGATATTGTAATGGCATGTTGACCTTGCCAGATGAATGTGCAAAAAGTTAAAAAAGAGGACTTAATGGGGAGATTTGTTTGAGGTGGTAATTGACTATTTGATGCAAACTGTAGGTTGAAGGATTGGAAAACTTGAGATTGCATTGGCGGAGGCTGCAAGCAGTTTCTAACAATATAAGATATAGATCTTTATAGGAACGTGTGGCAAAGGATTTGTAAAGAAGATCTCAGATTTAGGTATTATTTGCTAATAAAGCTATGGCTAACAATCTTCAATATAATTTTAACGAGTGTCCCAAACTACTAGCGAATAAACAGCTTAATGCGGGGCACCTAGGTGTGGTAAAGAATAGATAATGCCTTTTACGGTTTCAAGTTTTCCAGAATCCCTCCCCTTGACACCAGTGATCGAAAGATATGGATGCCTCTATCTTGTACAGTCCTTAGTTACCAAGTTCATTGAACCATATATGTAGATAAATCTGACTCATGAACACCTAATTACTCGCTGCTTTGCTATTGTAACAACTAACAAGTTTGGAAGTATTTCCACAACAAGTTCAATCAGTTCATTTGAAGAAAAATATTTACAGTAATTTCTTAAAGCAGCTTCCTCGGATGATACATAGATTTCTTTCTTAATCTGTACATTATTTCTGCAAGTTGGACCTGTGAAATGTCATATGCATTTGCCATTCTCAAACTAGTAAACCAGGGCTTAACCACAGAATATCTTACTTAGCTGGGAGCTGTTTATTCCTGTAAATTCCGTACTGTCCTGTATTCTTCTTATTGTAATGGCTAAACACTTGATATTTGAACCAGTTAAGTTACGATCCACTAGTCTATTGTTAAGAGAATTGGTTCCATCGACATAAGTTCAGCTCATATATTTTCTTCTTTAACCTCCTTATTTGGTGAGGAACACCAAGCTCCTTTCTGCTAAGAAATTGATAGCTCCTGAGCTTTCCACCACTTATGAGGTTAAACTGAGGTCATCCCTAATCTCTTGGTGGGAAACTCATTAAAAAGTCAGCATTAGTTTGTTGTGGCGTCAATTTTTTTCAACACTTCAAACATTGTTGAAAGTAAAAAAACCAAATGATGGGACTTTAAAGATAGTCCCACGTTGAAAATAATAAAAGAAACACATGGGTATAAGATATAAGATGGGTCAAATCTCAACAAGCCTTGAGTCTTATTGTTGGAACCCATTTATATCAAAGACCTATATGTACCTATTAAAAAACCCTTCACTCCCTCGACTTCAAATAAACTTTAACATGGTATCAGAGCCAATGACTCGATCCAAAAGCTCGACAATACCTCTGAGAGAAGCATGCTAAGCAAAAGTGCCTCTGAGAGGTACATGGGCATAAGATATAAGATGGGACAAACCTCAACAAAATTTAAGTCTTATTGTTGGAACCCACTTATATCAAAAGCCCGTGTATACTCATAGATAAATATATATAATCGTCCCCTCGTTCTTGAATATAAAAAAAAACTTTAATATGGTATCAGAGCCAATGGCTCGATCCACCACGTGGCGGAGTGTTGAAAGTAAAAAAACCAAATGATGGAACTTTAAAGATAGTCTCACGTTGGAAACAACAAAAGAAACACATGGGTATAACAAATAAGATGGGTCAAACCTCAACAATTCTTGAGTTTTATCGTTGGAACCCACTTATATCAAAGGCTCATGTGTACCTATTAAAAAGCCCATCACTCGCTCAACTTTAAATAAACTTTAAAACTTTAACAACCATTATGGAAACCTGTTGTTAACAAGTAATTAAATTGATAACAGGTACAAGTAGCTAAAGCCTATGAACAAAATGGAGCAGCATGCTTAAGCATTTTGACTGATGCAAAGTACTTTCAGGTAAATTATGGCCCTTGGTTTTCACATAGTGTGGCATTTGACTTGGTTTACATTTTATATGATCAATCTTTTGTCAGGGAAGCTTTGAATATTTAGAAGCTGTTCGCAAATCCGGAGTTAAGGTTTGTATTTGCACACATATTTCTAGATGCATATTTATCTAGTGGGCTCTTCTCTATTTCCGTTTTAAACTCATTTGTCTCGCACTTTTAAAAATGGGTACAATTTGCAGTGCCCTCTTCTGTGCAAAGAGTTCATAATTGAAACCTGGCAAATTTATTATGCTCGTTCCAAAGGTGCAGACGCAGTTCTCCTAATTGCTGGAGTGTTACCAGATATTGATATTAAATTGATGACTAAGATCTGCAAAGAACTTGGTTTAGCAGCACTGATCGAGGTTAGTGAATATATTCCTTCATGCTTGTTTACTATATTATTTGCTCTTTTCAGTTGAGCAATCTTATTAAATCTCTTCTATATCTGACAACGCATGCTTCGCCTGATGCTAGAATGTTAGTAGTTAATCACTTCAGATTCGATACTAGTTTAAGAGCAGTAATAGAGGTTCAATGGCCTAGCGGCCTAGTCTTTCTGATCATCTTTCAAATAGTGGAGCAAGATAAAATTATATGCATTGTCATTTTGCTCATTAGCATTATAATTTTTTTACTCCGCTTATCAGTCAAACAGAAAAAATGAAATTGTTAAAGGTCTCTTTTCATGAGGGAACCTTCCATAAGTTTATGAGCATCACAAACTTGCGTTGTTTGGCATCACTTGCCACTTTGGGTTGAAGAAAAAATCAAATCGATCCGTTCAAAAGCTTAGATGCCCCCTTAGTGATTAATGCCTTTTGTTGTGCTCCTGTACAGTGTACACTACAACTTTATTCTGTTACAATAATATAATGGAATTATTGTTATGCTATATTGACACAAGTTTTTCTATTAGGTGCACGATGAAAGGGAAATGGACCGTGTTTTGGGTATAAATGGAGTTCAGCTCATCGGTATCAATAATCGTAACCTCGGTATGCCATGTAACTCAACATTACTCCAGTAGTGGAACAAATCAATTCAGATATTTCAGAGTATCTGCTAATACAAATTGCTAGCATGATGTGAACTGTTTCCATATGGATTACTTTTCTCAGGATGTGAAGATGTTCAGAATAGATTTATGTATCACTGGTTTTCTTAAATATGACTAGTCCGTTCTTAATACTATAGAAGTGGAAGAGTTTAAGGAATCAGGACGCTTTATGATTAGGCATTTGATGATTCTAACAACCAACACACACACAGAGGTCTGGATGACACACACACACACACACAAAGGTCTGGATGAAATATTTATATAACATACTGTCTATCAAATACGTGAACATGGAAAATTCATTTGTTTGAAATTAAAAACTTTTGAACAATAAGATCACCCAGTTTATAGTTTGGTAAATTTGATTGATTCATGACTTCATGGATTCCGAAGGATTCAACAGTTTCTTGGTGATAAATTTTCTACTTGTGAGAAATTTCTCCCTTCTACTTCTACTTTTATTCTTTTGCTATTTATGTTCATGGAGGCCATAGTCATGACCAAAGGTCACATTTATATTGAAAGACATTAGCAGTATAGGTATTATTTTACTGAACAGATCTATAAATCTTAAAGATGAAAATTTAATGAGTCTAATCAAGGTTGCATGAACACGCACATGGAGACACGGATATGACATGACGTGATACAGCGACATGGCAAAATCTCAAAATATAAGATACGGGGACACGACTACATATATAATCTTATACAGATAAATAAGATATCAAACTATTATGACAACATTAAACAGTGAAAAAATAACAAGTTTAACATGCTATACGCTAATAACATACTAAAAATGTTCATACGCGTATGACACGCATAGAACACATACTATACGTATATGATATATATAAAACACGTCCAATACACGTCGTGTAAGTATCCTGCAAGTGTCGGTATCCGATATGTGTCGGACACGGATACGGCAACCCATTGGAAGTGTCCATACAAATTATCTAGTGCCTCCTATGTTCATTGATATATGACAGGTGGTTAATTACTGTAAGATCTTAATCTTAAAAAACAACAAAAAATGTAAGATTCCGGGATGCAGTTGTTAGGCTTAAGTGGACTTGATGTACAATGTTTAAATTTTAATAATTTTATTGCTCTAGCATCCTCTCTCTTTCACTATTTCTTTTGCTTTATCGCATAACAAAATATATCTATACTTAAGAGCGTTAAAATAGAAGTTAATAGCACGCTTGTTGTGCTGCTGGTTTGTCAATAGAAAAAACCATTGCTTACTTTTTCTTTATCCTAGGAAAAACTGTATTTTATTTGGCGTAGCTTAACATTGATATGCAAGTTTATTTGTCGACCCCTATTGCATTGTGCTCTGTCGGTCTGTTTGCAAGGTTTTCAAATGTCAAAAAAAAATTAGAATATGCAGTGGTTGCTTTCCTCTTATATTGCAGGAACATTTGAAGTTGACATTTCAAACACAAAAAGGCTTTTGGAGGGTGAACGTGGTGAGATTATCCGCAACAAGCACATAATTGTAAGTAAATTTTTATTAGTATTATTCTTCAATCATATCTAGTGAAATGCTTTAAGTTGAGGTCTAAGATAGAATTTGTAGAGTTCATGTTATCAGTCATCCCTGTTTTATTTGGTTAATGTGCATCTGGCTCACCTTATATTCAGTTTAACTTCATATCCATCTAAATTTCTCATTTGTGCCATTTTCTTATGTTTGCTTTAGAATCTGTGTATTGTTCTACAATCTGATTAATACAAGACATGCGTCAGGTACTCGTGTTACAGTTTGTTCAGTTTTTGCTTTGGCAGCTATCCTGAAAGAAAGATGAACACCACTTATCATTCTAATTTATTAATATTACGTATCCATTGTACATTTGGAAATATATATCAAAACTAGTTATGTTAGGTTGTGGATCTTTATCCGTCTTTATTTTTATCTTAATGCACTATACGAACAAAATAAGTTTGCAGGCTTCACTTTTTCACTGTTCTCTTTGTAGAAACTGTTAATTTATATTTCACTGTTCTGAATTTGTGGAAACCGTTATTTATATTTCGCTGTTCTGTATTTGTGAAACTGGTTATGTTTCACTGTTCTGTATTTGTAGAAGCTGTTTATATTTTGCTGGACTGTATTTGTGGAAATTGTTAGTTTAACCTTAAATAACCTTATGAACTTTAGCTATGCGGTCATAACATTTATGGTTTGCCAATCTGCCCAAGCTCGCATCAAGGGTTACAATACTTCTTGATTATTCCCAGCATGACTACTCTCAATGAATATAATTTTTCTATGTTTCACACTTTCACTTAGGTTCATGGTCCAATAATATCTTATAAGTTTATTAATATCCTTAAATACATATCAAGTATCAGCATTTAAGACTGGTGTTATTAACATATAATCTTTGGTTCTTGTAAAGACTATCGGTGACAGTTCTGACATGGTGTTTTGAGTTGATGCTTTTAATCCCATGGTCTCCGAATTAATGCTGTTACAAACATCACTTTTGAATTAAATGACTTATTATTATTATTATAGGACTACACAATAAGGTTTCGTAGTCAGCTATGGCTGAATTTAATTATGGAAACATAATTATTTAATATTCATTTGGTGGATAAAAATGGTGTGTTCTCTTTTATTTCAGGTGGTGGGAGAATCTGGTTTGGTTACTCCTGAAGACATTTCGTATGTTCAGAATGCTGGGGTTAAAGCGGTATGTCCTGTAATGGTTATTGCACAAATACTGATATTTGGAATTTATACACATTTTATCGAGACATGGTATTTATATAATTATGAAACCATAAATAAGGTAATAACAAATCTTGAGATCCATGTTAACTGTCCACTTATTTGCAATAACCGTTACTTACCAAGTCTTGAAAAAGGTGGGTGTTGAATTAATCTGGCTCAAACTGGACTGATACACAGACATGTATGCATCTACATGCATATACATACATGTTGTATACATAGATTAGAGATACATATTGTGTATGTCTATACTTAAAAGTCAACCATCCATCTTTTACCGACGATCGGCACCGTCAGCTATTTTGATCATTATGTCCTTGAGTATAAGTATATACAATTTCACGTGAATTGGACACCGTTCTCTCTTGCATCTGATGATTGCCAAATTAACCGTTTCCCATTAATAGAAGATTCTACAATGCTACGTGAACGGGCCAAGAGTATCCAAATGATATGGAAAATTGGTGTACCCATAGTTTAGGACATGGAGATTAAAATGGTCGAAGTCGAGCCGATCATTCAAGAAATAATCGGCTGACGGTTGACTAGTCAAGCTGTCAATGTAGGAAATTTTCTACCATGCCACTTAATTCTCAATATCCTCATACACACATGCATATGTTTAATATTATACTTGTGTTATACCAAATAATCTACATACTTAATGGAAACATTTACATATATTGTCAATATAAGTAGGAATAATGCATATTTTTGATTTAAACATTTGAATGGATGCATAATTTGAAAATTTAATAAATAACTGAACAAATAGCACTAGATGATCTTAACATAAATTTAAATAATAAATAAATAAAAAGAGTTATTTTGTTTGCCTCCCTTAACTTGTGGCAAAGCGTCTCGCAAAAACACTAGATGGAAAAGAAATAATGTTGACAATTAATTAATGTAGACCTACGTTGTATGGACACATCTTGTTGGTTTCCGTATTTGTGTTAGATACAGGTCGGACACGGATTCGTGCCCGGCATAGAATTTCTGTGTCCCGCTTCGAAATGAGGCGGTTTTGGATTTGGACGCGTGTCGGACACGGTGTCGGATATGCTTTAGTGCAACCATGACATACAAAGTGATGCATGACGATCCTATTTTTTCAATTATAGGTGGGAAAACCCCAACCTTAATAGAACTTTTGAGTTGACTTTTCTTGCTATTTTACTCAATATCAGTACCAGATATAATTTCTATGGTAAAATATATAATGTTTTTGCTAAAATTGTTAGAAAAATGCTGAAAGAAATTACATTGAATATAATAGTATATTATATAGTTATTGCTGAAATTACGTCAAGCACAATTAAAAAATGCTGAAATCATATTATTTTTTTGCGGAAATTGCTGAAATAACTTATTTCTTTGTTCAGTTTATATAAATACAAGAAAAAAAATCTTAAACTGTTAAGGTTTTTGATGAATATTTTGTTTTTATGTTACGGTATTATGTTTCTTATAATTATATATCCATGTCTTCGTATCCTATATTTTGGGATTTGTCTTATCTCCGTGTCGCATCGTATCGTGTCCCTGCCCCATATCCATGCAACCTTGATGTAGACGCTACAATTCAAAAAAAAGAAATGTAAAACAAAACCTCATACCACATGTTTTGAAATGGTTGAAGTTTTTGCTTAACAAAATATCTTTTTTTGTCTTACTTTTTAAATATGAGTTTCGCAATTATATGATTAGCTATGAGTTTCCTAATTATATGATTAGCATACTTTTTGTTTATCTTCTTTTCTTAAGCCGAGTTTTCTAAGAATATCTTTTCAACGCTACTTTTTCTTTTTGTTTATGTTCCTTTTTAAAAGTGAAATTTCCAAGCATACGACTACATGTTTTAGAAATAAAACTAAATTTAAAAGGTAGTTTTGCTTATTATTTATTTGAAATATCAAACAAGGAAACTTTGGATGTACAAGTGTTATAGCGTCAATGACAGACCCACTCACAAATAGATGCCATTTAATATACAGTATGAGTATTGTGTAAAAGCATTCAATTGCTTCACGTCTAAAATTCAACCAAATTAAGTTGCCTCCATGGTTTGAAATTTCGGCGGATCCCAATCTGAGATGCCCGATTCGGATCCCAAAAACGACCAATCGAGTTTTGAGATCAATATTGTCGAGTACCAAGTAATTTTCTATTTACCACCATATTATAATTGTTTTCATATTAAGTTTGGTTTGTGGGTTTACTAATGGGTTCACGGGTTCATTACTAGTTAATGGGTTTGTTATAGGTTATTGGGTTATTATGGTTAGTTTGACATTATTAATATGACTTTAGACATTACAAAAAAATTTGACAAATGTTTATAGTTTCTTTAAATTTTTTCCTAATTCGAAAAGATTTTTTCTCAAATGATTCCGATCCGATATAACCGATACGACCGAGATTGTTGATTCCTATCCCAAAAGTGACCGTCTAGTAGCAATCCCGATAGAGATTTTAAAACTAGATTGCCTCATGGTTCTTATTCCCAATGCCATGGTTTTCTTAACAATTCTTCCCTTCTTTATTTTTCACTTTATAACAAACACCTCTAATGCTTTGCAAAGGATTAGAAACTTATTTCCTATTACGATTGTTTGATCCATGATAGAAAAAATCTATGAAGATTTCTTTGATTATATCCCAAAAAACAAAAACAATGCTAATTGGAAAAAAGGGACAACTCACATCTTATTTGATTGAAATTTATCTTTAGTCCAGAAACTTTCTCAAATCAGTCTTTATTTGATTTTCACCATTGCCATTTAAAACATGGTAATCAAGCTCGATATCTCACAGTTAATTAATATTACTATAGGTTTCACTCATGGCCTAGTGTTAGTAATTTTGTTTTTAAATTTGCGATGGAATTGTTGCATATGAAGCCCAATTTTTTTTTTTTTTTGTATACCAAGCCCTAATTTTTTTTCTAAATTTGCGATTGAGTTGTATATCAAGCCCTTCTAGTCCGCCTTTTGAAAATAGAGCAATATGCGATAACTATTGAAAATAATTTATCTTTATAATTAGATATAGTGATAGAAAAAATTTCTTTTCCTAAATCATTTCAGATGTAAAAGAGAGCTCAATTGTGTAAGTTAGCAATGATCCTAACCCAAACACCTTTTTTTTTTTATAATGGATACTCCAATATTTTTTGAATTATCAAGGCTCAAATATTTTTCAAAACTTGTACTCTATCGAGACTCAAACTATTTCTCCATAGTGAATATTTTCTTATCTGGCATAAATTCTTGGCTCCGTTGTTAGTGCCCCTGATCAAAATTCCTGAACCGAATATGCTCTACGAAACTATTGTATAATTCATATCAGGCCAGCTTATAATACTAATATGATATCTAAACTTTATTTGATTGCAAACATCGACAGTATACCAGCTAATTCTCCTAGTTGCTTTGAAATGTTATATATTTAAACGTGTGGATTTATATTTGATATTCCTGAGTATCTAATTACATTTTTTTTTTGCTGCAGGTTTTGGTTGGGGAGTCCCTAATTAAACAGAGTGACCCTGGGAAGGCGATATCAGGGCTCTTTGGAAAAGATGTATCAAAATGATTTTATGGTTCAAGAAAAGTAATGTATTTGACAATTTCAAAATTAAATAAAAGCTTGGGTTATTTGCAAGATAGTTCGTAGTGATTAATTTTTATATTTATTTATTTTGTGGAGTATTAATCATAATTTTTTTTCCATTTCATGACTATCTACAAAATGGATCTGGGCTTTCGTTCTCCTTTTGTTATGGTCGTTGAGATAGATTTAAATAACTTCGACAGAATGTGGTCACATTTGTTGAATTGTCATGCCGAACCGTAGGACAGGTTTAATCGCTACCGATTCAATATCAATTTCATGCAGAGCCAACTATCGAATTGTAATCTGATTATTTCGTTTGGTGAAAATAAAGCTCTACCTATGTGTTGCGTATGGTTACGTCCAACCCAATAGCTTCTTATACTTTATATTGTGTTTCGATAACTATTGATGGAAGTGTTCGAGCTGTGCATGGTTCCAACTATAATTTTCTAATCCAAATTATTATCCAGACCTTAATATTACAACAACTGCATGATACCAAACGGTTATTTTATTTTATTTTAATTTCACTATAGTTGGAAATACATGAGCCTCCAATTACACCCAACAAATAAGAGTTCTAGCCAACTCGAAGCTTTTCAAATTTTCATGTTATCCATCTACTGAAGTTATCAATAATTCTTCAGCAAATAAATAAGGCTATCACTAAGGAAAATGACATGCAATCTAGTGTTTTGAGAAAAGTTTTAAATGCTAAACTTATTGTTCGGCACGATTAATTACATTTTAATACCGTTTATTTCCTATCATTTTGTCAATAAATAGTGCTATTTAATCTGTGTCTGCTCATTAGTACAGATTACAAGTATACAGGCAAAAACACTGGAATCACTGCACAACAAACACAGAAACGACGGGTTTTAGCCGGAACTGCAAACGGGACAAAATATAGATCAACTCTATCGGTTTTGCAACAAATATTGCCGTGAACAACAAATATCTTGTTTTGGTCCAACATGATTCAACAATATGCAAGTGTGAACTATTACATGGCTCATGTGGATCAAGTGGGCAAATACCATCATGGTGTCTTGTAAGTGGGTTTGAGTAAGTGGGTGCACAAGTGGCTTGGGCAAGTGGAAATGGTAATAAGTATTTGAAAAAGAGGTGATTTGAATTGTGAACACAATTCATTGCCCATTTGATCCCTTCTCTGTTCATTGCTCCAGATTGCACCCAAGTAAGAATTAAAAGAAATTAAGACAACAGAGAGATACTCTTGATCATAGAAGACCACAGAACTAAGATGGGGCCCACCCTCCAACTTAAGGGCGCAGATTTTATCATCTTGGCCGCAATTTGTGAAAGTTCCTAGTGACCTCGTCGCTAACCCGCGGCCAATGTGGAATTCGAAAACAAAATTTTTGATGGCACTAGAAACCTACACCCCAAGAATCTAATCAAACACCTAAACTAGCAAAACACAAAAAGATTGAAATCACAATTTTTGTAGCGTCGTTATTTGCTCCAATTGGGTTGGACTCTAGCATACTTTTAAGAGGTTCGGATCGCGTTTGCAAGCCGGTCCTCTTTCACCGAAAATGATCCATCCGAGAGAACCAATCCAAACTCCAGCTTCATCTAGTGAAACAACCGATACTCCAAACTCGTTAGGAATGGAGAGTGGGGATGTAGGAATTTTCCACTATATTTTCCTCTCAAAACTAAAGCTCAAGAGAACATCTAAAGAAGAAGGAGAAGGAGGTCAGGAAAATCAGCCATGAGCAAGTGTTGAAAAACATGAAAGAGTGATAGAATGAACAATAGAAAAGAATGGCTTCATATTCTTTTTCAACCATACAAATAAAAATCTCATAGCAAATTGTAATAAAATAATGAAGCCCATTCCTCTCTTTATGTCTTCAACCATGCTCAATACCATCTCACCCTCCACCTCATTTTATGAATATTCATAAATGAATATTCACAAATGACGTGTCCATCTTCAAGAACAAATTCCGTATAAATACGGAATACAACCCGGTATACATATCAAAATACATATACGCGTATTCGTATAAAAATACTAATAGCCAAGAGAGAAAATGAATAGTGAATAATAATACCAGAATACATATATAAAAAAACATATATAAATCATTAAATCAAAACATGATTTAATAATCCGGCTTAATCTTATACCGCTAGTATTATCAGCCGTTCGATTAAAGTCCGTGTAGCCTGTACACATATTTAATCGGGCACCTGTATGTACCAACATACGTCATCTACATCATATCGCCTGAACCAGGAAAACCCTCTGTATGGGACTCTAAAGACTTGACAATACGCTGGCAGTGATTATTGGATAAATGCATAACCACAAGCACGTCGGCGGCACTAGCTATACGTAACGGCTATCCAGGTATTGAGCGAAAGGAAGGCTGACGAGCAAACCCATCCGTACCCCTACTGAGCCTGTCTGTGACTGAAAGTATGTCTTAGCACCTCTACAAGAGTTCTATGAGCATCAAGTGCAATTTTAAAAATCTAAAGGGCTAAGTATAATAAAAAAAGAACCGAACTAGAGAATTAGGGTTTTAAAGATGAGCTAAACAAGTAATCTAACTAAGTGAAGAGAAACTATAACTTTTGTAGTTTAGTCCTTCACTTCAAATGCTCTAAGTATTAGTCCCTAGAACTCTTCTTTGACTCCACTTGAGGGATGGAACGAGCTTACTCGAAGTCTTCGTCGTTGAAGATGATCCACCTTGAAGTTTCTCACACTTCACTAATCAAGGTATTAGTGAAGAGAACAACCTATACTAATTTGCTAGAATAGTGTAGGTTGATGAAGTAGGGATTTTGCTCACTAAAAATCTTTCTTTCTTTTTCTTTTTCTTAATCTAGAAAAACTAGAGAGGAGATGAAGAAGATGAACTTGGAAGCGAGAATGTGAACCTTGAGGATAAGATTAGATCAAGAAAATGATAAATATCTATGAATAAAACAAGGAAAGTGTAGGGATTCTTTAGCACCATGCCTAGGTTTAGGGTTGCATCACACATGCTATAACAAAAAATTAAGGGGGCTCTAAACAATCCAACCATGAATCGAACTAGAAAAATAGAGTAACAATATGCTAGTATCATATACTACAAGTGTCTAACTCTAAGTGGGGAGAAATATAACCTTTGTAGACCTCCTCTTTGACTTCTTGGATCGTGTAGGGTTTGAACCTGTCGGCTTGTATCCTTCCGCGTCCACGATGATCCACCATGAAGTCCCTTTGCATCAAGCTCCAAGCTTCACTTGATCAAGGATGAAGATGAATCAAACACTCCACACTAGTGGGATACACTAAAGTAAAATGGTGATGTGGGTTTGGATCTCAATTAAAAACCTTTTCTTTTTTAATTTCTTCTCTTTCTTTTTAAACCCTAGAGAGCTTTGAGGAGAGAGAGGAAGAAGGAGATAGCTCAAGCTTGACTCAAGAGAATAATATGAATAACTCTTACTAAACTCAAGAGAGTAAGTGAGAGTCATGCCATGCTAAATTATGGTTACAAAATATCTAGATATTTTGTAACTTGAGTTTAAGCAAAACCATGGGCTAAAACCATGGGTAATTAAACCATGGTATTAATCCCATTTTTGCTTTTCTCAAATAAACAAAATATACACATATGTAACCATGTAAGTCTTGCATTGCTACCACCAATGTATCATCAACTATGATCATGTATGCTTGCATGTGTGCATCCATATCAACATATACATACACTCATGCATGCATCAATAAGAAATAGGTTTTAATAAATGAGCTAATGGATTTAATATTAAATCAACACTTGATTTAATAACCCGCTCATATCACATACGACCCATCCAATAGTAAACGCCTGATTAAAATACGGTATCCAATACACGCATTTAATCGAGCTCCCGCGCATATCTCATATGCACCCCACATCTTTTCGCCTAAGCTAGGAGACCTCTTTGTGGGACTCTAAGACTCGTCAATACGCTAGCAGTAGGCAGTGATCACATCACATGCCCACAAACCGTCAGTAGCACAAGCTGTACGCAACGGCTCCCAGGTATTGAGCGATCAGAAGAAACACAAGCAACCTGCTAAAACTCCCGTCGAGCCAACTAGTAACACTTATCGTACAGTATGGTCTCTTCGTCAGATATGCTGCATATGTGAGTCTAGGGATGGTATCGTCGACCCCAATAACCCAATAAGTCATGCCGGTATATGGCTCATAACAGATTGAGAAACTACTGATAACACTTATCAGCAAATCTCAGCAGCCCTGGCCAGGGACTTCCTGTTATAGCCAATCGTACATGGTGAAACATCAACCCCCAATACCGGGAGAGACGAAACCCTTCCTATCGCTCATTGCCTCTGTGTGCCTCGGGACTGTACCCAAAATCCACCTGTTTGCACGACTCAGTAGAGCTGTGGTAGGGTGGAGATCAAAGTACAGTGGGAGGCACACAAGACTCTATGACAATCTCGGGTCTACAGACTAACCTGTACCAGTGTCACCTGAGAACTGCTATCCGACGATAGATATAATACCACATATGAGTTCTCGGCGAGTCCGTTCAGTGTACCCAGTCTTACTGAGCATCCGTATACGGTCTTTGGTGTCACCACACCAATGGATATGGGATCATCCATCACCCATCATATGGGACAAGCAACGTATATGCTAGTCTACTCTGGTGATATCGATGCCCCGTCTCGATACACCCACGACTAGGAACATTTCAAGAATATGCTCATAGACTACACATGTCCCACTAGTATGATCCGCATCATAATCTCAGTAGTCCTGCATATCCTAAGGGCTATATCAACATGTACCAAATGAATGAAAGCATGATCAAATGAACATGTCAAGATAAAAGTGCAACCAGATAGCATACTATCATGTCGAGCAAGAATGTCCCCTGAATACACACACACACACACACATACCGGTACATACACTATCATATAATAACCTCTAGGGCATACATATATCCAACAATCTCCCACTTGCACTAAGGCCAATTATTGGCGTATCTCATACCCAACATCTTAAAAAGTCGCTCATGCTGCGGCAGAGGGAGGGCCTTGGTGAGTGGATCCGCGGTGTTATCTTTTGTATTTACTCTCCGAATCTCGATCTCGCGGCGATCAACTATCTCCCAGATCAGATGATATCGCCTGAGCATGTGTCTGGATCGCTGAATGGACCTGGGCTCTTTGGCGAACGCCATAGCCCAATTATTATCACAATACAATGGTATTGGATCAATAATGGTCGGAACTACTCCTAGCTCCGAGATGAACTTCCTTATCCAGACGGCTTCCTTAGCAGCATCATTTGCAGCAATATACTCAGCTTCCATCATGGAGTCTGCAACGGTATCCTGTTTGGAACTCTTCCAACACACCGCCCGTCTCTTGAGGGTAAAGACAAACCTTAAGATAGATTTTCTGTCATCCTTATCACTCTGGAAGCTCGAATCGGTAAAGGCCTCCATTTGGAGATCTCCGTTACCATACACCAAGAACATTTCTTTAGTCCTTCGCAAGAACTTAAGAATGTTCTTTACAGCTGTCCAGTGATTCTCCCCTGGGTTGGATTGATACCTGCTTACTACACCTAGTGCATAAGCTACATCAGGACGTGTACATAACATCGCATACATTATAGATTCTACAGCAGAAGCGTAGGGTATAATACTCATGTGAGCTTTCTTTTCATCAGTCTTTGTGCAAAAGTCCTTGGAGAGAGTGACTCCATGACTAGCGGGTAAGGAACCCCGCTTGGAGTCTTCTATACTAAACCTCTTTAGGATGGTATTAATGTACCTGATTTTGGACAATCCCAACAACCTTTTGTTGGTGTATATGTCCTAGAGGCTATTATTATATCATACTGGATTGTATATTACTTAATGGAAGCTTGGGATATTCATAGTTGTATTGACAGTCTTGCTCAAAATGGTAGTATGTTGTATCTACTTTAATATGTGCATGTGTTTCTTTTAACATATCGCTTATACATATTAGTAGAGCCCTTAGGATCATTGCTTGATTACCAGCGTTGTGATGACAGTCACACTAGTGGGGGTTGGGTAGTCTATAAGCACATCCTATACAGGTCCCTGGTCGTAGGATTATCGAGACGGGGCATCGATACTCCGGAGTAGACTGGTGTATACGCTTCTCATCCCAGCAGGGGAGATGGTCTGTTCCACAGCCATCAGTACGTCGTACTGGAGATAGTATGCAGGTACTCGTTAGGTTACGAGTACACCGGACAAGACTCATCGGGAACTGCAGGTTGGTACTATACTTATCGTCAGATTGCAGTTCCCAGGCGACATGAGTACAGCTTAGTCCGTCGACTTGACACTGCTACTTCGCCTCGAGTGTGTTCCCACTGTACTTAGATTGTTAGTAATATGTATGCCCTAAAGGCCATTATATGGATAGTGGAAACTTGGACATATTATCTATGGAGATAGATGAATTTCTTGCTCAAAATGATAGTACGCTATCTGGTTTACTTTATCTGTACATGTAGATTTAATCATTTACACATGTTGATAAAGCCCAAAGGATATTTGCTTGACTACTGTGATTATGATGCGAATCATACTAGTGGGGTACATGTAGTCTATAAGCATATCCTTAAACTGTTCCTAGTCGAGGGTGTATCGAGACAGGGCATCGATATTCCAGAGTAGACTAGCGTATGCTATTCTTGTCCCATATGATGGGCGATGGATGATCCCATATCCATCTGGTGAGGAGACACCAAAGATTGTATGCGGGTGCTCAGTGGAGACTGGGTACACTGAACGGACTCACAGAGAACTCCTATATGGTATTATATCTATCGTCGGATAGCAGTTCTCAGGAACACTGGTACAGGTTAGTCTGTAGACCCGAGATCGTCATAGAGTCTTGTGTGTCCTCCCACTATACTTTGATCTCCACCCTACCGCGGCTCTACTGAGTCGTGCAAACAGGTGGTCTTTGGGTACAGTCCCGAGGCGCATGGAGGCAATGAGCGATAGGAGGGGTTTCGTCTCTCCCGGTATTGGGGGTTGATGTTGTGCTATGCTCGATTGGCTATAACATGAAGTCCCTGGCCAGGGCTGCTGAGATTTACTGATAAGAGTTATCAGTAGTTTCTAAATCTGTTATGAGCCATACACCAGCATGACTTATTGAGTTACTGGGGTCGACGATACCATCCCTAGACTCGATATGCAGCATATCTGACGAAGAGACCGGACTGTACGGTAAGTGTTGCCAGTTGGCTCGACGGGAGTTTTTACAGCTTCGCTGGTTTTCTTCTGATCGTTTCAATACCCGGATGGCCGTTATGTTTAGCTGACCTCTTGCGGCTTGTAGATGTTTGATATGATCATCATCTACTGCTGGCGTATTGACGAGTCTTAGAGTCCCACAATGAAGTTTCCTGGCTCAGGCAAAACGATGTGGTGTGCATATGAGATATGCGCGGGACCCGATTAAATACGGTTATGTGATAACGTATATTAATCGGGCATTTTCTATTTGTCGGATCGTATGAGATATGACCGGTTTGGTAAATCAAGTGTTGATTTAACTAATTACATTTAGATAAATTCTTTAAGTAAATCCTTTTGTATGCATGCATGTATGCACATGATGATGTGCATGGACACATACATGCATACATAGTATCATGGTTGTTGATACAAGAATGGTGGCAATATAAGACTTATATTGAAGCTTTTAATTTGTATTTATCATTTTAAGTTAATGTAAAGAATATCCACTCATGCTCCTTTATTCCTTAGTGGGTAAGCTTTACTTAACTTAATGAAAAGAAATTCCACCCATGCTTAATTCTTTAGGAAAAGAATTTCCACTCACAATTATGGTGGTAATGGAATAATGGTGATTATTCTCTTCTTATCACTATAAATAGCTTCATATGTGATATGAAACATACAATGAAAAACCAAGAGAAAAATTGTGAACAAGGGTGTGAAAACAAGTTATCATATGTGATATGATAGAAAGCTCAAGCCACCATTATCTTCTTCTTCCTCTCTTGATTTCTCTCTTGAGTGAAGATTGACAAAAGAAAGGATTTCAATTGAAGAACATAAACCACATCATCATACTACACACCTCTAGCCGATTTGTGTAGGGTGTTTACTCTACTTCGTTTGCGAAACAAGTAAGGTAAGGAGCTTTGGGCAAAGGGACTTCGGGTGGATCATCGTGGACAAGGAAGGCTACCATCGATCCGTTCCAAACTCTCATAGTGCCAAGGAGTCACCGAGGGAGATCTACAAAGGTTGTAATCTTTCCTCTTAGTGATAGTTTTACAATTGCATGTGATGCTTATTTATATGAATCCCTAAAACTTCTAGTTTCGATCACTGCCGGGGCTAGCTTAGCACCTCCAAAATTTTGATTATGGCATGTTTGATGCCACCGAACCCTTGACGGGGTGCTAGGCCGGCCCTTCAGTGGTATCAGAGCCAAGCTAGAGCTTTAGGCGATGCGTAGGCGATGTTAAAAGTCCGATCGAACCACGAAACACCAATTTTGATAGCTCTCTGGAAATTTTTTGAAAATTGGATTTTTCCAAATTTAAAGGTCTTAAAAAATTCAGCAGGCAATTTTATGAATTACCATAAAAAAATTTTTTGACGATCCCTCTAACTTGCCGGGAATGGGCGGCCAAAGCATGGCTTTGGCCGCGCATCCGCGGCCGTACTATGGCCTCAGGTGAAAATCTTTTCTACAAAAGACCTGATTAATTCATTACTTGCCTCTGGAATATTTTAAATACACTCAAGTGTTGAGTGTTCTGGAGATAAATTGGATTTGGTGATTCGATTGGAAAAGTTTTAATTTCGTTCAGATTTTCAGATTTTTAGAACGTGTTGAAATATTTGAACGAATATTAGAAACACAGTTTTTTCCCGTATTGGAAAAATTCCAAGTGTTGGATTTTTCCCTAGTTCGAAATATTCGAAAAACATGCAAGCGTATTTGTGGACACTCTAGAAGAACATAACCATAACTCGATTATGTGACCGTCAAAACTATCACTGAACCTTAGGGTTTGTGGTAGTTTAGCGTTGCCACATGTGAGGCGTTGGTTTGGCCCTTCTACGGTTGGTCCATAAGGGGCTGTGGCATGTTCTAGAAATTTTTGAACTCGGCTCAAGTGTTGTGCAGTTTGGGAAATCTTGGGTGTTTGTTTATTCGATCGAAAAGTTTAACATTGTCTATTTATCTGAAATGTGATACAATATGTGGAATTCATATAGTTAGGCATGAAATACGAAGTATGTGATATTTCGAATTTATGATGTCTAAGGTGATTGTGGATTCCAAATGTTGTAGTTTTTCATTTTATTTTCTGCGACCGTAAGTGTAGTATGTGGTGTATCGCCGTTTTCGTTGCTATACGTCAACGACAATCGGGATACGCATACTTACTTACGTTGATGATATGAGATATTATGTGTTGCTGAGATATGATGAGTAGGATTGTCGCGACTGAATAGCCGGGGTTTTTTTGTGAGATGAGAGTTTTATTTTTCATTCATGTAAATTCAATTGTATATTATTTACTTTTCCGCATTAGGATAGACCCAAGGAGGGGAGCACAAGTGACCGGGTTCTAGGGTTCAGTGGGAGGCCATCTCGAGGAGTCGAGACCGGGTCTCCTAAACTCTAGAATTGGCGGGATCACTTGCCGCTCTCGTAGGGGTCTAAGGGTGTGGGCTTGGCTATTCATCACGACCGTGGAATCCGTATTTTCTATTGATGGCTCGATACAAAATACGGACATCCTAGATATCCTTTTATATGCTTCTGCTGTTGATATTCTGTAATGTGATTACTTAGTATCTGAGACGAATGGATTATTATTATATATATGATATATAATAAACGTTGCTTATATTTTACACCCGTGCTAGTCCCGCCCCGCTATGCCGTTAGTTAAGTAACCTAACGGTGCATAACGAGACACTGTGGCGAATGCGGATGGTATAAGTATACGTTCTATTCTGTGATGGCTTAGGAACTTAGATGATGGGATCACATTAATGAGATTAATGTAAAGAAAAGAAACCTAATGATGTTGTAGAATCGGATTTGAAACAAACTCGGCTTTTTATGAAAAATGCAAGTTTCAAGAAGATGCGGAGCTTAAGCCACTCCTTTTCTTAACCGTTTTGATTCTACAACGAGATCAAGTTCAAAGCGTTAAAGGTTTTCTTAAAAACCATCCGCAACCCTCCGTCATTTTAGGAAGTAGAGTACTTAGTATTCGTGTTGCGTATGTTGATTATAGTCAAGGCGTAGTGTACGGTAGCTAAGTGATGTCTTCCTACAAAGCATATGATGCGATTAGTTAGGACATTCATGTGATTATGTTGATCATAGTCAAGGGTCATATGGGTGGGTCTAATTAATCACGAAATGACGGGTAGAATTTGACTAGTACTTATGATATGTTGACCATAGCCAAGGTCATAAGTGACTAGGGGTAAAAACCATATCGGGAATTTCAAGAGTTGAAATTTGCAATGAGATTGCATACCATCTATGTGATAGTTGGATCTCGATCTCACTGTGAGTAAGTGTTACTTCCAGGAAAATTATTCCTGGCTAGTTTTCTTTTCAGGTTTTGAAAGAAAATTTGATAAAAGCAGTGGGAGACATCGATTAGATAAAATAATAACCAATCTAATTCTTTGAAAGAGCATTTCGCTAAGTATATCCTTTTCTCTCTCCGAATGGCAGTTACAGATGTCAGGACTTAAGCTTCTACTTGAGAAAAATAAACTGACAGGACCAAATTATAAAGAATGGTTGAGGAACTTAAACATTGCACTCTCATATGATAGGGTATCATATGTCCTCAATACGGAAGCCCCACCCGTCCCAGGACCTGAATCATCTGTCGCGGATAGGGAGATCCGAAAAACTTGGGAAAATGACTGCAACACGGCCAAGTGCCTCGCGCTCGCTTCTATGGACAGTGTCCATCAGAAGCAACACGAGAATATGGATGTGCAATCCATCTTTCTTCATACAAAGGAGTTGTATGAAGAGCAAACTCGTACCTTGAGATACGAGGCATCTAGAAAGTTGTTTCAGATGCGAATGGCCGCTGGTGCATCAGTTGGAGACCATGTTCTGAAGATGATTGGTCTTATTGAAGAACTTGAGGGACTGGGATGGACTATGGATAATGAGCAATATACGGATATTGTTCTACAGTCTCTCCCCCCTGCCTTCGCTCCGTTCATAGTAAATTTCAATATGAATGGTTTGGAGAAATCATTGCCTGAACTTCTCAATATGTTGAGAAGTGCAGAGAACACTGTTTCCTGATTTAAAATCAGGAAAGCTTCCGATAAAAGCTTCAAAAAGGGGCCACGTGCTTACACGTGACCGACAGTCACGTGTCGACACGTGACATATAAAGCGGCAGAAAAGCACACATTAGTTCCCCGATCAAGACAAGGAAAAGAGCCTCAGAAGAGGTCACGTGCTCTCACGTGACCGAGGTCACGTGTTGCCACGTGACGTTCAAGACAGCAGACCCGTTCTCCCGTTGAACCAAAGAAAGAGAGTTCAAACAAGGGTCACGTGCTCACACGTGACCAGGGGTCACGTGGTAGCACGTGACGTTGAAGCAGCAATCAGAAGACAGAATGCAAGAGAAAGAGGAAGGCTCATTCCAAAAGGGGGTCACGTGTCCACACATGACCATGGGTCACGTGGTCACACGTGACCAGCTTTCAAAGCCCATTTTTGACAACAGAATTAAATTCCGAAGGAGAACTAAATCTTTCCAAAGGAAAGTGATTATCTGGGACCAATCAAATTAAAGATTCAGAGATGATTAAATATCATCTACCTATGGAAAATCTCGAGTTTGGAAAGATTTCCCCCTTAAATCTAACCAAAATAACAAAGGAGAATCTCTGGATTTAAAATCCAATGGTGAATAAAATTCACCCAATAATCCAAAGGTCCAAAATAAACAATGGATGCAAATCAAATATCCCATGAAAGATTTACCAAAACTAATTGATTCAGCTGCCTCTCCTATAAATAGGAGCCAAGAGAGATAGAGAGAGAGACATACATACGCAGAAAGAAAAAAGGAGGAGAGCTTTGATATTCGGATCTTCTGCAAAAACCCTAGGTAAGAAAGGGAAGGCCTTTTGAAAGAGTGAGAATTTAATTCTCAACAGAGTTTAACTCTAATATATAAAACAGAAGAATATATTTCTTCTCTCTTTGATAGAGGATCTGCAAAGTGCACATCTCCTCTTTAGGTTGAGAATTTAATTCTCAATGGGTTGAGATCCTGCCATGCAGATCCAAAACAGAGAGAGGGAATGCAAGCATGAGAATTTAATTCTCGCAGAACTATAGGAATTTAATTCCTTTGAGATAAAATTAGGGCTTGACCCTGTATCATGGGAATTTAATTCCTTTAGAACAAAGAGAAATAGGGTTTAACCCTAATTAAGAATATAGTTCTGTGGAAACAGCAGGGATTTAATTCCCTTAATTATAATTCTTTAAAATGGGAAGTATAGTTCCTTGAAAGCTTTTATTAAGGGTTTAACCCTCTTCAGTTCTTCACATATACGAGGAATTTAATTCCTACAGAAAATTCAGAGTTCAACTCTATTTCAGAATATAAATCTTCGAAAGGAAGTAGGAATTTAATTCCTCTGAAATTTAAAGCTCGAGGAATTTAATTCCTGAAAAAAGATCAACAGATCCTCTAAAAACGACATATATAGAGGCAGGGTCACGTGCCACCACGTGACCCCCCAAGAGATCCATAGAAAACCCTTTGAGGCAGTCCCTCACGTGACCCACGTGACCCTTAACAAAAGCTCTAACAAATGAGCATATGAATGCCCGTCACGTGCTGACACGTGATGCTCTGAAAGATGCAGTAATCTTAGCAGAATCATTGAAGGGGAGGCACTCTCACGTGTTGCCACGTGACCTCTCTTGCCTTAGTGTTTAACACTAAATTGGAACCCTCGAATCCAATTACTGAAACAACTGTTGGGCCTCAGTGTTCAACACTAATCAAAAACTTTACTTGCAGTGTTCAATATTGACTACCTTAGTGTTTAACACTAATTTGAGGGCTCCGTTGCCAGTACTTGACACCAATCTGTTTTAGTGTTTAACACTAGTTTGAAAGCCTTGTTGCTGGTGTTTAACACCAATTATCTCTTAGTGTTGAACACTAACTTGTCAACCTCATTCCCAGTGTTCAACACTGATTGCTCTGAAGTGTTTAACACTAGGCTTTGGCCCAATTGGCTAAAGGGATAGAGGCAAAGCCTCTCCCTCAATGGACCAACAAAAAGTCAATATTCCAGTCCTGACTGGACTTAGCCCAAGCTGGCCATAAGTCCTCAATTTGTGATTAACTGAGCCGATGGGCTCATAACATAATTGATCAAGTCTTGACCCAAATTGGGCCAGGGACTATTTAATCCACCCCGGTTCTAGGGTACATCTCTTCACTCCTTTGATACTTGGCATTGTAATCCCTCAATGTCTTCAAAGAGGTGACGGGTCCCGATGACCACTCATGATATGGACTGTGGGGTCCTTAAACCCATGCCTAACGCAAAATTCCTGGTTACGTGGAACGCGGATAACGTCACTCTTTGACCCCGTGGAAAACGTCCAGAGCGGATCCTGGTCCTTGCGGAACACGGCAGTGAACCCGTGTGAAGCATCCAGAGCGGAGCCTGGTCCTCGCCTAGCACGGCAGTGAACCCGTGTGAAGCATCCAGAGCACATACCGGACTGTGGAGTCCTTAAACCCATGGACTATGACGTCCTTAACCTTGACCGAGATGTCTTAAAACTACCCATTGACCGAGATGTCTTAAAACTACCCATGGACCGCAATGTCCTTAAACTACCCATGGACCGCAATGTCCTTAAACTACCCATGGACCGCAATGTCCTTAAACTAGAACCATAGAGCCTCCATATGCTCTTTTGTCGGATCTAAACGGTCCTGTTTAAGTTGATCTTAGTCTCAAAGATGGCTAACGCATCCTTAAACCTCCAAGCAGACTGGACTATGAATCCCCCTAATTAACTCTGGCTCGAGGGTACATCTCTGAACCCCTCTGACACCCGTCGTTGTAATCCTTCAACGTCGTCAGAGAGGTGATGGGTCCCGACGGCTACACATATGATGGACCACTATGTCCTTAAACTGGAACAATGAAGTCCAAACGCTCCTTTGTCGGACCTAAACGATCCCGTTAAGTTGATCTTAGTCTCAAACTAGACCAACGTATTCTTAACAAATGTTTGAGTTGATCTTAGCCTCAAGTATGGCTAACGTGTCCTCAAACCAAACCCCCAAACCCAAATCTAAGATAACACGGATTTGGACTAGTCCACGCCCTACGGGCGACGACATAACTCGGTCTCCGTAAACGATCCACGGGCAATAAAACATAAAACAAAAACACACGACACGAAGTGACCATCTGGAGAAGGAGAAAGTTGTTACCGCGATTCGGTAGCTTAATTAACTGCAGGGGCTTGCGCCTGCAGGGAAGAGCATCCCCACAATCAAAAACCCCTCAAACGAGGGGGAATCTGACGAAGTCTGCTACATCGGACGCATCCGTCTAAACCTCCGATACATGGCGCCATGGATCAACTTGGCATCTTCGGAGAGGTGGACGGATAGCACCTATTGGCATCTGCCCCGAACCTTAGGCGAGACGGCCCGACGTCCCGCGTGTCCGTTCGGAGGGGAACAGATTCTGGTACGCCCGGTGGGACCTTTTCCTCTTTCCACTCCACACTTCGTGTGTCGTGATTCGCGAACCAATCGCGGTTCGCTAATGATTGCCCTTGGGTTTCAAGATACTAAGAATTGGCGTCTTGCCTATTGCAGAAAACAAAGGATCGATGGCTGCTACTTCCGTGAAGTCCTTCAACTGCTCAAACTGCAATTGCGACCAACGCTCTACCTCGTCAGGAGGTATAGCCTATGGATCCCAAGCTGCTTCGTTGTTCACAATGCCAGTGGACCAAGTGACTCAAGCCACTACCGGATTGTTCTTTGGGACTATGCTCCCCCCATCAAGCTTCGTGGCGCCGGTGCTGACAAAGGAAACTCTCAGGAAGTCGGTCTTTGATCATCTTACCCCTGCCGCGGCTCCTCTCAACGACTCGCCCAACGTCAACGCCTCGGTCTTCTCTAGATTGGGCCAGAAATCTTGCGAACTCATCATGGGGCCTACAATCTCAGAGAAGGCTGCTTCTAAGAAAGCGGCCGCTCCTGCCTCCGAAATCGCCAAGGCGGTTTCCCCGGTCAAGAAATCGATCTTCACAAGATTAACAGCTTCGACTCCCGCTCCCGCTGCACAAAGGACATCGGTCTTTGACAGGCTAACACCAACAACGACCCCCCACCCACATAGGGGGCAAGACGAAACCATTCTTATAGCTGACTCTACGCCGTCTGCTCGACGCGCTCGACGTCGTCATTGGCGCCGAATAAGGAAGGCTGGGGGCAACTCCCCCTCTGGATTGACTCCACCAGCCCCGGTGGTAGAAGTTAATGCTGCTGTTCCAACTGGGAACAGCTTCGAAATGCTAAATAAGGTGCGAAGGAATTCCCCTACTGCAGTGCTAAAGAGGTCTCCTCCCCCATCAGGAAAGGTTGTGGAAATAAAATCAGACCAGCCCCGATCTCCTCAACGGCTGTCTTCCAAAATCTATAAGGTTTGGCGGCAGGCCCGAGACTCAATCATCGATCCAAACTTCTCCCGCCAGCACAAGAAGCTGAAAATCCAACCGAAAGCTGGTCACCAGGCTGAACCCCGAAAGGCTGTCGGGACGCCCACCTCAACGGCCCCCTCAACCTCCATGGCTCATAAAAGGAGGAAGCCAGAGAAGATCCCTCAACATGCAACGACGGCTAGAAGCAATGAGCCCAGACACCCTAAGTCCGGGGGCGCGATGGTACACACTGTTTATATGGCTTCTGGAAAGGAGGAAAGCCGCACTTCTACGGGCCACCGACCGCTGACCCGATCCGTGACGAAAGCCCAGGAACAACAACAAAAGTTGCAGGAAATGATGAGTGCTATGGCCGCACTTACCGGGCCAAAAGAAATCCCAGAAACGTCCTCAGACGCGCGCCGGGAGGAGGAAACCGACGCTGAGTTCCTTCGCCGGACATTGGAGAAAAAGGACAAAGAGGCTGCTGAACAAGCGGCTAATATACAGCGTATGGGCCTTCTCTTCCAAGATATGATAGGAATGATGATCCAACAGGACCTACCCGCTGAAGATCCCCCAATCGTTCTTGAAGACGACCGAGGAGAAACATCGAATCCACTGCCGGCCCTCTCAACGGCCAAGGAGGAGGCAATCTCTAAGGCAGACTTGGCTGACTACATAGCCCAACAAATCCGGGTCCATCATGCGACTGAGGCAGCTGGTCAAGTCGTGAAGACGGGGCGGCCGTATCCAAGCTGGTACGACCAGATCAAATACCCGTAAGGCTATACGATACCGAAATTCCATGTGTATAAGGGGACCGGCAATCCCCATCAACATGTCGCCCAGTTCCGGGCCCTCTGCGGTAACACCGGCGGTGATGATAAACTGTTACTCCGTCAGTTCGTTGGCAGCTTGTCAGAAACAGCGTTCGAATGGTATTCGGAACTTCCGAACGATTCTATCAAAACGTTCGCTGAAATGGAGTTGTTATTCACTCAGCGTTCGCAAGTGCCAGCGAGCGCACTCCAATAACTGCATTAATTAACGCCAGGGTAAAACCAGGCGAAACCTGGGTCCAGTATGCTATACGCTGGCGGAATTTGTGGTCGAGATGCGAGCAACGCATTGAGGAGGCACCCGCAGTGGGCATGTTCGTGGGTACCCTAGACCCCCACGCGACCATCTCGCAGTTCATGATGTTCTTTAAGCCAACCACATTCCAGGCTTTAATCGACAAGTTGGCTCAGATGGACCAAATGGGTCATAGACCACCTCCCCCGAAGTCGGAACCGCGGAATGACAAGGGTAAAGGAAGGGCAACCTTTGTCGCGAATGCCCAACAGCAACCTAACGCCCCGAAATCGGCAGATCAGTTGGAAGAAAGACGCCGATATTATAACGAAAAGATGAAGCGTCCCTACTCGTTCCCACGAGATAAGACGAAACGGTTATTTGAGCTGGCAATACGCAACAGACTTATAAACCTACCAAATCCAAGGCGACCGCCACAACCCACCGAGGTGAATAACCCTAACTATTGCCCTTACCATCAAACGGTAAGTCATCCGATTGAAGATTGCTTCGTCTTCAAAGGATGGATTGAAGATCAATACCTCCAGGGGAAGTTTGTACTGTCCGAAAAGTGGAAGGTGAACCCACTACAACCGCATACTCCTAAGAAAGCAGATACACCGGGGGCAACCTGCTCCTTTATTGAAGAAGCTCCATGGGAGGTCGTACTATCAACTAAAACCAAAAGGATGCTGAGAGACCTTCATGCGTGCCCTGCAATCGAATGGAAGGACCCTCTTGAACCTCAAATTATCGAAGGGATGTTGAAGCCCCGCCCAACTATGAAGACTCATGATAAAGATCCAAATGCTCACGCCCAGCCGTCAAAAGCTTCGAAGAAAAAGAAGAAGAAATCCAAGAAGCCCGCGAGGCTTGGAGACGAGCGCACGAAATTGCAGAAGCAAATCGACGCGCTGGAAGAATATAATCAGAAGGCGCGAACTCCTGTCATACTGCGAGAATTCCTCGACCACATCTTTCAAGATGAAGATGATGAAGAGAGCTCATCGGATGAATCCAAAGAGTATGTAGCAAGTTGCAACGTGATCTCCCACTCGTTTACCGATGATGAGAAAACTCCTAGCACTAAGAAGCTGGAGACGGGGCCCGAACCAGAGCGTGCGGGGCTGACAACTGATATGATCAATGCCTTCCTAGACGAGATTCGTCTAAAAAGTAAAGCGGATCAGGAGCGTGAGATGGCAGCATCAGAAGGAACCAAATGCGGGCGACTGAACGAAAGAGTTGAGCTACCCCTGCCAGCGAAAGGCATCCGAAATGGACAAGAAGATATTCAAGACAAGGAAAAGGTTCGTCAAAGCCATGTCAATGGGAATGAAGCTACCACCTTCGGAAGGGAATAGACACGATGGGGCGGAGAGGCACCCTGACTATTGCGCATATCATCGGAAAATCTCACACCCCACAGAGGAGTGCGACGCATTTAAGATATGGTGGCAAGGATATGTTGCTCGTCGGCAACATTGTAAGCGCATGAAACGCAAGATCCGTCGGGAGCAAAGAAGCACTGTCGACGGGCTCAACAGAATTACTGGCAACTGTCATATGGCTCATGCCGAGGGGTCACAAGTTCTCACCTTTGGGAGCGACTCTGATGAAGAAGTGACTCTGGGCCCTCTCTTTGAAGAATCCGTGTTAGGGAAAGATGAGGAATCGGAAGCCTGCGAAAACATTCAACTGCGCAATCGCACACTCCCAGAAAAGAATCTCGGGCCCGTAAGCAGAAAAGATAAGGGAAAGGAAAAGGTCATTGAAGATATCGCTTTAGATGACCAAGTCACGAAAGAACTAACTACCAGAGACCCTCCTAGGAGGAGTAAAGTGGACTATAACATCCTCGCGCATCTAAGGAAGCTACCTTCTCAGCTTAGCATTCTCGACGCCCTTCTATTATCAAAAGAAGCGCGGGACTCACTAATTAAGGCATTACAAGAACCTGAGCAATTCCAAGCCTTTCTCGCCACTGAAAGGATGAAAGATGAACTGGAGGAAGTGCATACAGCCGATATCACTTTCGGTGATGAAGACCTCCTTCTCGGGATGTGCGACCATAACCGTCCCCTATATGTCTCCGGATACTGCCATGATATCAAGATAGGCAAGATCTTGGTGGATAATGGATCCTTTGTCAATCTCCTTAATGTTCGGGTGTTGAAGGAAATCTGCATGAGTGTGCAACATCTCGCTCGTGACAAAATCACTATCTCCGGTTTCGATTCACAATCGTCACGGACTCTCGGATCTGTAATACTAACATTACGCTTCGGACTTCTCATCACGGACATCAAATTCCATGTCATCGACGCCAAGACCTGCTACAACGCCTTGCTCGGTCGTCCTTGGCTACACGAATACAACATCGTCCCTTCTACACAACATCAGTGTATGAAGTACTTTAAGGATGGTTTCGAGTACACCGTAACAGGTGAGTTGAAACCATTTTCCGTGAACGAAGTCCGCAAATACGAAGATGCGAAATACTTTTTGCCAGACTTCGAAGATACAGAAAGGTGTCGCAACTCGGAGAACAAAACCGCCGCCACCATCCCTGTTTTCGGAAGCGATACCGAAGAAGAGGAAGAGATAGTTTATACAGGGCCATCTCAACGCAACAACCGGGGGACGCCCGCCCCCATACTGGTCTTCGGGAGTGATTCAGAAGATGAGGTCAATGCCGTATTCTCCAATCAGCTTTCAATACAAGCACCCCCTGACGATGACCATAGTTTGCAAATCACCATGGTACCGCGAGAACACTACAAAGATCTCGACACGCTTCAAGCTCACAGTGTGCAGGACCTGCAAACGTTTTACGTCCCTCCCAGGTGTAGGGGTGAGAAGGTGATCCTATTCTACCGATCCTCAGAGTCGAAAATAGAGAAAGAGATCTGGCATGGCGCAGATGCTACATGCGACAGACTCCAACCCATCCGTCTGTCCAGATACTATACGAACGGATTAAAGAAGCTATTGAAGCGCCAAGGAGTACCCTTAAAAAAAACTGTTCGACAGGCTCGGTTCTACAACAGGATTTGGGATGTCCCTGGAACCCAACGCAAATTGCCCAACGGGAAAATGGAAACACTTGGGCTCGGATACGCGAGAACCGGAAAACGAGAGCGGGCCCACAGCAGCTACGCTATATATACCTTTGATGAAGAAGAGGACGCCCTGTCGGGAGATGCCGACCTCTCATCAAAACCAGACCCTGCGATTGAAGCGCCAAGTCCGTCGTTTGAAGAACGAATGGGCAAGCCTATCAGGAAAGTGGGTCAGAAAGCTCGGGAAGACCACAACCGCGAAATGGCCATCTACGAGAAGGCCAGGACGCAACGTCTATTTCAACAGACTGCAAAAGACAAAGATGTTCATCCTTGTCAACCCATCATGCGAAAGGCCCGATGTGGAGACGGAAATAAGTCGAGAAGCGGAAAAAAGAGCCGACAACAACGACGCAGGATTAGAGGGTTACGTGATCGGGTACTGCACAGCTCGGATTCGTCCTTCACAGAAAAGAGGAGCCGAGCGTACTCCTTCCCCCGAGACAAGACGGAAAGGTTACTCAAGCTCGCCCTAAAACATCAGATGATCACGCTTCCAGAGTCTAGACACCCTGAACAAGCTAATAAGGCCTCTCGCTCGGGCTATTGCTCTTATCACCGAGCCATAGGACATCCTACCGAAGACTGCCTCACCTTCAAGAACTGGGTCGAGGACCAGTACCGACGGGGCAGATTCGCTTTATCCAACAGCTGGAGGGTAACGCCGCCCCGAAAGCATGAGCCCAAGGCCGCAAGAACAAAACCGGATCCACCTCAGTCCTGGGAGCGGATTCGTACCTGTTATACGATTACGATATTAAAAGAAGAGCCCGAGAACATAGATGACCTTCCCCGGTGCTTTGAAAACAGCGATGATGAGGTGATCTCGGAATTTCCGCCCGCTCCGAAAGAACTGGAAGACGGTATACATACTACTGCAGATAACCTCAGGAAGATTGAGTTGGGATCGGCAGAGGACCCGCGACCGACATTCGTCAGCGAGCTACTCTCTGAAGAAAAAGTGGCCGCGTTAAAAAACGTGCTTCTGCGACATAAAGACTGCTTCGCGTGGAACTACTCCGAGATGCCAGGATTAGATCCGGAGATTGCTGTGCATAAATTAGCAATATCCCCAGATATTAAGCCGGTCAAGCAGGCGCCAAGGAGGATGCGACTCGAGCTTGAGATGAGCATCAACGCCGAAGTCAAGAAGCTGATCGATTCTAGATTTATCCAAGAAGTCCAATATCCCGATTGGATCGCCAATATCGTCCCAGTAATGAAAAAGAATGGGACGGTACGCATATGCGTGGATTTCAGGGATCTCAATAAAGCCTTTCCAAAGGATGATTTCCCAGTACCGGTAACCGAGCTAATGATAGATAACACGTCCACTCACGAGGTTTTCTCCTTTATGGATGGCTCGTCAGGATACAATCAGATAAAGATGCATCCCACAGACCAGAAGCACACTGCTTTTCGGACCCCTTTGGGTATATTCTGCTACAGGGTTATGCCCTTTGGTCTAAAGAACGCCGGCGCTACCTATCAAAGGGCCATGACAAAGATCTTCGATGACCTCATACATGACATCGTTGAGTGCTATATCGATGACCTCGTAGTAAAAAGCATGTCATACGAAGAGCATTTAAAGCATCTGGAGACTGTGTTTCAACGCCTCCGGCAATATAATTTGAAAATGAATCCCCTCAAATGCGCGTTTGGAGTCTCCTCGGGCAAATTCCTAGGATTCATTGTTCGACACCGAGGTATTGAAATCGATCCATCAAAGATCAAAGCGATCATGGAAATGCCTCCGCCAAGAACTCTCAAACAGTTGCGGTCCCTCCAAGGGAAGCTCGCGTACATCCGACGGTTTATCGCCAACCTTTCAGGCAAATGCCGCCCCTACAGTCACCTGATGAAGAAGGGAACCCCATTCGTCTGGGATCAAAAATGCCAAGGTGCACTAGACGAGATCAAGCAGTACCTGCAGAACCCGCCGGTATTGGCTGCGCCGGTTAAAGGAAAACCTCTCATTCTTTATACAACCGCCCTTGAAGGTTCCTTGGACGCATTATGTGCACAAGAGAACGATCAGGGGAAAGAGAGAGCACTCTACTACTTAAGTCGAGTTCTACTGGGGGCAGAAAGCAATTACTCTCCCATTGAAAAACATTGCTTGGCATTAATCTTCGCGATAACAAAGCTCAGGCACTATGCGTTGGCACACGAAGTCTGCCTCGTCTCGAAGGTGGACCCTCTTAAATACTTGATGTCAAAAGCCATGTTGACGGGACGACTCGCTAAATGGGCCCTGCTCTTGATGGAGTTCTCGATAACATATCAACCTCTCAAGGCAGTGAAAGGCCAGGCCATTGCCGATTTCCTCGCTGAGCACCCGATACCGGCTGATTCTCCTTTGAATTGTGATTTGCCGGACGAACATGCATTTGATGCGATTAGCGGCGGAAGCACCCGATGGGAACTCTATTTCGATGGAGCGTCCTCCGTAAAGAAACAAAAGCAAGGTATCCCAATGATCAAATCGGGGATAGGCCTCATCTTTGCAACTCCACAAGGAGGGATAATGCGTTTCGCCTTCTCCTTGACAGAGCCGAGGACAAACAATGAGGCTGAATATGAAGCTCTGATAGCAGGCCTCGAAATCGCCATCGACATGGGAATTGAAGACCTCCTTATATATGGGGATTCTCAGCTGGTCGTTAGCCAAGTTAATGGTGACTACCAAACGTGCAAGCCGGAGTTGGTGAGATACGGAGAAAAGGTGCAACAACTGTTGACCCAGATTCCCTCTTATACTTTGGAAAATATACCGCGCGCAGAGAACAGCAAAGCAGACGCGCTGGCCAAACTTGCTAAAGAACTGGCTGACAAGAACCTTGATGATGTAAGAATCGTGGTACAAAGCCGTCAAGTGCTTGCTCCGGCAGAAATACCTCCGGAATTATATAAAGAAAAGGGAGCGACTGAGCAGACGACCCTGCGAATAAAAGACCATGAGAAGGCCGAGGACTGGAGGGAAGTCTTCATAGAATACTTTAAGTCACACCTAATGCCCAAAGATACATCCTCGAGGCATCAACTCATGAAACGAGCTCTATCTTTCCCCTTCGTCAACGATGCTCTATACAAGAGGTCATTCGATTCTCTGTGGCTGAGATGCCTAGGACCTGACGAAGCGAGAAGGGTCGTCCAAGAAGTTCACGACGGACTTTGCGGTTCTCACCAAGCAGGCCCAAAGATGAAGTTAAAAATCAAACGGATGGGTTACTACTGGCCCACGATGATCCAGGACTGCCTCGAGTATGCGAAGCAATGCCACTCGTGCCAGATTCATGGAGACTTTATCCACCAACATCCAAATCCACTGCACCCAACGGTGGCCAGCTGGCCATTCGAAATGTGGGGAACTGACATAGTCGGCCCCATTGAGCCGGCATCATCTCGTGGACATCGTTTTATCCTGGCAACTACTGATTACTTCTCCAAATGGGCGGAAGCAATACCATTGAGGGAAGTGAAGACGGAGAATATCCTCCATTTCTTCAAGACGCACGTTATCTATCGGTTTGGAACCCCACGGCGGATTATCTCCGATAACGGGCCAGCCTACAGAAGCCATAAGATTAGCCGCTTCGCGCAGCAGCACAATATAGACTGGAGGTATTCTTCAGTTTAAAACCCACGAGCTAACGGTCTGGCCGAGGCCTTCAATAAGACCTTGACGAAGATCATAAAAAAGACCGTTTCCCGGAATAAGAGAGATTGGCACGAATGGCTGCAAGAAGCCCTTTGGGCTTATCGAACTACATTCAAGACGGCCACGAACACAACGCCGTACGCATTGGTATTTGGGACGGAAGCAGTACTCCCCCTCGAGATAGAGTTACCCTCTCTACGAGTAGCAGTCCACCACGAGCTGACGGACGAAGAAAATGCTCACCTTCGGCTTGAGGAGCTTGATGCCCTCGACGAAACCCGACTCATAGCGCAACAACATCTGGAAGCCTACAAAGCAAAGATGACGCGCTCGTACGAAAAATTGACCAGGCCGAGGACATTCCACCAAGGCGAACTCGTATTAGTGGTCAAAAGACCTATGATCCCCAATCGTGCCAAGCGGGGGAAATTCGAGCCAAACTATGAAGGCCCGTACATCATAGACCAGGTCTACCAAGGTGGAGCCTATCTACTCGTGGACATGCATGGTGAAAGGCCTTTCAGGCCAATAAACGGCCGCTTCTTGAAGAAATACTATGCTTAGTGAGCCACAGCCTGGGTCAACGGTAGATGACGACGACTATGTCCGCTCGCTACCTTCCTAGGCTCAGACTCAGCAGTAGCTGGCCTTCCCATATCAACAGACCGAAACGTCTTTAAACTAACGACGGACCGAAACGTCCTTAAACTATCAACAGACCGAAACGTCTTTAAACTAACGATGGACCGAAATGTCCTTAAACTAACAACGGACCGAAACGTCCTTAAACTAGCGACGGACCGAAACGTCCTTAAACTAACGACGGACCGAAACGTCCCTAAACTACTACCGCGGCATCCTTAGGCTGACGAGATATAAAAAAAGGGAGAAAAGGAAGAAAAATAAAAAAAATGAAATAATAAAAAAAAAAAGAAGAGAAAAAAAAACGGTATGTCCATAAAGCAAAATGGGCACGGATGAAAACCCGAAAGGGCTCCGTGAGTAAAAACAGCAGGACTACCGGCGAGTGTTTATGAAAACCCGAAAGGGCGCAACCTCGTTAAAAGGCACTTATAGGGTCCTCTCGACCTTGTAAGGAGAAATCACCTGCGTGAGATCCTTACGACTCACAAAGGAGCAACACACTTAGGGATCCTCACGATTCCTAAGGAGAAAATACACTTACGAGATCCTCACGACTCGTAAGGAGAATTCTCTTATGAAACCCTCACGGCTCGTGAGACTTGAAAGTCTTAAGTTACAGAAACCTAAACCTGTTCTTAAGCAAATCCCCCACAACCTTCGATATTGCCCTACAAGCGGCTCATACTGACCCTTGTATACAATCCATGGGCGCGAATAAACATTTCCCCAGCAAAGCCCCACCCGTGACTAGGGATATGTCCATATGATGAGCAACCCTTGTAGGTCCTCTTGACCCATAAGGGGAAAGCCCTCTTGTAGGATCCTTACGACTTACAGAGGAACACACACTTAGGAATCCTCACGATCCCTAAGGAGAAAATACACCTGCAAGATCCTCACGACTTGTAGGGAGAAACACCCTTGTGAGACCCCTACGGCTCAAAGCCTTGGTCGACAGGACCCTTAACCCTGTTTGCTGAGCTACCTTTGTTTATCATCGACAAAGGCAGATGATGATTTGCTCCTGGCAACATTCCAGTTGTAGCGATGCTGATGCCGAAATCGGTGCCTTAAATCTAGGCTGGCAGCGAAAAAGCTAGCAGGCCACACATGCCTACAAAATAGCCGAAATGATGGGGCAATCGCGACCTTCGCGATATGAAAGCTGAAGTGATAGAGCATCGCGGAGAAAGAAATAAAATAAAAAGTGAAATCCTCGCCCTACAGGTGATGTTACATCTATCCCTGTATGCAATTCAGGGGCGCAATCAAAGAAGGGATCATACTCCTCCCCCGAGTTTCATCATAAGGAGAAGCCAAATCTCGGCGGTTCACAGATAGCCTAGTGATCACCACCGCGGCGTTCGTCTCGATACAGAGGACGCAATGCCAGCAAACGAAGCGAAAGCCAAATTCCTAGCTTCAACGTCTTGACGACACAACATCAAGCGAAACGGAACGGCGGCAACCCCAAGTTCCATGGCTCGACGATACATATCACCAAGAGTCAAACCTCCATCCCGTGAAATGCGGATACAATCAACAAACTTCCTGGTTACGTGGAAAGCGGATAATGTCACTCTTTGACCCCGTGGAAAACGTCCAGAGCGGAGCCTAGTCCTCGCAGAGCACGGCAACGAACCCGTGTGAAGCATCTAGTGCAAACTTCCTGGTTACGTGGAAAGCGGATAATGTCCCTCTTTGACCCCGTGGAAAACGTCCAGAGCGGATCCTGGTCCTCGCAGAGCACGGCAGTGAACCCGTGTGAAGCATCCAGAGCGGAGCCTAGTCCTCGCCGAGCACGGCAGTGAACCCGTGTGAAGCATCTAGTGCAAAATTCCTGGTTACGCGGAACGCAGATAATGTCACTCTTTGACCCCGTGGAAAGCATCCAGAGCGGAGCCTAGTCCTCGCAGAGCACGGCAACGAACCCGTGTGAAGCATCTAGTGCAAAATTCCTGGTTACGCGGAACGCGGATAATGTCACTCTTTGACCCCGTGGAAAGCATCCAGAGCGGAGCCTAGTCCTCGCCGAGCACGGCAACGAACCCGTGTGAAGCATCTAGTGCAAAATTCCTGGTTACGTGGAACGTGGATAACGTCACTCTTTGACCCCGCGGAAAACGTCCAGAGCGGAGCCTAGTCCTCGCAGAGCACGGCAACGAACCCGTGTGAAGCATCTAGTGCAAACTTCCTGGTTACGTGGAACGTGGATAACGTCACTCTTTGACCCCGCGGAAAACGTCCAGAGCGGAGCCTAGTCCTCGCCTAACACGGCAGTGAACCCGTGTGAAGCATCTAGTGCAAACTTCCTGGTTACGTGGAACGCGGATAACGTCACTCTTTGACCCCGTGGGAAACGTCCAGAGCGGATCCTGGTCCTCGCAGAACGCGGCAGTGAACCCGTGTGAAGCATCCAGAGCGGAGCCTAGTCCTCGCCGAGCACGGCAGTGAACCCGTGTGAAGCACCTAGTGCAAAATTCCTGGTTACGTGGAACGTGGATAACGTCACTCTTTGATCCCGCGGAAAACGTCCAGAGCGGAGCCTGGTCCTCGCCAAGCACGGCAGTGAACCCGTGTGAAGCACCCAGAGCAAACACCGGACTGTGGAGTCCTTAAAATCCACGGACTATGACGTCCTTAACCTCGACCGTGATGTCTTAAAACTAACGATCAACCACCCCGATTCCCTACGGATACCGCCTTGGTTTAAGGGTACATCTCTTCACTCCTTTGATACCTGGCGTTGTAATTCCTCAACGTTTTCAAAGAGGTGAAGGGTCCCTGCAACCAAACATCGGACTGTGGAGTCCCTAAATCCACGGACTATGAGGTCCTTAACCTTGACCGTGATGTCTTAAAACTAACATCGGACTGTGGAGTCCTTAAATCCATGGACTATGAGGTCCTTAACCTTGACCGCGACGTCTTTAAACTACAATACCCGGAGAAACCCCTAACCCCGTAAGACACGGATAAGGGTGACCACATTCAACACTTGCAGGCCCTCACGACCGGTAAGGAAAAAAAATCTCTCCTGTGAGACCCTTACGACTCTCAAGGGAAAACCCGCTTAAGAATCCTCACGATTCTTAAGAAGAACTTACACCTATAGGATCCTCTCGACCTGTAGGGAGAAAAACTCTTTATGAGACCCTCGTGGCTCATAAAATGTAAAAGTCTCAGGAAGCAGATCTTAACCCTGAATCCTGAGCCATCGCTGTCCTGCAAGGAGATCAAGATAGAATATCCGCAGAATGCATTCAACAAAAAGGGGACACATCATTGAGAAGAAAAATCGTATCTTTTATTCACAAACCAAAAAGGATACAAGGTACAATTTATGAAACAAAAAAAATATACTCCCATCCATGAGTACGTACAAAAAAAAAAAAGATACAAGTCCTCAAGCCGGTGGCCGGTGTAGTAATTTTATCAGCTCATCGTTTTGTTGTTGAGACACGGCTTCATGATGCAAGATCTCCAGAAGACGAGCCTCCGCCTGAGCTTGCTGAGCCTGATACGAAGTAAGCCGAGCCTCGAGCTCTTTTTCAGTGGCCTTATGAGCCTCAACCCTCTCACGAGTGAACGTAGCAGCTTTGTCGAGAGCCATCACCTCTTTGATGAACTCCTGAAGCAACCGTCAGAGTTCATACGCTTGGGTGGCCTGGGTGATAAGGGTAGCGCGAAGCTCGCTCAGCGCCTTGGAAGCTAGCTCCCTCTCCGAAAATTTATGGCCGAGCCTTTTTCTCGCATAACGATATGTTCGCTACGTGACCACGCAAGCTCGCTTTCATGACCGCGGCCTTGCAAACATGACATTTACAAGACCGTATAAATGGGCTTCCAGCTGACGGGAATAGTCGATCTAAAACGCGCTCATGTCACCTGACGTGAAGGGCAATAAGAAGGATTTCCGACATATTTCAAGCATGCGATCGCAATCATATGAGTATTCAAAAGAAAATAGTAACAGCATTTGCAATTGCATGAACATTCATAATGCCCAAAAAAGGTCTGATGTGCAGGAAAGTGATGATAGCATTTGCAATTAAAGAAAGTTCTCATGAGAAGAATCCAAAGTTTATTTATGCAAGCGGAAACATACATACTAGTACCAAGCCTACATCTAAGTTCTGCATAAAGCGTAAAAAAGGAGAGACTAATTTAAAAATGTTCTACGCTAACGAAAAAGGTCACCAAACATGGGATCAACGGCACAGGGGTTAACGAAGCAAAGGACAAAATTCTCCATCTCTCTCTCTGCTTTCTCCAGCACATCGAAGCGACGGTTCTCACGAGGAGTCGCTCCCCATCGATTGGCGCCGTGTTCGTCCGCGAAAGCAGACATAATAGCTCGCCGGGCCTTAATCTGGCCCAGCAGATGAATCAAGCAATCCTTCAAAGCCTGAGTAATCAGGCACGCTTCATGAAAGCCCTCAAGCTTTTCTTCTGCAGGGTCATCTCCACCGGGTGAGGAGGAATGTCGGCAAGCACGGCCGTGAGAATCATCCAGAGCCAGAGAGAACCCATCGGGAGGGGAGAACCTCTACGGATCGAGAGCTCGTGCATGGCCGAGTCACATTCGTTGTCAGAAAGGAGGGGGTCCACCAACCGAGCAGCAAAGCGGGGGATCATCTCCTCAAGAGGAACTTCCCACGGCTGTCGACGAGCATGAGGGCGATTACAAGCCATGGCACTCGTTCCTCTCTTAGAAAAAAAAAAATATATATATATATATATATATATATATATATGATATAAATCTCTCTGTGAAAGGAGAAGAAGGCTATAGCCTCATATATAATGAAGTGCATTAAGTGCTATGCGCGGAAAATCTTGCATGGTGAATTTATTTTCAAGGCCTAAAAAAGGAAAAGTACCGAAAATCCAGGAGATGGAACGATTTCCAAGCCCCTTTTTCAGCACCTAACATTGTGCACTGAAAATATGGCATGAGGAAAATCTTGTGAACAGTCGCATCAAGAGATCTCACGTGTAGAACACGTGAGGCCCAAACCTGATGTGCATTTAAAAGGAAGAATATGGAGTAGTACCCTGCATATTAAAGCACAAACAACAATAGTAACAGAATAATTAGATTTCAGAGAAAAAGCATGCAAACACACAGAGACACAACAAAGCTTATCATCCAGACTTCAAGAAGGCGATACAAAATAAAAGAAAAACTTTTACAATGGTAAGGCTTCAGATGCGGGGCATGGGTTGAGAAACTCGAAATTAACTTTATTCAAGATCTTCCAAGCATTTCGAACCTCCCGAGTATGCTTTCTCTCACGGTCACAAGCATCGGGGTTCCCGCGGATGTCCTCTACCCTCCGGTAGGCGCCGAATACGGCTGATTGCTGAAAAATCTGATGAAAGAGATCAATGAGATCATCCCGCCTTCTCTTTGAGATCAAGCCCATAAGGTACACCGAATGCACCTTATCCTCGGCAATGTCCAAGTCCCCGAGCGGTATGCCGGCACAAAAGAGAGGAAGTGCCTCCCGGATCGCCAGCACGATCAGCCTCAGAAGAGAAGAGCGACGGGGGAGTAGCCTATGGTTGTACTCGTCGAAGCGGCTCATGATCTCGGCACACTGAGCATCGGTGAACTCCTGATTCTGACTACGGCCCAGGGCACTAATATTCCCATAGGAAATAATTTCGTTGAGATTATACAAATGGCGTCCATGATACCTGAAATAAAAATCAGAACGACTTATTACAAACCCTCTTCTTCCTCACTAATCATAGAATGACAAAGAGACCCCAGGGAGCCTCTGTGTGAAGAGATTGAGTTCTTCATAGGAATTAAATTCCTTATTAGGAAAAAGGGAATTAAATTCCCAGGGATAGTTTTGATGGAATTAAATTCCATGGAGTTGAAACGCCGTCATCATCTCCCCGAAGGTCACCTAAACCCTAAGAGATCTACAGTTCGAAGGTTTCCTGTCCTTATGGAAAAACTTGAAGAAAAATGGGTTCTTTGCGAAACCCTTAATACGGATTTAAAATCCAAAGAGTTCTTTTAAAGACGAAGGCGCGTTGGCCGTTCAACATTATTACCTGAGGAAAAGGATTCGTCGACAGAGTTAAACTCTGGGAAATGTTCAAGACAGAGAACTAAGCTCTGGAAGCGAGAATTAAATTCTCAAAGAGGAAGTTCTCAGAAAAGAAGATGAGCAAAGTGAAGGCTCCTATGAAGAGACAGCGGTATTTATAGAAGACAATAGAAACGCTTCATCTTCCCAGATCCCTAAAGGAATCCAACGGTCGCGAGAGGTGACAGCGTTGCACTCACGTGCTGACACGTGAGAACAACGCTGTGGGGGCATTTGTTTCCTGATTTAAAATCAGGAAAGCTTCCTGTAAAAGCTTTAAAAAGGGGTCACGTGCTTACACGTGACCGACAGTCACGTGTCGACACGTGACATATAAAGCAGCAGAAAAGCACACATTAGTTCCCCGATCAAGATAAGGAAAAGAGCCTCAGAAGAGGTCACGTGCTCTCACGTGACCGAGGTCACGTGTTGCCACGTGACGTTCAAGACAGCAGACCCGTTCTCCCGTTGAACCAAAGAAAGAGAGTTCAAACAAGGGTCACGTGCTCACACGTGACCAGGGGTCACGTGGTAGCACGTGACGTTGAAGCAGCAATCAGAAGACAGAACGCAAGAGAAAGAGGAAGGCTCATTCCAAAAGGGGGTCACGTGTCCACACGTGACCATGGGTCACGTGGTCACACGTGACCGGCTTTCAAAGCCCATTTTTGACAACAGAATTAAATTCCGAAGGAGAACTAAATCTTTCCAAAGGAAAGTGATTATCTGGGACCAATCAAATTAAAGATTCAGAGATGATTAAATATCATCTACCTATGGAAAATCTCGAGTTTGGAAAGATTTCCCCCTTAAATCTAACCAAAATAACAAAGGAGAATCTCTGGATTTAAAATCAAATGGTGAATAAAATTCACCCAATAATCCAAAGGTCCAAAATAAACAATGGATGCAAATCAAATATCCCATGAAAGATTTACCAAAACTAATTGATTCAGCTGCCTCTCCTATAAATAGGAGCCAAGAGAGATAGAGAGAGAGACATACATACGCAGAAAGAAAAAAGGAGGAGAGCTTTGATATTCGGATCTTCTGCAAAAACCCTAGGTAAGAAAGGGAAGGCCTTTTGAAAGAGTGAGAATTTAATTCTCAACAGAGTTTAACTCTAATATATAAAATAGAAGAATATATTTCTTCTCTCTTTGATAGAGGATCTGCAAAGTGCACATCTCCTCTTTAGGTTGAGAATTTAATTCTCAATGGGTTGAGATCCTGCCATGCAGATCCAAAACACAGAGAGGGAATGTAAGCATGAGAATTTAATTCTCGCAGAACTATAGGAATTTAATTCCTTTGAGATAAAATTAGGGCTTGACCCTGTATCATGGGAATTTAATTCCTTTAGAACAAAGAGAAATAGGGTTTAACCCTAATTAAGAATATAGTTCTGTGGAAACAGCAGGGATTTAATTCCCTTAATTATAATTCTTTAAAATGGGAAGTATAGTTCCTTGAAAGCTTTTATTAAGGGTTTAACCCTCTTCAGTTCTTCACATATACGAGGAATTTAATTCCTACAGAAAATTCAGAGTTCAACTCTATTTCAGAATATAAATCTTCGAAAGGAAGTAGGAATTTAATTCCTCTGAAATTTAAAGCTCGAGGAATTTAATTCCTGAAAAAAGATCAACAGATCCTCTAAAAACGACATATATAGAGGCAGGGTCACGTGCCACCACGTGACCCCCCAAGAGATCCATAGAAAACCCTTTGAGGCAGTCCCTCACGTGACCCACGTGACCCTTAACAAAAGCTCTAACAAATGAGCATATGAATGCCCGTCACGTGCTGACACGTGATGCTCTGAAAGATGCAGTAATCTTAGCAGAATCATTGAAGGGGAGGCACTCTCACGTGTTGCCACGTGACCTCTCTTGCCTTAGTGTTTAACACTAAATTGGAACCCTCGAATCCAGTTACTGAAACAACTGTTGGGCCTCAGTGTTCAACACTAATCAAAAACTTTACTTGCAGTGTTCAATATTGACTACCTTAGTGTTTAACACTAATTTGAGGGCTCCGTTGCCAGTACTTGACACCAATCTGTTTTAGTGTTTAACACTAGTTTGAAAGCCTTGTTGCTGGTGTTTAACACCAATTATCTCTTAGTGTTGAACACTAACTTGTCAACCTCATTCCCAGTGTTCAACACTGATTGCTCTGAAGTGTTTAACACTAGGCTTTGGCCCAATTGGCTAAAGGGATAGAGGCAAAGCCTCTCCCTCAATGGACCAACAAAAAGTCAATATTCCAGTCCTGACTGGACTTAGCCCAAGCTGGCCATAAGTCCTCAATTTGTGATTAACTGAGCCGATGGGCTCATAACATAATTGATCAAGTCTTGACCCAAATTGGGCCAGGGACTATTTAATCCACCCCGGTTCTAGGGTACATCTCTTCACTCCTTTGATACTTGGCATTGTAATCCCTCAATGTCTTCAAAGAGGTGACGGGTCCCGATGACCACTCATGATATAGACTGTGGGGTCCTTAAACCCATGCCTAACGCAAAATTCCTGGTTACGTGGAACGCGGATAACGTCACTCTTTGACCCCGTGGAAAACGTCCAGAGCGGATCCTGGTCCTTGCGGAACACGGCAGTGAACCCGTGTGAAGCATCCAGAGCGGAGCCTGGTCCTCGCCTAGCACGGCAGTGAACCCGTATGAAGCATCCAGAGCACATACCGGACTGTGGAGTCCTTAAACCCATGGACTATGACGTCCTTAACCTTGACCGAGATGTCTTAAAACTACCCATTGACCGAGATGTCTTAAAACTACCCATGGACCGCAATGTCCTTAAACTACCCATGGACCGCAATGTCCTTAAACTAGAACCATAGAGCCTCCATATGCTCTTTTGTCGGATCTAAACGGTCCTGTTTAAGTTGATCTTAGTCTCAAAGATGGCTAACGCATCCTTAAACCTCCAAGCAGACTGGACTATGAATCCCCCTAATTAACTCTGGCTCGAGGGTACATCTCTGAACCCCTCTGACACCCGTCGTTGTAATCCTTCAACGTCGTCAGAGAGGTGATGGGTCCCGACGGCCACACATACGATGGACCACTTGTCACGACCCAAAAAGGTACATGATGGCCCTAATACTACGCAACGCCTCCAGACGTAACGCAGTAAAAGAAAGCCAAAACCCAGAAATCTAAACCATGAAAATACGGAAAAGATAATAAAAAGTTTTGGAAACCTTTGAAATCACAATCCAAATTCTTTAAAATAGTCCACATTTTCTGTAAAATTTTGGCAGCGCCTCCTTTATAAAACAAGCCCCTAAAAAGGGTACAACATAGATATAATGTAAAGCATCCCAAACGGGAGCAAAATCCACGCCCAACGGCGGAAAACAACACCACAACAGATATACGACGCCGTAGCGAAGAAATAAGAGACAACAGAAAGAAACTGTATAAAATCCACAAATCCACAATATATACAAATCGTCCTCACCAAGTCTCTAAGTCACAACAACTGCTAGTAGATGGAGAGTACAAGATACAACGAATATATACAATACAAATCTCAGATACCCACAAAACCCACCTGGGCAAAACTGCACACTAACAGGCGAAGTGGTATCCGCAACCCAAAAGATGATAGATGAGTGTGAAACTGAAAAGCTGAATAGCTTGCCTTGACTACTTTGGGGCAACACCTGCAACACCTGTGGCACAACGGGGGTGAGTTGCCAACTCGTGAATAGTAAATAACATATGCAGGTAATCGCGAGAATGAACGTACAGCATGAATCTAATATATGTCATTTCAAATATAATGGTCATGAGTACGAAATAATGGAAAGTACATTATCAAGTACCACCAATATGTCCTGCAATAATGATATGACAACAGTATGCAATAATCATGCTCTGGGGATATGAGAAAGTAAATGTGCAACACTCATGAAGGTACTCTCACAGGTACTCCTAATACATGGAATAGTGCACAAGTATATAATGATGAGGTATGGAGTGAAATATGTCATTTCCACGGAATCCTGACATCGTGGTAAGATCACAATCCAGTAAGACAAGTCAAATCCCAATGCCTCAATCAGTCACCAAATTAGCTCTCATATCATCTAAGTATCACATCTCCTCAACTACACAATATCAAATGTATCTCACATATGTATCGAATGTACAATATCAAGTGGATCTCACATCTCTAGTATGTACATAAACAGTATATCTCCCATATCAAATGTACAACAGCTAGTGGATCTCACATCTCTCGTATGTACAATATCAGGTATATCTCACCTATATCAAATGTACAACAGCTAGTGGATCTCACATATCTCGTCTGTACAATATCAGGTATATCTCACCTATATCAATGTACAACAGCTAGTGGATCCCACATATCTCGTCTGTACCATATCAGTCTATCTCACATATATCAATGTACAACACTAAGTGGATCTCACATCTCTAGTGGGTACGATATCATCATCCAATCCCAATGAATCTCATGAGTCTCAAGTCAAATCTCCAGCACAGTTCTAACATCCTAAATATAATGACATAAATAAATATGATGAGGGCAATACACATATATTAGCGTCCCATTCCACTAATATTGGTGTAAAGGCATATATAACAGCGGCTAAATCCCCTGTTATATATACAAAGAGTATTTAGAAATATCATAAAACCAATGTGTCAAGCATCGACACAGAAAAACTGATAAGTACGTATCATACGCTATCACGAGAGCTCGAGTGCCTCGCTCTGCCCCTCGCCTCTCGACGTATCGATACGCACATGACTCCCAACGGTATCCCCCTGATATCCGCCGAGTCTCTGGTAATGTCACCGGAAAGTATGGCTCCCCTAGGCCTCATCGCCTCAATGCGACATCGGCTCACTCCGACAACATTCTTGCTTCGGGGTACCTCCGGGCCCCACCATGTATCCTCATGCGGCTCTCGACGCCTCCTCGCATAGGATATATATATCTGCACCGATAAATCTCATGGTGGATGCTATAATATCATCTCAAGGAAACCGGGTGTTTCAATGTATGCATAATTTCATGAACTACCACGGTCCCCAAATCCAGAAAACATCATGAAAAATCCGTATAACAATGCGATAATCCATGAATAATATATACGCAATATGAAACTGTAATGAAAGCGTATAAAAGAACAGCATAGCATTCACCAGATATAAATGAATACATGAACAGTATAGCAGAAATATAGGTATCTACCTACATGATGATGTGATATACCTATCAGGTATAAGTATGAAATACAAATACACCTATCTGTATGCTGATGTGATATACCTATCAGGTATAGGTAAAGTATGAAATGCAAGTACACCTGTATCTAAGTGATGAGGTAATATACCTATCAGGTATAGGTGAAGTATGAAAAGCATATACACCTGTATCTATGTCCCTAGGTGTATATGTACCTAGCAATAATGGTACAACATCCTATAGGTAAACAGGAACTAGCATGTCAAAGTCTAAGTATAACAATAAGAAATATGTATCAAAGTCACAATGTCCCTAACCATACAATATCATTTCTAAAATATGGTTGTGTATGACATGGCAATTATTGACGGTGTGTGTGGCATCAAATCAGTGCTCTCGCAATCTGAGCCGTCAATAATAGTGCAGTGTCCTAAGGATACTAGTCCAATCACAACTATCACTAAGCAGTCAGGTATATGCGCAATTCTAAACATGAAATAGAATATGCGACAAAGGTAAAGGTTTCTAGCCCAGACGCATAACGCCATGCGGGCGATTCCCCTGTAGATGTTAAATCTACTCACCCACACTCCAAGCTAGAAGAAATCTACCACCTGAATCCTCCTGTGGCAGTGTCCGTAGTCCTCGTCTGCGAACCTGCAACATATAAACAACAAGCAATATATATATCAATAACCGCTACGAAATACAAACTAGCTATATCTAACCGACACAACAACACACAACCACCTCTTAAGTGTTCGTATCGTGGCTAACGAGAGTAGCAACACGACGAAAACGACTTAAGAGCAAAACTACGAAAACTGCACGACGCGTGTCGTAACACGTATCGCATGAACACGAAACACTAGAAACTGCACAAATGATCCCAGATTTTCCTACTGTGAAAACTAAACAGTTTCAACAAGACCAGAGGAACCCAAACCCTAGCAGACACCAACAGTACAAAACCCAAACCCTAACTCATTTCTTTGGCCGGCGTCGCCGGCCCCTCCTTAAGCCCTCGCCGGCCCTGGCCGGTGGGATGGGGCCCGTCTCTCTGGTGGTGCTCCAGGTTCTCTAGTACAACACACTCACTATGTTGAATTCATCAGTACACTACCCGGGTCAAAGCAGATCCTAGAAACCACAAACCGACACCAAAATACGATATTTCGCATCAAAACCTAATTTATCATTCCAAACTGAAACTAAACAGCTAAACTAAACTAAAAACACTTAAAATAACAGTAAGAGAAATATACCTACACAAAAGATCACCAAGAATCCAAGCTAGCATGCTCCAAGTGAAGAAAATGAGATGAAGTGAAGATTTTGGGATTTTTGTGAAGAGATATGAATTTTGTGATTGTTTTGTGAAAGAATGATAAAGAAATGAGTTGAGGAATTGCACAAGGCAGGAGAGGGGAAGGTGAGCTCGGCCAAGTGTGTGGAGGGAGAGAGAGAGAGGGAATTTCCTTGCACCTTCATGCAATAAATGCAAAGTCAACACACACACACATGCATGCACCTTCTTCTCACTTCTTTTCTTTTCTTATCTTTTCTAATTCCTCCATTAATCCTTGTCCACTCATTTAAAAGTGATGAGGGTTTAGATTTGCTTAAGAAGAATTTTTAAGAAAAGTTGAAGAGAGAGATTTTCCAGAAAAGTGCAAACCGGATTAAAATAACATTAAAAATGGGAAAAATTCAAATTGGACCAAAACGTCACATATACTCTCAAAGTGTGCGCACAAGCTTTATTTTATCAAAACTAGGTGCTGGTAAGTCGATATGGCCGTTTGATCACAATCGGTATAAAACTGACAATACCGACGAATTTCACCCAAAAACAGAAACATACACAAAACGATTTCTAGATCGTTACAATCTCCCCCCTTATAAAAATTCGTCCCCGAATTTAAAATTTCACCAAGCATACCTTCAAAGAGAAGAGTACAAAACTCCCAAATCTCACTCGCAGCTTCCCAAGTGATCCCCTCACTATACAGCTACGTCCAAGAAAACTCTTCACAGATGGCAAGACCCTTGACCGAAGTTTCTTCACCTGCCGAACCATTTACACACATGGTTGTCGGTGAACGAAAAGATCGAGTCCAAACTAATGGTCTGTGCTGAATCATGTGAAAAAGTCATGAAGGTATTTGCCAAAAATCAACACCATGAAAACGGGGTGAATAATCTATAATCTGGGCGGAAGTGCCAAATTAAAGCAACGAAAACTAACTCACATAAAGGATCTCAAAAGACCAACTTGAACATCTCCGAAGTCTCTAGACAAGCTGAGGTCCAAAAATCCTACTAAGCTGAGTCAGAAAAACAGACTGGTGATCGACACTACCTGACTAAACCTAAAGGTTGCCAATTGAAATATCTCCTGATAACTACTATCCAGAAAGTATCCTACAATGGCGAGTGACGATCCCAACTGCCGCAAACAAACAACACAACGCACAACAAGACATCACCTTGAAACGAAACCTAAACTTTCTCTTCACATTCCTGTCCACCCGTAACTATCTCACCAGTCACGTCAATGCTAGTGGAACTTGAATGAACATAGAGAGTTGACTGATATGCTTGCTCTAGGATTTCACGTCTCTACCCGATAACATCAGGTACACAAACGCATCCCTAACTTAGCACAACCTTGTCACAATCGAGGGCTCCGAATCAAAAGCAAGAACTGATGCAGTTGCTAACCAAATCTCCAACTGCCGAAAACTCAGCACACATGCCTCAGTTCAAAAACAAGAACCTCCTTACTGGTCTTTACAGTCAACGGTGCAACAATACTCTAGTAATCCTGCATGTAACGGCGGTAAAAACCTGCTAAACCCAAAATCAAAGGACCTCTGTCCGTACACAAGTCTGGGTCTAAACTGTACGGTCACGATCTCCCTCGGAACCATACGAAACCGTCTCCCGTAACTACAAGACCTAGGAGTCAACACAAACAAGCCTGAAGGAACACTCCGAGAATCTAGCAACAACTGGGCTCTACCAATGTCTGCAAAACAAATTCTCAAATGCTGCTCCTGTTCCTCAAGACACAAAGAATTGACCAGAATGTCGTCACAACAATAGCTGGTCGAGGAACGGCCTGGAAAATCTGGTACATCATATCAACAAATGCTGCTAGGACATTGGCGAGTCCAACGACATCACCAACACACAAACTGCCCGTAGCACGCACAAAAACAAAATTCGGAATGCCACCACTCCGAACCCGCAACAATGATGACCTGATCCCAAACGAACTAGAAAAAGTCTCGCACTCTGGAGCTGATCGAAGAAATCGTCAAAGCGAGGTAACAGATACCTAACCGCACCGTAAGCCGGTTCAATTGACGATCCATCAATCCACAACCGCAAACTGTCGTCTTTCTCCAGAACGAACAGAATTAGGAGCTCCCAAAAGCGAAACACTCGGACACACAAACCTCCCAACAAACAACTCTGCAGCAGATTCTTAAGCTCCCTGAATTTCGCTGGCTTTCCTGGAACATCGTCGAAGAACTCTTGCACGATAACTACCCGGCCCAACAATCCCAATGTGGCTCCGGTATCTCGAATGAACGTCAAGAATCCACGACACCTCCTCCAAAGCTGACTAGCGAAAAAGGCTGAATTCAAGCTGTGATAGGCAGCACAACTATCCACCTGCACAACAAGAACTGACTTGCCGGGAAAACAAATCCTGACTGTTTCCACACGGTAGTCCACAGACGCCTAACACGTAAGTAACCAATCCATGCCCAGGAGAACGTCAAATCCAACATCTCTAGAAGGATCCAATGACGGCAAAATCTCCTCACCAACTGGCATACGACTGAAATACGTGTCGCGCAACAAAAGAATCGCTGACAGAAATTAACACAGCAAAACGGCTGATCTATCTAACACGATCCTCGTCCCAACCACGGCACAAAGTGCGAAAAACCGACAAGTACATCAAAGAACAGGAACAAGGATACCTGACAAATCCGCACTGGACGTCCGTGCGTCCGGTTGAGTAGAAACAAACCCTCGTGTCTGTCTCCTACCCACAACAGGCTGAAATCCTCCACTCTGCGGTATAGCTGTCTCGCGTCTACGTGGCTCAGTACAAACTCTAACCCGATGATCCAAACTCCCGCACCGATAACATCCGGAAGAAAACTGCTGACCATCCTGGGAATAAGAGCTAGACGGCTGTCCTCGTCTCACACCTCTGCTACTCCCATGCCGTGCACGAAACCTGTCACGACGACTGAACCTTTGTCCCTAGACTGGCACACCTGTACGGGTCCTCCACTGTCCTGGAACTCGCAAAGTCTCTGGAACACGTGTCTTGTCGACTGGGGCTACATCCACTGGTGCTACGTAAGTAACAGACTGCTGCATGCTGATCCCAAGGAACAACTGTCCAACTGGGGTGACAACCTCCTGTCGCTGCGCTCGAATGGCATCAACCAATGATCTCATCGTCTGGCGCAAATCCTGCATCTCTGTCACAAGTCTAGCGAGCTGATCAGTCGAAGGCTGATCCGTCTGCACCTGTGCAATACGAGTGCCCTCCTGGTCAGTGCTCGTCTCACCCGAGCTAACCCTGACCTCGGCTCTCGCTGCATCACTCTGAGTCCCCGTAGTCATCAATGGCAAGGCTATAAATAGAGATAGGATTTGATAAGAACAAGGAGATCGAATCACAAGGATATGAATCATCAAGGAAGGAATCTCAAACAATTGTACTTAGGCACTTTAGGCGAAATACTGCATCGTAAGTATGCTGCAGACATACCCACAGTACGTTACTCCGCTTAGGTTACCTACTCCATCATACCAGGTCATCCTACACTCCGAAAGGTAAAACCACGCTCTGATACCAACTTTGTCACAACCCAAAAAGGTACGTGATGGCCCTAATACTACGCAACGCCTCCAGACGTAACGCAGTAAAAGAAAGCCAAAACCCAGAAATCTAAACCATGAAAATACGGAAAAGATAATAAAAAGTTTTGGAAACCTTTGAAATCACAATCCAAATTCTTTAAAATAGTCCACATTTTCTGTAAAATTTTGGCAGCGCCTCCTTTATAAAACAAGCCCCTAAAAAGGGTACAACATAGATATAATGTAAAGCATCCCAAACGGGAGCAAAATCCACGCCCAACGGCGGAAAACAACACCACAACAGATATACGACGCCGTAGCGAAGAAATAAGAGACAACAGAAAGAAACTGTATAAAATCCACAAATCCACAATATATACAAATCGTCCTCACCAAGTCTCTAAGTCACAACAACTGCTAGTAGATGGAGAGTACAAGATACAACGAATATATACAATACAAATCTCAGATACCCACAAAACCCACCTGGGCAAAACTGCACACTAACAGGCGAAGTGGTATCCGCAACCCAAAAGATGATAGATGAGTGTGAAACTGAAAAGCTGAATAGCTTGCCTTGACTACTTTGGGGCAACACCTGCAATACCTGTGGCATAACGGGGGTGAGTTGCCAACTCGTGAATAGTAAATAACATATGCAGGTAATCGCGAGAATGAACGTACAGCATGAATCTAATATATGTCATTTCAAATATAATGGTCATGAGTACGAAATAATGGAAAGTACATTATCAAGTACCACCAATATGTCCTGCAATAATGATATGACAACAGTATGCAATAATCATGCTCTGGGGATATGAGAAAGTAAATGTGCAACACTCATGAAGGTACTCTCACAGGTACTCCTAATATATGGAATAGTGCACAAGTATATAATGATGAGGTATGGAGTGAAATATGTCATTTCCATGGAATCCTGACATCGTGGTAGGATCACAATCCAGTAAGACAAGTCAAATCCCAATGCCTCAATCAGTCACCAAATTAGCTCTCATATCATCTAAGTATCACATCTCCTCAACTACACAATATCAAATGTATCTCACATATGTATCGAATGTACAATATCAAGTGGATCTCACATCTCTAGTATGTACATAAACAGTATATCTCCCATATCAAATGTACAACAGCTAGTGGATCTCACATCTCTCGTATGTACAATATCAGGTATATCTCACCTATATCAAATGTACAACAGCTAGTGGATCTCACATATCTCGTCTGTACAATATCAGGTATATCTCACCTATATCAATGTACAACAGCTAGTGGATCCCACATATCTCGTCTGTACCATATCAGTCTATCTCACATATATCAATGTACAACACTAAGTGGATCTCACATCTCTAGTGGGTACGATATCATCATCCAATCCCAATGAATCTCATGAGTCTCAAGTCAAATCTCCAGCACAGTTCTAACATCCTAAATATAATGACATAAATAAATATGATGAGGGCAATACACATATATTAGCGTCCCATTCCACTAATATTGGTGTAAAGGCATATATAACAGCGGCTAAATCCCCTGTTATATATACAAAGAGTATTTAGAAATATCATAAAACCAATGTGTCAAGCATCGACACAGAAAAACTGATAAGTACGTATCATACGCTATCACGAGAGCTCGAGTGCCTCGCTCTGCCCCTCGCCTCTCGACGTATCGATACGCACATGACTCCCAACGGTATCCCCCTGATATCCGCCGAGTCTCTGGTAATGTCACCGGAAAGTATGGCTCCCCTAGGCCTCATCGCCTCAATGCGACATCGGCTCACTCCGACAACATTCTTGCTTCGGGGTACCTCCGGGCCCCACCATGTATCCTCATGCGGCTCTCGACGCCTCCTCGCATAGGATATATATATCTGCACCGATAAATCTCATGGTGGATGCTATAATATCATCTCAAGGAAACCGGGTGTTTCAATGTATGCATAATTTCATGAACTACCACGGTCCCCAAATCCAGAAAACATCATGAAAAATCCGTATAACAATGCGATAATCCATGAATAATATATACGCAATATGAAACTGTAATGAAAGCGTATAAAAGAACAGCATAGCATTCACCAGATATAAATGAATACATGAACAATATAGCAGAAATATAGGTATCTACCTACATGATGATGTGATATACCTATCAGGTATAAGTATGAAATACAAATACACCTATCTGTATGCTGATGTGATATACCTATCAGGTATAGGTAAAGTATGAAATGCAAGTACACCTGTATCTAAGTGATGAGGTAATATACCTATCAGGTATAGGTGAAGTATGAAAAGCATATACACCTGTATCTATGTCCCTAGGTGTATATGTACCTAGCAATAATGGTACAACATCCTATAGGTAAACAGGAACTAGCATGTCAAAGTCTAAGTATAACAATAAGAAATATGTATCAAAGTCACAATGTCCCTAACCATACAATATCATTTCTAAAATATGGTTGTGTATGACATGGCAATTATTGACGGTGTGTGTGGCATCAAATCAGTGCTCTCGCAATCTGAGCCGTCAATAATAGTGCAGTGTCCTAAGGATACTAGTCCAATCACAACTATCACTAAGCAGTCAGGTATATGCGCAATTCTAAACATGAAATAGAATATGCGACAAAGGTAAAGGTTTCTAGCCCAGACGCATAACGCCATGCGGGCGATTCCCCTGTAGATGTTAAATCTACTCACCCACACTCCAAGCTAGAAGAAATCTACCACCTGAATCCCCCTGTGGCAGTGTCCGTAGTCCTCGTCTGCGAACCTGCAACATATAAACAACAAGCAATATATATATCAATAACCGCTACGAAATACAAACTAGCTATATCTAACCGACACAACAACACACAACCACCTCTTAAGTGTTCGTATCGTGGCTAACGAGAGTAGCAACACGACGAAAACGACTTAAGAGCAAAACTACGAAAACTGCACGACGCGTGTCGTAACACGTATCGCACGAACACGAAACACTAGAAACTGCACAAATGATCCCAGATTTTCCTACTGTGAAAACTAAACAGTTTCAACAAGACCAGAGGAACCCAAACCCTAGCAGACACCAACAGTACAAAACCCAAACCCTAACTCATCTCTTTGGCCGGCGTCGCCGGCCCCTCCTTAAGCCCTCGCCGGCCCTGGCCGGTGGGATGGGGCCCGTCTCTCTGGTGGTGCTCCAGGTTCTCTAGTACAACACACTCACTATGTTGAATTCATCAGTACACTACCCGGGTCAAAGCAGATCCTAGAAACCACAAACCGACACCAAAATACGATATTTCGCATCAAAACCTAATTTATCATTCCAAACTGAAACTAAACAGCTAAACTAAACTAAAAACACTTAAAATAACAGTAAGAGAAATATACCTACACAAAAGATCACCAAGAATCCAAGCTAGCATGCTCCAAGTGAAGAAAATGAGATGAAGTGAAGATTTTGGGATTTTTGTGAAGAGATATGAATTTTGTGATTGTTTTGTGAAAGAATGATAAAGAAATGAGTTGAGGAATTGCACAAGGCAGGAAAGGGGAAGGTGAGCTCGGCCAAGTGTGTGGAGGGAGAGAGAGAGAGGGAATTTCCTTGCACCTTCATGCAATAAATGCAAAGTCAACACACACACACATGCATGCACCTTCTTCTCACTTCTTTTCTTTTCTTATCTTTTCTAATTCCTCCATTAATCCTTGTCCACTCATTTAAAAGTGATGAGGGTTTAGATTTACTTAAGAAGAATTTTTAAGAAAAGTTGAAGAGAGAGATTTTCCAGAAAAGTGCAAACCGGATTAAAATAACATTAAAAATGGGAAAAATTCAAATTGGACCAAAACGTCACATATACTCTCAAAGTGTGCGCACAAGCTTTATTTTATCAAAACTAGGTGCTGGTAAGTCGATATGGCCGTTTGATCACAATCGGTATAAAACTGACAATACCGACGAATTTCACCCAAAAACAGAAACATACACAAAACGATTTCTAGATCGTTACAATCTCCCCCCCTTATAAAAATTCGTCCCCGAATTTAAAATTTCACCAAGCATACCTTCAAAGAGAAGAGTACAAAACTCCCAAATCTCACTCGCAGCTTCCCAAGTGATCCCCTCACTATACAGCTACGTCCAAGAAAACTCTTCACAGATGGCAAGACCCTTGACCGAAGTTTCTTCACCTGCCGAACCATTTACACACATGGTTGTCGGTGAACGAAAAGATCGAGTCCAAACTAATGGTCTGTGCTGAATCATGTGAAAAAGTCATGAAGGTATTTGCCAAAAATCAACACCATGAAAACGGGGTGAATAATCTATAATCTGGGCGGAAGTGCCAAATTAAAGCAACGAAAACTAACTCACATAAAGGATCTCAAAAGACCAACTTGAACATCTCCGAAGTCTCTAGACAAGCTGAGGTCCAAAAATCCTACTAAGCTGAGTCAGAAAAACAGACTGGTGATCGACACTACCTGACTAAACCTAAAGGTTGCCAATTGAAATATCTCCTGATAACTACTATCCAGAAAGTATCCTACAATGGCGAGTGACGATCCCAACTGCCGCAAACAAACAACACAACGCACAACAAGACATCACCTTGAAACGAAACCTAAACTTTCTCTTCACATTCCTGTCCACCCGTAACTATCTCACCAGTCACGTCAATGCTGGTGGAACTTGAATGAACATAGAGAGTTGACTGATATGCTTGCTCTAGGATTTCACGTCTCTACCCGATAACATCAGGTACACAAACGCATCCCTAACTTAGCACAACCTTGTCACAATCGAGGGCTCCGAATCAAAAGCAAGAACTGATGCAGTTGCTAACCAAATCTCCAACTGCCGAAAACTCAGCACACATGCCTCAGTTCAAAAACAAGAACCTCCTTACTGGTCTTTACAGTCAACGGTGCAACAATACTCTAGTAATCCTGCATGAAACGGCGGTAAAAACCTGCTAAACCCAAAATCAAAGGACCTCTGTCCGTACACAAGTCTGGGTCTAAACTGTACGGTCACGATCTCCCTCGGAACCATACGAAACCGTCTCCCGTAACTACAAGACCTAGGACGGGGGAATCTGACGAAGTCTGCTACATCGGACGCATCCGTCTAAACCTCCGATACATGGCGCCATGGATCAACTTGGCATCTTCGGAGAGGTGGACGGATAACACCTATTGGCATCTGCCCCGAACCTCAGGCGAGACGGCCCGACGTCCCGCGTGTCCATTCGGAGGGGAACAAACACATTGAAAACGGCAAGGACTCCCGCTCTGCTTGCTGGGCCATCTTCCTCTTCATTCCCAAAAGCTAAGGCCAAGGGAAAGAAAAAGAAGAAGTCCATCAAATAGAAAGGTGGAGTTAGAAAGGCAAAGGGGAAAGACAAAGCCGGGGCTGTGGGAAGTGGAAAAGGAGAATGTTTTTACTGTAAAAAGTCAGGACACTGGAAACGCAACTGTGCTGAATATCTTGCTGATCTCAAGAAGAAGAAGCATGCTGATGCTTCCACTTCAGGTGTGTTTGTAACTGAAAACTGTTTTTCTTTAAACTCTGCATCCTGGGTATTGGATACCGGTTCTGGTTCTCACATCTGCAATTGTGTGCAGGGATTGAGAAATAGTAGAGTTTTAAAGGTAGGAGATCATACTCTGCGGGTTGGAAATGGTTCCAATATACATGCTGTATCCGTGGGAGAGTATCATCTAGGGTTGCCTTCAGGAAGTATTTTGGTTTTGAACCCGTGTTATTTTGTACCAAGTATGCTGTGTAATATAATATCCGTTTCTTTGTTGGACAATGAAGGATATCATTTTATGTTGCAAAATAATGTTATGAACATTAACCTGAATCAAGAGTTGATTGGGTTTGGTACACTAAATAACGGTATTTACATCCTGAACCAACACACAGTTTTCAATATACAACATACTAGTAAAAGAAAGTTTTCAGATATAAATGAAGCTTTTCTTTGGCATTGTAGACTTGGTCATATTAACGAAACAAGACTAAACAAGCTACATAAAGATGGATATTTAAATCCGTTTGAATATAAATCTTATGCGACTTGCCAGTCTTGTATCAAAGGTAAAATGACCAAAACTCCGTTTAGTGGACACGGAGAGAGAGCTGGTGAACTCTTAAGCCTCATACATAGTGATGTATGCGGACCAATGTCTACACTTGCAAGAGGTGGTTTTTCATACTTCATCACTTTTACTGATGATTCGGACACGTGTTTTTGATAAAGCACAAATCTGAAGCCTTTGAGAAATTCAAGGAGTATAAACTTGAAGTAGAGAAGCAAACAGGCTTGAGCATCAAGAAACTTCGATCGGATCGAGGTGGAGAGTATTTAAGTACAGAGTTTCTAGACTTCTTAAAAGAGAACGGGATTCTCTCTCAGCTCACTCCTCCTTACACACCGCAGCACAATGGTGTGTCAGAACGGAGGAATCGTACCCTATTGGATATGGTACGATCCATGATGTGTGATGCTGAGTTACCGCTTTCCTTTTGGGGACATGCATTGGAGACAACAATGTATCTATTGAACAGGGTGCCAACCAAGACCGTGTCTACCACTCCATATGAGATGTGGAATGGAAAGAGACCATCTCTTAAAAGGTTTAGGATTTGGGGTTGTCCGGCTTTTGTTAAAAAGCAGAATCCAGACAAACTCGAGACACGATCGGTCATGTGTAAATTTGTGGGGTATCCAAAACATTCGTATGGATATCTATTCTACCACAAAGAGGAACAAAAGGTGTTTGTTGCTCAGCATGCCACATTTTTAGAAAATGAGTTCTTTACGGAAAGTACTAATGGCAATGTGGTAGAACTAGAAGAGGTTCTAGAGACACAAATTACTCAGGAGGAATTGGTTGAAACTGATGTTGCAGTAGAACTTCAAGAACCTCAGCCGCTCAGGAGGTCTAGTAGAACTTCTCACCCACCAGAGAGATACTATGGGTTTCTCATAGACGGTGATAGAGAAGATTGCATCATGGATGATGATGACCCTACTAGTTTTCAGCAAGCTATCATGAGTGGTGACTCAGTGAAATGGCTGGAAGCAATGAGATCCGAAATGGAGTCAATGTACACCAACAAAGTATGGACTTTGGACGTTGCGCCTCCTGGGATAAAACCCGTTGGGTGCAAATGGATCTTTAAGAGAAAGATTGGTGTAGATGGACAGGTGGAGACCTATAAAGCAAGGCTTGTAGCGAAAGGTTTTCGTCAAAGACCAGGCTTGGACTATGATGAAACTTTCTCTCCGGTAGCAATGCTTAAATCCATTAGGATCTTACTTGCTATTGCTGCTCACTATGATTATGAAATTTGGCAGATGGACGTGAAAACTGCATTTCTAAATGGTGATTTAGAAGAATGCGTTTTTATGGATCAGCCAGAGGGCTTCATTGATAGTGGGAGCAGCGGGAAAGCATGTAGATTGCTTAAATCCATTTATGGATTAAAGCAGGCCTCAAGGAGCTGGAACATCTGCTTTGATGATACAATCAAAGAGTTTGATTTTGTCAGAAATGAAGATGAACCATGTATTTATAAGAAGATTGTAGGGAGTACTGTCACATTCCTCGTATTGTACGTTGATGACATTCTCCTGATAGGAAATGATGTTCCTATGCTACAATCGGTCAAACTATTCTTATCACAAAGGTTCTCCATGAAGGACCTGGGTGATGCCTCGCGCATTTTAGGCATTAGGATCTATAGAGATAGATCCAAGAGGTTATTGGGACTGTCCCAATCAAAGTACATAGACACCATTCTAAAGAGGTTTAGTATGGAAGATTCCAAGCGTGGTGCCTTGCCTGCTAGTCATGGAATCACTCTCTCTAAGGACTTCTGTCCGAAGACTGATGAAGAGAGAGCTCGCATGAGCGTTATACCCTACGCTTCAGCCGTGGGATCTATAATGTATGCGATGTTGTGTACTCGCCCTGATGTAGCTTATGCACTGGCTGTAGTAAGCAGGTATCAATCCAACCCAGGGGAGAAACATTGGATAGCAGTGAAGAACATTCTTAAGTACTTGCGAAGGACTAAAGAATTGTTCTTGGTGTATGGTAATGGGGATCTACAGATGGAGGCCTTTACCGATTCAAGCTTCCAAAGTGACAAGGATGACAGTAAATCAATCTCAGGGTTTGTATTTACCCTAAATGGAGGAGTGGTTAGTTGGAAAAGTTCCAAACAGGACACCGTTGCAGACTCCACGATGGAAGCTGAGTATATTGCTGCAAGTGATGCTGCTAAGGAAGCCGTCTGGATGAAGAAGTTCATTGCGGAACTAGGAGTAGTTCCAACCATTGTTGATCCAATACCATTGTATTGTGATAATAATGGAGCTATAGCATTAGCTAAAGAACCAAGGTCCCATCAGAAATCTAGACACATCCTAAGGAGATATCATCTGATCCGGGAGATAGTAGATCGCCAGGAGATCGAGATTCGGAGAGTAGATACAAAGGATAACACAGCGGATCCATTCACCAAGGCACTTCCACAGCCTCAGCATGAGCGACTGTTTGAAATGTTGGGTATGAGATACGCCAATAATTGGCCTTAGTGCAAGTGGGAGATTGTTAGTAATATGTATGCCCTAAAGGCCATTATATGGATAGTGGAAACTTGGACATATTATCTATGGAGATAGATGAATTTCTTGCTCAAAATGATAGTACGCTATCTGGTTTACTTTATCTGTACATGTAGATTTAATCATTTACACATGTTGATAAAGCCCAAAGGATATTTGCTTGACTACTGTGATTATGATGCAGATCATACTATTGGGGTACATGTAGTCTATAAGCATATCCTTAAACTGTTCCTAGTCGAGGGTGTATCGAGACAGGGCATCGATATTCCAGAGTAGACTAGCGTATGCTATTCTTGTCCCATATGATGGGCGATGGATGATCCCATATCCATCTGGTGAGGAGACACCAAAGATTGTATGCGGGTGCTCAGTGGAGACTGGGTACACTGAACGGACTCACAGAGAACTCCTATGTGGTATTATATCTATCGTCGGATAGCAGTTCTCAGGAACACTGGTACAGGTTAGTCTGTAGACCCGAGATCGTCATAGAGTCTTGTGTGTCCTCCCACTATACTTTGATCTCCACCCTACCGCGGCTCTACTGAGTCGTGCAAACAGGTGGTCTTTGGGTACATTCCCGAGGCGCATGGAGGCAATGAGCGATAGGAGGGGTTTCGTCTCTCCCGGTATTGGGGGTTGATGTTGTGCTATGCTCGATTGGCTATAACATGAAGTCCCTGGCCAGGGCTGCTGAGATTTACTGATAAGAGTTATCAGTAGTTTCTAAATCTGTTATGAGCCATACACCAGCATGACTTATTGAGTTACTGGGGTCAACGATACCATCCCTAGACTCGATATGCAGCATATCTGACGAAGAGACCGGACTGTACGGTAAGTGTTGCCAGTTGGCTCGACGGGAGTTTTTACAGCTTCGCTGGTTTTCTTCTGATCGTTTCAATACCCGGGTGGCCGTTATGTTTAGCTGACCTCTTGCGGCTTGTAGATGTTTGATATGATCATCATCTACTGCTGGCGTATTGACGAGTCTTAGAGTCCCACAATGAAGTTTCCTGGCTCAGGCAAAACGATGTGGTGTGCATATGAGATATGCGCGGGACCCGATTAAATACGGTTATGTGATAACGTATATTAATCGGGCATTTTTTATTTGTCGGATCGTATGAGATATGACCGGTTTGGTAAATCAAGTGTTGATTTAACTAATTACATTTAGATAAATTCTTTAAGTAAATCCTTTTGTATGCATGCATGTATGCACATGATGATGTGCATGGACACATACATGCATACATAGTATCATGGTTGTTGATACAAGAATGGTGGCAATATAAGACTTATATTGAAGCTTTTAATTTGTATTTATCATTTTAAGTTAATGTAAAGAATATCCACTCATGCTCCTTTATTCCTTAGTGGGTAAGCTTTACTTAACTTAATGAAAAGAAATTCCACCCATGCTTAATTCTTTAGGAAAAGAATTTCCACTCACAATTATGGTGGTAATGGAATAATGGTGATTATTCTCTTCTTATCACTATAAATAGCTTCATATGTGATATGAAACATACAATGAAAAACCAAGAGAAAAATTGTGAACAAGGGTGTGAAAACAAGTTATCATATGTGATATGATAGAAAGCTCAAGCCACCATTATCTTCTTCTTCCTCTCTTGATTTCTCTCTTGAGTGAAGATTGACAAAAGAAAGGATTTCAATTGAAGAACATAAACCACATCATCATACTACACACCTCTAGCCGATTTGTGTAGGGTGTTTACTCTACTTCGTTTGCGAAACAAGTAAGGTAAGGAGCTTTGGGCAAAGGGACTTCGGGTGGATCATCGTGGACAAGGAAGGCTACCATCGATCCGTTCCAAACTCTCATAGTGCCAAGGAGTCACCGAGGGAGATCTACAAAGGTTGTAATCTTTCCTCTTAGTGATAGTTTTACAATTGCATGTGATGCTTATTTATATGAATCCCTAAAACTTCTAGTTTCGATCACTGCCGGGGCTAGCTTAGCACCTCCAAAATTTTGATTATGGCATGTTTGATGCCACCGAACCCTTGACGGGGTGCTAGGCCGGCCCTTCATAGATTACTACCCTACCATGGCTCAAATGAGTCGTGCAAACAGGTAGTAGTTGGGTGCAGTCCTGAAGCACTTGGAGGCAGTGGCGGTTAGACATGATTCGTCTCTCTCGGTATTGGGGGTTGATATCGCGCTGTGTATGGAGAGCCATTACGCAAAGTCCCTGGCCAGGGCAAGCGATATTTACTGGTAGGTGTTCCAGTAGTTTCTCATGTGTAATGGGCTTCACTCCGACACGACTTATACCGCTATTAGGGGTCTGACGTTTACCGCCCCTAGACCCGATATGCGATGGTCCTAGACGAACAGACCAGACTGTACGGAGATTGTCGCATACAGGCCCAGTAGGAGTTCGGATGGGTTTCCTCATCGACCTTCTTATCGACATCTACCTGGGGACCGTTACGTACAGCTAGTACCGCTTGCGGCCTATGGTTAAACCCACTGCCAGCGTAGTGTCGAGTCTTTAGAGTCCCACACAGAGAGTTTCCCTGCACCGGGCAAAATGTGTAGAGGCCGTATGGTTTTACGGTAGGGTCGCGATCACTTACGCACACTTGTGCACGTACTATGATCGGACAGATAATACTAGTGGGCTTTGGTTTAAGCCGGATCCTAGTATTATACAGATGGATTTATTCAGTCTCAGTTTATCCGTGTTTTTCGTAAATACGGATGGGAGGGACAGTCTCGTAATTTGTTGGGAAGCTTCTAGAAGGAGATGACTCATTTGGTTTTATTTCTTTTTGGATTTAAACTAAATGAGGTGGAGGAGATGAGGTGTTGTTTTCATTAATTGATCCATGACTCATGAGATGATTCTGTAAGTCGATGTGCAACACCCCACGAGTTGCGGGGAGGCGGAAATATGAAAAACGATCTTGTTCTTGAAGCATACATCGACTAACCGAAGATCTTTGCTAAACGATAATTAACAACTACCATAGAAGTTCTTAGCTACTATTTAAAGAGATTATACCTAGTGATTCGTGTCCTTCGTCTTTACGATCTCTACGTCCTCCTCGGCCTCCTCCAAGTGATAGATGATCCACCCGAGAACCCTAATCCAAGCTTCACCTCAAAACTTGAGGTAACTAAGTTTCTCTAGTTGCTAATCAAAGGAACTTAGATCATATAGAGTTAGGTTATGTGATGTTTAGTCTTTTCTAATCCTTCTTCTCAACTCATGAGTGGTAGGATTAGAGCTTGAAGAAAGAGTGAGCTTGAGGAGAGAGAAGGTGAACTAGAATAATGAAAATGAAATTGTTTCTCACTTGATATATGAAGCATAATGAATAAATCAATAAATCAATAAATCAATAAAAAGAGATTATTCATCATGCTACATAAATGTATTATGAGTGATTCACTATGTGAGTCATTAAGCATTTAATAATGCATTAATGACATAATGAATCACACATTATGAGTCACAATATCATTAATGACAATGCCACCTAAACCCCTCAAGTCACCATGCTTCTAGAAGCTTCCCGGAAATTATGAGAACGCCCCTCCCATCCGTGAAAACACGGAAAAACTTTAGACTGTATAAATCCAATAACCTGATACTAGAATCTGGCTTAAACCAAAGCCATCCAGTAAAAACTGTCCGAATGTCGTACGTGCGTTTAAATACATATTCTTCTGAACCCTTGTCGTAAAACCGTACGACCTCTATATCGTTTCTCCTGGAGTTGGGAAAACTCTGTGTGGGACTCTAAAGACTCGACTACTACGCTGGCAGTGGGTTTAACCACAGACCGCAAGCGGCACTAGCTGTACGTAACGGTCCCCAGGTAGATTTCGATAAGAAGGCCGATGAGGAAACCCATCCGAACTCCTACTGAGCCTGTCCATGACAATATCCGTGCAGTCCGGTCTGTTCGTCTAAGAGTATCGCATGTATGGTCTAGGGGGTGGTGAACGTCAGACCCCTAATAACCGTACAAGTCGTGCCGGCATGGCTCAAAACCATCTGAGAATCTACTGATCTGTCCATCAGTAATTCTCAATCAGCCATAGCCAGGGACTTATGGTAATGACCAACCGATCACCGTGCGATATCAACTCCCTATACCGGGAGAGAAGAATCCCTAACAGTCGCTCACTGCCTCCACGTGGCTCGGGACTGTGCCCAACTAAAACCTGTTTGCACGACTCCTTTGAACCGTGGCAGGGTAGTAATCAAAGCACAGTGGGAACTCACACGAGACAAATGATGACCTTAAGTCAACGGACTATCTGCACACATGTCACCTGAGAACTGCTATCTGATGTTAGATATAAATACTATCCAGTCAGTTCTCGGCGAGTCCTGTCCGGTGTACTCACACCCAGTGAGCATCTGTATACAATCTTAGGTGCACCCCACCAATGGCTGCGGGACCAATCCATCGCCCCTCCTCATGGTCTAGATATGTATACACTATTCTACTTCGGAGTATCGATGCCCAGTCTCGATACTCCTGCGACCAGGGATATCTAAGGATGTGCTTATTGACTATCCAGCTCCCACAAGTATGACTGCCATCACAACGCCGGTAGTCAGGCAAACACCCTATGGGCTTTATCAACATGTTTATAAATACAAAGTAAAATATATCACACGTTAAGATAAAGTCAAACCAAATAGCGTACTATCATATTAAGCAAGATTATCATGTACATACATATCCCTAGCATCCTATACAATGAAGGCCTCTAGGGCATATATATCCAACAGATTCATCTTGTGAATTAAATGAAGCATGATGAATATTTTCTAGATATTATTTGGTGAGATATTATCATGCTTCATAATATTCACAAATGAGTAATGCTTCATATCATTATCACAAACACTTTCTCTCTCCTCAAGTCTTCATCTTCTTCCTCAAACCCTAAAAGCTATAATGAGTTAAGAATCCTAGGGTTTAAAGAGACTAAGTACTCCATCTAAATACTCTACACACTCTAGGACTTCTAGATTAGCAAACTAGAAGCCGTAGTTATCTCAGATTCGAGATAGGAGCTCGGACTATAGACTCTCGGGTGGATCGTCTTTGACTCGAGGAGGCCGTTGAGGTACCCACGATCCATAGAGCCGACGACAGGTGGAGGACAGCCATGAAGACCCGAAGGACATGTAACGTGAGGTATAACTTCGAATCCGAGTAGTTAAACCTCTCGTAGTTTGCTAGTAATGGTTTAGACATGATCCGTGTGCTCAAGTCCGTGTTACGAAGCTTTGATAATTGTTTTTCATATATTCCGTGTAGGGTTACTAGGCACTCTCAAAAGGGTCTACAAGGCATCAACCATGCCCGATTTAAATTTTAGACGTGTTGAACAACCCTAACCAAGATCTTAGACTAGAGATTAGGCGAAACAAAGCAAGTAAACAACTTTACTTCAAAGAGTTTGGGATTACAACCTTTGTAGTCCAGTCCTTCACTTCAGTGTTGTGGTCCCTTCGCTGCGATCATCGAGTATCCGGACTCTAGAGAGGCTCCACGAAGAGAAAGATGCAAGCTTGCTTCCGATCTTCGATAACTAAGATGATCTACCTTGAAGAAACTCAAGCCCAAGCTTTTGCTTCACTAATCAAGTATTAGTAAAGCAAACACCCTAATCTAAGTGGCTAGAATAGATGAGGATGATGAAGTAGGAATTTAGCTCTCATTTGTTTTCTTTAACTCACTCATTTTCATCACTTCATAAAAAGCTAGAAAGCTTTTTCATGCAAAGAAGAAGAAGGAAGAAGATGATCCAATCCTTTTGTGATGAATAATGAAATCATGTCTAAGGTTAGAAATACAACCATGGGTTAAGAATAATCACTTAACCCTTGTAGAGATTTTACCATGGTAAAGGGTTTGGCTTGAGTTAAAGAAATATCAACAAAATATCATAACAAATATCTTTGCTTAAAACAAAAGCAAAGCTTCTAGAAGCTACTAGAAAGTTTAACCCTAATCCAAACCCTAACCATGTTTAATCTCCACAAAACATGTCGCATTTGTAACCTTAACTTGTTACAATATTATATATCACATATATAATATATTTTGTAACAAAATAAAATAATACAATTAACATATATCGTATATATATGAATGTATTTCCCGAGTGAGAAAAAGAATCTTTTAGTGAGCTTATATTAGTTAATGTAATTTAATATATCAAATATATAATTATACATTAAATTATCGAATCAACACTTGATCCGATAATCCGGCTATTTCATAAATAACCGACTAATATAATCTGTATCAGTTCATCGAATCAACACTTGATCCGATAACCCAGCTATATCACATATACCCGGCCGATATCTCATATCGCGAGAATCTAATACGGTATCACATACACGTATTGTTCTCAGTCCCGCATATATCATATATGTGCTCCTACTCCGTTTTGCCTGAGCCAGGAAACCTCTATATAGGACTCTAAAGAATCGTCAATACGCCGGCAGTAGGTGATGATCATATCAAACACCCACAAGCTGCAAGCGGTGAGCTAAACGTAACAGCCACCCAGGTATTGAGCGATCAGAAGATCAACAAGAAAGCCTGTACATTCTCCTGCGAATCCAATCAGTAACACTCCCGTACAGTCCGGTCTCTTCGTCTGATATGTCGCATATCTCGCCTAAGGATGGTAAACGTCAGACCCCAGTAGCTTGATAAGTCGTGTCGATATGAGGTCTATAACAGTTCGAGAAACTACTGATAACACTTACCAGTAAATCTCAACAACCCTGCCCAACCCTGCCCAGGGATTTCCAGTTATAGCCAATCGAACACAGCGCAACATCAACTCCCTATACCGAGAGAGACGAAACCCCTCCTATCGCTCATTGCCTCCATATGATTCGGGACTGTACCCAAAAGCCACCTTTTTGCACGCCCTCTTGGATGTGGTATGATGGAAATCAAAGCACAGTGGGAATCACACAAGACTCTATGACGATCTCGGGTCTACAGACTAACCTGTACCAGTGTCACCAGAGAACTGCCATCTGACGTGAGTTATAATATCATCTGGGAGTTCTCGGCTAGTCCGTCCAGTATACCCAGTCTCCACTGAGCACCTGTATACCTTCTTTGATATCAAACACCAATGGATATGGGATCATCCATCGCCCATCATACGGGTCAAGAAGCGCATACACTAGTCTTCTCTGGAGTATCGATGCCCTGTCTCGATACTCCCACGACTAGGAACATTTGAAGGATATACTTACCGACTACCTCTGCCCCACTAGTATGATATGCATCATAGTCTTGGTAGTCAAGTACTCATCCTAAGGGATTCATCAACATGTAATAGAGAGATAATAAGTGTACATGTTAAGATAAAGAGCAACCAGATAGCATACTATCATGTCGAGCAAGAAAGTCCTCCATATATATGTCTAAGCATCCACTACAATATACATCGTATATACAGTAATGGCCTCTAGTGCATACATATAACTAACAATCTCCCACTTGCACTAGAGCCATCTGTTGTGGTATCGCATACCCAACAATCTACTGTGGTTGAAATATCTCATACTCAACCATCCCATTAAAAGTCTCTACTGGGAAATAGGCCTTTGTGAGTGGATCCGCGCTGTTGTCCTCTGTGTCTACTCTCCTAACCTCGATCTTCCTGGAGATCAACCATCTCCATGATCAGGTGATACTGCCTAAGAATTATATCTGGATTTCTGATGGGACGGGGGTTTCTTGGCATAAGCCACAACTCTATTGTCACACAATGGTAGGAACGAAGTTCATCTAATGAACTTATATATACCCAGACTGCCTCTTTGGTAGCATCCTTGGTAACGATGTATCTTGCCTTTAATCGTCTAGTATGTCACGGTATCTAGCTTGGAACTCTTCCAACATACCGTCCCTCCACTGAGGGTAAAGACAATGCCTGCGACTGACATTCAGTCGACCTTACCACCCTGGAACCATTCCAGTGATTCTCCCCAGGATCGATTGATACCATCTCACTACAACTAGTGAGAATCCTAACATCCAATTATATCTATTTTATAGATCAAAACCCAGGATTCAGGAGGTATCACTTTTATCCTTATATGGAGAATCCTTGTGATAAGAGGAGATTGACCGAGCGTAGCATAGGAAACTCCTTCCCTATCAAGAGTATGTCATCCACGTACAATATGAGGATCACCACCATACTCCCTACTACCTTTTGTATATACAAGGTTCATCTACCATTTTGATGAAGTCAAACTCTTTGACTACCACATCAAAACAGACGTTCCAACTCCGCGATGCCTGCTTTATCACATAAAACATCTTGCACACGTTTCCGCTGCTCCCACTATCTACGAAGCCCTCTGGCTGTGTACTTATAGACGCTCTTTTCTAAAACATCATTTAGAAAAGCAGTCATGACACCCAACCGCCAGATATCGTAGTCATGGTATGTAGCAGTGGCAAGTAGGATTTGGATGGACTTAAGCATAGCTTTGAAAGTCTCAACTTTTCTATGTACACCTAGTAATCTTCTCAAGATATACTTGCTCATGATGGGAATTTAACCCTTCAGATAAAGCAACCAAAAGTCCATACTTTGTTGGTGTATAAGGATTCCATCTCAGATTGCTAAGCATCCAGCCATTCTTACAGAGTCCCACTCCTGATGGCCTGCTCGAAACTAGTTGGGTCATCATCTCATGATGCAATCCTCGCTCCCACTGTCATAGAGAAACCGAAGTATCTCTCAGGTGGGTGAGGAACCCTACTAGATCGGCGGAGAGGGTGAGGTTCGTTGGTAACTATTGAATCCTTTGGTTCTACCAAATCATCAGCTGCAGTTTGTATAGCTGGAACTCTTTCCAGTTCTACCTCATAACCATTAATTTCTTCACAAGAAATTCCCTTTCACAAAGGTGGCATGCTGAGAAAACAAAAACACCTTTTGTTCTCCAGTTTGGTAGAAGATATTCCCTTGCTAATGCTTGGGATATCCAACAAACTTCCACAGATCTGACCTTGCCTCGAGCTTATCTGGATTTTGCTTTTAGGCATAGGCCGGACAACCCTAAATCTTAACTTATGTAAGAGATGGGCTCTTCCAATTCCATATCACATATGAAGTGGTAGGCAACTGATTTGATTTGAACCCTATTCAATAGGTATGCAGCTTCTCAAGAGCATAACTCCCAAAATAAAATAGGAAACTCAGTAGTACTCATCATAGAGCGCACCATATCAAATAGGGTGTGATTGCTCCGCCCCGATACACCGACGTGTTGTGGTGTATACGGAGGAGTAATGCTGAGAGAGAATCTCATTCTCCTTTAGAATAGTCCAGGAATCCCGTGCTCAAATATTCTCCTCCCTAATCACATCAAAGGACATAATACTTATACCCGTTTTGGTTCTCTACTTCTTGTAAGTGCACGGCGGCGCCCCGGCCGTCAATCCGACGGCCAAATGCGGAAGCGGTGATAAACTTTAATTTTTCTTGAACTGGAAAACCGCCGCGCACTAATACCCGGATCGAACCATTAACTAGTCCTAGCTAACTACAAGATGCGAAGAGAGATATACCGACTGATCCGAGCCCTACGGTCTTCTCGTCGTCGTCCCGATGTCCAACGGAAGCTCCGGTCTCCTCCTCGTCGTCGGAAGTGCACCACATCGCCTACTTCTTTTACGGGCTCCCACCTCAATGCCGAGGCAACTCGGGCACGAAGCTGGCTAGTCGACGTGCCCAAGATTTGCTGTAGAATGTTGTGTGGAACTTGTGTCTCATTTTGGGGTAGTGGAGGTTGCCATTGGTGGAGGGATTGAACTTGGAGCTTTGGAGATTGATCTTGTGGGATTTTTGCAACATGAAATGAGCCCAAAAACCCCACCAAAAATTTGGGACAGCCCCCACTAGGGAAGTGGCTGGCCATGACTTCAAGAATGGGAGGAATGAGAGAGGAGGTGAATGTATCAAAAGATAACCAATCACAAAATGCAAGAGAGAGAGGGAAAAAAGACTATCATGCATAAGCATGATGACAAGCAAAAACCAACACTCCACCTCAACCATCATGATATCCAAAGTCAAGCATCATCAACACAAAGTCAAGGTATGGTCCACCCATCATGAACCATCATGAAGTCAAGAAGTCAAAGAAGAGTTGTCATGAGAAAACAATATGCAAAGACCCCCTCCATAAATGCTTATTTGCAACAATGCAAATAAGCCCTCCTCCACCAAACTTCGGCCAATGAACGATACGAAGGAAATCGGCCGAAACGAAAAGCAAACTGGCAACTCCAGAAAACTGGTCCCGTAATAAATTACAGGAAAACCCCGATACTATGCATACACACCCGCATTTGTATTCTGACCGAAATACAAAATGCAATAAGACAAAATCTACACTGTACTATACTAGGATCCGGCTTAGACTAAAGCCGGCTAGTAATATCCGTTCGATCCTGATCCGTGCAATACCGCACGTATCTGATCGAACCCTGCCATATACCCATACGGCCTATAGTACAAACTGTCTGATCCTGATCCGTGCAATACCGCACGTATCTGATCGGACCTTGCCATATCTCCATACGGCCTCTACAACTTTTCGCCCGAAAGCTGAGTAACTTAATGTGGGGGACTCTAAAGACTCGTCAACACCTTGGTTGTGGATTTAACCACTAGCACGTCAGAGGTATAAGCCAATACGTAACGGGCTACCAGGTATTGACTAAAAGGGACGTCTGTGAGCGAACTCAGCCCGACAACCCTACTGAGCCTGTCAGTGACAATATCCGTACAGTGCGGTCCGTTCGTCTATGAGTATCGCATGGCGGGCCTAGGGGGTTGGTAAAAGTCAGACCCCCAAAAGCGGTACAAGTCGTGTCGGAGTGTAGCCCAGAACACCCTGAGATACTACTGGAATACCTACCAGTAAATCTCCTTGCCTCGGCCGAGGGCTTCGTGTAATGGCTCTCCTAGACACAGCACGACCTCACCCCCAATACCGGGAGAGACGAACCCCTGAAGATACGCTCACTGCCTCCATGTGGTTCGGGACTGTACCCAACTAAAACCTGTTTGCACGACTCCTTTGAGCCGTGGTAGGGTAGTAATCAAAGTACAGTGGAAACTCACACAAGACAAATGACGATCCCCAGGTCGATGAACTAACCTGCACACATGTCACCAGGGAACTGCCATCTGACGTCTGGTATATGACCAACTAGCATGTTCCCGGCGAGTCCTGTCCGGTGTACTCATAACCCAATGAGCACCTGTATACATCTTAGGTGAACGAACTAACACCAGTGGCTTGTGAGACCGGCCACCGCCCCTCGTCGGGGTCTCGAATGTACACACTAGTCTACTCTGGAGTATCGATGCCCTATCTCGAAACTCACACGACTAGGGACCATTTAAGGATGTGCTTATAGACTACCAGCTCCCACGTATATGATCGCCCTCATACTGCTGGTGGTCAAGCAAGAATCCTAGGGGCTCTATCAACGTGTAATAGCGACTTGTCAGGTCACCTAAAGCAGTACACGATGATAAAGGTAAACCAGATAGCATACTATCATCTCGAGTAAGACTGTCCTATCGGGATAGGTCCTCCATCAATCATTGCAATCACGTACCTGTGACCTAATAATTGACTCTGAGGGCACTATCTCCAACAATTCCCACTTGCACTCATGGCTAATTATTGCGATGTCGCATACTCACAGCCCGTGTGATACCGAACACCCAACTCCTCTACTAGTCAATCTCACAAAGCTCGTTTGCGAAACTATTGCGTTCGAGGAATAGCCTCAGTGAGTGGATCCGCTTTGTTGTCTCTTTCTATGTCTCTCTATATCTCAAGTTCGCGGAGAAACCCATCTCCCGAAATGAGCAATACCTGTCTTAGAATGTGTCTGGATGTCTGATGGGACACAGCTCATAAATGAACTCCAAATCCAAACTTCTTAGACTGTATCGTCAACTGAACTTAATCAGTATCCTGCGCCATGCCACCCTCAGTATTGCCTTGGACCACCTGTCCAAAATACTGCCCCTCATCAGAAGGAAAAACTATAACTCTGACAACCTCCTTGTCGTCCATGTCACCTTGGAAGCCTGGAATGATAACTGTCTCCCGAATGAGGCTGTCGTTATCATATCCCTAGAACATCCACTTATGTTCTAAAACTGCTTCCGACTGTTTCTCCAGGGTTGGATTAAATGTCAACTTATTGCATCTAGTGCAAGAACAACATCTGGTGTGGTACTTGACATCTCATGATTGACTCAATTGCCTAAGCAAGTGATCTGCCAATCATGCACATCTCTCTCCCCTTTAGTCTGTAAGACACCTTTGGAGAGGGTGACTCCATCACCTGCAGGTACACTACCGTGCCAGGAGTCGTCCATTCTAAATACTCTTAGAATGCTGTCTAAGTACCCTTAATTGGGAAACTACCCAAATCTAGATCTAAAACCATAGATCTAGTAACCAGTATGTCTGATGTAATATCCAAGTCCTGTGTGGAGAAAACACTGTGTGACGACCAAAGCATAACCGATTGTAGTATAGGAGTTTCCTTTCCTACTTTGTGTATGTCATCCAAATACCATGACATCACACCCTACTACCTTCTCAACAGATCCATCCCCTATTCTGATGAAGTCAAACCTATGACTGTCACATCAGAAATTGATGATCTATCTCCGCCATATCTGCTTTAGTCTATAAATAGACATAAGCTACCTGTCCACCAATGCTTCCGCTGCTCCCACTGACTACGACAACCTTCTGCCAGAGTCATATACACGTACACTTCTAAAACTAGTTTAGAACGACGCTATAATCATCCTCCCGCCGGGTCTCACAGTCTGGAACAACAGCAATGGCAAGTGTGGGTAAACAAGAACCTCCCTGCCACCTTCCTTGAGGCTACCGGAGTACCTCTCGGGTGCCTGAGGTTACCCACCTTATCTGCGGAGTGGCCAATGAAATGTCAAACCAGATTGAATCTTTAGGTTCCTTATCAAATCTTCAGTAATCGTTTGTGGTTCTGGAATCACTTCCAGTTCTACCATACTCCCACTACTGTTTTCTGAAAAAATCCATTTTTAATAAAACTGTGGCGAGTCAAGAACAATATCGCTATTGATCTTCCAGATGGTAGAAAGTCAACCCGCGTCATAGCCTGGGTCAACCCACAAACAGCCATTACAGAAACGTGCCTTGAGTTATCCAGAATCTGGTTTTAAGCATAAGCCAGACAACTCCCCGTACCTTAACACCGTTAAGATACGAACTGTTCTATATCCAATATAGAACCAGAGGCACTGATTTAATTGAACCAGATTCAAATCATGCAGCTGTCTCCAGTGCATGTCAACTAAATGGAAAGAGGCCGATCATCGTTACTCAACTTAGGAATGCTTCCAATTATGAATAACCTGAAAGAGAAGCAAGATCTCTTAATCATTACTATCATCTGAATACCATACTCAAGTATCTACATCTTCGATCACTTTGAAGAATCCCGATACTTGCGATACCTGGTTCTCTACTTTATTCAAATACCTATAACTTCTCAAAATTCGGACCCTGTGTTTCCACGAAACACTTGTCTAAAAACTAGAGAAGTCATAAGTAAACCGAATATAGTACGAGGACCAACCCCTCTGTCCTGATGGACCCTGGACAACATACAATACTCTGTATAAGTCCTTTGAGTCTGATAACTCATTCACTGTGTGTCGTAGGTTGAAAACTGTACTTATGGTTAAGAAGAATTACATCGCTGTTTAATGCTCCTTACCTAACCATCCACTGATATAGGTAAATGTCACAGACATAATTTTAAAAAGGTATATCTCACTCTATGAAAATAGACGTACAGATATATCGATTTGAAATTGGTGCATAACAGCGGATATTCAAAACCAAATATTTGCCGACCGGCAAACAACCCAGGTGACTTCCTCAAATATCACCGATTACAACGAATCCCGATATAATGAGGATGATCACCCAATTCTCAATAACTTACTCCCACCCATCATCTGTAAAACCATACAGATGTGAGAATCATACCTGGTAAATACATACCCTGGAGCAAGTGTCTAACTGGGAAATCAGTTTTCCTTTAACAGTACACAGTGAGACTGAAACATTGAAATGTCTCGATGGGGTATCCTGGTATTCCTAGTAATGCCTCTTCCAGTATCCAGATTCACAACTGTAACCGTGTAATTCCTTGCCACCTCTCCAAATCCCTTCATATGTCTTTAGTCATTACCTTCTGCACACCCCTTTAGGCCAAATGGTTTTCTTCCTTCCCTACCGTTCGGCACCAGCCTATGGTTTGGAAGAAGACTATCCAATAAGCATAATGGGTGTACTGTCCTAATCCTAGGAACACTCGCAATGCGAGAGAAGGTGAAGATAAAAGACACCTGAATAAATCTTATTCCTATTTCTCCTGAACCAGAATCCATCCCCGAACTGGAACAAGTTCCTTTCGAGTTCGTATATAACCATACGATGGAGTATCCAATAAACTATGGATCTTCGTAGTGATACGGAGTGTTCTGGAGAAATACAAAGGTGATTCAGGATTGGCGAAGAAATACTTGGTTTGGTCGTGAATATCAGTCGCAATTTACGTTGCCCTCTTACTAATCCCTTGCTTTGTCTTAACTTAATACCTTCTGTACACCGTTTAGGCTAATTGGCTTTCTTCATTCCCTACCGGTCGGCACCAGCCTAAGGTCTGAAAGAAGACTATCCAATTTGCGTAATAGGTGTACTATCTCCTAAACCAAGGAGTACTCGTAATCTGAGAGAAGGTAAAATGAAAAGACAACTGAATAGTCCTATCCGTTTTCTCCAGAACCGGAAACCATCCTCGAATAAATTCCTTCGAGTTCGTATCTAACTATACGATGGTTTTGTCCAATGGAAGTGGACGTTCGTAGTAATACGGGGTGTCCTGGAGAAAATGGTAAAAGTAGGAGTGGCAATGAGGTTTGCAACTCTGACAATCCATAAGCCAGTGTTAAAGAAGGTTCGGTGAACTTGGTCACTGAGTCATAGTCTTAGGGTCGGGTCAATGGTCGCTGCCAAAGAGAGAGAGAAAAGAAACACTCAGTGTGCACTCTAACCTAGATCAGAATGGTTACCAATTTATCTAATATGGAAACCTCCCACTGTACCGTCAAATTCTCCTCCAAACCTGAAAGAAGAATTAGTCGGGATCACCCGAGGAGTAAACCAACTCATCAGTGGGAATCGGGATCTAACTATCATCGCATGATAACGTGACGGAATCCTTTCACGTCATCACACTCCAGAAGGTATGCGCATATCTGACAAGTTTCAGTTCTTTTGAAACTCCCGATGAGGATTTTTACCCCATGCTCTTATGACCTTGACTAAGGCCAACAAATCATAAGTCACATGTCAAGTTCTACCCGTCATTATCCAGGTTGATTTGAACCCACCCGTACAAGCCCTTGACTAGGGCCAACAAGGCTATACGACTGTCCCAAACCAACGCATCTATCTATGCAGCATATGAACACCCAATAGCTACCAAACACTGTGCCTTGACTATGGCCAACAAACACAGCTTGAATACTATTGACCACCCATATGAAACGACGGAGGGCTACGAATGGTTTCTGGCGAAAACCTTTAACGTAAAGAACTTGATATCGTTGAAGGAACAGATAGCTTTTTAAAATATAGTGACGAAAACCTTTACTAAAGAGGTCACTCCCGGTGAAGGGATCTCGGCTCTTTCCCCGTAGAATGAGGTGCAGGATATTCCAACTGAATACCACGGTGCAAAGCAAAAGTAATCGGCTATAGTGAAGTCATTGCCCCGACGCAAACTTTTTGTCCAAGGGGTCACTCCCGGTGAAGGGATCTCGGCCCTTGCCTCGTCGAGTGAGGAGCAAGATATTCCAACTGAATACCACAATGCAAAACAAAAGAGAACGTCCTTGCAATAACAGCTTTTTGAAAAGTGTTCCAACAACATCAGATTAGGTTTGTTTTTAACTTGCATTGATCCGAATCAACGCAGTCCCATCAATTGATCACACCACAAAGAACGAAAATAATATGACGTACGTATATGCCATCCGCATTCGCCACTGGGTCCCGTCATTACCCGTTAGGTTAGCTAACTAACGACAGAGCGGGGACTGGACTAGCGCGGATGCAAAACATATACAACATCTACTAATATATATACCAATATATTATATTCGTTCAAGGCGTGATAAAATGCAACATCACAGAGAATGAACAGCATCACAGAACAATACAGATATTTGGGATCCCCGGGTTTCACAGAGCCACTACTGAAACCCGACGTTCCCCTGGTCGTGTGGATAGCCTGTGCAATGAAATCCTAGACCCCTACGGGCACGGCAAGTCACCCGCCAAAACCTGAAGCGAGGCAACCCCCTTCAGTACCGTGAATGGACCACCCAGCACTTCAGGGAATCCGGTAACTTGGGCACCCCTCCTGGGTCAACCTGTACCCCCTACGAGTGCGGCGAATAGCCCGCCAATCCTAGAGTGAAGCCCCCTCCGTCTCAATGCCATGAGATGCGGGCCCATTGCCCTCTAGAACCCGGCTATCCGTGCACCCCACCGCGGGGTAATCCTAGTACAGAAAGTAAAATATACATACAACGGGTGCATCGACCGCAACCTGGCCGTGCCCCAAAATAATAATACAATCAGGCAGTGACGGCAGTCCACATGTCGGACGCTCGTCCCGTAATAACAAATGTACATAATACAACCACAACTGTACTAGCATTGCATCCAGGCTATCCCCCACGACCGATCCGCAACATCACAGCAATACATAGAACATCAACGTGAAAGTCACGTTCGCAAATCCGTCTAACCGGGCTATAGCAGTTAGACCGGATTTACCGATCAAGTGACATTCACGGTCGCAGATATAATGTAAATACTGTGAAATAATGTGTTTAAAATATCCGATCGATCAAATTTTAACAAGTGGGCCCCCAAGCATTACTGTAGCAGATCAGGAAAATCTGGGCCCAATATTAATATTCCAAAACCCCAGTTTTAACCCCAGAAAGATACTGTAGAAATTTGGTGCAGGGAACCCAACAGTGTGCGGCGGAACCGCGGCCCAAAGGGGTGTTTGGCCGCGGTTCCGCGCTCCTACTGTGGAGTTGTTGCATCGAATTTTTTTACAGAACTCTTATATTTTCTAGTAGATTACTTTTCTGTAACTTGAAAAATTTTTCGACACCAAAAAATTTCAACAGAAAACTGATGCAAGCAAAAATGCGAATTTTGGAGTTTTGGTCGATCGGAAATGTAAAACACATTAAACCAAGCTAGACTAAGTTAATGGAGAGTCTCTAATACCACCGTAAGTGCATGGCGGCGCCCCGGCCGTCAATCCGACGGCCAAATGCGGAAGCGGTGATAAACTTTAATTTTTCTTGAACTGGCAAACCGCCGCGCACTAATACCCGGATCGAACCATTAACTAGTCCTAGCTAACTACAAGATGGGAAGAGAGATATACCGACTGATCCGAGCCCTCCGGTCTTCTCGTCGTCGTCCCGATGTCCAGCGGAAGCTCCGGTCTCCACCTCGTCGCCGGAAGTGCACCACATCGCCTACTTCTTTTACGGGCTCCCACCTCAATGCCGAGGCAACTCGGGCACGAAGCTGGCTAGTCGACGTGCCCAAGATTTGCTGTAGAATGTTGTGTGGAACTTGTGTCTCATTTTGGGGTAGTGGAGGTTGCCATTGGTGGAGGGATTGAACTTGGAGCTTTGGAGATTGATCTTGTGGGATTTTTGCAACATGAAATGAGCCCAAAAACCCCACCAAAAATTTGGGACAGCCCCCACTAGGGAAGTGGCCGGCCATGACTTCAAGAATGGGAGGAATGAGAGAGGAGGTGAATGTATCAAAAGATAACCAATCACAAAATGCAAGAGAGAGAGGGAAAAAAGACTATCATGCATAAGCATGATGACAAGCAAAAACCAACACTCCACCTCAACCATCATGATATCCAAAGTTAAGCATCATCAACACAAAGTCAAGGTATGGTCCACCCATCATGAACCATCATGAAGTCAAGAAGTCAAAGAAGAGTTGTCATGATAAAACAATATGCAAACACCCCCTCCACAAATGCTTATTTGCAACAATGCAAATAAGCCCTCCTCCACCAAACTTCGGCCAATGAACGATACAAAGGAAATCGGCCGAAACGAAAAGCAAACTGGCAACTCCAGAAAACTGGTCCCGTAACAAATTACAGGAAAACCCCGATACTATGCATACACACCCGCATTTGTATTCCGACCGAAATACAAAATGCAATGAGACAAAATCTACACTGTACTATACTAGGATCCGGCTTAGACCAAAGCCGGCTAGTAATATCCGTTCGATCCTGATCCGTGCAATACCGCACGTATCTGATCGAACCCTGCCATATACCCATACGGCCTATAGTACAAACTGTCTGATCCTGATCCGTGCAATACCGCACGTATCTGATCGGACCTTGCCATATCTCCATACGACCTCTACAACTTTTCGCCCGAAAGCTGAGTAACTTAATGTGGGGGACTCTAAAGACTCGTCAACACCTTGGTTGTGGATTTAACCACTAGCACGTCAGAGGTATAAGCCAATACGTAACGGGCTACCAGGTATTGACTAAAAGGGACGTCTGTGAGCGAACTCAGCCCGACAACCCTACTGAGCCTGTCAGTGACAATATCCGTACAGTCCGGTCCGTTCGTCTATGAGTATCGTATGGCGGGCCTAGGGGGTTGGTAAAAGTCAGACCCCCAAAAGCGGTACAAGTCATGTCGGAGTGTAGCCCAGAACACCCTGAGATACTACTGGAATACCTACCAGTAAATCTCCTTGCCTCGGCCGAGGGCTTTGTGTAATGGCTCTCCTGGACACAGCACGACCTCACCCCCAATACCGGGAGAGACGAACCCCTGAAGATACACTCACTGCCTCCATGTGGTTCGGGACTGTACCCAACTAAAACCTGTTTGCACGACTCTTTTGAGCCGTGGTAGGGTAGTAATCAAAGTACAGTGGGAACTCACACAAGACAAATGACGATCCCCAGGTCGATGAACTAACCTGCACACATGTCACCAGGGAACTGCTATCTGACGTCTGGTATATGACCAACTAGCATGTTCCCGGCGAGTCCTGTCCGGTGTACTCATAACCCAATGAGCACCTGTATACATCTTAGGTGAACGAACTAACACCAGTGGCTTGTGAGACCGGCCACCGCCCCTCGTCGGGGTCTCGAATGTACACACTAGTCTACTCTGGAGTATCGATGCCCTATCTCGAAACTCACACGACTAGGGACCATTTAAGGATGTGCTTATAGACTACCAGCTCCCACGTATATGATCGCCCTCATACTGCTGGTGGTCAAGCAAGAATCCTAGAGGCTCTATCAACGTGTAATAGCGACTTGTCAGGTCACCTAAAGCAGTACACGATGATAAAGGTAAACCAGATAGCATACTATCATCTCGAGTAAGACTGTCCTATCGGGATAGGTCCTCCATCAATCATTGCAATCACGTACCTGTGACCTAATAATTGACTCTGAGGGCACTATCTCCAACACTTCTAACTCATATTCATTGAATTTCTCAAAAGGTTCAGACTTTGTTTCAACAGGAACATATGTCCGAATCTTGAGAGATGAACAGTGAATGTAATGAAGTAAAAAGAACCTGTCTTGGCATGTGTAGACAGGGGACCTTACATACATCATCATGTATCAATCCCAAGAGTTCACTAACTCTTTCTCTGTTTCCAATAAACAGAGCTGTGGTCATCTTATCTTTGTGACATGACCGGCAAGTTTCACAAGATGTAAATTCAAACTAATTTAAATATGCATCTAAATGTAACTTTAGATAGTCGGGTCACATTGATATGCAATGCCTCAAGAAGGATTTGTTCATTTCTTAACTCTTCCTCTTGTGTGTGTTCTGTATACTAAGAACTGTGGTTTGATTTAGAACGTCTATGCTTTTAGATAACGTGCCTGAACCGATCAACTCTTGATATAGGAAATGTTCAAAACATTATCCAACAATACAAAATTATATCCTTCTTTACTAATAAAGAGACTGATATGATGTTGTATATCAGGTTCGGTATCTACTAACATTCGTTCAGAATCAATGTATTTGCTAATACAGAGTGATAACTACTAACAGACTTGGCTGCAACACTTGCACCGTTTCTATCTCATGAAATTTATCACCCGTTCTCAGTCCTCTACCTTTCTGTAGCCCATATAATAGATTACTTTTGCGGGATCCTGATCTGGTATCACTTACCCAGGACGTAAAGGATATTGAGAAACAGTTCTCGGTAATGAACACACCCGAAGAAGATGCATCAGCATGCACTTTCTTCGTTTGGGCGGCACGGTAATTCTGGTAATCCCCTATTTCCTGCTCTGTCTTATAACTATTATAAGTTGGAGCGGGACCAACGTTCCCCAGCTCAGTATAACAAGCGGGTTCGGTCAATACATCCGTATTATTATCTTGAATAAGGCGTGACATGGTCGCTACCTGGAGAGAGAGAGAAGAAAACACTCAGCGTATGCTCTTGCAAGATTAGATTGGTTATTTAATATACCTAAGCAGGGTGTCTCCCACTGTTTTAGTCAAATCTTCCTTCAAACCCTAAAAGGAAAGACTAGCCGGGATTAATTACACCCTACAAGTTCGCCAATCTTTCAGCCATGCCAGTGCCGGTACTTTGAGGGAGGTTCCCCGTGCTTTCGCACGGACCTAATTAAAGTAAACCTCGTTTTCCCAGGGGCGTAACCCTGTTGACACCTTTCTAGACACCTACTTGATCGGCTAATTGTAATGTGTAAAACTCTCCTAGGAGTAACTCTTACTCGCAGCGGGTATCGGGATCCAACTATCTCATAGAAGGTATGCAATCTCATTGCAAATTTCAACACTTGAAATTCCCGATAATATTTTGCCCCAAGCGTCCTATGACCTTGACAGAGGTCAACAAACCATAGGCTGCTAGTCAAGTTCAACCCGTCATTTCCCGATTGAAGTAAACCCACCCGCACGACCCTTGACAGAGGTCAACAAGGTCGCACGACTACCCTAAATCAATCACATCATATGTTTATACAGATAAGCAGTAATCAGCTACCGCACACTACGCCTTGACAAAGGCCAACAAACGAAGCACGAATACTAACTATCACTTATCTGAAATGACGGAGGGCTACGACAGGTTTTTAAGAAAACCCTTTGCGTAATGAACTTGATATCGTTGTAGAATCGAGTGATTTTAAATGGAGTGTTTTTGAGGCTTTTCTAGTTTTGCTAAAGAGGTCACTCCCGGTGAAGAGATCGTCGGCTCTTTCCTCATCCAATAAGGTGCAGGATATTTCACAAATATCACTATGCAAAGCAAAAACTATAGAAGCAATCAAAAGACAAACCGAGTATGCAGCATCTGCTAGTTTCGCTAAAGAGGTCACTCCCGGTGATGGGATCTCGGCTCTTTCCTTATCGAATAAGGTGCTGGATGTTCTACAAGGAACACCGCTATGCAAAGCAAGAACTAGAGCTACCGGTTTTTAAACAAGTTTCTACAACATCTTTAGGTTTCTTTTATTTCTTTAATCTCATTAATGAAGTCCCATTTTAATATGCTTCACAAGCATCATATATGAAACGAAATTAACAATATATAATATATATCTCATATATATAATATAAACATTCGTCTCAGGCAGTAATATGATCTCATCACAGAACATTGCAGCAGAAGAACATATATGAAATATTGGATATACTAGGACGCCCGTGTTTTAATACGAGCCTGTATAAAACACGGATTCCACGGTCGTGATGAATAGCTAAACCCACATCCCTAGACCCCTACGAGAGCGATAAGTAAGCCTGCCAGTTCTAGAGTTAGGAGATCCGGTCTCGACTCCTCGAGATGGTCTCCCACTGGACCCTAGAACCCGGTTACTTGTGCTCCCCGCCTTGGGTCTATCCTAATGCGGAAAAGTAAATAATATACAATGGTGACAGCATCCTCAGCCCGGAAGTGCCCCAATAAAAGAATATTACATACAAATGAATTTTACATGAATGAAAAAGAAAAACTCTCATCTCACATAAAACCCCCGGCTATTCAAATACGACGATCCAATATAACATATCACAGCAACACATAACATCACATGTCATCAACGTAAGTAAATATGCGTATCCCAATTGTCGTTGATGTATAACAACGAAACCGGCGATACACCACATATTACACTTACGGTCACAGAAAAGAAAGTGTAAAACTACAACAGTTGGAATCCGCAATCTCTTTAGATATCGCATGCCTAACCAAATGAATTCCTTAGACATCGCATGCCTAACAATTATAAACCCCGCATTTTAGTTTCATTATCGAAAACACTTTTCAATATCTAGTCGGGCAATTCAACAAGATTCCCGAAAACCTGATCGAATGCTCGTCGAAAACTTTAGTAGACGGCCGCACCCCCGATGCCGTCGACGAAGTGCACTAAGGCGGAACACCGCTGCCGCGAGCACCGGAACGGATGCTTTTGGCGACGGGGTTCTCCTACAGTCACTTGGTCGGGGCTTTGGGGCGTGGCTGTCTATTAAGTTTACCCGGCGAGTATCCATGTACGTTACGTGATTGCGACGGAATTTTGATCGCATCAAAATCCCGTGGCAACCGATCATCTGAGACTAAACTGCTAGATGTATAACATTCAAGTTAGTTATCTCATAACTACTTATGGATTCCAAATATTGTATCACATTCCAGATAAATAGACAATGTTAAACTTTCCGATCGAATAAACAAACATCCAAGATTTCCCAAATAGCTCAACACTTGAGCGGAGTTCAAAAAGTATCCATCACATGCCACAGTACCAATGGTCCAGCCGTAGAAGGGTCAAACCTACGCCTCACATGTGACAACGCCGTACTGCCCCAAACCCTAAGGTTTAGAGGCGGTTCAAACGGTCACATAATCGAGTTAAGGTTTGTGTTCTTCTAGAGGGTCCACCGCGTTACTAGCACGACTAAGAACGTTCTTAAACTACGGAAAAATCCAACACTTGAAAATTTTCCGGCAGAGGAAAAAGTGAGTTATTGATATCCGTTCGAACTTTTTAACACGTTCTAAATTATCCGGACAAACACTTAAACGAAGTTAAACTTTCTGATCGAATCAATGAGTTCCCAATAATTCCCAGAAGGCTCAACACTTGAGTAGAATTAAAAATTCCCAGAACTATGAAAAAGGACCTGAGAATGAACACCAGAAGCAGTAGCCCCAAACTCAAAATTTTGGCCGCGGAACAGCCGCCAAACGCCTGGTTTGGCCACGGTTCTGCGGTCTAATGAAGGAATTGAGTGTCCGTACTTCACAGTAATTCTTAGATTTCCTTGCATGATTTTCTGAGTATTTTTAATATGAAAAATGTCAACTTTTGAATTTTTTTCCAGAAACTAGGTTTTATCGGGTATTCGGAATTCGATCGGACTTTAAACTTCGCCTAGACTTCGCCTAAAGCTCTAACTTGGCTCTGATACCACTGTAGGGTTACTAGGCACTCTCAAAAGGGTCTACAAGGCATCAACCATGCCCGATTTAAATTTTAGACGTGCCGAACAACCCTAACCAAGATCTTAGACTAGAGATTAGGCGAAACAAAGCAAGTAAACAACTTTACTTCTAAGAGTTTGGGATTACAACCTTTGTGTCGGGACTCGGTTCTTGCTCACGGAGCAAAGTGCCACGCCAAGTGTCGTGTTAAGTGGGCGGGGGCCACCTCTTGAATCCGTGGGGGCCACCTCTTGAGTCCGTGGGACCCACTGTAGAATAATGGGGACTCTTCGGAATACATTCCGAAAGGGGGCAGATCTGTACTATAAATAGAATGATACCACTCTTCAATACAGAGGCGCCTTTTAAGTGAACCGGCACTACAGGAGTTTGAGAACTCCGTAGTTAAGCGTGCTTGAGCCAGGGAAGTTCTGGGATGGGTGACCTCCTGGGAACTGACCCCTGGTCGGGTCCGATTCGCCCCGAAGGACAAAACCGTGCGGCTTCGGCCAGAGCGGACAATACTCTCTGTATTGGGGGTGGGGCGTAACAAAATGGTATCAGAGCTGGTCCCTCGATAGTAGGTCTGTGGTTCGAGGACAAACCATTGTTCAAAGGTGGGGAGAATGTCGGGACCCGGTTCTTGCTCACGGAGCAAAGTGCCATGCCAAGTGTCGTGTTAAGTGGGCGGGGATCACCTCTTGAATCCGTGGGGGCCACCTCTTGAGTCCGTGGGACCCACTGTAGAATAATGGGGACTCTTCGGAATACATTCCGAAAGGGGGCAGATCTGTACTATAAATGGAATGATACCACTCTTCAATACAGAGGCGCCTTTTAAGTGAACCGGCACTACAGGAGCTTGAGAACTTCGTAGTTAAGCGTGCTTGAGCCAGGGAAGTTCTGGGATAGGTGACCTCCTGGGAAGTGACCCCTGGTCGGGTCCGATTCGTCCCGAAGGACAAAACCGTGCGGCTTTGGCCAGAGCGGACAATACTCTCTGTATTGGGGGTGGGGCGTAACATTTTGTAGTCCGGTCCTTCACTTCATAAGCTCCGTGTTGTTGTCCCTTCGCTGCGATCATCGAGTATCCGGACTCTAGAGAGGCTCCACGAAGAGAAAGATGCAAGCTTGCTTCCGATATTCGATAACTAAGATGATCTACTTTTGCTTCACTAATCAAGTATTAGCAAAGCAAACACCCTAATCTAAGTGTCTAGAATAGATGAGGATGATGAAGTAGGAATTTAGCTCTCATTTGTTTTCTTTAACTCACTCATTTTCATCACTTCATAAAAAGCTAGAAAGCTTTTCATGCAAAGAAGAAGAAGGAAGAAGATGATCCAATTCTTTTGTGATGAATAATGAAATCATGTCTAAGGTTAGAAATACAACCATGGGTTAAGAATAACCACTTAATCCTTGTAGAGATTTTACCATGGTAAAGGGTTTGGGTTGAGTTAAAGAAATATCAACAAAATATCATAACAAATATCTTTGCTTAAAACAAAAGCAAAGCTTCTAGAAGCTACTAGAAAGTTTAACCCTAATCCAAACCCTAACCATGTTTAATCTCCACAAAACATGTTGCATTTGTAATCTTAACTTGTTAAAATATTATATATCACATATATAATATATTTTGTAACAAAATAAAATAATACAATTAACATATATCGCATATATATCAATGTATTACCCGAGTGAGAAAAATAATCTTTTAGTGAGATTATATTAGTTAATGTAATTTAATATATCAAATATATAATTATACATTAAATTATCGAATCAACACTTGATCCGATAATCCGGCTATTTCATAAATAACCGACTAATATAATCTGTATCAGTTCATCGAATCAACACTTGATCCGATGACCCGGCGATATCACATATACCCGGCCGATATCTCATATCGCGAGAATCTAATACGGTATCACATACACGTATTGTTCTCGGTTCCGCACATATCATATACGTGCTCCTACTCCGTTTTGCCTGAGCCAGGAAACCTCTGTGTAGGACTCTAAAGAATCGTCAATACGCCGGCAGTAGGTGATGATCATATCAAACACCCACAAGCTGCAAGCGGTCAGCTAAACATAACAGCCACCCAGGTATTGAACGATCAGAAGATCAACAAGCAAGCCTGTACATTCTCCTGCGAATCCAATCAGTAACACTCCCGTACAGTCTGGTCTCTTCGTCTAATATGTCGCATATCTCTCCTAGGGGTGATAAATGTCAGACCCCAGTAGCTTGATAAGTCGTGTCGATATGAGGTCTATAACAGTTCGAGAAACTACTGATAACACTTTCCAGTAAATCTCAACAACCCTGGCCAGAGATTTCTAGTTATAGCCAATCGAACACAGCGCAACATCAACTCCCTATACCGGGAGAGACGAAACCCCTCCTATCGCTCATTGCCTCCATGTGATTCGGGACTGTACCCAAAAGCCACCTTTTTGCACGCCCTCTTGGACGTGGTATGATGGAAATCAAAGCACAGTGGGAATCACACAAGACTCTATGACGATCTCGGGTCTACAGACTAACCTGTACCAGTGTCACCAGAGAACTGCCATCTGACGTGAGGTATAATACCATCTGGGAGTTCTTGGCGAGTCCGTCCAGTGTACCCAGTCTCCACTGAGCACCCGTATACCTTCTCTGATGTCAAACACCAATGGATATGGGATCATCCATCGCCCATCATATGGGTCAAGAAGCGCATACGCTAGTCTACTCTGGAGTATCGATGCCCTGTCTCGGTACTCCCACGACTAGGAACATTTGAAGGATGTACTTGGCGACTACACTGTCCCCACTAGTATGATCTGCATCATAGTCCTGGATGTCAAGTACTCATCCTAAGGGCTTTATCAACATGTAACATAGAGACAATCCGAGTACATGTTAAGATAAAGAGCAACCAGATAGCGTACTATCATGTCGAGCAAGAAAGTCCTCCCTATATATGTCCAAGCATCCACTACAATATACATCGTATGTACAGTAATAGCCTCTAGGGCATACATATAACTAACATTTCGCCTCCCCGCGAACTCGTGGGGTGCGTGACATGGACTTACATTGGTATCAGAGCCTACTAAACCTTTACTAGCTTGTTAGCAACTTATTAGAACTTCGATCGACGGAAAAACACGAAAACATAACC